>CM042033.1:81549163-84049163 GCA_023525975.1 Smallanthus sonchifolius
TTTCATAGCCCTTTTACCTTACATTGTTTTCAAATACTCCGGGTGAAATACTTTACATACACAATTCAAATTCAATGTTCTTATGCAAAGTTCATGTGCTTCATGTCTTAAACTACTTGGTGATACATGTGTTCATGTTTAGTACAATCATTAACTTGCATGGCAGGCCTAAGGTAGTACCTAACATGATCATTTATACGGGAATCCGATTCATTACATAACACAAATCTTGGCGGATTTGTGTATACATTTTGGTACATTACAACACGCAATCAAGGGATTGTGCATACATATTACACGGCTTGATTGTACACGTTGGAACCTCGTATGTTTTCACATTTATACCTTAGACTTGATTTGAACATATTGAATTGTAAAACATGTTTAACTTTGTTTGGTGTCAAAACATATGTTACTCACCAACTACTTGTAGTTGACATTTTACTTACATATTTCAAGTGCACATATTTGAGAACCATGCTTGATCACTTAGGACTATGGACCTAGCATTAATAAGTTTAAATTTTGATTATGTTATGAACAATATGTTTCTATTTTCCTTGTAACGAATATTTAATTTGATGAATAATTATGGTGACGCATTTAATAGTTGATCATGTGCTTATGAACAACCTCGTCAGCCCCGGCGTATAATCCGCCGTCGGCCGGGGTGTGACATCTGAAAGACAAGGAAGCACTGTGAGCCTCGCCACGGGCATAAGGGGTTTCTCCCCGTGACCACCCTCCGGTGTGTGAATAAGTATTTGTTCTGGTAAAGGAGAAGAGAGAGATGTAGTAGTAAAGAGATAGAGTAGTAAAGAGAGGTAATGAGTTGGAGTATTGAGTGAATGAATGATACATTTGTTCCTTGAGTGAGCTATTTATAACGTTCTTAGGGCTTGAGTATCTGGATTGGAGCCATATTCCAGGTAACCTCTAGTCAGCATTCCTCTTGTGACCAGTTTTACCCGGACCGTTATTCCCCCTTTTTAGTGTTAAGAGGTTCTGGACACTTGTCTCTATAGTTGACTTACGCTCCTGTTGTATTGGTTCCGTAACTGACCGTTTGTCTGTTTATGGGTCCAGGTCCTTTGTCTTTATAGCTGACCTGCCTCTGATACACTGGCCACGTACTGTCCTGGATGTCTGTTATGGTTCATGCTTAGTTGGTACCATTTGTCTTCATAGTTAACCTTTTATTTCTCATACCCTAACCATGTAGGTTAACCTTGATAGTCAGGGATCCGAGCACGGACTTTGGATTCTTACCGATTTGTCTCATTATCCGCCTGGTGGCATTATCTGGTACCCATTGGGATTCCTTTCGTATGTCATGCGTGTCTTATAGTGTAACATCCCGAAAATTCATGAACTAAATGAATCGGGTTATTTGTAAACCGAGCCCCTTTCAAATAACATGGGTTATGAGGTTGTCACATAAAGCTCGGAATATCAAAGTTTGAGGACCCGATTAGTCATTATTCTTAAAAGTTTGGATAAGGAAAGCATTAGACGTATATTCAGGGACCCGTAACGTAACATGAAGGTGGTATTTAAACCACCTAACCCGCAAACCCTAGGCCATTTGGCTAGGTTACGTGTGACGGCATCAAGAGAAAGAGAGGAAGCCGGAAAGGACGGAGTGGTGGTTCGTGGTGCTGTACGGCGGCGGAAAGGGTGGTTCGACATAAGCAACTTCCAAAAACATAAGGTAACGCTCGTTCTAATCTTTTCCTTTTTGTTACGGCTGTGAATGGAAGACCCGATTAGGGTTTTATGATTGTTTACAAGTTGATCGGAGAAGTAGACATGGTCGGTGGTGGCGGAGGTGTTGATACCCAATGGCAACGGTAGGGGACGACCGTGGTGTGGTGCTGGTGTGTGAGGGGACAGCCGACGGGTAAAGGACTCGGTGGTAACCCGTGAAGGTTGGAGCCGATGGCCGAGAGAGAAGAGAAGGGGAGAGGGTGAGCTACGATTGTCCGACAAGGAACGCGACGGCTGTCACGGTGGCAGTTGTGGTGGTGCACGGCGACGACGAGCAGTGGAAGGTGCTGAGAGTGGTGTTCCCGGCGTGGTGAACGGCGGGCGGAATTCTATGGTGTTAGCCTATTAGGGTTGGCACGATGGAGAAGATGAAGACGACGCATACGGTGGTGCATGGTGGTGCGCGGTGGAGGAGGCAGGAGACGGTCACAGGAACCGGTTAGGACTCTACCCGATAGGGGTTTTTGCATGGCATGCCTTACGTGCATGCATGGGAAGTAATCGGTTCGAGTACAAGTATTATCATAGGTTAGGGTTTGCATGTGTATGCATGCACACGTACGTGCATGTATGAGAACCCGGCTTGAGTTTAGGATTTCTAAACGGGTCACGAACGATCCGGTATGAAGGTGGCATGAAACTAGGGTTTCATGGGGTTGGACTGACAAGCAGATGGAACTCGGGGTTTTATTATTTTGTTGTGCATTATCCAACGTATGTTTTAAACATATTCTGATCACGTGATCATACATTGGCAGGTTCGAGTTTCGAGCGATTCGACGAGTTGCAGAGCAAGGACTGGGACTCAACTTAACCTGTGAGTTTCTAATCCCCTCTTTTAAATGTTTTAAACGTGTTGGGGCTATCGTACATACCGTTGAGACATGTTTTATTACATTAAATTTATACCGAGCTTTAGGGTCTAACCCGATGAGTTTATGAGGTTAAATAGTTAAATATGGGACTAAGGGATTGTGTGTGTCCATAGGACGTGCGGGTTACAGGTAGGGATAGGGTCACGGGTCGTATAGTGACCTAACAAGGGTGAGTCGGGATTGTAGTTACGGATCGTACGGGTACGACTAGGAGGTGTCACAGGGTGTGCACGTACGTGGTATGTGCTTAAATAATGAGATATAGTATTTGTATGTGTTTTGCTATATTAGCATTGTATTGTGTTATGAGTTGGGTGAGTCGGGATATAAGCTAAATGCTTATGAATACGTGTAGGATATCTTATTATAATGCTATGTGTGAAGTGCATGTGCAGTTAATGAGTCATGTACATAGAATATAATGTTATATGTTTATACATGTGTTGTGTGTACTGTGTCGTTGTCCTTGTGACACGGCGGGGATTGTGTTTGCATTGTTGTCATTATGACACGGCAAACGGGATTATGGAGGACTATGTCCTTCGGGAGGTCACCAAAGGTGGCGATGTCCAACATGACAGTGATGAGCTCGGGGTGTGTCGAACGCCCTGACGAGGGTAACCCTGATGAGGGTGTAGTAATGAGGTATGTGTTTGTGTGCTTATATATTTATGTTAAATTGCATACAAGTGTTGAGTTATATTTATTGTGCACGAGATAGTATTAATGTGGTGAGTAAAGTTAGATTGACCGTTAGTGTTTATAACTGTTATGTCAGTTGATTTGTAAGAGCCTTGGTCAAGGCTGAGTAAATTGATGTCTAGAGACTTGTTGTGTTAACCAAGTGTCGAGTTAATACATGTACTTGAGTATGAATTATTAGTGTAGTAGGTTCGACCTATGTCGATGAGACTGCGAGATTGATAATATTATGGGATGAGTCTTGGGTAATGAACTATTATGGGATAACACGTGATAATAGGGGTTATCTATTTTTTAATGAGTTGTGGACCTATTTTATAATGACCGTGGGTCGTGAGAAAAGTTCAAATAATTGTTGAGACGAGTTGGCTTTTAATTAAACTAAACTATTAGAACTCACTCAGCGTAGCTGACTTTGTGTGTATGATAGATTGTTTTGCAGGTAAGCGTTGCGTTGCGTTGACGTATCTTGGCTTGGGAGCGGTGCTACTCGGATTGGTGTGCAAGCATTCGTGAGGTAACTTAATGACATTAAACTAAAATTAATGTTTTTAGAAAGACTTCTACTTTAGTTTAATATGAGTATTTTCAAGGGAATAACCCGTTATGAGAGCCAACTTTTGGGTGCCTGGTTTGAGGCCTTACAAGTTGGTATCAGATCTGTGGTTTAAGAGAAAATTGGTGTTTTTACTAAAATAAAATACCTTAACTTAAACTGAAAATGGGACGAGGATGAAACGAATGCCACCACGAGTAACCGCGAGCCAAGAGGTACGTCTTTTCAGTTATACATTAATTGTAGAGTATCATTGGTGTAATGTTACACCAGGTGAAGAACTTGGTGTGAGTAAGTGATTTATGGTTCCATATGAGACCATGATGTGAGTTGAGTAATGTGGAGTAGCATTAATCGTAACTATGTGAAATAGTTTGGTGTGTCGAAGTGATTTAGTTGTGTGGTGTGCATTTGTGATTAATATGATGATTTGCTAGATTATTACGTGGTGTTATGTGAGTTATGTGGGATTCATGTGCATCCCGTATGTGTGAAATATAGAAAGTTAGTGTGAGTATGATGGCAAAGGTTTAGAATCCGAGCCGTAATGTGGACCACCAAATTACATTTGATCACCATGATTTGGCATTCTACAATTACTCTCATATTCTGACTTTGTTGCCCATAGTAATCACTCCAGCGTTCTATCTTAAATAGGACTAGGTGGCTTAGACGAAGCATACAAGTTTAGGCAAGCGTGGAACTCTTACTAAGAGGAATGCAGATCGATGGGTCAAGCCGACGACTGTCGTAGAAGGAGCTGACAGTGAGATGGGGGTGATGTTGGCGTTTCTCGCGCCAAGTGTGACTAGAGCTTCGGTCGGCGACATACCGTGTGGAGCTATGATTGAAAAGACAGGATGCAGAAGGAGAGAAGTGTCAGTTGTACGTGATTTTCCTCCAGGATGTGGACCTGCATGGTTGAGAGATAGACCACTTGTGGCGGTTAAGGGAGCTTTATTTCAGGAGGAACCAGAGGAGGACACTCCAGATGTACCTGACGCAGTCTAGCAATGATCTTGCAGGAAGTGTAGGGGATACTCGATTTCTTGACGTTTAGATAGTGTGGCAGTTGTCCCGAGAGATTTCAGGGTGATTTGACATTATGACTGATTAGACGTTTACGTGGGGTGATGCTCAATTCAAATATTGATTACTTGATTTTGACATTTATTGTGAGTCCTACCGCATGGTGATTTGAACATAATTAATGATAATTGTGTTTATCACAACGCATGATTGTGTTTACATTAGCGGAATATGTGCGGTATGGGTGATTGTGTGATTGCATTCCTAAGGATGTGAGTTAGCATTAAATGTGATCTTTAATGTGATGCTATGACTTGGTTGATTAGACTATATGAATAGACCAATGTAGATCTGAGTTTTGGTTAATTGTGTGTGTATACGGCCTTAAGATAGTGTCACATATGTGCTATGCTTAGGTGATGTATGAAGTGTAAGGGGGGGTGTTTAGCCGTACTATGATATTAAATGTCCTTATATCTTCAGGCATAGATTTTGAGAGATAAATGTTTTGGTGCTTAAGGACATGAAAGTGTTTTATGAATAAACTTGTATGTCGTTAATTGAGTTACTTATGAGAATGAGTTATTTGTGTCACGTACTTAATAGTCGTGGCGGGATATCAATCGTAAGCTTGATATTGTGTCTGGCATTAGTCAGGCGGGAGATCAAGTGTAAGCTTGATATGGTGTTGACTTTTGTCAACATGTTATTGTGTCTGACGGAAGTCAGGTGGGAGATCGTGTTGCTTGTACCTTTGGGCTAGGCAACATGATATACTTGTGTGTCTATAAGTGACGAGGTCATATTGTATGCACGTAGATTTACTCATATCTTTCTAGACGATTGGTGAGGTGCTCTTAAGAGATGCCTATGTTCATATCTCGAGAATTCAGGGCACGAAGCCAATGGGTGGAGCTGTGAGAGTAGATGATGAAAGCGTTTACGTGGACGCTTGACCAGAATGCTTATGATGAGATCGATGTGGTGACCCTGAAGACTTCAGCACGAAGTTAACACGATGACGAAGGACCTTCATGGAACACGTTCCATATGAAGAATTCGGCCAAGGTGAGACACTAGAGGAACATGGATGTTTTCCCTGAGCGAGACGGCGAATAGCTGAGGCTTGTGAGTAGGCGGACTTCATGTTCGTACATGATAAATGAGATGCGGTCGGGGATCTCATGGTAATGGTAGAGCAACATAGAGAAAGGTGAAACTCATGAGGGGTAAGTGCAAGATTGCACGTAAGTGACTAAGAAGGATATGCCTACGCTAGCAAATCCAAGACCAGCTTAATATGAGCTCACGTGGAGCATTTAAGGAAAGCAAGCATTTAGATGATCGAAACGGACACGACAAAGGCATATGAGCCTTGAGAAACATCGAGAGCTATTGAAGATGGCCCTAGTGTTGGGTGAATGTGCAAGTCTAAGGGACGTATTGAATGTGTGATAATGAAGTAAAGGGATGCTATGATAAAGAAATTTAGTGGAGACCAGGGTAGCCTTGCACGAGCTCCTGAAGATCATCGAAGAAAGACATTAGTGATGCCCTTGTGGGTAGGGCAATGGGCTAAAGTTTGAGAAATCATCGCAGGACGGTGATCAAGGCATGAGGCGAGAAGTACGACGACTTTACTTTGGAAGGACGGCGAATGAATCCATCCATGCAAGTTAAGGAACTTACTTGGGATGATGATCGTCGGAAAGACGAGACCTTTAGGGTTATGCTAGAGACAAAGGTCAATTATGCCCGCAACTCAGGACGGAATATGGCAAGTGAGCGAATAACTTGCTACGTTATACTAAGCGGCACTAGAGACGATATATGCAATGTTGTTAAAAGCAGTAAGGGCAAAAGGAATTGTCAAGGGTGACGATAATGAAACCTCTGTGAAAGGTTTGGTAATAAAGTCAATAACGGGTGGCAACTTTTAACAAGTGCCGGGATAGAGAGAGTGGTAAAGGCATCCGTTCGACTAATGGCTGGAAGGACGAGAGATGAAGGAACGTGTAGGTGAAACCTACAAGTCCCAAGTCGAAAGCGAATAAGGAAGAAGATTTCCTTGGACACCAAAGAAGGTGGTCGAATTGCTAAGCGATGTAACAGTTTTGTTAATTGTGCAAGTAAGTGTTGTCACCAAAGCGGGTTGGTACACGTTTCAGAATGGAAGGATATGTTTAGTTGGTTTGTACCGACGCAAGATTCGAGGACGAATCCTCTTTTAAGGAGGGTAGACTTGTAACATCATGGAAATTCATGAACTAAATGAATCGGGTTATTAGTAAACCGAGCCCCTTTCAAATAACATTGGTTATGAGGTTGTCACATAAAGCTCAGATTATCAAAATTTGAGGTCCCGATTAATCATTATTCTTAAAAGTTTGGATAAGGAAAGCATTAGACGTATATTCAGGGACCTGTAACGTAACATGAAGGTGGTATTTAAACCACCTAACCCACAAACCCTAGGCCATTTGTCTAGGTTGCGTGTGACGGCATCAAGAGAAATAGAAGAAGCTGGAAAGGACGGAGTGGTGGTTCGTGGTGTTGTACGGCGGCGGAAAGGGTGGTTCGACATAAGCAACTTCCGAAAACATAAGGTAACGCTCGTTCTAATCTTTTCTTTTTTGTTACGGTTGTGAATGGAAGACCCGATTAGGGTTTTATGGTTGTTTACAAGTTGATCGGAGAAGTAGACATGGTTGGTGGAGGTGTTGATACCCAATGGCAACGGTAGGGGACGACCGTGGTGTGGTGCTGGTGCGTGAGGGGACAGTCGACGGGTGAAGGACTCGGTGGTAACCCGTGAAGGTTGGAGCCGATGGCTGAGAGAGAAGATAAGGGGAGAGGGTGAGCTACGGTGGTCCGACAAGGAACGCGAGGGCTGTCACGGTGGTAGTTGTGGTGGTGCACGGGGACGACGAGCGGTGGAAGGTGCTGAGGGTGGTATTCCCGGCGTGGTGAACGACGGGCGGAATTCTATGGTGTTAGCCGATTAGGGTTGGCACGATGGAGAAGATGAAGACGACGCATACAGTGGTGCGCGGTGGAGGAGGCGGGAGACGGTGACAGGTGTTGGGTATAAAATTGAGACTGATGTTGTCAATAGAAACTACAATATCGAAACTACTAGTTTCGGTTGAACATTTGTTCAATCGAAACTAGGTAGTTTCGATACCTGTTTTTTGTCACACCCCAACCGACGGCGGATTATACGTCGGGGCGGAAGCGGTTGTTCAATAGCACAAGGTTGACTATTAAAGTTTCAATACTTTATTAATAAATAATTTAAGATTCAATACAAGGAAACATAACAAGAATACAACGTTTAATTGATAAGTAGTATAGGTCTAAAGCATCCTATGTGATCACAAATAAGTCTCATGATGTAGAACCTGAAACATGTGAAAGAATCTGTCAACTACAAAATAGTTGGTGAGATACAAAGGTTTTGACACAGTTTAACAAGTATTTGAGAAGAATTACAATTCACTATGATATATGCATTCTATAATGTAAGTATGAGAACAAGTATCTTAAACATTGTGCACTTCAACCCTCCAACCAAGTTTAGGCATAACCCGCAGGTTACCCTTATAAGTCTCAAGTTTAAAGTTTATTCAGTAACAATCACCAAGGGCTCCCCCCCGAAGGGGTCAATCAATCAAGGTGGATTGGTCAAATACAATAGATCTATCATTGTTACTATAGGCTTGATCAAAGTTAATGAATGTGCTAGTTTTAAGTTTAATCTAAGCATACAAGTCTCAAGTTTAACATAAGAATAAGCATCTAGTCATAGCTGTACAAGAATTGCATAAGTTTAATGTTTTTGAACATGTTTCACCCCAAAAGTATAGAAAGGAAAAAGGGGCTAAGTATACTCACTTGGATTGATGAAGAGTATCCGATAAGAGTAAGTTTGCAAGACTTTGAGGGAGAATATCCTCACAATAAGCCTAAGAATGTGAGTCTAAAGTTTTAAGTAAAAAAGTCTAAGACAAAGGATATAGGCTTGCAAGATTTGACTAGGGTTCCAAATGGGAGACGGAAATGATTTGTGTTTATGAAGTTTTAAATCAAGTTTAAAACAAAGGGTTTTGAATGAATGATTTAAGACTTATGTATCAAAGTTTAAAAGATTAAAATAATTATTAGAATAATTATTTTAAAGTTTTATCATTATTAATTACCTAAATTCGGTAATTAATAGTTAAATATTTTATAAATAGGGTCGTAATAATAGGTAATTGTAAGACTAAATATTTATTAAAGACGAACAAAAATTATCTAAAGAATAAATATTTGTCAAAACTTTAATACTTAAATAAATATTTAAGAATAAATAGATATCTAAACAATATAAATCGTTTAGGTTTTCACTTATTAAGTTTATTCCGCAAATTTCCTTGTGATAAATAATGTTTATAGGTTTAAATAAGTGTCGAGTTTCTATATGATTATTAAAATAGGATCCATGAAGTTTATAAGTTTATAATTATTTTTCTAGTAATTATAAAACTTATATAATTTATTTAATATTTACTCTTTTTAGATTTAAAACAGGAAACAATTAGAAAATTAAAGTTCCAAATTATTTCTTATTTAAAATACAAGTTTTATAAAGTATGAAAGTATTTTCATGTTCCTTAAACATTTAAAACTATTTTTAAATGATTTATTTTTATAAGTTTAATTAAATTAAAAGTAGTTCCAGGTTTTAAAAGTGGAAACAAAAGTAGTTTTTATATTCATAAAGATTTTTCAGCTTTTATAACATTTTTTAAATAATTTAAAAGTTGCCTAAAATGCCCAAAAAAAAGAAGGACAAAACCTGGGGCCAGGCCGGGTCGAACTCGGGTCTTCCCCGGGTCACACCTGCACACACAGCAGTAACCATCCCGACTACGGGTTCGTTAGTGTTGTAACCGTGAAAAACAATTGATACACACAAGTTCAAATCGACCCCCAATTCCGAATGAGCCCTAGAAATTCAAATCCCGAATTCGATCGATTTACCCTCTGTTTATGAAATTAATCAGAGGGCTTTCGATGCTTACAAGCAGGCGAACACTTTAGCGTTTGGAATTACCTACAATGGTGCAGAGACGAGGGAGATCGAGCTTGGGGTCGTCGGCGGCGGTTCACGGCTTCAAACCGAGAAATGTGAGCACGATTACGTGAAGTTGGTGAGTAATGGAGTGTTGGGGTGCTGTTGTTGAGGGGCCGAAGTCGGTATATATAGCCAATTTTGGCATTAAATGCGCGAACGAGTCGAGGGCGGGTGGTTGAGCCGCTCGTAGTAAATGCCGACTCCATGCGCGGCCTCGATCAAAATTGGTCATCATTACACCTTGGGGACGGGTCGCACGCGAGAGGCGAGCCCGAGGTTCATCGAATCCGGACGGGATTCGCGTTTTTGAATAATCAAGCTCAAACCCGGCCCCTGCGGGATTCGAACTCCGGATCGATTTTGAATTCTGGATGTTTAGGCTAATGGCATAACAGGCCCTTGATGTTTCAAGTGTTTATTATTTTAGTTTTAAACTTTAGTTTTAGTTTAAAGTAAGCTTTAATGAATGGCAGTTTTAGTCCTCGAAGTTTTTATAAAAATTAATATGTTTAAATAAGTTTTCTCAATCATTTTTATAAATTTATAAAAATGATTTATACGACTTATTTATTTATAAGTCTAAAAAGACAAGTTTGTATCATTTATATAATTACAACTTATAAGAATTTATATATATACATATTTATACTTTCAAATAACACTCACATATATCTATATACATATATATATATGTTTCAAGTATAAATTGTTTTATTTTCCTTAACTAAAAATTAAAATTCATTTTGAAGGAAATAGTTTAATACGAATTCGAGTTTTAATTTACTAACACGGGCAAGGGTTTAAGAAAAGATATGTCGGAAAATCCTGGATATTACATTTTTCAGGCCCATTTGGCGGTGGCTTGGAAAACAAGGCATATGTGCTTGGCCTTCTTTATATAGTAGAATACCTCATAGGAGGAGTGTGTGTCTGTAGAGGGAATCACCACCCCAGTAGGAGCTCAGATTGACTGTAAGTGTGTGAGGAGCTTTATCATTTTCATATCAATGAAAGAATCATGCGTTTCATGCTTTCAATTATCTGTTCTTGTTCACTTTTATATATATCTGTTCGCGTATGTGAATCCTGCACCCGTCTCTACCTTTTTCTGATTCGAGAGTGATACCGGATCCAGAGATTCCGCCTCTCGATCCGGACTGTTTGACGGATTTCTCCACAGATCTGTTCTCTCGAATCTGCTCATGAACCTACAAGTGGTATCAGAACCATGGTGGCTCTTTATTGCTCTCGAATCTGCTCCAATATCAAGAAAAACCCGCCATTGAGACGTTAAACATGAAGAAATCGATGTGTAGCAGGTTCATGACTGCTGTTCTACATTCACACTGTCAAAAACTGAAGATGTAAGGCTTTCTGAATCATTTTTCAGACCTCGATTGGGGGTATCGAAGTAGCTGAAGGCTGAAGATGTTCTATTGAAACTAGTTGGAGGCTGAAGATTTTGGTCGAAACTAGGTGGCGGCTGAACATGTTCTATCGAAACTACTGATGAAGCCCTAAATCAGAAGTAGAAAACATCGAAACTAGGCTATCGAAACTAGAGGGTATCGAAACTACTAGTTTCGGTTGAAGAATCTCCTATCGAAACTATTAGTTTCGGTTGAAGAATCTCCCTATCGAAACTTGTTGTTTCGGTACTGTCTCTACCGAAACTAGCCTTGTTTCGACTGAAGTATAGCCTATCGAATCTACAGGCAGAACTGTCCAAGTACTCTCCAAGATATTCAAAAAAAAAATTTGAAGAATTTCTTGGAAAAAATTTTCACAGGATATTGCATAGATGGAGGGGAGTTTTGGCTAAAAACTTAGAGACAACATTTTCGGGTTTTAAAAAATTTCGTTTCTTCGACAATATACATGATGTTCTGCCTGAGCCAGCCGTAATTCCTTTATTTAAAGTTCAAGTGTGAGCAGTGGGTAACAAAGTCAAGCATATTTGTGACGAACTGGATCATTGGTTGTTGATTACATGGTGATTCGATCCCTTATCTTTTGCCTAGAAATAGGAGGTTCTACACTTCAGGGGGAGAATCGCCACGAAAGACTTCGGATTATCAGCAGAGTTATGAAGATGCAAGACAAAGTGAGCCTCCACTTAAAATTGACCTTTTTTAGGGGGAGAGAAGGCAAGTTGATCAAGTGTTCGAGAATGTCAAGAATCTTTGTAGAAAGATGGTTATTTACTGCTAAATACTTGGGATTCAAACCTTTATCAATTGCCTACAAGATAGGAGGGTCTAAACTTGAGGGGGAGAATCACAAAGAAAGGCATTGGATCATCAGTCAATCCATGAAGACGAAAGACAGTGTCGGACAAGAATTGATAGTATCAGTCAGGGGGAGATTGTTGGGTATAAAATTGAGACTGATGCTGTCCATAGAAACTACAGTATCGAAACTACTAGTTTCGATTGAACATTTGTTCAATCGAAACTAGGTAGTTTCGATACATGTTTTTTAGGCCCATTTGGCGGTGGCTTGGAAAACAAGGCATATGTGCTTGGCCTCCTATATATAGTAGAATACCTCATAGGAGGAGTGTGTGTATGTAGAGGGAATCACCACCCAGGGGGAGCTCACCCCGGGGTGAGACTAACTGTAAGTGTGTGAGGAGCTTTATCATTTTAATTAAACTAAACTATTATAACTCACTCAGCGTAGCTGACTTTGTGTGTTTGATAGATTGTTTTGCAGGTAAGCGTTGCGTTGCGTTGACGTATCTTGGCTTGGGAGCGGTGCTACTCGGATTGGTGTGCAAGCATTCGTGAGGTAACTTAATGACATTAAACAGAAATTAATGTTTTTAGAAAGACTTCCGATATAGTTTAATATATCTAAAATGAGTATTTTCAAGGGAATAACCCGTTATGAGAGCCAACTGTAGGATGCCCGGTTTGGGGCCTTACATATAGTTTGGTGTTTCCCTCTTCTATTTTTCTAAGTGTTTGATGGGAAGAGGTAGCTTACTTTGTTACTTACCGAAATCAAGTTCTTTCTCATGCCCTCTTTTTCGGGTTTGGGCTGTGACTGTCTTGAGCCGTGACTCGTTTGAAGCAGGGGCAGGCCTTGAGTCGCGACTCAAGTTTTGGGTCTTCGTTTCAATCTCATCCGTCAAGTCTCTATTGTGTGTCGCGTCAACTAAAATAGAGGTGGTCGGGACTTGAGCTGAAGTGCAGCGGCTGGGCTTCTTCCCAAGCAAATCATGTGACCGGGACTTGAGCTTGTAACACCCAAAATTTTAAACTTTTAAAACATGCGGAATATAGGTCCCTTTAAACACTCTTGACAAAAACAAAGTTTTGTTTAACCATAACCAACCAACGTGCCATAAGACAACAAGTTTTAACATTCCAAAAGTTAGTTCTAAACAAGTCTAGTGACTCTCAACAAGGAGTCATAACCCAAAACATTTACATCCATTACAAAAGATCGAGAATCCAATCAAGGCGAAGCATGACCCGAGGTATCAAACCGGAGCTTTTCCTACAAATGAACACCACCAAAACATGTTAGTAATGATATATACAAGTTCCCATAGCCTCCCATGGGTTAAACATAAGAAAACCCAAAAAATGGGTTTCAGCGTAAGGGGAGGGCGTTTGGGGAGCTTAAGTTAGAGCGTAGGCAAAACCAATGCGGCATAGCTTACGCCCCCACCTGCACAACAAAATATTTTTTTGAATTATTCACGTCGAAGCACCCCAAATTCATATATTATGGGTTCCGTAGTTCATTTTTTAGCCCGAGATATGCTCAAAACAATTTTGGGCTTTTACCGACAGCATGTAACAACACCCTTACATGTCTAATCTCAACCCGTTTGCATATTTAAGCACATATTGATCTACATTTAAAGATATGTAATAGTTCATACATGACTTGTAATTTATCATTTGTTTAACTTGACATATCCACATGTCTAGCGAGAGATCCACCTCTCGATTTCTCACATAAAGTGTTTGACTCCATGTCAACTCATAAAGTAATTGACTTTATGACAACCGTGAAGTATTCTACTTCACTTCCACTTGTGAGACCTATGTCCTCACTTACATCCGTGAAGTATTTTACTTCACTTATCCCCTCCATGAAGTATCCACACTTCATGTTATTCAACCCTCTTATCATTTACACTAACGTGTCGACTCAACAACATAATAAGTCAATTTCTATAAGGTTAACACACAATCCACAATTTAGTGACTCTATCCACTTTGAGTCTTTCATTCCTTATTATCATATAAGATTGCGTAGATTAGTTCATTACCACTCAATTCAATTTCACACTTGGTCACACATCAATGGTTTAGTTTGACCGAATATTCACATTAAGTCAAACATGTAGATTCTTATCATATACAATATAGCTTGAACATATATCACGCAATTCAATTATAACATTGATAAGTAAATAGTATAACACATAAGTACTTTTCACAAACTACATATCTAGTACTAAGTAAGTGCAAAGCACTTACCTTTGGTGTTAGATGATCCCGGTTGCTTCTCGACTTTGTGTTAGTTGCATATTTAGGCATGTTTTATCACAGTTTTAGCATCCATTTTTATTACATTTCATGCATTTATCATATCCACAATTCATCATTTTGTGCAACACTTGTTTTAGTGGAACAGAATCTACTTTGGATAGTTTTTTATGTTTTTGTAGGTGCAGAGCTATTGCGAGAGATTACAAAGAAGATTGGAGAGGGTTGGAAGGAGTCTTGGAGATTAAAAACTTGAATTTTGAGGTTAAAGGAAATTTTGGACAGAACCTCGAAACGGCTGTTTTGAGGTTACTCAGAAAAGTTGAAACGACCGTGTGGAGCTGCTAAAGAAAAAGAAAAAAAAGAGATACCAAAATTTTGAAATATTATATTTTATAGATTTCAATCTATTAATATAATATATTATATGAATAGGGAAGATAGAGATATATATGGATACCTACGTGGGATTAAAGGGGGACATCATCACAATCTCTTTTTCTTGGACTCGTGTCGACGGCGGTTAGAAAAACGAAGAAATCCACCAGGAGCAATTGGGTTTAACATTTCAATACAGTGAATTTCTTGTGGTCGTAAGTTTTAGTTTTTTATTTCATTTTCATTCTTGAACTCGTTTGTTTGATTTAGCCATCATGTTCGGCTAAGTCGTTTTAATTCCGACACTAGGGTTTATTTTTATGGTTTGATTCCTTTTTTTCTGTGAGATGATTATGTGATTCGTTTATTCGAATGGTTTGTTTGTGTGATTCTTGATCTTAAATCCGGATCTAATTCGGTATATATTAGATTGTTAATAAACTTGATCAACTTATTAATTTTTCTAATAAAGTTCTTCACTTTTTAAAACCCTAATCGGATTTTAGTTCTTGATTCAAGGAACAAATAATGTTTTGTGTTTGTCTATGAACCCAAAATCATTATAGATCCATTCAATCTAATTGAACATTCCGAACGGCGTGAGTGATTGATTATAATCGATACTTCTGTCATTGCAACCCGCACACTAAGATCTGAACGACGTTAACTTAGAGTAGCGGATTGGCTCTAATCAACGAACAACGCTTGGTTAGACATTAGACGGAGTGGATATCCGAACGGCGCGATGTCTAGTATCGATACAAACCGTTTAAATTAAAGGATCATTGCACCATAATTGTTAATAATCATAAGTCGAATCAACTAAAAGAAATTACCTTTGTGTTGAAATTGTTTTTTAAAATATTTGAATTCAACCTACAATTTAATTAACGTTTTTAGTATCAATCTTTTTCATAATCAAAACCCCCCTTCAAATCATTTGAGTTTAACAACTAGATCTGTGTTCAAACGTTTTTGGTATAATTAAGTTAATCTGTATCCCTGAGGACACGAACCTTACTTCCATTCATACAATTTTTAGTGTGTCAAGTAGGTTTACTACACAATTTATTTGGTGGATTCGACACCCATCACTTTGACCACTTAATTACCTAAACAATTCACACATAGTTTAGTAATCTATGGTCTTGTTAATCACCAATTTAGGTGTTTACACTCTCCCAAAACCATATTGATTTTATTCTAAAACAAGACTTGGTTAACCAAGTCATACACAAGCTTTTAATCATACAAAACTGTAATTCATCCATTTAACCCATTAAGGTCTTCACCCAACATTCTCTATTTTCATCCAAATCAAAATTCACCAAAGCCAATAGGTTTTTTACATGAAATTGTGTTTATCTAACCTTACAAACACTAAAACATAATCAAATACACAACCAAACATCCCAGATTCAAAACCCCAAATTTTGAGTCTCAAGAACCCTAATTAGCAAACTTGTAATTAAATTAAATTAACTTGAATTTGTTGTTCATCTAGCTTTAGTAGTACTAGAATAACAACCCTTATCAACAAATTACTCAATACAACCCTCAATTTCAGATTATTAAAGTTCATCTATCAACTCTTTACTAAACCAAGAATCCATGGTGAATTAGAGAGAAAGATGATACTCACTTGATGATTAGAAAGAGTTGTGTAAGCCAAATCTTCCAAATCAACCATGCAATCTCATCAATTGAAGTTCTTGACCAATTTTTGCTTATCTTCCCTTCTTCTCTCTTATCCACGACACATGATGTGTGTGTCGCCAATTCCATAAAAACCCAAATCAAGAATTGGTAATTGGCAGTTCTAGTCCTTCCCTTTTCTAAATTACCCCTTTCATCCCAAACTTAGGTTATTTAGTGAATTCAATAAACCCATCTACTTTCATTTTATTTAAAACACCCCCTATAATATAATAAACATATTATAAGATAATCCCAAAAATCGGTTCGTTACAGAGCTGGAGTGTCGCGGCTCGGGTCCCATGCTTCATTTGTGCCTTGTTTGAATCATACTTACCTTTTCCTGATGTTAGCTGACTTAAACGAAGATGGAGGCGGACGGGACTAGGCCGTTTGGCCGTGACTGGGTGCTTGGCCGGGACTGGGTGTTTGGTCGAGACTGGGTGCTTGGTCGTGACTGGTCTGCCCTTCACTGGTCTTGAGTCCCTGAGTCATGGTATTAATTGACTAATACCCACCAATTCCCATATATTCAATTGATTCATCATCGGAGCCCCATTCTTCATCTACTCTGCCATGGGAGAAGTATAAAGATAGAAACTTAGGTTGGTGAGGTCGATGGTTGTCGAGGAATTGGAGCAGAGAGGTGAGGCCGGAATGTTTAACAGGAAAAAGGAGAAGAAAGCATAGATGGTCAATGGTCATAAATGGAGGAAAGGGGAGGGTGATGTGGATCCACTAGGTTTATATTTTTGTTTTTTATTTTCTTTTAAATATAAGGGCATTTTGGTCATTTATGAAATTTTAATAGAAAAATTTAACGGTCATCCAAGTTGAGGTTAATATTTGTTACTTTTTTGAAACCCAGTGGACCGACCTTGTAGTTTCTCAAACGTAGGGTCCAAAGGTACAATACGACTATACCACAGGGTCCTTCCTTTTAATTAACTCTAAAATCTATATATATATTTTGACCGACCCAAATTTTACCCATGTATTGAAATTCCTGAATCCGTCTCTGATTCTATATTATATCTCTTCATTACAAAATAAGCAAACCGGATTTCAAACCGCGGCCAAAATTCAGTGGGATCAATTTATCAAATCAAGACGATTTAATACCATTTTATTTAACTTAATAAGAAGTCTCAAAATAAGACAAAAAAATAATAACTTTAGATTATTAAAACAATGATTATAAAAAATTTATTAAACTTGTCGCTTATACCTCACCCGTGACCTTGGTAAAATTCCTGCACGATGTTAGTTTTATTTAACTATTCTTGTTATTTTTAAAATTTTTTATCTCATGGTTGCCATAATTAATAAAAAAACATAAAAACATTTTTGTTTTTTCAAATAATATTCTTTTTAAAGTTCGACATTCTTACAAGTAAAAGCGTAAAAGTACGTAACTATTTTTCACTCATAACTCTTTTATTAAAACAACAAATCAAATAAAAATGTTTTTTTAGAATAAAGGGATATACACACACATACCCATGTATATATAATACCACATGTGAGTTCAAGACCCATAGCTTTGTGTTTGAAAAAGAAAACAGGAATGGAGATGAAGGGAGTTTTGAAGTTTGTGGTGGTGATGTGTATGGTGGTGAGTGGGTGCAGGGGTGATGTGAATTCATTCAGGGATTGCTATGCCAAATGCTTCATTTTTTGTATGATTGAACCCAACAAGAGTCTATGCACCTGCACCACCCAATGCCTCAAAGAATGCATCTTTCCATCTCTTCCTTCATCTTCAACCATGGCTGTTGATCCACATACCCAAAGCCTTGGTTACTGCAAGCTTGGTTGTGCCACTTCCCTTTGTTCTAACATCAGCAAAGCACACAATCCTGGTATGCGCGCACACACACATACATACATACATACATACATACAACTTGTGGCGGAAACCAGAACATTTTAATCGGAGGGTCATCATAAGTTTCTCTTTTATACCGACTACAACTAAACGGTCCAATTCATTATTTTCTTTAAAAAAAATCAACTTTTATGTATAAAAAGTTAAAAACTGGACAAATTCTGGTGATTGGAGGGTCAATGGACCCTCTTGCCCTCCCCTGGTTCCGCCCCTGATTATTATAGCCATATATAGGTGTGAACTTTTGACAAGACATGAACCTAACATGAAATTTACGGGTTAAAGTTTGGTTTTGGTCCGAACCCGCGAGCATGTTTAGCTAAACGGTCATGCTCGGGTTAATCTGGCAAGTTAGCGGGTTGACCTGTTTATTTTATACTTTTTTTGAAGAAAAATGTTTTATGTCATAAGTTAAAAGAGAAGTGAATATCAGATTTTATAGTTTAAACCTAATTATTTTATACCAATATATATTTGTATTTTTGGTTGTAATTTTGGGTTAAACGGGTTATATTCGTGTCAAGCCGCGAAAACCTGTGTGGTGTCCGGGTTCATCAGTCTAACATGATTTTCGGGTTTGTTTCAAACTTTTGGGTACGTGCCGAGTTCAACCGCAAACATGGGTATGAGAATGTTGAGATGCACACTAATGAACAAACACAAACTTGATTTAAAATGAAGTTCATATCTTTGATTTGCTGTGACACTTTTTGTCTACAGATGGAAAGAATATGGAGACTTGTGTTGGATCATGTTCAGACAAGTGCACTATGAGCTACTCATCTTTATCTCCTTAATTTCACACATCACTCGGACACCATTTCTATTCTTCTCTTCTTGTTTGTGTTGATTGTTGATGAAAAAACATCTAAATTATTGTATTACTTATTGTCATATTGTTTTGAATTTGAAGACTTATGTCAGATTGACCAATGGTTTGACCCCACTCTCTTGATAGTTGCACTCTTATTTTTTTTAGATAAATACTTTGGGGCTTCAATATTTTTTTTTTCACAAAACAAAATTTTCCTTATAAATTATCGAGTAAACTGTCATTTTCGTCTATATGCTTTGGTTATTTTTGGCACTTTCATCTACAAGGTTTAGTTTTCTCAAACATATACTCGTGCTTTCTAAAACTTGTCATTTTCATCTAATTGGTTAACACCATCCATTTTTTAACGTTAAACGAGCGGTATTTTTGTCTTTTTGTACACTTGTATATTTTATTCATTTTTAAACCCTTAATTGTTCCCATCATTTAACGTTAAAAAAGACACAAATACCCCTCATTTAACGTTAAAAAATGGATGAAGTTAACCAATTAAATGAAAATGACAAGTTTTGGAAAGCACGAGGATACACAGGAGAAAAATATTTTTTTTGAATGAAAGTGACAAAACCACATGGACTAAACTGACGGTTTACTCTAAATTATCATTAGGAAAAAAACAATGTAAATTTTGCAACTATGAATTCAATTTTTTAATAAAATATAGAGCTGTCCCATTACCGCATTGTCCATTACTTTACATTTGGTTTTATAAAGTTTTGATGGAATAAAGTGTATGGTATATTGTCTTTACTTGACCCGTGAACTTGAGTGACTGCCATGTGATCAAACTCAGAAATCCACATAACACACGGACTTGGATTCTGTAGGAAACCAGCCTTTTCTTTTTAAACCACAAACTCAACTAACCACCAAAAATGATTATAATTTGGAAATTAGTCAAGGGTGTTGGGCCAAAATTGGTTCTTCCTCCGAGCTCTGGTTTGAGCCCGGCTCAAGAAAAGTACAGAGCTTAGAAAGCTCTAAAATAAAACAAGCTTGATTGAGTTGATTCCAGAGCACAAATAGCTTGAAAACAAGGTATATGAATAAATCGAATTAGATAATGTTCTCTTGAATAAAACTTTGTAGCTAGAAAGTGGAATGTGTCATATGAGTTAAACATGTCTTTGACCTAGCGGTATTGAGTTGACCAACAGAGGTTATGAGTTCAAACCTCATTAAGGACATGGGTATGTTAAACATGTGTGTTTCTTTACCGTTAAAAAAAGAAGTTGCTAAAACTGTTTCCGGTCCCTATATTCCCTTTGGGATAGAGGGAAGGCTTGCCATCATCTCAACATCCCTAAACCCTAATTTATGAGTGAGATTCACTAGGTTTGTTTGTTTGTTTCCCATCACTGGTGCGGTCCAATCCGGTATCGAACCGGTGCACACTCCTACCAAAAACTTGACCACAAGCACATACATGTAACATGTTAAACAATCATAGAGCTCGAAAGCTCAATAAGAGCTCGAAAGCTCAATAAAAACTCGCATTTGTTATACACTTGAAGCTAGTATTTGTACTCTCACTTATAATTGATAGTGTGTGACTGGTCTGAGCTTGAATCGTGTTCAAGCGTGCATTACTCTCTATAAGGCTAAATTCGTTTAAGCGGACCGGTGATTACCATTAAGCATAAGTAATGACAGTAATCTCATATAACCTGATACATCTATGCAAGGAAAATGGGTTATTCCAAACATCCAAATACCACATAACTCTCAATAATTGACAAGCATTTTGATCTGTAGTGCAGCGCCAACCGTGCAGGAAAGATTTAGGAACAGAAAACGCTCTTGTTAGCATGAACAGTGATTAACATCCCCGCAAATGCAAGTATGCAACAGGTCAAATTGCGTGTTGATGATTGATTTAGGATACGTTTAATCCTTAAAAGGTGAAATTGGTAAAATAAAAAAAGATCAGCTTTAAGAAAATGTCACACGGTTCAAAAGACGCCATATGCATTTATAATGGATAAAACCTCTTAAATCTTTATATTAACTTGCAGAAGATTTGAATTTTTTGGCTAAACACAAAAAATTAGCAATTTTGACCCGTTACCTAAAACACCCATTTTGCCACCTGTAAGATTTAGCCATCCCTAAAGAGCCAAGGCAAAACAAATCAACCCAAAATAAATATTCATCACAAACATAAAGCAAACTTAAAAGACAATAATCATAGTTATCATTTAATCAGCTCCAAATTTTGGGCTTTGTCTGCAAATTTGACCCGAAACAATAACATTCTCCCAAAAGCCCGATGACAACAGATTCAATAGGATATAAGGTTTACGTTAAGAAAGAAAAAAGACAAAAGACAAACTCGGCTACACGATGATAGATGACCCGTTCACCAGAAAGATCCATTTCCATTAAATTGACGCTCTATATGCCTTCAAAGGCAAAGGGCAAACTGGCGCCTGAATTCCTCTTGCATATAACGAATTACCAATTTCCCTACTCATGAAATCCTTATGGAGAATTTTCTGGGGTCTTCAAAGATGGAACAGCAGCATTTGTATTTGTATTAACGCCTTTGTGTTGTGTAACAACTGCACGAAACTCTTCAACGATAGCAGCATCTTTAAACTTCAAAGCAAAAGTTGAAAGACCGTCTTTTCCTTCACCAGTGCTATTCAAACAAGCAAATGTAATCCCTTTTTTCTCCATGTTTGTCAGCTTCATATCCGGAAAAAGGCTAGCGTTTAATATCAATCTGTAATTGCCTTTAGCTCTCATCACAAGTCTACCTTTTTCATTTCCAGTTGTGGAAACGTTGACTTTTAATTCTCCTTTACCGCGCTCTTTCCACCCGCCATCAATAAACTCAAATAAAATAGAATCTGCTGTAAAAACAGGCTTTTCATTCTCTTCACCAGTCTCTACTTCAACTTTTTTTATAGAAGGTGTTTTGGTTCCTTCAGTGTTATCAGAAACAGGCCCAAACAGAGACGAGTTTCCATTGGTACCAAAACTGAAGGATGGGAAACTGGGCTGGTCACCCTTTGTGATTGGCCCGAATGAAAAACTTGAACTTGAAAACCCTGTCCCGACGATTCCAGTAAAAGCATTTTGGGTACTTGAAAGCTGTTGGAATGAGCTAACAATTGCAGCCTTTTCAGTGTTCTTATTTTCATCATCCTCCAATTCTTTGCTTTCAGTTTTTTTGGCTTCACCTTCAGCCTCTTCTTTTGCTGACTCAGCATCAGCTGATTCAAGTTTTTTCGCCTCGCTGACAACTTCATGCTTTTCCACCTCATCAACTTTGCTTTCAGGTTCTTGACTACCACCATCTTCTTCTTTCACAGTCTCCTCTTCTTTTGCTGACTCAGCATCAGCTGATTCAAGTTTTTTCGCCTCGCTGTCAACTTCATGGTTTTCCACCTCAGAAACTTTGCTTTCAGCTTCTTGACCACCGTCATCTTCTTCCTTTATAGTTTCCTCTTTTGCATTATCTTGAGATTTTTGAACACTTGTAACTACCACAGGGGTAGAAGTGGGATTTGTAGGAGGTACCAATTGAATTGATGCAAAAGGGTTGGATGAAGGTGCAGCTGGGACAGATGATGTTCGATTACGACGAACTTTTACAATTCTTCTGTTGGCCAAAACCTCTTCACTAGCTTTCTTGAATGTACCTGCTTCAAGATCATTAACATCTTCTTCATCATCAAGACCAGGGTTATCTCTAGATAATTCCCTTCCCGCAGCCCTTTTTTTGGAAGGTGGAAGTGCGTTCTCTGCATCTCCCATGGCAGAAAAGTAATGGAAATTCAAATCCAAACTGGTCAAAAACTGATTCTGCATGACATAGAAAGACAAACATTGTATATTAGAGTTTCTAATGACATGAACAACTTCTTCACAGCTTATCAGATCTTCTATTTTCTACATTAATAGTTATATACTACAGACCAATTGCCACACGTTGTAATTTGAATGCTGAAGTACTGCACATATTTACAAACAATAACTAAAACCACAAGGCTCTATATCCTCTAAAATAGTAACAAAGACTATAAAATTTTAAAATAACTTAGTAACGACAAATCTCAACTAAGACATAGGAGCCACGAGTGGAAGTGAGGTACATGATAAAAAAGACATTCAAATAAACTAGAAAACGCAATGAACTCCCGTCAAGAACACAGCATAAAACAGATTTATTTTGTATCTCAAGATAAATTGGAAAACTAGTAAAAAAATAGAAACACAGGCTCTATAGCTCTCTAGCTCTACTATATATTTGTTACATAACGCTAATTAATAGCCATATAAGTATTGTTCGGGTTATCCACATGATACAAAGGCATCTGAACCAGTCAGTATGTTATCTACATACCTACCCCCGGAGCTTCAGAAACTCATTCATGTTCTTCTAACTTCTAAATCTACGGTAAAAGGTCACAATTCTTCAACTATTAACGAGATTTCTTCACGAAAAATCAATGAAGACAAATAAATTTGTGTTTAACCTAATTTGACTCGTTTTTCACACTATTTCAGGAAATTATCAGATAAATCTAAGCCCTAGACAACAAGAATGATCAAATTTGTGCAAAACGTACAGAATCTAACATCAAACTACAAAAATTGCGATGATTAGATGAATAATAAGAATCGTAAGAAAGTTCAATAGCATGGATCAACGTTGAAGGATTAATGAAATCATTAGAAAATGGATAAAACGATACCTCGAAAACGGAGGAGTGTAGATGTAGAGCCTCTGGGTCGGTTTTTGCGTTGCTGCGGTGTGCGGACGCTTGCGTTTGTATATGAACCCTAGACTAATGAATCACCCGTCTTCTGGTTCACAATCTTATTAAATATAGAATATATTTTTATTTTTATAACAATCTTTCAATATTCGGTAATTTTAAAAAAGATTAAGATTATTTAAACCGGTATTTATTTATTTTTTTACTAAAATCTCGTATTAATTAGTTTCCTCCAAAAAAGTATAAGATGCTATATAAATTTAACTAAGACGGTAGTTTGATCGTTATCAGTTCGACTCGTTTACGGTGATAAAACTTACGTCGAAATGTAGACACATTATAGCCTACGATATAAAAAAAATCTAAATTTTAATACAACTCCATTTTCAAACAATGAAAAAAATACTTTTTAAACCCGCACGTTACGGCGGGAAGACTAAAATTTATAACGTTCAGTTTTGACGACCCCTTCAATGTTATTGAATTAATGAAAAAACTAACGTTCAACCATTAAAAAATAACCTAAAAGTAAAAAACATGTTCAACCATAAAAAAACCCATAAGTAAACAAAAACATAATTATTTTCTTCAAAACGAAAAAAAATCAAAAGAAAGTGTTCATTTAAAAAAAATAAGAAAAAAGCCTATACTCGAACCTGTGTCAGACTCTCGTATTATATTTCCTGCTTTAAACTATCATATGCAAACAAATATTTCGCCTGAAACAAAAAAAAAACAATTTAATGTAAGTGGAATTCACGTGATCGGCTCCTGTTGATACGGGTACTATTCCCCTAATTCTCTTTAAAAGGTTTAATAATAATAAATATAAATATTTATCTAATATATTGTTTTAAAAAGAGGCAAGTTGAATATTAAAATTATACCGGTTACATGTTCTAGAGATCAATTTTTTGTGATACATAAGTAAATAATAAGTAAATGTTTGTGAAATTTTAGAGCTTAATTTTCTAAACATATGCTATCTTTTCTTGAACATAGAAATATATAATTAAGATATTTATAAAGTAATGTCATAGTTAAGATAGTGGGAAGCTCGTACATCAATCGCACCATGTATATCACCAGTCCAGGAGGAAATCCACCACTGTGAGAAAACCCAATAGAGTCGGAATCGAACACATGACCTCAAAGAGGCCAAGGTCCAATCCGTCACCCTCATGCCGTTGAACTAGAAGGCCAACTGCAAGGTATGGTTTGTCTACATCTCATCCTTTTCAACCTCTACAAATAGCTTTATTATTGGTGGGATTTTTTACTTGGTATAGTTATTGTATCTATAATGAAATCGAAGATCAGTTATTGTACATTTTATTGCTAAGAAGGTATAAGCTTCAAAACAATAATCAATTTTCCTACCATCTCATAAGAATTGCAACATTTAGTTTTGCATACCGTTGCCCATTTGATGCAATGGAAGCCCCAATACTTTCATAGTGGAGGTCTTGGGTTCGAATCCTGGCAACATAAAAAAAGGGTTTGTGGTCAGGTCAGGGGGTTTACCCAGTTGGGGGGTTCCTCCTGTGGTAGGCTGCCCTGAATATTCTAGGTGTTGCCCAGTGAAAACTCAATTATCCTAGAATATCTAGGTGTTGCCGTTCAAAAAAAATTTTTAGTTTTGCATATAATATAAGTTTATTGTACTATTAGTGTTGTGATGGTTTCTCGTGAATATATCAAAATTCTTGATTTGTTAAATTTGTCATCTGCCTAAGGAAGACAATCAAAAGAAGTAATTGAGAGATTGCTCTCTCTTTTGGTTTTTAGGTAATGCACATTTTGAGGAAGAGCCACAAATATTAGAAACACATCTAATACGAAGTCTGAAATAAATAAAATATGAAGTCTCGAATAAACATAATATAAAGTTTGTAGTAAATGAATATAATTAATAAATGAGATTATATAAAGAAGAAAAGTAAAATAAAAATTGACAATCAAGTTCCACAATCGGTCCAGTTCACGGCTTCAACTGGTCCAATCCACAACAGATTGGATCAAACAGAACCGGACCGATGCGAACATCTCTGGGCATGTGTAGGCTCTCTAATTTATGATGGAGAGAATTAATTGTACATATATATGTTGACTTTTCCTCCAAGTTTCATTTGGCATGTGAAGCAACGCCGGAGGGATTCAAGGGCCGTGAAATCGGAAGAAGTTCCTTTGAACCCAATGCTAGTACTCGACATGTCTCCGGCCTGGAATGCTTCCATCTTCATCGGTTGATGTTGGCATTTAACTTCAACTCAAATTATTAGTTTTACTAATTTGATATTTATCAATATTATTTTCTAAGGTTAGGTTCAAATAAAAAGAGTTTTTAAAATAAAAATGGTGAGAATGATTTAAAGTCACTAGATCAAATTGTAGATCAAATTTATAAGGATTTAATGTTTGTGATTATCAAACACTATAGTTGACTTATAAAACACTAATGTTTGTGATCAAATTGTAAAAGAAAAGTTGTTATAAGGCTATTTTAGTAATGACCACTTTTGTTGACTTTTTATCAAGTTTCTCATTTTTTTTAAACGTTCATAACTTTTACATACGACATTATTATTTTTTAATTATACCATAAAAACGATCATTTTTTTATCTTTAAAACGAGTATAGTGTCGTTATATACAAAAACGAAAAAAAATTACGTTTTTCAGGTCATTATGTAATTTGCTCGTCATTGTGTCTAATGCCAGGTCATTGTGTCTAATACCAGGTCATTGTGCCTAATGTCAAGTAATTGTGTCAAATATTTTTCATCATTGTGTTTAATGTCAAATTGTGTCAAATATTTTTCATCACTTTGTTATATATAATACATAAAAAGCAGTAACAAAAATAACACGAAGTTATCTAAAACGTAAAACATAATGATGAATACATATAACACAATGATAAAAAATATTTGACACAATGACCAGACCTGACATTAGACACCATAAAAACGAGCATTTTTTTATCTTTAAAACGAGCATAGTGTCGTTATATACAAAAACGAAAAAAAAATTACGTTTTCCAGCTCATTGTGTAATTTGCTCGTCATTGTGTCTAATGTCAAATCATTGTGTCAAATATTTTTCATTATTGTGTCTAATGTCAAATATTTTTCTAATGCCAGGTCATCGTGTCTAATGTCAATTTATTGTGTCAAATATTTTTCATCACTGTGTTATATATAATACATAAAAAACAATGACAAAAATAACACGAAATTATTTAAAACGTAAAACACAATGGCGAAAACGAGCGTTTTTATCTTTAAAACGAGTATAGTATCGTTATATACAAAAAACGAAAAAAAAACTACGTTTTCCAACTCATTGTGTAATTTGCTCGTCATTGTGTCTAATGTCAGGTCATTGTGTCAAATATTTTTTATCAGTGTGTATAATGTCAAATATTTTTCTAATGTCAGGTCATTGTATCAAATATTTTTTAATCATTGTGTTATATATAATACATAAAAAAACAATGACAAAATTAATCTAACATAACACGAAATTAATCTAAAACGTAAAACACAATGATGAATATATATAACACAATGATGAAAAATATTTGACACAATGACTTGACATTAGACACAATGACCAGACATTACACAATGATCTGACATATTTTACACAATAACCAAAATGACATCCCTTCAAAAACAATAAAAAGACACATGTCAAGCCCAGAATCCTTCGTACCCTTTTTATTTTTAAAACTCTTTTTGCCATAACCTAACCTTTATTTTCTAATACAGTTATTTTACAAGAGATAAGTTTACAAACGAGGCGAGTTGATTATAGTTTTTAAAATAATTTTTAGAATTAATTACACGGCTGGCCTCTGTGGTTTACCCCAATTTCACTTTTGGCCCCTAGGAATGAGAAACTACAAGTTTGGTCCAATAGTTTACAAAAATGTAACACGTTTGGGCCCTGAGTTGGATGTCAGTTAAGTTTATCTGTTAAGTGACTGTAAAATGACCAAATTACCCCTCAATAATAAACATTTAAAACCTAAAACTAAAAATGGAAAATATTAATATTAAATTAATGGGTCCTCACCCCACGCCCACCCCACCCTCACCCCCACCCCCACCCCCGTATTCCTTCACCTCTTTCTTCATTTGCAGATGAAATCGAATTCCTTCACTGGCTATCACTTCAAGAACGCCCGAAAAAACAAGCCCCGACCCGATGCCAAGTGTTCAACCGGATTGCTTCCTTGATGGCGACCGGATTGCTTCCTTGATGACGACCTGATTTGGCAAGGTACGCAGCCGCCTGAGATGGTTTCCACCACCACCAGCGTGAAGAGGAGGACGATGGTGGCTCAAGATCTCAATTACATTAACGTAGCTCACATTCATCTCCTTTACTGGATAAACTATTACCTAATTTTGACTCATTTAGAGTCAAACACATTTTACTAAAACTTCAAACCGATTATTCCATCTCCCTCAAATTCTTAAAATTGGTTCAACTTCATAACCTTAATTTACTCACATTGGAAACAAACTCCATCAAGAATCGTAAAATCATGTCTGCTGGATCTGTTTTGAAAAAGAACATCAGTTCTTGTGACGTGGCTATGCATTCTAAGCTCTTTGATTCCATTATCCACTCTACAGAATGTGTGATTCCACTCCTTGTGTTTTCAATGCACTTTTCAAACGCAGATGAAACAATTTAGGAATGCAACAGACACATTTTGTCGAATGAAAGAGTATGGATTTTCCTGCCAAAGTAATCCGGTAAGCAGCCCAGCAACCCGATTTAAGCCGATTGTCGTTCGGAAATCCAATTCAAGCAACCCGATTCAAGCCGATTGTCATTTTTGAGTTTAGATCTATCTCAAGAACTCTTATTTTGAGTTCAGATCTGGCGTTAAATCACTGATGGCCGGGGAATGTGACATCCGGGTCCTAACCGTATTTGTAAACCCGATTCGTTTTATCTGTCGATGTAATTTCGTGTTATTCAATCAATAAATCATTTGGATTTTGTGTTTTAACCTATGGTTTTCATTATTCAAGCTTAGCACATGTTTTATACAAGATACTATGTTTGTTACATCCACTAGTGGGGTTAAAAGTTACATTTTCATTATTCCAGAATTATGATTCATTTTAAAACACAAAAATACATATGTGTATGTATTTAAATCAATTGGGAAATATTTGCGAGTGTCTTGACACTTTAACGGGTATAACCCATTTCAACACACTTGATAGCAATACTGAAATTACCAAACATATAATTTAATGCTAGTGAACCATCGGTGTGATACAAATTTTATTAAACTAGTTTTAATAAAAGGATTCATTTTTACTCGCGTCTAATTTATACCCGCTACCAGCCTAATACTCCTTCTATTATTCTTGGCTTTCTAGAAACCATACTAGTTTCCTTAGTTTTATTTTCCCCATAATCGTTGCTGTCAACTCAAATAAACAAAACACTATTACGACTACCTTGGAACCATTGATAAGACATCACACCCCATATAGATTGACACATACACACTATACTAATTCATACAAATCTCAAAACAAGCCCCCTCCCTGCGTTTCTTTTTGGTCAAATTTTTATACCACACACACACACACACACGTATTTTATTGTTTTGACTTTCACCTTTATCCAAGTTTTCCATTTGTATGAATATCACTTTATACAAGCACCACACCCAATCCTTGACTCTCATCCATTCTCGACCATTAAGCCCCCACCCCCACGTCTGAAACCTTGAACCACATCACCAAATTCCCAATGTTGCTTTGGCTATATAATTAAACCAACCTCTCATAAATTCATCCACACAACTTACAAATCCCATCCTCCTTTCTAGCTCAAACTCACGATTCTAACAACTCTCCACCCAACACTCACTTTTCAAATATTATTTGAAGATTTCAAGTGTGCTTCAAGCTTCTCTAGTGGAGTCCAAGTGGTCTTTTGGTGTATCTCAAGCAACCTACATCACTCCATTCACTTACCTTGATTGCTTCTAGTGAGGACTCTATCTACTTATTCATATTTATTACTTTGATTTATATATTTTCAACTCACTAGTTGTATGTAACAACTTTCACCAATAAAAGTTACATTTGTTAAAAATGGAGTTTTTATAAGTATAAATTAAAAGAGACATGTTTTGTGTAAAGTTATTAAATAAAACTAAATGGTGGTTCATAGGCTTTAAATAAGGTGTATGTGTAGGTGATTTCGGGTTCACGTTGACTATCTCACTAGTTAGTTAATCTTGTTAAATGAAACAAAGTTCATGTTTAAATAAGCATTAAGTATGATATTAGTCCATGGATTCAAGTAATCTTTATATACGTAACCATATGTAATTTTTAGTGTTTTACACGACTTATGGTTTTATGTGACATATACTAGATTTTTTTAAAAGATTAAAAACGTATAAACTTTACAATAAAAGTTAGTATTTTGTTAAATAGGTTACTTGAATTTTTATTATGAACTTTGAAGTACAAAAATATTATGCGTTAATTTTTGAAGAATGTATATGTCTAAAATGTTCGAGACTACATTTTGAAATACTTTGATCGAAAGACGGGAACTGACATTATTTTTAGTGTAATAATTCTCAAAGTTATACTTTGTAAATATATGCGTTGTAGTTTTAAAAATGTTACTTAGAATAAATATATATAAAATATATTTATTTACCATTCGTAACGAGTTACGACTCGGGTTGAGTCAAAATATTATTTTACAAACCGAACCCTATGTTGATACTAAATCACAAATATTCATGGACACACTTGAAAGAAAACGTAACTTATATTTACTTCGTATAAATATATATTTTCCGAGTTATTCATATTCGCTTAGACTATTATTTATACTTGTATTCTATATATTTAGGGTAATTGTTGGATTGTCCCGAACCGCATACTTGTGTTAGTCATTCTCGGAATTCAAACGCTTCGATGTGAGTATTCATAAATCCCCTTTTCATTTTATGTTTTGGGATGTACATGTATACATTATTCAAACATTCAAAGTCTCTTTATTCAAACTATGTGATTCAATCTAAGTCATTGTGTGATTTCTATGCTATGTGTAAACTTGGTTGGTTATTCATACATGCAAACATTCATTCTAGCATTTGATCATTAACTTATTAAGCAAAGGGAATTGATGATAGCGCTATTTGGTTTACACCCGCCTAAATTGGACCTCGGTGGAGGCATTTGGGTTTCAAGAACTTATTCATACTAGCTTAACCAGTGGGTTAAGGACACTAGTCAAGTGGTTTGATCTTTGCATTTATGTTATACATACATGCTTGAATTCTAACTTTGACTTTCGAATCACAATTTACATTATTATACTTATGTAGACTTATGTTTACTCATCAACTATTTTTAGTTGACCTTTTATTTTTATACATGTTACAGGTTGACTTTTGACTCAAGATTGGTGACACTTAGGTCTTGGACTTAGATAATAATATGGATTTCCATTTTATGTTATGTTTGTTGAACAATTTGTTTGGTTTTGGTTGTAAGACAATTTAATATTGGTTGAACAAATATTATCACTTTAATAGTGTCATGAGTTATGGACAATCTCGCGTCCCGGCGTAAAATCCGTCGTCGGTTGAGGTGTTGACAGGGAAGGGGTTGATCATTGCCACAGATCTTATACTTTAGACGGATTGGGAGATGAAGATTGATGTTCGATGGTGGCACCTTTCTGATCAATGGCTTCGATCGATGGTTGGGGAAGGGGTTAATCCATTTGTTTGATGGTGGGGTGTTGTTCTTTTGCTAGGGTTGTAGGTTAAATGAAAACAATGGAAGATGAAGATGAAGATGGGGTACAACCACTAGCTTAGTCTAGTGACAAAGGTGTATGCCCAAGACTTCACCAAAATGGGAAGGTTTTGTGTTAAAGTTCACTTGTGACAAAAAAAGGGGGGGTCCAAGTTGGGTCAGGGGGTTTTCTCACCTATGGTGGGTTTCCTCCTGTGGGGTGGAGATGATCGGGTGGGCCAGTGACCCGTCAGTGATCCAAATTGCCATTCAAAAAAAAAGATGAAGATGGGGTGGGGTAGGACTTGTTGATGTGGCAAGAAATAATTGGATAAAAGTGTGTGTAGGACCCAATAGTTAAGATTAATATAATTTATTTTTAGTTTTAGGTTTTTAATATTGAATTTTTATTATTGAGGGGTAATTTGATCATTTTACAGTCACTTAACAGATAAACTTAACTGACATCCAACTCAGGGGCCAAACGTGTTACATTTGTGCAAACTATTGGACCAAACTTGTAGTTTCTCATTCTAGGGGTTAAAAGTGAAATCCGTGTAAACCACAAGGGTCATCCATGTAATTAATTCTAATTTTTAAGACAAAATTTTAACAGAGTTTATCTCCCGCCATCTCAAACAAATTTGAAATATATAATATATCTTTTTATTTTTTATTCAATATACGTTTTAGTTTTTATTTAATAATTTATAATATTAAATATAGATCTAAACTTATAGTTTTATTCCCTTTTTTTAATAATTTAATATAATTGAATAGAATATACCATAGGATATTTTTGTTTATGCTAGGTGCTAGGAGATCACCATATTTTCAAAATTCAGAAAAAAATATGTTTAAAATACAATTTCAAAAATTATTAGTGAGATTTTATTTTGCTTTAAAAACTATATGGTCACCTGTTCGTTTTAATTCTTATTTTATATTAGAGAAAAATACCAAAATAATATTTGAGCAAAAAACTTATAAAAAATAGACATGTATAAATAGCCGGCTATTTCATGGACATTGTGAGACATAATTTATTATATAATTATGTATAAATTTTCGTTCCCACGTTCCCTTTTACAGAGTACGGAGTGTTTTTTGAAAAAGGAATGTGGGCACAGAAATTTATGTCGTCTAAGCCTAGCTATTAATCGGCAAAATGGGTTAGCTGGCTCAAGCCGGGTCGGGCACGTGTCGACTTGCCATTGGTCCGTACTCTGTAAAAAGGAATGCGGGCACATAAATTTATGTCGGCTAAGCCTAGCTGGTTTAGCCGGCTATTGTGTAACATTCTCTATTTTTCCGAGCATTGTATTCATTTTCGTTTTCAATAATAACACGTTTCGATTTTGTGCATATGTTCCGCAATTATATATATATACACAATTCATTAAAAAAAAATAACCAAAATTTTATACAATTTTTATAAAAATAAAAAAAAAATTAGAATTTGACTCAAAGTGATCACAAACCAAGAAAACAAGCCCAATTTTGACTTCTCAAAGTCAAACAGCTCAAGAACTCAAAAATTGACCTGTTTGACTTTCAAAAGTCAAACAGGGCCGAATTCGTGCAATTCAAACCCGGAAACAAGTCCAATTGAGTCCAGTGGGTTCCATCTCACGCATAAACAACAAATCGATCATATCCAGACCCAAAATTCATACCAATCCGAATGTTGATACAGTTGACTTTTTGGGAGTCAAACTAGGAGGAATTTGATCAAAATCAAGAAATTCGAACCAATTTGAATTCCTAAAATCAAGCATCAGTCGATCGTAAGTGTACCTGGACCATTGTCCAGACCTAATCCAACTCCAATTCGTCGAATTATGCCTAACTAACCTCGCGATTATCACGGTCCAAATTTTAAAATCAAATTGAGAGTTTGAGATAATATTTATCAAATTAAACCATTCATACGCATTCTCATACCCACATACGAACTCCCTGAAACTTCATTCGCACCTCATTGCACGTCTGGAGCCCGATCGATCCTCAAGAACAGTCGAACCAAAGTCGTACTCGTCCACACTCGTTACACAACCAAAACACGTAAGTATTATGTCAATCGATTCGTAATCCCATTCCGTTCGAAAGCCCTCTGCCAATTCGTAATGGCAGAGGGTATCAAACCCAATTGGAAACTAGGGTTCAAGCGATTCGATTTGGGGTCTGGGATTATATTTTTTTTTGCGTATTTATGTTTTTTGTTTCATTACATACCAGCGAAACCACCTGGTCCGGCCGGTAAGCCACTGCACCGCCGAACCAGGTGGCGTGGGTTCGAAACCCACAAGCCACAACGGCCGAACTTTTTGCGCATGGCCTGAACAGCAGAACCTGCTCCTTTTCCCTTCGTGCTAATACCCAACCGGATCGGATGAATACACAGGTAGTCCCTCTAGTCCAGCGGTAAACATGAAGCTCCAACACAGGAACCACCCGGGTTCGAGCCGGGTGGGCTGTTTTATTTTTTTTAGCCACTTTTACAACTCGGAATTTTATAAAAAAATTATTTTTATAAACCTTAAAACATTTAGAACAGAATGTAACTGGAATCGCCAATTTTCGATATAAACTCAATTTATTTCGAATTTCTTTGTTAAAAAATGTATATTAGTTATTTTAAAAAAAAAACAAAGTTTAAATCTTTATTTATTTATTTCAAGTAAATAAATTTCCAAATAAAAATAGTTACTTTATAAAATATCTCCCTTTTTGAAACCCAAATTTATAAAGTTTATAACTTTATTTTAGAAATAAACAAAAAATTCATTTTTATGATAAATGAATAAATAAATTTATTGAAATACTAAAACATTTAAAAGTATATTTTTACACATAATATTATTTTACACATTTTTATAAATAAATAAGTGACGTGAAAATTATTTATTTAATTTATATTTAAATATAATTTCCACACTATTTTCTAACTAAATAAATAATTAATAATTAATTAATTTATTTAGTTATTTCAAATCAGCGTTTATTTCAATCATTTTTAAACTATTTATTTTAAAACTTTTAATTTATACAACACCCGTTTTAAATACAAATCCACAAACACAACTCGTCGTACACACGTCCAATCCCATCCTACACTTAGACCAATTCTATTTTATACGATAGTGATTGGAAATCCATATACTTTGCACACTAGGTTAACGTGGTGAGTTGCAAGGATCAATTTATTATTCAATTTCGCATGCTAGCTATACATTGAATCAAGTGAGTATTACATAGCCTCTCTTTACATTTTTACGCTTTTTGGGGTGAAACATGAACCATATTACACAATTGTTTTTACATTTTTACAAACAACACAAACACAAATCCGCTTTACATTCATGTGTGCAATTTGAGCTTTATGTTTGAGTACTAGGTGTGTTAACTGTTTGTGTGCAATTTATGTGCAATCATTAACTATACAAGCCGACGGTTAACAATGATAGATCTATTGAGTCTGACAAACCCACCCAGATTGGGGTGATTGTTACCGACAACACAATTTGCATGCTAGTTACAAAGGTTTGATTGTACTTTAGTTACACAATAGTTGCTCCCCATAAATGCCTTATTTATCATGATTTGTAAAGGATTTGTTATTCAATTCATATACTATCTATGTACAAACCTGTGTATGCTCACCAACTTTTTAGTTGACCTTATTTTGTTCATGTTTCAGGTACTAACGTGTGAGTGTGATCAAGAAATTGCTACATTTAAGTTTGGACCTAGTTAATTTTAAATAAGGATTTTTATGTGTTTCAATTTATGTACTCGTTTGAATTATGGTTGTGTTTGTTTGAAATGAAAATTGATGTTTAATATATTGAAATCTAGTCGACCTTGTGCTCATGAACAGTCTACATGTCCCGCCCCGACGTTTCCGCCGTCGGTTGGGGTGTGATAGATTGGTATCAGAGCCAGGTTATAGGGAATTAGGTTATTAGACACTCTTGACCTAGACTATAACCTTAGGACACCCATACTATGCCATGCTACTACATGCTATATGATTATTTCTTATGTGAATATTTTACATGCTATACTAAATAATTACATCATATGCTACAATACTTAATAATTTATGTGTCACACTGCCTCATAATTGTTGTGCTATATTCATGCTACCTATTTGATTTATTTAAAGTGCTATCCTAAGTTTCCACACCCACTCATACACACCTAGTTCTTCATGCACCCTTAATCTCACACACAAAATATCACCATATCTTGTGATCAAAATCTTGACCATTGGGCCTAATTGGGCCTAATGCCCATTAATAATAAACTAAGAATCCACTTATCCTCCAAGAAGAAGAAGCCTGCTAGGTTTAATAAACCCCATCTTTGGGCCTCAAAGCCCAATCCACAACAATTCCCATCATGACCATGAGCCCAACAATAGTGTTATTAATACATGATGACTGGCAGAGTGTGTAGGCCCATGAGGGATTCTGGCTAAGGAAAGACAGGGTACTTAAGTGTGTCTTAGTGACCCACCCCTCTTTCCTGGGAATTCTCCTCAGAGATGCATTGCTTATAGGTCAAGTGTATTTCTAAAATACTATTGTGAAGACTCGGTGTTTTGACTAGTCAAACTCTAAAACCTATAAGAACTCCTATATCTAACACTCAGCATTTTATCACTTACAACCATTTCATTGTTTTTCTGCCATACATGGACTCTTACTCTCCTTCCTCCCCAGTATACCGTCCCGGAGTAGAATCTGATTGGGAAGAAGACACCGGGTCACCTCTGTATCGGTCACCAACACCCACAGCTGCTAGGCAAAGGCTTAACGTAAGGAACACTGGCCCAAGAATTCGAGACCCATATCTAATGCCCGACACGTATCATCCTAACCCTTGGGCAAGGCGTACCATGGCAGCTGCTAGTGCTATGGGAATTCCAATCGATGATGTTCACCAATATGTGAGGACCTCAGAGTTCGAGAGGCAAAGGATGGAGCATGAGATAAGGCACGACTTGCAAGGACAAAGAATGGATAGCCTAGCAAACCAATTAGGGTACCACAAGGAGTTAATCTCCATTCTCGAAAAAGAAGTACCGGAGAATCGCACGGAAACAGCTAGAGCGGAAACCAGATCGGCTACCCGAGTGACCATAGCGGTGCTCGTCTTGGTGATTATATTCCTTCTAGTGGGAAACTATCAGAGGCGTTAACAAAAAAAATTTATTTGTCTTAGTTTGAGGACCATTTCCCTATGTTTTGAGTAATGTTTAACATTTCAGTATTTAATCAATTTTATATATTCCAACTCTAAAGTTATTATACGTTGAATGTGGATTTCATCCATCATATTTTCATCAAAATTTCCCCAAGTATCACCTCCTTCATTCAATACGATTTAGTACACTACCGACAATCTCCTTCGTAAACAACTCATCATATTAGATTTAAACAACCTCGTTATTTTCAAACCAAACGTTTATCAAATTTTTAGAGAATACCAGAAATATAAATTTTCTATAAACATTTTCACGGTGTAAGGGAACTTAATACAACCTATCTTATAAAAATATTATTTCGGATTGATAAACAATTATGATTTTTCCTCTTTAAAGTAATTATTTCTAAGCACTGGCTAGATTAATATACGACTACTGGTTTAGCCAATAATTCCTCTTAAAAATATTCTCTTATTAATAATTAAAATTTTAAATTAAAAGATTTTCTTATAAATTGTCTATCTATTTAGATTATTTAACTCAATAGTTTCATTACTTTATATATTTACAACCAAGAACAATTTACAATTTCCTATTTTCGAACAAATATCAGTTATTTGTAAACATATTTCCCTGAGTACTCTAAAAAAAAAAAAAAAAAACCTCTTGTTACCTTTCACTTGACGCTTCAGGAGACGATCCATACCGCGTAGACGTTAACCTTTCCCACCAACCTCAACGAGATTTGAGGACACGAACCTAACTACCACATTATGCAAGAACGCCAAACAACACGTTTGTCCGCAACACTCGATCACATGCAAAACCCGTTAATATACATCGCACGCGAAGTTCAATACTTACGTATACACGTTCATAATATATCCAACGCAACCACATGGTACATGAAACTCAAATATTCTCAATATATCCAATGCGACACAAATTACATGATACATGAAACTAGTTTGCCTACAAATCACAATTTACTCGATTGATTACGTAATGCACGAAACATGTTTATTTGCAATACACATGCTACTGGATTGAGCACATGATACACGAAACTTAGTTGTTTGCAATATACATGATACATAAGAATTGCTTCATTGATACATAATTCTAGATTGACCACACTATACATGAAACTTATTTGGTTACGAAGTACATCACACTAAGCTGTGCACATTGTACAATATACATGATGCTAAGTTGCCAACACCCTACATGAAATTCATTTCCTACTATATACAAAATACTATGTTGTTTACATTACACATCAGAGTTCATTGACTTACAAAATACAAAACGCTTAATTATTTACGCTATATATGAGACTTATTTGATTACGAGCTACGTGACACTAGATCATACATGAGACTTGTGTGCTTACTATATACTTGAAACAAAATTTTGCTTACGATTTTTGCAATGGATTGATTACATTATACACAAGACATGGTCATGCACTTTGTACACCAAAGTTGAAGACCATAATACATTGAAACGACTCGGGGTTTGACGTATTCTTGTTCAAACACGAGCAAACTAAGAAACTTTAAGTGTTACTACTTTACTACTCTTTAGTTGCGAACTGACCTGATTAGGGACATAGTTACTTGTTAACGACTTTTTATGTGTAAACAATAGACGTGATCATAGTGAAATTGTGCCCCCCCTTACCCGCACACAACAAAACAATCTATACGGACCATACGATGATTTAAATAATTACGGGTGCACACGGGATTATAAAAATCAGCGCATGAAAACTATAGGGAAATTTTGTCGTGTGTTGTGACCTAAAACTTATCATGATGTGTAACAACGAAACTGATGTAATGTGACAAGGGCATGGTGGATACGCCGATGGTACTTCCTATATATAAGTGTCCTATCATATTATCATGAGTAATGTTGTTCGTGGCACGTGAAGTTTTGACCCAGACCAATGTCTATGAAATCTCTTAACCACTGACAATCTTGAGCATATTAGACTACATCTTACGCAAACCCTAAATTTCAAAATCCCATCAAACTCATTCCAAATAATACAACTTACATCTAGAATTCAAAATTTCTATTCGGCAAGCTCCCTCGCACCACGAGTGGTTATGATAGCATTTGGGTGATCATTGATCGTCTCACCAAATCTGCTCATTTCTTGCCTATCCGCGAAGACTATAAGGTTGAGAAACTAGCCTGAGTTTACATTGACGAAATTGTGAGCCGTCATGGTGTTCCCTTGAACATAATATCCGATAGAGATGCTCGGTTCACTTCTCGTCTTTGGCAATCTCTCCAAACTGCTCTTGGTACACGATTGGATTTGAGCACGGCTTACCATCCCCAAAATGATGGTCAAACCGAGCGAACAATCCAAACTCTTGAAGACATGCTTCGAGCTTGTGTAATCGATTTTGGTGGCAATTGGGTTCACATTTATCCCTGATCGAGTTCTCTTACAATAATAGCTACCACACAAGTATCAACATGGCTCCATTTGAAGCTCTCTATGGTCGTAAATGCCGTTCTCCTATATGTTGGAACGAGATTGGTGAAGCACAAATCACCGGTCCCGAACTAATTCAAGAAACATCCGATAAGATCCTTCAAATCCGTGACAACATCCGAGTAGCGAGGAGTCGGCAAAAGAGTTATGCCGACAAACGACGAAAACCCTTGGAATTCCAAGTCGGTGATCTTGTTCTTCTAAAGGTGTCTCCATGGAAGGGGGTGATCCGTTTTGGAAAGAAAGGCAAACTAGCACCTCGTTACGTAGGTCCGTTCAAGATCCTTGAAAGAATTGGGAAAGTGGCTTACAAACTCGAGTTACCTCCATCACTTGCCAACATACATTCTACATTTCATGTGTCCAACCTAAAGAAATGCCTTGCTGATGAGAATCTCCATATACCCCTTGACGATGTGCGCATTGACGAAACGATGCACTTCGTTGAAAGACCAGTGGAGATCATAGATACTGAGATCAAGAGACTCAGGCAAAGCCGTATCCCTATTGTTAAAGTTCGTTGGGAATCTAAGCGTGGACCTGAGTTTACTTGGGAACGTGAAGACCAAATGAAGCTCAAATACCCACACCACTTTGATGGTTCAGTCGCCTCAGCTAGTTAAATTTCGGGACGAAATTTCCTTAACAAGGGGAGACTGTAACATTCTCTATTTTTCCGAGCATTGTATTCATTTTCGTTTTCAATAATAACACGTTTCGATTTTGTGCATATGTTCCGCAATTATATATATATACACAATTCATTAAAAAAAAATAACCAAAATTTTATACAATTTTTATAAAAATAAAAAAAAATTGGAATTTGACTCAAAGTGATCACAAACCAAGAAAACAAGCCCAATTTTGACTTCTCAAAGTCAAACAGCCCAAGAACTCAAAAATTGACCTGTTTGACTTTCAAAAGTCAAACAGGGCCGAATTCGTGCAATTCAAACCCGGAAACGAGTCCAATTGAGTCCAGTGGGTTCCATCTCACGCATAAACAACAAATCGATCATATCCAGACCCAAAATTCATACCAATCCGAATGTTGATACAGTTGACTTTTTGGGAGTCAAACTAGGAGGAATTTGATCAAAATCAAGAAATTCGAACCAATTTGAATTCCTAAAATCAAGCATCAGTCGATCGTAAGTGTACCTGGACCATTGTCCAGACCTAATCCAACTCCAATTCGTCGAATTATGCCTAACTAACCTCGCGATTATCACGGTCCAAATTTTAAAATCAAATTGAGAGTTTGAGATAATATTTATCAAATTAAACCATTCATACGCATTCTCATACCCACATACGAACTCCCTGAAACTTCATTCGCACCTCATTGCACGTCTGGAGCCCGATCGATCCTCAAGAACAGTCGAACCAAAGTCGTACTCGTCCACACTCGTTACACAACCAAAACACGTAAGTATTATGTCAATCGATTCGTAATCCCATTCCGTTCGAAAGCCCTTTGCCAATTCGTAATGGCAGAGGGTATCAAACCCAATTGGAAACTAGGGTTCAAGCGATTCGATTTGGGGTCTGGGATTATATTTTTTTTTTGCGTATTTATGTTTTTTGTTTCATTACATACCAGCGAAACCACCTGGTCCGGCCGGTAAGCCACTGCACCGCCGAACCAGGTGGCGTGGGTTCGAAACCCACAAGCCACAACGGCCGAACTTTTTGCGCAAGGCCTGAACAGCAGAACCTGCTCCTTTTCCCTTCGTGCTAATACCCAACCGGATCGGATGAATACACAGGTAGTCCCTCTAGTCCAGCGGTAAACATGAAGCTCCAACACAGGAACCACCCGGGTTCGAGCCGGGTGGGCTGTTTTATTTTTTTTAGCCACTTTTACAACTCGGAATTTTATAAAAAAATTATTTTTATAAACCTTGAAACATTTAGAACAGAATGTAACTAGAATCGCCAATTTTCGATATAAACTCAATTTATTTCGAATTTCTTTGTTAAAAAATGTATATTAGTTATTTTAAAAAAAAAACAAAGTTTAAATCTTTATTTATTTATTTCAAGTAAATAAATTTCCAAATAAAAATAGTTACTTTATAAAATATCTCCCTTTTTGAAACCCAAATTTATAAAGTTTATAACTTTATTTTAGAAATAAACAAAAAATTCATTTTTATGATAAATGAATAAATAAATTTATTGAAATACTAAAACATTTAAAAGTATATTTTTACACATAATATTATTTTACACATTTTTATAAATAAATAAGTGACGTGAAAATTATTTATTTAATTTATATTTAAATATAATTTCCACACTATTTTCTAACTAAATAAATAATTAATAATTAATTAATTTATTTAGTTATTTCAAATCAGCGTTTATTTCAATCATTTTTAAACTATTTATTTTAAAACTTTTAATTTATACAACACCCGTTTTAAATACAAATCCACAAACACAACTCGTCGTACACACGTCCAATCCCATCCTACACTTAGACCAATTCTATTTTATACGATAGTGATTGGAAATCCATATACTTTGCACACTAGGTTAACGTGGTGAGTTGCAAGGATCAATTTATTATTCAATTTCGCGTGCTAGCTATACATTGAATCAAGTGAGTATTACATAGCCCCTCTTTACATTTTTACGCTTTTTGGGGTGAAACATGAACCATATTACACAATTGTTTTTACATTTTTACAAACAACACAAACACAAATCCGCTTTACATTCATGTGTGCAATTTGAGCTTTATGTTTGAGTACTAGGTGTGTTAACTGTTTGTGTGCAATTTATGTGCAATCATTAACTATACAAGCCGACGGTTAACAATGATAGATCTATTGAGTCTGACAAACCCACCCAGATTGGGGTGATTGTTACCGACAACACAATTTGCATGCTAGTTACAAAGGTTTGATTATACTTTAGTTACACAATAGTTGCTCCCCATAAATGCCTTATTTATCATGATTTGTAAAGGATTTGTTATTCAATTCATATACTATCTATGTACAAACCTGTGTATGCTCACCAACTTTTTAGTTGACCTTATTTTGTTCATGTTTCAGGTACTAACGTGTGAGTGTGATCAAGAAATTGCTACATTTAAGTTTGGACCTAGTTAATTTTAAATAAGGATTTTTATGTGTTTCAATTTATGTACTCGTTTGAATTATGGTTGTGTTTGTTTGAAATGAAAATTGATGTTTAATATATTGAAATCTAGTCGACCTTGTGCTCATGAACAGTCTACATGTCCCGCCCCGACGTTTCCGCCGTCGGTTGGGGTGTGACATATTGTGAGATAGTGTTCATGATTCAGCCGGCTAAATAAGCATGTCTATTTTTTATAAATATTTTGATTAAATGTCCATTTTTGTATTTTTCCCATGAAGCTAGAAATAATTATACAAAAAAAAAGAGAGTAAATTACACAGATTGTCCTTCAATTATACTAGAAATTACACTCTCTGTCCTTTGACTTCAATAAGTACAGCACAAGTCATTTTCTTAGATAATTTTGCACACCCTATGTCCTTTATACTAACCGGTGTTAAGTTTTTCAGTTAAGTCTAGACATGTGCATTACACATGATGGTATAATAGTCATTTTACCTACAAAAGGACAATTTATGCAATTTATTTAAACATAAACCCTACTCTTTACACCCATCCACCACACCCTATCTTCTTCCCCAAACCTTCATACACCAACTCACCGCAATCACACTCTTGAAGACAAACCATAATCTACAACAAAGATTCTGTTAGTGCTACAAACCCTTTCATATCCATTTTCGAGGCGGTTAACAGTTTCTTGCCTAAATCTAGCTGGCACAAGGAGTCGCATCCGAAAGAGCACGATTAGAATTATCATAATCATTAAAAAGCTTATCAATATTTTTATTAATCTCCCGAATTCCAGGCTTATAAGATTTCAATTTGGTCTCACCAATCATGGATTTTTGTAAAGCCCTAACAGTAGTAGCAGTTCGAGTCACCGGAAGCGCAAACGACGTCACAACCCTCATTTCCGGTTTACCAGGTATAGATCCATTGTTAGAAGCAGCAGGCGGAGGCTTCGATGCCTTACTCACTGAAAGCGCAAACGATGGACCTTGAAACGAGACTGACAAATTCCTCGCCGACAACTTTGTTATGATACATTATCAGCCTCAGAACGCTTCGCTTTCGCCGATGACGGACCTCGTGATGATACCTTAGGTTTAGGTATGATGGCGGTAGACGAGAAGTTAGCCACCATTATATCGCATCCTTTAACCAAAATTCACAGTTTTAAACCCTAGCTCGGATCAAATCAAAATCAAATTCCAAATGTCCGATTAGGATGTCAGAGAGAGAATTGTAGAATGAAATTAGTATGTGGAATCTAGACATAACCGACGGAGTAATTGATGGTATGGATCTGTGAAATAACCGTTACGTTTCGTCGGCGAGAAGATTGCGCGGAGGAGAGGGGGAGTGGGTTTAGGGGAAATCTGCTTAGCATAAATAGTCTTTTGTGGGTAAAATGACCATTATAAACTCATGTGCAATGCACATGTCTACACTTAACAGGAAAACTTAACACCAGCTAGTGTAAAGGACATAGGGTTTGCAAAAGTATCCAAGAAAAGAACTTGTGGTGTATTTATTGAAGTCAAATTAGAGAGAGTGTAATTTCTAGTATAATTAAAAGACAATATGTAATTTACTAAAAAAAAAGAAATCTCTTTATTTGTTTGATTATTATTATTATTATTATTATCGGGTCAAATCCGGGTTCAGATATCAACCATTTAGCTTTCTTATCCTCCCAAATCCCATCCAATCCGATAACAGATTCCCTCCCACCAAAACCCTTGCCGCTGCAATGTCTCTACGGATCCTATGCGACACCTCCACCATAACACCGTACACCCGCTTCCCTCTGCAGCGTCCATCCCTTCTCCCTCCCTCTTCCTTACGAACAAGTCTTCAAATCGTTTCAGCTGCCAAAAAACTCTCCTCTAGAACCGGAAAATTCGACAGCAAGAACAAAAGAGGGTCCACGTCAACCGGAGAAGACGAATCGTCCAGTGACGATGCAATTGGTACCGTTGATGCGACGGCGGAGGTACAGAATTTCGACGGCTATGTGTTGCCGGACCTTCCCGGACTTGAGCCGGATTTCTGGGAGGGACCTCAATGGGATGGTTTTGGATTCTTCATCGAGTATTTGTGGGCTTTCGGCATCGTTTTTGCGGTAATTAATTTATCGCTATATTCGTTGAGACATTTACACAAACACTTGGTGTCCTCTTGGTTTTACAAACCGAGAAACGCACACCGAGGCACAAAACGTAAAAGTGAACGCTTTTGGTATATAAGGCGTAATTTATTATATACTTTTTTAATATATTTCTAGTACGTTTCTAACATATTTAACCAAAATTTAGACCCAAATAAGCTCTGAATATGGTTTAATATTTAAATAATTTATGTGTACAAAAATCGCGACTCACTAGCGCCTTTTGTACATCGCTCGCCTTGTCTACACAAAAGTGCAAGGACCTGCGCCTCAGACACGTTTTTTTTAAACCAAGGGTGTACTTCAGTGTTTTAATACTAAGAAACGGCTTAATTACAAACCGGAGTTGTTTTATGAATCAAATGTAAGATCAACTTATAAAATTTTATATAATTTTGTTGAAATTACAGTTGATTTCTAGTGGGATTGCTGTGGCAACATATAATGAAGGTGCAACAGATTTTAAAGAAACTCCAGCATACAAGGAATCAATTCAATCAAGGGATCTGTTAGAAGAACCTGAGGCGTCGAGTCCTGATGTTTTCGAGTCTAACCCAACCGAAGAAGCGCCTAGTTTGGAATAGTTGGTAGTTCCCGAATCAATCATTTATCTTAATATCTGGCACAAATATCCTCGAATGTTGTTCAAGGTAATGTAGTTTGGTGCATAAAACAATTTGTTCTTCGATGTATAATGTGATATTGGTGTGGAATATACAAGTTTAGTTTGAATGGATGTTCCACATAACTCTTTGTCAAAAAGGAGTTAAAAGGCAGAAAACCAACAGAAGCTGGATTTGAACGTGAGACCTCTAACAGGACTGACACACGCAGTAGAACTCAAACACTTGTCTCTTTTTCTGAAGGTTGATTTTATTTTGTTATGGTAGTTATTTTTCATTTATATATTCTTATAAAACAATATTATGTAAAATGTTTTTGTTTGAAATATGAAGTTTCTTAATGATTAACACCTAGTGGTCGTATTAAATACAGTTTTAAATATAAAATAGAGTTAAATATAAATTTTGATTAGGGTTCAGTCGCCAATTGGGCAATATAACAACATTAACGGAGGTCATGTTTAGTACAAAAGTTAACATAGGTTCGCGGTGGGTTTAAGACGTCACAGTCGCACAGATTTGAAGGGAACTCACGGTATCAGACCGTTTGAGAGTGGTGTTAGTTAGAGTCAATAAGGAAACAATATCACGGAATATTTGGCGATCCATAGATACTCCAAAGCCTTTATGTCTTTCAAAATTTTTATCAGGCAAAACGGTTTACCATTAAAGATCCACTCGTTACTCGAACGTCAATTGCACCAAAAGGTAATGAGATGAAGAGTATAAATAATCTTGTCCCTCTTGGAGTTGGAAGTGCCATGCGAAGAGGTGGCTCGGGCAAGAGAATCGGCAATGGAAGACGAAGCAACTTGCGGTAGATTGCACCAAATATAAAGTTGGGTCCAAATTAAATTTACGAAGTTGCAATGGAATATGGATTAGCAAGTGATTGGCCTATTCGTCAAATAAACCACAAATCGAACACGTTGGCTAGTTGATGGGAATTCCAGGTTTAACCAAAGAATCTTTTGTAGCGATTCTATCAAAAGATGCGCGCCAACAAAAGAAATTGACTTTTATTGGAACGTAATCGTTCCAAGTAAAAATGGTGACCTGTGAGGTGGTGTCAAAGCCCTCGATCGCGTGTCTAATCCATGATGTTTCAATATCATTTGACTCAATAATTGTTTCGCCTAATCTTTCATGATATTGTTTCTTAATCTACGGCCCGTGCTTCAATTCTTATTAACGGGTCGGCACAAAGGAGTTCAACATTAAAAGAGGAGTTCGCCAAGGTGACCCATTATCCCTACCTTTTTATAATGGCTATGGAGGCTTTAGATAACATGATGAAAAAAGGTTCTCACTTGGGTATCTTTCATCCCCACCACCTTGGACCCTCTTTATCTCACCTTCTGTGCCTGCGATGCTATTTTTGTTGGGGAGTGGACTGACTACTCACAGTTGCAATAACCTTGGAAGGATTCCACAATGTTTCATCAGGATTGAAGGTGAGTTTTTCCAAAAGTAGGCTTTACGGCCTAGATATTTAAGTCCGAGCTTTATTCTTGGAAGGAAAAAGTTATTTCTTTTGGTGGCTTTATCACACTCATCAAATCCGTCTCAAGTAGTTTGCCCTTATATTTTTTCCAACTCTTCAAGGCTCCGCTCCATGTCATAAACACTTTGGAGCGTATTAGAAGACGATTTCTTTGGAGTGGTAGATGGGTCGTTCGGTTACCGTTCCTAAACAAAGCGGAGGCTTGGGTATTGGTTCATTATGAGCTTCAAACTTAGCTCTTCTATCATATGTGGGTTTCGTGTGAAATTTCTTTGGAAAAACGAACATGAAACATGGAATAAGTTGGAGAGGGAGAGAGAACGAGGGTGAAATAGGAAAGCGAAAGGGGGTTGAAGCCTGTGTCAAAACTTTGATTGAAAAAACGAGGAACGCCAGAAAAACGAGGGGTATTTAGGCGACTTCATGGAAAAAGATGGGTTTGGTTTGGAAGAAGAGGGGTGGTTTTAATAGAGTAATCCCTGTGGTTTAGTCCTGTTTTGTTGGTTTCATTCAAAAAAATTATTCTCTCCTGTGTATTTTCGTGGTTTACAAAACTTGTCATTTTCATCCAATCAGTTAACCTCATCCATATTTTAACATTAAATGGGGGGTATTTAGGTCTTTTATATATATTTCTTTATTTTATCAATATTTTAAACACTTAATTATTCCCCCTATCTCCTTAAAACGTAATAACACTAATTACCCTATTACGATCGTCCATGTGACCATCATCTAATTGAATTACGATCGTCCATATGGCTATCATGTTCTTGAATTACGACCAATCTTCTTGAATTACGATCTTATTTGCCCCAGTCAACAACCCTTCAAAGTCGATCGTAATTGCATCCCGGTTTCCTAAAGTCCAGTTCCCCTTCTTGAATACAGTTTAACGGGTTAGGAGGAATACTTAAGGGTTTAAAATAATGATAAAATAAAAAAATATAAAAAAAGACCAAAATACCCATCGTTTAACGTTAAAATATGGATGAAGTTAACTGATTTGATATAAATGTCAAGTTTTGTAAACCACGAGCATACATAGGAGAAAAATATACTTTTTGAATGAAACTGACAAAAGTGAGTAAACCATATGGACAAAAATGACAGTTTACTCTTTTTAGTATGAAAATGACAAGTTTTGTAAATCACGAGGATACATAAGAGAAAAATAAACTTTTTGGATGAAGCTAACAAAAGTGACTAAACCACATGGACAAAAATGACAGTTTACTCTTTTTAATATGAAAATAACAATTTTGTAAACCACGATGATACATAGGAGAAAAATAAACTTTTTGGATGAAACTGACAAAAGTGACTAAACCACAAAGACAAAAATGACAGTTTACTCTTTTTAATATTATGTGGGTCCTATCTTTGTTAAATAATTAATTTTATTTTTCTTTTCTAATATGAAAGAGATATTTTAGTCATTTTTTAAATTTAACAGAAATATTAACGTCCATTCATTCAAAGGACCATTAGTGTTGCCAGCTTGTGAACAATAGGGACTATAGACTGATACCCTTTTTTATATGACTATCAGGGAAGTTTTATAAACTCACGTGGACGTCTAGAACTCCCGGCTTGTGAATCCGGTCTTCTTGTTCCTTGACTTCTTAAGCACTAAAACAACATTACTAAACATCCAATTATTTCACTAGTTGGTATTTTTAACCAACTTTGTCCATAACCATACATCTTTTACTTATATATAACTATTGGCATCCACTAATCCACATTTCATCTTCAAGAAATGAGTTTGATCCCCTTGACCCGTTATTTCAACATGTTTTGACCCTTTTGATGAAAAGACTTGCGTAAACCATATTAGGCCCTTATCAATCAATCGCACCCAAAACACCCTAACCATATTAGGGTGAAAGAGATGAATACCCGGCTTGGGCCGGGTAGGAGAGAGAAAGCAAATTAAGAGCCAAAAGAGCATTAAAGCACCTCCAATGTCAGTCAAACCCACTTGCAATGTTAAGGATTTTCATTTTTTTATTTAAATGTTTATTTAACAAAAAAAAAGTTGGTGAGTAAATGAGTAGGGTGTTTCCAATAAAATCTAAGTAAATGAGTAGTTTTGATGTGCCAGAATTCTATTGGATAGTTTTGGTGAGTAAATGGGTAAATGACCACCTTCACCTTACAATAAACTAGCATTTAAATCAACTTTTGCCAATTAAACTAGCTACAAATAAACACGTTTATTTCGTCATCATTTGTAACAAGCCGAAAGGAAACCCTAAAAAGCAAAATCTTTGACAGCGAATCATGCATCAGTTTCCGGAGTGATGGCTCTCGTTGGTGTACAATCCTTGCGGCTTCTCTTTCTCCTGTTCACCTTCACATGATTAATCTTGGGTTTTTCTTCAATGTCTTTGTCCATTTCCTTGCTTCGACACTCGTTGCTGCAGAACGGCATATCCCTGCCAACAACAACAGATTGAAAATTAATCTAGAATGAACGTACGGGTGAGATTTTATGGGATAGATAGATCGGGTGAATTAATTACATGTATACATAGATGTCGACCATTTCTCCAATATAGTTTTTGCAAATGAAGCAATGCTTAAAGAATTCATTATTAATGGTCATTGAGAACGACCTGAGATAAGCTAATAATTCGCCATTAGATGAATATTCAAACTTTTTTAAAAAATAGGAGTTGTTGGATTCGTACCTGCAGATGGCAAGAGAGAATTGGATGGTTGAAATGGAAAGATGGTGTATGTATATATAGCGGGGAAGATATCACATGAATTAAAGTTATTTCTTTAAACTTGTTTACAAAAATTAGCTGGAATAAATAAAAAGTTATGAAGTATGAGCTGTAAATCGTAAGGAAATTGTATAGAAATAACATCAAAATTTATGGCTTGTATATATTCAGATGATAGGCTAGATACATACATTTATACAGTGAACAAACCTAAATCATTTAATTTTTTAATCCATGGTAAAAAAAATTAAAATTTTATACTTCTTACATACAAATATGTAAGTTTATATACATAAAAAACCATTAAACTAGTTTTTTTTCGTATGTCTTTATATATTTAAAAGTTTCCTACACATGTGTAGGTTGTGTAGGTAAAAAAACCTACACATGAATTACACATGTATATAAACGAAATTTGTTTATATTTTTTTGTTTGAATTTCATAAAAACTAATAACATTACATTTATATCATTTTCTTATATTTTAAAACTTTTTAAGATTGAAAAAGTGAATGATTCGTTTTGTTTTGCGTGTTCTCGCAATGTTTAGTGTTTTGAAATGAACCCTCCCCTTCATAGATATACATACATATATATATATATATATATAATATTTTCAATAATACAATGTTATTTTTATAACAAATTACACCATAAAAGCACACATTTTTAAACAAATTATACAATAAAAATAAATTAATAACCTTTTTATACAATATTATTTTTTATAAAAATTACGCCTTTAAATAGAGCCTTTTATCTTTAATTCAAGTATAGTTTTGCTATATATAAATTTTGTTATTATTTTTGAACGTTTGTGATTACATATATATATAATGAACAATTAAATATATATGTAATATGAACATATATGATATGTTTATCCAAAAACCCAAAATCGTGACATTTACTTAGCTTTATTTTGCATGGTCAGTGACAAGTGAAAAGCCACCGACAAATGTCTATGTCTACCCCTCAACTTTGTAAACTTTCAACTTCATCCCCTCAAGTTTCAAAGTTTCAACTTTTAACTCCACCCATGCAGTTTCTAAAGTTTCAACTTTACCCCCTCAAGTCTCCAAAGTTTCAACGTTATCCCTGTAATTTCAACTCTACCCCTTACAAGATTGCCCTTGTAATTTACTATATCTTAATTTGAAAGGTTGGTGGGTTATGCCACTTGGCGTAATCTAATTTGTCAGCAAAAATATATTTTTCCTTTTTTTTCTCTTTCTACGATTTTGTAGTGTTTAAGTATGATATTTTCAAATGTAATTACTAAAGTTGGCGTTGGTGAGAGTGATTAGTACTCAAGGTTCTGAATGGCAGACACTTTTATGTTTTTTGACTTTTTTTTCATTTAGTCTTTTTATGTTTTCCTTCCTATTACGTTTTTTTTCTTCAAGGATTTTATCGTTTAAGTGTTACGTCCTGTTTACAATGCACCGTGCTAGGCGTAATGCTCTTTTCAATCTATACTGAACCGTCACAACTCCATACGTTTCTTTTATGTACTTGATGACGTTAATATCACTGCCACAACACGCGTAATAAAGTTCGCAAACGCGCTGCATGGCGCAAGCTTAATTATGAGATTAATCACGTTTATGTCACCGTACAGTCTCGTCGCAACGCGCGGGTCTTAGTTTCCAGATATACTTGATATGATTTGCAAACTTGGATGAACAGTGCTCGCGTACGTGAAACATTTTTATTGGATCAAAGGAAGACCACCAGCCACAGACTGCCATTTGGCAGGTTGTGGCTTGTACTTTTGAATAAAAAACGATTTTAGTGATTAAATAAATGTAGTTAGATTCCATACAAATATTAAATGTGGTGTTGGTTGACCTGGTTGGCGGGTTGTTAATTTTCGTAACTGTCATAAGTTCGAATCTGCCCCTTCTTTTTGCTTCTCTTTTTGATTTTTTTTTCTTTTCTTTTTCTAGTAACTGACGTAAGTTCGAATCTGCCCCATCTCCCTTTTGGTTCTCTCTTTGTTTTTTCTTTTCTTTTATCTTTCTCTTTTATTTTCTTATGTTTTTGTGGGTTAATTTTTTTAAAAAAAATTAAGAATTTTTTTGAATATATACAATTGAGTTATTTGTTTATTTCTTTAACAAATTTTACCGATCGGTCGTGACATAGGGTTTTGAGGGGAAAAAAATCTGTCACAAAGCCAGGAAGTTAATTCTAGTTATATATAATTGATATCATATTACATATATGATAATGTTCATCCAAAAACCCATAATTTAATGTAATATGATAATTAATATTTACATATATATAATATCATATTACATATATGATGATGTTAATCCAAAAACCCAGAATTTGATGTAAAATGATATTTAATATATAATATCATATTACATATATGATAATGTTAATCCAAAAACTTAGAATTTGATGTAAAATGATATTTAATATATAATATCATATTACATATATGTAATATGAACATATATGATCTTGTTCATTCAAAAATCTAGAACTTTGATATTACATATATATAATATCATATTATAGATCTAACTCAACCAAAAGTTATGGGTTTGAGTCTTGGTGTGACAGGTTTATCTTGAATTATCTAGGTGTTGCATATTCTATCATAGATAATGTAGTTGTTGATGTTAAAAAAAACTATTTAGAAATAAAACAAATTGACACATATAATTACTTATAGAGTAAATTACTATTTGAGTACATGACGTTTGTCCAGTTTAACCATCTGAGTCCCTCATGTTTCAAAACCTTGATTTGCACATTGACTTTTCATTTTCTTAACCAATTTATGCCATGACTTTTCATTTTCTTAACCATTTGAGTCTAAATAGCTGATATCATTAGATTTAGCTGTTAACTTTTTTCTTAAATGACCAAAACACCCCCAGTGACACAAATTGTTAAAATTCTTCGTTTATTAAACTTATGTTTTTTAAAGCATTCGTCTTTTTTTAAATCTTTTGTTTCATCAAGAAGTGCATCCACACTGAGAGAGAGAGATAGAGAGGGGGGGTATCGGGAGGGAGGTGAGGAGCTAGAGCCGACCACCTTTCAAGAGGGTCTCCGATGGCCGCAGTGAGTCCGACCACTTGAACGGACACCTTCAACATCAGCCCGCCTTACGTCTCTAGTCGTGCTTCATTTGACCTCTCTTTATATCATTTCTTCAATTTCATATCTCTATTTTATAACTAAGATCACTATTTTTTGCTAATTGCGATGTTTTTGTTTTTTCATAAAGTTTAATCTAGAATAACGTTATTCATTAATTGACTTGGTGATTTAAAAAAAAAGTTATGAAAGGTGATGATTATGATTTAATATTTAGAATTGTTTTATGATGTTCTAACACAATAATTGAAGATTGATTAGGCGTGAATTAATTAAGCTTATGGATGATGACTTATTTTGATTCGTCATGGCGCATATATGTTGAATAAGTGTGAGACAAAATGGATGCATTTACGTATTAGGGTTTGATGTTTAATTCTACAAGTTTATGAATGCAGATTTTATTGGATGCCATTTTTAACCTTATCATACCGAAAAAAAGCTAGCCCTAGCAATTTTCAGATTCCACTTTAATAAGATCAAACCGTTATAAATGCATATGTCACATGTTCTTGATTTTGTTATAAAGTTTCTAGCACAATCATTTAGAGTAACGTACACCCGATGGTATAATTCATCACTATCGCTAAAGCATTACTCTTGATATCACATTTATATGATATTTGTGTTAACATGTATTGAAAAATGCAATAACTTTGTGCTTCATCCAAGAGTTTTGAGTATTGTAGGGTCTCATATTGTATAGATTTGTTTCATGAAAGATATTGTAATAGAATGCTTAGTAATACTAAAGTTATCCAACAAGAAGTGCATGAAAACCTAAGTTGTCACCAGTACTGATGAATGTGTTACTACTGCTCAACTCAAGTTAATATTGGTCTACCAAGTTACTTCTGAGCAGTAGTTACTACTGAATGTTACTAATACCCTTCAAAGTAGATACTGATCTATGAAGTTCCTTTCTCCATTTTATAACAACCGCCACTGTTTGTTGCTAATTGTGATGCTTAGTGTCTTCTAAAAATTTAATATGGGATCACAACATTCTTCATTAGTTGACATGGTGATTTAAAAAAGATAGTTCAATATTTTGAAATGTTCCATAATGATTAGCTTGGTGCAATAATTGAAGACTAATTTGGTATGAGCTTATTATGCTCATATAGATGATGACTTATTGTGTTACGTCATGACGTATTTGTGATGAATGAGTAAGCCACCCCTATATATATATATATATATATATATATATGATAAAGATTCTTTCAAAACCCTCTATTATTGTGTTAACTAAAAAAAAACCCCGTAAAAATCGATCAAATCATCATCTTTTTTTTGTGAATAACATTATTACCATTATTACACTAATATAACGTCATGTTATTTTTTGTATTTTGTAAATTCACGAGTGTAAAGGAAAAGCGTTGCACTCTTGCGCGAAAATTGTCCATGAAAATCGGGAAAATTCAATTAACACGGTCAGGATTTACTAAAAATCTGATCTGATGGCCCATACGCTTAATGACAGCGGCTACAGAGCGGTTACACTCACCGCTGTCATTATATATTATAATACAACATGAAAAAGAAAACGGCACCAATATCAAGTTACTTAACTTTGCCATATGTTTAATACAGTTGAATGAAAAGAGTTTGATGTCTTCCGCGGTCTTCTAAAAGTAAAAGTATTTTTAGCTTTCCAAATCCACAAATAACCATGTAAAATAAAATCCCATCTTTGATTAAGTAAACTCTCTAATTGCATCTAATGTTGATATCTAATTACATGGCAATTTTGAGTAAAAAGATAATAACAATTTGAGAATCACAAGATGAGGCAGTTCTGTAATTAACTTGATTCCATGCATAGTCTGTCTGTTAATTTATTCATTAAAGCATCAGTCCAAACATTATTATTATTCATCTGTAACAAGCAAAAACTGCAATTACATTCTTTCATCCTGAACCATCTGCCAACAACAACAACAGATCGATTAGAGAAATCTTGAACCGGTAATGGGACAGATCGAGTTAACTAATTACTTGTCTTGGACCATTTCTCTAGCAGGCTTAAAGCAATAATTAAACGATACATTCATGGTCATTCGGACAGGTAAGTTCCACGAAGACGAACGGCGGATCAGAAGTTGAAACTAGTTTGACCTCGGTAAAATGAGTTACATTCTCTTCCGACATATCTCCTGGAACATAAAACAAAACATGTTAGATGATTGACACCAAAACCCTACTTGAAACAAATCTAGCAAGATCTAAGTTGTTGAATTCGTACGTTCAGATGCTATTGAGAGAGATGGAAAGATGGTGTATGTATGTATATATAATGGGGAAGAAGCCATGAATTTTGAAATTAATGTCTCTATCTTTAATTAATGCTCATGAATTCAACCAACTCTTGTTTTTCATTTGTTTAGTAAAATTAGCTAGAATAAATTAAAGGGAAAATTCCCAAAATAAACATTTTCATCATTGGTTTCCCAAAAATAAATAAAGAAAAGTCAACTCCTAAAAGATAAACATCATTTTTCGCCGAGATACTATCAAAACTCGGCGACTTCGCCGATGTCACGTGTCTTGGCCCTTTAACGTACACGTGTCATTTTTTGCCGAAGTACGTCCAAAACTCGGTGTTTCGCCTAGATTGCGTTCTAGGCGTTTTCACCTACTTATTAACAAATCCCAGCGTTTTCGCCTAGTTATGAACAAATCCCGACGAAACGCCTAGTTATGAACAAAACTCGGCGAAACGCCTAATTATGAACAAAACTCGGCGAAACGCCTAGTTATGAACAAAATTTGAGGAAAACATGTTTTGGCGATTTTGTCGAGTTTTTTAAATTTTCCGTTGAAAATGACACGTGTACGTTAAAGGGGCAAGACACGTGAAATCGGCGAAGTCGCCGATTTGAGGTATTATCTCGGCGAAAAATAATGTTATTTTAGGGTAGTTGACTTTTATTTATTTGTTTCTGGGAAACCAAGGGTGAAAATGTTAATTATGGGAATTTTCCCTAAATTAAATGAGGAAAAAGTTCAAGTCACTCAACTTTTATGACATTTATTAATTATATGAAAAAAATGAATTAAAAATTAAATAATATAAATGCAACATATATTATGAATCTTTATTAGTATTTAGATTCTTTATAATTTGGATTAAATCGAAGAGTTATAAATCTTTGTTATTATTTATTGATTTTTTCCACACTATTTTCTCCTATTTCAAATTAAATTTGAAAAAAAGGTAACTACTAAATAGTAACAAAATATTTGTACGACCTACATCACTTAATTTTAAAAAGGTTTAATATTTATAAAAAAAATCCACAAGATTATGACACTTAATAAAAGTTAGTGACTTTAAAGAGACGAAAAATACTTTGAGTTATTTTAATAGAGCACTTAAGAAAGTTAGTTAATATTAGATAAATTTTCCCATTTAAAGTTGTGATGCATGAGTTGTAAGTTACAAGAAAATTGTATAGAAATAACACAAAGGACACACACATATATACATATATATATATATATATAATTTGTATAGTATAGGAGTTTGTGTATTGATACTACTTGTATTTTTTATGTTTTCCACTATTTCATCATTTACACGTTTTGTCGTTTACGGTTTCTCGTAGTTTGTGTATTTTATGTAGTTTGGTGTGAACTAATTACGGTCATATATGATGACCTATTTTGTTACGTCATGGCGCATGTTGTGAATGACTCAGGAGTACAACGAATGCATTTGCATATTAGAGCATCTCTAGTTCCATAATATGGTAATTCTAATGTTGCCATATAAGGGAAAAGTTAGCCCTTGAATAGTTCAAATTCCATTTTAAACCAAAAGTTAATATCGAACCGTTATCAAGCCATATGACACATGCTCTTGATTGTGTTATCAAGTTTCGTTAACAATAAGTTGGTGTAACATACACACAACACTATAATACATCTTCATCGATCAATCATTACTCTCGATATCACATGCAAATGATATTTACAATAACATGTAGCGAAAGTTGACAAAACTTTATCATCCATGAGTATCACTCATCGGCATTAAATTAAAAAGACTAGGCTGTTAGATGAATGACCTTTCTATACAATAATACATGTGTCAATCAAACATCTAATACCATGACTATTGTTGAACATCATCTAATATTTTGGTTCCAATTTAGACCATCTTGATAAGGTATCTCTAAATTACATTGTTCTTGTAATCAACGACACAAACATACACATTTTTCTAAATAGTTTTATGTAACGAACCAATTTCAAATATGATAATAAATAATAATCTTTTTCACTTGTAGCAACAATATATAATATTGTTGAGATTTGGGGGTAAGAATATGATAAAACAAAGTTATGTTTTAAATCCTAAACAATTTGGATTAAAAAGGGTTTAAATGAGAAGCACAAGGGGGGTTATGTGTAATACTTAAAAAATAATGTTTGCATAAGGGGGAGGGAGAGATCACAACACACACACACATAATGTGTGTGTCAATGTGTGTTGATCGTGAAGAGCAAAGAAGAAGGGGGAGAAGGACCAGCTTGAATCTGGAAGACTTGCATACAAAATCTAATGATTTAGAAGTGTTTATCATGTAGTTAATCATCAAATTAAGCTCTCTTCTCATCTTCTACATCTCCATTGATGGAGCTTTTGTTGGGTTTTGATAGAATAACCCTAAAATGTCAAATTGAAGGGTTATATGTTTAAAGCAATGTTTAGAAGTGATAAACTAGTTATATTGAAGATAGAAACTTTGATTTTCATGATTCAATCATCCAATTTGAGTAATTATAATTCAAGGATTCATATTCAAGAAATTATGGATTTTAACCCATATTATGGAAGGTTAGGATTAGTTGGTGTTAATGTTGGATACGAACTGAAATTCAATTGAACTAATGGACCAACGTTAATAAAGAGAGTTATGGGATTGAATGAATGGTTTAGGTTGTCACACCCCAACCGACGGCGGATTATACGTCGGGGTGGACGCGGTTGTTTAAAAAGCACAAGGTTGACTATTAAAGTTTATATATTTCATTAATGATTTTCAAGGGTTCACTACAAGGGAAAAGAACAAAACATAGCAAGAATACAAAGTTTAATTTGATGAGTATACTAAGTCCAAAACATCCTATGTGATCACAAGTAAGCCTTTTACGTGAGCACCTGAAACATGTTTAAGTAAACTGTCAACTAAAAATAGTTGATGAGATACAAAGGTTTTGATATGGTTTAACAAAGTCTTTGAAAGTTTTACAATTCACTATGTACATGCATTCTATAGTATAAATGTGAGAAACAAGCAAGTTTAAACATTGTGCATATCAACCCTAACTAAGTTTAGGCTTAACCCGCAGATTACCCTTAAAGTTTTAGGTCCAGTAACAATCACCATGGGCTCCCCCCGAAGGGTCAATCAAACTAGGTAGATTGGTCAAATACAATAGATCTAGTATTGTTACTGTAGGCTCGATCAAAGTTAATGAATATGCTAGTTTTAAGTTTAATTTAAGCATGCAAGTCTCAAAGGGGTGTTCAAAACCGGATATCCGAAATTTCGGATATCCGAAAATTTCGGATAGTGGATTTCACTATCCGAATCCGTATCCGAAATTCGGATATCCATTCGGATAGTAAACCGGATATCCGAAATCTGGAAAAAAAAAATTTGGCAGAGTTTTGTTTGAATTTTTAAGAAATAAACCTGTTCAAATACCAACAAATACAAAGCTTCAAACTAAAAAAATAACAACCCAAACAAATGCAAAGGTAAATAAACAAGTTCAAAACATAATCCAAAACAAGAACGTTCAAAACAACATTGCTTCCTTCTTGAATCTTCCATCAAACTTTTCCCATGCCAATCTACCATTGATTCAATCTTTTAATCAAGAATCTGCAAGTTTTTGTACTCAAGGATATAAAGTCAAACAAAAAAAGAATTTGACATCAAATAAGGCTAATTCCTTCATACGATGATAAATTATTAAAGATACCTTAAGCAACTTCGGATGTTTCATCAATTGTTTCATCGATGATAATGGTAGGTTGTTCCAAAACCAAGTCCTTCATACCTATAATACAAAAAGAAACATATTAAAAATTCATATATATATAGAAAAGCTAATTCCTTCATGCCATGATAAATTATTACTAACCTTCTTCCAAGCTCTCGATTTCAAGTATGGTATCTTCTATCATAATTGTACTACTATTAGAAGCACGCAACCAATCTTGTGCACATACCAACACTTCCACCATTCTTGGGGTTAAGGAAGTTCTAAAACTCCCCCGGTGCTAAAAGCCGACTCGGAGGCGACCGTAGAAACTGGAATTGCAAGAATATCTCGAGCCATCTTAGCAAGAACGGGATATCGGCATTATTGAATTTTCCACCATTGTAATATGTCAAACTGTGGGTCTTTAGGTTCACGATCTTCCCCAAGGTATTTGTCTAACTCACTTTTTTTCAAAGATGTTTACGAACTTCCCATGGCCATTTCAAACCGCTTTGTCATGAGTTCATCATTGTCCATTACTTGACTTGAATTAGAACTTCCCATGGCCGTTGATGTACATGATGCTACCTCAAAGTCCTTCTCCTTTCGAGGCATAGATTTTACATAAGATTCAAACAAAATACGCAAGTTTAAATCTGCCAATTTGAAAGTTAGTAATGTTACAACTTACAATTGAAACGATCTAATAAACAAATGTCTATTAACAAATTATCTGGATCAGTAAAAAAATAGACTGTAGAACTCTTCTCATGTTTTAATGTTAACATCTTCATGCCATTAAATGTGTGAAAGAAAATAATATCTATATAGCTTTAGATATCAATATGGATTACTCAATATCTATTAAACTACCACAAATATGAAATCTAAATACTTGGAGTCTGGTTAAAACTATCACAAATATGAAATCTAAATACTTAGATTTTCAAATATGAAATCTAAATATAGAACTTTTGCCTCCAGTATTAACAACTTTCCACAGCCATAGCAAATCAAACATTACTAACTTTCAAATTGAAAAGGAAATTCGAAAAAAATCAAACAGCCATGGCAAATCAAACATTAATGTTACTAACTTTCAAATCAAACAGCACATGAATAAGCTGTTACTAACTTTCAAATCAAACAGCCATAGCAAATCAAACATTACTAACTTCTGCAGATCTTAGAAATTCGGAAAAAATCTTATATTACCTTGATTCAATCGCTGGAAGACTCGAAAAAACCTTGAACCGGCCGGAAGAGATGCGGCGGCTGAGGCCGATGGTGGAAGAGGCGGCGGCTGAGGCCGATGGCGGAAGAGGCGGCGGCTGAGGAGGTCGATGGCGGAGGTTATTTGTGTCGGACTCGTAGAAGAAGCAAGGGGGCGACGAGCCGACGATGTGTGTGGTGTGGCTGCTGAAACAGAATATGAAAGAAAATATAGTTAGGGTTTTAAATAATAAAAATAATCAGAAAATATATTTCGGATATTCGAACTATCCGAAAATTTTCAAAATCAATATCCGAATTCGAAAATTCGGATATCCGAATTTTCGGATAGTTCGGATTCGGATTTTCGGATAATTCGGGTTCTGTTTCGAATTCGGATATTTTTGAACACCCATACTCAAAGGCACATAACACAAGAGTAAGCATATAGACATAGTTGTGCACGAATTGTATAAGTATGAAAGTTTGATACATGTTCCACCCCAAGTTTATAAACAAAAACAAAACAAAAGAGGCTAAGTATACTCACTTGGAATGATGAAAGAGTGTCTAACAAGATTTAGTGTAGCAAGAATTTGAGGGAAATATCCTCACAACAAGCCTAAGAACACAAGTCTAGAGTTTAAAGTTTGATACTATAAGTCTATGACAAGTATCTAGGATTCTAAGGTTGACTAGGATTCCAAAAGGGAGACGAGAAATGATTGTGTTTATAAAGTTTAAATCAAATTCTAAATAAGGTTTTAATTAAATAACACAAGACTTAAATATCAAAGTTTAATAAGTTTATAGTTTAGAATAGTTATTAAAATAATTATTTAAAAGGCTTTATAATTATTAATTACACCAGTTAGGTAATAATAATTCAAAGTAGTTTTCTGAGTATTTTATAGATAACTTGTAGGAATAAATAAACTGAAAGACTAAATAATTATTCAAGATTAACAATAATTATTTATAGTATAAATAATGAATAAGGGTTTATAATAATCATCTAAGGGTTAAATAATTATCAAGGATAAATAATAATTATTTAGAGAATAAATAATTTTTTAAGAGTAAATAATAATTATTTAAAAAATACATAATTATTAAGGATAGATAATTATCTATAAGAATAATCAATATAAATCATTTAAAATTTATCGAAGTATTTAAGTATTAAACATTTGTTTTACAAATTAACTTGTAAATAAATAATGTTTTAAAATATGGTTATAAGTTTAATTAATAAGTACTTATACGTTTATAAAATGTTAAATAGAATTTCTTATAAAGTTTACTTTTAAATTATATTTTTAAAGTTTAAATAAAACTATAAGTTCTTAAATAAATAAAGTTTACAAGTTTATAACTGTTTTAAAGTTTCTATTTTATAAAGTTTATAAGTTTTTAATTAAAGTTTATGTTTTAACAATATAAGTTTATAAATGTTTTAAAGTTTCTATTTTATTTTATAAAATTTATAATTTTATAACATTTAGAAAATAAATAAAGTATATTTACTTCTCCTTTTTTAAATTTATATAAACAAATAAGTTTCTATTTATATAAAATATAAGTATTGTAAAATGTATAAGTTTGTAATTAATTAAATTTAAGTTTATGTTTTTATAAGTTTATAAGTTTATAACTTTCTAATCTTAATAACAGTGTATATTTATTTTCTTGTTTGAAATAAATAAATAAACAAATCTTGATTTAAATAGATATAAATTTTATAAAAGTATAAAAGTTTATAAGTTTCTGTTTTTATATTAATACGCAATTTTTTATAAACTTTTTTGATTTTGTAGATATTATATAAGTTTTCTGTTTTAAATTAAAAGTTTATAAATTAATTCAGAGTTTTAAACATAATAGTTTTTATTTATTTCAGAAAATAATAACAAATTAAAGTTTCTGATTTTATAAAATAATTTCTATTGGATGTATAAGTTTTATAAAGTTTAAAAGTATTTTTATAGTTTTTAAGAATTTAAAACTAATTTTAAAGATTAAATCTTTATAAGTTTTAACTAAGTTTAATTAAATAAAATGTTTCTGGAAAATAAAAGTATAATTAAAAATCAGTTTTAGGTTTATAAATGTACAACATATTTTATAAAAATATCTGGAAATATAAAATCTGATTAAAAAGTATAAAAAATATAAAAACACAAAAAACTCAGGCTGGCCGGATTCGAACCCGGGCCAGCCAAGTCTACACATTAACGCACAAACCACTCGACAACGGGCCTCGCTAAGGTTTTATACGAAAAGTCAAATAGTTAAACAGTATCTCAATTCGTCCCTAATATCCCGTATGAACCCTAGAATCGAAATCCTCAAAATACGAATTGATAATCCCTCTGTCATTGTAAATTGACAGAGGGCTTTTAATTATGGAATGAAGATGACAAGTTTGGCCATAAGAATTATTTGAATCGGTTTCGTAACGAGGGAGGACTAGTCTGAGTTCGGTATCTGCTGTCTACGAGTTTGATCGAGCAATGCAGGTGACGATAGATTAAATTGAGAGTTTAGGGAGTACGAGTGGAGTATCTTTGAGTTATAGCAATGGGTATTTATACCCAATTTCATCGTTTAATGCCCGGTTAGTTGGGGGAAATACGGTTGAGTAAAAACGAGTTTGAATTCAGATCCGTGGGCGTTAGAGTTTAATTCAAGCATTGGGTTTAGGTCGCATGCCTGACTCGGAGTTCGAGGAGCATTCAATTCGGCCGTTTAACCCATTTTCGAATAAAAGGGTCTAAAACCGGGTTTCGTGGGGTTTGAACTCGTGACTGGTTCCAGTTTCAAAAGTTTAGGTTAATTACACAACATGCCCCTGTAGTTTCAAGCTTCTAACATTTTAAGTTTTATTATTTTATATATTTATAAAATAATTTCTAAGATTTATAGTTTACAAGTTTAAACATTTTAAGATAAGTTTATTATTTTATATTATTTATACAATTATAAAGTTTTAAGAATTTAACACATTTTATTCATAAGATACATATATTCATTTTTTAATAAGTCTTATATATATATATGTATATATATCTCAAGTATAATTTGTTTTTCTTAAATAGATATCAATTAGATTAATATTTATTATTTAAGAAAATAGGTTTTTTTAATAAGTTTTCAGGCTTTAAATTTATAATACGTGCAAGGATTTAGGGAAAGATACATCGAAAAAATCCTGGATATTACATTGGTAAATTAGAGGTATGACCCAAATGGGTCAAATGGGTTATATGGATTGAATTGATAATCCTTGTAAATTTGGTGTTTTAGGTTTGTAAAAATGTGGTAAACTCATCCATGTTATGTAATTGGTTGGTTAAGGGGATAAAATTAGATGATAGAATGGGTGATTAGACAATTCATTTGTAACTAAAATGGTGCACATAAGGTGTTTGTAAAAATGTCTCAATGAAAATGTTAAATTGAAATTGATGAATGTTTGCACATGTGAAACGTTTTCTGTAATTTAAGGAACGATTTTGTAATTAAATGTTAAACTTTTCAAATTGGGGAATAACATGATGAACCTTAATCGGCCTCATCCGCTGCGACGTTTTACGGAGGCTCCAGAAACGGTTACAGTTCTAGATCTGATACTTTTGGTGTCGCTACATCCAATTCAATGTACTCTAGAGATGGTTACAATGCACGTTCGCTTGTAGGTTATCAATCAGCCGACGAGATGATAGATGAGCCGATTGATGATATGCCGAGAGCGGCATGAGGTGATTAAAATTATGTGACGATTCAATTTAGGCATTTGAGGTAATTTCAATTAGCGGCAGATCTTAATTTGAATTGTTTTTTTAGTCGTGAGAGAAAACGAGGAGAAACATCTTCGAGCCTTCCATCAGACCCATCTTTTTGAAGATCGACCGTGAAGCAAAAAACACGAGGAATCTGAGCATTTCACGATATGAAATCAGCTCCTTATCTCATGTTTTAGTTTTTTATGGTTTTTGAGAAAAGAGGGTTTAATCCATAAAGCTTGGATTTTTACGTATCTAATGACTTAAAAACCATAGATCAAGTATCATGGATGTTAAACAAATGTTTTGAATGATAAAATTTAGAACCCTGATTCATTGTTCGGATCAGACGCCGCTCATGCAAAGTTAGGATTTTTACGAAAAATAAGAACAGAGTATTCGCACAAATACTAAGAGTACTTGCATGAGTACTTTGTGTGAATACTGAGAGTACTCGCACGAGTACTTTGTGCGAATACTGGGAGTATTCGTACGAGTACTTATTGCGAATACTTCGAGTAGTTGGACGAATACCTTGGATATTCAAACGAATACCTAGTGCGAATACTTTGGGTATTTAGGCGAATACTTAGTGCGAGTACTTGTCTTTGAACTTAAGTTTCACATAATGTACTTGTACAAATTTGGCATAGTTGATAGAGTCTGCAGATTTCATCAGAACTCAGCACTGATAGTCAGTTACCACATGTGAGTTTCTATTGGCCGTTTTATAAGTTTTAGGCTAGTGTGCATACTTAGACAAAAAAACATTTGATAAATGAAAGTTAAAGAAAGACAGTGAGATAACATATCATAAACAAATGTTTTATGATAGAAAAGCAAAGGATAATCTTATAATGAAAGCAGTATAATAATTATACTGAACGAAAGTGACAGACGATATGTTATGAACTTATGTGATAATACGTGTTATGTGTAAAATTAAAAGTTATGTCAATGATAGTGTAAAGTATTTGATAGTGATAGTAGAATTGAGTCTTGTTAACAAGCTGAAAGGAGCCTTGCAAGTACCCGAAAGGAGTCTTACCTCATGTAAGGCGAAAGATAACTTGTTTTGACACAAGTTGGAAATAAGTCTTGCTCATGTAAGCCGAAAGGAGTCTTGTGTTTACACAACCGAATATGAGTCTTACCTCGCGTAAGCTGAAAGGAGTCTTGTGCTTGCACACGCATAAAGGAGTCTTGTGTTTACACAAGTAGAAAGAAGTCTTGTGGTTACACAAGTAGTAAAGTTTTGAAAGTAAAGCAAAGTGACAGATTTGAAAATAAAGTAAAGTGACAGTTTTGAAAGTAAAGTAATGTAACAACTTTGAAAGTAAAGTAATGTGATAGTTTTGAAAGTATATAAGGAAAGATATTTAATGCCAGGTAGAGTTTGTAACTATGAAAGTAAAGATAGAACCCGCTCAATATATCTAACTTTTAGTATTCACATCAAATTAGAGATGGATTGATGCAAGTAGTTGTGAAAGCTAGAGACATATGGATTGGATGGCTGCTCAACCCTGATGACTGACATTCCCTTAATTTGATAGTTCCGAACAATGTAGTTTAAACTTTTATTCGTTGTGAATTTGGTTAAAGACTTCCTCTGTAATTTGACGTGAATTTATGGTTAAGAACTATGAATGTTTGTGTTTTGTGCCAACTATGAAATATTACCGGTTTGAGACGTTTCATCAAAGCGGGGCGTGACAACCCGTGAAGTTAAACTATTTAAGAGGGTCATGATGGTAATAAATAACAATATGGTTGATGTTCCTTTCGATCCGAGTTGCTTTGGTCCGAAGGTAAAAATTGATGACAAGTTTTTTCGACGACGGAGTGTATGATGCATGGGATAGAGCCCAACTAGAAGATTTGAATGTTTATCTTCATTTTGAATTTGCATTTATCTATATTTTGAATTTGCATTATCTATTTTATGTGGTTTTATGATTATCTAGTATCTAGTTTTTAGGAAGTAAAACTCTATTTGTTTTGGTATTCCTTGGTTTTGTATGATGACTTTTTCTATCTATCAAGCTTTTGGATTACCTAAGTGGCCCATTTTAACTTTAATGTTTCGCATTGAATTCAATTTAATGTGTGATATTGGGCTATAATCCAATTAATCCAAATAAGCCCAAATGCGAAAGATCTTTCTAGACTCGTAGGTCATTTCTGGAACACATATTACCTTATGAACGACCCGTTCTTAATATTCTTGAATAATTCATTCCCCACAAACCCCTCCTCTCGCCCCCATCTCCTCAACGCATTTGGAGGATTCCACAAGGTCTTTTCATTTTCAAACTCCATAGGTACGATCTCTCTTCTGCAACTCCTCAGATCTGAATTCATCACCATTATCTTCTTCAATTCAATCTTACTGTTAAATTACTTCTTTGATTTGCTTTAGTAACTACTGTTTTAGCCTTTTCCAAATCCCTACTGATTTAGCAGGTTGTTCTAGAACGTAGATCCACTTTCAATTTCTGAATTGTTGTCGTTGATGTATTGGCTAGGGTTATTGACCAAATCGGACTAATGTGCTCTCTTGTTATTGATTGCTTATGTAAAATATACTTTAAATTTATTTTATATTTGCTTTCATATTTGTATCTCTTTTACTTACTTTGATTGAAATTCAGATTTATTTCTGTGGGATAGAGTAACAAAGATGAGTGTGGTTGGATTTGATCTTGGGAACGAAAGTTGTGTTGTGGCGGTTGCCAGGCAGAGGGGAATTGATGTTGTTCTTAATGATGAATCAAAGCGCGAGACTCCTGCTCTTGTGTGTTTTGGTGACAAACAGCGGTTTCTTGGGACAGCTGGTGCTGCTTCTGGTATGATGAATCCGAAGAACACTATCTCTCAGATTAAGAGGTTAATTGGCCGTCCCTTCTCTGATCCTGAGCTGCAACAGGATCTCAAGGCATTGCCCTTTTCTGTTACTGAAGGACCTGATGGTTTCCCATTGATCAATGCACGGTATCTTGGGGAAGCGAAGACATTTACACCGACCCAGGTTATGGGTATGGTTTTTTCAGACATGAAAACGATAGCAGAAAAGAATTTGAACGCAGCGGTTGTGGATTGTTGCATTGGGATACCTATTTATTTCACCGATCTTCAAAGAAGGGCTGTCATGGATGCAGCTACTATAGCCGGGTTGCATCCTTTACGGTTGATGCATGAAACAACTGCAACTGCTTTAGCCTATGGAATATACAAGACTGACTTGCCTGAGAACGAGCAGCTAAATGTAGCCTTTGTTGACATTGGGCATGCTAGTATGCAGGTATGCATTGCAGGCTTCAAGAAGGGCCAATTGAAGGTATTGGCTCATTCTTTTGACCGCTGCCTGGGAGGGAGAGATTTTGATGAGGTTTTGTTCCAACACTTTGCTGAAAAATTCAAGACAGAGTACAAAATTGACGTGTTCCAGAATGCAAGAGCGTGCCTTAGGCTTCGTGCAGCATGTGAAAAGCTCAAGAAGGTTCTTAGTGCAAATCCAGAGGCACCTATGAACATAGAATGCTTGTTGGATGACAAAGATGTTAGAGGTTTAATTAAAAGAGATGAATTTGAACAAATTAGCACCTCAATATTAGAACGTGTAAAGAAACCTCTGGAGAAGGCTCTATCCGAGGCTCAACTTACGGTTGATAATATATATGCTGTGGAGGTTGTTGGTTCAGGTTCTAGGGTTCCAGCTGTTATCAAGATTTTGACAGAATTCTTTGGGAAAGAGCCAAGGCGTACCATGAATGCAAGTGAGTGTGTCTCTAAAGGCTGTGCTTTAGAATGCGCCATTCTTAGTCCCACCTTCAAAGTTAGAGAGTTCCAGGTATAATCCCCTTCTATTTTTATGCATGTTATTGTCCTGTCTGGGTGACTTCTGATATCAGTTTATATAAAGAACCTAATTTGGATTGCCTTATGTTTTGAAAGGTCCAAGAAAGCTTTCCTTTATCAATTGCTTTAACATGGAAAGGATCTGCCCAAGATTCTCAGAATGGAAACGTGGAGAATCAACAAAGCAGTATTGTTTTTCCAAAGGGAAATCAGATTCCCAGCATGAAAGCTCTGACTTTCTACAGGACTGGCACATTTACAGTTGACGTACAATATGCAGATGTCAGTGAATTGCAGGCACCATCAAAAATCAGTACCTACACGGTATAAGCAGCTTAAAGATTCAAATTTTTAGGAACTTTTTGTATAATTTTCATTACCTAAATTGTTATGTGGTGATTTGTACAGATTGGTCCATTCCAAGCAACAAACGGTGACCGTACCAAGGTCAAGGTAAAAGCCCGTTTGAATTTGCACGGAATTGTCTCTGTGGAATCTGCACAGGTGGGTTATGGAGTTTCAGATGATTAAATTTTCAGCTTTGTTGGCTCTTAGTGTATGACCGTATTAAGATGTTTATGGTTGCTTTTTCATATTTCATTCCAGCTTATTGAAGAAGAGGAAGTTGAAGTTCCAGTGTCTAAGGAACCATCAAAGATGGATATTGACAAGGCTCCAGCTGATGTGGCTTCTACCATTGAAACTGATGTAAATATGCAGGATGCTCCTGTGACTGAGAATGGTGCTCAAGAGATGGGAGATAATTCTGTTCAGATGGAGGCTGATGCCAAGGTTAGTAGAAACATATGTTATCTACTACTGCCTAGATAAAAAGAAATTTCAGGTCTATAAAATTCCCCATAGTTACCTTCCAAAATTATTGCGGTGTTTGATCTCTAATGATGATTGATAATCTGATAGCCAGATTATTATGAACTTGATGTGTAATGTCGTTCTTTGGCTTTTGGGTGATCGACATGGGCACGTTTGGGGCAAAAACACATCAATTTGTAGAACATGAACTTGTTTTAATAAATATTATAGGATTTTTCATTCTGGATGTAGAATATTAGTACCTTTCTTAATTTGTTTTTGCTATACAGGTGGAAGCTCCGAAGAAAAAGATCAAAAAAACCAACATACCAGTTTCTGAGTTGGTCTATGGGGCAATGCTACATGCAGATGTGCAGAAAGCAGTGGAAAAGGAGTTTGAAATGGCGTTGCAGGACCGGGTTATGGAGGAAACAAAGGACAAAAAGAATGCTGTGGAAGCCTATGTTTATGATATGAGAAACAAGGTAAGTTTTTATTATCCTCCCAATATTATTTTAATAAACACACATGGAAATACCAACACACAATCTACCTTGTTTTCAAGCTGCATGATAAATTGCACGAGTTTGTTACGGAACCAGAAAGAGAAGCGTTTATAGCTAAACTTCAAGAAACAGAAGATTGGTTGTATGAAGATGGTGAAGATGAAACTAAAGGTGTATACATTGCCAAACTTGATGAGCTCAAAAAGGTTTGCTTTTCTACATTTGATCCTCTATGTTTATATCTGCTTTAAATATTCAAATTACACATTCGACCCTGTTAAACAATTGCAGCAAGGTGATCCCATTGAGCAACGGTACAAGGAGCACTCAGAAAGAGGATCTTTTGTTGATCAACTGTTGAATCATATTAATGTGTACAGGCAGGCTGCAGCATCTGGCGATCTGAAGTATGAACACATTGATTTGAGTGAGAAACAGAAGGTAATGATCTCAAAATCCTATTTTTTAAGTGTACGCGTATCAATCATTTTTCTTTTCCAGGTCTTGATAGAATGCTCGGAAGCAGAAAATTGGTTGAGAGAGGCAAAGCAACTTCAAGACTCACTTCCAAAGCATGTTGATCCCGTTTTTCTGTCGTCTGATATCAGAAAGAAAGCAGAGACGCTCGATAGGTATACTCTCAATTTAAAGCATATATTGATTGGTAACAGGCATGAGATTATATCTCTATGTAGTTTTGTCTGAAGGAATGGAATCACTCATTACCCTCATTCCATGGGCAATGCTTTTATTGTTTAACCAATAACACCCTAAATCATATAATATTTTTAATGCTTCAGTTAAATTATTAATTTTTATTGTGAACTTATTTGATGATTCCTTGATCTTTATTTTGCTAACTTTTTAATTTTTGTAAAATTGATCTTTGACATTTTTCTATAGATCATGCATCAACTCAAACCAAAGTTAAACACAATAATATAAAAAAGTTATAAGAAGTAATTGTTTAAAGTATTTTGTAATTACAAGTAAATTATTTACATTAAAGAACTAATTTCTTGTAATTTTAATTTTTAAGCTTTTGCAATTAGCTTTTGCCTATAACCAATCATTTGGTCCACTTTATGTAATATTATTATTATCAATAATTTTCATATTATCTGAAATAAAGTTTTATATCTGTATGACTGTATGTATAGGGTCTGTAGGCCAATAATGACGAAACCAAAGCCAGCCCCACCAAAGCCATCTGCACCCGAGAAACCATCCTCTCCTGCACCAACCCAGGAAGGCGAGCAGCAGCCTTCTCAAGAAGAGAATGCCACTAGCCCAAACCCAAGTGCAGAAAACAACGAGAATTCTAATGAGCCAGCAGCGATGGAAACAGAGAAGCCTGAGGCTGCTGCATAAGATTCAGTGCCTTTTAATTTTGTGTCGGTGTGTTTTTATGGACAGGGTACGTGTTTCATTTGTAAAATCATGAATATAGATTTTGGTGGGTCTCTGGTCTATTTTGTTAGATCCCGTCATCTTGGTTTAAAATTAATCGTCAAAGTGAAGGTTTAGGTTAAAGTATTCGAGGGTGTGTTCAACAAGCAGGACTATTGGTTTTTAATGGATGCAATTGGAACCTGTACCTATGATCTGAATGAATTTTGCTAAATGTCATTTTAAATGCCCCTCTTTCACTAACTTATATCATACGAAAGATTAGGGTTTTGGCAGATTGCAGGTTTAATGATTTGTTTGGAACTTCGAACCTGTCATGTGAAACCGAACAGGGTTGTTTAAAAAGTTTGTGGCTCACTAAAAACGGCGCGTTTGTAAACAAGCAGAAGTGAGCTGACTTGGTATGAGTTAAGCTCAAATTTTTTATGTTTTATAAGTTATAACCAAATAATCTAGTCTTAATGTTTATTAAACCCTAGTTTTTCATCAAATAGCAGTCCAATACTTAAATTTATCATCTAAAACATCTGCTTGGTTTAATAGATTGCTGGTTTGGTTTTGCATTTATGTGACAAATATTGTTTTTTTTTCAAATTAAAAAAAATAAATAAATGAGTTCGCTCAAGTTTTTTATAAAGCGAGCTTGAGCTCAAATTTTAGCTCGCTAAGAATAAACAAATCGTGTATTATAGTAGTTAATCCTTTAATTATTTTAATGTATTATAATACAAGTTACTGATTTTGAAGAAATAAGAAAACAAAAATCAGTTTAAATCGTTAGAACCGAACCATCAAACTGGTAAGTATGGTTTGTAACTTCCCCATATCCGTAGGCAGCGTTTCGATCCATCATTTTTTGTTAAAACCGACCAAACTAGACTGTGAATTCCAAAAGATGTGATCAATGTGTGCACATTTTAGGTTTCTGAAGTGTGAATGCATTTGCTTACAGACAAATAGAAGTCACGGAAATTCTCTCATTTTGCAACGACCGACTCATTTCAACCTTTAACTTTGCTGTAATTACTATTTAAACCCTTAACTTTCGTTGTTAACTTTTTTTTTAAATCGTTAAATATATTTTTTAGTTATCGTTGGTTATATCAACCGGCGATAACATGCTGGTACCTAGAAGAATGAGATCGACACCGACTAAAGAACATTGGTACCGTTGTATAATTGTCTTTGTTACTAAATGTTTTAACCAGTTTGTCATTTCAATGTTAAGTCATGTTTACGTCGCAACGTTAATTTTATACGTTTCTTTTTGTGCTTATACACGTTAATATGGCGTCTGGTATGATAATAAACCTCCAACTTTCTCCATTTTTATATACTACCCTTCAACTTTCTTAAATTTCTAAACTCTCAAGTTTACCTTCAAATTTCGTTTCTTTTTTTCTTTTATCTTTTCTTTATATTCTTCTTTAATGAATTTGTCGTTTCAATGTTAACTTCTATTCGCGCCGCAATTTATTTATTTTTAGATCTCCAAAACCGAGTCGTGACAACTTCTTACGTTTCTTTTATATACTTAGCAAGTTATTGTCTTCGCCGCGACACGCGTAACGAGGTTCGCAAACCCGTCGCATAGCGTGAGCTTTAATTATGTACTTAAACACGTTAATGACACCGTACAGCCCCGCTGCAACGCGCGGGGTCATATTTTCTAGTACTAACTTAAGAATCAAAGTCGGTGGAAAATGCCACCACCCAAAACACACCCAATACTTCTAATATATTCCAAATCAGCCCCTGAGTTTTCCACCCTATGGATATCAACTTTGTATAATGTTAAAACTGACCCCTCAACTTTGTAAAATGTCACTTTAACCATCTTAAGTTTCTAAACTTTAGAGTTTACCCATGTGGTATATATAATATGTTTTTTCCTTAATAACTTTCGTTCGTTAATTTTTTTTAAAACTAATTTGTCGTTGTCTTTTTTTTTGGCCTTTTATTTCAAGTTTTTAACTTATTTTTTAATGGTTTCCTTTTTTATATAAAGTTACGAGTATAATCAACAGTCTTGCCGTAACGTACGGGTTTGCGACGGTTTCGTTTCTTCTATAAAGTTTAGAATGTTTTGAACGTTTATGTACTTAACCACGTTAATGTCACCGCCACACACGAAACAAAGTTTACGCCCCCGCCGCAACGCGCGGGTAAAAGAACTCGTTATTATCATTATATAACAATGGGATAAGACGAGTCTAGGGTAATCGTCTCGTATTTCAAACAAATTACATTGGATTAAATGCGTGTCAAGAAATTACGATATCAATGAATGAAATTAAAACAAGCTGATCGAAACCATAAGCTCCTTTGGTTCAACATTCACATCCACTAGACCGGTGATGACGATCTTCTATGGTGACCTCAATCGTCTCGGGAAAGTACCTACAAACCATAATCAACAAACCAAGTTACCGAACTTTTTCAATCAGATTCATGGTGGGATTTTTCTAAACTTGTTTCAGCTGCTTTATAACCAACCGTTTGTGGCGAGATATTAACAGTGTTGGATACCTCTATTAATAGAAAATTTAGCTGACTGAAGAACGAAAAGACCCTCGAGCCCCTTTTGGGCTCATAATATCTAAGACCGATGAAACGAGTTGAAAGAAAACTTACGTTTCTTCCTCGGGTTCGTTCTTAAGAGCATTTGTGGCTATACATTGGAAAGCTGCTTCAACATTAGTTCCTTCTTTTGCAGAAGTCTCATAGTATGGTATGTTACCCTTTGAGGTACACCATGCCTTTGCTTTCTTTTTGGAAACCTTGAATCACAAGGTAAACTTAACAACTAATATAAGAAAGAAAAGGGTTAATACCATAAAATAATACTATGCTTTCTTATTTTCTTTTTCATGAAAATCAAGGTTCATCAACCTAATTTTGGTATATTAAGGACTTTTAATTTGAAAAAAAATACATGTAAAAGTGAGTAAACTAATTTTTGTATATTAAAGTCCCTAAATTTTTCTAAATACACGTATTTGTGATTCTTTTTTTAAATAACGACTGGTTAACTTTTAAATTGGTAAAATCTGATCAACATTTAAAAGAAAAATTAGAACATCTTATTTGACCATTTAATAATTAACAAGTCATTATTTTAAAAGAATACATGCATTTTAGATGTGTTTAAAGACCTTAATATACAAAATTAGTTTAGTTACTTTTTAACGTAGTTTTTACAAGTTGATTAACTTTAATACACCAAAATTATGTTGAGAGACTTTTTCGTAAAAAATAAAAAAGTATGTTGGTTTTTTATGGTATTAACTAAAAAACATAAACTATGATCGTTTACAAAAACATAAACTACCACTCGACCATTGCCCCCATCAACATCGACTTTATTCCCAAGCACAACAAAGGGAAAGTTCTCGGGATCGGATGGACTCGCCTGAACACACAATCACATAAATTTGTTTCTTCATACGACAAGAAACATACCAAAACAATAGTAATACGATAGATAACTAAAATCAGCAAATCACCTGAATCAGAAATTCTTCACGCCAGTTGCCCAAACTCTCAAATGATTTCAAGACATTTACATCATATACAAGAACACAACAATCAGCACCCCTGTAGAAGGCTACACCAAGGCTTTGAAACCTCTCTTGTCCAGCAGTATCCCATATCTTCAAATTTTAAAAGCAAAAAAAATATTCAGGGGCGGCTCAACTGTAAAAAAGATAAGCTAAAGCTTACAGGGTTTAATTTTCAAGTTTTGATAATAAAAGCAAAGAATCAGCATACTCAAAAATGTTTTCTTTTCGCTAAAACTCATTCTAACTTTCAGAAACCGTATACATCATATTCCCATACTTTAGGATCTTAAACAAAAACAATATTTTTTTTACAAAAAAGGTCCCGATTTTACAATCCGTTTTAGGCCTTTTGAGGGGACAAGATAATATTATTATAAAGAGAGTAACAAAGTGAATCTACATGTGACCTGCATGGTGAACAACCGATCTTCAAACTGAACTTCTTTTGTTAAGAAATCAGCCCCGATTGTGGCCTTGTACTGATTGCTAAACTTACGATTCACATACCTATTCGAGTAATCGAACGAAACGAAATCAGAATCGAGAAAACATGATATGTGTGGAAAACAAATAGATCGGAATTTACTGGTTCATCAGAGAGGTCTTCCCAACCCTACAACACATGATCATCAAGTAAACCTAGATTAATTAGAACGAATCCTTTATTTTCTACGATCTGAATTTAATTTCTTCCGTTTGATTGAGAGAAATATATATAATGTACCCGCTGTCTCCGAGGATGATGACCTTCAGTAGCATTCTCCGGCGAGAAGCCATGGCTGTTGTACGGACGCAGAGAGAGAGAGAGAAAGAGTTACAATTCACATGAGATGATGAATGTTGCTACAAAACTTATCACCTAGAGGCGGAAGTCTTGAAGCAGTGCTGGATGGACAAGTTAAGCTGGAACTTCTGGACTTGGGCTTGGAAGAACGGACGGGATCTCCGGGTCTTGAAAGGGTGATCTGCAAAATAGGAAACACCGTGAGCCTCGCCACGAGCAGAAGGGGGTTTCTCCTCGTGACCACCCTCCGGCGTGAGAATAAGTATGGGTGTAGTGGAAGGTAAAAAGTGAGAAGGAAGAGAGAAGTAAGTAAATTCTGATACTGTGAATATGTGAGTAAAAAGTGAGTCCCACCTTTGAAACCGGCCAGACTATTTATAAGGTATCCATGGTCAAGATGTTTGGACTGAATGTCCATTATAGGTTGTCTGCAGTCAACCATCTTTCTCTGCTTCTGCTAATATGACTGTTATTTCCTCTTTCGTGCTTAGAGAGTCCAGGGTGTGTTTAATTAACTTTGTCTATATAGTTGACCTGTGTTCCTTGTGCACAGGTTCTGTTCCTGACATATCTTGTCTTGTTAGCTGACTTCCCTTTTTGTGTTACTAGTTCTTACCTGACCTCTTTCTATCATGGGTTCAGGTTTCCTCATTAGTGTTGTCTTTATAGTTGACTCTCATGCCCAATGAGACGTTATCTTAGTTATTTAGTATTATTTTCTGGTATTAGATTATTTCCTTCATAACTTCTCTAATATTTTCTAAGTGTTGAATGTGAGTGGACGATCGCGCATGACCTTGAACGGCTAACGTAAATAAATGATTGCATAAGTTCCTGATCCACAAGTTCCTGAGCCGCGGCAGAGCCCAAGCCGCGGCTGGGGTCATGCTGCTTCACCCGTCTTTCCAGCTGGACGATCGTTGTTACTTTCTTTGGCTTGACGATCAAGAGACTCGAGTGTTTGCCATTTATCCTGTGACCGCGACACCCCTTGAGCCGCGGCTCGCGTCCCTAAACCGGAGATCCGGTTCGTTTGGTTCTTATATTGGGTTTTAATATCTTAAACCCTTTAAACTGGAGATCCGGTTCGTTTGGTTCTTATATAGGGTTTTGATATCTTAAACCCCTTCATATCCCCCAGTCCATTATTATGGTGTTCATACCATGATATTGGATTATTTTTCAACCTTAACAAGGATATAAAATTCAACTTCAGCCGCGGCTTGAGTGCTCCGTCCCCTTTACGCCTTTGTTGAGGCCCTTTTCAATTGCTAACGCTTCTTGGTATCAAGAAAACCTTTTCGATTGTTAACGCTTGTCGCTTGCACAGCTGGAATGAAGATCGGGCTTGGGCATGGCCTGAGCCGCGGCTGGGCTTCTGCCGCAGCTAAGCGGCGGCCGGGACTGGGTGTGGGTTTTTATGTTCAGGCCTTGTTTCTTTTATGAGTTCAGGTGTTTTGCCCATTCGGGTTAATCCCCTTCACGCTTTAATGCGGGCTTGTGACACGAGATTAGATCGACGAATCCGGGATTTGCACTTCGAATCGGGGATGGGGCTTGGGCATTACCTGAGCCGCGGCTGGGCTTCTGCCGTAGCCAACCGGCGGCCGGGACTGAGGTGTGGGTCTTGTTTCCTTGTCTCTCCTTGTTTGGTGTTTTGCCCATTCGGGCTATTTTCTCATGTGAGAGGCTTAACGACTGTTTTTTTTTTTTTTTTTTTTTTTTTTTTTTTAATTTGATTCATGGTTTTGTATAATATTGTATGTAATGCCTTTTGAATTGTAATGCCTTTATTTCAACTGCTACTTACATACACACTGTCACAGTTACATATATAATACCATATCGCAATTACTGTGTATGTTTGATATAATTAAAATAGAAAGAGAATTGAATGTAGCTAAAATAATTTAGTCTAGGGAGAAGGATTTGTGAAATATGAACTTGATATTTTCCTTTCTCAATCCTCATGGAATGTTTGGGATACATATATAAAGACATAAGTAAATGCTACCCGCTAATACATTATCTACCTATGTTAGTTTATTTTTCGACCTGAACTTGGTTAGGTGACTCGTCTGTCCAGTTGCGGCTGGAAGACTTAGATTATTTTTCAACCTGAATGTGGTCAGGTGACTCGTCTTTCTAGTCGCGGCGGGAAGACTTAGATTATTTTTCAACCTGAACTTAGTCAGGTGACTCGTCTGTCCAGTCGCGGCTGGAAGACTTAGATTATTTTCCAATCTGAACTTGGTCAGGTGGCTTGTCTGTCCAGTCGCGGCTGGAAGACTTAGATTATTTTCCAACCTGAACTTGGTCAGGTGGCTTGTCTGTCCAGTCGCGACTGGAAGACTTAGATTATTTTCCAACCTGAACTTGGTCAGGTGGCTTGTCTGTCCAGTCGCGGCTGGAAGACTTAGATTATTTTCCAACCTGAACTTGGTCAGGTGGCTCGTCTTTCCAGTCGCGGCTGGAAGACTTAGATTATTTTTCAACCTGAACTTGGTCAGGTGGCTCGTCTTTCCAGTCGCGGCTGGAAGACTTAGATTATTTTTCAACCTGAACTTGGTCAGGTGGCTCGTCTTTCCAGTCGCGGCTGGAAGACTTAGATTATTTTTCAACCTAAACTTGGTCAGGTGGCTCGTCTTTCCAGTCGCGGCCGGAAGACTTAGATTATTTTCCAACCTGAACTTGGTCAGGTGGCTTGTCTGTCCAGTCGCGGCTGGAAGACTTAGATTATTTTCCAACCTGAACTTGGTCAGGTGGCTTGTCTGTCCAGTCGCGGCTGGAAGACTTAGATTATTTTCCAACCTGAACTTGGTCAGGTGGCTCGTCTTTCCAGTCGCGGCTGGAAGACTTAGATTATTTTTCAACCTGAACTTGGTCAGGTGGCTCGTCTTTCCAGTCGCGACTGGAAGACTTAGATTATTTTCCAACCTGAACTTGGTCAGGTGGCTTGTCTGTCCAGTCGCGGCTGGAAGACTTAGATTATTTTCCAACCTGAACTTGGTCAGGTGGCTTGTCTGTCCAGTCGCGGCTGGAAGACTTAGATTATTTTCCAACCTGAACTTGGTCAGGTGGCTCGTCTTTCCAGTCGCGGCTGGAAGACTTAGATTATTTTTCAACCTGAACTTGGTCAGGTGGCTCGTCTTTCCAGTCGTGGCTGGAAGACTTAGATTATTTTTCAACCTGAACTTGGTCAGGTGGCTCGTCTTTCCAGTCGCGGCCGGAAGACTTAGATTATTTTTCAACCTGAACTTGGTCAGGTGGCTCGTCTTTCCAGTCGCGGCTGGAAGACTTAGATTATTTTTCAACCTGAACTTGGTCAGGTGGCTCGTCTTTCCAGTCGCGGCTGGAAGACTTAGATTATTTTCCAACCTGAACTTGGTCAGGTGGCTTGTCTGTCCAGTCGCGGCTGGAAGACTTAGATTATATTCCAACCTGAACTTGGTCAGGTGGCTCGTCTTTCCAGTCGTGGCTGGAAGACACATTATTTTTCGCGTACACATTCTTTCATTTTTGGGTATTGTTGTCTTTGTGGTTACGACAATGGGTATGAAATAACCAAATATGAATGCAATCTTTGGTGTTCGCGTACACCTTCTTTCAAAATTGATTACAATGGTTCCTTGCGTGTTGATTACTTATAGCACTTTCGGAGTTAGACTCCGTTACATTTTCATGGTACATCTACTCTGTCCAAACGTGTTACCTTATCCGCTCCGCGTATCTCTTAATACCCCCCACCATGTCTGAGGGTTGCTTTAGCATCGTATTGTGTTGCTCATCTGTGTTGTTTGAAGTATCTGGCGCTATAGCTTTTATGCTTTTACATTCCTTACTTGAGAATAGAGTTACCACACCGTCTGGTGTTGGGAATTTGATTGCCGTGTGAACGGTAGATATGACTGCTCCAAGTGCACATAAACCTGGCCTTCCCAAAATTACGTTGTGGCTTGACTGAGAGCGCACTATGAGGAAGGTCATTGGAACCGTACGACTTCTCGTTTCGTTCCCCATTGTCACCTGAAGTTGTATTTTGCCCAGCGGCTGCACTACTTCTCCGGAAAAGCCTACTTGTGTGACGAGGCCTTTCTGTACTTCTTCATCTAGTTGCATGAAGCAACGTTCATACATGATTTCGGATGCACTTCCGGTATCAACATAAACCCTTCGTACCTGATGACCGGCAATGTCAGCAGTTACATGAAGCGCCCCACTAGCAAAATCTCCACCTATTATCGGAGGGAAACTGATTTCTTGCTCCATCCACGGCTCCATGTGGTCATTATTTCGTTTCATGCCTGCACTACTTGATGGTTGGTTTACCATTAGGATCTCTTTTCTCCTTCCGCCGGCCTGAGGTGTTGCGTTAAGCTCCTTCAATAGGTGTGACAGTTTACCTGTTTTTATTGTTGATTCGATTTGTCTTTTCAGGGAGAAACATTCATCAGTGGTGTGCCCATTATCTTTATGAAATTCACAATACTTGTCGGTGACCTTCTTAGGGCCTGGTCTCATGGGTGCAGGTTTCACAAAGTTGACGTTCTCGGTTGCGAGAATTTCAGTTGGTGTTTTGGTTAATGGTGGAAGACTAACCGTTGGTCCGCCGACGTGTCCTTGTGGTGTTGAAAACTGAGAGGGCGCCACGTTCCTTTGTTGAAAGCACGGTTGAGAATGTGGTTTATCTCACATCTTTGGTGGTCCTTGTTTCCTTGAGTTTTCCCAATTCAACGGCTTCTTTTGTGTGCGGTCTTTCAGTTGGTTGCTCGCTTTTCTTCCTCGCACAAACGCCTTTGCTCTCTCTAGCATTTCTTCCACCGTTTTTGGACGGCTTTCATGGAATCTTTCCACCAACTGCTCACTCCGAACACCATGAATAAACGCTGAGATACGTATATCTTCTCCAGCTCCTTTGACTTGCATGCTCTCTCTTACGAATCTTGTAATGAAATCTTCCACTGACTCACCATCACCCCTTTTAATGTTGTGCAACTCTGTTGGATCCTTTATGGACCTTCTTTGTTGGCTGAAGTTCTTTAAGAAGCTATCTTCCAGTTGCTCGAAGCTCCCTATCTCTCCGATTGGGAGACTGTCGAACCATACCCTCGCTGCTCCCGTCAGCGTCTGCATGAACATGTGACACCACACCGGGATAGACCATTGTTCCACCTCGGCCGCCCCTATGAAAATTGCGAGATGGTCATCTGGATCACCCAAACCATCGTATTTCCCCACGTTTGATGGCATTTTTAGTTTTGAGGGAAAAGTAAACTCTGCAATTTTGTTGATAAACTTGGATCTTGATCGTGCCGTGGACGGTCGGTATGGTTTGCTGTAGTCATCTTCGAAATCTTTCTTCCTCTTGGTTGTCTTCTGACGCACAACCTCAGTGTTATGTAGCTTATCCTTCTCTTCTTCGCTTTTCTTTAGTGAGTCGTCATCCTCGTCGTCTCTGAACTCTAGACGGGTTCGGATTTCTTTCAATTGGCGATCTTTTTCCTCCTCCTGTAACATAGCGAGGATCTGTTGACGGTTCTGTCGTAAGAACTCTGGTGTAACGACTACCTTGTCAGTCCTTTGTTTTTCATAATCGTTAAGACGACTCTTCAGGTTCTTGCTTCTCTCCCCCCCGGTAACATTGCTACCGTCTAGGTACAGGACATCAGAACTTCTGGTTTCATTGTGAGGAGTTTCCTCGCCCTCGCCCATCGTTTTTTTTGCTTTTCTCTTTTTTTTTTGTTTTGTTTTAGAGCACGGATGGCGCCAAATGTTGCTACAAAACTTATCACCTAGAGGCGGAAGTCTTGAAGCAGTGCTGGATGGACAAGTTAAGCTGGAACTTCTGGACTTGGGCTTGGAAGAACGGACGGGATCTCCGGGTCTTGAAAGGGTGATCTGCAAAATAGGAAACACCGTGAGCCTCGCCACGAGCAGAAGGGGGTTTCTCCTCGTGACCACCCTCCGGCGTGAGAATAAGTATGGGTGTAGTGGAAGGTAAAAAGTGAGAAGGAAGAGAGAAGTAAGTAAATTCTGATACTGTGAATATGTGAGTAAAAAGTGAGTCCCACCTTTGAAACCGGCCAGACTATTTATAAGGTATCCATGGTCAAGATGTTTGGACTGAATGTCCATTATAGGTTGTCTGCAGTCAACCATCTTTCTCTGCTTCTGCTAATATGACTGTTATTTCCTCTTTCGTGCTTAGAGAGTCCAGGGTGTGTTTAATTAACTTTGTCTATATAGTTGACCTGTGTTCCTTGTGCACAGGTTCTGTTCCTGACATATCTTGTCTTGTTAGCTGACTTCCCTTTTTGTGTTACTAGTTCTTACCTGACCTCTTTCTATCATGGGTTCAGGTTTCCTCATTAGTGTTGTCTTTATAGTTGACTCTCATGCCCAATGAGACGTTATCTTAGTTATTTAGTATTATTTTCTGGTATTAGATTATTTCCTTCATAACTTCTCTAATATTTTCTAAGTGTTGAATGTGAGTGGACGATCGCGCATGACCTTGAACGGCTAACGTAAATAAATGATTGCATAAGTTCCTGATCCACAAGTTCCTGAGCCGCGGCTGGGGTCATGCTGCTTCACCCGTCTTTCCAGCTGGACGATCGTTGTTACTTTCTTTGGCTTGACGATCAAGAGACTCGAGTGTTTGCCATTTATCCTGTGACCGCGACACCCCTTGAGCCGCGGCTCGCGTCCCTAAACCGGAGATCCGGTTCGTTTGGTTCTTATATTGGGTTTTAATATCTTAAACCCTTTAAACTGGAGATCCGGTTCGTTTGGTTCTTATATAGGGTTTTGATATCTTAAACCCCTTCAATGAACATTCTCATTTTCTCCTAATTAACTTGTAAATTTATGGTGACGTGCATGGTTAATAAAGTTACAACGATTCATGTGGTTTTAAAATGACAAAATTGAAATTGATTTTACGAAAGAAGGAGGGATCGGTTTGGAAGAACGTGAAAGTTGAAGGGGTGATCCAGAACTAGTTAATTATTTAGTATTTAATTAATAGTTTGAATGTTTAGATAAAGTTATAATTATCTATTAATTTGTTGAAGTTAGTATTAGATTATAATTGAGAGTAGTATTTGAGTAGGATTAATATGGTTTATTTATTATAAGTAGATGGTTAGGGTCTATGTAAATTGTGAATCAAGAATTATAATAAACAGAAAAAGTCGATCTTGGTTGAGATCAAATTTTGTGTTCGTATTTTTGGGCCTGATTTCTAACAAAAATATCGATTTAATACGCGAGTTTGAGACAGGTATTGGTAATCGTAATCTCATACCAGATTGTAAAATCATATACGCGTTAGTTTGTTAAAAATGTAAGGGGTATTTTAGTTATTTCACGCTTACTTAACAGCCAAAATTAACCTCCATCCATTTTAGGGACCAATGGTGTTACAAAATGGAAAGCTACGGATCAACCGTGTAATTTCCCAAAGTTAGGGGCCAAAAGTGCAATCAGGGCATTCCATAGGGTCATCCGTGTAATTAACTCCATAATTTTTTTTAAAACCAATCTCATACCCGTCCCAAATATTTTAGGTTTGCTAATCGGGTTCCGATTCACTTGTCATCCCGAGATGTATGCTACTTGGATGAATTGTATATAAATAGATGGGTTATTTTGAAAATCTCAAAAAAATGTTCATTGTTGTACCAAGATCCGTACTACTTGGTTTAGTGCTTTATAAGATACAACTAAAAATAAACTTAAAATAAATTTTATTCAGTAATAGCTCTTGAAGAAAAAAAACTTATGTTGATTTATTTACAAACTAATGGTAAATATTTGACACATTCATAATGCTTCGCCCCCCCTAGAAACAACCGATGTTTGGTTTGAACTTACTATCGCACATTTGTCATAACTCTAAACAAAGATTGCACGGTCCGAGAATTAGTTATGTCGCTACATCTAACGTCGATATGTGGCAAGTCATAAATATGAGTGTTCAAATTCGGATATTCAAAATTTTCAGATAGTGAAACGGATATTTGAAACAATTAAAAAAATAAAAATATATAAATATAATATTTGTAAATAATAAAAACAATTAAATATGTATATATATATATATATATAATATTCCGGATTTGGATTCAGATTTTCTTATTTTTAAATTATAAAAACAATTAAAAAAATATATATTAATAGAATATTTCGGATATCCGAAATATCCGATTTTTTTTAAAAATCACTATCCGAATCCGAAAATATGAATATCCAAAGTTCGGATATCTGAATTTTCGGATAATCATGTTAGGTGTTTCGAGGTTTTTCATTCGAATGTTCGGATTTGAATCTTTTTGAACACCCCTAGTCAGAACTGAATTAAGTTGAAGGAGTTGGTGCGAAATTTTTGCCTCATAGATGGGTTTGAACTACCACATCTTCTCGGGTTTTTACATCTAAAGAATTGTATGTTCTTGCTGATAAAAATCTCCTTTGTGTAGAGTTTAGATGGAACAGGCTTCTCCCCAATGAAGTAACATATATTCACGGAGAATCGCTTCCAACTAGAGTTAAACTTAAATAAAAGAGTAATCGATTTGAGTTTACCCAAGCCCTATTTGTGATAAAGAATAAAGATCAAGACACGAAGCTCTACTTATTTGGAAAATATAGAGTTGTGAGGCAATTGCATATATCCCCCTCTAAACTTGTAAAATTGCATATTTCCTCTAAACTTGTAAAATTGCATATTTCTCCACATCATGCTTGAAGAGCATTATACATTATACATTGAAAACTTGTGTTTTGGGGAAATATGCAATTTTACTACTTTAGAGGGGGATATATGCAATTCCCCCTAAAGTTGCAGGTTGAGATTTCCGGCCCCACGGTGGGCGCCACTTGTTGCTACAAATATTAACAGTATTGCTATAACAGAATCCGAGCCGAGCATCGTAGTGGGTTTGGTCGTTCCCCTAGCAAGGTTCGCGTTACAATAAAGAGAAAATATCGTTACAACAAAGAAAGAATATGAAAAAATAATACTCAACAATATTAAAGGTTTATCCAAGGTATTATTCATATATAAATGTGTTATAAATACATGAACATTGCAAGGTATAAGACTTGTCTCATATCGGTTGTATGAACAACAAATGTGGGGTTTACAAACCAAATTGGCTTTCTCACCCACCAGGCTAGTCTTTTAGGATGAGTTATCCAGTTTCGGTTGCAACAATCCACTAAGGTGTTGAGTAAGGTGCAAAGGTATAGGATCAGGTCCTAAAAGTTAAGTTGAAAAGCACAAAGAAAATAGTACTAGAAAACAAAGCAAAAAGGTGGATTAAATGTCTAACAAACCATAAAATACAAAACTAAAAACACTCCACAATACCAAACAGAAACCTTTTAGCCCCAACCTTCTAGTTCAACAAAACCAACCAAACCATAAACCTGACTTTAGTCCTTCTATACAATGACAAACCTTTATATAAATCCAATGATCCAAATAAATCCTCCTACAAACTTTGAAAATCAAGAATCCTACAAACTGGATTCAACCTTGCTAGAAATGTGAGTAAATATTAGTTTTTCCCACTCTCTTAATGGAGTGTCTTTATATACCTTTATCAATCTATTGGTATTTGATGAACTCTAATACTCGACCCTAGATCACGGGTTGTTCTTAAGCCCTCACTGCTAGATCCAGATGGCTGTTGACCGAAATTGCTAGTGGGCGCACTCCACACGCTAGAGTTATTTTGGCTTTCAAATGCCATTTTTTGGAACTTTTTTAGCTGTTCTCTTTATTGGGCTGTGTCAAAATCTGAGCTTTCATGAGAACTGTTTGACTTGTTGTGTCCAGGTTTGATACTCTCATCCAATTCCTCTAGTGGCAAATTTCCTTCTAAGGCCCTAGCTATCTACACCCAATTTAATAAACTCGTATTACTCTCATTTGTAAAACAACTTTTATATCCGAAAATTTGTCCCTGAACTTCTAATTCGAATGATTAAGTCCCTAAAAGGTTATATTAGATGATCTCAGACTTATTGAGGGACTTGATTGTGCAGTTGAAACCATTTAGGGACTTGTCCAAATTAGAAGTCCAAGGACAAAAATTCATAATTTTGACCTACCCATAGGGACAATTCACGTAGCTTGTATTTAAAAACTAGCTTAAAATGAAAAGCATGAAACGGATTGAAAGTCGCCTAAGTATATTTTGGATGCACAAAACCACAAAAATCATTTTGTTGAAAAATTAGCTTATAAATGATATATATAATCTATAATCATTTTTGACAAAATATATATTTTTTTAAGAAAATCACTTCGGGTCAACCAACTCCGCCCATTTCAACAGATAACTTGTTTTAACCCATACCCAACCCACCTAAACTGTCCATTTTGCCCCCTCTTTCTTTCAAAGGTTCATTAAATGGGTGACATATGAAAGGTTAGCGGAAGTACGTGGCTCATTGATGGTCTTCGTCTTGCCAAGTGGCGCACACAAACAGCAGCACAAGTAATCATCCTAGACATTTCAGTACAGTCATAATTATTCTGCATCTACCAATGTGCTAAAATTGCCATCCACCAATGCTTGAGCTAGCAATGGCCTTGCCTAAATATAAGATGTGTGCCATTAGTAATTTTCAGCAACAAAGAGTTTAAAATAAAACAAATGTTATTAGAATAGACAACGTCACTTTGATACTTGGTTTTAAAAAGCGTGAGGCGCTCCGAGGCGTTTAGGCCTCAAAAGCCGAGGCGCGAGGCTTGAGGTGAGAGCCTCACATACGTAAGGCATTGCTCTAAGTACTACCAAATAAGCCTTATGTACAATCAAAAGTTGCAACTATCCCAGCCTTTTCTATTATGTAAAACAATCATAATCTCTTCATCCCTTTAGTTGTTTCTAAGTATCACCCTCCTACGTACCCCAATCTTGACCAATGTTGACCAATTTTGACCCAGATGTCATGAGGCGCCGCCTCAAGGCCCTGAGGCTCTTTCCTGATCGCCTCCGGTGCCTCACGCCTTTGAATATAGTTTAACAAACTTGTAACAATAACAGACGCCATAAAACACCTCACCTCTGAACATCCTCCAACGCTTACCACAGAAGGAACCCCCCAACTGGGTAAACCCCATGACCTGACCACAGACCCCTTTTTTGCTGTTGCCAGTATTCGAACCCAAGACCTCCACTATGAGAAGTCTTGGGACTACCATTGCACCAAATGGCCAACGGTAGATATGGTTTACCTAAATCTCATCTTTGTTAGACTCTATCAGTAACCGTTGGATATGTTGTTAATCAACAAAATAGTTAGGGTGTTCAACGAATTGGTTTTCGGTTTATTCAGTTTTTAATTTTTTTAGGCCTATATATTAACCGAACGGAATTGTATTGGGAATTTGTCTAACACGAATTACTTCAACCGAACAAACCAAATTAAAAATATATATATAAACCGAATTCAGCATATATAGTTATTACTTATTCGGTTAACCGAATAAACTAAATTCAAAAAAATGTATATCCGTTAACCGAACCAAAAACCGAATTCACAGTTCGGACCAAATCGAAAACCGAATTCACAATTTGGTTTTCAGTTTTTGTTTTTTTTAATTTTTTTTTCACATCCTTAAAAATAATATTAAAACTTGAATGCTTTTATTATTAGAAAAAAAATGAGTGATTTTAGTAACACGATTAAACAATTTATTACTAGGAAGTAATAGTTTTCATTCTATAAAAAGGTAGACTTGGTTGAGCACAATATCATTTTTTATTAATAAGTATTGTTTTAGATATATTATATTATATAAATGTTATTATTAGCATGTTTTTAAAAATTAAAAATAGTTTATAACGTTGTAGAAACTAAAGTTCACTTTAAATGTTTAACACATTAGTAACGAAAATAATAAATTACATGAATCGTGTTTATGGTGTCATAAAAAGTATGGATTGGATTCATTAAAGTCGAGTAGCTTATGTATAATTTCCTCATAGCCAAAAGATGTCCAAATGGATTGTTATAGAACTTAAATTCATAAATCGAGAGGGAAAAAGGAAGACAGAGCAAAATAGTGTGAAGAACAACGAAAAGCAAGGAGATAACAATGAGAGTGAATAATGTTATTGTTTAGAGTTACATAAATATAATATGTAACTAATAAAACACTAACTCTCAAAGGGAAATTACATAGAGATAGAAGGCAAACGGGCAACAAGCTGCGCCGCCAACCCTTTTTGAATAGCAAAACCAAGTCTTTTAAAAACTACATCTACAGATCTTGGGGTCATAACATTACTATGCATGACCCGCTGTACTCGGTTAAGTAACTCCACGGCCTCTGGTGCAAGGAAACCAAAAGTGTCAAAAGCAAATGGTATAAACACGTGTTGGTTGTCAAGACACGCTTTCTCATGTTTGGTCACTTTGCTCGAAGCAGCTTTTAAAGCAGCCTGACTCACCGTGAAAGCACTAACTCCCAAGCCCACCAGAGGGGAGACCCCTGTTAGATCTACACACGCATGTTTCCCACCTATCCACCCAAAGACCAAAATGTCAGCGGGTCTAAGTGTTGATCTTCCTTCCAATGGGTCCGTCAAGAAATTCACTGGTGTCTCTTTCTTAGTAGAAACCCCGGCACGCCTAAATATGTCAAAAAGAACATCTCTAACCAAGTCGTGTCGGTACTTGAACCCCGGGAGCTCTCTACAATGAACCGCATGCTCCCCATAGGAGTCTAAACACGCCTTACGGCAAACAGGGCATAACTCATCAACCGGGTATAGTGGAATCATGAGGCGATACTTAAGGATAGTACGATACTCCACCGGCGACATATGTTGGCCTAGCCCATCTATAGGGATCGCGAGAAGGTAATCTTGAGCATGTGGTGCTCGTAGACACTCAAAAACAGCTCTTTGTCTAACGGTCATTTCAAACTGGACTTCCATTTCACGGACGATTTTACTAAAAAGGGCACTCGCCAATGCATATTGTGCTTTAGGGGGGGCGGTGTCCTTATTAGTGAAACCGCTGAAGTCAAAGCTTGAAATCGTATCACGAAGACAAGCCAAAGCACAATCATAATCCGAATCCATACCACATATGCCGTTGTCTCGTAAGATGTGGTCCTGTAACGCCCAAGATTGGGCCCTCGAGGCTACAAAGGCATAAGATGAAGCCTCTACAGCGGAATACAACCCCAAACCCCCAAACCTAATAGGCAGGGAAGCAAGTCGCCATTGGAGGTCTCCAAAGCAAGGACCTCCACAAACAACTATGTCATCAATCGCCCCACGCAATCCTTCGTCAAAGAACAGCGCTGCCTCCTCCATGCGTACGGGTTGGCACGTCCTCAAGCCAAAGAAAAGTTTGGCAATACCCATACAAGATCGAAGCAAGAGTAGCTCACTCAGCGGGTCACGAAGTTTTGGAAGAAGACGCATCAAATTAACAGCGTTAGTAGCTCTCTTCTTAGCTAACCCACTAATAAAATTTGCATCTCTGCTGACGGCCCCCCCAAGAAGTTTTACCCCGGATAACGGCCTCCCAATGTCTACAGGGAATAAACCATCATGAAACTTGCTACCATCACATGAAGGCCAAAATAACTCAGTTTTCTTAATATTCAGTTCAAGACCCAAGGTAGGACCCACCACCTTAATAATGTCTAACACTCTAGCCACCTCTTCTGAATTTCCAATGACAGTTCCATCATCAAGATACCAAGCATGAAGAAGAAGCTTGCAATTGTCTCTAATTTGATGCACAAGGGGGTGTAAAACAAGAGCGAAAAGAAGTGGTCCCAATGGGTCTCCTTGCTGAACCCCGGTGGTGGACCAAATGTACTCGTCTCTAAGATACAATCTAGCTGGTTGCCCATATAGGAATTCTACCCACAAAGAAATAGACGGGCACCTCATCCGGACCTCGCGAAGTAAGGCTGATCTATCCACCAGATTAAATGCATTAGAAAAATCTACTGTAAGCATGGCCAGAGACCCATCCGTGTGACGTTCAAGTTGAATAATGTTAACCGAACCGTATTGGGAATTTGTCTAACCGAACCGAATTCAACCAAATAAACGGAATAAACTAAATTCAAAAAAATTGTATAAACCGAATTAAACATATAGAGTTATCACTTATTCGGTTTATTCGATTAACCGAATAAACCGAATTCAAAAAAATGTATGTCCGTTAATGTAACCGACAACCGAATTCACAATACGGATACGGTGCGGTAAGGTGGTTTGTGACTGACGGTGGAAATGGTGTTGATGGGGAGCAAAAGGGGATGGTTTGATCTTTGGTTTTATACAAACTAGACACGTCATCAAGTGAAATCACCTTTTGATCCTCATATGTGTTGTCCACGAGTGGGGTTAATATTAATTTAAACAACCATCCAAATAAAGGATCAAATATGTTACACGTGATGATTTATATAATTTTAAAATAATAAAACTTCGAATTGTCCGAAAACATAAAAACAACTTATACAACTTATCTAATATAAATTAATTCAAACCTATTGATTTTCCATCACATGATTGACAAGTTTCATTAGGAATAAAGTTTAAAGGTTTTGCGAAAACACAAGTTCCTGTAACAACTAAAAGACTTGATTATGTTACAATTTTTTTTTAACGGCGTAGGCTCAACTGGCACGTCCCTCCAGAGGAGGCTCGTAAATCAGTCTATCCAAACAACCCCCAAGGAATTCGAAATCTGCAGAGGGTGTTCCTAGTTTTTATGAATGTTCACGTATATATATATATATATATATATATATATATATATATATATATATTCTTTATAAACAATTAGTGTTAAGAACGAGTTTCTTCATAAACAATTTTTAAAAAGTTACGATTAATGTCCCTTTTCAAATAAACATACCTACATGTTTACACCTATGTTTAGTTATTCTAATTTTCGCAAACATCAAATAGACGGTTTTGAACATTATTATCTATACACGTAATTCTTTTTTACTATTATGAGACAAACACAATTATAAATTTATAAAGATCCATTTTTTTTATTTTTATATAAAGCTATAAACGTTGATCTTAAATTAATAAATTTTAAAACTAATAAATTATTTTGTTTGAGGATAAAATTTAATAAACTTGTTCCGCTAGTATGATCTCTTTAAACTAATTATTTATTTAAAAACCATGGTTTATAATTTATAATTAGAATATAATTGTAATCATTTTATAAACCCATTTCTTTACAATCCTTTACATAACTCATCTTTTTTTTTAACATTCAAAAATATATTTCCTACAATTTTAACTACTCTCTAAAACCTTGGTTTAATTGCTAAATAATTAGGCCATTAATTTTCTTTGAAACACTTTTGTTCTTAAAAACCAAACTACATAAATAAAGGTATTTATTTATCAAATTATCAATTTATTCAAACTTGTTATTTTTTATTTATTTTTTTTATCAAGAACAAATTAATTATACATTTATTTACCTATTATAAACAAAAGTACATAAATTGGTCATTCATATTAACACCCATTCAATTGTTTATAAACAAATGAAATATTCTTACACACATACTTTTCACAAAGGATTTCATAATCAACATTTGAAACACAAGTACCCTCATACTTAACCAAATCAACACCCAATTCTTTTGTACATTAGGATTTACCCTAGTCATTTGAGTACATCATTGATACATTTATACAATTCAATCTTAGGTTAACCTTGTGATTACCTATACACTTGTGCAACCACTCGATCGTGTGATTTCCAAGCTACATACTACATGTGAGTTTACATAGCCCCTTTTTCATATTTACAACTTTGGGGTGAAACATGATTACATTCAAACTATTTGCAATTATTACAATTCAAACATTATGATTATGTGTGCAATTCGTGCCTTATGCTTGAACACTATTTGTGCAAACAACATTTACATACTTTTTGTGCATAGTGCAAGTGCAATCATTAACTCTGTACAATCCGACGGTATACAATGATAGATCTATTATGCCTGACCAACCCACCCGGTTAGGGTGATTGTTGCCGAAAACACTTAAGGATAACATGCGTGTTATGCCTATCAGTCACAAGGTTTGATTGTGTGCCCAGTTTAAACAATAGTTGTTCTCCATAATTGCCTTATTAAACCATGTTTCATATGAATTGTATAAAGCGACAGGTAAAAAATGTTACATGCTAAGTGCAAGAGAGCTTTACATCGCCTGGGCGGCGAATCCTCTCTTTTGGTGTTGGAAACCCCATATCCAATCCAGGTTAGTATATAATATATATACAGAGTAAACAGTATAGAATCAATTTTAAGTACAAAATTGTGAGAATTATATATGTATTTATATATAGTGCTCGCAAGGAAAAATGTGAGGGAGAAAAAATGCATATCATTTATTGAACGGATATGTATTACTGTTAAAACAATAGATACAGGTTTATATACAACTTTCGTAGTTTTCTACTTAAATTTAGGTCATGTATTGAACGACCTTTGTAATAAATTAAACATTTGAGGTTTAACAGGGTTGCAGAAGTTGTAGAGCTTAGAATGACAAGCTGGCTTGAAGTAGAAGGAAAGATCAACACCCGAATTTTGTCACCAAATACAATGTATAGAGCGTGTCTCATTGTTCAAGTGGCTCATCATCGCACCTACGGTTTAGATGTTGAACCATGTGAGGTTTCAATAGAAGTTGGTGAACTATGTTCGCGAGGCACGGTGATATTGTCTCATGACGCATGTACCAAGCGATCATTGGAGCATGTTTGTGATGGAAACAAGGTTAAAATTGGCGGTTCAAGATCAAGATTAGAAGACATGGTTTCTAGGGTTGGTTGTGAGAGAAAAGATGGATGGTTGGAGATAGCATTGAGTGATTTTTACAACGAAGGATTGTGTGAGAAAGAGGTGAAAATGAGCTTAAGAGAAGTGAATGGTGTTCACTTGAAAGGAGGGCTTATTGTTGAGGCACTTGAAATTAGGCCCCTCTAATCATGATTATGATAAACAAATCCTTATATTTATTACAATTGATAATATTTTAGTTTTTGGTTTGTGAATTTTACATATTGTTTCTGCAATACCAAACTTATCTTTTATAACTGTGGTTAGTATTTTTTTTTTCTCTAAAAAATAAATATATTATATTAAATGATTATTTTATTTAACTCAAAACATCAATATTTGCTAAGTTCTATAATTTTCTGGTAATTTTATGTGATTGGGTTTTCTAAACCATGCACACCCTCAATGGGTTTTTTCTTTTTCTTTTTTTAATAGTAGAGTTGGCAAAATGTAATAGAGTAGGGTAATAGTTGCAAATGTAATTAGGGGGGTTAATAGATCATTTGAAAGGGTTATATACATTTACTTAGTCTATATGATTAAATACTTAGTTTTAAAGAACAATTAAATGGTGGGGGCCATTATAGTGAAATTGGTGGTCTACAAATCAAAAGTAGCTTTCAAATTTATGCCACATTACCTTGGTTTTAAAAACCGCGAGTAAGCGCGCGTAACTCGTGACTCGACCTAGGGCGCAGACTCTAGCGAGTCATGTAACCCAACTCGAGCAACGTACAAAACTCGCACTTTTTTGAAAAAAAATCGCACTTAAAGGCTCGATTCTTGTACAGGGGCTGTTTTTGTGCTTCAAAGTGTTATACATTTAGCTAAAGAGGTTGTACATGTAAGTAATTTATACATTAAATCATATATAAACCTTATTTATGGCTATATTTTGGGTAGAGGATGCTAAAAACCAATGAGATATATAAAAAAATTTATATAAGCACCTTGCGCTTCGCGTACGAAAATCGGTCCACTTTTGCGATTTGCGCTTTGCGCTTCGGATTTAGAACTTGTCGCTTCGGTGCGCTTCTCGCTTTTTAAAACCAAGCACATTACCCAAGGATTTGGACATTTTGCGCCATGTTTATCATGAATCATGGGATGCAAATAAACCTTTTCTATTGACATCGATAGCCCACTGACACCTGATGTATATCTGTATTAAAGTGGTACGGGTTTAAGTCTCATAAAATGAATTTTACGAGTAGAATTTAAAAGATAGATGTGTTTACCATTAAAAAAAAGTCAAAAAGAGTGTTACAAATCACCTACCAATTATAAACCAAACAAAACGTTAGAAATACCACACATATTTCCAACCTAACACCATATTCATCATGATTGTCGTTCTCATATAACAAACCAAACATCCTTAAAAATATATGGTATACAACCTATGTAATCAACTTAAATAACACATGATGGAAAATGAACAAAGCATATGGTAGTATATAAACTAATTTTGATTGTTTACAAATTTAACTCTTATTTTAAAAATATTATGATAATAAAATTCACATGTTAAACGAATTGAATTAAATGGATAACTAATTGCGTTGGTATCAAATGGCTAGTAGTTTAGTGGTATCTTGGTGTGTACTATAGTAAAAGTGTTCTTCCTCAAATGATCGAGGGTTCTAGCCTCATAATGAATATTGGTGTAAATTTAAGAGTGTGTTCAAAAGTTTGTAAGTTGACAATTGGTGTAAATTTAAGAGTGTGTTCAAAAGTTTGTAAGTCAACCGTTCAAAAAAAAACTAATCAGGTTGGTCGGTCAGTATTCTTGTGTTTATATTATTACTATTATTATTATATTATTATTATTATTATTTTGATAATTAATTGAATAATATAATTGTAGATAGATAGATATAAAAAAATATGTAATTCGTTATACATCTAGTAGAATGTTTGAGAACTTCTAATAACAGAGTGATTTTTAACACGGTTTAATATGTTTAACTCATTCAAATTTTCATAAGGTCAAATTAAAGTAAATTATAACTTTTTTTTAACAGAAAGTAAATTATAACTCGTATTGGTCATTTTCAAGTAAATTCGTTGAAATCAACCTTTCTAAAAATATAAATTATTTTGACATATTTTTTCTTAAATGTAAAATACTATCATGAATATACACCGATTTATAAAATACAAAGAAAATATGACTAAAATATTAAAAAAAGCTCCCCACTCCTAATTAGAGATGTACAAATCGGTTTGAAACCCTAAACCATATCCGGTTGAAACCGGTTTTGGTTTGGGTCAAAGAAAATTAAAACCAGTTTGGTTAGAAACCAGTTCAACTTGGAACTGGTTTGAGAGAGAGAAAGAGACACACACAGAGAGAGAGGATATTTCACATAAGACTTTGAATGAATCGACGGAAACGCATGTTTAGCAGGAGAGAGGCTGAGGCGACACGTGTATATGCCTTTAAAACCTGTGGATGGAAAGGCAAAAATAAGTTGTACACAAGTCAAAGAAAGATCAAAAATTAAAAAAAAAAACAAAACTACTATTCATCAGGGTTGTAAAATCATATAGAGTATGATTATACGTAACTTATTGAACAATATTAAAACTTTGATTGTATTTCATAATTTTTCATTATTCTTACAAAAAAAATGTATAGAGCGTACTCGGTGTTTAACTTAGCTCCTACATTTATATAGGGTCCAGGGAAAGACCGGATCACTTAACGATATGATGCATGAAGCCTTACCCTAATAAAAGAAGAAATATATAATAACTTCATTTCCCATTATGGTTACAAAATAAGTAAGTTTTGTTTTAAATTTGGGCCACTTGCCAATCCAATTTTTGCCGATGTAGATTGCAGCCATTGATATGTAAAAATATATATAGTCAACTCTAATACATTATTCAAAATATACACTTATGTCTTCATATCTCCATATTATGTCGTCATGGTGTGTACAATATATAGAAGAAACTAACTAACTAACTAATTAAAGTCTTTCATTGTTTCATTCAACTTTGGTTTTCTAGCACGTACGCATGGACGGTCTGCCGGCAGATTGCATAGCTGACATACTCTCCCGTGGGTCACCTCGTGACGCATGCCGGTCAGCGGTGGTGACTTCGTTGTTTAGGACGGCTGCAGAGTCCGACGTGCTGTGGGATAGGTTCTTGCCACCTGATCAACTGGAAATCATATCGGAAAGTGTGTCTCCGGTGACTTATAAATCCAAGAAGGAGCTTTTCTTTAAGCTTTCTAGTCCACTTCTTATTGATCGCGGCCTCAAGGTAAACTGTTCTTTAAGCTTTAAAAACCAGGACAAATTTAAATCAAGCACTTATCCTTTTAAAACCAGAACAAGTTTAAATCAGGCATCGATCCTGAATTTAAAAAAAGCGTAGTAAAATTTACAGCAAAGATGAAGGATGAAGATGAACATTGAAAAAGAGATGCAAGACTCACACGAATTAATGTCCGCATAGATTTAGTTTTTTTTATTATTTTATTTATTTTGACGGTTTATGAATTTTGCTTTATTTGTTAGTGTATGTATATGTGTGTGTGTTTACGAGTGATCGATTTCGGTTCTAAGAGTCTTGCATTTGTCTCTTAGGCGTCCTCAATAGACAAAGCGACGGGTAAAAAATGCTACATATTAAGTGCAAGAGAGCTTTACATCGCTTGGTCAGCCAATGCTCTCTTTTGGTATTGGAAGCCCCTTATCCAATCCAGGTTAGTATATAACCGCCTTATATGTTACAATTAAAGCAACATAATACACAATCTTTTATAATTATACGATTTTCACAGTCCTTTACTTAAAACTAGTCACATGAAACCAACCTTTATAATAAACTAAACCTTTAAGGTTTAACAGATTTGGAGGCTTGAAGTAGAAGGAAAGATCAACACACGAATTTTATCACCAAATGCAATGTATAGAGCGTATCTCATCGTTCAAGTGGCTCATCATCGTGCCTTCGGTTTAGATGTTGTACCATGTGAAGTTTCAGTTGAAGTTGGTGAATTATGTTTGCGAGGGGCAGTAATATTGTCTCGTGATGTTTTTACCAAGCGATCTTTAGAGCATGTTTGTGGTGGAAAAAAGGTTAAAGATGGCTCGAGATCAAGATTCAAAGACGAGGTTTCTAGGGTTGGTTGTGAGAGAAAAGATGGATGGTTGGAAATAGAATTGGGTGATTTTTACAACGAAGGATTATGTGAGAAAGAGGTTTAAATGAGCTTTAGAGAAGTAAATGGTGTTCACTTGAAAGGAGGGTTTGTTGTTGAAGCACTTGAAATTAGGCCCCTCTAGTCATGATTATGATTTACAAATCCTTATATTTATTACAATGATTATCTTATTTGACTCAAAGCATCAAGATTTTTTGAGTTTTATAATTTTCTGTTTCTTCTTTGTGTGGGTGGGTTTTCTAAATCATGCACACCCTCAATGGTTTTTTTTTCTTAATTTGGAAACCTAATTTCAAATATAAATATATTAAACATAGTAATGGGGATATCATTAAGTAATACCAATAATAATATTTAATATTGTTGTTTGGAATTCAAGATGTCCTATTAGATATTTGATCTATCAAAACAGTGTATAATGTTGGTATTTTGGTATTGTTATATAATGAAAGAGTGAGACAATGGAATAAACAATAACATAACCTTATGTATTACAAGATATAAGTGTGTATAGGATTTTCACATATAAATGTATTTAAAATTGGTTATGTAATAATATTTAAATATTAGTTATATATATTAATGGATCCACTTGTCCCATATAAACGTGTTTTGAAAAAGTTTAGCATCTTAATTTGTTACTCCCATGTAGAGGTGCACAAAATAAACCAGTTTGGGATCTCAAACTGGTTTTCAAACCGGTCCAAATCGATTGTCAAACCGGTTTAAGTGAAACAAGTTGTAACCCAAACACTGTGTAAGAAACTGGTTCAAACTGTCAGTTTGAAACCTATACACTGAAACCGGTTTAACCCGAACCGAACCGGTCAAAATCCCCTCAAAAACTGGTTTCACACCAGTTTTAAACCGGTCAAACCCGGCCAACTCCCCCTCTCAAACCGGTTTCAAACCGAATGACTTTTCTTGACCAAACCGGTTTTGGTTTGGTTTTAACCCAGTTCGGTTTGAAAAACCGGTTTGTGCACCTCTACAGTCACATGACACTTAGGTAAGAGACTAAAGCCTAGTCCCCAGGTGGGCAACAAATCCAAACACTGTATAAAGCCCACTCATTTGCCCATAACCAGAGTGAATACAAGTTGTAACCCAAACACTGTGTAAAGCCCATCATTTACAAAAAAATTTTAAAGACAAATTTCTTTATTACTGTTTGAGTGAGACTTGAACCCATGACCTCCTTAAACCTTGATGTTCCTAAATGATTTTCCTCTACCACTAAATCACTAACCCCAATGGCGGCCATCAATTACATAACCGTTAAAGCTTGCTTTTGACTTAATTTTAAAATGATATGTTATTAAATAATATGACGATGGTATTTTATTTATATTTTAATTCAAATATTTTCTCTTACTTTTAATTCGTGTTTGTTTACGTCTATATTTATGTTCGTTTAGAATATTAACAAACGAACATAAACAAAAAAGAACACTATTTTCTTAATAAACAGACATAAACAAGAAAATTCGTTTGTTTAAGTGTTCACTCATTTATTCGATTAAAGTTAAACCAATGAACACGAACAATTATCTGTTACATGCGATTATGCGAAATCAATGGTAAAATTTTCTACAACAAAATATAAAAAACAAATTGAAAATGAATAATCTTTTATCTTGAGTTTACAAAGCATCAAACAATAATGAATGACAAGATTTGACCCATAACCAGGGTAAATATAAGTTGTAACCCAAACACTGTATAAAGCCCCACCATAAGTGGATCAATAGATTTCACTGCCATATTCTGACCAACAAATCCTATACCATTTACTGACCAGATGACAATAGAACATCATGCTCCCTAAGTCGCCTTTGAAACTGAGCCAAACGGTTCTGTAGCTGTAAAATGGCTGCAGCCTTCTGAGCCAAGATTGTGTTCAGTTTTGCCACGTAGTCGTCCAGCTGGTTCCCTGGTTCATCTGCCTCGACCAATAGGTTCATCTCCTACAATCACCAAAAAAAGAAGATGAATTGCAAAACAAGGCCCTACAAGAAACTTAGAGTGCGTTTGGATCACGAAAATTTTATGGAGTTGGATCTTTAACTGGAATTTGTCAAAAGATATAGAATTTTAAGGAGTTGGAATCTATAAAAGAATTGGAATTTGTGATGCATTCGGGTGAATCCATTGCAATTCCAAATCCAATCATTTCTCAACCAAACATGTAATCCTTAATATTCAGATACCAATTCCAACAAATTCCGCGAACCAAACATGTTAAGAATGGAATTCAGATTCCAATTCCGTTGATCTATGACTTACCACTCTAACAATATCCATGGTATCCTCGACTTGTTTCCGGTGAGCATTTACAAGATCTTCCTCCTCCTGAGATTGTTTCTCAAGTTATTATGTGGATATATTAATTGTGAAAAATGTCGATTTTTAAATTTATGTAAATCCATACCTGTAAAAGGGCGTTCAACTCATCACTGGGGTTCCAATTTCTTGATTCAGATTTAGGTGGCTCCTTTGACTTTGTTTGACCATTGATTCTCCTGTTCTTATCTGGTGCATTTGGGAAGCTATATGGTTCAACTTTTGTGTTATTGTTATTCCATGATGGCTGCTCAGCCTCATAAAACTCTTCTGCAGTGTCATAATCATCTTCATCAGCTTGTTCAGGATAAGAATCAACCATGTTATCTTCATATGATGGAACTCGGGGTAAGACAGTAGTAGACATTGACACGGCTGCTGGTTCCTTGGAGTTAAAACTTGAGTCTTTTTTGTTCCCTTTCGAGAGGCTTTTCACCCTGTTAATTAATAATGGTACAATTGTCGGTCAGGGTTGATTTGGGTTATGTTTTATCTCTAAGAGGTACAAGTACAACAAAATAATTAGCTAAAAAGGAAACAGATCAAAAGTAGCCAAAAGTTTAAATTTCTAATGCTTATAGCCTTCCTAAATCATTTAATTAAAAAAGATTAGATTAATATTGTAACAATACGGCTTTTATGATCATATTTAACACACTAATTATTCAAAAAAATGCTTTAAAAAATTGGACAAATAGTGTTTTGGGTCAACCCCCATACCAAAAATTACTTGTTTAGCCCCAACAAGAATGAAATATCAAATACAAATAATGGCAGTTACCTGTCAGCGTATCGTAAGGTATTAAGTGTATGCTCACAAGATCCAGCATTTGGTGAAATGCAAGAAATCATAACAGTTCGTGAGTTTCCAACAAACGAATCCCTCAAAACTTCAGTTAATTTACTGCCTCTAAAAGGAATATGACCCTGATCATTATCAAGAGCTCTTATGCATTCCTTCAATGCAAGCAAGCTCTTATTAATCTCAGCACCTTCCATTCTGCATCACATATTTCAGACCCCACATTAAAAATGCCCAGTAATTTAGTAAACAAATAAAATATAAAAAATATATATTACCTTGTTTGCTTATCATTGTCTGTAGTATCTGCACCACGTTCACTTCCAGCAAGATCTATAAAGGAGAGTTTTCCAACAACTCTAGGAGGTTTAGTTTCACTTCCATCAACAGATCTTTTGACAACAAGTTGAAGTATGGCGTGTGATCTAGAAGATTCTTCATTGGCACCGGTTGTTCCAGTACTTCTTGTTGCATTCCCTCTTTCAATTAGCTCTTTTATTGTTTCCACATCTGAGACTTTGTATTCTTGTAACCCGACAATGCATACTTGTTTACTACCATCTTCTCTCATGCATAATTTTCTGCAAAGGAATCAAATTGTTTTCTTAAAAAACTAGAAGTTAATTGATCACTTAGGGGAGGGGCTGTATGGATGAGAGTTTTGAAACTGATTATATGATAATGACTAACAACAATCAGATAATTATCTGTAATAAAACATGTTGTAGGAGATAGAGTTTGGATGTGCTCTTCACACTTGAGTTTGGAAGATTCTAATTATTAAAGGAACTAACAAATAAAATGACCAAAATAACCATTTTTTAAGTATTTTTGAGATATCCAGGTTTAAAATATAACAATTAATTTGTCATCAGTTACAATAATATTCTTTATAATATATTTTCTAACGATTTAAAAAAACATACATCATTGAAATAACAGTATATTTCAAAAGAGTGATATTAAAATGGAATCAATTAATCCAAACACTACAAACTGACACATCCAAAAATCCCCTTAAGAAGGATTAAGCATAGTAATGGAACTTACTTCCTATCATTGAGGAGATCATAGAGTTTCCCACCGTAAATCTCAAAGAAACTAAAATGCAACTGAAAACCTTGGCTACGATAGGTATGATTCACGAGCCTAAGGATGTCCCTAGATGCTTTAAGAGGTAAGGGTTTCATTGTAAAAGTCTTTCCACTTCCTGAACAATAAAATATAGTTAAAACCTGACCATTTTGAAATAAGTGTTATTTAAAGCAAGGGTACCTGTTTGTCCATATGCAAAGCATGTAGCTTTGGTGCGTTGGAAAATTATTGGAACTATGGGCTCAACGGTTTCATGATAAACCTATGAAGACAATAAAAACCAACAATTAGAATTATATTTTATTTCTAAAGGGTCAAATGGGTAAAAAAAAAGAGAACAATTGTTTAAAAGGAAGCGAGTTGAACATGTCCAAGGTCTACCAAAATGTACTTTTAAGGCATACAGCCTGTTAAATCACTTCACTTAAAAAATAGATTAGTATTGTAGTTATGCAATTTCGTAATTATATAAACACATTAACTGTTTAATTTAAAAGTAATTGAACAAAAAGGGTTTTCTTGTCAACCCGACCAGCCCATTTTTGACATCCTCTAAATAATTTGCTAACCTCATCATTAGAAACCTCTTCATTGAGTACTGCATCAAATACAAATCCATGCTTCTCCATGTATTCCGTGAGATCAACCTGCAGGATGATGAGATTCAGGTTGGTGAAGCTACGATGAGACCGCCAAAAATAAGAATGAGAATGATGGGGAATGTGCAGTTATATGCAACTTTTGACTATTGTTGGGAATGATGAGGAATGTGCAGTTATAAATTCAATTAAATCCATTCAAACAAACAAGAGAAAGATAATTAGAGAGATTCAAAGCTGTAAATTGTATAAAAATCTGAAAGCACTAAATCATGACCTACTAAATAATTGTGCATAAACCTGAACTGGAGTGGCAGATCCAGGCATCAGAAACAGAAACAGTGTTATCACTAATCACTATTATTATGAAATATGAGAATGAATTTTGTGTATGCATAACAATAATAATTATATTCATATTTTTCCTGATGGAAATTCAGCAAAAAAAAAAGTCAAGTCAACTTCATTACCCTTTTACCTAGTTTTAATTAGGACTGTCAGTATATGCATGGTTATAAAAAAACCTAAACTATTTGCAATCTCATTATCAAATAACTAAGAGTATGACATTTGTCTTCTATTTCTCACCACCACTCTCTTCTTTTTTCTTATTCATACATACATGTCTTTTCTATTTGTTTTATTGTATGCATTATCCGCTTGTCTTTTCTTTTTCAGTTTTTCTTGATAAATAATGCTTCTTGTTTATGCATGTGGAGATGGCATATACATCCACACACAGAGAGAGACAACACCACTTTTAGTATTTAAAATGTCACCCATGCATCCCATGTCTCCTAGAAAGAAAGGCACTGCCACACCAAAAAAGAATCATTTGACTTTTTAAAACCAGAAAGTAGAGTTTCCATGGTACGCGCGTGCATATCCAGAGTACCATACATTTCCGCCCCTATTGATATGTTTCAACCATTAGATGTGACATTACATTAGTGCTAACCTTGAGTTTTGTCTCATGAACAGTAAGGCAATTGGAATGGGGCTCTGTAGTAATAATATCTTCCTCATTCTTTGCTAACTCCTTTTTGTTTAAGGGTCTCTTGCGCACCTGAAACTCAACCAACATTAGACACTTTAAAACAACAGATACCATCATTCAGATATAACATCAAAACCTTAATTGTTATTGTATTGAAAGAGCTGAATTGTTGGAACAGATCAGCTTACCACAACTTTGATCTTAGCAACATTGCTCGTCTTCTCCTTTTCTGGAGCAAAACTTTTCAAAATATTGTTATCAGGCAAACCTCGAGCTTTACTAGCATGTTTGCTATTTCCCAAATATGAATCTGCATCATCAAAGCCTCTGCCACGGTCATTGTTATACAGTGGAGCACCATAAGTTCCAGTTACAGGCACCTGTTGGCATATTAATAAACAAGAAAACTTCAGATGAACCATCACATGGTAATAAGTATTACCCAAGGGCTTGGTTGTAAAATGCACGCATTAGGAGCACATAATGCGATGATGTGGTGAAGAGATCGCATCGCTGCAGTTGATGAGATATGATTCCATGATGCTGTCTGATGCGACGCATCATGCAGTGGACCAATATTTGATCAAATTGGACCATCAGTTGCAATGGATCTGAGTTTTTAAAATATTATTGAACAAATCTGACCAGATATAGAGATGATGAGTCATGAGAATGTCTTATATTTAAATGTTTAAAACTTAACAATTTAAAATATTATCTATAAATAACTTTTTAGTATTTTTTTAATAACGAACGCCTCGCATACATCGGCTTTTGGGTCGCATCAGAGCACCACACGATTTTTAAAACCAAGATGCCAGCATTTCTAACTAATCCATATAATACATGAAATTCACAAATCACATATCTCAAATACACATGAAATTCACAAATCACATATCTCAAATACACATGAAATTCACAAATCACATATCTAAAATACACATGAAATTCACAAATCACATATCTAAAATACACATGAAATTCACAAATCGCATATCTCAAATACACATGAAATTCACAAATCACATATCTCAAATAGGGGTGTTTGGATGATCAACTTGGAATAGTAGTCAAATCCATAAACATAACTTAATAACTTATCCAACAATGCCACAGAACCTACCTCGGAGATAAGCTCGGTATCAAAGGAATGTAGATCTAACAGGCCAGGACTGAAGCCATTGGCGTCATCACCACCACCACCGCCACCGTGCTTTTTCTGACGCGGCGGCGTCAACGGCTCCGTAAATAAATCACTCCCACCGCTCAACGACCTCTGCGTACCAATACTCCTATTACTGTTATACATTCTAGAACCTTGACCTCCACCACCACCGCCATAGTAACCAAATTCCTGCTGCCAGATTAATTACAAATCAAATTCATAATCATAAGTTCATAACCTAGAACCAGATCTGACATTTTGAAACTAACATTACGAAATTGAAAACCACACATACGGAAGAAGTGTTGACAGACGGTTGCTGGAGGTGTTGAAGACCGGCCGATTGCAGCCACCGGCCATTAGACGACGAAGATGTGACCTCCAAGAAGTTATCGGAGTACTGACGCTGGTGATGAGCACCAGATGCACCGGATCTCTGCCCGTGTCTTCCTACCGCATTCATGCTGATCACGAACAGTTCAGAACTTCAAATTATTTGCCCTAGATACAGACCTTGAATCTCTCTCTCTCTCTACAACAACATCAATGATCAAGCAAGTTTGTTCTGTTCTGATGAGATTAAAGGATAATTAAAGAGGGAATTGAATCTTTGAGATTTGAACGGTGGAGATTGGATGATCGGTGAGTGAGATTTTGAATTTTGGAGACAAGGGTCTGGAGTATGCAAATGCAGGAGTCAGCGAGGTTGTGATTTGGTCAAAATTTGAATTTAAGCTCTTCTTGACATGTGGTGCTGTGTATGCTAATGGTGCTTTATGTTTATGAAACAGTCCCTCAACTATACAGCATGTTTCGTTTTAGTCCACTTATTACTTACTTTATGAAATTTGAACCTATATCACTCGGATGTGAGAAATTCCAAGTGTAACTATGCCAAGAGACCATAAGCAGAAAAGATTATGTAATTATGGATTTTTAGTTTTACGTACACGGAATATTTTATTTAATAGTAATTAAATGTTTAAATTTTTCTTAAAATAAAAAGTAATTAATTTTCAGTATGTTCCAATATTGTAACTTGTAAGTTTTAAAATTTATATCTACACTATATAATAAATAAATGTTTTTTCATGACACATGTCGCCTCTATATTCATTTTTATCAATTTTTTCCCGCCTATCTCTTTATTAAATACATATCTATCTTTTAATAATAATATATTTTTAAAGAAAATACTAATTATACTAATAAAACACATTTATTTTATATTATCTCTTATTATAAGAAACTTTGAAATATAATTATGTAAATTTTATTTTCAATCAAATATTAAATAAAAGTCAAATTACATTAAATAGTAATTAACGTATTTTTGAAACCCAATTATATATTAATTTTACTTTTTTTGAATTTTGTTTCTATTCTTAGTATATGTAATACATTTTTACACCTGTAAAATATATACATAAAAATTTAAGAATTTTATATATTGATATTTTTCATCCCGTGTGTATTACACGGGGTTCTAAGCTAGTTAAATAATATATATGAAACTTTGTTACTATTTAAGTTTTTTTTAAAGAGAATGCATATCATTGGATATTAAAAAAAAAGTTTGGTTAATTTTGAAAGCAAAGAATATATCTTTTCGTATGCACTTGTCTAAGAAAACATACTACGGTTTATTATTTATTTAAAAAACATAAAAGTATAATAAATATAGAAATGCATGAAATTTTTAAAAGTAGTATTTATAATAATACTTTGTATTAGAAATCACCAGGTTGTTGGGTAATTTGGATTGTTATTTGTTATATTTATTTAGTTAAAAAATAAAATAAAATAAAAGAGTAAACTGCCATTTTCGTCCCTGTGGTTTGGTCAAAATTGCCACTTTCATCCAATAGTTTGTTTTTTTGTATCTGGGTCCTCGTGGTTTTAAAATATTGCCATTTTCATCCTCGTGGTTTTAAAATATTGCCACTTTCATCCAGTCAGCTAACACCGTCCGTTTTTCTCAATTAAATGAGGGGTATTTCAGTCCTTTTACATATTTGTTTTATTTCTTCATCTTTTTTACTCTCACTTTTTAATCATAGAAACAAGCGACGGAGGTGTTCCAGTGGTGGTCGTCGGAAACTGGTCAGGAAAAGAGGAAGAAGGCCAGCAGGTGGATGATTAAATTAGAGGTTAAATTGGGGATGATTAAAAAGTGAGAGTAAAACAGATGAAAAAATAAAACAAATAAGTAAAAGGACTGAAATACCCCTCATTTAACTGAGAAAAACGGACGGTGTTAGCTGACCGGATGAAAGTGGCAATATTTTAAAACCACGAGGATGAAAATGGCAATATTTTAAAACCATGAGGACCCAGATACAAAAAAACAAACTATTGGATGAAAATGGCAATTTTGACCAAACCACAGGGACGAAAATGGCAGTTTACTCAAAATAAAATTTGTCCTACCCGATTCTACCGGGTATTGGACCCGACCCAGTTTGGAACCGACCCTACCCGGTTACATATGGCCTTATGGGTAGGGGTTTAGATATGCAAAACCCAACCCGGAACTGGAATCGGTTCCACGTCAACCCGGTTCCACACTCAGCCCGGCCACTTCCCTACCCGGTTTGGAACCGGAATCGATTAAAAAAAACTCGGTTTGTGCACCTCTAATTCAACGGTTCGGTTTCCGATTTTTTCGGTTTTTAATTTTTTTAGGCCTATTCGTTAATCGAACAGAACCGTATTGGGATTTTGTCTAACCCAACCAAATTCAGCCGAATAAACCGAATTCAACGTATATAGTTATCACTTATTCGGTTTATTCGGTTAAACGAATAAACCTAATTAAAAAAAATGTATATCCATTAACCGAACATAAAACTGAATTCACAATTCGGTTCGGTTTTTTCGGTTACGGATACGATTCGGTTTTCGATGTTTTTGCACACCCTTAAGCGGCGAATAGCGTCCGTTGGTAGTGGCGGTTGTGGTGGACTTACGGTGGTTTCAGGTCAAACTTGGTAGTAGAACTTTTTTTAAAAAAATAAAAAACATTTTTATCGTTTCTATAAAAAAAACGTTATATGAATATTTTTTAAAGACGTTTTGTAAAAAAATAAAATAGTACTTAGAATTTTTTTTTAAATACATCTTAATTTTTAAAAGACGTTTTACAGAAAGTGTTTTCTAAAACTTAAAAAAAACCTTTTTAGAAATAATGATTTTATGAAATGGATAAAATGATAAATTTTAAAGTCATTTTTTTAGGTTCTTGTGAAAGGATATAAAAAGCAAGAGAGGGGTGCATATAGGGATGAACATTTGGTACCGAGTACCGGTACCGATACCGTACCTAACCGGTACCGTACCGATACCGTACCGATAGATTCGGTACCAGTACCCACTTTTACATAAATTCGGTACCGGTATTTTCGGTACCGAGATCTATAGAGATGAACATTTTGTAACAAATACCGGTACCGTACCGATAAATTCGGTATCGGTACCCACTTTTTCACAAATTCGGTACCGATATTTTTGGTACCGTACCGGTACCGGTCTCATCCCTAGGTGCATATAGTCTAACCATAGGCATAAACAATATAGTCTAACTAGAGGTGCACAAACCGGATTTTTTTCGGATCGGTCAACGGTGGTCAACGACCGGATCCAATGGAACCGGTTCCGGATCGGATCCGGTTAAGGGAGTGGAGACTTGGAACCTTTTGGGACCGAACCGGATATAAGGAACCGGACCGGACAAAAAAAAACCGGATCCACATAAAAACTTTTTTTTTTAAATTAACAAAGATACGCTATAAAATACATGTTTTGTTTATTTTTTATATTTTTTTAAGTGATTTAACAATAGTTCGTACAAAAAAATTACAAAAAACATAATTGAATCACAAAAAATATATTATTTATTATGACTCGTTATTCGTCGTCTACTCGTCTTAGTCTTCGTAACATCGGTTTTCAATCTTCTTCGCTTGAGATACGTTAGGCTTCATCATAAGCTTGTTCTTCGTCAGAAAGTGGATTCGCCGCCCCTTGTTCTACTTCGAATTCGTGTATTTCTTGTTCAATGTCAAGCTCGCCTTCTAGTTTTGCAACATGTTGTACACGTTCGGCGGCATCTAAATGGTCCTTCAAGCAAATACACATCTCCATAGATTCCGGTGTAAGCCTCGTTCTTCGAATAGATAAAACCTTGCCACTAAGAGAAAAAGCAGATTCCGAAGCTACCATGAAAGCTTGGACGGTTAGTAGGTCACGGGCCATTGCGGCTATAATGGGATATTGGGATTCCCTTCCTTGCCACCAACTCAAGATATCAAAGTTTTCAAACTCTTCGGATCTTAGAGTTGAAATAAAGTCGGTTGCTTGATATCGTCCAAGCTTGCTACTTGGTGTGCTTAAAGTGTTAAATAAATTTAGCATCGGGTTCCTTGAACTACTAGAACTTGAACCGAACCCATTGATTCACGTATGTTTGATAGATCACTACTTCCACCATATTTGCGTAAATAATAGTCAAACATATTATTAAAAGCCGAATTGAAGTCCCTTATTGCATTTGACTCAAAATTTGGGTCTTCCTCGAACATATTTAAATCGTCCGATATTGATCCAATTAATATTTCAACACCGGTTACATTAATCGTTGGGTTTAAGACGGCCGAACATGTAACAACGGCCGACATTTCCGAAAAATATTTTTTAAATTTAGCTTTCATAGGTGTTACCATTTTTTCAAAAATAGTGCTGTGATATTCAAACTCTTTTAATTTATTACATATTAAGTATAATTGTTGAAGTATTAGCGAAGACGTGGGATAATAAACTCCCGATAAACATGTAGTTGCATTTTTAAAAACCTCAAGCAAATTAGTTAGTTTCTCGATCATATCCCAACTTATATTATCAAATTTTTGTGAACAACGATTCTTTTGCACAAGTTCAGCATGGAAATGTTTTAAAGTAACTCTTTGCCTTAAGACCGATTCAAACATTTTCCATGTCGAGTTCCATCTAGTAGGTACGTCCCAATTTAGACCTAAAAAGATGGAATCCGTTTGTTGGCACAAGTTTCTATAGTTTATATATTTTTTTTTTGTGCTAAAAACTTCCCGTAACATCACTTTAAAATTTTCTTTCACTTCTCTTATTTCTTGGACGTTTAGACCGTCTTGCACAACCAAGTTAATGATGTGTGCAACACATCGACTATGAAAGAAAACACCGTTACAAGACGGTTCATATTTTATTTTTAATTTTTCCACCGCGTTTGTGTTATTTGAAGCGTTATCAAAAGATATTGAAAATATTTTTGGTTGAATTTTATAAGTTTGAATTACCGGGTCTAAAATATAAAATTATATCCAAAATAATCAAACGCAATCGTACGCTTCATCATTTTCCACGACTCGGGTTGAACCCAATGTGCGGTAACGCAAAGGTACGATTCGGGTAAACCATTTGGAGCGGACCAAACGTCCGTGGTTAAGTTAATGCCGGTATTTAAATTTTCAAAACCTAAGATTAATTCTTTTTTAGCTCTTTTCCATATTTTTAAACAATCTCTTCTCAAAGTAAAACGACTTACATTGGTGTAGCTCGGTTGAAGCGTCTCTTGTATCATCCTCGTCAAGCGCGGGTTATCAAAGTGATCAAAAGGCAACCCTTCTTGAATGACGAAATGTGTCATTCTTTCACGAACCATCTCGACATTGTATTGTCAAACTCCTCCATCCCTACCAATTTGAGTTTGATCTTCACCTTGAGTGTGTTTTGCGTGACTACCAATATGTTTCCTCAAAGTGCTATTTCCCGCAGCACCCAGAATTTTACCACAACGTTTACAACGAGCCTTTTGCGAACCGTTCGACATTTCACATAAATCGAAATAAGCCAATATCTCTTGGTTTCGGGAGCAAGGAAGTACTCTCACCACCGTGGCTTCGCTAGTAGAACCACCAACCGAATTTTGAGTGCTTGCGGAAGCAGAAGCGGAAGCCATGTGAGCGTTTTTTTTTTGCGTTAAAGTGAGCGTTTTTTTTTTGCGTTAAAGTGAGCGTTTTTTTTACGTTTTGAGAGCGTTTTTGAGTTTTGAGAGCTAGGATGTTGTGGTGAACTAACCCATACCCCCAATACGTATTTATACTTAGTTTCTAGCCTCAAACAACCCAAAAAAAATACAAAAAAAACGGCCATAAACGGCTATATAGCCGGTTTTTTTTACCCTCTAACGGCTAGAACTGGTTCTAACCGGTTCCAAAATGTCTGAAAAAAACCGTTTCCAAAATGTCCGATTTTTATCCGGTCCGTCAAGAACTCCTAAACCGGTTCTGAAAAAATCCGGACCGGTTCTAAAAAATCCGGTTCTAGCCGGATCCGGTTTCGGATAATCCATCAGATCCGGTTCTTTTGACCACCTCTAAGTCTAACCATAGGCATAAACAATACCATCATTTGTCACATGGTATCCCCCGGGTCCGGGGTAAGTGTATCCATTTGTCACATAGAAAGGATATTTTTATTTTGAAATAATTACAATATAATCTGATGAGAATTATAAACGCCGTTCTAAAAGAAAATAATAAAGTTGAGATGAAAAAGATATGTATTATTTATTTTATTGCATGTTATTACTATTTTAACATGTATATATAGTTACAGTGTTATAAGTAATACATGTCTTTATCTTTTAAATATAAGGCTATGTGTAGCGTAGCCGTGGTTGAAGGAGCGTGAGGGCCACCTAAGCCTCTCACAGTAACACACACCACGCCACATCCTCGTAAAAGGGGGCGTGAGGACGCAAGCGTGACCAGAGCAACGGGCGTGAAGCGATGGTTTGTGTGTGTTTGTGTATGTGAGAGTGATCACACTCATTAAACCATTTCACTTTTTTTACTCACACTCACTAAACAAATATTGATTACGTGACGCCTACTTGGCACAACCTTTTAATCAGACTCACTAACCACTACACATAGCCTAATTGATTAACTATTTTATAATTATAATATATTGTTCCAACTTCACTTGTCAAATCATTTAAAAGCATATGCAATGGACGACCTGACGTCGTTGAGGTGGACATAGAGGGTGGCAAACTTTCTTCATTCTCAAGGCAAAAAGGCTTTGTGCAAGATCCTCCACGGACCAAATCCGTGAAAAGGATGGAGAGAAGAATGAAAGAGGAGGCGTGGGTCCGTGAGCTTTACCAACATGGGCGGAGCGAGAGGAAAGAGACCGTTGTGTGAGTTTTGCCAGATGTAAATATTCTAACTGATTTTTCACAAAGTGCTTATTTAGATTTATTTCCAGTTTAAAAATTATAGTTTCAAAAGTTTATATTATGAAATAAGGTGTCGCGCGAGAAACATAAACTAAGAATCGCTAGGAACTATATCTTTTGAGCTGGAATTTCAACATCAAGCGCATGCACTGACCCCTTCTACACCTATTCTATCGCAACTATAAATCACTTTTGCAGGTTTTGACCACACGATGTACCAAGACCAGTGAACACTTTCCTCCTCTCTTCTTTTCTTCATTCCATTCATTCCCCTTTGAAAGAAGTAAAATAAAAAAATCTAACGCTCTAGTCTAATTGAAGACTCAGATCAGGTCAATTCTTTTTTGAATCTCTATACGTGCAGTTCCCTCGACGCCAGAAGATGTTTTCATATTTTTTTTGTACATAATTCTTTATATAATTTCTTATTTTTTGATTTTCTTGTAGACCCTCAGAATAATTTTTTGGTTGTGCGAACCAAAGGGAATGATGACCTTGGGGTTGGTGAGTCACCCAAAAAAAAGCATCGAGAAAGGGAAAGCATATATGTTTTATGAAATGATCAGCGGTTTCATTTATGTTATGCCCTGCATCATATTCGTCTGTGTTTATTGAGCTTTCAGCACCATGCCCCCTCTTCTCCTCAAAGGTTCTCATTCGACGATTCCCTTTCTTCTAGCAGCTGAGTAAGGATATGGTGTCTTAGTTGAAGTTGTTCCGGTGTAGCTAGTTGCTCTTCCTTTTGGTTTGGTCCGACGGGAACTGCTTGTTTTGTTCCAGGAGTTCCGATGCGTGCCTTTCCTGTCTGGTCGGTCGGGTGGGTGAGTAAACTTACTCTCCTTATCCCTCCGGAGGATATAGAGTTTTTGTTGCTTGATTTTACAATTTTCTTAATATTTTTTTTTAGCTATTCCACACATTTAACTAGAAAAAAAATAAACAGGGGATTGCTAAATTTGAAATAAAAAAATAGAAAGTCATCGAATCCTACTTGAAAAGCTTCCCTAGACTTTTTTTTTACTCTCAGCTTACTCCAGCCGTAAGTAAACTCATAAAATGGGATGCCATCCACTGACTCCGCAACTACTACTTCTCGGAAAACACAAGCATCGACTAAATAGAAGGCCCTTGAATCTTATCGTTAGCCTATAGCGCATCTATCCTTAAGACTGAGTTAAGAGATGTAACAGAAGTCTCAAGAGAACTAACAATTGATGGACCGGAAGGGCGAGAGACTTTTTTTGTCGCACCTTTGCCTCACAGGTCGATCTCGCATATGGTAGGCATTGGCCCCTATGGCACTTTCGACGAAAGAAGTTCTCCACCCCTTTTTTGGTGCTTCGTGCCTGCTATGATTGCTTGTTTCTTCGGAAAGAGAGTCCTAAGGGAGAGGGTTTTGGTACTTCAAGCACATCTATCAATGGGCAAAGACAGGAGAGCCTTCTATCTCTTCCAGTTTTATAAAGGAAAGAAAGCAGGATGAACAGGCTTAAGTGTCAATAGGTGGGCTAGCAGTGGGATAGAATTCCGAAACAACCTGGGAACTAAAGGCAAAAGCGGCATCGGGATCAGGAGCGGACGGAGCTTCGAATGACTGAACTCTCATCACTGTAAGAAGAAAGGACTAGTAGCATGTGCAAGAGGGAGTTGCTGCCCTAATCGAAAGTTGAAGCAGTTAGCAATGAGTTCTTTCCCAAAGAAGCATTTAACCATTCTCCGATCTATGTCATATTAACCGATTCACCGACATTCGCAAAAACTTTGTTTATTCTCATTGGAGAAAGACTATCCCTCTACTTTATTTGACAGGGGCGGAGAATCAATAACAAGAAAAAAAGTAGCAATTCAGTTTCAAATGGCGCTCTCGTTGCATAGCGAGTAAAGTGCCATCGGACGTCCAACAGGCAGTCTCACGATCGGGCATGAGTGTCTGGGAGTTGTCATTGTATACTCCCTCGGGTCGGAAGGCGGCGAGGGAAGGAGAGGGAGACTGGGCGAGATCTATCAAAATTGAATTCCCCATACTACCCCTTCTTCATTCTTGGACCTCATTTATGAATATTGTGACTCTTCCATGATGTGTCTCAGGAACCTTTTCAATACGGTCCGGATTGCTAGCTCCTGTGCATAATTTTGCTAGGGGGCTTGGAACCCGGAGAATGTGCCGTATCGCGGCGTTCTGCGGGCAATACAGCACTATGATATTGTTTTCTAAGGATTTAATAACCATAGTGGGCATCTTTCTCCCTTCTTTCTTTTCGGGTTCAATAAGTCTCTCACGCGAAGTTATGTCTCAAGTGAAGTCATCTGGTGCCAATCCTCGCCTCATAACGAGTAATGTCGGCAGTATCGATCGAAGGATAGGGATGTTCCAGAAGTTGTCTCAAGGAAAGTTAGCTCTGTTTATGCCAAGGCAGTGGAAGAACTGGTTGGCAATGAGTAAGAGAATGAATCCCCTGCTGAGTCAGTTGAAATCCCTTTTGAAAGCAATGCAGGGTTAGCCAGTTCAAGCAAGCCAACGGAAAAAGTAGACATATATTCTCCAGCAGTCTTTCTTTCAGTTATATTCCCCCATCTAACCTTAACTTAATGGGACAGGGATACTAGCAGGGAAGAGGGTGTTAAGTAATCGATATGAATCGCTTTACAAAGCTTTTTCTTTCCCTAATTCGTGTGTCGCCGCGCACACAGACATGCGAATAAAAGATTAGGATTACCTGCCGACTACTGCAGTTACTAGCGTGACCACTGCGACTTGAAATAAGCCGCAAGAATCATCCCTCTTACTGTTGGGGCGACTTTCACTTCCTTCAATAACCGATTGGCAAGTTCCATCAAGACCTTGTGTAATATCCAGGATTTTTCCGTCATATCTTTTCCTAAACCCTTGCACGTATCATTAATTTAAAACTCGAATTCATTTTAAAACTATTTCCTTAAAATATTAATTTAATTAATATATAGTTAAGGAAAAACTTCTATACTTGAGATATATATATATATATATATATAAGGTTATTTAAAAGTATATATATATATATATATATATATATATATATATATATGAATATGTTAAAATTCTTAAAACTTTATAAGTTTGTAATTATATAATATAAACTTATCTTAATTACTTAAACTTATAAACTAATAAATCTTGTAAATCATTTTATAGAATTTATAAAATCATTTGAGAAAACTTATTCAAATTAAACATTTTATTTGTCTATAAAATCAGGGGACTGAAACTGTCAATTATCGAAACTTATTTTAAACTAAAATCTAAATGTTATACATAAATGATAAAACTTTTAAACTTCAGGGGTTTGTTGTGCCATTATCCTATACTCCTGATCCTGAGATCAGTCGCGAGTTCGATCCCAGCCGAGACCGGTTTTGAGCTCGTTTACTCGAAAACCCGTGTTTGCGGCCAAATGCAATGAACCTCGAGTTCCTTTCACGCGTGCGACTGTAACCTAACTGTATTCAATACTCGATTTCGAGCCTAACACCCGCGTGATTTGCAATTAAACTCGTTCGGCCCATCCGTGAACTCCCCACCTAATTCGACGATTAATGAAGGAATTGACTATAAATACAAGCGAAACACCTTAAGAACATCACACATAAACTCACTGGAACTCCAATTTTTACAATCGGTACCTGCAATTACTCAAACAAATCGGTCTCCCTCCTTTCGGCATCGTTTCAGGTAATTCGAATGGCCATTATACTTGTTTTCCTTCTTAGATCGAAAGCCCTCTATCAATTTGCAAGGACAGAGGGTTAATCGATGTGTATTGGGTAGAAATCGATTCTAGGGTTCATACGGATTTGAGGCTTGATATGGGATGTGGTTATAAATTTTCTTTTCCGTATAAATCAACAGCGAGGCCCGTAGTCGGGTGGTTTGTTCGTTGGTGCGTGAACTCAGGCGGCCCGGGTTCGAATCCGGCCGGCCTGAGTTTCGGTATTTGATTTTCTTTTATGCTTTTTACTCAGTTTTCACATCTATAATTATTTTTATAAAATTTGTAAAGTTTTTATAAACATAAAAAACGATTTTTATTTACACTTTTTACATCCTGAGATATTTTAATTATTTAAATTTAGTTAAAACTTATAAAAAGTTAATTCTTTAAAAATAGTTTTAAATACTTAAAATCTATAAAAGATACTTTTAGACTTTATAAAACTTATACAATTTTATAAAAACAGAAAACTTAATTTACTATTTAATTTCTAAAGTAAATAAATTCTTTTTGTTTTAAAACTTTAAATAATAATTATAAACTTTAATAAACAGAAAACTTATATAACTTTTATAAAATCATAAAAGTTTATAAAACTTATATATTATTTAGAAAACAGAAACTTATAAACTTGTACATTTTATAAAACCCATGTTTTATAGAAAACAGAAAACTTGTATTCATTTAAAAACAAATATTTTCTAAATTTATAAACTTTATAAAACTTAAATAGAAGCTTTAATATTAAAACATTTATAAACTTATATATGAACTTAGAATACTTATAAACTTATAATTTAAGACTTTATAAACATATGGTTATATTTACACTCTAGGATATTTATAAACTTATAATTTAAAAAAAAACTTAGAACTTTATAAACTTATCATTTAAGGCTTTATAGACTTATGCTTTCATTTAAATTTTAAAAAACATCTATGAACTTATAATTAAAAATATAAGTTTTATAGAAAATCCTATTTAACCTTTTATAAACTTATAATTACGTATTATTCAATTGAACTTATAACTACATTGTAAACGTTATTTATTTTCAAGATAAATTGAAAAATAAACACGTGACACTTAAATACTTTAAAATCTTAATGATCTACATTTATAAAAATAATTTATTCTTATAAATGATCATTTAACTATAGTAGTTATTTATCTTTATCACTACTTACTAGTTAAATAACTTCATTTATCCTCAATAAACATTTTAAAAACACTTATTAGCCTTTAACAACTATTTAGTCTTAAAATAATTTTTATTATTCTTTGAATATAATTCTTTAATAACTATTTAAATTTTTTTTGTTAAACTATTACCTTAAGTTCATTCACAAACACTTAGAAAACTATCTTGACTATTATCACTTACTTATGAAAATTATAGTCGTAACACTTTTGGATAATTACTTTAATTATTCTAATCTATAAATCTATTTAAACTTTGACATACAAGTCTTGTATCATTCATTCAAAACCTTTATTTGAAACTTTGATTTAAAACTTCGTAAACACAATCAATCTCATCCCCCAATGGAACCCTAGTCGAATCTTGAAAATCCTAGATCCTTTACCTTAGACTTGTAGAAACAAACTTGAAACCTTAGACTTATATTCATAGGCTTATTGTGAGGATACTCTCCCTCTCCAAGACTTGCAAATACTTGACTCTTGTTGGATACTCGTCATCAACCCAAGTGAGTATACTTAGCCCATTTTTCCTTTCTATACTTTTGGGGTGAAACATGTTCCAAAAACTTTAAACTTATACAATTCTTGTACAACTATGACTAGATGCTTATTCTTATGATAAACTTGAGACTTGTATGCTTAGATTAAACTTAAAACTAGCACATTCATTAACTTTGATCAAGCCTATGGTAACAATGATAGATCTATTGTATTTGACCAATCCACCTTGATTGATTGACCCTTTCGGGGGGGAGCCCTTGGTGATTGTTACTGAATTAAACTTTAAACTTGAGACTTATAAGGGTAACATGCGGGTTATGCCTAAACTTGGAGGTTTGAATGTGCACAATGTTTAAGATACTTGCTTCTCATACTTACATTATAGAATGCATATATCATAGTGAATTGTAATTCTTCTCAAATACTTGTTAAACTGTGTCAAAACCTTTGTATCTCACCAACTATTTTGTAGTTGACAGATTCTTTCACATGTTTCAGGTTCTACATCATGAGGCTTATTTTTGATCACATAGGATGTTTTGGACCTAGTCTACGTATAAATTAAGCGTTGTATTTCTTGTTATGTTCCTTGTATTGAATCTTAAATTATTATTTGATGAAATATCGAAACTTTAATAGTCAACCTTGTGCTATTGAACAACCGCGTCCGCCCCGACGTATAATCCGCCGTCGGTTGGGGTGTGACACCTTGAGCTATTATCTGACCTATGCCTAACGGGTGAGTTCGTGGATGGGTAGTGGATCTAATTGGTAAGATATATCCACCATCAAGCAAGCAACATACATTTTGTTGCAACGGCCTTCGTTCCGTGGATTGGGAAAAGAGACCGGGATTGAAGAACCTTTATCTTGGTCGGGCCTGCCACTCAGTGATAGCACGAACCTTCTCCTTGTCCATGCGTATAGTTCCAGCCCTTATACAGTGGCCGACTAGATATACATTGTCACACCCCGGTCCCAGGCACCGGTTAGACGTGACGCATGGTACAAAACACACAGCGTAAGCTAAAACATAAATCTCTATCATTAAAAATGTTTTACATCGTAAACCAAACTTCTATTACAAACTAACCAAACCAACAAATGTCAGTTTCTGTCAAGGAACTCAAAACACTGTAGGCCTTACAGCTATACCAAGCATGCCTTTCAGCCACAGCTTTTTGACGAGACAAGCAACAACTATCCACAACTATTGTCTATCTATAATGCCACTACCTGCAATAACCTTAAAGATAATAAAAGCAATTGGGTCAACATAAGTTGGTGAGTTCATGAATCTTTACCACATGTTTGTTATTCAATCACACGTCCCACCCATTATTACATAAATTAATCACGCTTTTGTTATATATATAACTAGCCAACAGTTCCCGCCACTGGCGCACACCACCAGTATAAAATGGACAAACTATCCCACATATTGGTCCTACCACACCAGTAATATGAGATAACCGTTCCATCCGTAGGTCCCATCCTCGCTCGGAACGTAATAAGTACTTAATACGCCTTATATATACTTGGAATAGGGCATTACATCAGGAATATTTCAAATAACAACTGTGTAACAATACACATTTTTATTCAGAGGAACTCACCTAGACAGTATTTCAGCTTATCGTATTAGTAATGTGTCAAACAGCTTGGACATCACCTCGACGTAATTTTAATTGAAATAGTAACCTCGAGCAATATCCTAATATTAATACTTCTTAATTAAAACTTATCATAAGGTTAATGATAATTAACAAGACCTTAATAACCAATCGAAACTTTACCTTGGAGCTATCTATGGCTATTGAAGGCGTAAGGCTAGAAACCGAACTTTCTAACGCGAAGCGGGGTTTGAGATCGGAACACCAGATGTTTGTGTGTGTATTGGAAGGTATAGTGAGTGTGTGTTTGTGTCTAAAAGGTTCTGGCCATCAACTTCTATTTATAGGCAAGACTTGAGGTCGTGACGGACCGTTACCAGGTTGTGACGGTCCGTCATGGCTTTGCTTGGTGACTACGCACTTCCGGACCACGTAACGGACCGTTATGGTCTCGTGAAGGTCCGTCACGGATGCTGAGTCAGAGGACGCGTGTCAGAAACCCTAAACCGCCTTCGGTATTACGGCACGGTTCGTTACCAAACCATGATGGTCTGTCATGGCTGTAACGGACCGTTATCCTGGGTGACGGTCCGTTATGGACCGATTTCTCCAAATTTTCATTTTTCGTCCTTTAAAGTTGAGTATTTTCATTGTAACCCTTAAACTTATGATATTTGGCAAGTTTACTCCTTTTATTTTCTTAGGGGATTTTTGAGGTGTTACATACATGCCTTATCATGTCAATACGACATTTTTAATTTATTTATAAACTCACACTTTCTATTTATCACATGTATATAAGGGACAGTTAATATAAAAATTGGGGAAATCGTAGAAAGCACATGAACTACACATGTATATGCGTGGATTTTAGGGGAATAGTATTTGTGTCCATTTTATCACACATAGTTTTGCCGCAATATATGCAAAAGTTAAAACGACAATGTAACAAGTCAGATGCATCGTTGTATTATGGGAAGAGTACTTGCATATTAGAACTCATTACAATAGCGAATCAGGCATGAAAAGATAAACGTACCATGTAATCTGTTTGATGCACTGTTGTAGTCACATAGTTCCTCATATTCATATTTGAAAAATTAGATGCATATTTGTGATAGTTAAACACAACATTGTAATGGGTTTAGATTCACCTACATAGGGGAGGACGGTATGCACCTCTCATCACCTGTTGGTACCTAAAGGGAGGAAGGGGGCGATATGCATACCTTTTTCTTCCCTCCCGCAACTTCCTTTTTCTTATTTGCTTTCTCCTCAAATCGGTAAAGCCATCCTGCAAAGCAGTCCTCTCCATCCCATAATGCAACATCTTGTTTCTTTTGGTATAAATTATGAAATATTTAAATTTTAAGGGAAGGGTTTTATTTATATTGATATGCCGATGATTATTTAAATGAGGTTAAGGGTTAATTTAAATATAGTGATTAGTTCTCTTGTAGAAATAATACTAGATATACATAGTTTTGGGTAATTTTATAACACTTAGAAATGTGAAGGACTATTTCTGCCAATTGAGAAATCTTGAATTAAAATCTGGCAAAAAGGGGTCACTGGGGCCTGGGGAAATTATAAACTTACTTGGTCAAAATTGAGAATAAATGTGTGTGTGTGTGTTGAGAGTGGCGACGGGAGCAAAGGGGAAGCAAGAAGATGTGCAAATCTACCAAATTGATAGTGATAATCAAGAATTTGTGAAGTATGCATCATCCTATGATCAAAAGAGCTTTGGTAGGTGATTCTTCCTCATATGAACCCTAGATTTTTGGGTATTCTTGGGTGTTGGTGAAATTAGGAGAAATGTGTGGGGATTTATGGTGTTGGTGAAATTAGGAGAAATGTGTGGGGATTTATGTTAAAGATTGGTTAAAGTCAATCTATTTCGTATAGATAAAGCCAATAAGGTTCACTTCATTTGGAATGACTAATGAGTAAAGTTTGATACATGTTTTTGATATTTGAGTATGAGGTGGATTTAGCCCCTAATCTGATTTGAATGGGTGAAATGAGTTATATTTGGATTAAATATACTTAACGTATAAAAAGTTTTAAATATGATGGGAGATGGGTATATTATCACAATCATGATATGGAGATTTGTGATTCTTGACCTAACTTGTTCAAATTGGGGCTTTTGTGATAAGTTAGTGTTAGATGTCGTAAAAGAATAGGATTTCATCTAAAACCTTATGTGTGTTTATATACATGATTGGAAATTAAAGATTAAATGAACAAGTTTTGTTGTGATATATATACTAACGGGTCAAATGGGTCAAGTGATTAGAGTCTAGATATAATTCATATTATGAATGGTTGTATGATGAGAAAAGAGTTTAAATAACTTATTCATATGATTCAAACGAATTAATAGGAAATGGGTTAGTTAATATACTAGTGTGAGTATAATATGAGTTGAGTTTTGGATAATTGACATGTTAAGCATTGACTTCAGGGAGTTAACAACTACGGGAGAGGGTACGTGCAATTGAAGATCCTACGGCCGAAGGTGAGTGTTTACACAACACAAGAGTGAGAGTATATGTGTTTACATTATGCATTTAATGTGAATTTGATTTGTATTATGAACTGAGTGTGTTTATGATGTATTAAAGTTTACTATGTTGACTTGTGCTTTGTGTGTGCAAAATGGGTAAAGTATCAATGTAAAATTAAGGGGTTCAAAAGGAAAGCGGTTTTAGGAGAAACCTAGTGGTATGTTATGTGTTTATTTAAATGTGAAAAGCCTAAAGGCATTATGAGTATTTTAGGGAGCTTATGTATAAAGTTTGAGAATGGGTTATTTGGGTATATTGGTCATAAATTTAATTTGTGTGTTATGTTAAAGCTTGTATTAAGCCTATTGAGACCAACATCTAATGATGGATTAGAATCTAGTGAATACATGGTTCATAAAGGGTTTGTGATTAAAATGGGCAAGTTGTTACACCCACCGAGGTGAACACAACTAAGAAGTATAACCAAGGGAAATGGATCAAGGAACCAAAGGGTGTATAACTCATTGTTGTATTGTGAGATCACGAGTTGTGTGGAGTATTAGTTCAAGCATGACCGGATTGCTTGAATTCATCATAATGTCAAACTAAAGGATAAAATCTGACACAGATATATATATTTGTATGTGTGATGATTATGCAGGTTTAGAGGGTCAAAATGGGGCAAAAAGACATGTAACCAGTGTACCATACGTTCGCCCACAAGTGCCTACGCTCAAAACCTTCTTAAAGACGATGAACCATACGCTGGCCAGGTTGCTTTGGGTCAATTTTTGGTATTTTGAATCCTTTTGATGGGGAATTAAGGGTGTAACTCACTTAGCTTTATGCTAATGATGTGTGTGCGTCTATAATTTCAGGTCTAGCTCATGTGGATGGTTATACGAAGATCAAGTCTCGGAACGGGTTCGAACACCTATGCTAACGTATTTGGGAAAAAGAAAAGATATTACTCATACCTTTTGTAAATGTGTCGAGTGTGTTTATTTGATTCTTATTGTCTATTATATTTTATAGTATAATATGTAAAATGAATGGGTTATAAACTTGACACATAAAGCCCTCCACCTCATCTCCATCCCAAATTGAATTAAAATTATACTTTTGCTATAAGCACTTCGATCCTGAGATCCCGATCATCCTAACCGTCAATCGTCAATCGAAACTCTCTTACCTAAAAATGTTCATCTCAAAACATATTAGCAATAGCTAAGTAAGTTCATACATTAAAACATGTATTTCTATACTTAAAACCATGTTTAAAATGAACTTTGACATTAAAGGTGGCATTGGGGCAACGTTGGCAAACTCCACCCCTTTCTGGTGTTGGAGCAACGTTGGGACAGCGTTGGCGGCGTGTTCCAGCAGGTACTGAACGCCTCTGCATGTTTTGATGTCCAAAATTTGTTTTCAATGAAATCCAACATCATTTGAAGTTCCAATTCAAACTAATACTTTTCCCACATTTTTTTTTGAACAACGAAATTTTATTAAGACAAGACTAGCAAGAAACTAGTCAGCAAAAAAAACCAGTTAGAAAATTATAAGCGGGTTTTGCAACCACACCACCCAATTTGAACTAGAGTTCCTGTTTCTATGATCATACCAAAGATACGAAAAGTTAAGTATAGTATAAAATGTGTTATCTTTCATCGCCAAAGTATTAGCAAATATGTTGTCATTCAGAAACTTCCATAACACCCACCAAGTCGTAAATAAGATAGCCTCCACTATATTTTTCTTCTATTTCGAAGTCCCCAACAAATCAATCCAATGAACCAAATCTCCCGGCCTTTTAGAATTTGGAAAGTCTAAATCAACCCATTTAGAAATGGAATTCCACGTCCTTGTAGCAATATCACAATCTCCAAAAATATGATCTCTCGATTCAACCTCTCTATCACACCAAGAACAAAGTAAAGAGGGAATGTCAATACCCCGTTTATCAAGATTTACCTTTGTAGGGATACGGTCCAACAAAATTCTCCATGCAAGAATATTTACTTTACGAGGCAAAAATCGATTCCAACGAGTGCAAGTATCACCATCCAGAATAATTAAACGATCCAACCTCTTTCTAACCGAACGAACCGAGAATTCGTTTTCCCCATTGAGTTCCCACACCCACTTGTCTGGTTTGTCCACACAATCAAACCCATCCAGCTCTGTAGCTAACTGCATTATCTGCGACAATTTCTGCCCCCATGCGGCTGCCTTCGCCAATTCCAGACCGAAGCTCTAAATTGCCATCTATCTTTAACATTGCACATGATGTCTGTTTCTAACCGATATAACATGTTGTAGCGCATACAAAGGGGACCATCTCCCAACCAAGTATCATGCCAGAATTAAGTTTGCAGCCCATCTCCAACCTTATTTTCATAGCCGAAAGATGAACCAACCCTCTCATCCAACTTTTTAATCAAAGAAACAATACGACCCCACACTCCATTTTTAAAACAACGATTAGCACTTTCCTCGATACCGACATTTTCACCATGACAAGCTTTGATCACTTTCACCCAAATATCCTTATGATTATTAACAAAACCTCCATCTCCATTTATACAACAAAGCATGATTTAAACCAACCAAACTTCTGATTCCCAACCTCCCTTTATCTTTTGAAGCACACACCAAATCCTACTTGATCCACACCATTTTTTTTACCATCTCTAAAACTTCCTCAAAAGAAAGATGATCTTAAAGATTCAAGAAAATTTCTAACCTTTTTTGGCATCTTTAACAGTGACATAAAATAAATGCCAAGAGATCCAAGAACTGAAGAAAGAAAAATAAAAAGGCCACCGATCGAAAACATATTCGCTTTCATATATTTTGAGTTGTTACATTCATATATCATTTTTAAAACTTAATCTTAACACTTTAAAGAGATTTTAGGCGTTTGAAAGCATGTGTAAATCACTAATCTTGACTCGTTTCAAGATGGTTCCTTGTCTTAGCTTAATGTCTTAGACCCCATGAGTTTTATGAATTACATTATTAGCCCTAGAAACCAAGATTTTTGATATTTTGGTAGTATTCCAATAAACATTACCGAAAAATCGAGATGTTATGTAACATCCCTAAAATAAATAAACGAAAGTAAAAGGATACAAAGATCGGGACTAACATCACAAGGCGAAAAAGGAACATGGGGGTTTGGCCTTGGGCTTGCCCATGGGCCGAGATCAAGAGGGAGAAACCCCTCATATCAGCGCCCTCACCTCAGCCTCTCCTCATTTCCCTCATTTTCCTTCCTGCGCAAGTTTCTAGAGTGAGAGAGAGAGAGACCGGCTCTAGAGAAAGAAAGCGGGGAAAGAAGCTCAAAGGCTCAAGAATCGTTCGACTTCATCACAGTAACGTATAGCAACGGGAACCGAACTTCAAGAGGTAAGCATCACCTCTAAATCTGAGTTTTTACACATTTTGGGGATTCGGGTTTAAGTCGCATAAAGACATGGTTTTTACGTATAAAACTTGAAACAAATCACATATTTGTGCTCATAAATGAAAAAAGGAACGTTTTGAACGTAAAAAGTTTAAGGCTTGTTCAACTAGAAATAATTTGCTAGATCTAGGGTTCTGGCCGGGGAAGAAGACTGATGCATCGAAACTATCTAGTTTCGATATATGCAGACTCATCGAAACTACCATAGTTTCGATATAAACCCACAACCCGAAACTACTAAGATTTTACATAAGTTACTTACCGAAACTACCATAGTTTCGGTATAGACCCTAACCCAAAACTACTAAGATTTTATACAAGTTACTTACCGAAACTACCATAGTTTCGATATAAACCCATGACCCGAAACTACCATAGTTTCGATGTGATTCATCCATCGAAACTACTGGATTCAAGCATAGCAATGTCTAATATTATCTAGGAGCACTACCTTATGTGTATGACTTCATTATAAAGATTGTGAGTGACATTAGTGGCGCTCAGTAACCCGCTAAGTGTATTTCAGAAATCACTCATCAGGTGAGTTCTATGTGCCCCCAATGTGTTACGTGCAAATAATTTTAAATGTTTTGGGGGCTGAAGTGTATACATGATATGAATTAATATTATGTTATGTGTTATATGACAATACATGTGGAATATAAGTATAACCGGTATTTTATAAATAAAGAAATGAAAGCATGACATAACGTATAAGAAAAAAATCTTGCTTTATATCCATGTATATATTGCTTGCCAAGTATGAAAAGTATAATATAATGTATAAGAAAGAAATCTTGCTTTATATCCATGTATATATTGCTTGCCAAGTATGAAAAGTATGACATAACGTGTAAGAATGAAATCTTGCTTTATATCCATGTATATATTGCTTGCTAAGTATGAATGAACGTTATGGATGGAAACGATGATAACGGCTACTTCGGTAGACGGACGACCATTCGACTATTATGCAGCCAGAAATGAAAGTCTAGAAAGGTAGACTAAACTAAGACCACTAAGGTGGAGTAAGCCGCTCAATCGATGCACGGCTGCATATATAGTTCTAGTGGGAAACGGATGCCTTAGGGCAGACGGGCGAATATGACGGACTACGACGGTAAAGACGGACGGACGGCCGGAGGTTTGCCGGATGGTTTAAAGATATGACGGACGATTTCTAGTGCCGGACGGTTAAGTAAATGGGCTACGACGGTAGTTCGAGAACGTTTGTCTTTGTGACTTACGTAAGCAAAGTAACGGGTTGATCACCCATATGTGTATGACCAACGATTGTGCACTAATAACTAAGCATGTATGTATTTATATACGTACTCATTACGAATGTTATAAGAAATAAGTAAAGTAAAGAAAAAGAATATATATATATATATTATGATAAGTTTATATCTGATTGCGTTAAACTAGAACTCACCAGCGTTAGCTGACTTTTAGTATACATTTCAGGTAACAGAAAGAAGGGTCGTGCGAAGGCGTGATGACTACCCCGCATAAGACTAACATTTCACTTTGATTTATGTTAAGACAATGTTATCTTATGTTTAAATATTAAGACTTTCGCTGTTTGTGTACTCGAATGATGAATGCTTCCGCTGTGTTTGAATGCTTCTAATTAATAGTTCAATATTTATGACTATGTTTATGAGTAAATCCAACAAGTGATGTCACCCGGTAAAAAGCCCGGTTATTTTAAATTGGAGAGGGTTTTAACAATCTTAATAAAAATGTACAAGCCTGGTTATTTTAAATTGGAGAGGGTTTTAATATCACCCGTTAAAAAATATGAATTGTGTAATGAACCAACCGTTTTACCGACCCACTAGTTGGATCGGTTAGACCGGTCGAACCGGTTTCAAAAGGATGACATCTTAGATAATTTAAAGATTATATACAGACACGCATGTCGTGTGTGTGCGTGTGCAATACTAATTTAAAACAAAATATGAAAGTACTATATCTTTGTGTGTGAGTTTGCAATGTTAATAAAATATGAATTGTGTAATGAAAAAAATATGGAATCTAAAGGAGTAAATTAATTAGTAAATGAAATTTAAAAGGAAAATATATATATATATATATATATATATATATATGTAGTCCAGTCTAACCGCCATTCAACTGGTCCGACCGGTAACCGGTCAGTTCAAATGAAGAGTGATTAAATAAGTTTAATATGACCGATTCCTGACCTATATTATCATGAATGGAGGGAAAAAAACAAGGAGGCTTATAAAAGAAATCTAGATGGAATGAAAGAGTGGTTTGCATTCTAAAGGGGGTAACGATTCAATATGAATAATTGCTAATTATTACGAGGCTAGCATGTTATTTTATCACTCGTTATTATGTCACTACTCCTTTTTACATGTCAATAATTTTACATCAAAACTTGATTATTATTTTATGATTTTATCCATATTATATACAAATATACACACACTTGTTAGTGCATAACTAATTTGAAGTAAAGAACCGTATAAATATTTGTATCTATTGTTTTAAATATTATTTTATATTTGTATACCTTTTACACAAAGTAGCTATAATTGATCGACTTGTCAAGCAAGACACCGTCACGGGTTAGAGGGAATAAAAGTATATGATGGCATTCGGGCTTAGTTTGCCCCCACCGTTCCACCAAACAAAACACATCATCACAAGCAAACCAACGAATCTTTAACAAAGCCACTTTGGTTACTATAAAATAAGAGGTAGGCCCCAAATATGTCTCAATTCCTTTAGATAACACTCATCTTCGAGTCATATCATAAAACTATCTTTTTTACTTTTTATTAATAAGTATATAAAAATATATTGAAAAAACTAATAAGTATTATTGTTTTATTTATAAGTTTTACTAGTTTAAAACCCCGTTGTTTACACATGGGGTAAAAAATATCAATACATAAAATTCTTAAATCTTTATTTGTATATTTTACATGTGTAATAATGTATTACATATACTAAGGATAGAAAAAAAAATTAAAATATGTAAAAATTAATATAAAATTAGGTTTCAAAAAAACATTAATTATTATTTAATGTAATCTGACTTTCATTTACTATTTGATTAAAAATAAAAGTTACATAATTAGATTTTAAAGTTTCTTATAATAAGGGATAATTTAAAATAAATATGTTTTATTAGTATAATTAGTATTTTTTTTAAATGTAATTATTATTAAAAGATAGAAGTGTATTTAATAAGAGAGAGAGGTGAGAAAAAATGATGAGAATGAATATGGAGGCGACACGTGACATGAAAAACCTTTATTTATTATATAGTATACATTACTCTAATTTGAACATCGATTTTTTTTAAAATAAAAACTTAATGTGATATATTGGTATTATATTTACTATTAAAAAACTAGGTTGAATATTAACTTATCCACTCATATTTACCAAGTGTCCCGGTGTGTGTTATGTATACTAATAAATATCTTAACACCTCTTTTTATACAAATTTTATATTGTATTGGTAACTTTATTATTTTATTAAATGTTAAGATTATATGGATGTGAGTTTAAAACATCAAAAAAAATATACATGAAAATACATTTCATAAGTGGTGTACTTTTTTATAATACATTAAATTAAATGTTAAATGAAACCTTACAATAATGATTTACAACTTTGAAAATACTTAATTGTATATAACATTTGACATGGTATTGGTAACTTTTCCATGTCTAAATGCAACAAATAATAGAGTTTCTTTTATTCAATGACTGAAAACACAAAATAGCTAAAACCGTTTGAAAAAAAGGTCACAAACAGTGCGAACATGATTAAAGTCAGTAGGGAATCAAAGAAATCGAAGATAATCAAATTGGTTAACGATTTCCTTCCATACGTAGTTTCTCCATTTTATTAGGTTTTCGAAATTCTATCAACCTTTTTTAGAGGAGAGCAAAAATCCAAATTAACAGATCCAAAACCGAATTAACCGAAAAACCGCACCGAAAAAACCGATTGTTTGGTTTTGTTTTTTGAAAACCGAAAGTTACGATTCGGTTTCGGTTTTGTATTTTTTGATAACCTAGTCGAACCGAACTGAACGTATACATATAAAAAAATTTATATATTGTGTGCATGCGTATATGTGTTACACATATTTGCATTAACGTTTTTTTTAATATACTGTTTATTTTTGAGTGTTAAGTATTTTATAAGAAACTAATAAATTATATAGCTAACACATTTTAAGCCTAAATCTATACTATATAATAAAAAAAAGTTTTTTCATGCCACGTGTTGCCTCCATATTCTTTCTCATCATTTTTCTTCGCATTTTTCTCTTATTAAATACACATCTATTTTTTAATAATAATATATTTTAAAAAAAAATACTAATTATACTAATAAAACACATTTATTTTAAATTATTCCTTATTATACGAAACTTTAAAATCTAATTATATAACTTTTATTTTCAATCAAATAGTAATTGAAAGTAAAATTACATTAAATAGTAATTAACATATTTTTGAAACCCAACTATATATTAATTTTTACATATTTTGAATTTTTTTTTCTATCCTTAGTATATGTAATACATTTTTACACGTGTAAAATATATATATATATATATATATATAGATATAAATATTTAAGAAATTTTATGTATTGATATTTTTCACCTCGTGTGTATTACATGGGTCTAAGCTAGTATGTAATAATCAATTAAGAATTAATTAACAAAAAAAATTATTCCAAAAAATTAAAGTCAAACTTGTAAAATCGAAACCGAACCGAACCCATTCTAAAAACCGAAAACTGAAAAAACTGAAACCAAACGATTTTCAAAAACCAAAAACCGAACTTTCGATTTTGGGTTTGGTTTTACCCCAAAACCAAACCAAACAGACCCATGCACACTCCTACCTTTTTTGTAGAAACTTTAAACTTGATGTTGTAACATATTTACAAATATTTAAGTTGTACTTAAATTTACGTATCAAAATTAAATTATTATTTTTAAAATCTTGCCTTTTGTACGAAAAATCTCGCTAAATTTTTAATATTTAATCTCTCGTTCAAAATAAAATAAAAAATAGGAAAAAAAATTAAATTTCAACAATATATCGTCTTTTAAATTCAAAATTTAAAACTCTAAAATTTAAAAATCGCACTCCTTAATATATCGACACAATTTAAATTTAAAATTACAAAGTTAAATATGAAAAAAAAATAAAACTAATAAACTAGAATTGAAACCAAACATATTTTGAAAAAAAAAATATCTTCATTTAAATAAAAATTAAATTTTAAAATATAATACAATTTTAAAAATAAATATTTATAAATTTCTTAATTTTAATTAAAAACTAACTATTAAAATTTCAAAATCAAAATAAAAAAAATTATTTTTAATAAATATAAAACTTAATTAAAAAACTACTAATTAAATATTAGTAAACTTTATTCTAACATATATTTATTTAAAATACAAAAGTAGTATTTTAAAATTTTATATGTAAAATTAAAAAATCTTGCTTTTTTAATAATAAAATTTTAAAAACTCATTTTTTAATAATAAAACTTTAAAAACTCATTTTTTTTTAAATCTCCTATTTTTTAATTCTTAGTTTTTAAAATGTTCATTTTTAATGATAGTTTAAAAAAAATCAAGTCAATAGTAATAATGGTGAATTGATTTAGAAAAATGTTTATTTATGTAATTTTTCAAAAAAAAATGAGTTAAATATGGAAAGATTGAATAGTAGATGTAAATGTGGTTTTGGGGGTAAAAACTTGTGAGGTGGAATGTGGTAATGACATGTGTCCACTTATTTAGTTTTTTTATTAGAATAACTAACTTTAAACCCATGTGTTACACAAGGTGAAACGTTAAGATTATATTGAAAAATATCTTAACACATTTTTTTATATAAGTTTGATATTGTATCGGTAACTTTTCCATTTTGTTAAATATTAAGATTATATGGATGAGAGTAATCAAAACATAAAAAAATACATTTCATAAGTGGTGTACTTATTACAATACATTAAATTACATTAAGATGAAACCTTACAATGATGATTTACAAATTTGAAAATACTTTATTATATACAACATTTAACGTGATATTGGTAACTTTTTCATGTTTATCAAAGATTAATAGTTTGAGTCCATTTCTACTTTTAACTTTTGATAATGCAACATACAGTTGGCCATGGATAAACACTGGATCTTTTAAATACACACGAACCTTTGAAAGTGATTGTCCTAGACTTTTATTCATGGTCATTGCAAAACATACAACAATTTTATATTTTATTCTTTGAAATTTAAAAGAAATTCTATTGTCTAAATGTGTTAACCTAATTATAGGGCTAAAATTGCGCAATGTTGCTTCCAGATATAATCTCCGCTTCTATAACGTAATTACCTAGTGATTTGACCTGAAGTCTTGTTCCATTACATAAACCATTTTTTCTCAATATTTCGTAGTAGCATAACTAGAACACCGACATTTAGAACTAATTTATGGTTTGACAAACCTGATAATTTAAGTCCATTTAGAAAATCAGGAGAGTATAAACTTTCATCAAAATTATCATCAAGATGCTCTTATTGACATATAATATCTGCATTTAGATATTCCTTTTAATCTCTTGGAAACATTGATAGTAAGTGAACATTAATTTCTTGTACGACTTCAATTTTTGGTGCAAGTATCACTAGTTTTTGAAAATATTTTGGATTAGACCCATGTTCAAAAATAGAAGGATATACAAAATCAATTAGATCTGAAATAGGATTAAATGAATCAGTTATGACAAATACTATTTGCACTTATATAAAATTTATATTTAAATATATAAAAATAAAGACTAATTTTTAATAACGATGATCATGATTACTTTTTATACCCGAAGACTTCAAAATATGTTGTTGTTTGTAGTGAAAAAAATTTGACATGTATTCCCATTTATTTTCCCAAATAAAATCCGATCTAGACAGGGTATTAAATGTTAACACAGTTGAAAATAAATTCCGTAGGAATAACCAGAATCTGAATGACGTGCTTCTTCGATTGCTTCGATGTATTCCATGTCTTTAATAGTCCAAGAGAATAACATACGTCTCTAAAGATAGGTAATATATGTCCATTAACTGTACGAATTTCTTCAAATAATCTTGGACCTTTAATTTTGATAAAGTTTTAAAAACTCGCTTTTAAATAATAAAACTTTAAAAACTCATGTTTTTTAAAATCTCCTATTTTTTAATTCTTATTTTTTTTTATAAATATTCATTTTGATGATAATTTAAAAAAGGATTATTGGATTTTAATAATCTCACCTTTTACCAATTGGCAAATAATAATCACAACTGAGAATATTCTTACCACGAGTCCTTACTTTCAAACTATTTTCTTACATTGGACCCCCCGTTAAATAAACTTAACTTCGTTAGATTTTATATGACGTGGACATATACAAACCGTCGGAAAGTCGAGCCAAGCTCGCAGTGGTCTCATGGATGGTTTTGAAATTGGCTCTTGTGGTGTTTAACTGGTCTCGTTTGTCCAGCAAGTCCAAACAAAGACAACGATGATGTTTAACAATACCGGTTAAACACCACCAGAGCCAATTTCAAAAGCCACCACGAGACTACTGGTAGCTTGGCTCGACTTTCCAACTGTTTGCAGATGTCCACGTCATAGAAAATCTAACGGCGTTAAGTATTTTTAACGGGGGGTCCAATGTAAGAAAATAGTTTGAAAGTAGGGACTGGTGGTAAGAATATTCTCAGTTGGGATTATTATTGGCCAATTGATAAAAGGTGGGATTATTAAAATCCAATAATACTTTAAAAAAATGTAAGTCAATGGTAATAATGGTGAATTGATTTGTTAAAATGTTTATTTGTGTAATTTTTCAAAAAAAGAACTGAAAATGGAAATATTGAATGGAGGATGTAAATATGGTTTTGGGGGAAATGAATGTGAGGATAAATATGGTGTTGACAAGTGACACAATATTTAGTCTTTTATTAAAATAGGAAAGATACGAAGAGGACAAAAAGGTAATTTTACATGATTTTAAGAGTTTAAGTAGTTACAAATTTTAAAACACATGGTACAACTTTTAAAACATATTGTTGACTTTTAAACCAACTTCCTCCCACGATTTTTAAACGACCATAAGTTTTTCATATGTTAGTATATTTTTTTAAAATACACCATATAAATGAACATTTTATTCTTTTTAATTTGAGTATGGTATTGTTATAATTTTTTTAATTAAAAAAGTTAACATGTTACATGATTACCCGTGTCTGCGTCCCGCCGCATCACGTAGCACCCCTCTAGTATAACATTAATGAGCGTTAAATCACCTGATCTGAGTGGCCCAGTGAAATCGTAATTGTCCCATAACCCACATAACTCACATCGAAACCTAGTTCTAACCGGTTTTTAAACTTGTTCTTTACCGCCCTCCTTCCCTTTCTTGCTGTAGTTATTAATATTTTTATAGGAGAATTTCATATATATCCCTACAAATTTGTTAAATATCACACACACACACATATATATATATATCCAAACCAAATTTTAAATATCAAATATATTACTTTCTAATAGTTCAAATATCATATTTTCCATTTTAATATATTTTATTAATTATAATTCATAATATGACTATTTTACCCTTAATTTACTTTAAATATCAAGTATAACAATCTCAAATACTTAAACAAACATATCTACTCGTGTTAATACTAAACAAACATATCTACTCGTGTTAATATATTTCATGAACTCATAATAAATTTTGTTTTTTTTTCTTTTTTCCTATTTTTCGTTTTTATGCTATTTTCCTTTTCTTATGCGATTTTTTACTGCTTCTGTTTTTTTTTTTCACAGTGATTTTGAGCAACAATTTTCAATTTTTACAATGATTTACTTTTAATAATCAATATGTATTAAAACAATGAATTAAAAGTTACGAATGAATTAAAAATTAAAAACACATGATAGAAGTAGAAAATGTTCTACTATTGCTTTAACCCACAATCAAAATTGGTGTGTAGGTGAGTGGGTGATTTCTTCTGAGACAATTAATCAACATTGGTGATCATGACTTTGATTGTTTCTCAGACGATAAGAATAAGTAGTGTAGGGTGAATGAAACAATACTCACCTTTATACGGAATTGGATAAATTTATTGTAATAGATGATTTGGATGAAGCTAAGCAGATGAATTGGATGAACCTACTCACGAATTGGAGATGAACGACGAAGTATCATAGGGATGAATTAGAGATGAACGACGAAGTATTATAGGGATGAATTAGAGATGAATCATTGATAATTTTGAGTTTGAGACCTAAAAAATAGGAGTTAAAATAATAGTACATTTGAGAAAGGTAAACTTGTCATTATGTTAAAGTTTACTAGAGAAGTATATATGTGATATTTAAAGTTTGGTTTGGATATATATATGATATTTAGCAAATTTATAGGGATATACATGAAATTCTTCATAATTTTATTTAGAGAGAGCATGTATGTTAATAACTAGGTTAGTAACCCGTGTATTACACGGGTTGAATAAGGGATAAAATGTCAAGTAAAAAATAATGTTCATACTATGATATAATAGACAGATTGAATAAAGGATACAATGTGAAGTAAAAAAAAGTTCATAATATGACAGAATATTAAATTGTTAGGTGTGCACAAAATAAACGATCATTATTAAGAAAAACCAAAGAGTCCACATAATTCATTAATCTATATATACTTCTCATAAATAAAATTACATATTACATTACATATAATAATGAAAAGTGAAAAGTTACAACAATTGTTTATAAACACTCCAAATATTTCTTAGTAAACAACACTCGGTAATGTAATAGGTAAATACGACTTTCCAAACTTAGATGAGTAGAATTAGAAATATACCATGAGACTTGCTTCTTTTTCCTATTTGTAAACTCTTTCACCTTTAAATCATTACAAATCAATAGCCTTTTTAAATTGATGGAACTAAATATAAACTCAAATAACACATATATGTCAATTGGAAAAGCAAGTTCTTGGTGCTTCTGGAGAGAGAATTATGTAGTATAAGTGAAAAAAATGGCAACTTTTATCAACATATTCTTGGGAAATTTGCAAATCTATGTGGATATAGATTAATACAGCTGCAAAAAGGTCAGTGGTGAATGAAAATAGTCAGGCTCCCACTTGTATGATTGATTTCAAGTGTACATGGGATAAAACTGGACATGTTTTTTCAGATTAAAAGATTTACATTATGAACTAAACATAAAATTGGACAGGTTTCTGCAAGAAAAGAAGGAACTTCAAAGCATAGTGGTTTATTATGGATCACCTTTGAAACGAAACAAAACAAAACAAAACAAAAAGTTTTTTTGTTTCTTTACTCAACCACAAATTGTGAATAATATCTTTATGAACTCAAGTTGTAGGCTTGATGGGTAAAAAATAGAACAATACCATATACATGTTACCATCTACAATCATAACAATTAAACATAACGGGAACATACTAGGATATTTGCATGCTACATCCTCTAGAATCTTGTCCTCTACAAACATTGCCATAGGCTGACAATTCAAGAAGATCCATGCACACCCTTAAGTTGTTAACACTGTACCTGCAGTAAGAGTTTTTCTGAATTAGATCGGTTGTAGACATCTCAGTACAATTCGCATTAAATCGATTAACTGTCTACTACAAAGACCATTGTCAGAAGTTGATGCAGCTACATAAATCTGCACATATGTATATGTACTAAATGAAATATACATGCTTCTTTCTATTAACCCATTAAATAATAAACACAGGTGATTGCTTCTGAGACAATTAATCAACATTGGTGATCACGACTTTGATTGTTTCTCAGACGATAAGAATCAATAGTGTAGGGTGAATGAAAACAATATTCACCTTTATACGGAATTGGATGAAATTACTGTAACAGATGATTTGGACGAAGCTAAGCGGATTAATTGGATGAAGCTACTGACGAATTGGGGATGAACGACGAAGTATCATAGGGATGAATTGGAGAATCATTGATATTTTTGATTTTGAGACCTAAAGAATAGGAGTTAAAATAATAGTACATTTGAGAATGGTAAACTTGTCATTAAGTTAAAGTTTATTAGAGAAGGATATATGTGATATTTAAAGTTTGGTTTGGATATATATGATATTTAGCAAGTTTATAAGGATATATATATGAAATTCTTCATATTTTTATTTAAAGAGAGCATATATATTAATAATTTTTATCAAGAGTGAGCTTTTAGGGGTTTGTGTTTATTTTTTATATGAAAATATAGATAGAGGTTCATTTCAGAACACTAAGGGTCCGTTTGGTTCACGGATTTTCCTGGAATTGGAAGTTGAATTGGAATTAATTCATTTCAAAATCGTGTTTGGTTGGTCATTGGATTGAATTGGAATTGGAAAATTTTCCTTCAATCTATGGAATTCACTTTCCTTCATATGAGTGATGGAATTATAAACATTCCATTGGAATGTTCAAAGATTACTAAAGATACCCTCATATACCATCATCAGAACCCAAAACAAAAAAATTACCACCAAAAAAATTACCCAAAATAGATTTTAACCTAGAAACATTTTTAAACCCAAATGATTTGTTTCAGTGTTCGTCCACATTATTAAGAGGACTGTGAAGATGAAGACGGTGAACAATAATCAACAATTTGTTTCTATGTTTTTAACTATTAATGGTTGTGGAGATGAAGAGAGGTGGTGATTGTGGAGCTAATTTGGTGGCCATTGACCAATAAAAGAAAAGTTGAGATGAGGGACCGTTGAAGGAAAAAAAAGTTTTTTTAAGGGTAAAATTGTCATCTCTACTTTTTAACATTCCAATTCAATTTAGAAATGTACAAACCAAACACGTTATCAATTTTCAAAGGATTACATTCAAATTCCAATTCCATTTGCAATTCCTTTAAAAAAACATTCTACGAACCAAACGACCCCTAAATAAATGCAAAAACAAGAATAACTAACTTGGTCGTCAGATCATTTAATCAATGGCTAAAATCCAACAATGATATTATTTTAATTAATTGCCTAAGGGTAGTATTGACATTTAGAATTAAAGAGTTTCTCTATCTAATTAATAAAATTTTATATAATTAATACTTTCTCCCTCATTTCTTATTTAATTAATTTTTATCTACTATTTAAAACTAATTAGTTAAAAAAAATATATTATACACATATCGAAAAGTAGGTAACTACATATATACATGCGTAGGTACCTACACATGCACGTACTTATACACATGTGTAGCTGAACATGAAAAAATGCATATGAATGTATTAAGTTTTCAATATTTATCCTACACATTTATTTTGCATGTGAAGCTAATTAACGTTTTCTTTCGATACGTGTAGGATAAGTTTTGACGTGTGTAGGATAATTTTGACGTGTGTAGAGTAAGTTTTGATATGTGTAGAATAAATATTGAGAACTTAATATATATTCATATGCATTTTTTTCATGTTCGGCTACACATGTGTATATGTAAGTGTATGTGTAGGTACATGCGGTTCGATATGTGTAGGGCAATCTTTGTTTCAACTAATTAATTGGAAATATTAGAGAAAAACTAGTTGGGGGGGTTCCTCCTGGGATGGGCTGCCTGGGATGTTCTAGGTGTTGCCCCTGAGAAACCGAATTATTCTAAAATATCTAGGTGTTGCCGTTAAAAAAATTTAGAGAAAAACTAATTAAATGAGATAAAAGAGAGAAACAAACTAGTTAGAGAAACATTAACTAATTAGAGAGAGAAAATTTTTAATGTTTACCATTATAACCTTTTCATTTAAATTAAACATTTTAAAATTGAATAAAAATGAACGGTTCAGATTAGTTCTCTATGTTCTCGTAAAAATCTTGGTTCTGAATTGAACCCTCCCCAACTATTAAATTACTTATCTATATCTATACTATATAATAAATAAAGGTTTTTTCATGTCACGTGTCGCCTCCACATTCATTCTCATCATTTTTTCCCGCCTCTCTCTCTTATTAAATGCACCTCCTATTTTTAACAACAATATATATTTAAAAAAATATTAATTATACTAATAAAACACATTTATTTTAAATTATCCCTTATAAAACTTTGAAAATCTAATTATTTAAATTTTATTTTCAATCAAATAATAAATGAAAAATAAATTACATTAAATAGTATTTAATTTATTTTCAAAACTCAATTATATATTAGTTTTTGCATATTTTGTGTTTTGTTTTCTATCTTTAGTATATGATACATTTTTACACGGGTAAAATATACACATAAAAATTTAAAAAATTTATTTATTGATATTTTTCACCCGTGTATATACACGGGATCTAAACTAGTGGTTAAGAATATAACAATAAGGTTAACCCATTTAACAATAACTATTAAATTGCTTATGGTTAAGAATATAATTATGGAATAAATCCTAACTTTAAAAAACAATTTAAAATAAAAAAGCCGTAAGGAAAAGTAGCGGTGATGAAACCACATGGTTTAATACTTAAGGGGCTAAAATGAAAATACGAAGTACTCTTTTGACTTTTTCATGTACAGGAACTTTCCCGTCCTTGTCGGTCTCTAATACGTCGTCGTATCTGTCAGTCATCATCCGTTATTCGCGTTTGCCAACATTCGCCTTGCAAAATCCCCAAATTCACCGGCCACACCAGAATCCAATTACACTCTCAATTCCACATTATTTCTGTTAACAGATATCAATCGGAAGTAACGATGGGCTGTACGCAATCGAAGATCGAAAACGAAGAAATTGTGAACCGATGCAAGGAACGGAAAACGGTTATGAAAGAATCAGTTTCCGCCCGCAACGCCTTCGCCGCCGCTCACTTCTCATACGCCGCCACTTTAAAAAACACTGGCGCCGCCCTCAGTGACTACGCTCAAGGTGAAGTTGAATTCCCTGACCACCGGCATCCGTCTTCTGTCGACGTGGTGTCGTCGTCGACGACAATTCTCCCTCCGCCACCGCCACAACCGCCCTACGAAGAAACCCTAGAACCGCCGCCGCCGCCGACGCTCCAACGAGCCTCGACTATGCCGGAATTGAATTCACGTCCGGAATTGAACTCACATCCTGATCCGATCATGGAGGAAGTGGACGAGGATAATGAAATTGATGATCGGAGCTTGAAGCGCCGGAGTAGTTCTAGAAAGTCCGGCGGTAGTGCCAGTAGAAGCGTTTCGAAACGCGAGGCTGAAAAGGAGGATTTACCGCCGCCGACGCCGCCGCAGCCGACGCCGCCACGGCCGAGCGAGAGTACTCTCAATCGCGCGGCACCTCCGCCGTCTCCGCCTCATGGAATGTCGCATTGGGACTACTTTTTCCCGTCGATGGAGAACGTCGCCGGATCTAGCTTGGATGAAATCGATCACGAGAATAGTCGATTCGAACAGGAAGAAATCCAACGGAAAGTGATGAAGGAGGAGAAACACAGTTTTGTGAATCACGACGACATGATCGGCGGCGAGGAAGGGGGAAACGATGACGGCGGTGATAACGAAGTTGAGGACGTGGTGGCGGAAGTGGTGGAGGATCCACCACCGCCTCCGCCGCCTAAAGTTGTAAAAAAGGTGAGGATTCCGGTGCCGGTTCCGGCAGAAGGGAGGAGGCAGAACCTGAACCTGTTACAGATATTCACTGAGCTTGATGATTGTTTTCTGAAAGCATCAGAGAGTGCCAATGAGGTATCTAAGATGCTCGAGGCCAATCGATTGCATTATCACTCCAATTTTGCGGACAACCGAGGTATATGAACAAGATTAGTGCTGTTAATTGTCATAGGTTACAATTTCTAATAAAAAATGATCATATGATTGGAATGCTGTGTTATCTCAGGGCATATAGATCATTCTGCACGAGTCATGCGTGTCATCACGTGGAATAGATCGTTTAAAGGATTACCTGAAGTTGATGATAAGAAGGATGATTTTGATTCTGAAGAGAATGAAACACATGCTACAGTTTTGGACAAGATGCTTGCATGGGAGAAGAAGCTATATGATGAAGTGAAGGTATGTTAATAATGTTATCGTGCTTATGCGAGTGTGTATTTGTTAGTGTGTTAATAGTATAATGATGTTTGGATCAATGTTTTGAATTGTTGATACGTGTAAGTATAGATTAGAGGTATCAAAATGGCCGAGCATGGCAGGTTGGGTAACGAGTCAAAACAAGCAACTTTTTTCGTAATTGGTAATGCTCAGGTTGACACAAAATACTTGTTCAAGATTGTAAAATTTCTTGTAATAAAAATGGTTTTTCCCCATTGTATGTAACACATTTTTACCTTTTTTTACTTTAACATTCTATAGTTAGTTACTATAGAAGACTACTTGCATACGAAGAAAAAAATGAAAATATATTACAATGACAAAAAAGGTTAAAATATGTTACATTTTGGTGTAATTAACTCTAAATACTTAAGTTGTTAAATGTGATTACAAAAGTAAATCACCACTCAAATATCTTAAATACAACTATTTTAGAGGTTGAATGCATTAGATACATTAGGAGCTACTTTTAACCCGTATGACCCATTAGATATGAAGCAGAATAAGAATCTATCGTTCATAAGTAATCATGTCAAAATTGTGTCCTCTATTCTCCATAAATTAGTCAACTGAGAATGCTGTTATCTTGTTAATTTGCATTATCTTGATGACATGTATTTAGCTATAAATTCTTTATATGTGATGGATTCTTGTTCGTGGTGTTTAAGGTCATGCATATAGTTCTTGAACTCAGGCTAAAACGTTAAAACGTTGTACTACAAATACCTTGCTTGATGTTTTCATTTATGTTTGCACGACTACACTCCTTTTTTAAAATTTACTGATTGACGATCAACAGGCAGGGGAATTGATGAAATTCGAGTACCAAAAAAAGATTGCTTCATTAAATAGACTCAAGAAACGCGGGGCGAGCACCGATCATTTGGAGAGAACAAAAGCAACAGTAAGTCACCTGCACACAAGATACATTGTAGACATGCAATCAATGGATTCCACTGTTTCAGAAATTAACCGCCTTCGTGATGAACAGTTGTACCCAAAACTTGTTCAACTCGTTGATGGGTAAGTTTTCAATTTGTATATTATATATTTATATTCTAAAAATGATCATTCATAATCTTTTTTGGTAACCACACTTGCATACAGGATGGCGCAAATGTGGGAAGACATGAGATCTCAACATGACAACCAATCAAAAATCGTGCAAGCTTTAAGATCACTCGACATCTCACACTCACCAAAAGAAACAACCGAGCACCACTACAAAAACACACGCCAACTTCACGTACACGTTCAAATGTGGCATTCCCAGTTTGAAAAACTCATGTTACACCAGAAAGATTACATAAAATCTTTGAACAATTGGCTGAAACTCAACCTTATTCCCATAGACAACAACCTAAGAGAGAAAGTATCCTCACCTCAAAGACCACCAACCCCACCAATCCAAACACTTCTAAGAACATGGCACGATTTCCTCGAGAAGCTTCCGGAAGAAGGTGCAAGAACCGCGATCCACAACTTTGCAGCTGTCATGGACACTATTTACCAGTACCAAACCGATGAAATGAAGATGAAAGAGAGATGTGAAGAAACAAGAAGGGAATTACAACGAAAAGCCCGGAAATTTGAAGATTGGTACAATAAATATATGCAAAAAAGAACTGATGATGAGATGGAAAATGATAAAGAAGTGATTGCAGAACAGCAAATTACAGTTGAGTTATTGAAGAAGAGATTAGAGGAAGAAGAAGAAGGGTACCAGAGGCAGTGTGTTCAAGTGAGGGATAAATCTTTGATGAATTTGAAGACGGGATTGCCCGAGGTTTTTCGAGCCATGGCTGAATTTTCGTGGGCTTGTTCGCATATGTATAAAAGCTTGAGTTCTCGCACCAAACCGCAACATTCAAACGCAAGTTCGTCATGAGGTATGATGATGTAAATTTGTGAGCTTTATGTTTGTATAATTTGCTTGTATGTTTTGGCAAAGGTTACTAAATTAATTTGATGTGTATGATGTATGAGCTCAAATGTATGTTGTTCAAAGTTGTATGTCCATTGGGATTTTTTTGGCACTCGTGTGGTAAAATCCGGTACTTACCGAACCGAAACCGGACTGAACTGGCCTAATACGTTTCGATATTCAGTCCTTAATTTCATTGAAACCCATAGATTGTAAAACCCGGCTCACTTATTAATAATATTGTCCGTTTTGCTCATAAAGGACTTATGAATTAGTTTCCAGTTGTCCCAAGTCTTTTAAGATGAGATTGTTTGATGAAGTAAATCCCGGCGAAGACAACTTTAATCTCCGATGAATAACTTCTAATCGGGTGTTGAGTTGTGATTATGGAATGAATGATGGGAAGGAAGCTTATCTGCAAAATGAACAACCATTAGCCTTGTTAAAGAGAAGAGATTTCCCTGTCACCTAGCTCCAGCGTGAGTGTGAGAATAAGTAAAGTATTCATTTTAGAGTAATTAAATGTAAGTTTTCAATTCTCCTTCTAAGAGAGTGTTTATACATTTCGCTGTGGTGCGTTATTTGGCCATGTGTCAGGTGGGGTCGACCGCGTAGTGATCTGTTATATTGGTTATTCTTAAGGTCCCCACCTGATCCGTTATTGTTCCGAGACGCTCATCATTATCATTATGTTTCTGTGACGTTCGTCAGGGTTTATGTTTACACTCCGGACCTGTGCTTTCTGCCCTAATCCGAAGCGTTGGAGCAGGTTTATGGGGTTATACCCCTTCAATTGTTTTTCTCAATCACACCCCTTCAATTGTTTTTCTCAATCACGTTTAAATTTGGAGCTTTTCTTCTAAGCACATTTAACTGTAGAGTTCTTCTCTATTCTATGGTTGATGCGTCCAAAGGTTAATGCGTCCAAAACGAGTTCGTGGTGTTTGATACAAACATTTCTTATGACTCGGTATCGTTTCTCTCGGATTGGTTTAGTATGTTAAAAAATCCTTAGAACAAGTTAATTCAAAATATAAAAACATAAGATTAATGTACCATTTTCTTAAAAGAATTATAATATAATGATAGAAAAAGATATTCTAATTTGATGGATATAATTTGTAGTTATTTATAAAATCATACAAGTAAATTGGTAGAAAGATGTCTTAAGTTCTCAAAAATTGAAGTGGAAGGACCTAACAATAAAATTAGAGAAAAATAAGGGACTGAAAGAGCAGAAGCTATAAAGCCTTTGTTTGTATGAAAGTGAAACCATTTTACTTTTATCTTCTGGAAACATGACGTCCGGAAAGCCCGAATCACCGTCCCCATCTAACTACCCTTACGAATACGACGCTCTTCCTTCAACTCCTCAACAACCACAAATCTACGCCGTCTTACCTTTCTACTCCTCCTCCGGCCACCGTATATGGCGTCGATTATGCCGTCGTTACCTCTACTCCGCCATCACCGTACTCCTCCTCGCCGTCTCTATTTACGTTCTCTGGCCATCTGATCCTCACCTGAAAGTCGTTAATCTCCGTCTCGACCGCCTGAAAGTACACGCCGCTCCGATATCTCTTGATATCGAGCTAGGTGTGAGAGTTAAGGTTCGTAATCCAGATGTTTACTCGCTCAATTATCAGTCTCTCAATGTGTCGGTCGAGTACAGGGGGGAGCAGCTAGGGTTTGTTACTTCGGATGACGGAACGGTGAAGGCTTTCGGTACATCGTTTATAAATGCTACGCTTGTTCTTAACGGAGCTGAGGTGATATCGGAGTCGATTTTTCTTATTGAAGATCTGATGAAAGGTTCGATTCCGTTTACAACGACCTCCGAGATTCGCGGTAGTCTTGGAATTCTCTTCTTCAATCTTCCAATATCGGTATGAATGTCTGTTCTCTTGATATCTTTATGATGTATGAATGCATCATCTTACAAGCAATTCTCTAGTTGATTGATCCATACAAATCATGGTTAATTGCAAGATATAGATACTAATTACTACACCACTGATGTGAGTATTTGAAGTTATTGATTCTTGGAGATGTTGGCACCACTGATGTGACAATCAATATAATCTAAACCAAATCTCAGAAGTTAATAACACATTCCATGTTCCAGTAGTTACTGCATAATTAGGGTCTCACCTGTTGGTTTATTTTATATTTCAACCAATTCTACTATAGGTTAGTACAGCTCATTCAGGTTTGTTTTTGGGCCCTATTGTCTCATGTTTGCATTCTTTATAAACCGTAATCACATTTTCATCTCTAAATGACTAAAGGATTTTGTGATCATCAAACTTACCTGTTCAAAGTGGAAATTTAATAGCCATCTGGTAGAAGTTTTAGGGTTCATATTAAGCCATCATGATCATGCCTGGCAATACGGTAGGGACGGGGTACCAGGTCAGAACAGGTAGAGGTCAGGACGGGATCGGGTTCGGGTCAGAACGGATCAATTAAAAATGACCAGAATTACCTGTTTCCAACATAAATTACGAGAAAAAAAAACACCAGTTTATACCTGGCAATTTTAGCCCAGCTGTTAACTGCAGCAAAAAGAAATAAGCAGCAGCAATTTTGCCTAAACTCACCCACAGTGATACACAACTCACCCACAATGTTCCATTTCTAAACAGAAGTTCAAAGTATTAAAAAGATTATAAGCAAGAATCCAAAATGCATAACCAAAAGCATCAATTAGACACTAATTCAAATAATTATCCATCAATTAGAGTATTAGACCCAATGCTTGGAACATGAGACAAAAATCAGAAATTACAGTCAACCACACAGATAAGCATACTTCAATTAAATCAAAATCCAAGTAAACAACTCATTACAGTCAACCATACAGATAGCATGAGAATATAGCCTAAAAGGTGCACCATCTATGTTAAGACTTCATATAGATTCACAGAAGTTAGACTATCAAATCAATCCAAAGTTTGGAACAGAAAAAACTTACTGCAGGAGTGTATGCAAACAAAATCCAAATAAAAAACCCAACAATCATACTTTAATTTCATCAAAATCCAAATATAAACTCATCAAAAGGCTTAATGGAAAGTGGGTTTACCGCAAATGTGTGACAAAGATCTGAATTGAGTACTAAATCTGAGTCAGGGCACAAGATTCCAGTGACAAATCTGAATTGGTATTATTGTACCGGTTCCAGTGATGTATTTGATCCAAATAAAAATCCAACGATGGAGGAGAAGAGCAGTGGTATCTACGGCATATTAAATGGACGGTAGCTAAGGCGGCTTTGAGTGGTGCTTTGATTGTTACACAACGGTGGAGGAGAAGATTATTACCCATCCAGACCCATTTACCTTTTTTTCCAACTTTTAAAGTTGCCCATCTTGACCCCTTAAGAATACCGGCTAACCCATATTATTATAATTAAATCCATGTGAGCCCAACTTAAAGCAAATGGGTTAGAATTGGCAGGTATAATCATGGTATATATCTCATATCTAGCCTTACAGCTCAGGAGTTCTTCATCAGACATTTGGATTTCATTGTCAGTCTCAGTTCTCTAACCAACACGAGTCTGCACTGATCTTTGAACTTAAATGCATCTGGTTACATGAAAAGATCTGCAGTTACTTGCAATAGGATGACTTTTAACATTTTTAAGCATAGTTGAAAGTGTATGTTCTGTTTTTTATAAAACGTTTAGCCAGTTTGATGATTCATACATGTGTTGTGCATTACAGAGAACCTTGATTCATGCATATCTGCTCCATTTTCAATCTTTAATCCTCATTTGGCAAATATTTGTTTCTGAAAATATTACAATTTCTTGTTGATGAACAGGCCAAGTTATCATGCGAGGTTGTCATGAACACGCATAATCAAACAATCGAACGACAAGATTGTTATCCTGCGGTAAAACTAGAACTTTATTTTTTCCACTTTCATCATATTAAATTCCTCTTTTATCTTTGAATATAATCCTGAACCTTCCCTATTGCAGTGAACTAATGCTAGTTGATCAGTGATGCACCAGCAACAGGCTATGTTATAAGCTAAGGTTTTTCGCGCTAATTTCTTTCAGTAAGTGTCCCTTAAGTTAGTCTCACATTTCTGCTTCTGTTTTTGAGTGATTATTGACCGACAGCTGCTTCATATGATAACCGGTGTAAATATAACATCACCCACTCTGGTTTATATATTTTTATCGGATTACACGATAGTGATGCCTGGTCGTCTTAACAATCATGCATACGGTAACATATTTGGGTTGCGTTTTGTTAGCATAATGTTTTTGAAGGAATTGAGTTACAAATTTGCATTTTCCAGATCTTCTTGCTGCCTTTTAGTATTCTTTCATTGTGTCTTGTTCTTTCTTTGGATCTACCTTAACCTCTTCAACATCCTTTAGCTTGTTGAAAACACATTTTCAAAAAATTAGCAATAAATAAATACAACAAAAGCGATCACTAAATTTAATTACAACAAAAACATAACTTAAGAATCAATAAATTTAATTACAACAAAAACATAACTTAAGAACATGGTTCTTCTAGAGTCAATCAAGTCAAAATAATTAGAAAAATCTTCAGAAAATGCAAAAGAATCAAGGAGATGCAGACATCAGAAGAACAAGAACAACCTTCCTCTGTCTGTTCACAGTCATATTGAAGAACACTAAAATTTACATAAATTAGACACAAGAACAACCTTCCTTAATTCATTTGTATTTTGAGATAACCAGAATAAGGTTTCGGTTTGAAATAATTTCACGCTAACCGCAACCATATAGAAATCCATCAAACATGAGACCAATAACAATATGCAAATGATGCAGGAATTATGATATAATAGTTATATTTGATGCTTCCCAAACATGAATTTAAAACACTTTTGAATAAGTTATTTCATTTCACTTTTTTTCGTCTACTAAATACCCAATGAATCTCAACCCACGAGGTGGTTTGAAAATTTAATAAGTGATCATGACTACGCTTCTATCCCCGAAACTTTTCAAAATTCAGACAACAAATTGAAAACTCTAATAAGCATAAGGGTAAAAAGAACAGGTTGACAACTAGCACAAAATCATGCTTACAATAAGTTAAATCTCAAAGATATATTACACTACGAGATGGAAGCAATTTTTCATTCAGGTCATTTGAAGTTGAATCAATCAAGAGTCGAAGGTTGGGAGGCGGCGAATGAATCGAGTTATCGAGAGTGACAAATATTAACGCATAGTAGTAATAACCGTTTTTCAAATTCAAAACCCTTGTCGATTTATATCCTCTCCAGGGCTCCATATGGGATGTTTCATTGCTCAATACATCTCGATTTCTACCCTTGCATGTCTCTTTCCATACATGGTACGTCATCGACAATCATATTTCAGAACTCGTTGCTCAAGCCCAAATATACGTATAAAATTTTTTAGAAAATGGGGCGCTTGAAAAGTGAGGGCCCAAAGCCCTTGCTTTGAGCTTGGCCGCCCCTGTTTTTTCCATCACAATTTACATGGATGTGTATGTGTGTATATACACACTTGTTTAATTACTTTTACAAACTTGTGGATGTATTCAGGAGAAGACACAACAGCTTACGACTATATTAACGCATATGCTTAGCACTTTTATCGTACATACTATCCCACCTTCACTACTTTCTATATTCGTTACCGTATTTTTCTATCTAATATCCACGTCACTATTCACTAATAACTTGTACTTCAAGTCATTCGGGTCACTCCATCTTATATTTTGATTGATTAAAATTTAAAAGTGAGTCGTTTTATAAGATCCACGAACTTCTTTTTCGTTCATGTTCGGAGGTGGAGGCGGCGACCCTGGTGCGGAAACATTAAAATGGAAAAAAAGGTAATTTGACTTTTCTAGAAGTTAATAGTTACATAAAAATTAAAAATCAAAATATTTAACTTTAAATCTCAATCTTTTTCATCTCTAAACTTTAAACATAAACCTTTTTAAAAGCCCTTAAAGAGGTTAGTAGGTTAACCTTCTTATTAAAACGGGTCGTGTTTGGGTTAACTCATTTATTAAACATGTTGTGTTCGGGTTGGTTTGTTTAGTAAATCTGTTTTGTTTATTAAACATGTTGTGTTCGGGTTGGTTGGTTTGTTAGGAATTGCCACCATGAAACTAAAATTCAATATTTCACGTGGTCGAATGTTGCAACAAAGTTTTAATTAAGAATCTATACCTAATAAATAAGTAAATGGTTGTGAGTTGTGATACGTGTTACAATTCTGTGAGCTTCAAGACTTTTTCCTGTTTATTTTTTCTTCATTACTAACTATTTAATATTTTCTTATTAACTATTTAATATTTCTTTTATTAATTCCCAAACTTTCATTAATATTTAATATTTCTTTTATAATTTCTACATCTTCATTAATAACTATTTAATACTTTCTTTATTCAACTCGTCTAAAACAAAAGTTTCTATTCTAGTTCTCTTATAAAAGAAGATCCCACGTAGCAAGCAAACACAAAACTTTTTCATTGTTGATATTGTTGATAAAAAGTTGCGTTTTAACTGAAACTAAAACAAAAGGTTGCATCGATTTATAACCGATTTAACCAAAACTGACACCTTGAAAATTTTTCAAAACCTACGATTTTAATTATGGTTCAGTTTGATGGTAAAACGATCCATTCACACTCTAGAAATGAAACATCATACTTATTTCTTTATTATTTTATCAGGGTTTAATGCAAAAAACGGGTCCCATATTTTTCAAAACCTTGTCACTAAAGTGACACATGTATATTTTATTATAAATATTGTTTTACATACAATATTCTATTACATAAGATCTAGAGATTCTTCATTTCCGTCCGGCCTCATCCACAAGAAGCTCTATTCTATATGCTTATTTCCTGCAGTGTTTGGAAAACATTTTTGAATTAGCTTACGCTAAGTAAGTACACTGCATTGTTCATTTAATTATGAACCCTTTAGGTTCTTATTGTTCAAGTTTTCCAGGTTCTCGGCGCCCCCGTGACCATCTCCGACGTACCCCCGGTCACGTCATTCGTATATTTTATGGGTGTACTAACCCCTCCAACCATCTTAGGACGTACCTCCGGTCCCAGTATTAGCAAGGTTCTTATACTCGTCAGTATAGACCCCTAGCATTTGTCACGAAGACTTATTCATTCCTCAGCCCCGTAGGCTTGGAATCTTTTCCTCCTCAGCCCCGTAGGCTTGGAGTCTCTTTTTCCTTAGCCCCGTAGGCTTGGAATCCTTATCCTCAGCTTCGTATGCTTGGGTATCTCATTTCATTTGAGACCTTGAGTATCTTTGACTCACAGCCTCCCAAATGTATCAAACATTTGTTTTCATTTCATGTATATGCTTGACTTATTTTTCAACCAGTCCTTACCTTAAAACTTCGTAACGGTTTCTCCACGATGCATTAAAAGGGTTTATATATATGAAGTACCAGCGGCGTATCCACCACCCTATTAACACTTCGTGAGTACTCCATTATTCCATTTTAGGATTTAGACTCGTTCCATCATACTCATTCATATCTGCACGTATCATCATGCATTCAAGTATTCATCATGCATTTCACGTATTCATATTTATCATGCATGATATATTCACATATTCATGTATTTTCATTACATGTTCGTACTTGTCATATATTGTAAACTGGGGTGATTATCCTTCCAGAGCAGTACCTCCAACAGAGATGTTCTCAGGAAAGAGTGATGGGTCGATGAGAGATTTATACACCACTTTTTCCTTAGACAGAACATTCCGTGTGTCAGATAACTACATACGGGTCAGAATTTCTCTCGTACGTTTACTATATTCTTATTATTATCTTTTAGTCTATACCCCTAAACATTCATAATAGTTTCACCACGAGGAACCAAGAGGTTTATATATAGGAAGTACCAGCGGCGTATCAACCACCCCTTGAATACGTCGTGGCTACTCCATTACTCCCGTTTAGTGTCTAGACTAACTTTTTATTTCCCCGTACCCTTTGTCATACACATTCCATAACATACGTCATTTAAGCACGTAATTCACATAACCATGTCTAGGGTACGAGTCCAGTGTACTTACATTATCCTTGGGTAGTTACTAAGTTCGTTCCTCGCTTTAAACGTCTCTCTGTTCCTTGCTCGTAACTTTAACGCTCCGCACTTGCAACTGCTACGCTCGTAACCGTCACCTCGGTCTCCTCGGTATGCGTGTGTGTGTGAAAGTGGTGGTGGTTTATGATTTGTTCTTCCAAATGAACGGCTAATTGAAAATTTTTATAGGGCTGAGATGCCACCGGTGGCGGACCGCTAAGCAAGGGGGTAGTGGTCCGCTATCGCCTCTTGCCAGCTATTCTGCGTGCTCACCACGTAGCGGACCGTCATGCCCTGGGTAGCGGTCCGCTACCCAATCCTTATCAGCGAGTCATCTTACATGTGTCGCCCCCTCGTTGATCGAGCCAGATTGCGGCTGTCGGACCGTTACCCGTCTGGTGGCGGTCCGCCATTAGACTGAGTCAGCGCCCACGCCACGGCCACGTGTCATTCTCTCCATGATTGCGTTGTCCACACGTAGCGGATCGTTAAGAAGCCGGTAGCGGGACCGCTACCGGTCTGATTTTGAAATTTTCTCTATTTTCAGTCCTTTAACTATGGGACTTTTACACCTTTAGTCCTTGGACTTTTATTCTCTTAAAAATTGGGGTGTTACAAGAAAGTTAACGAAAGATTTTCTTTTTCTAATCAAATATCTTAAACTTACTCAATAACTAAATTAAACTATAAAGATGTGTATTTTCTTAAGAAGATGGTTACTTATTTATTGGCTTCTAAAGAGAAATTAGTAAGTGAAATTTCACATGTGACCTCACATAGTTAATTTTATTCATATTTGCTTGAAAATCGATGTAAATTATTGGTACTCTCAATCACAAGTGTCGGTTGTGCCCCCAAATTTTGCTTAAATGCAAGACTAACCCCTCCACTTTATAAAGTTTAACTTTGACTCGCTTAAATTTTTCAAGTTTCAAGTTTACCCCCTTAATATATATAATTTGATTTTTTCCCAATAACTTTCGCATTTGTTTATTTTTTTTTACGTCCCGGTGTAAATTTTGTTAAAAATGGTGTCGTATTCAAAATAGAGTATTTTTTAGGTATCGTGGGTTATATCGACTGACAACCGTGAAGAATGAGATCGAGACCGACTGAAAAACATCGGTAACGTTATCTAACTCTCTTTTATCTATGTTTCCACCTCTACAACCGAGTCGTCGTTATCTCATTCGTTTCTTTTTGTGCTTAGCCACGTTAATGTGACTAGCTCAACTGTTTGGAAACCGCTATGATAGTTGCATGATTTCAGGGATGGTTATTTTTCTTTTCGTTCTAAATCAAATTGACGCAAATACTCTTAAGACAACTAGTCAGTTGCATAATTTTTTATTAATTTTGACGCTATTTATAATTATGTTCCCATAGATGCCTCCGGGCCAAAAATGCTTCGTACACTTATCATGCTAATTACACATTGTGTATATATATAACTAGTTTTTACCCCACGCGCTTTGCGGCGGGAGTCTGGTCGTTATTGGTTTAGCTCGTTTGCGTGGAATCGCAAACTCGTTATAACGTATGATACCCAAAAACACTCGAAGTTGAATACAACTTTGTCTCCAATAAAATTTAAACCAGAACGTTAACAAAAGAAATTATTAAGAAAACGGCGCATTCCGTTATTTAAAAAAACATAACGAACGAAAGTTATCATAGATAACGTTGTGTGGCCCATCGTTAATAAAATTTAAACAAAAGCATAGGCACAACGGTAAAAATAATGTTAATAGAAATGAAACATAAAACTAAATAATAAAAAAGGGGAAAACAAATTAAAAAAATTACCGGTTCGGTTCGTCGAAAACCATAAGGCGAATCGATAATATCAATATCGACAATGATGTTGTTCGCCCATAATATGTTCGGTTCATCATGGTACCACAATGGTAACGGCACTCGATACAGGCAACGATAAAAAAAATCGATTTTGAATACAACTCCGTTTTAAAACAAATTTATGTCAGAACGTTGACAAAAAAACAACTGCGCACCCGTATTTTGAAAAAAGTTAACGAACGAAAGTTTATTGAACTTATGTGGCAAATCTATAAAAAAACAGAGTTTTGAGTAAAGAAAAAAAAATTAAAGCCTGTTTTAAACTTTAGTGGCCAGTTTATAAAAAAAAACTTTTGTAAGAAAAATTAAAAAAAAAAAAACTACTATTCATCCCCATGGGAGGCGAATCGATAATACCAATATCGACAATGATGTTGTTCGGCCATAATATGTTCGGTTCATCATGGTACCACAACGGTAACGGCACTCGATACAGGCAACGATAAAAAAATCGATTTTGAATACAACTCCGTTTTAAAACAAATTTATGTCAGAACGTTGACAAAAAAAACAACTACGCACCCGTATTTTGAAAAAAGTTAACGAACCAAAGTTTATTGAACTTATGTGGCAAATCTATAAAAAAACAGAGTTTTGAGTAAAGAAAAAAAAATTAAAGCTTGTTTTGAACTTTAGTGGCCAGTTTATAAAAAAAAACTTTTGTAAGAAAAATGAAAAAAAAAATGAAAAAAAAAAAAAAACTTTTGTTTTGGCTCGTTTGCGTGGAATCGCAAACTCGTTATAACGTACGATACCCAAAAACACTCGAAGTTGAATACAACTTTGTCTCCAATAAAATTTAAACCAGAACGTTAACAAAAGAAATTATTAAGAAAACGGCGCATTCCGTTATTTAAAAAAACATAACGAACGAAAGTTATCATAGATAACGTTGTGTGGCCCATCGTTAATAAAATTTAAACAAAAGCATAGGCACAACGGTAAAAATAATGTTAATAGAAATGAAACATAAAACTAAATAATAAAAAAGGGGAAAACAAATTAAAAAAATTACCGGTTCGGTTCGTCGAAAACCATAAGGCGAATCGATAATACCAATATCGACAATGATGTTGTTCGCCCATAATATGTTTGGTTCATCATGGTACCACAACGGTAACGGCCCTCGATACAGGCAACGATAAAAAAAATCGATTTTGAATACAACTTCGTTTTAAAACAAATTTATGTCAGAACGTTGACAAAAAAACAACTGCGCACCCGTATTTTGAAAAAAGTTAACGAACGAAAGTTTATTGAACTTATATGGCAAATCTATAAAAAAACAGAGTTTTGAGTAAAGAAAAAAAAATTAAAGCATGTTTTGAACTTTAGTGGCCAGTTTTAAAAAAAAAAACTTTTGTAAGAAAAATGAAAAAAAATATGAAAAAAAAAACTACTATTCATCCCCATGGGAGGTGAATCGATAATACCAATATCGACAATGATTTTTGCCCATAATATGTTCGGTTCATCATGGTACCACAACGGTAACGGCACTCGATACAGGCAACGATAAAAAAAATCGATTTTGAATACAACTCCGTTTTAAAACAAATTTATGTCAGAACGTTGACAAAAAAAACAACTGCGCACCCGTATTTTGAAAAAAGTTAACGAACGAAAGTTTATTGAACTTATGTGGCAAATCTATAAAAAAACAGAGTTTTGAGTAAAGAAAAAAAAATTAAAGCTTGTTTTGAACTTTAGTGGCCAGTTTATAAAAAAAAACTTTTGTAAAAAAAATAAAAAAAAACTTTTATAAGAAAAAAATAAAAAATAAAAAATCACTATTTATCCTCATAGCAAATATATATATATATAATGTCAAAACTAAAAGCTGTTACTTCTCTTTATAGATATTTAATCTTGGTTTTGTTTTAAGTGATCATGATAGTTTAAAATTGATTTTCGATTTTGCATTGTCAATTTGTCATTTAATTTTATTTTTATTCAAGCAATATTTGATGAATAAAAAATTCTACAACTGCGACTTTTGCCAGAATTCTTGACTTTCTTTTGAAAAGAGGTAGATCGAGTCATGGTCGTCACGTGATAAGATTTGCCTACTGAATATGTCACGTGCCGAGCCACTTAGATGTCAAATTCAAAGTTCCCATTTCGCCATCTGTCAAACTCACATTTTTTTTATCAAAAAGAAAATAAAGTGATGATTGGTAGATTTAAAATATGAACATAAAAATTTAGATAAACAAAAATAGCTAATAATTAGGGCTGGGCATTCTACGGGCAGACCTAGCAGATCCGTTGGATCCGACCCATGTGGAACCTTATAAGTTAACTATGGTACATGTCCACGGTTCTAGTTTTTAGTATTAAACGGATCTGAGTCGGGTACGAGTCTAGAACCATACCATCCATATTAGAACCGTCGACCCGTCATATCCATACTGCTAACAGATTTTTTTTAAAACTATGTGCACCCGTATGGATGTGTAATTTTTTTTTAAAATTTAATAAATTTAAAAAGATTTAAGAATCAATGATTAAAATTAGAAATAATTTATCATTCAAATACCAATCCCACGTTTTAATCCCCTAATTGCAAGGCTTCAACTCCATCCCTATCACAAGGCTTCAGGCTGCAAGCTTCACGCAATTCATCACCACCTCTAACTGTGCATACGGGTCACCCAACTCCATCTCCATAACCAGACAGTTTGCAAGCCATCCCTATCGCAAGGTATATATTTTACTGTGCTTACTTGACCCCATACGTAAACAACAACTTCGAAAGCCATCTTTATCGCATATGATTGAGCTTACTTTGTAGAAGTGTGCAACACCCACATCTGTTGTACACTTATGCATGGTGCATGCCAAACAGGTCCATACATGTAAACATGTTCTTACCCATGAAACCTTACCCGTAAACCAACGTACTCTTATCCTTAGAGTATGGTTTACGGTTATGAGATTTTGCTTTAATCGGGTCCGAATCGGTTACGAGTCTACCCGTATAGGTGGGGTCTGACCCGTATGCACATCCCTGTTAATAATAAATACCAAAAAACCAAAAATGAATAAGTCGCGCACAAAATTTCAAATTAATCAATATTATTTTAAAGTCCATATTTTAAGCCCCTAGTTATTTTATATAAATAAAACATAATAAAGTACAAGAGAACCACGTATTAAATCTGTGATTCTCTAACACTTCAAAAATCGTGTAGATTCAAATTTTACGAGTAAAGGTAAAACGGTATTTAAGAATAAAATATTGTTAGTTCAAAAAAACAAGAGAACCACACGTTACATCTTACACCTAGATTGAATATATCATGTAAAATAATATATATGTTATTTACGTTTATCAACAATTGTATAGATAAGTGTTATATGACTAGAGTTTATTTTATTATCTTAATGGGTATTAAAGTAACAAGTTAATTAGATAGAGTGCGGTTCAAATGATAACCAATATTTATGTGATAACCGTGATAATTACTCTCAAACATAGTGTTACGTATATGTAACAATTATCATTCTGTTAGTGTTACATATACGTAAAACTATGTGTCACGTATATGTAACATTATGTGGTATGTATATGTAAAGACTTCTCATTTCCGTATTTACTCTCAAACATAGTGTTACGTATATGTAACAATTAATAATTAAAAGAAAAAATAATTTATAAATTATGTGATTGTTTGAGAGTGGTTATCACATAAAAAACTGGTTATCATTTGAATCCTTCCCTATATATATGTGTGTGTGTTCATTGAGGAACAAAAAAAAATAGGGAACCATGTGTTTCAGATGTGAAAAAACTCATAAAAAACTTATTTTACATAATTTTTTTCGAAGCTTGTGCATATAATCACATAAAGAAACAGTCATAACAAAATAAATTAGTTTCTGCAAAAAAAATTTACTTCTTTTTTATTGTTAGTTTTTTTATTATAACGGCTTCTAAATGTGTTTATATGCTAAAGTTTCGAAGAAAAATTACGTTAAAATGAGTTTTTACATGTGAAAATGAGTTTTTATATAAAAATATAAATAGAAAGATATAATAGTATAATTTATATTAAATCTCTAATTATTTATGATAACATTTTTTTAAACTACATATAGATATTATATTGATTAAGTTGGCGTTATATATTATGTATAGTAAATAGTAATATATGGATTGTTCATCTGACTACAAAAATCATAACTGTTTTCACCAAGTATAAAATATTATGTATTGCCATTGTAACCTTACTGTTAATAAAATGGTTACCTGTAAATCATTATGTTTAATTTGTAATATAGTTAATTTATTTCACTTTATAGTTATTTCTATATATGTAAATTACATTTTTCCTCTTTATTTTTATACTAAATTTCAGGTTTCGTACTTATACTAAGGTAGTATCAGAAATCATCATTTAGGTTTAAATTTGTTTGTATGTTTCATGTTTTACTCTAATGACCCTCTATTTTTGACATTAAATAAAGTCATTTGCCCCTCAATCCATACGTGAGGGCAAAATAGTCTTTTCCCCATCATTTTTCACCAAAGCATTCTCACATAAAACCAAATGAAAAACCAAGTTCACTCCAAGAGTACTTACCCAATTGAAAACCCTCTATCTTGAAGATGTGGTGGATTGCTTACATGGATACAGTTGAAACCAATATTTTCATAACCGGATCGGACGTTAAATCGGTCTTCTTACCGGTCCACTTGTCGGACCGATCGGACCGGATTGAAGAACCGGACGACTTCATAAATATTATAAAAATAAATAAATTCAAACAACCATTAATCCTAAAAAAACATCAACAAGTCAATTCTAATAATCTTAAACTAACAGTTAGATACGAAATACGAATTCAAGAGACTTGAAAGAGATACAAAAAAAATTAACCAACCAGTCCGACCACCGGGTCGCTGCAGGACCGTTTCAACACACTTAACCGGACCGGCCAAGGCTCCGGTTCCCAGTCCAACCGTCCAGTCCGGGTTTCAAAACACTGATCGAAACCAACCCAACTGGTCGGACCGATCGGACTAGATTGAAGAACCGGACGACGTCATAAATATTATAAAAATAAATAAATTCAAACAACCATTAATCCTTAAAAATCACCACCAAGTCAATTCCAATAATCTTAAACTAACAGTTAGATACGAAATACGAATTCAAGAGACTTGAAAGAGATACAAAAAAAATTAGCCAACCGGTCCGACCACCGGGTCGCTGCAGGACCGTTTCAACACACTTAACCGGACCGGCCAAGGCTCCGGTTCCCGGTCCAACCGTCCAGTCCGGGTTTCAAAACACTGATCGAAACCAACCCAACTGGTCGGACCGATCGGACTGGATTGAAAAACCGGACGACGTCATAAATATTATAAAAATAAATAAATTCAAACAACTATTAATCCTTAAAAAACACCACCAAGTCAATTCCAATAATCTTAAACTAACAGTTAGATACGAAATACAAATTAAAGAGACTTGAAAGAGATAAAAAAAATTAGCCAACCGGTCCGACCACCGGGTTTCTGGTCCGACCACCGACCACCGGGTTTCTGGTCCGACCACCGGGTAGCTGCAGGACCGTTTCAACACATTTAACCGGACCGGCCAAGGCTGCGGTTCCTGGTCCAACCATCCAATCCGGGTTTCAAAACACTGATCGAAACCAACCCAAACTGCAAAACCGATTATCCTTGCAAAAAAAAAACGATTATAAAATATGTGAAATTACGATGATATTAAATTATATCCAGGCCTCAAAATCTCTCTGAAACATAAACTTCAAAGTCTTCAACTCCTATATTTGTTTTTTTTAAGAAGTTATTTTTTTAGCCCTTACATATTTATGAACGGTTTATAATCATACGTAGTCTTATAGTTTTTAAAATAATTAAATATTATAACCAAATATGAATTTTAACTTTTATTTTATCATGTTAATATTTATCTTATTATTTCTCAACGTTGTTTAATAAATCATGCCTCTAATCGTGTTAACATGTGTTATTATTATTGATCTACTTGTATTCGATCATGTTAAATATGTCGTGCTGTGACATTCGTGTTATTGAACTAGTTATATTTAACCGTGTTAAACATTAATGTTTATTAACATGTCCATGTTAGTATTTAAGAAACTGTCATGTTTAGTTAAACGTATTATGTTCAGTTTTAATAGTCGTGTTAAACGTGTCTGTCAAACGCAACACATTTTTCTAGATTTATGTTAAATTCATTAAATGATTTTAGTTGAAGAAAGTCTTATATATAAATATAAACGAAAACTAAATCACCTTGTTATTTTGCCTAAAAATCTCCAAAATAAAATAAAATATTTTATATTTTTCCATTTATATTTCATTAAAATTACACGATCTAAAATATTCTCCTTATTATTGATTTACCTTTTGAAATAAATAGTATTTTTTTTTTATTTTTGAAGAAACGCGGGAAAAAACGACCAAACTCCCGCCGCGAAACGCGGGAAAAAAACTAGTTAATTTTATTTTCATTTTAAGAATTATAATAATCAATATAGAAAACGACATATAACGATTTAAGTTCACCCACACCATCTCCATATAAAAGGCCACATGCCCCGCCCACAATGTAAACAAGTGCCCTAGATCCATCAAAACCTTCATCCTTCTCCGCCATGGAAACCACCGTCAGCTGGTACAACTCCGGCAGCCTGAGCCGCTGTTGGAGTCGGCGAGCTCGTCACTGTAACTGTATCGACTTCAAAAGCACGCATCATCTGGAGAATTTTGTTGAGAAAAATTAAGAACGCGAAGAAGAAGATGCACAGATTTTCAGATCCGACGCGATTCGGCTACGAGGCTTGTGAGTATGCTCAAAACTTTGATCACGGACTATTGTCGTACGATTCTGATGATTTATCGAGATCGTTTTCGGCTCGTTTTGCGGTTCTTAATTCTGCGATCTTTCACTGGAACCGATTAATCGATTGATTGAAAGATCCAGATTTATTCGATGTTTTTTGAAATGTAATCGTTTTAGTATTAAATTTTAATTGAAATTAATCAGTTGTGATTTGCATGTTTTCAAACGGACGTTGATCGATGAAATTGACAGGCAAAGAGAGTGATCATGGTTGAAGGCATGTTTCATGAGGTCATGGTGTGAAGTTTAAATTAAAATGTAAGAACTTAAAATGGTAAAAGATAGGAAAAACTAATAAATTAAAATTTGAAATTATAGAAAATATTCTTTTATAATAATATCTTTTTAGATAAGTTGAATTATAATAATTTAAACTATTACTCATTCGTTGATGATAATGACACTTCTAATTTTCATTTTTGTTATTAAATATAATCTCACTTGTATTATCATTATAAATTTAAACTCGATTTACATTTGATTTCCTTACATGGAAGATGTGTTTTTCCATTTGGTTCATAATCACAATTGTGAACAAAATGAGTAGAAAACAAGTATAAATTATGATGATTATTTTTTAATGAGAGAACGAAAATGAAAGTTAAGAGTGACATTAACCAAATTGTAGTATGAATTATAATTGGCTAATTAATCATAGTTTAATTATTAAATTCTAATCACTTGTATTTTATCATCATAAATGATAATTAATTATTTAGATATGCTAAATCACAATTAATTATTTAAATATCATATGTATAACGGTTTATTGATCTCACAATTCTAGTATCAATTTCTAGACAAACAAATTTTTAAACATTGATTGGTAGTATATTATTATATTTAAGTCATCATTTCATTCAAAGTCATCGTTTTGAGTAGATGTGCACAAACAATCCGGATCCGGATCTGATCCGATAGATAATCCGAAACCAGACACAAGGTAAGGCTTCAAACCAGACACCCTACAGTTGCTTTTCATAACTGATTAAACTCTTTAAAAACATCTAACTTTCATTTACATAAACAGCGGAAGTCTTTCTCAAAATAGTATTATCTTTAAACTCGTTAACTTTGATAACATTACCTGACGAATGCATGCACACCAACCCGAGTAGCCCCGCTTCCAAGCCAAGATACCTCGTCCTACTGACTCTCCTGCAAAACAATCTAACGTACATACAAAGTCAGCTACGCTGAGTGAGTTCTAATAATTTAATTTAAACAACAACCAACTCATCTCTTTATATAATTATTTCCATTCAAGACCCTCTGGTCCTTAGAAAATAGTTGTATAGATTTTCATCATATAAATAACCCCCTTTATCTTATAATATCCCAAATGTCACACCCTCAAAATCCACCTGCGAAGTTTTATCGCGAGGCGCGTGACACACCAGGATCACAGTCATTAGTTACACGGAACGACTCTATATGAATTGAAATAAAATACCGTTGCTGCTCATTGTTACGAGACAACAATCTTTAAGTTTGAAAATGTCGCGGAAGCGTAAATAAAATCCAATGCAAGTAAAATCAAGTGCGCAAAACAAGGCGCCCAAACCATGCAGTTTAAGTAAATAATATAAGTTTAGTGTCTGAAAATGATGAGACTCCATGCATGTCCTATGCTCGTGCTCAATACCTTAGCGACCTGAGAAAAACATGCTAAAAGTGTCAATACAATGGTTGGTGAGTTCACTAAGTTGTAAGTAAATAAGTTTGATGTTTGCCAGATAGTGTAAATAATGTATACCGATAGATAGCTAGTCTATGTCATGCTACTACAAGTGTTTCGAAACCGAAGCTGACTGTTTGTGTTTGTTTGCCTTCCCCCATGTCTACCGAACAATGGCAAATGTTTAGGTCAATATTACACCCGTTCGACCTCCAGTCGTGTTAGCGCGACTAACGCGGGTGGGGCTTGTCAAAACCCAGTAGTACTACTCAAGATTACCTCGCTATGTTCCAATACTAACGGTTCGAGAATGTAAGGACTTATGTGGTATGTTTGCACTTTAGTAAGCAAACGATAATACAATAATACAAGATCTAAAATGTTTGCGAGAATGTTTTCTCCCCCAAAAAGGAAAGTAAGTAAAAAAGCGGGGTAGTGAAACTCACCTTAGTATGCGTATGAAAGAAAGCTAAGTGAAAACTGTTGGACCTCTAACTGCCACCTAAACCATAGGTCTATAAGCATGTGTTCCTGTAGGTTAACATAAACCCTTAGTATCCAAACAATACCATTGTTTAAGTGTTTAGAAAAGATTTACAAGTTTGACTCAAGTTTGACCCGACGACCCGTTGGTGACCTGTTAGTGATTTAATGTTTGATTTGAATACTAAAACATAGTACACAAGTAATTGAAGTTTCATGTTACACAACTCATAACTATCTTAGCATGGCAAGTCATGTCTACACAATGCACGATCAACAAGTTTCTACTTTTATATATAGTATGAACACAAAGTTTGGTTTCCATATGATACTCATTTATAACACGTTTGCATGATCAACATGTTCATAACATAAATCTTACTTGTCCTAGATAGTCATTGCACATAACAAAAGCCTTGAACTTAACATGCAAATCATACTTCACTTAAAGTTTCCAAGTATAGTAAGTTATGAATATCATGCTTGTTTTGAACTGTCTAACACGTTACAACATGTTATTATATCCTAACTAACATGTAGTAATCATTAAACCATATCATACATGTATAATTAGCAAGCTATGAACACTTTAGACAATTAAAGTTTCCTCTTTTAGTAAGTTTGCAAAACCGAGCTAGGTATTAGAAATCTAATTTCACAAATCATTTATACATGAATCAAGTAGCATATAAACATCATAATATCATCCAACTCATGTCTAGTATGCAAGATAAAATTCTTAAAAAGTTTCTATTATAAGTAAGTTATGATTTCTAGCTTGTTTAATGAGATTCAAAGTACCAAACCAATTGCATACAACCTATCTAATATGATTATAACCATAACAAACATCAAACATCTCTAAAATGCAACCCTACACCATCACATAATAAAATTTTTTCATCTTTTAACAAGTTATGAATCATATGAAGCTAGGGTTTTCCAAATAACCATATAAACATCAAATAAATGCAAAACAATAATAAAGTCACCATCTTTATTGTAAAAATTCATGTTTGGATGAACTAGGGTTTCAATCTAAAATCTTGGAATCAAAAAGTAACGAAATTGAACGAAACGACTTATGTAGTAGTGTTAGGAACGCATAGGGGAGTCCGAATACGTGTTCAATTGCAAGATTGAAGATCGAATGGGTGGTGTATGGAGGTGGTTTTGATTCGGCTCAAGGGGGGAGGGGGATTGCTTGCGACGACTTCAAGGAAAATAGGGGATTAGGGTTTTAATTTTTATAAAATTCTTTATATACAAAATTGCTTGGGTTTTTAAAAGATTAGGATAATCCATGGGCTAATTTAAATGGGTTTTTATTTCCTTTAATTAATCCACTAGCTAATTTTTTTTTTAATAATTATTTTTATAAAATTCTCTTTATAAAAATACTAAAGCAGTAAAAACACAACGATACGCGTAAACGTAAGCGATTTCACGAATGTCTACATAATTCACAGAAGAAACACTAAACACATAAATTCACATAATTTAAATTAAAATAATTGTTCGCAATTATTTTTATTAGTTCACCAACGTTATGGGTTCGACTCGTGTGTGATCCGGAAATTCTATGAATTGCCGATACGTGAGTGTTTGTGCGAAACTGACACGTCTAACTAACCCAAATTAAATGTAATGCATGAGTGAATGTTTGAGATAATTGAGTTTGAATAAATAAATGTTTGAGATAACGATGTTTGTGCTAACGGAGTTAACCTGAAAATGTCGGGTGTCACACCAAAGGATTCACCACCCCAGACTCTACCCACCATTTTAAGTCAGTAAGTCTCATCGACATAGAACGATCTTACTACTCTTATAACTCACAATTTACCATATATGTTAACCATACGCTGGTTAACTCGACCAACCTCTAGACACCGACTTACCAGTCCTAACCAGGACTCTTATAACCCGACTGACTTAACAGTTGCACACAATGCACTCTTCCCGACACAACGGTCAATCTAACTCGACACATCACATTGATTCCATCTATTTATCACATCAATATCATCTCATACACAATTAATATAACTTATCACTTGCATGCAATTTAACACATATAAATGCACACAAACACATACCTCATCACCGCACCCTCGTCAGGTTTATCCCCGTCGGGATACTCGTCCTAAGCTCAGCTATACCCTTGTTACAGGGCCCCGCCACTAAACATAGTGACACACTCGTCATCTACGATGACTACCCAGCCACCCACACGGTGATTATATCATCTACCATACGGTGACTGACACATCACCTATACGATGATGACCCCGAAGGACTCCGTCCTCCACACCACTGTTGACCCTACACACGGACAACAATGCAAGCACACAAAGCAACACATATATACAAATGATACTACCTGGATATGTACTATGACTCACCACCCTTTCACGGATCACTTACGTGTGTAATCCTGTAACGAACCAAAATCCGGGTTTCGTTTTCAAATAATTAAATATTTATATTTAATATTATGGTGGAAATAATATTTTATAAATAAGTTGAAGCAAGTGGGTTTCAAGTTTGTAATGGGATTATGTTAGTTTTAACTAACTATAGAATGAAATGGGTGAAATGGAAAGTTGAGGGACTAAAGTTGTAATATGGCAAAATCTGCCATTTGACTAGTTAAAGTCAAAATTAACCTCATTTTGAGGTGTTGGTCGTTCAAGAGAAGAGGAGAAGAAGAGAAATTCGGTTTTGAGCTCAAATCGTGCATTAAGGCTTGTTTTGTGAAGGTTTTGGCTCACACAACACCTTCAAAACATCAAGTAAGTGATTCTCTTTCTCTTGATTTCACCATGAATGTGTTCTTGGTGGGTTTTGGGTGAAATTCGAAATTATGTATGCATGTGATGAAATGGTGTTAGATTATTGATAATCTAGCTAAACTAAAGTTAAAGAATGATGATTAACATCCTAGAACCCTTTGATTTTGATTATGAGAAGTTAGGGTTCATATGGTGGAAATTGGGGGTGTTTGGATCATGATGCTAAAATGATGAATTAATGAAGATTAAGTGTTTTTAAGATGTTAGACACTTGAACAAACACCAAATTAACTTAATAATAATTTTGAAAGAAGAATTAGTGTTAAGATTAAGTTAATGAAACTCAAGTAGGTAAGTTTGTGGTGAAAGAGGGTGTTTGGTTATGAGGATAACCCAAACGGGTCAACTTGGGTTGGAAATGGGAAATTGAGTTGTGAACTCAATTGTAATGAAATTTTGGTATATGTTAGATTACTAAACTAGGTGTGTATGTTTAGGTAATCAAATTGTGGGTCTAGAAGGTGGAGCGGGATCTTCTAACCCGAAAGGTAAGTGCTTTTGCACTTACTTAGTTATGATGATAAAAGAGTTTTATGCAATGTTGTATGTATAATGTGTAAAGTTGCATAATTTGTTATGTGGTATGAATGAGCATAAAATTGTATGCATAATTGAAAGAATGTAGTTATAGTAATTATACTATAATGGGTAGATTGGTTATGGAGTTACGATCTCGTATCCTTTGGGATACGAAGTTATGGCCTACGTGCCATAATGGAAATGGATCATGTGTTGATCATAAATGAAACGGAATTATAAATGATGAAAGTAACTTGTAGGTGACATACAAGTGTACGAAATCCTTAATTGGCCAAATGGGTGTTAACGGGTCAAATGGGTGAAAGGTGTGAAAACAAGTTGTGAATTTTGTGGATTATGTGTTATATTGTGCATAGTATAAACGATACATGAAATGAATTGATTATGCATAAGTGTACGTATGAATGTGAATATGGTTATAATACTATATTGAATATGTGGAGGTTATGATCAAAGAATCATAATGGAAAAGGATCATGGGTTGATCGGATCATGTGTTGATCATAAACGAAACGGAGTTATGGTCTTGTACCATAATGGAAAAGGATCATGGGTTGATCGGATCATGTGTTGATCATAAACGAAACGGAGTTATGGTCTTGTACCATAATGGAAAAGGATCATGGGTTGATCGGATCATGTGTTGATCATAAACGAAATGGAGTTATGGTCTTGTACCATAATGGAAAAGGATCATGGGTTGATCGGATCATGTGTTGATCATAAACGAAACGTAGTTATGGCCTTTGCGCCATAATGGAAATGGATCATGTGTTGATCATAATTGAAACTTGTAGTAAGGATGCAAGAATATGTAGCCTAAATGACAATTTGGGTGCAAACGGGTCAAATGGGTGAATGGGTGAAACAAGTAGAAATTTACTTGTTTGTTATGGATTTATCTCATTACTAATGGTGATATGTGTGGTGAATGTAGGAAAAGCTCCGAGGTAGTCAAAGTCAAGTCCAAGGCGTTGGCGGATCCTCGTATGCATATTTTCATGTTTTGATGATTTGGTGGAATTTCCCCTTTTTGATTGTAATTTGATAAACAAAACATGTTTTTGGGGTGTGATCATGTTGTTAAAGGATTTTTGGTTAAAACCCATGTGTTGGGCAAATTTGTTGTCTTGTATTTTGGAAAAAGATGGAAATTTGGCTAAGTATGAAAGCTGCAAAAACAGCTGAAACTTTTTGTGAAAAAGGGTCCCTCGCGGGCCGCGAGGGATGTGGCATGTATTAGTCGCGGGACGCGACGGGTAAAAAAAAAAATAAAAAAAATATTTCCTGGGTTTAAGACTTCCGCGCGTTAAAGTTTTGTTTTTAAAAGTGGTGTGTTTCAACTCCAATACTTACTTTAGACGTATCCTCTTAACGTCTAGACCCATTACCCAATTCTTTCCGAATAGGTAATTATACAACACACAAACATCGTACCGACTTATAGCCCATACATACCATGGACACCACCTAGACCCATGCAAACACGATAATCGCCGTGTCACGAGGGCACAACACAATACACACAACATCAAGCACATGACGCTTAACGGCATACTAGCATTTACTTGACTCGTTAACGAACCATGTACGGGTTCCCCTGCTAACTCTCCTTATATAACCATCATAGGTTTAACTAAATTCCTGACTCATCCCGACTATCTCATAAGATGACATACACAGATCATCCCAACTCTTGTCCACCCACCCTAGGGACCCCACAACGACCCTTGGCTTCTTTATTACATAATGGTCTCATAAAACACTTCAGGTTTAAATCATAACTCATAATACGTTGGTTTAATAACACATGTGAGTATATACGATAGCCCAAAACAGTACAACAGTTAAAAGAGGGGATTAGAAACTCACCTTTGCTCGGCACACTTCGGTCTCTTGAACCCTCTAACTTCTCGTTCTCGCCTTTCAACCTCGCACCTATAATACACACAAATCATGACTCAATATTCACACCCCGCTCACTCAACTAGTACTACCACGTACATGGCTCCTCTCGTGCATGCGTGCTACCGTGCATGGTTCATACGCACCACGTAACCACTTACATAACTCCATGCGTTTCCCCCGAGTCACCTAATTCGTAACTCATCAAATCCGGCACCTCGTTTACCCTTCTTGACTCGCACCATGCACCGACGAACCAACTCAACCCTTCCCCGGGTCCCCTTCGGCTTCGAGCAGCCCTACGCAGCCGTGACGATCTTGCACGACCACCTATGGCCTCCGACCATTGTAGTCGTGCTCCCCCCGACGCCACCTCATCCCTTCAGGCCTGTTCCCGGCCTTCCGGCTTCTCCTACCCGACTTCACCACGCCGTCGGCCACCCCTAAGGGTTCGGCCGGTCCCCCTCCTATCCCGTAAACGCCCACAAACAAAAACAATAACATTCGAAATCGATTTACGATATTATACCTTTAATTCGAGTGACTCGATTGAATCGAATCACCAAGGACCCGTCTCCTTCCTACACTCGTCTCTTTCTAAACCCTAGAATCATAAAAATGGTTACATTGATTATCCGGGACCCAAAACACGCAAACAATGATTGGAGGATCACAGATATACCTTGATTTGGACAAGAACACGATGAACGACTCGCTCTCCCCTCTCTTCTCTTTCTCGGTAGCCGCAAGACACAATGGAGAGTCGCCCCATGTGTAACACCCTAAAGAGTGGAGTTCTTGGATCAGGCTTTAGTCCTTGCGCGCCACCGGCTCCTCCCCATGCTCGGCCCGTCTCGTAGTTTTTAATAAAACTCTCCCTAAAGTGTCGTTAGTCATTCGATCATCCCTTCTAATTATTTACATCAGAACGAATCCCTGCTTCTTTACCTTCTGTTAATTTTCGTTAAGTTCCCGTAACCTTTTCGTCCACTATATACAATATACACACATATATACTAATCCCGTTTACCTTTTTGCGAGTACACAACCCAAACCGATCCTCTTTTGGCTAACCACGTTCTTTTAATTCCATGAATAGGGTTTTACGTGAAAACCTTCGTTAACCGTCTCATTTACAAAAGTCTTTAATCATCCGGTAGCTCAAATAATCCTTATGTGGATTTTCGGGATGTTACACACAAGTCAGATTCGGACACAAAGGAACCGGTTAGGATTTTCAGGATCCGCCGGATAAGTAACCGGTTCCAATCATTTTGTTGGACCGGATAAAAATCGGACAAATATCGAATAAAAAAGAACCGGTCCCGGCCAGACATAAAAGAACCGGTTCCGGACCGGATCTGACCATTAGGAGAAAAAAGGGCTATATAGCTGTTAATATGGCCGTTTTTTTTTGTATTTTTTGGGTTTTTGAGACTTTAAACTTAGTATAAATAGGTATTGGGGGTATAGGTTAGTTCACAACAATCTTCTAGCTCTCAAAACACAAAAAAACGCTCTTAAAACGCAAAAAAAACGCTCACTTTTTACGCTGTCATGGCTTCCGCTTCCGCAAGCACTCAAAATTCCGTTGGTGGTTCTACTAGCGACGCCACTGTGGTGAGAGTACTTCCTTGCTCCTGAAACCAAGAGATATGGTGTAACGAACCAAAATCCGGGTTTCGTTTCAAATAAATAAATATTTCTATTTAATATTATGGCGGAAATAATATTTTTGGGATAAGTTGAAACAAGTGGGTTTTAAGTTAATTTTGGGGTTATGTTAGTTTTTAACTAGTTTTGGCATGAAAATGGATGAAATGGAAATTGAGGGACTGAAATTGCAAATATGAAAAATCTGCCATATTTGACTTATATGAAGTCAAAATCCAGATTTTTGGGTGTGGGGGTCGATGCTTGCAAGAGAAAAAGGAGAAAGAGGAGAAATTGATCAAGAACGAAATTGGTGACTTGCATGCTCGGGATTAAGGTGTTGATTCACACAATACCTTCCTAACATCAAGTAAGTTCCTCCTTCATCTCTTGAATCCACCATTTATGGTGTTTTTGATTGGTTTTGTAGAAATCCGAAATTTATGATGCATGGGGTTAAATTGGTGTTAGATTGTTGATAATCTAACTAAACTAAAGATAAAGAGTGGTAAATAACATCATAGAACCTTTTTAATTTTGATTTTTAAAAATTAGGGTTAATATGGGATGAATTGGGTGTTTTTGATTTATGATGATAGAATGTTAAATTGAGGTTGAGATAAGTGTTTAATTGATGTTAGGCACTTGAATGAACACCAAATTAACCTAATGATAATGATGGAATGAAAATTAGTGTTAAGAAAATGGTAATGAAACTCAAGTAGGTGAGTTTGGGTGGAAAGATGGTGAACCCAATTAAAATGTGATTTTGAAATATAATAGATTACTAAACTAGGTGAATGTGTTTAGGTAAACAAATTTCAAAGCGTGAAGGAGGAACGGGATCTTCAAACCCGAAATGTAAGTGCTCTGCACTTACTTAGTATTGATGATAAATGTTGATACTTGTGTAGTATGTTTGTATATTATTTTATGTGTAATGAATGTGTACGAAAGTGTATGAACATGTGAATGAATGTAGTTATAGTTGTAATACTATAATGGAAATGTGGTTATGAAGTTATGGTCTATGAACCATAATAGAAATGTGGTGAGGTTATGGTCAAAGTTATCATAATGGGCATGCGATGAAAATTTTGGTCTAAGCACTATGTTGAAATGTAAAGGAGTTATGGTCATGTGCCATAATGGAAATGAAAAATTTGTCAAACATGAGATGGTTTTAAGGAAAGAAAGGAACGTGTATGTGGTTATGCAAGTGATATGTCGTCTAAGGGGTAATTGGGTGGAAACGGGTCAATTGGGTGGAAACGGGTCAAATGGGTAGAAATGGTAATACATTACCATGTTGTTATGATTTGTCTTCTTTACTAATAGTGGATAATTATGTGGTGATATACAGGAAAAGCTCCGATGTAATCAAGGTCAAGTCCATGACAATTGTGGGATTTTCGTATGCGCATTTGTTGGTTTTGGGTGAAACTTAGTTGTTCATCAAATGGTTGTAAAGCAATATATAAATTTGTATTTTTTGGTCCAAAAGATGTGGTTTTGAATGTTTGAACCCATTTCTAGGTATTGGCAAAAATTTTATGGCAAAATGGGTTGAAGTTGGAAAAATTGGCTAAGTGTTGAAATCTGCAGAAAGAATGAAACTTTCTGTGAAAAATGGATCTTCGCGCCACGCGAAAAACCAGGGTCTGGTTTTCGCGACACGTGAAGACCTGGTCTCCTGGACCTCCCTTTTTGGACTCCCTCGCGCCACGCGAAGGGAGGGAGCCCGGTTTTCGCGACACGCGAAGAAAATAAATAAAAAATTCTTGGGACATTTGCTTCCGTGTGTTTTATTGATTAAATAATCGGTGTTAGAACTTAGAGTGTTACATATGGGCTTATTTTGATTTATGTGAAATGTCGAGGAAGACCCTAATTTTGAAACTTAATTGGATCAATATCGGACTATTTAAATATGTACGAGGAAGATCTTAATTTTGAATAAAATGCAACAAAGGATTTAACTCGGCTTTTCAAAACATGTGTAACATCCCAAAATGTCGAGAAATAAAGTTAACGAGTTCAAGCGGGCCGAAGTCGGGCCGGGTCAGTCGCGAACCGGGCTTGGGGAGGTCTCCCCTATAAATAGCCAAGGTCACCACATGTTTCTCTCATTTGCAATTCTAGAGAGAGAAAAACCGTAGAGAGAGAAAGTGTCGGAATCACACAAGATTGCACCCGCTCGTGTCTCCTGCACTCGTGAAGAGAACCTCCAAAGCGGAATCGTCATCCAGGTAACCATTCGAGCTAAATCTGAGTTTTAGTTCGTTTTTGGGTTTTTCGGGTTTTGGGTGAAAAGGTAAGGTTTGAACGGATGAAACTGAAAGATAATCATGGATTTGAGTCCCTTAAAGGAAAACAAACGTTTTGAATGCAAACGGGTTCGAAATCTTGACATGATCAGACCGAATGCGAAAGTTAAGGTTTTTTGCGAAGAACAGGTCGTGCGCACTTGCTAAGTGCGCACGGAGCAGGTCCTGCGCACTTGCTAAGTGCGCAGGAGGAGGAACCTGCGCACTTGCTAAGTGCGCAGGAGGAGGAACCTGCGCACTTGCTAAGTGCGCAGGCAGCAGGGTCTGCGCACTTGCTAAGTGCGCAGACATCAGACTGGTTAAGCAAAGTTATTATGTTTAGAAGGGTTAAACCGTTAGAGTCGGTAATGGTCTGATGTGTATGTAACTACTCAATTCAGATCGTACGTGAAGTCATTGGACCTTCGTTTAGGACAACCGAGACTAGCTTATCAGGTGAGTTCTAGAGCCCTCTTTTAAATGTTTTGTTAATGTTTTTGGGCTGGTGTGCATACTTACGAAATGATGTTTAACGAAATGATGTTTTAACAAAACGATGTTTACGAAAGGAAAGGTTTTGAAATGTTTTTGCCAAAAAGGTTACGAATGCTTTATGAACGGTTTAAATGAGGAAATGTTTAATGAGAAGAGAAAGAGGTAAAGGTTTTAAAGAAGTCATTACAAATCTAATCTGTCGAATGAATGGAATTGACGAATGAAGTCTGGGAATGAGATTCCCAGCCTTGTGGTAGATTATGGACAGCGAGCCATAGTTGCCACAAGAACAACAGGGGCATTGTCTATGTGGCATGTCAATGGTTATGATGTTGTACAACTGGTAAAGGGAGTAACGACGGTTACTCAGGGGTTAACGTGACCCTATGTAAGGTTAAATTATGATCCGACGATGTTATGGCTGAGAGTCATAACCGTCGATGGAAGTTGTCGGTTTATGGACATGAGAGCCAAAAGGGCAACTGAATGGGTATTGTCGGTCCTCGCGCAGTTAGCCTTGGGGGCAATACCAAAAGGGAATTGACGGAATGTATGGTATTGTCGGTCTTCGTGCAGTTAAGCCTTAGGGGCAATACCATACTAAATGACGGAACGAAGGGTAACGCAGATCTAGATAATAATGTATGACTTAAATGAATGTTAAAAGTTTTAAAGAACGATCCGTTTAACGGTGTTTATGATTATGATGTTGATGATGATATGGGTACGAAACCTTTTTAAAGATGTTATTATTACATGCTTTTGTGAAAGGTTTTACTAAATGAATGATACGTTTTTGGCAAATGTTAATGTTAAAGTTTTTATGAAATGCTAGAACTCACCAGCATAGCTGACTTTTTAGTATGCACATTCAGGTTAAGGCAGGTATGGACGATGGACGGCGATGCTTGGCAAGCGAGAAGAGTTACCCGGCCGATCATGAAGACTGGCATCCCGTTATGAGTTGTTTATGTTAAGTTTATGTAATTGACAATGTACGCTTCCGCATGTATGAACAAGTTTTTAGTTATGTTGAATGAATGATTCCGCTGCGTTATTTGATATTCATGTTTAAGAACTGTTTGTGAATGAGTAAATCCAACGGGTGAGGCCTCCCGGGTTTGGGGCCTTACAACATGTTTGATTATTATTTACGCAAATATGGTAGTAGTGGTAATCCATCAAACATGCGTGAATCAATGGCTTCGGGTTCAAGTTCTAGTAGTTCAAGGAACCCGATGCTAAATTTATTTAACACTTTAAGAAACGAAAAATACTAAACGAGCTCGTGGAAGCACACCAAGTAGGGAGCTCGGGAGATATCAAGCAACCGACTTTATTTCAACTCTAAGATCCGAAGAGCTTGAAAACTTTGATATCTTGAGTTGGTGGTAATGAAGGGAATCCTAATATCCCATTCTCGTCGCAATGACCCGTAACCTACTAACCGTCCAAGCTTCCACGGTAGCTTCGGAATCTGCTTTTTCTCTTAGTGGCAGGGTTTTATCTATTCGAAGAACGAGGCTTACACCGGAATCTATGGAGATGTGTGTTTACTTGAAGGACCATTTGGATGCCGCCGAACGTGTACAAGATGTTGCAAAACTAGAAGGCGAGCTTGACATTGAACAAGAAATACACGAGTTCGAAGCAGAACAAGGGACGGTGAATCCACTTTCGGACGAAGAACAAGCTTATGATGAAGCCCAACGTATCAAAAGTGACAGAACAAAACATATACCGCCAAGATTCTTTTCATACACCCAGGACCTTATCAAAGAGAATCAGGTTGAAATTAGATATGTCCAATCTAGCAACAATTCAACTGATCTTTTCACAAAGGCACTCCCTACAACAATTTTTAGAAAACACGTTCATGATATTGGAATGCGACATGTACGGACTATATAGTGAGTTACAGATGACAACTTGAGGGGGAGCTATATACTGCACTCTTTTTTCCTTGGCTAAAGTTTTTTCCCACTGAGTTTTCTTTAGCAAGGTTTTTAATGAGGCAGTACTTCAAAATCTCCAAAATTGAAAAAAGTGTCATCCAAGGGGGAGTGTTATGAAATATTAAAAGATATGGATGAACACATTTTTCAACCTAGCTTCATACCTACATGTACACCAAATAGTTTATCTTGTTTATTGGTTTACCATGTAGTAACTTTTGTAGTATAAATATCACCTCAAAGTGAATGAGAAAGTGCACCTCTTGTATACACTTTTATAAAAGTCTATGCATTTCTCTACTTCTTATTCTTATCCCCTCTAAATTTCTTATGTTACAAACACTAATCTTGAGGTAATTCTAGTTATATTATAACACGTTATCAGCACGAGAGTTCTTATATAAATCAAGAAGATCATAAAAGCACAAAGACATCCATCATAAGCAAGATAAACACTTCATTAATAAGAGTTCATAATATACATTGAGAAGACAAGTATTATGGCAAATGAAATAAGTATATAGGACATCTTATTATGGACATTTGCTAACTATAAGACTACTAACAATCTAACACTTTATTTATGCACACTAACTTTTATTTATGCAACTAACATTTTATTTATATGTCAATCTAACTTTTATTTATGCATCTAACTTTTATTTATGTAACTAATCTTTATTTTATGTCAACTAACTTTTAATTATGTTTACTAACGTTTATTTATTCATACTGACATTTTATTCTTATGCTAACGTTTATTTATGCATACTAACATTTTTATCCTTTCTTAATTTTGTGCATACTAACTTTTATTCTTACGTCTTAATCTCATAATTCATGTGTAAATTACTTTTTTTGCTTTTACAAAAGTAATTTTCAAACACACAACGGTAACATGACCGTTTGTAAACGGATATAATTTTTTACTATAAATTGACAATCTCTTTTCTCTTACAACAAACAGATTATCTAATTTTCTCAAATTCATCCAAGACAGTTTTCAAAGATGATTCACCCAGCTTTATTATTAGCCATCATAATGCTCATTTTAGTTATTATCCCACTTTCTGAAGTCCCACCTGAAGAATTTAAACTTTTATTGTTTATATATTTGTTTATAGCTCTACCACTCTATTGTATCTCAATGCTTATTGATATATATGGATTCTAATATTTATCTTATTATTTGCTCTATTATGTTTAGCAACAAAATGTCAAACATTGTAAAAATTGAATTTCCAGCTCTTGAAATTACTGGAGAAAATTATATGCCATGGACGGCACACGTAAAAAGGCACTTAAAATCAATGGGAGTTCTTGAAACAATACAAGAAGGAAATAAATGCTCAGAGCAAGATAAAGCGAAAGCTGATGTCTTCCTCCACAAACATATTGACAAAATGTTACAATTTGAATACTCAAATTGTGATGACCCACACATGTTGTGGAAAGATTTACAAAGCAGATTTGATCATCAAAAGGAAGTTTTGCTTCCTACTGCTAGAGATGAATGGAACAATCTCAGGTTCCAAGATTTTAAAAAAGTAAATGAGTACACATCTGCTTTATTCAGAATATGTTCAACACTCAGATTTTGTGGGCAAAATGTTACGGAGGAAGATATGTTGGAGAAAACTTTCTCCACATTCCATGCATCGAATAAAACTTGCAACAACAATATCGATTGCAAAAGTTTAAAAGATATTCTGATCTAAACTCTTTTCTCCTCGTAGCAGAAAAAAACAATGAGCTAATAATGAAAAATCATGAAGCTCGTCCCACGGGATCACTAGCATTTCCAGAAGCTAATGCTGTTAACAATAATGATACTAAAAATTATGGACGTAAATGGGGACGAAGTCGTGGACGTAGCCATTTAGATAAAAACCATAATAATGGTTGCAACCATTCCTTCAAATGGAACAACAATTATAATCGAGGTAATTATCGTGGTCGTGGTCGTGGCCGTGGCCGTGGCCGTGGTCGTATCCAAAGAGCCAACAATTACCACACTCCACAAAATGGCAATCCCAACCAACAAAAGAAATTTAAAAATGAAATCGGAACGTCTCAAAATCATGGCAGTTCATGTTTTAGATGTGGAAGTTCAAACCACTGGTCAAAGGCTTGTCGCACACCTTCACATCTGTGTAAACTATACCAAGCGTCCCTTAAAGGAAAGGAGAAAGAAGTGAACCATGTGGATAATTTTAACAATGTCAACACTGAGCTTAATAACTCAGACTTCATCGATGACTTGGGACTATGAAATAAGTGTTACTAGTGATAATTATGTATTTTATAAACTATGTTTGACTATGTTTAATTAGTCTCCCCTTTTCATATAACATTTTATGTATTTTCCTAATTATGTTTGACTATGTTTAATTAGTTTCTATTTCATGTAATATATTATGTATTTTCCCAAAGTATGCTTAACTATGTTTAATCTTTCATGCAATATATTTAACATAATAAATATATCTTATTGAAGATCTCGTAACGAATACTTTACACATTTATTATTTTTCTCTCTTAATTCTTTTATTCATATTTGAAGATTAAAATGAAAATCAATGGAGCGCGAGATCAAACAAAGGATGGAGATATGTGTATAGCGGATAGTGGTGCCACACACACTATTCTTAAGTCGAAGAGATATTTTTGTGAATTGAAACCAACAAAGGGAACTATTGATACAATATCAGGTCCTACAGATATAATAGAAGGAGTGGTAAAAGCTAATTTAGTATTACCAAATGGTACAAAGCTTTTAATAGAGAATGCTTTATTTTCCCCAAAATCAACGAGAAATTTGTTGAGTTTCAAAAAACATATATCATAATGGATACGATACACAGTCAAGGACTGTTGATAATGAAAAATATTTGCATATCATGAATGAAAATCACATCTTGGAAAAATTACCAATGCTCCATTCAGGTTTACATTATACACATATTAATGTGCCTCAAGCGCATATGACAATTAAAGAAAAATGTTATGATCATGGTATATTCAACTTATGGCATGACAGATTGGGCCACCCAGGGTCTACAATGATGAAAAGAATAATTGAAAATACACATGGGCATCCCTTAAAGGATCAAAAGATTCCTCAAACGGATAAAATACATCAGTGCGCATCTTGCTCACTTGGAAAACTGATTACAAGGCCTTCGCTGTTAAAAGTTGAAAAGGAATCACCTATGTTTCTTGAAAGAATTCAAGGTGATATATGTGGACCAATTCACCCACCATGTGGACCATTTAGATACTTCATGGTCTTAATAGACGCATCAAGTAGATGGTCTCATGTCTCTTTATTATCAACTCGTAATGTAGCTTTTGCTAAATTCCTTGCTCAAATTATTAAATTACGAGCACATTTTCCTGACTATACTGTTAAAAGAGTGAGACTCGATAATGCTGGTGAATTTACATCACATGCTTTTAATGATTATTGTATGTCTATTGGAATTGTTGTCGAACACCCAGTTGCTCATGTACATACCCAAAATGGTTTAGCTGAATCGTTAATCAAACGCCTCCAGCTAATAGCTAGACCATTAATATTCAAAACAAAACTTCCTGTGTCCATTTGGGGCCATGCAATTTTACATGCTGGATCATTGATTCGTATGAGACCAAGTGCAAATCACAAATATTCTCCTCTACAACTTGTGTCTGGCCAAGAGCCAAACATTTCCCACCTTAGAACTTTTGGATGTGCAGTGTATGTTCCTATTGCACCACCACAACGCACTAAAATGGGTCCCCAAAGAAGGTTGGGAATATATGTTAGATATGAAACAGCTTCGATCATAAGATATCTTAAACCTTTAACAGGTGATGTCTTTACAGCACGTTTTGCTGATTGCCACTTTAATGAGACAATTTTCCCGGCATTAGGGGGAGAAAAGAAAAATCAAGAAAATGATGTCTCATGGTGTGAACCTTCATTGTTATATCAGGATCCAAGGACAAGACAATGTGAGACAGAGGTTCAAAAGATAATGCATCTTCAAGAAATTGCAAATCAATTGCCTGATGCATTTACCGATACAAAAAGGGTAACTAAATCTCATATACCAGCTGCTAATGCTCCCGCTCGAGTTGAGATTCCACATAAACAAGTAGATGATAACATGACTCATGAATCTCAGAAGCGTTTGAAACGCGGAAGGCCGATTGGTTCAAAGGATAAAAATCCTCGAAAAAGAAAAGGACTTGAAAAGGAAATTGATTCTAATGAAACGCCAAATATCAAAACCTTTTCTGAGGAAGAAGTGAATGACACCAACAAAGAGATGTCAATCAACTACGGTCATACACATATATTATGGAACCGAAATGAAATGGAAAATATTGATGAGATATTTTCTTATTCTGTGGCAAGTGAAATTATGAGCGAGGATGACAATCCTGAACCAAAATCTGTCAACGACTGTCAAAATCGACATGACTGGGATAAATGGAAAGATGCTATGCAAGCTGAATTAAATTCGCTTAATAAACGGAAGGTTTTTGGACCTATTGTTATTACACCTAAGGCCGTAAATCCTGTAGGATATAAATGGATTTTTGTGCGAAAGCGGAATGAGAAAAATGAAGTTACAAGATATAAAGCGAGACTCGTAGCTCAAGGTTTTTCCCAAAGGCCAGGTATTGACTACGAGGAAACATATTCTCCCGTTATGGACGCAATTACCTTTAGATATTTAATCAGCTTAGCTGTCTCTAAAAATTTAGAAATGTGTCTTATGGATGTCATTACAGCTTACTTGTATGGCTCACTTGATAATGACATCTACATGAAAATTCCTGAAGGATTTAAAATCCCTAAAGCGTTAAGCTCAAAACCTAAAGAAATGTATTCAATCAAATTACAAAGATCTTTATATGGATTGAAACAATCTGGAAGGAAGTGGTACAATCGTTTGAGTGATTATTTGATAAGTAAAGGCTATACAAATAATCTTATTTGCTCGTGCGTCTTTATTAAGAAGACAACATCAGGATGTGTGATCATAGCTATATACGTTGATGATCTAAATATAATTGGCACACATAAAGAAATCCATGAAGTGATTACCCTTTTAAAGAAAGAATTTGAAATGAAAGATCTTGGAAAAACCAAATATTGTCTTGGTTTACAAATTGAGCATACGAATAATGGAATACTTGTGCATCAATCAAATTATACTGAAAAGCTTTTAAAACGTTTCAATATGGACAAGGCAAATCCTTTAAGCACCCCAATGGTTGTTAGATCACTCAATGTCGAAAATGATCCATTTCGCCCTTGCGAAGATAGTGAGGAAATCCTTGGTCCAGAGGTACCATACCTCAGTGCAATTGGAGCTCTTATGTATCTTACTAACTGTACAAGACCTGACATTTCTTTTGCAGTTAATTTGTTAGCAAGGTTTAGTTCATCCCCCACAAAAAGACACTGGAATGGGATTAAACATATTTTTCGATACCTTCAAGGAACTATTGATTTAGGCTTATTTTATCCTAACTATTCGAAAGAAGGTTTGGTTGGTTATGCAGACGCAGGTTATTTATCGGATCCTCATAAGGCGAGATCTCAAACTAGATACGTATTTATGAACGGAGGAACTGCAATTTCATGGCGTTCTCAGAAACAAACACTTGTTGCAACATCCTCAAATCATGCTGAAGTCATTGCACTACATGAAGCTTCCAGAGAATGTGTATGGCTGAGATCTATGACACAACTCATAATGACTTCCTGTGGACTAGAGAAAGATAAAAGTCCAACTCCAATATACGAAGATAACGCGGCTTGTGTCTCGCAAATGAAAGAAGGATATATCAAAAGTGACAGAACAAAACATATACCGCCAAGATTCTTTTCATACACCCAGGACCTTATCAAAGAGAATCAGGTTGAAATTAGATATGTCCAATCTAGCAACAATTCAACTGATCTTTTCACAAAGGCATTCCCTACAACAATTTTTAGGAAACACGTTCATGATATTGGAATGCGACATGTACGGACTATATAGTGAGTTACAGATGACAACTTGAGGGGGAGCTATATACTGCACTCTTTTTTCCTTGGCTAAAGTTTTTTCCCACTGAGTTTTCTTTAGCAAGGTTTTTAATGAGGCAGTACTTCAAAATCTCCAAAATTGAAAAAAGTGTCATCCAAGGGGGAGTGTTATGAAATATTAAAAGATATGGATGAACACATTTTTCAACCTAGCTTCATACCTACATGTACTCCAAATAGTTTATCTTGTTTATTGGTTTACCATGTAGTAACTTTTGTAGTATAAATATCACCTCAAAGTGAATGAGAAAGTGCACCTCTTGTATACACTTTTATAAAAGTCTATGCAATTCTCTACTTCTTATTCTTATCCCCTCTAAATTTCTTATGTTACAAACACTAATCTTGAGGTAATTCTAGTTATATTATAACAAATAGCAATATTTAATAAAGATGGAAGATTTTTGTGGAACTTCTAAAATCTTAATCTTCTCTTCGGAAGTCGGAACAAAAAGTCATCGGCTCATCATGGAGCCACGTCGTCGGCTATTACTTCGTGTCGATCTCTCCATTTTGAGCTCACCATCTTATTACACACAATCTCCTTGTATCACTGCCACGTAATCGTGAGTCACACTTCACCATAAACTACGGCGACATGTGTTATGTTCACAAGAAGGGAAATTCATTATAAAAACAGAGTTAGGCGTATTCATGTCTCACTATCTCATCTCCTCAAAACAAATTTGAAGCTTTCGAGTTCTAACCGTCTCAAATACATTTCTCCGGCGAGATCTAGAAATCCCGACGAATTAGAAACAAACCCAAACACCAAACAAACGAATTAGAAAGAAGAAGTAACAGTAAGGAATCCGTGATAGCTAGACGTAATTTGTTATTCTTTATTTTGTGATCATCGTTTAAGGTACGGATAGTGTGAAGTTATGTTTGGCCTTCAGGCATCTATTTCCTTATTTTATATCAAGTTTATGTTACTAATGTATGTTTTTGAATGTTAAAAGTACCCCGAAAATATTTTATATCCGTTAATCGAAAAATGGTTTATGAAATCTATTTTTTACATGTCTGTAAATTACTTGTTTATGAGTTTATGGGTTTACGAGTTTGCATGTTTTACGGGATTGCATGCTTACGAGTTTACAAGTTTACGAATTCACAAGTTTACAAACTTTCATGTTTACAAGTTACAAGTTTTGGAAGCTTACGACATTTAAATATGTAAAAGTTATAAGTTTTAAATACTCTCAAGTTTACAAGTTTATGATATACCCAAGTCTGCTACTAATTGAGAAGCTGACCTCATATACATCGTTGTTGCATAGAACGGTGTAGTACTAATCGTGACAGTACGTTGAGATCACGACGTCTCAAACTTATAAGCTCAAAGAGCAACATGGTACATTATGTACAAATACGGAGGCGTATGGATTAATCCTAGTAAAAAGTTAAATGAACATGTTACAAGGGGAATTGGTTGTGTGATTTGCCCGCACACCTATTTCCATATGGACGTATGGGCTAGATATCATGCGTTACCCATGTTAATTAAATGAACCATGTGGACTTCGGGTAAAATCTATGTTTATATATTGATTCTGAAATATTAAGAACGTTTTTCTTGAAAAGTGTTTTAGCTTTCTACTCAAACGAAACATGCCATTTTATACCCTCTATCCGCTCCCTGGGCAAAATTACTTTTGCTTAGACGTACTTTTTTGTGTTTTCCTTCTTGTACGTCAGGTTATCAAGACAATCTGGGACGGGTCATGAAAGAGTGTTTGAGAGTAGGAAAAGACCTTGTGCAAATAAACTAGTGTATTAGACTTTGTATTTCATATTAAGTTGTAAAACCTTATAATGAATAAACATTTATGGAATTATGTTTTTGACCTGACTCTGTGAAAGTGACACGTCGGCCATTCCGGGTCGAGGTGTTACAAAAATACTCAAAGTAAAAGGGGTAAAAGGAATGGATAGCCTAACGTGTCATTATATGCTAAAAGGACCACTGGGGTTGGAATGTTGGATATCCAAAGTATCTTGGAGTAGGCAAGTGTGTCTTAGGATGGAAACTTTCTCTTTATTTGTAGCTTGGAGCAGTTGGGAAGAACACCGGCCTGGCCTCTTTCTTTTTCAATCCTTAGAAAAAGGAGAGGAAAAGGAATAGGTTAGGGACGATTACAAGTGCCTGTTCTTGAGGCTTTCTAGGCGTAGGCCTAAAGCTATAGTGTAATTCCCTGTGACTATTGACTAGCACAACAGGCTGTGGGATTTGGGTGGGCTTCTCGGGTCACTTAGTCTTTTCACACCTTTCTTTGTAATATGCCAAAAGGTTTCTGGACTTGAACCAGAGGCATCGCCCATGACCAGTCAGCTAGCTGAAGTTAGAAAGTTCAGAAGTAGCTTCTCTCCTAGCTGAGTCTTCTATTTTGCAAAAATAACTAGACGCGTCCGTTAACTCAATCGTGGCCAGTCTGTAATTGAGGCTTTCTAGACGTAAAAAAAGAAAAAAAATATGAGGTTTTCAAGTCTCACAAAAGTAAAGAAATTTGTCATTCCAAAAACAAAATATGCTAAAAGGGGTGTAAACGAACCAAGCCAGCTCGCGAGCTACTCGAGATCGGTTCGCTAAAAACTCGAATCGAGCCGAGCTTAAACGAGCTCGAGCCTAAAAATAAGCTTGTTTAATAAACAAGCCCGAGCCCGAACTTCACTTATCGAGCTCGAGCCGGCTCGAGAGCCTAAACGAGTCTATTATTTATATAATTTTTTAACTAATGTATTAAATATATATTTATAAATAATAATTAGTATATATAAAATTATGATAAAAATAACTAAATAATATATAATATGTTATCTATAAAAATTAAAATTAAATTTATATAAAAATAAAAATAATTATAAATATATATATATATATAAATTAATTAATAAATAATAAACGAGCCGAGCCCGAGCTTGAAAAACTACCCACAAGCCGAACCCGAGCTTTAGAAATAGAGCTCGAACGAGCCGAGCTCGAGCTCACAGTAAGTTCTCGGCTCGTTTACACCCCTGCGCCTAAAAGACCAAAAAGATTAAATGGCCTTTTTACTCGTCATAAGCCGTTCGATATTTTCACTAAATTGTAGTTACTTAACTTTTCTTTATTAAAAGTTTAAGAAGTTTCATTAGTGACGGAAATATTTAGTCACTAAAGTGTAACAATTTAGTTTACTTTTGTATTTATTGAAATTTTACATGAAATTTATTTTCAAACGGTACACAATTTCCTATATAAATTAGTGCAACATCAAATCATTATTAAGCCACTAACCGGAAAAAGTTGATGGTTAGAATAACAGTCATGTTGAAAACGTAAGTCCATCCGCAGTGTTTCACGTCCCGTCATGGCACTGCCACATCAGTACAGGGGGAATCACTAAGGTGTATAGTGGCTTTACGGCCCGCATTAATGAGTGATTTTTTTAATTTCATTTTGTTAATTTTTAAAAACAATTGATATTTATTTTTTAAAACAATTATTTATTAGTTGAAATGTCGATCCAAACACGTTAAAAAACCATTTACGCGACGAAAAATAGCTTTTTTTTAAAACAACTCCGTTTTCGTTAAAATTTATACCTAGATGTTCAGAAAAATAAAATAAACAAGCCCGTGTATTTCGTTTTTTTTTAATTACCGAGTATTAGTTATTTGAGAAAACCAAATTAAATCATAAACTAAGAAAAAGAAATAATGAGATGGAAGGATTTGATTCGATGAGTTAATGGTGAAGAATTGCCCCTTGCCCATGAATGCCCCTACGCCTCCCCAATCACGCCCTAGGGGGGGTGTTTCACGCCCGTGAATGACCATGTGGATACCCCCCCAATGCTACCACTACACATACACTAAATCTAAGTACTCGCTTCAAAGGATATATTAGACCTAAAATTACGTATATTCATAAATATTCATAATTTTGGACGATAAAGTTTAACACCCAACCTGACCCGTTTGACTCTCACCGGTCGACATGGATTTCCCATTCTAGTGTAGCCTTTAAGAACATGATTTAAGTTATATTCTATCTCTAGTGTAGCCTTTAAGAACATGATTTAAGTTATATTCTATCTCTAACAAGTCAAATAGTTAAGACAACAAATTACTTAAAATGTAACTAATTAGACGTTAAGGTTTGCCCGACTCTTATATCTAAATTGTTTTCGTTTTCGTTTGGAGTCCAGAATATAACTCTAATGGGGTTTTCCCAAAATTCGTGAATTTAACTGATACCGTTTGAATCATAAGAGTGCAAGAATCATGGATCTAATTAATTCATGTGTTTGATAATTTGTTCAATCCTAATTATGTATTGTGTCAATTTTAATTTCTCAAGATTTGACCACAGTGTCAAATGTTCAATCTTTTCGTTTGGAGTCTTGATTATAAATTTAATAAATCTCTTTTTTTTAATAAAATTCTGAAATATAATTTATTTTCTGAAATCTTTTTGCTATTTGATAGGCTCTTACTTTTGACAATAAAAACATTCAAACATCCAAAATTAAGGAATGTCAGCAAATCCTTTTGGGGAAAAAAACAAAGACTTATAATGGGGACAGCAGAGGGGCCTTCCAACAGGTGTAACCACCAGGCCAAAATGGTGCAACAGTGGTGCGGTGGTTTAAGCTTAAAAGAAGTAAAGTCACGAGTATCGTACCTCATGGTCTGCCCAAATATTACACCCTGTCCCGTCTCATTTATTTCTTACGTCTCTTTTTAAGTAGGGTTGGTTATTTGGAAATCTTTTGATTTTATTTGGACATCCTGGTGCCCTATATTGCCCGTATAGGGCTATACTGGCCGTGTAGGTTCATTACCAACGATTGACTGGCTAGGAGAGGAAGAATGGGTATAATATAAGACTATACTGCCCGTATAGGGCTATACTGCCCGTATATATATATTTTTTTTAAATTTCACTCCAAATTTTTTTATAAATTTTTTTTGTTCAACTATTATTATAAAATTTTATAATATTTTAACGGATCGTATAGATATTTTTTTTATAGAATTTTTTTTAAACTTCAAATATTTTTATAGAATTTTATTTTTTTATATATATTTTTTCTTTGTTTAACTATTGTTATAAAATTTTACCAAAAAGTTATACTGCCCGTATAGCCCTATACTGCGCGTATATGTGTGCATTTAATGCTGATGAAACCCTATACGGGTAGTATTGAGCTATACGAGCCGTATAATGGGTGTCCAACTAATTTTTAGGGTTGTCCAAATAAAATCACCGTTTTAAGTTTTATGCAGCTACAATAACGTGTAACAAAAAGGAAACTATAAATAAGTTTTTAAAAGAAAATTGAAAAAAACAGATGGTAAAAATATAACTCTGAGCTCCAAGTGGCCCATTAAGTATTTTGACCCAGGGCATGGGGCCTCCATATTATAGGGCCTTCAATCTAAAAAAATAATTTATTTGTAAGCAATTTTGGGCTTTTGTAACGTCATATATGGGCCTCCAGCAGAAACAAGGAAGCCGCATTCAATTCAATTGAGCGGGATGATTGAGATTGAGCGACATTCAGGGGATTAGGGTTTGCTTCGAATCGAATCGAGTCGAATGACTGTGCGACATTGAGCAAGATTTTGTTATACACAACTTATGGTCAGTGCTTACATACAGTTCCATAGCAGGCGACGAAGGGGGAGGGAGGGATTGCTTCGAATCGGATTTGGCTTTTAGGAATTCGAATCAGGGGTTTGTTCAGATTGATTGATTTCGTGTTCAGATTTTGGTTTGCTCGTATTTCGTGTTCAGAGGTCCTCTTTCGTGTTCAGATTGTGGGTTGCTTGACTTTGTGTTCATATTTTGGACTACGGTTTCGTCTGACAGAGGTTTGCTTGATTTCGTGTTCAGATTTTGGACCTGTGGTTTCGTGTTCAGATTCCGATTCGGACCTGTGGTTTCTTGTTCAGAGTTTGATTGTGGTTTGCTTGATTTCATGTTCAGATTTCGACCTGTGGACCTGCTAGTTGCTAATCAAATCTGGTAAATAAGTTTTAATTTGTTTTGCCTTTGCTCATTGTGATTTAATTGTGGTTTGCTTGCTTAATTGCTCATTTAGATTGAATTGTTGTTGTGTTAAACAATTCTAAAGGTCAAACCGAAAGCATAAGTTTGAATATCGTGCGTTAGAAAGGGGATGGTTTTTAGTTTTTTATTGCCAATTGTAAATGTTTTAGTTTATTATTGCCGGTCCCAAGCTCGGATAAAAAGAGAAGGGTTTTTATAATATGACTTTTGAAAAAGGGTCCCAAACTTTTAGTTCGCTTGAGGCCACCAAGTACCTTGAGCCGGCCCTGAGTAAGAGCTATGTTAACGATGGTTCTAATGGTTAAGGTGCACTAATTTTGTTAAAATATGGTTCAGGTGAGACCAAGGGGTTAAGATTATAAATACGTCCAACATCCCTTTTCAAAAGATGAGTACTGTTTGGAAAAACGCAATAAATAGAGAAGCTAATTACCTAGTTACTCGTATTTTGTAGCCATAACTAAATGAAAATCGTTCTCTACCTCAGGTCAAACTTCCAAGTGGTCGGGTTAAGATCTATTCAGGTCGTCAACAATTCAAAGTCACACGTAAAAATGGACATGAATATGATATATGAGAAAATAACAATGCTTGACATGAATACGTCCAACATCCCTTTTCAAAAGATGAGTACTGTTTGGCAAAACGCAATAAATAGAGAAGCTAATTACCTAGTTACTCGTATTTTGTAGCCATAACTAAATGAAAATCGTTCTCTACCTCGGGTCAAACTTCCAAGTGGTCGGGTTAAGATCTATTCAGGTCGTCAACAATTCAAAGCCACACGTAAAAATGGACATGAATATGATATATGAGAAAATAACAATGCTTGAAATGTAGCATCTCCCAAACCTCAAATGATCCGGAACCACCTTCTAGTACAATAACATAATTTCAAATCTAATAGACAAAGGTACACTGTTTATTCATTTTTTAATAAAATAGACCAGAAATCTCACTTTTCACCCACCAAAATATGTATTCATGAGTATACAAATAAAAGGTTATAAAACAGGTACCTTTCTGCATAAAAACAAACGAGATCAACAGATTGAGAATTTAAAAAATAAAGAACAGAAATAAAAATAAAAACTCTGGCCTTATTCGACATCATCAGGCTTCTCGGTTTCCATAGCCGCCGGTGAATCTGAATTGTGGACATTGTTATCGTCTGGAAACATTCTCCTTCAAAGAAACATCAACAATAACAAGAATAATATAGAGTTCAACTAGAATATACCTATCAAGAGTCTTAGCACGTGTTTCACTAACCTTCGCATCTGTGTCATTCTCAGAGATAAAGCAGTTAAGTTGTTTCATACATCAACCTTAAATGATGCAAACTAGCTATAGTAGCTACATCCATTACAATCCTTCTTTTGAAGATCAGTGAAATAAATAGCTATCCCAATGCAGCTATCAACAATTGATGTGTTTAATTTCTTTTCAACCATCGTTTCATGTTTTTAAAATCACACCCATAACCCGTGGCAGAGTAACATGTCTTTGTTTCCCTTTAATTATGAGCATGGATCACTGAAAACCATCAGGTTCCTTAGTAATTGAGAAGGGAAATGCTTTGAGATCCTGTTGCAATTCAGAATCAAAGAAAGGTCGCCCATATCAACCGCTTAATCTGGGATATAGTATTCTTTAGGTTCACATGCTGGATATCAGAAGTCTCACTATTTGACTCATTGTCAAGAAAAACATCAATTCCTCTTTGTCACAACACAACTCTTAATCCTAAGATCAAATCCTACCACAATCATCCTTGGCACAAATCGTTAACCATAGAGTTCTTTTTATTTTACGTATTACTACTCTAAAGTTACAAACTTACAACTAAAACACAAAATTTTATTTTATTTTTTCTAAATTAAACGGTTACTCCGTAAACCCGTCAGATTAACCTTGTTTCAACAAGAAATTAACCCGAAATCATTTAAATTAAACCCATAAATTTTGAATTATATCCGTATGGTTTTGTGTCATTTCTAAAGTTGAAAAATTGTTTGTTGTGTTAAATTATGTGTAATTCTTAACTATTTAGTTGACATTGGGGAATAGTGGTTTGGTAAGGTTTACATTTTGGTGGTGAAAGCTCTAATCAGGCTGGCACAACATTAATTAAATTTTTTTTGTTCCCGCAACATTTTTGTGTATGTATATACAAATGGAGATGAAAATAAGACTAAAAAGATGGCTGGTTGTTTGTGCGCATGTTGTAATCCAAGAGACCTGGATTCGAGTCCAGAAAGCCTTTTCTGTGGAATTTTTTTTAATCAATCATTTCGGTTGCATTTTTTTTAATTTGGTTTTTATTATTTAATTGAGACCATATTTAGCTGAAAATATAAATTGTTTTTTTATTATTTAATTAAGACTATATTTAGCTGAAAATATAATTATGTTTTTTACTTTAGGTTCATTTTTTATAACGTTAAAACATTAATTTTTTCGTTAGGTCAATAACATTTGATGAATCGTCAAAACATTCTTTTTAACTCTCCCGTCACAACCTGGCGGGTGTAAAAACCAAGTAACTTTTAAGGTAGAAAATTTACAAACAAATGTTATTACCACGTCAGCTATTAATTATCAAACATCTGTCCTCTAAGAAAAGCTACACGTTTTGCACCGTTCTAGCTATCCTTCGATTCGTCAATTACTTCATCTACACGCTTCGATTCTTCATCGTTTGCTCTCAAGCAATCAGAGATCTTAAACATCTCCATAAATTCAAGTAAGATTCCCTATTCTTAACCCTTGATTTGAATTTCTAGGGTTTTGTTCGATTATGTTTTTGAGTTTTAGCGCTGATTAGGGTTTTGAACAACTTGTTTGATTTCTGACATTAGGTTTTCAATTTGAGTATCTTGAAGCTATAATTGAATGTTGCCAATGTTTGATCTTTGAATATTGTATAATAAAAAGATGAGGTGGGAACCACATGGAGTTTATGTGTTAATCCCCTGTTTTGGGGCTTATAATGAGTAGTTGCTTGTTCTTGTTGCAAATTATGTGCCTTAGAATGTTATGAATTTTAGTATTATGATTTGAACTGTTTATTGGTATTTTCCATTAACAGATTTGTCTTATAGCATGGACGGTTATACATATGAGTAAGAATCTTGCAAATGAATATCAATTAGAACAATTTTGTAAAGGATTAAGCACTAGTCGTGGCGTAGTGTGGTATGGTTTTGGGAATTTATAGGTGTAATTTTGATAGTAAACATGAGTTTGAATGTATGTATCTAAAGAGCGGGCCGGGAAGTCTTGATAAAGATGTCTAGAGGATATTTAGCTATAAGTAGAGAAGATATTGAGAATGCTATACCTGGAGGGCCTTGAGCGGGCACTAGTTGAGTTCACATGTGGTTAAAGTTTAAGAATTCATTGTGCAAGTTCTAGTACTATTTGCAAATCTGATGCATTTACCACCTTCTGATGCATTTTGCAATCTGATGCATTTACCATCTTATTCACTGGACTGGCTGTTCTAAGTGGTGGATTGGGTTGTTATTCTCACCAACTTTAGAACATACTTGTCAATAGCGCTTGTAGCGCGCTACATAGCGATTCGTTAAGTGACCGCTATTTGCATTTCTCGACTACATAGCGACCGATAGCGACTTTTTTTTTTAATGTTTTTAACCAGTTTTTTACTTGATTAATATAAATAGGGTTGCTAATAACCCTAATATATGAAGATTTAGATGATTATTGATTATAATTGCTACATATCCTACAATAGTTGAATATAAAATATTTCTAAAACTTTCTACTAGTGTATCGCTAAACGTGAAATAGCACCCGCTATTTACCGCTATTCGCTACGTAGCGTATAGGTGGCTTGTCGTTATTTACCGCTATTCGCTATTGACAACTATGCTTTAGAAGAACTTTTTTTGTTGATTAAGTGCATTATGAGATTGATTAATCATGGTAAAACATGTTTTTGTTGCTAATGAAGTTGAATGGTTTTTATAGCAATTTTCAGAAGTTGGATAGATTTGATAACAATCTTTGATTATACATTCATAGTTTTGGTCCTTCGATACTTTTTTGTAAAACAGCCCGTTTTGACCCGAACCAAACTGAACCTTTATTAAATTGGCCCGTTACCCGACCCCACCGGACCTGCCCATGTTGCCAGGCATAATGGTTGTGTTAACCCTAAATAATCAGAATAATAATTAGTTAACCTGAGCAGTGAGCACTCAGTTCTGAATGCCTTAAAACCCCAATAAATGAATAACCTTGCGAAATGAATCATTTTTTCCGGTTGCGAGTAGTTATTTTCGATTTTTTGGTATTTTTTTTCGTTATATTTTAATAAAAAAATTAATATTTACTCGGGTTATTTATCGATTTTTTACTGTTTTGCAAACCCCCTCCTCTTTTCTTTTGAACCACTTATCCCATTGGGTAGGCAAGTTGTTGATGATGGTTGCAATGAAGTACCAGTTATATGTTTTCATAGATGAACATATAGCTCCATTTTTATATCTTCCTGTTTACATGTGGTCTAAAAGAATATTTATTGTTTCATGTGCTAGGATTTCAACTTTTAAGAATTCACAAATGGAAACTACAGGGAAAGTAGAATTCGGTAGCTTGTTGGATAAAATCCAGCCACCACGCCTTGAAGACGCAGGCCTGGAGGACTGTGCCCTTCCTCCCGACTCCATCCAAGAAGCCTTCCTCAAGGCCGCCACTGCCGTGAGGTCACATATTTTCCACGCCACCTCAGACGATGAATCGGAAGGAGAATGCGTTAACGACCCGTGGCCCCAAAATGGATATTCGGGTGATAAACTTGTTGGAATCACACCCGAGGCCGATCCTCCGGGCAGTTGTGTACCGAAGAAAGGTGGTGAATTACCAGCGGTGAATGGAGACGAGGTGGTCGTTGGCGGCAGGGAGGGAATGCCAGATAAGGTGGTGGAACCGGAGGTGCCAGATGAGGCGGAGAAATCAAGTGTTGATGGATTACAAGGGTTAAGGATTGGAGAGAAAAAGGTTGATGGAGAAATTAAAGGTAAGAAATCTGAAACTAATGCTGAATCAAATGAGGATGATGATGAAGATGAGAAAAGGCCAGTGTTGACTGAAGTTTGTATATGATTAGAACATGTTTACTTTTTATGCTTTTAGCAGTTGTAATGTCTGTATCACAACGCAGTGATTTAACAAGTTTGGTGGTAGAAAACTAGAAATGATGAGTTGAAAAATTATACGTTGTTTCTTTAACTTTGATGTATTAGGTGTTATGATATATAACCATATGTTGAGAATCGAAAGAACCGCACAAAACGTGTACATATCGCTTTAGTGAAAAAAGTAAAATTCAACAACAATGTTTTATTTATCTCTTCCCACTCTTAGTTTGAGTTTATCTCCTCTTTCCTGAACTTTTTTAAAAAAAATATAAAAATATGCATATATGCATTCATTTGTGCATATAGTGTGAGTGCATATATGCAATTAAAAAAGCGACTATAAATTCGAGGTCATTTAAAACCAAACCTTAAACATATTGAAATGTACATGAATTCTAGTCAATTTATATTATAGATAGAGGAAGAGTTAATGCGGTTCTCACGGTTCTTAACATATTGTTGGTTCTCAAAAGAACATACCCCTATATATATATATATATATATATATATATATATGGGGGAGTATCAAATAAGAAGTAGTTTTTCGCTAACAAATCTAAGAAAATGACAAAAACCTTAAGAAATGATATCAACCGAACTCCGATTGAGCTAATTTCAGCGGCGTTGGAACCGTATCGTCGAACTCTACAATCTTAGCCTTTAGGGTTTAGCTTTTAAGGTTTAGTTTTTACGTTTAAATTTTAGGGTTTTAGCCTTATGGGTTAGGCTTAGGGTTTAGCTTTTAGGGTTTAGGTTTATTTTTTAGGTGAGGGTGGGGGGGTTAGGTTTTTGGGGGGTGAGGGTGGTGGTTTTAGGCTTTTCGGGGTAGGGTTGGAGGGGGGTTTAGGTTTTTGGGGGTGCGGGTGGAGTGGGGTTTAGGTTTTTGGGTCCAGGTTAGGGTTCGATGAGACGGTTCCAAAGCCGCTGGAATGAGCTCAATCAGAGTTCGTTTGACCCACTTCTTAGTATTTCTTAGCGAAAACCACTTCTTAGTGGAACCGTCCCCTATATATATATATATATATATATATAGGGGTATGTTCTTTTGAGAACCAACAATATATTAAGAACCATAAGAACCGCATTAACTCTTCCTCTATTTATAATATAAATTGACTAGAATTCATGTATATTTCAATATGTTTAAGGTTTGGTTTTAAAAGACCTCGAATTTATAGTCGTTTTTTTAAATGCATATATGCACTCACACTATATGCACAAATGAATGCATATATGCATATTTTTATACTTTTCTTAAAAAAATTCAGGAGAGAGGAGATAAACTCAAACTAAGAGTAGGAAGAGATAAATAAAACATTGTTGTTGAATTTTACCTTTTTCACTAAAACGATATGTACACGTTTTGTGCGGTTCTCAACATATGGTTGGTTCTCAAAAGAACATGCCCCTATATATATATATATATATATATATATATATATATATATATATATATATATATATATATATATATATTCACCAAAAATCTGTAATATGTATTTAGACGATATTTAAGCTGTCATGCCATATAAAAATATTGATGATATCTTTTAAGGGTAAGCTAAATGGACCAACCATGAACAAGGGTGTTAACCCAAATAGTATTATTCATATATTCCACGACTTGAACAAGTTAAACACGCGTGTTTTTCCCCTGAAAATAGTTAAGTAAAATGGGGCCGCAAAACTCACCTGAATGTATCCCCTTGTTGCTCAACGTAACCGTTATGATTTTATTTGATTGCTTATAATCGTTTCGAACCTGTATACGCTCGCATAAATACTTGTGGACATGACCATTTTGCATTTTTATAGCCCATATACTACTAACTATAAGCCCATATACAAAGATGGAAGGAATAAGGTGACAAGTAGGATATATTCAATAGAAACGGAGAAGACAAAACCCTATCTAAAATATATGTGATATACATTTTATTTGTTTTGTTATCAATATTTATTAAAATTAACTTGAGGGTAAATATTGATGACATCTTAAAGTATCCTTATATTGTTTGAAAAAAATCCGACAATTGAATTTTTGTACATCAAAGTCTATGAAAATTCAAAAATCATTCAAACCAATTTTGATGTACTAAAGTCATAAGCTCTCTAAAACACACATATTATTAACAAAAATTTAAATACCGAATTGTCACAGTTTAAAATAGTCAGAATTTACACTCAGATATTTTTGTCAAATGAAATTACACCATCTTATTTTAACTAATTTAAGAATTAATAATTTATTATTTTAAATTTTTTTATAAATACGTGTATTTTAGATAACTTTAAAAACCTTCGTATGTAAAAATTATTTGCCAATGAGCCCCAGATCAACATGGCCTTCGAATGTGAAGGTCATGGTTCGAGTCTTACTTTGTGCAATATGCTTAGGTAAGCCATGAGTTTTTTCACAGCGAGCTTTCGGGTGGTAAGTTTTCCTTGGAATGGTGGGCGGGCCAGGTAATCAGTGTTGTCTGCGTTCACGAACTTTAGTGGCCTTTTGTCAATGAATCTACCTAGGTGGTCGGACAGGCCTATAACATTCGTTGGCCGTTAGAAAAGAATGATAGTGTCTAAAATTAAAAGGTTAGGGGTTGCTATTCAATAAAAAGAAAAAAAAAACAAGTATTAATTCAGTCACCCCTGAATGCCAATCACATAACCTGGGTCATCAGTTCCTGCCCAGTAAACAACCAATCATGGAGGCCATCGGTGTACTAATGACCAGGGGCGGACTTAGTAAGAGCCGAGGGGGTTCACAGGAACCCCCGAGTTTCGAAATTTATATAGAACGGTATGTAAAAACACTGAGGTGAACCCCTTAAAAAACATAGAGTGAACCCCCTGAAAAAAATTTCTGGATCCGCCACTGCTAATGACGTACCCTATGTCTTCCTGCCTCGAACAACAACTCGATACCCGCTTCAATCTCTTCCGCCTCTGGAACTTCCCACACAAAAACGACTTCTTCAAGGACAACGCCGGTTCTATCCACGCCGTCGTCGGAAGCACGCAGGCCGGTGCCGGTGCCGACCGAGATCTGATCGACTCGTTGCCGGCGCTGGAGATCGTATCGAGTTTCAGTGTCGGATTAGACAAGGTTGATTTGGCGTATTGTAAGGAGGAAGGGATTAGGGTTACAAATACACCTGATGTGTTAACCGATGATGTGGCTGACTTGGCGATTGGCTTGATTTTAGCGACGTTGAGAAGGATTTGCGAATCCGATCGGTATGTTAGGAGTGGATTATGGAAGAAAGATGACTTCAAATTGACGATGAAGGTTCTATTTCCTCATTAAACTATCATGACGTAGCTTTCACTTAGGGCCGGTATAATCATTTATAATTTACCCTGATTTCTACTCGATTTTGCTTACCGTATAACGAAATCGAGTGAAAATAAAGTGTAAACCGGATGTAAATCTTGCAAATTACCGAAACTGAATTCGAGCTCACTTCTTCTAAACCGAATACCGTACCAATGATGGCCGGTTGGTACCGGTATAGCTATGGTACCTGCAAATTACCGAAACCGAAAGTACTGATACCGAAATCATGGAAAAACAAATTACCGGTACCGTTACTGTTGGTGTTCGTTCAGAACCGGTATGGTACCGGAATTATGTCAGAAAATCTCATCCCTAGATGATTATGGTAGTGGGATGATTGCATTTTACAATGAAAGTTAAAGTTAAAAGTGTTATTGGTCAAATTACCGGTATGGATTATTAAAATCCAATTTGTCTTTTAACATTATTATTCAATCATTTTGATGCGATTTTGATATTGTAAAAGATTGATCATTCATCAAATGATTTCATGTTGTTGATTCATCAAATAATCATTGCAGTTCAGTGGCAAAAAGGTTGGAATCATAGGTCTAGGAAGAATTGGCACAGCAATTGCTAAGAGAGCTGAATCATTCAGCTGTTCCATTAGCTACCATTCAAGATCAGAGAAACCAGAATCAAAATACAAGTACTTTCCTAGTGTCATTGAATTGGCTTCCAATTGTGAGATTCTGGTGGTGGCATGTGCGCTAACAGAAGAAACCTGTCACATAATCAACCGTGAAGTCATCGACGCGCTTGGTCCCAAGGGGTTTCTCGTTAACATTGGCAGGGGTCATATAGATGAGCCTGAATTGGTGTCTGCTCTTGTTGAAGGCCGGCTGGCTGGTGCGGGTCTTGATGTGTTTGAGGATGAACCGCAGGTGCCTGAGGAGCTGTTTGGTCTTGATAATGTAGTCATGGTGCCTCATGTTGGGAGTAGTACTGTTGAAACCGAGGACGCGATGGCTGATCTTGTGGTTGGGAACTTAGAGGCTCATTTTTTAAAGAAACCGTTGTTAACTCCTGTGGTTTAGAAATACGTATGATAACGGTTTTCGTGGTGGTGGTTAGTTAAGCTCATTAAAGCTTTCTTTAACTTTGTTGAAGATCTGATTTTTTTAATATATTATGTTTGTCTTTTTAGGAGGAGAAGTTTAACCCCGTGGCCGGAATTGAACCAGTCGATGTTAACGAATGGGGTTGTATGTTTTTTCTAACGGGTTATATAGGTCGAAGAAAAACAAAGTATAATTAAAGAATGAGTTAGAATGTACGCAAGTGGACTTTTGCTTTACTGTCACCTACCACCGTCTCCGCCATTGACCGCCAAAAAAACAAATATAGGGGGTGAATAAGCTATGGCACAACTTGTTTTAACCCGAACCTATCTGATCTGTTTTCTAAATTGGCCCGTTTTGACTGAGTCAATTTGACCGGAATCTGTTTTGACCTTTTATACAACCCTTCCCGACCCACCCGTTTCCCACTCAACATTATAGATCATGCAACGTGACCATTCAACATTTTATTTCACCATAGTATTGATACACTAAGGAGCCGATCTATTGATAACTTGTTCATTTTGAATTAGATATGAATCTTTAGTATTTTACTAGTGTAAAGATCTGTATAACCACACAACTGTTTCTAGCGATAATATAGTAGAAAGCTAAATTAGATAACAATATGTTTTTAACGAGCTTTTTATAACATCATTAAATATATATAACTATTATATATATTACATAAACAACATTATGATTTCTTTATTTGAGCCCAATCAAACTTGAGTTGTGAAGATCTATTCAAACTCTCGAACTCGTTTACTAAATAAGCTTAACTATAAATTTAGCATTACCACGAACTCGTTTAAGTTTGACCTAATTCAAATTTTTAACGATCCAATTACGAAAATCCCGTTTACACCCAAACAAACAAGATGTTTTGAGTTTAAAGTTTAAATTTGAATTTATTTTTAACAAATTGAATTTTAATAATCCAGATTTAACTTATTGACCAATAATCCCAGTAGTATAATTATCATAGATTTACACTTGATTTCGTTTGTATATTACCCATTTTTATTCATGATAATCACTGTGAGCGAAATCGTATGTGTTATTATCGGTACGTAGGAGTGTGCAAACGGGTAATACCCGACCCGTACGGGTATACCCTACCCGTACCCGTACTCGTACCCTTACCCGCTTGATGACCAAATACATGCCTGTGACCCGTATAGTAGTTAAAAGGGTCGGTTACAGGTCCACGGGTAAACAGATAAAGGTTCATGGGTTTTGCGGAGCTGGACCCGTATGGTTAATCGATATCGGACATGAATTTTAAAAGTGTTATGTTTAACGGGATGTCTGCTATTTCAATGACAATTGCAAAACTTCCGGTTTTCTACAAGCAACGAAATTTCCTTTTTACCCCTCATGGTCATATCACATATGCTCTTCCATCATGGGTTATAAAGATTCCCGTTTCATTTCTTGAAGGTGCAGTTTGGACATTTATCGCTTACTATGTCATGAGATTTGATCCTAATATCACAAGGTAACTACTTTTCAATACTAAATGAACAGAAATTTCCATCTTTTTATTTGCTAATTCTTTTTCTCAAAATCTTGCAGATTCTTGAAAAATTACCTTATGTTGTTGCTTGTTAACCAAATGTCTTCTGGATTGTTTCGATTCATTGGAGCAATGGGTAAGAACATGATCATTGCAAACACGTTCGTTCATTTGCAAACCTCTTAGTTTTTGTTTTGAGCGGTTTTGTCCTTTCACGAGGTACTAGAATATATAGTTCAGAAACATACATAATTGAACTCTTTGGCTTGTTTTAGTCAACTAACAAACAACATTTTTTCCTAATTGCAGAGGATGTCAAGTAAGGATGAGCACTGGTGATAGACCAGGGATTTAAAAAACATAGGGTATAAGGGATAAAACAGGGATTTAAGAAACTTACGCAGGTTTGTTTAGTGATATACGAGTTCCTCTATTTCCGTCAGGTATTTACCCGTAACCGTTTCAGTGTGAAACATTAACCAGTACCATATATAAAAAAGGGTAAATATTATACGGGTTTTATAGGTATGACGGGTGGTACCCGTTAATTGCTCACCCCTATAATGGTACGAGTAATAGGGTAATAGACTAAGGGTGGTGGGAGTGGGAGGCGGGTTGCGGGTACACCGCCGCATGGAAAGCGGCTTCAACGGGTATGCTTGGGCGGGTAGGGTGGGAGGGTAGTGGAACCCGTCGAAATTTGAGAGTGGAAGTTTGGATATAGCCGTTGAACGGCTATATAGCCGTTAAAAACAAAAATAAATAAATAAATTTATTTAATTACCCCTATAAATACATACCCAACTATTTTACTCAATACACAAAAAATACATTCTTTTATTTTACTCAATACACAAAAAATACATTCTTTCTAAATATACTTCGTCGACCAAACCAGTATTTAAAATTGGCGAAGATTAGAAACGAGGTATATATGTGCATGATATTGCACAATATGATCTTAAAAGATGACGGGAACGCAATATCACCTATCTACATAAAGGATCCTCCAGTCGAACCAGTTATTGACGATAACGTCCTTTCGAAGTTGCACGATGTAGCTAAACATATTAGACTTCGATTTGATCTCGTGGAACATATTGCGAGAAACACCCCGGATTTGGACGAATACGAAGACTAGATGAATTTTTATTTAATAATTACTTTTTTGTATTGTCTTTTTATTTATTGTTATGTATTTTTAATTAATTAATTTTATAGTTTTTTTAATTTGGTTATTAATTTGTTTTAATTTTTAAAAAAATTAAAAATAAGAGGGTTGGAGGGTATTTTAGAAGAGTAGTTTGGCTAATTGAGATGTCATCTTCTAATTGGTGTAATTTGGGATGATACTTTGGTTGGGAGGGTACACTCCCACCACCCTAATAGTTTGTATTATTAAAATTCAATTTGGATTTTTTTTAATGAGTTGGAGTGATATGTTTGGCATATATTTAGAGAGTGTTTGAGAATGTTGTGGAAAAATGTTTATTGACTTATTGGCTTTTTCAAAAACCCGATATGTAAAAAAATTTAACATTTTTTTCCTTAAAAAGTCAATAAGTAAATAAGTAATTCTTAAAAGCCAAGAAATCATGACTTTTAGAAATAACTTATTGACTTATTAGTTTTTTAAAAATTCAATAAGTTAATAAGTCATTTCCAAAAACATATCCTGACAACCTTACCTTTTTTAAAAATTAATTTCCTTTTCGCTCTCCTCCTTCCATGCAAACAATCGTCCTTCCATCCATCCTCCAGCTAACAATCATTTCCATTTTCGTTCCTACACAATCTCCAGATTTTATTTGCAGAAATCGATTGGAAGATAAACCGGATTGAATTGCGTATCTCTTCTTCTTTTCTGTCATCTAATTCAGAAAAGAATATTACGAAATCGTTCAATCTCTTCACCGGTTTGTCTTCATCTTCATCCTATAAACCTCGCTGCTCGAATTCAAAATGGTTCGAGCAGCCGAGGAAGAGCAAAACGTAAATTCTGGATTAGGTGACGAAAGCACCACGAACAATGACGACAAAAACTCAGGTAACCGCCAATTTTAACCAATTTTGTTCTGATTTCACGATTCGTGATTCGATTGAGCCCTAGAATTGTAATTTTGTCGAATTAATTGATTAAAATTGGCGAGAACTGAGATGCAATTTCAGATCTGGAGATGATGAAGGAAAAGTTCGCGAAATTGCTTTTGGGCGAGGATATGTCCGGGGGAGGAAAGGGCGTTTCATCAGCTCTAGCTCTGTCAAACGCCATTACGAATCTAGCAGGTATTTACACATACAGCGAACCGGCCGCTTTAGAGGTCCACTGGTCGGACAAGTCTTAAGATCCGAAATAATATAAAAATTAAAACCATGTATATAGATACAAAAACTTAAAAATATTTTAAGTTTTGATATGAATTTGCAATTTTAATATCAATAAATGAAATATGAAACTTGGAATACTAAATTAATTTAAAAGAATAAGATTTTGAAAAAAGTAAAAGTAAAAAAGATAGAAAAAATGGAAATCCAGTCCGACCACCCGGTCTGGTTCACCGGTAACCAGCCGGTTCAAACAAAACAATTCAAATAGGCATAATCAGACCGGTTCTATGGCTGGTTCCTAGTCCGGTCCGGTTCTAAAAACACTGTAAAACTGTATTTTAATCATGGATTCAATGAATTCAGCTTCTGTTTTTGGGGAACAATCGAGATTAGAACCCATGCCACCGGAAAGACAGACCAGATGGCGGAAAGAAATGGATTGGCTACTATCGGTCACCGATCACATTGTTGAATTTGTGGCCTCAAAACAGAACACTAATGGTGTAAACATGGATGTAAGTTGTTCTCTTTTTCTGTATCTATAATTCTGTATACATTTATCTTGAATTTTGATCATGTTTAGAATTGCTAAGTTGTAGAATGTGAATAGGTTATGGTTACAAGGCAACGGAGCGACCTGCACATGAACATTCCTGCATTGAGGAAGCTCGACGCCATGCTCATTGTAAGAATTTGGGTAGAGAGATGATTTGTATACCGCTGATGTTACTATTCACACCAGTTTTACATTGTGAATAGTACAACCATGAAATTGCATGTTTGGTGCTGTATATGTTAATTTTGGTTAAAAGGGTCAAACTAGTATTGTAGAGGCGGCAAATTCAACCGTGGAAGGCTGATTTGAGATATATTTTATTATCGACAGGTTAAATTGATAAAATAAAAGAAATTAGCTAAAAAGAAAACATGTCAGATAACTTGAATAGGTCATATTGTCCAAAAGTCACCAGTAGTGATTTTCAATGCAACATACTAATTCGTTTTATTTAAAAGTTTTGATTGTTATTGAAATGAGATATACCAAAATTACACGTTTTTGACCCATTATTCAACCTGACAATTTGCCGCCTCTATGGTATTGTTTACGTTTTTATGTGTTAATAATATGTAATGTATCTGGTTTTTATGGTTAACAAAATAAAAGTAATTATAATATGTAATGTATGGGTGAACAGGAGTGCCTAGATAACTTTAAAGGAGACCATGAGTTTACTTATGCATCTAAAAATGACAATGAATCAAAAAGCATGAGCAAGAGGGAAGAGGATAAATGGTGGTTACCGACTCCAAAGGTTCCCCCGGATGGTTTATCAGACGCCACAAGGAAATGGTTGCAGTTTCAGAAAGACTCGGTTCACCAAGTGCTCAAAGCAGCCCTAGCCATTAACGCCCAGATTCTAATGGAGATGGAGGTTCCAGAAAGCTACACTGAAACCCTGCCAAAGGTATTTTATAGAGGTAGCAAGATGGGCGGGTCAGGTAACAGGCCAAAGTTGTTCAAACCAGGCTGGGTGCTGGGTTGTATTGATTTTGAATTATGATTGCAGAAACAATATTATGACAATAATAATCTAAATCTTTGAATAAAACAAATTAGCAGGTTGTATGCATTAAACTTTTACTTTGGTCAAGTTTCAGCCTTAACCTCTTCTGTCCCATTCCCCTTTTACTCTTTTAGTTGTTGTTTTATTTGACCCATTTGGCACTGATTTGAAATTGCTACATAGAATAATATTAGATTAAAAAAGATTGAATATTGATGATTTTTGTGGCAGAATGGACGGGCGAGCCTGGGAGACTATATTTATAAAAGCATAACCGTTGAGCACTTTGATCCGGATCACTTCCTTTCATCTATGGATTTGACTATAGATCATAAAATTGTAGACCTCAAGAATAGAATCGAGGCATCAGTGGTGATATGGAAACGCAAGATGTCTGCTAAAGATGGACGGTCAGGATGGGGTTCAGGTGTGAGTTTGGAGAAGCGAGAACAATTTGAAGATAGAGCAGAAACAATCTTACTAATACTTAAACAACGTTACCCTGGGATCCCTCAATCTATACTAGAAATCAGCAAAATTGAACACAATTGCGTAAGAAATTTTCTATATGTTTTGGGCATCATGGAATTTTTCTAAAGAATCCTAAAAATTCGTGCTTTTGTTATTTTCTTGATTCTCTAGAATGTTGGACATGCAATTCTTGAGAGCTATTCAAGAATACTAGAAAGTTTAGCACATAAAGTGCTATCGCGTATAGAAGATGTACAACACGCAGACGCCCTTACACAAGATCCATCTTCACAAAGCTTAAAGCTTAACTCGCTTAAAGATTCATTGAAGATAGAAGCATCAGGTAAATTCCCAGATTTGTAGTAACACATGAATTCATACGTGAAAAATGAAATAAGTATTGGGAATAGAACCAAACATACTTACAAGATGTCGCAAAGATACATTTAACACATACTAAATTGTTTGTTTGTCGGCTGGTTGTTGATCAGATTAGATTTTGCCACGTGGACCAAGCTTCGGTTTCTCTTGTGGGCCCTTCACGATAGGTAACACGTCTCCTGTGGCAGTGGCGCTGAAGTAAGCAAGGGTCGAACCACCTCCTAATATCAAGAACTTGAGTAGCAATCCTCTCTTGGTAAAGGGTGCAGCAAATGTCTCGAAGAACTTGCTCTGCAATCAAATTCATCAAAATGTACATCTTTAAGGAAACAGACCCAAGTGTGTATAACTATAACTATTCATATACATATTGTACAGTACAACCAGTAAAGAATGGTTATACAATCTTTATCAATTGTGGAAATCTACTCAAAAGTGCAACAATTTTCAATTTATATTTCATTTTTCGGCAAATTTTTCCAAGGTGTAATCTTGGTTTTAAAAAGAACGAGGCGCACCGAGGCGATAGGGTTCCGAGCCGAGGCGCAAAACGGACTCTTTTCGTACGTGAGGCAAAAGGTATTTATATAATCTTTTTTTATTTGTCATAGGTCTCTAGCACCTCGTACTCAAAATGCAGATATAAATAAGCTATATATATTATTTACTATATAAATTTTTTTTTGAACGGCAACATCTAGATATTCTAGGATAATTGGGTTTCCCCGGGGCAACACCTAGAACATCCAGGGCAGCCCACCCCAGGAGGAACCCCCAAACTGGGTAAACCCCCGACCTGGCTACAGACCTCTTTTTTGTTGTGGCCAGGATTCGAACCCAAGATCTCCACTACGGGAAGTCTTGGCTACCATTGCACCAAATGGCCAACGGTATTTACTATATAAATAACCTATATATATATAACCTAAAAAGCTATATGTACACCATCTTGATGCACAAAATCGTGCGAGCTTGGCATATACGCCTCAAAAGAGTTTTTTCCTACACCTCAAGCGCCTCAGGTGCGTTTCCCATACACCTTGCGCCTCTAGCCGTCAGAAGCCCACACCCCTACGCCTCAATGGGCCGGCACGCTTTTTAAAACCCGGGATGTAATTACACGTTATAGAATAATGAAAACCCGTAAGTAATATGTATTGTTAATCAACCATATATTATATTATAATATAATAAAGATAATTATAAAGAAAACCTAATCAAATCATATATTCTAATTATAATAAAGATAACTATAATAACCCTAACTAATATTCTAGTTAACACTAGTGTCATAAACTCATTGAGGCATTAGGTCGAATACCTGGAGGGAGTTGTACGGTGAAGGAGCATCAGAACCATACACATCCCATTGACCAGTGGTGTTGCCCAAATCTTCCAGATCAAAGTAAACACTTTTGTCACCGTATTTAGCTACCACCGCTCCAGCTCTACGCATTCAAGATCATCCAAAACAAACGCAAATCAATCGAGTCATTCCAATGTAAATTTAAGGCTGTAATCGTACCTGTAAGAGGTGGGTTTGAGGCTCTGGCGAGAAGGCCTCAGGTTAAGCTTGGATCCGCCAAGGGAACTGCCACTAAGGCCCTTGATGGTGGTGGTGGTGGGTGTGAAGGCTGCAAGAGACGCCATTGCTAAAAAACCAGAAGCTTAACAAAGTGTAGTTCTGGTAAATGTGATTATTGTTGTTGTGATTCAACTGTGAGTATATGGAATGAAGAGGAAGAAACATAGGGTGGTGTGGTGGGGTCGTTTTGATCTAGTTGTATGGATGTGAGGATGCCACGTGGAAATTGGAGAGATATGATATCACCCGTTTTGGAGCTCCGGATTGGTTGGAGATGGATAAGCCTATCTCCTCCATCATGATTTTGGAGGGACTAGGGAGAGTTTGCATTTTCTCTATTACAATTATAATATCTTTTAGAGTAAATTACGAATCATGTGTTTTAACTATATATTAAATTGCATAGATTCTTCTTTACTTTTAATAATTATATTGGATGTCTTTTTTTTTTTTAACTTTGCACACATTTCATCCTTTTCACTAACTGGAGTTAACTTTTTCTGTTAAATCCAGTCATGTGCAATGCATGTGAGGGTATAATTGTCATTTCACCATAAAAGGACCATATATGTAATTTGCTTAAACATCTCAGCCTACCCCTCTTCCCAGTCTTATTCACACAGACCTTGAAACCATCATCACCATTGATGCACCTTCAAACCACCTCCCCATCTTCTCCGGCGTAACTCTTCAGCGTCTCATAGATTCCAAAAAATCTGGCGAATATCCTCTTCTTCATCGTACCCGTCATCGTACATCTTACCACTTGATTTCACAGATGGACAAGATTTGGGGGTGTGGATGGCTACAAACAGATTCCAACAGTTGGGTATGCTCCATCGCTAATTTTTTGGGCAGCTTCACCTGGTACTCATCTTCTTCACTTGGAGAACAAAAACCCTAAAATCTGAATACTCATTTGTGCGTCTTCTGATTCAATTAAAATGATGTGAATCAGATATCGATCTTAATCAGGCACGCTATGGAGTACAATCATGCACATCATTACCGATGTGATTGGATCCGGTGTGCTTTCTCTGGCGTGTCGCAATTAGGTTGGATCGGATGGCCTGTTGCGTTGTTCTTCTTTGCGATGGTAACCTACGTTTCTTCGTCTCTATTAACAGATTGCTACAAGCCTCCTGATCCGGTTACTGCAGCTAAAAAATCAAGCCATCTTTACATACCTTAAACACGTTGACCCACCACCACCAATCTACTTCACCACCCAGCTCCTGAGTTGTTGACCCACAACCGTCAAAGTTGGCCCTCCTTTTCTGATTTATCGAGGTGGATGATGAGAGAAGGCTAGTTATGAATCTTTGATTAATTTGGATGGGATTATATCATGTCGGAACGGAATCGGAAAAGGAGGGTTCACGGAATCAATTACCAATTGGACTGCTATTATTCCTCAGAAAATCAAGATCCTAGAACAGGGTAGGAGGGTGTTCGTTTATTGACGAATTGGGTGATGCAGTGGCGGACGAAAGAGAGAGGCCAAAGTTGGCCCGATTTCACAGAGGGGGTGTGGTTCCAGGTAGATGGAGAAGAGGAATAGTTGCAGGCAGGGTTGTAAAAATCGCGCGCCTAAAAATCGCTAGGCGGCTCGTTAAGGCCTAATTTTGGCCTAGTCGGTCAATTAGTCGCTAGGCGGTCCTAGGCGGGACTAGGCGGCCAGATTCCGGTGAAAACCTGAAATTTCTGGCCAATTTCCGGCGAAAACCTGAAATTTCCGGCGAAAACCTGAAATATCCGGCCAAATTCCGGCGAAACCTTTGGTGTGGTTTAAAAATGAACATTTTTATAAAAATTACATATAAAAATGTGTGTATATATATAAAAAATTAAAAATTACATATAAAAATTCCAATCCGATTAATCCTGCCTAGGCCCCGATTAATCCCGCCTAGGCCTAGGCCCTACCCCACCGCCTGACTAGCGCCTAGCGATTTTTACAACACTGGTTGCAGGTCAACAATTTTAAGGATTTTAGGGTAAGATGAGGGAGAAACAAAGAGAGAGAGACCGTGATCCGGTATATGAAGAAATAGAGACAAGTTATGGATGTGGTGATGCTAGGGCGGTGGTGGTGCTCAGATCGGAGGAGGGGGTTGTGCGGTGGTCGGTTGGTGGTGGTGGGCATCAGGTTTGAGAGAGAGAGAAAGATAGAGAGAGGAGAGAGGGGCTTTATTATTTATGTTTATATAATATATATATATATATATATATATATATATATATAACATTAAGTTAATTACACAAATACTCCTTTAAAAGATGGAAATACTATTTTGCCCTCATGTGAGTGGCACATGACTAGAGTTAACTGAAAAATTTAACGCCCGTTAGGCCAAAGGACGTAAACCGCAACAAATTTAAACGTAAATGATGATACCTGATAATTTTTTTGCTAAAGGACTCAATCTGAAAAATGGTATAAACATAAAGGACGATATCTGTAATTTACTCTATCTTTTATATAACTTTTGTTACGTTAGTAAATTACGTTTTTGCCCTATGTGGTTTTACTACTTTAACCGTTTCGGTTTAAAAATAACTAGTTTGGTTCTCGACCCCGTGCTTCGCGGCGGGATGTATCGACGTAGAACGAAAAGAGTTGAGTAAGCTTGTATAAATGAACACTCGCACATCATCGCGGGAGTATGGTTGTTTTTCGCTAACACCCATCGGCAGAAGTTTGGTAGTTATCGGTTCAGGTAGTCGAAGAACATAAAAGCAAATACCGACACCAATTCTAATATCACCAATACAGGCAATAATGTTCGCTCATAATAGGTTCGGGTCGTCACGGTACTATAACAACAATGACACTCGCAATGGGCTATGTTAAAAAAAAGTACTCGATTTTGAATACAACTCCGTTTTAAAAAAAAATTATATTGAAACGTTGAAATTTTTTTATAAAAACAACGTTGCATTCCATTTTTTAAAAAAAGTTAACAAACGAAAGTTATTGTAGAAAAATAAAATTAATAAATAATTAAACGGCTTAGAAACGTAAATTATAAATAAAATAGGGTTTAAAAGCGTAAAATATAAATAAAATTAAATAAAAATAATAAAAAATAAAAAAGTGTCAGAGCTTGCACATGCGTTGCTCTTTAATAGAGTTAGTAATTTTTTGACATATCAAGTTTTAAGGTTTGTATTTTATAAATATTTCAATTCTTGATACTAACTCTGTTAAGTGTAGAGACATTTCAATAATTTCATATTTAACGGACTAGTTTAACCTTTCTGTCCAAATTTTTTTAATTTTTTCATAAAAACTATTTTTTAACTTATTCAAAATATTTTTGAACTTTTTTAAAAAGATTTTTTTTTGAAAAAAAAGTGTTTTTTAACTTTTTGAATTTTTTTTTTATTTTTTAGAAACATTTTTTTAGTTCTTTCATAAAAAAACATCTTTTTAGTTCTTTCATAAAAAAACATATTTTTAACTTTTTAAGAACGTTTTTTTTTACTTTTTAATTTTTTTTTCAGTTTTTTCATAAAAACGTTTTTTTTTTTACTTTTTGAAGAATGTATTTTTTAAATATATATTAAAATATTTCTCTTATATTTTTTTAGAGAAACTCTTTTTCTAAACCTTTCTAACATATATTTTTTTCTAAACCTTTTTAATACATATTTTTTAAAAATATATGTTAAAAGATTTCTCTTACAATTCAAATACCAACATGGTTTTACTAAAATATATCAACCAAGCTTGGGATTTGAACACGTGTACTTTTTGATCTTTGATTTCATCTTGTTATCACCTGAAATATGTATCAACAATTAGTGAATTTATATATATATATATATATATATATATATATATATATATATATATATAGTAGAACCTCTATAAATTAATAATGTTGGAACCAGGATATTTTATTAATTTAGCGAGATATTATTATATCAATAAATTAATAAATTATTAATTTAAAAAGTAGGTCTATATTTGTGAGCAACTCTCAAATTAATGCATCGACATTCAAAATTACCATGTCCGTTCACTTTACCTATTTGAATAAAACATAAACAAGGATCTTCAAAATTCCCATGTACGTACATTCACACATTAATGAACTTGTCAAGTTCAATGTACATAGATCTAGATTGATCACTATAAAATGTCTAATGATTATAGATTATTTTTTACTAGAAAATCCTAGAATTTTGGAATATTTTAGTAATTATTAATTTATAGTTTCGCTGGGACCAATATATTTACATTGGGATTTCAAAAAAATTATTATCTTATTATTTTATCGATTGGGGTCCAATTTTATACTGGTCCCAAGTTGGGACCGGATAAATTATTAATTTTATCGAGTATTAAATTATAGAGGTTCTACTGTATATATAAAGTCGAAAATATAGGGTTAGTTTCAAGTAAAAAGGGTTTTTAAAATAAAAAGGAATGAGAAACATTTAGGGCCATTAAATCAAATTGTAGAAATGATTTAATGGTTGAGATCAAATTGTAAGAGAAAAAGATGTTGGAAGGATATTTTAGTCATGACTATTTTTGTTGACTTTTTATCAAGTTCTCCCATTTTTTAAACGTTCATAACTTTTACATACGACATTTTTTTTAAAAATTACACCATAAAAACAAACGTTTTTTTATCTTTAAAACGAGTATAATGTCGTTATATACAAAAACGAAAAAAAATTACATTTTTCAACTCATTGTGTAATTTGCTCGTCATTGTGTCTAATGTCAGGTTATTGTGTCTAATGTCAAGTCATTGTGTCAAATATTTTTTTATCATTGTGTTTAATGTCAAATATTTTTTCTAGTATCAAGTCATTGTGTCAAATATTTCCATCACTTTGTTATCTATACTATATAATAAATAAATGTTTTGATACAACACTTGTCATTCACCTATGCATTCTCAACATTTTTTTTTCGTCTCTCTCTCCTATTAATTATACAAATTTACTTAATTGTTTTTATAATTTTTTGTTTCCCGCCTCTCTCCTATTACATAATAATGAATTCTATAATTATTTTTATAACACTTTTTAGTTTAAAATTTTTGTTTTGTTCATAAAACATTTTTATAAATTAAACATTTATTTTGTTCTTTTTATAAAATATTTTTAAAAAATAATTATATAACGTTTTTAGAATTTGTATTAAAAAACTATATAATATGTCATAAATATGTAATATGTAAATCTTTATTATTAAGTATATAACATTAAATTTATTCAACCCGTGTAATACACGAGGTTTCTAACCTAGTATATAATACATAAAAAGCAGTGAGAAAAATAACATGAAGATATCTAAAACGTAAAACACAATGATGAATACATATAACACAATGATGAAAAATATTTGACACAATGACCAAACCTGACATTTGACACCATAAAAACGAGCGTTTTTTTTATCTTTAAAACGAGTATAGTGTTGTTATACACAAAAACGAAAAAAAATACGTTTCCAACTCATTGTGTAATTTGCTTGACATTGTGTAATTTGCTTGACATTGTGTAATTTGGTCGTCATTTTGTTTAATGTCAGGTTATTGTGTCTAATGTCAAGTCATTGTATCAAATATTTTTCATCATTTTGTTTAATGTCAAATATTTTTTCTAATGTAAGGTCACTGTGTCAAATATTTCCATCACTTTATTATATATAATTCATAAAAAGCACTGACAAAAATAACATGAAATATCTAAAACGTAAAACATAATGATGAAAAATATTTGACACAATAACCAAACCTGACATTTGACACCATAAAAACGAGCGTTTTTTTATCTTTAAAACGAGTATAGTGTCGTTATATACAAAAACGAAAAAAAATTACGTTTTCTATCTCATTGAGTAATTTGCTCGTCATTGTGTAATTTGCTCGTCATTGTGTCTAATGTCAGGTCATTGTATCTAATGTCAAGTCATTATGTCAAATATTTTTCATCATTGTGTTAGAAAATATTTGACACAATGGCCTGACATTACACAATGACCCGACCTGACATTACACAATGACCTGACATATTTGACACAATGACCAATATGTCATGCCTTCAAAAACAATAAAAAGGACATATGTCAAGCCCAAAATCCTTCTTACCCTTCTTACCATAACCTAATCCTGAAAATATATACAAATTATTTACTAGAGAAAAAAAGGCAAAACACAACTATATGAAATTATTCTAACACAATCGTGTGCTACATGACATGACTATGTGAAACTAAAGCATAGCCGTATGATTTAACTTGAAAAAAATAAAGCTTTATTAAAAATGGAATTACATGGTTATATAGAAAAGATTCAAAATCAGACCACATAGTGTAAAATTTCTAAAATTTCATTGTATTTTTTGGAAATATCTCATTTTTGAGGATGGTGAGAAATTCTCATTATTATGTTTTGCATGTGTTTAATGTAATTATTGAGAAAATTTGATTAACACCGTATGTGTTTGTAAAGTTGTAAACCCTATGAGAAGGAACTATTTTCCAGCATAAACAACTTAAGCTTGTTTATACATCCTCTAACTTATTAGAAGCCTTAGCCAAATAGAAACAATGATGATTTTGACTAAAATTGACTTGAAATAACAATTTGGTGAATTGCTTGACCAAATTGGTCAAAGTTGGTTTTGAGTGACCAATGTATTTCTACCTTAACATCCATACAGAAGGTGATCAAAGTTGATGATTTTAAATAAAACGGGTCAGGTAGAGTTGAAATTGGGTAATTTAATCTCAAATCCGCTCTTACGCGTCCATTAATTAATGACAAAGTGATTACCAATAATGGATTTTAGTTAGTTGGGATAGAATTGGTCATATGAAATATGAAATTCGTCATAAAACAACGCACGCAATGGTAATTATTGCTAAAATTAGCATACTTCAACTTGTGTTGTGTTAACTTTTAAGTGTTCAACCAATTTTGGGGGCGAACATTGATTTGATTGAGAGCCTAGCTTACTAAGGTGAGTAAATAGAATTTCAAAAATAAAATATACACTTCAAATATATATATATTTTTTAATTTTTGTGAATTTACTGCCAAAAATCCCCTCAAATTGTATTTAAATGTTTAAAGTGATAGTTTGATGACACAAATAAGTTTATATGATTGGATCAATGTGTATCATACTATTTCATACCATACATTTTAAAAATGCACTCTAGGGAGTGTTTAAGCTTGCAAGCTAAAAATGAATATAAAGCATTACCTCACATGCAAGGATTTGCTTTCTTAAAAGTGAAACGAAAGTGATATCATGGACATGTAGAGGTTGTGGTTTTGATCATGAGTTAGGGTACATATTGATGATTCTCAGATAGAGGACTCGATGCTCATGTGTCGATTACGAAGCTTTGATTGAAACTAGAGATAACGTATTAGCTTCGAGCTTTTGTTTTGAGAGTAACCATTTTCATAACTACAAACAAATTTATTCCTAAAATCAATCAATTTGATGATTCATGAACCTGTGAATTTTCATTTAATTGCTAATGTTTTAAGATCTTGCGAGACCCGAGATCATCTGTAACGTCTGGTTACATGTCATGATCCTAAGGGTGGAGGTGGTAGAATCCCTTTAAACCTTTGAACCAACCAATCTATTGTGCCACCTCATATTACCCGAATGAACCCTAAAGTACCCCGAATAGATGCGGCGGTGTTCCTGATCGAACTCCTTGAACCAACCAACCATGTATTGCTACCTCACAACCCAAACCTACCTCACAACTCAAACCTACCACACACAGCTTCATCCACGGGTTCATGAACCCAATTCTTAACCCGTATGCGAAACCCACGCCAGTTATAACGGTGTTCAGCGTAGCACCACAACACAAAACACACTACCCTTAAATACCATCATATATTCATCTTCAAACCATTCTTATCCAGAAACCATGTCTCTCCTCCATCTCCAATTCAAATCCCTCAATCTCTCCACCCCTTTCCTCCATGCCACCTCCCCATCTCCACCAAACCTCCGCCGCCAACCACCACCGCCGCCGCCACACTCACCTCCCCCCAATTCGCGCCATGCGAACTCTCCAAGGCCGCGCAATCTGCATCACAAACGATAAGGCTGTCAATGTCGAAGTCGTGCGTCTGGCGCCTCATCCCATGTATAAACGAAGAGTCAGGAAGAAGAAGTTTTCAAGCACATGATCCTGAAAACCAGTTTCAAATTGGGGATATTGTTCAGCTTGAAAAGTGTAAACCTATTAGTAAGAGTATGAGGTATACTCTCACTTGGCTCTTCTAAGTAAGAGTACCTTTTTTGACACCTAGGCGCCACATCATATTGGTGTATCACTCACTTGGCTCTCACATGGCAAGGGTATACTCATGTGAGGGATACCCAAGTGAGTATTAAATATATCAATTTAAAATAAATTCAAATTTCATTAAAATAATAAATAAAAAAAACATTAAATAAAAAGAACATTAAATTTAAAAAAACATTAAATAAAAAACATTAAATAAAAAGTACATAAATTTAAAAAAACTAGTCTTCAATTACATATTTTGCCTTGATCGCCTTTTGTTTTCTCTCGAAAAAGGCTCGTCTGGCCCCGTAAAAGCGATCAAGATCGAGTGCGAGAATATTCATCTCATCTTTTTCTTTTTTCTAATTATTTCTTTCTTTTTGAGTCAAGTTAAATTGACGCATTTCCTCGATCATTTGTTGACCGATCTCGATGTGTGTCGTAACGGAGTGGGAGCCCGATGCTTGGGTTTGGGTTTGGGCTTGGGCTTTTTTCTTCCCAATTGGCCATACTATTGCGTCCTCCTCATCCGTTTCCTCTAAGGCCATACTATTGCGTCCTCCTCATCCGTTTCCTCTAAGTTGATATCATACCTAGATCTCCCATCGGATGCGGCGGGACTATCGGTCATGTCGTTTGAGGATCGTTTCTTTGACGATCCGGGTTCGCTCTTTTTGATGTAAATTTGTTGCCATTTTGAGGAATTCCTTAAAAGTTCCCAAATTCTGATTGGAGCCATGCCTCCAACACTGTCTTGAAAACGTACAGTTGCTTGCGTCAAAATATCTGTTCACTCGAACCGCTCTTTCGGGTCCGCTCACATTCTTCATATATACCGTTGAAAATTACGACCTTTTTGTTAATATGAGTCCATTTAGAACTCAACTGGTCAATTGTGCGGTAATCGGGCCCGACTTCCATCAAGATAAAATCTTTTTTTGCAACACGCTCCCATAAAGCGGTCTTGTTTTGAGCGTTCCCTAAAAAAATAAAAGTATTAATTTTGTAAAAAAAATAAAAGTATTAAAAAGGTAACATAAAAATAATAATTTTACCAATGATGGGATCCTCGGATACGTCGATAAACGCTTTAGCCAACTTCACATTTTCCTCCGTATCCCACTTTTTAGTGGCTCGTGTAGAAGTCGATTCTTTAACGACCTTTTTCTTTCGGCTTTTTCGAGAAGGTCCGGATTGTGTTTCGTCAACGTTTTCTTCGGATTGTGGTGCGGGTTGAGTTTCAGGAACAACGTCCGGCTCGGACAAGTTTATCGGTTGGCCTTGTGGTTGTGGAACATAACCCGTCGAACCAAACGGGTTTTGGTTGAAGGGAAGCGGTTGGTCACGGATTTGAAAGGCGTTTTGTTGATTGGCGTATTGTTGAAACCACCACATCGGGTCATTAGGATTCATTGCTTCTTTTTTTTTTATAAAAAGATGAGAGTGAAGATTGTTTTAGAAATGGTTGTGTATAAAAAAATGTTTAAATGGGTTATTTATAGGGTAAAAAAAAATAAATTAAAGTTTTTTTTAAACTAACGGTAATAATATTAAATGCGAATTAGCCGCTCAACGGTCAAAATGGAGAAACCAACCTGTGAAATCCTTCAAGCGAACACACTCACGCCCCCTTCACGCCATAGGGGGGTGGTGTGCTGTGACACCCGACATTTCAGGTCAATATCCGTACATGTATTAAACAAGTTTACATTATAATTATTTTTGTGATTTAATTAATTTCATAAACAAGGACATTAAGGTCTAACAAAAACCGAACATTGTCTCATTTCATATCTTGGTAATTCTAGGAGTTACCGGTTCACGTGTCATATAAACCGACTAAATACGAACGTTAGTGGTTAAAATGAATAACCAGAAATATATATATATATATATATATATATATTTATTACACAAAAGTTACGTTGGACTATAATTTATTTTTAGACTAAAACATACGGTATAAGTAAAAGTAAAATAACGAACCATTTCGAAGACGTTACCACGTATCGTCACCTTTAGGTATTTATACCTACGAATAATCACCTCAACGAATTATACAATCTAAGATTTAAATATTTTTCGTCAACGAGCCATAAACTTACTAAATTTACAATACCGTGAGGAATCTAAACCGAATTAAATTACCCCCTTAAAACTCTAATTGATATTAATACTCTTAATAAACTAATACTTAAAACTAATTATTAACCCTCGAACCACTTTTTGACTTTCTCGGCAGAAGCCAGAGAAGACTATTCCCCCTTCACTCGTCCCATACCATACCTGAGAAAACTCAGATAAAACCATACATTCTCAGTCTCAACCTCACAATCTCTGTCATATTTCTCATTTCATACGGCAAATTTTCCCCAATTCTCTCCAAATCGAAGTCAAGTTCTAAGGCAAAACCTACAATAATTCGGTGTTTTAAGAAGAACTTCAAGTGTTTCTAAAGGAAATTTAACAGAAGAATCAAGATCATTCTCTGTTTTCTGTCATCATCTTCATCTCTGTTTTAAGGTAAAAACTCGATACTATCTACATTATTTTCTTTAAAAACCGTAGCTAAACATACAAAATATTCAAACGCAAGTAAGATAACAAGAAAAGTGTGTCGAATTCAAGATAAAAACATAAAAATATGCAGGACTGATTCTGTCAAACAGAAGTCCAGTAATCGAAACTATAGTTTCGATATCAGTTACACAATCGAAACTAGGAGTTTCGATACCTGTTACTCAATCGAAACTAGGAGTTTCGATACATGTTTACTCAATCGAAACTAGGAGTTTCGATGCTAGTTGTTCAATCGAAACCAGGTAGTTTCGATATCCTTCTTGTCAATCGAAACTAGGAAGTTTCGACAACTGTCATACTCAATCGAAACTAGGTAGTTTCGATACCCAACTACTCAATCGAAACTAGGAAGTTTCGATACTCAATTGCCCAATCGAAACTAGGTAGTTTCGATACCTGTGTCAGTCCCCTTTTGGGCAGTAACTAAGATCTGTTTTATAACGAAACAAGTGTTGAACCACTAAGAGGATATTTTAAACAAGAACAACCAGATTTACAAAGTCGGTGAACAATTTGCAATATGAGACGTTCAGTCTTAATACAATTTACCCTTTGGTATTTAGGGTACGAATAGTCAAGTTTGACTACAACAAGTATCAATACAAGTATACACAAAAACAAGGTGAGTTTCACGGCCCTTTTTTACTGTTTTTCAATATTTGGGGGAAGAACATACTTACAACTATTTTATGGGATAACAAGAGAATAAGGCACGACTTTTATGTTTACATGAGATGAGAACAACAAGTGAGGCCGCTAAAGTCCCCTGGAACAACGTAGTAACCATTAACTGTAGCCTAGGGTCCTATGAATAGTACTATGGAGAGTGACGTCTCCCGGTCATGGTTAGTCGCGCTAACCACAATCTGGAGGATTTATGGCCGCATAGAACCGGATAACGAAATTAGGGGCGTGTACAATTGTCAAGGTTTGGTTACGCCTCATGTACAAACATATTATTTGTATTCCTAGCTAGTTTACAAATGGGTCAACAATTCTTATTCTATTTATCACATACACCTGAAACTATTTACGAACGATTGAATTTTACAAAGAACTACTTGATTAAACCTGTGAACTCACCAACCTCGTGTTGACAATTTTAAGTATGTTTTTCAGGAAATTGAACGTGATCGCAAGGTTAACAATGTAGATTGCATGCTTGTACGATGGATACAACTTTTGGGGGATTTCTCTTGTATAACTCATTGTAATGGAGTCATATTTGCGAAATCTTCACTTTTTGTAAACTCAATTTACATTTTGGAATGTAAAAATTTAAACTTGTCTATGTATCCATTTATCATGTATGTGTTTGCGGTAATCATATGCTTTGAAAACCATGTAACGTCGCGCCTCGCGTTTCCGCCTTGGCGGGGTGTGACATGTGCTCTCCTTGCTCATGCCGTGAGCACCCTCACGCCTACCCTCGTGTAAGGGTATTCCCTTACCCTAAGAAGAAAAAGTTTCTGGCTGTTCAAGTTCCCAAGAGGACTGCATTGGAATCTTATTCTTCTTCGCAGATTTAGATTTAGATTTAGATTTGGAATGGAATTGATTGATTTGTTATGAGTGTTTGTGTTGTTTCGTTTGATTGTGATGTGAACTTGATGGATTTGTAGGTGATTAGAGAAATGGAGGTAAGTTGTTTGATTAAATGTCTCGGAGCAGTGCTCGATTCAGAAATTTCTTTTACGGGGGTCGGAAATTTTTGAGGTCGGTACTAGCAATATATAACACGTATTTATTTTATGAGGGGCGATCGGGGGCTATTGCAAAATTTTATGAGGGACGAACAACATTTCAATGCGTATATAACATTAAATACTTTTTTTTTTCATGGAGAGCGACTGCCCACCATAACCTGTTAATAGGTCCGCCGATGTCTCGGAGACATCGATTCAACATTCTTGTTGATGATTGGAATACAATTTCACTTATCTAGATTATTTGTTTTCTATGCCATTTCCTCTTCAATTTCTTAACTAGTCGTCTTATCTATTCGCAAGTCAGACAAGATTTAAAATTCAGACGATATAATAAACATTATAAAAATTAAAACCATATAATATATATACACATACATATGTATATTTAATTTAAAATAAATGTGAAAATATTTTATGTTTTGATATCAATTTGCAATTTTAAATACTTAAATAATTAAATATGGAGTCTAAAGTATTAAATTAATCAGTAAATGAAATATTAAAAAAAATAAAATAAAATGGATAAAATCAGGTGCGTTCAGTACAACTCGGTTCACCAGTCTGACTGGTAACCGACAGATCAAATGGAAACAGTTAAGATAGACATAATTGAACAACTTGGACACCGGTTCCTAGTCTAATCGATTTGGTCTGGTTATGAAAACATTGTTAATATGAGTTTTAGTTTATTACTTTATAAAATCAACGATATGCTCTTAATAAAATAGACATAATTGAACAACTTAGATACCTGGTTCCTAGTCTGACCGATTTGGTCTGGTCGTGAAAACATTGCTAATATGAATTTTAATTTCTAAAGTTTATAAAATCAACGATACGCTATTAATAAAATTGACATAATTGAACAACTTAGATACCTGGTTCCTAGTCTGACCGATTTGGTCTGGTCGTGAAAACATTGTTAATATGAATTTTAGTTTCTATAGTTTATAAAATCAACGATATGCTATTAATAAAATAGACATAATTGAACAATTTAGATACATGGTTCCTGGTCTGACCGATTTGGTCTAGTCGTGAAAACATTGTTAATATGAGTTTTAGTTTATTAGTTTATAAAATCAACGATATGCTAACAACTTAGATACTCCGTTCCTAGTCTGACTGATGTGACTGGTCTGGTCTGGTCTGGTCTGGTCGTGAAAACATTGTTAATACTTAATATGAGTTTTAGTTTATTAGTATCGTCATTTCAGGTCCTTTATGCACCCTCTACATCTCCTCCCACCCTCAAACTTGCTAAGACTCTCCATCTTGGTCACTATCGTCTTCTCGAGCATGACTCCTGCCATTTTCAACCTTCAAGAGCTATCAATTGATTCATTGCAGATGATTCGTGGTAGTCATCCACACGATGATCTCGAGTGTTACGGTAAGCTTTTCGATGTCAAATTAGGTTTGTTGAATTTAATCTTTTCGATGTCAAATTGGGTCTGTCGAATTTAAGCTTTTCGAGCAAATAAACCTCAAATTCGACTTATTTACAACAAATAATACTCTTTTATATTACATTTGACTTTACTTTATAGCAAATGAACCTCAAATTGGGTCTGTTGAAGAACATGACAAAGATGGGGATCAAGTTAGGTCTGTTGAAGAACATGATCATGACTCTGATTATATGATGGATCTTGATAACATGCTAAACCTTTTTTTACGATGAGGATGATTGTGAGTGGTTATATTATGAGGATGATTTGTTGGTTGATCTGGATGATGATACTGTGCCACCATTAAAGGTGCAAGTCAAGGTGCATGTCAAAGGGCAAGCTGGATGTCAAGAATCTTATTAAGGTTGAGGTAGTTAATGGTTAGTCTTTTGGACAAGATCTTTTGGCAATTAAGTGTAAGTCTTTAAGTTTAGTTAGTTTTAGTGTCATGTTTAGCCTTTTGAACAATTGGAATGGTTATGATTAGATGCCTCAAATGGTAAGTTAATGGTTAGTCTTTTGAACAATTGTTAATGGTTCATCTTTTGTACAATTATAATGGTTATGATCAGATGCATATTATATTAGAACCTTTGTTATGATCAGATGCCACAAAATTGCACTCAACATAATGCAATGGTTATGATCTGATGCAGATTATATTACAACCTTTGTTAACCTATTTCAGAATTTACTTTTAATCATTTGAACCTTTGCACATCTTTGACTGTTGAGTGCCATCATCCTTTGACCATATAAAGATGTTGACTTTTAATCACCATGGACTTTACTTCAATTTAAACCATATCCACGTGTTAACTATCTTTAACTTTACTAATTTCCAGACCTTTGTAACTCATTATAGCCAATTGCAGCAACACCATTTTAAATATGACATCATGATCATAAACATCTGCGGTAGGCCTATAAACATCTGATCATTGTAACTCATTATAGGCAACTGCAACAGGCCCATAAACATCTAACCATTGTAACTTATTATAACCCCTTTTAGAACACATAATGCACTTGGTTTATTGGTTATGACCCCTTTTAGATTCAATTGGTTGACTAACCTGTTTTGATGTCTTTCATTAGACCATATGCATTTCATTTTACAGTAGAGTTAAATGCAGTTGGTTTAGTGGTTAAATGTAATTGGTTTAGTGGCATTACTTGCACTCATAATGCACTTGGTTTAGTGGTTATGACCCCTTTTAGAACAAACAATGCACTTGGTTTAGTCTACTGTTTTGATGGTTATGACCCGTTTCATTAGACCATATGCATTTCACTTACATTCAAAAACACACAGTTGACTTTCATTATAAGTCGAAATTGAACAAACTTCAAACAAAAATTGAAGAAGAACATATCCATTTCATTATAATTCTAAATACATTCACACTAAAATTAACCTTTACAACTTAACATGTTAATTGGTAATTATGTACATGACAAAGAAAAACCAATTAAAACCTAGAAAAAACTTTAATATCCTAACTTCATTAGCTATTGTCTTAGCTAATTCCTTATGGCTGATGATTGATCTTAACAATCCAAGGATTATTTCAGCTTCCCTTGAACACATTTGAGGATCTGGGCCACACTTTGATTTATGTTCATGAATTTTGTAACATTAGTTCCGAAAAAAGAAGAAATTAGAAGTTGAAGTCTTAGGTTTGAAGTTCTTACTCAACAATGGAATCGACGAACGAGATTTGTTGAAACCCATGAATTGCGAATCTATGCTCTACTGCCACAAGAGAAGATTACATTGTGCTCGATCTTAGGGTTAATCGACGAAGAGGAAGAGGATCGAGCCATGAAGATTTAACAAAATGGGTAGAAGATCGATGTTAAAAGGGGGTGATCGTATGTTAAAGGACCTGAAAGGACAATACTATCCATCACGTGAGGGCTACATGAGTATGAGTTAACAAAAAAGTTACCGACAGTTGTTTTAGAGATGGAAAACGAGAAAAAATAAACGGAAAAAAATTATATATATTGAAGTTCGGAAATCATATTGTTTCTGTTAAAAACTCACCGTATCTTAACTTGATCCAGAAATCGAATTCCCGATTCGATTTGATCTCTAACCGAATTGAAAAACCAAAACCCTCCGACTCGATATAAGTTTCAGTTTCTTTAAGTCCGATTCCAACATTCAAACACGGGTCAATTTATTTGTCAAATTTTGTAGTTGTACACAAGTGTGAGATCCACGGTGGCGGAACTCGAAATCATCAGGCCATCGAGATTCGTGTTCATTGATCCCGCACTTGTTATCTTCCATCAAATCAGTCAGATTCAATTCGAATCCACCGAGATTCATTCTCGTTTCCATATAAAGTACGTATCCGAATCCGTAGTTCACAATCTGAGTTCTCGAATTTAGTAAAAAACCCTAGATCCGTGTGATCGTTGACGATTTTACAAATTCTGGTTTAACTCGTAGGGTTCTTGATGCATTTGATCTGTTGAGCTTCAAGAATTGCAGAAATTTAAGTTATAGAAGATTAGGAGATGGATTGGTTCAGTGGGAAGGTGTCGTTAGGGAACTTTCCTGATTTATCTGAAGCTGTTAACAAGATCAGTGCAGGTGTTAAGACGATCGAAAAGAATTTCGATAATGCTCTTGGGTTGGAAGATAATCCTGATGGTGCTGCTTCAACTTCTGAAGGTATATTCTTCACTTGTTTCTCTTTTAGCTAAGTCTTGTGCATTATAACCCGAATTGACTCGTTCCACGGTAACGAGTCAAAATTGCTACATGTTATATATCATATTCATGTAAACGGGTCGAAATTGCATTACATGGTTCATTATAAGGATGCATATTGTGATATATGATTGCTGGGAGATTCAATAAATAAATCCTGTGCATCAAGATATAACCCAGATTGACCCGTTTTCATGGAAACGGGTCGAATTTGCTACCTGTCATGTATCATATTCATATAAATGGGTCGAAATTGCATTATATGGTTCACTATTAGGATGGATACTATGATATATGATTGCTGGAAGATTCAGTAAATAAATCTTGTGCTTTAAAATATAACCCAGATTGACCCATTTTTATGGAAATGGGTTGAAATTGCTACCTGTTATATATCATATTCATGTAAACGGGTCGGAATTGCGTTATATGGTTCATTATAACTTATAAGGATGAACATTGTGATATATGATTGCATCAAAATATAACCCAGATTGACCCATTTTCATGGAAATGGGTTGAATTTGCTACCTGTTATATATCTTATTCATATAAACGGGTCGAAATTGCATCATATGGTTCGTTATAAGGATGAATATTGTGATATGTGATTGCTGGAAGGTTCAATAAATAAAAAGAACTGTCTATTTTATGTTTGAGCTTACTTATCAACTGCTTGTTTATTTCCAGCTTCAGGGTTATGGTCTACAGATTTAATGTCTTTTATTGGTAAGAAAGATGAGGAAGAAGATACCAAGTCGTCTGAAAACTCTGAGTCTTCAGAGAAACATGAATCTTCGAGTCATCCATTAACATCTGCAGAACACGAAACTGATGTTCATGCTAAGACTACCAGTGAACATGAAGAGTCAAATGTTAAAACTTTGAAGACTGAAGAGCTGCAGGAAAGACATAATACAGTTTCAGAAGAAGCAGAGAGCAGGGCTGAAACAAATATTATTGATGAGCTGGCACATGAAATTGCTGACATCGCACTAGAAACGAATAATGCACAAAAAGCAAACATTGGGATACCTGAAGAACCAATTGCAGATCATGATCATTCCAAGCAATTAGAGTCTCCCAAACATAAGTCAACAGAACATGAGTCCACAAGTTCTGAAGATCAAGTTACCAGTACCGCCCCCGAGTCAAATGAGGTCACCCCACCCCTTGATTTGCAAAAAACTGAGAGTGAATCAAAGAAACGAGAAGAAGAAGAGCCTATGCAGGAAGTTTCTATGATTGAGAGGGTGAATGTGGCGGATGAAGTCAGCGAACCAACTATACGAGTTTCAGATGATGCTTCTGAGATGGTTCCTGAAGTGGTTTCAGATTATGGTAATGCAAATGCTGGTGAACATGAAACTGACACTAAAGAACAACTGTCAAGTTCTGGAAGAAATTTGTCTGAAAATTCAGATTCAATGGCTGAGCTGGAGAAGGTGAAGAAGGAGATGAAGTTAATGGATACCGCACTTTTAGGAGCTGCTAAACAAGCGCAGGTGCATAAACATGATGCTTATCTAATAGAAGAGTTCAATATTTATTAGTTGTTTTGCTAATTATACACGTGTTTTAATTGTCTGAAACATGTTTCCAGGCAAAAGCTGATGAAATTGCAAATCTAATGAATGAGAATGAGCAGCTGAAGTCTTTGCTTGAGGAACAAAGGGTAGGTACAGGCTTATCTTGTCAATGTAGGATTTGGGATTCTAACTACATAGTTTTTGAAAAAATACACATTAATGCACCTGTGTACGTGTATATCTGCATGTGATTATGCATGATTTGTAAATTTTACTTCACTCCATTTTGAATCTTATTAGCACCATTGTTTCGCATACAGAATGTGCCGATGTGAAATCCAAATTTTTTTGGATTTTTTTTCTATAATTCGTGCTCTTATTGTTACTTCATTAATCGTTTCACTATATTAAACAGAGAAAATCAAATGAAGCTGAAGTCGAGTCTCTAAGAGAAGAGTATCATCAAAGGGTCTCAACTCTTGAAAGAAAGGTAAACTATTCTAAAATTCTGAATCGTGTTTCAACTTGTAACTTTTTTTAAATGTTGTATATTAGTTGGTAAATATGAACTCAAAGCTATAAAATTCAGGTTTATGCCCTCACGAGGGAAAGAGATACACTACGCAGAGAGCAAAATAAGAAAAGTGACGCTGCTGCTCTTCTGAAAGAAAAAGATGAAATCATTACTCAAGTTATGGCTGAAGGTAAATATTTTAAATATTATATTAGTATATTACCTAGTAACATTCTATTTTGATATTTGCAACTTCATGCAGTTTTTAGATATATAACTATCATCTTGTTCCTTATTGTTCATTTAGGTGAAGAGCTTTCAAAGAAACAAGCTGCTCAAGAATCAACCATTAGGAAACTACGTGCACAGGTATAAAATTAAATGAACTGCCATATTTTTTGTAGAAGCCAAAACTTGTCACTTTTCATGATTAATTTTTTTTCTTGGGGTGAATGCTAGATCAGAGAGTTTGAAGAAGAGAAGAAAGGATTGATAACAAAGCTACAGGTATTTATACTCTAATCAACTTATATTTGACAAAATAGTTTCCTCATATGTGGTTAGTTCTACTAATTTACACACCATCTTTATTTTTCTTTGAAAATCTGTTGCAAAGTTTCTCATTTATAGATCTGATATGATTCGTGCTGGTCAAAACGGGCCGGGGTCTGGTTGACCTGAAACACGTTTTGTCCCAATTCTTTTTTGGATTTTTTATAAATAGTTTGTGTATAGTACATTACTACAATTATATAATATTTTAGTACAAAACGATATAGGAGGTTATATGTTGTAAAAAATGCATTCTGGCCCACTTTCTACCCATTTGACCTGTTTCCTTTTTCACTACTTATTTTATTTTTCCAGAAGTCATCATAATTGAACCATTTATGAGGAAATGTGTTGAAATTGCCATCTCTAATTGTATCTATTATTTGAGTAACTTGTTAGGTTGAAGAAAACAAGGTAGAAAGTATAAAGAGGGACAAAGCTGCTACAGAGAAGCTGCTCCAAGAAACAATAGAGAAAAACAATGCTGAGCTGGCAGCTCAGAAAGAATACTATACAAATGCTCTAAGTGCAGCCAAAGAAGCTGAAGCATTAGCAGAATCACGGGCAAATGATGAAGCCAGAATTGAACTAGAAAGCCGCATAAAGGAATCTGAAGAACGTGAAGCTATGTTAGTTCAGACCCTAGAAGAATTAAGGCAAACACTGAGCAGAAAGGAGCAGCAGGTTTGCATTTCAAATGCCCGATTCTTCATTTTTTTATTCCTTTTTTGGGTTTGTGATTTTGCTTATAATAATTATTTTTTTGTTGTTGCAGGCGGTTTTTAGAGAAGATATGCTAAGGAGAGACATCGAGGACCTTCAAAAAAGATACCAAGTCTGTCCTTTTATTAAATATTTGAATTAAAGCTACTTTTTCATCTATTCTGTTTATTAATTAATTTACCATTCTGTAACATTGATCTCCAGGCAAGTGAGCGTCGGTGTGAAGAGTTGGTTACACAGGTTCCCGAATCTACTAGGCCTCTTCTGAGGCAGATCGAGGCTATTCAGGTTTTTATTTGATTTGCTATTTACACATAGGTTATATGTGTTTCATTAACTCCTTTTTTTCCTTTTAGGAAACAAGTGCTAGAAAGGCAGAGGCTTGGAATGCTGTGGAGCGGTCACTAAACTCACGGCTTCAGGTCTTACTCCTACATATAATAATAATCATATATATTGTTAAAAGTTTTTATTTGTCCTTTTGTTGTTGGCTTTACGAATATTTAAAATTCACAGGAAGCAGAGGCCAAAGCTGCAGGAGCAGAGGAAAGAGAGCGTTCTGTTAACGAACGATTATCCCAAACATTATCTCGCATAAATGTTCTTGAAGCTCAGGTGGCTATTCTTTATTGGTTGGTTTGATGATTAAGCTTAATTGATGATGATCTTAGCTTACAATAGAGGTGTCAAATTGAGCGGGTCATACGGGTTGGGTCAAAATGGGCATTTTTTGTATTGGTCGACTCGAGTGGCTTGGCCCAACACACTTTGTATCCACATATATTTTTGATTGTTTAAGTAAATGGATTACATTCTTACAATAATAACTTAATAATTTTTGCAGATATCATGTTTGAGAGCTGAGCAAACACAACTAACAAGGTCCCTTGAAAAAGAAAGACAAAGAGCAGCAGAAAGTAGGCAGGATTACCTGGCACTAAAAGAGGAGGCTGATACTCATGAAGGTCATGTGAGTCAGCTTCAACAAGAAATAAGTCAACTCAAACAGAAACATAAGCAAGAGCTACAGGAAGCATTGACACACCGAGAACTTCTGCAGCAGGTACCATTAAATTTAATTTAAAAATATTAAATGTGTTTTAAAGCTTTTAAAATAATATAATTATGACGATGATGATGATTACAGGATATAGAACGTGAAAAAACCGCACGTTTGGAACTAGAAAAGGCTGTTCTTGAGCAAAATAAAATAGCCAGAACAAAATCCACAACTGATAATGGTAAAGTGACAATGAGTGTAAAATGAATTATTAATTTTTTTAATTTCTATTCTCTAATTTTAATATTTTATTTGTTGTTGACTTTCATGTTCAGGTTTGAATCGCGGACTCTCTAGTGCTAGCAGCTTGAGTAGTATGGAGGAAAGTTTTTATCTGCAAGCATCTCTGGACTCATCTGATACTCTCTCAGAAAGGAGAAACACTGGAGAGACTTCATATTATTTAAAGAGCAAAACACCAAATGCCTTTGAAGCTGCCCTTAGACAAAAGGAGGGTGAACTTGCATCTTATACGTCTAGATTGGTAATTTCTTTTATGAACTTAGTTACATATTTTTGAATTAAAAAAAAATGTTTAACATAACAAGTAAGGCGAATTTCCTTCGACATACCCTCCTTATCCCCATAATATTCAATTTTGTTTAATGATGATATTCAAAGCTTGCAATTTCGAGCATTTACTTAAGAATGGGTTGGGTCAAGTTATGTTTTATCTCTTGGGTCAAACACATAAAACAAAAAATATTAGATGAAAAGAAACTGGTCGAAAGTCGTTTAAATTGTATTTTTAATGCATGAAACCTCATAAAAAAATTTGATTCTTATTGAAAAGACATTACTTTTGGAGTTTTGAGACACTGATTATCTATAGAGAAATCGGACGAAAAGGTATTTCTTGGGTCAACCAAACACAACTAGCCCGTTTCAATTTATACCAAAATTACCTTTTTGACCCGTTTACACATCCTTCTGACGGTGCATTTTCCTACCTTAATAATATTCATCATTTAATTGTAGGCGTCCATGGAGTCTATTCGGGACTCTCTTGCTGAGGAGTTGGTTAAAATGACTGCAGAGGTACATTTATGATCTGATTGTTATCTTCTTTCACATTCTTTCTACACACCTAAGTAAATATGACAAACGAGTGTTACACGTTTTAACCTTCATTGTGGAGTCAATATTTTTGTGCAGTGTGAAAAATTACGGTCAGATGTGTCTCAACTGCCAGGCATGAAGGCAGAGATGGAAGCATTAAGACGCAGGCACTCTGCAGCACTTGAGTTGATGGGCGAACGCGATGAGGAGGTACATATGTGCGGGTTGGGTTGGGTTGAAATAGGTCATTTTTTTAATAAGTTGACCCGCATATGGGCATTTTCTTAAATTTTTTTTTTCACATATTGTGAAATTATGGTTTTTTTTGTAGCTTGAAGAGCTTCGAGCTGATATTGTGGACTTGAAGGAGATGTACAGAGAACAAGTAAACATTCTTGTAAATAAGGTATTTAGTTAGGCATTCAAGTTTTACTAGTGAAAAGTGCAAAACATGAAAAACTTTTTCTGATTTTGCCCAATTTTTCATCTTTTGTAGATCCAGGTTTTGAGTTCATCAATTGGTGGCGCTTAAAGGAAAATTACTGTTTTACCCTTGATGAAAGATCTTGTTTTTGAATGATTGATACTAAATATATTGTGATAGACATTGAGTTTTTGAGAGCTCTGCTCATGTTTTGTAATTTGAATTGATTTAAAATGCTGAACAATAGAAGATGAATTTGTTTTCCGGTTAACATTTGTTCTGTACAGGTTGTCATCCGGCCACCTCTGAAGCCTACTCCACCACCCCACAGGTAAACGCCCCGCCTCCGCCCCCTGCCGCCATAACAAATTGCATCACTATTTAAAACCAACACCCCCAAATCGATTTAGTTTATAAAACCTTGCGATCATAACAGAAAACAGGAATGTCTACCGTTCGAACTGATTTTAAAAGTGCACATATTCAATCTGCAATCGAAACCTTAATTCTAACCTAAAAACATTACCTTAACCTCAAAACTTGTAAAGATTGTATTATTTAAGGCGAAAAGATTCTAATTTCATTTGATGCAAATGTTACGATGACAAATGATTGTTATTCAAAAATGATGTCCGATATTGGAGTGATCGATAGCTTCGAACGACCAGGAGTTACGGTTGTTGATGAGAAACGAATGATCGTAGTGGTTCAGTGATTGATAGCTTCGAACGACCAGGAGTTACGGCTGTTGATGAGAAACGAATGATCGTAGTGGTTCAGCGCTACCGAAGGTGGAAGGATAGCTGAATGCCGTTACAGGAATGTTTGACGATGTCAATAATGATCTCTATGGATTTTGGCGGCATTTCAGAGGAAGGGTTGAGGGTTGATCCAACTCACCTTTCATATTACTTTGCAAATTGAGACTAAAGTATTTGGATTTTAGCATTGGTTATAATTTTTTTCAAACATTCAAATAAAAGTGACATAATTTAATAACACACATTGATTTAATCTAAACATTCAAATAAAAGTTGATCCAATAACGAACACTCAAACAAGAACATCAAATATTCATTCAAATGCTGATAATATCAAAATGTTCTAACCCGACAAAACACGCCTATAATTTTCGCGCTCAACGGTTTGCTCATCAACATTAATAACCGGCTTCTTCACATTTTCTTTATCAACACTAACGACGGATTCATTCCCTTTTACATACCTAAAAGGGAATGAATCCTGCATAGCATTTTCACTGCTGAGATATCATTGGTCTTCTTCATGCATTTACATACCTAAATTGACCGGGTAAAATTCATTCCCTTTTACATACCTAAAGAGAAGACGGTCACATTTTCTAAAGGACAACAACAATAAGTTTTGGTCATGTTATACACCGAATTGATCGGGGGAGTACCAGTTTCTTTTCCCTTAAAACTTCATACATTTAAATTTCTGCATGGCATTCCATTACATGCATCTATACATTGAGGACAATACACAGTTTTAAGTGTGGGGTGAAGAATTAAAGATTCAGGACAGCTTGTAGCCTCAAAAAGTTGTACGGATCAAACAAATCACAAGTCATGTAATATGTTTGTAATCTTCTGTATCGTTTCATTTAAATAGATCTAGTTCCTAGAGAAGACACAATAAAAAAGTAGTTTTCATATTATATAAACATATAGTACTTAAATAGTTAAACAGATTAAACGATCTGGAGTTATCTTTTACATTGTTTCATTTAAATATGATGGCTATACATCAATTTATTAAAATAATTTTACACACACACACATGGTTAGAATAGAAACCCGTGTTTTACACGGATTGAATAAAGGAAATATTAATAGTTAGTAATGAAGATTTAGGAATTATAAATGAAATATCAAATAGTAATGAAGATTTAGGAATTAATAAAGGAAATATTAAATAGTTAGTAATGAAGAAAAAATAAGATGGAAAAAGAATTTTGGGCTCTCAGAATTATGACAAGTGACGCTACCAGTTACTTGTTTATTAGGTATAGGTATCTATCAGACAGGTCAAATGAAACGAAAATGAACATGAATGAATCTTTGTCAATTTAAAATAACTTTGACTACATAATGGAGCATCAAAGAGACAGAAATGGAGATAGGAGCAAGAACAGATCTGACCCTAAAAGTATCAATGATAGAAGTAATAATTAAAAACATATTATTGTTCTTGATACAAAATTATATGTGGTTTTCTTGATACATCAAAACCACATATTTTCGAAAAAATCACATATAATTTTGTATGAACAACATACAATCCAAGCATAACATAGCTTGTAAGCATATGAACACATCTTAGGTTCAAGGCTACACATGTTTTCGAAAATCCCATCTTAAAAAAGTATATTACTAATACAAATCCAATGAGAGAGAACTTTTAGAAGAAACTAAATATAATGAGTTTATATGTGTGATACATTGACATCTAAAGTTAAAGGATAACTAGCGGGTTATGCATACGCGTTGTTGCGGCTTGGCTTTGAATAAGACTCATATCAAAACATAGGAAAAAATAAGAATGTGGCTACGGTATATTCATAATTTTATGAAACATTATATACCCAAAATTATAAAAGAAAACCAAATTTTAACATATCTCGGTTTTTAATAAAATTTATATCCAATCGTAAATAAAAATATGCTAAAGGTGGTGGGGGCTTTTACTTTTTTAATGTGCTCATCGTCAGAATCTAGAAAAACGAAACAACAACAATAATAATAAAGCAAAAAAAAAAAAGGAAGTGAAAGTACACATAGAAAGTGACGTATGATTGTGATACTATTTGGGCTGTGAATTATACGAATTATACTATTTGGGCTGTGAAGATCAAATCGATCTTCAATGTTCATGAAATCTCGAAGGCACTAGAACCGAAAGGAGAAGTCGATGCTAAGACAAAAAACAATGGCCATTGCAAATCTCTTTCAAGCAATGCCCGAAGAACTCATTCTTCAAGTTGCTAATCATACAAATGCCAAAGATATTTAGGGAGACTTGATTTGTGGGTACTGATAGGATCAAAGAGGTTAGATTACAAACACTTGAGTATGAGTTTGAATCATTAAAGATGGAAGACACCGATTCTCTAGATGACTTCACAGGCAAAATTAGTAAACTTGTATCACAAGCCAACAAACTTGGATCCACAATTGATAACAAAAGGCTGGTCTAGAAACTACTTAGTTCTGTATCAGAAAAATACAGAACTTTAGATTGTTGCTTTAATTGAACAATTTGCCGATCTTAATACCATGCTGTTTCAAGAAGCCATTGGAAGATTAAAAGAATACGAAGAACGCATCAAGAAGCCAACAAAATAGGAAGACATGAATATCAAATTTCTATTCACCAAAATAGAAGGAAAGGAAAAGGAACATAAATGGGAGCATTGTGGTAGTTGGAGTTTAAATTAAGGAAACTTTGGACGTGGCTAGGGTAGAGGTTAGTGGTCCAAACTTTGGAAAAAGTAAGGATGGTGAGCAGGTCCAACAGGATAAGAGCCACGTAAAATTCTACAAGTGCAACAAACTCGGATACTTCAAAAGTGAATGTCCAAAATGGGAGGAAAGAAGGGAGGTTAATCTGATCCGATATGAGGATGATGAACCGACATTATTGTAATGACAGTCCAAGTGTTGGAATCAAAGAACAAAATTCAAATTAAACTTGAATTATATTGCAAAATTTCTTGATACAATCGACACTTTTACATTGTTTTGATCATGGCCATATATACACGTAAGTACTGACGCGTCAACCTCCTAATCGACACAACCCTAATTTATATTACGGTTTCTAATTTTTGAACTTTACGTACTTGACCATTGACTATTATAAATATACAAAAGAATCCAAACATTAACTTTCTAAGAATGACACAAAGACCCTTGCATTTATAATTTAGTTTAACCTTCAATACTCTCTCCTAAACTAAATATAGTATAAAGGAGGTCTTTAACTTGATCTGTCTTCACAATCGCCATATATACACATATGTACCGACGCGTCAACCTCCTAATCGACACAACCCTAATCTATATTACGGTTTCTAAGTTTCTAAATTTACATACTTGACCTTTGACTATTATAATTATACAAAAGACTCCAAACATTAACTTTCTAAGAATGACACAAAGACCCTTGCATTTATAATTTAGTTTAACCTTCAATACTTCCCCTTAAATTAAATATAGTATAAAAGAGGTCTTTAACTTGATCTGTCTTCACAATAGTGTTGGTCCTTCATTCTAAACGAGATGAGCCTCTTGATTATACTCCTTTTTTTGTCTTTCCACTTGGTGCACTTGTGTGCATAGTGACTATATTCACCATGTTTATTGCACCTGAACTCGTTCTTATCTCTGATTCCTCGACCCATGCCACATGAGTGTTGATTGTTCTTGCTTCTTGCTTGCTCGTTTTTCTTTATTTATTTCTTGCTTCTTGCTCTCTTGCTGTTTCTTGCTTTGATACGTTCCACACAGGTTTGATCGTACAACACAAATTCTTTTCTTGCTTTCTTTCTTTCTTGATTTGACTATAATTGGTCTTCTTTCTTGCTTTGACCAAAATTGGTCTTTCTTGCTTGCTTTGACTGAAATTAGTCTTTCTTGCTTGCTTTTGTCACACGGGTCTTTCTTGCTTGCTTTGAAACACTATGGTTCCTTTTACTTGCTATTTGAACAAAAAAAATGGTTCGATCTTGCTTGCTGTATGAATCACACGGGTTCAGATTCTTGCTTGCTAAATGAACCATGCAGGTTGGGGATCTTGCTCGCTATATGAACCACATGGGTTCAGGTTCTTGCTTGTCACACCCCAACCGACGGCGGATTATACGTCGGGGCGGACGCGGTTGTTCAATAGCACAAGGTTAACTATTAAAGTTTTAATATTTCATTAATGAATAATTTAAGATTCAATACAAGGAAGAATAATACGAATACAACATTTAATTTAAGTAGTCTAGGTCCAAAACATCCTATGTGATCACGAATAAGTCTCATGATGTAAACCTGAAACATGTGAAAGAATCTGTCAACTACAAAATAGTTGGTGAGATACAAATGTTTTGACACAGTTTAACAAGTATTTGAAAAGTATTACAATTCACTATGATATATGCATTCTATAATGTAAGTATGAGAAACAAGTATCTTAAACATTGTGCACTTCAACCCTCCAACCAAGTTTAGGCATAACCCGCAGGTTACCCTTATAAGTCTCAAGTTTAAAGTTTACTTCAGTAACAATCACCAAGGGCTCCCCCCCGAAGGGGTCAATCAATCAAGGTGGATTGGTCAAATACAATAGATCTATCATTGTTACTATAGGCTTGATCAAAGTTAATGAATGTGCTAGTTTTAAGTTTAATCTAAGCATACAAGTCTCAAGTTTAACATAAGAATAAGCATCTAGTCATAGTTGTACAAGAATTGTATAAGTTTAAAGTTTTGAACATGTTTCACCCCAAAAGTATAGAAAGGAAAAAGGGGCTAAGTATACTCACTTGGATGATGAATAGTATCCAACACGGATAAGTATTTGCAAGACTTGGAGGGAGAATATCCTCACGATAAGCCTAAGTATGCAAGTTTAAAGATTTAAGTATGATCCTATAAGTCTATGGTAAGGATTTAGGATTTCAAGATCGACTAGGGTTCCAAACGAGAGACGGGAATGATTGTGTTTATAAAATTTAAATCGAGTTTATAATGAAGGTTTTGAAGGAATGATACAAGACTTGACTATCGAAGTTTAATAAGTTTATAGTTTTAGAAAGATAATCATTTAGAAAATCCTTATGATTATTAATTACAATAATCTACGATAGTTTTCTAGGTATAAGGTCGTAACAATAGATAATTGAAAGATTAAATACTTATTAAAGATAAACAATAATTATCTAAAGAATAAATAGTTATCAAAGCTTAATAATTAAATATTAAGGATAAATAACTATTTACAATAATAACAAACCATTTAAGTTTTTGGCATCAAGTATTTATCTTACAACCTAATTGTAATAAAAGTTTTGAGTTTTAAATAATGTGAAACTATAGGTTTAACAAATATGTTGCATGGAACCTTTTTATAAAGTTTATACTTTAAATTATAAGTTTTTAAAGTTTATAAGTTTATAATTATGATTTTTAAATAAAGTTTCTTAAAGTGTTTAAGTAAAGTTTATAAGTTCATAAATGTTTAAAGTTTTTATAAGGTTTAAGTTTATAATTATTTAAAGTATAAATAAAGTATAATTATTTCTCTCGTTTTATATAAACAAATGGATTTATGTTTATATAAATATTATAAAGTGTATAAATTTATAAGTTTATACTTTTTAAGTAAATTTTATAAACTTTTATGAGTTTACAAAAATTATATAAGTTTAAAATTTTATAAGTGTAAATTAAAGATTAGGGTAAAAGAATTCTTTAAAATACAAATAATAATAAAAGTTTACTTTAAATAAATAGCTTTCATATAAATACAAGTTTTATAAAAGTTTACAAGTATTTTTATAGTTCTTAAATATTTAAAAACTATTTTTAATGGTTAAATATCATAAGTTTTAACAACATTTTAATTAAATAAAATAGTTCTCGAATGTTAAAGTGTAAATAAAAATCAAATTTAAGTTTATAAAAGCATCAGAAAATTTATAAAAATAATCAGAAGTGTACAAAATGGACGAAATAGTGTAAAAAAAATGAAGTGCCAAAACCCAGGCCGGCCGGACTCGAACCCGCGCCCTTCCCCGGGTCGCTGAAGCACAAACACACTAACCACCCGACTACGAGCCTCGTTAGTGAAACATACTGAAAAAGAAATATTTAAACACAAGGTAAATCAAACCCCAATTTTGTATGAACCCTAGAACGATCCCCGGCTAAATACGCCCCGATGATCCCTCTGTCTTTAACAATTGACAGAGGGCAAATGATCCTAGCAAGGAAACGAAGTCGATGGGTTTTCGAATTACCTGAAATGGTGATGGAATGAAGGAGAACGGTCCGAGTTATGCGTCGGCTGCCCATGAATCGATTAAGCAGCTTCAGGTGTAAATCGAAAGGATTTGAGTGTGTTGGTAGTTTGAGTGTGAAGTTGTCAAGGGATTACCGTCTGTATTTATAGTCAAATTGAGCATTTAATGCGTGAACGGTTGGGGAGGTGGGAGTTGAAGCCGACGGCTTCAAATTCGAACCCATGCGCGACCGTGGCGGCAAGTCGTGCATTGATGGTTGTTGGTTTCGAGTCGCATGCGTGCTAGGATGCCCGAGGTTCAGTGAATCTGGCCTAAATTGTGATTTCAAGAAAATGGAAGTGGAAAAACGGGTGATGCAGGACTCGAACCTAGGACCGGTTCTGGGTTTCGAAAGTTTAGTGAAATGGCAAAACAGGTCCCTGCTGTTTCGAGTTATTTTCATTTCTTGTTAAACATAGGTTTTAGTTTAAAATGGGTTTTGCTAAATGACAGTTTCGGTCCCCGAGGTTTCTATAAAGTAAAATGTTTAACGAGTTTTCTCATTTGATTAAATCTTTATAAAACGAGTCATATGGTTTGCTTGTTTAGAATTTTAACTAATTAAAATGAGTTTCTAAACTTATTAAAATTTCAAGAGTTTATATATATATATATATATATATTTATAAAATTCTCATATACATGTACATATATATATCTATATATATATATATATATTTATATATATATATGTATATATCGGTTTCAAGTATAAAAGCTTTTTATTAATTAAATATCTATTAACTTGGTCGGGAAATCCAGGATATTACATTGCTTGCTAAATGAACCACGTGGGTTCGGGATCTTGCTTGCTAAATGAACTACAAGGGTTCGGTTTCTTGCTTGCTAAATTTTCTTACTTGGTTCGTTCTTACCTTACATTGTTTTGTATTTTCCTTATTCTAGTGTATTTCCTTTCGTTCCTTCTTAATAGAAACATACAAAACAAGGTTTGATCTTGCTACTTCCTTTAGCCGATTTGGGGATTCTAACTTGCTACTTTCTAATATACGTTATGGAATAAATTGAAATGAAATAGTTACTTGTATGTCGGGTATTTCATCCGATCTATATTCTAACTTGCAAAAACTTTTGACCTTTTAGTGCCCAAAACTAATATGTCATTCCTTCCCAAAAAAAAGTTTCCTCTATGATTTCGTTTTTTTTGTCTCTCTCCTTCCAATTTCCGTCTTTGATATTTCAAAACTCAAAAATAAGTTGCACCCCTATTTTTTTCTGATTTCAAAGAACGGATGACATGCAGACTTGATTTTGTTTATGTTTTACTACGATGAACAAGCCAATGCCTTCTTATGCGTCTGGAACTCAAGAACGTGAATCTGATGGTGTTTGACAAATACTGTTTTCAATTTGCTCAATTTTGGCTGCTCTTGACTTTTAATTTCTAGTTACTTTCAATTATGAAACATCATGCTTATTTCTTATTATTTTATCAGAGTTTAATGTGGAAAACAGGTCCCAGATTTTTCAAAACCTTGTCATTAAATGACTCATGTATTTTTATTTATAAATATTGTTTTACATGTACAATATTCTATTACAAAAGTCTAGGGATTCTTCATTCCGTCCGGCCTCATCCACAGGAAGCTCTATTCCACATGCTTCTTTCCTGTAGTGTTTAGAAAACGTTTTTGAATTAGCTTTCTCTAAGTAAGTACACTGCATCGTTCTTCTTATTATGAACCATTTATGTTCTTATTATTGTTCGAGTTTTCTAGGCTCTCGGCGCCCCCGTGACCATCTCCGGACGTATCCCCGTGACCCTCTCGACCATCTTCGGACGTACCTCCGGTCAGAGTTTTCATTTCATTCATGGGTGTGCTAACCCCCTCTCGACCATCTTCGGATGTACCTCCTGTCAAAGTTTTCAGCAAGGTCCTTATACTCGTTAGTATAGACCCATTGCATTTGTCACGAAGACTCATTTGCCACGAAGGCTCATTCATTTCTTAGCCTCGTAGGCTTTAATCTTTAGTTTTCTTCTTTTTATTTTTATTGAGAACCACCTTACAGGCCGGGTATCTCTTTTCATTTGGGACCTTGAGTATCTTAGACTCACAACTTCCCAAATGTATCAAGTATTTGTTTTCATTTCACATATATACTTGATTTACTTCTCAACCAGTCCTTATCTTAAAACTTCATAACGGTTTCCCCATGATGCACTAAAAGGGTTTATATATAGGAAGTACCAACGGCGTATCCACCACCCTTTTAACACTTCATGAGTACTCTGTTATTCCATTTTAGGGCTTAGACTCGTTCCATCATACTCATTCATACTTGAACGTATCATCATGCATTCACATATTCATATTCATCATGCATCACATTTTCAAGCATTCATGTGTTCATGTATTCAACTTTATCACATATTCATACTTGTCATATATTGTAAACTGGGGTGATTATCCTTCTAGAGCAGTACCTCCAACAGAGATGTTCCAAGGAAAGAGTGACGGGTCTAGAAGGGATTTATACACCACTCTTTCCTTAGACAGAACATTCCGTTTATAAGATAACTACATACCGGACGGAAGATCTCCCGTTCGTTTACTATATTTTTATTACTGTCTTTTAGTCTATACCCCTAAACATTCATAATGGTTTCACCACGAAGCACCAAAAGATTTATATATAGGAAGTAGTAATGGCGTATCCACCACCCCTTGGATACGCCGTGACTACTCCATTATTCCCGTTTAGTATTTAGACTAACCCTTCATTACCCCGTACCCTTGTCTTACACATAGCACATAACACATATCATTTAATCACATAATTTACATAATCATGTCTAGGGTACGGGTCCAGTGCACTTACAATAATCTCAGGTCGTTTCCTACGCTTGTTTTCTCGCTTAAACGCTTCTCCAAATACGAACCGCACTCGTAGCGTACCACACTCGCACTTTAACGCACCGCATCGGCTCTTCTAATCCTTCCCAGATCGTATGTGTGAAGGATGGTGTTTGTGTGTGTGATGTTTGAGAGTGAATGGCCTCAAGAATCAATTTATAGGAAAATTTCTAAGCCCGTAACGGACCGTTACAGCCGGTGACGGTCCGTTACCGTTTTCTTGGCCTCCAAGCACTTTCTGACCACGTAACGGACCGTCACGTCCCATGACGGTCCGTCATGGCCTTAGGGTGGGATGAGTCAGTGATACGTGGCGTAAACGGTGCGTTTTCACGATTTTGCGGCGTGACGGACAGTCACGGACGGTGACGGTCCGTTATCACTCCATTTTAAAATTCTTCTACCGAGGCAATCAAGTTTCATATATTATGGCTTCCGTAACTTATTTTCTAGCCCGGGATATGCTTATGGGAAGTTTTAGGCTATTTCCGGTTGAACCGTCTTTCTGTTGCGTCCGGTTACGTTCTAGCGTCGCGTTTCTTAGCCGACACGTGTCCCAACTTATTTTAGGAGTTTGAGATGTTACAAATTCCCAAGAACGTACCAACTTTGATTTTTGATTGGTTTTTCCAATTACTTGCTTATATTGTTTCTGATCCCCATTTTTCAGTTTTAATTTGTCTGAATGCTCCTCATTGAGCGATTTGAACAAGAGTCACTTTTTTATTCTTTAATTTCAACTACCGATCATTTCTTCTTCTGTTTCAATTCAATTTCGACTTTGCAATTCTCCTCTTTCTCCCTTTGGATCGATTGATGTCGCTCCGATACCAATTGTTGGAATCAAAGAACAAGAACTCAACTTGAATTATGTTGCATAATTTCTTGATACAATCGACACTTTTACATTGTTTTAATCGTGGCCATATATACATGTACCTACCGACGCGTTGACCTCCTAATTGACACAACCCTAATCTATATTACGGTTTCTAAGTTTCTTACTTTACATACTTGACCTTTGATTATTATAAATATACAAAAGACTCCAAACATTAACTTTCTAAGTATGACACAAAGACCCTTGCATTTATAATTTAGTTTAACCTTCAACGCCAAGCATTATAACTTGATCGAGATTAAGGGCTGATTGCTAGTATTAATCCCGATCAATTATTATTTAGTTAATATTTAAGTTAAAGGTTCAGTTAGTAAAGTTAGGGTAGAATATGTAATTATTGTAAGTTTAGGGTTAGTTGCATAGTTATTGTAAAAGAACCGATGCACCACACCGTTTGTAAACCGTCGCGTCATTTCCTTCCGGTGACAATATAAGGAATGACCGATAACCTTTGTAAATCATCAATCAACAATCAGAAATCAATAATCAAAGTTGTTTCTATACAATTAGATATAGTATAAACTTGATTTCACTTGCAATTTGAAGAATCTGGGCATCATAGATCTAAAGCTAGAATCAACGGAGTACAATAAAACTTATTAAAGTTGTCTTTCACACTAAGTTAAAACACATGTTACCTACCATTTAACCTACAATCAACGGCGCACAATAAAATTTGTTAACGCAGTCTTTTATGCAAAGTTCAAGCACATTTTCTCTACCGTTGATCACCCTGGGTGAGATCTAAACCTAGAATCAACGGCGTACAATAAAATTTATTAAATTTGTATTTCACGCGAAGTCAAAGCACATTTTATCTACTCTTGATCATCCTGAATATAAATCTAAACACAGAATCAACGACGTATTGTAAAATTTATTAAAGTAGTCTTTTATGCGAAGTTAAAGCATATTTATCTACCGTTGATCACCCTAGGTATCCGTAGATCTAATCCTAGAATCAACGGCGTACAATATACTTCTTCGCGACTTATAAAAAACGAGACGAAAGTACCCGTGGTATCCAACTTGCTCCTTCTTGTAATTTAGGGTTTTAAGTACCGTGGCAGATGTATATTCAATCTGGTAAGAATTTTCGCCTCATTCGTTTGTGTCATATGTTCTTTCTTGTTTGTGTTCATTGTTAACCTCATAAATTTTGCGATTACCAATTATCGTTATCTACATACAAGTTGATTATACAAAGACGAGTTTCTAAATGCTCCTAGATTTGTTTGGAAGCCGATTTTACTAAGATATTCAAGTTAATATTTTAACCATATGTAGCGCGATTAGTTTTTATAAGTACGTTGATCAGCCATAAATGGTTATAAATTGGGATTGATCGTGTTTTTGTTTGCGATTTTTTTCATGTTCATAGCAGCCGTTGTGTGACATATCAACTTGTAGGTGCGGACTGTTAATCACAACAAAGAAAAAGCCATTTTAAGCAAGTGAATTCATCAAATTTTCTATTCGGTATGTATGAATTTTAGAGGATCTACAGTTTTCGATGTTGCAATTTTAATTCTTTATAATCTCTAGCCGATTTTTTGTTTACAGATATGATGAAAAAAAGTATTAATCAAGATGCTGGTAACTGTGATCGAAAAAGAAACATACCACAGAGAAAACCTGAGACGTATCGTAAGTTGTCTGATATTTACGAGGATCCTGAAAGTGACCTCCGTGCACGCTGTCAAATAACAACTCCTGTGAACGTTAATAGAAGATTCGTGCCAGTAATCGAAGACGAGTCGGATGATGACAATGTCACATTGGCTGAATATTTTAGAAAACAAAAGGGTGTTGAAATCACTGATTCAACATTGAAGAAGAAGAAGAAGATAATTGAAGTTGAATATCCAAGAGTTGACCAAATTAAGAAGTCAAAACAAAGATCCAAAGACTCCATGGCACAGCAAAAGAAGGTTAACACCATCATCCTCACTAATTCTAAAACTTTTAAATCGATCGACCATGTTTTTTATTTTTTGATCATAAACCGTGGTTTTATTTTTTCAGGATTTCCATTCACAATGCAACAACAAATTTAACAGATTTGCAGAAGTTTCTTACACAGAAGCTACCGAAAATGAAAATGAAGATCTTGAAATGGAGGCTGTGATGCTTTTGGCTAGCCATTTTAACGAAGATGAACAAACCCTAAGTGAGCTCAAGACAAACACTACTTATGTTTGTGTCGAATCTGGTAACAAATCCATAACGAACACATCATCCAAAAGTGTTGCAACGAAGAATCCAGTAGTTTATGATGACACACACATGAAGATTGCTCGAGTATTGCAGGATGAGCACAACTTTGGGACTGTAGTATGTTGTTTTAATAGGAATCCGGCTGAATTTAGCTTACCAGATGCTGAAAGTGAGTTTATGAGAGGTGATTGAAGTGTAAATAGCATAGAATCCGATGGTTGTTTAAAGACAGTTTTCTTGGTCTAAATCTTGAGATTAATCTCAGAACAATCAGACCGAAGAGAAGAACAAAGGTTTTGATTTATGTTTACCTGTTTAAAGTAATAAGCTTGTTCAATATATGATTTTGGTTTGAATATCCCAAACCAGGGTGGTGCACAACGTCCAGAGCCAGGAGTTTTTTCCTATGGTGTCATTTTTTTTTCGATACTCGGGTTTATAATAAACCGGAGCCAAAATTTTTTGGATCGGGTCGGGTCAGGTTGAATCACATAAAATTTTCGGTACTCGGGTCTATAAGGTATCATACTATCATTAAAATCAATAACCAATTGACCAAGTCGATCTAGTACTAAGTAGTTTACAATCTAACAATCACATAATTTTAATCAAGTATTCAAGTGACACAATAATCACACATAGTTTCAACTTTAATAATGTATTCATGTCTAATTTCAAGATTGAAGAATAACTAACATTAAAGATTGAAGAATAACTAACCTTTATTCATGTTTGGTTTAATCGAATAATCGTCCTTGGCTCGTTTTTATTAGAATCGTTACGATCGACCATCAGACCATGTCCATCGTGAACTGTTGAAGCATAAGTGATGAGTCTCCTGTCTCTTCAGTTACCGTCGACTGGAATAGGAACAATCATGTAGCGGCCTTTTTTATTATTTAGGTTAAACAAATGATATAAACTAATTGGACATGAGCCTATAATGGTTATTGGGTTAAAAAATTACAAATTAAACATGGCCTATAATAATCTAAAGTCTACTATTAAAATTAAGTAATTGGGCTTAAATTTTAAATTACACTTTTTTTTATTATGTAAAATGTTTGGATATTTTTTTTTATAAAACTAATGGTGTCAATTGTAAAAAAACAATGGCGTCACTCGAAAATTTTCTATTACACGTTACACATGAGACGCGAAATTGATTGTTATCGGATGAACCCGTTCTCCACTATGTGGCTCTGCCACTGACAATATCGGCACTGCCCGTTTGACCGGCCATTTTCTTTCTCTATATATCCTCCCCCTCTCACAAACCCTCTCATCGTGCGCCCATGGCCATGAACATTCTTGCCCCTCTCATCTCGCCACGCCTACCGCCTCTCTCCTCTCTTCCACATCCCCGTACAAATTCCCTCACAGGCGTACGCTGCGATGAAGATGGTCTTAGTAGGGTTAGATCATTCCTTCTGTTCTCAACGAAATTTACAATCACTACTTGAGTTTCATTTATAACTGACCAACAATGTAAATCACAAAAGAGTTGTGTCTGCTGTAAATATGTATTTTACATTATGCAATTATTTCATGAGAAATTATGATGTGTTATAATTTCTTTTAATGTATCTCTATACGATCTTCTGCAGGCACTTATCATGGATAAAGTTACTATGAAAGTTATTTCTGCTTCATGCAAATTGGCAGACATAACAGATCAAGAGTAGAAAAGCCACTAAATTTTTTTTGCATCATAAGTTGTTAGGCACGCAAACTCACTGTCCTTTCTAAGTTATAGAATTATGTTAGTGACTTGAAGAGCAATTTTGTTTAGATTAATTTGTGCATTGTTGAATCATGAATATTGTACACGTGATGACATTATGCCTTTTCCAATTTATAGGTTCATGTTTTTGTATTTTTTTCGTTATGATTAAACAAAATGCCTACACCAGTGGTGATGCTTTTTCCAGGTTATTGTCTTGCTTTGGCCCTTGTAATTCTTTTGTTGTATATTTTCAGCTGTTTAGTTTGCTTTTTAACATCTTTATATAGAAGGGACAGCCTCAAATGAAGATTATATACTTCCATTTAAAACTGGTTCATTTTTGCCATATAAGAGATTTAGTCCTGCATGGGATACCATATCTGGGGTGAGTGCCATTAAAAAAAACTATGGATAATATTACTTGTGTTTTTATAAATCAACACCACAGAAGATAAAATCTAAAAAGGGCTAAAAGATTTTGTATGGTTGTGTAAATGTGTATGATACCTTCGTTTAATTTATATTCCATTTGCAGAGACGTCATGTGATTTCGTTGATGTGTCAATTTGTAAATAATATAACAGTAACGATGTTACCGCTTTATTACCCCTCACAAGAAAACAATATATTAGAAATGTGTATAACACGTACCTTAGTTTAGTTTATATTCCATTTGTAGTGACGATTTTGTTCTCTATGTATTTTTGCAGACTCTGTTGCATATTTCTGCTGAGGATGAGGCGTTTATTGCTTTCAACTGTGAGATCGATGCTAATTCATTTCAAAATGAGCGCAAAGGTAGCAAGCTGTCAGAAAATGGCCAAGATTTAAATCAAAGAGAGTCTATGCTTATGGCTGGAAACAGGTGCGAATTCATGTAGGGTTCAGTGCGTAGTGGGAAAATTTTTATCTCTCTTAGTAGACACCTTCCTAAATATGCTAAGAGGCACCCGTCATCCGATTTTCAACAAACCAAGAGGGAAAGAAACCAAAGAGATTGCTGATAATTTTAAGTAAAGATGATAATTTTTTCTATAAAAAACAATGAAAGCTTAAAGCTTTAATGGTGAAAAAATATTAGAGAGAGGAAGAGAGAAGAAGAAGAAGAAATGACATGGGAAAGTGAGAAACCCAAAGTGTTTGTTGATAATTAAAAAAAATATATAGAAATTTCATATTAACCCTTGTAATACAACTAAATTTACATATTAAACCTTTTACTATCATTTGATTTTTTAATAGTCTTATATTAAACATCTAAAAAATAGACATTAATCATAACAAATTAAATTTTGTAGATAAATAATATGTTTTATTATTGATTATTCAATTGATTTATTAGCTTTTTTTTTGTATTTTTTACTTTTGGTTTATAAGTATATTTTTTTCTTCTTATTTATGGTTTACAAGTGTTTTTTTTTCTTATTTGTGACATATTCTTGTGTTTAATCAGTTAGCTGTACACGTTTTTAAGTAATAAGTATGAATAGTTTTATATTAATATCTTTAAGTAAATAGGTATAAATATTTTTATTATATTGTTATGTAAATAAGTATTTGCTTTTACCCGGCCGATTTTGAACTGATTTGTTTTGACCAAACTCGCTTTGACCAGACCTACTTTGTGCACCCGCTCACAAAAACTTCTGGATCTGCCACTGGCTGGAAAGAAACTTGAATTTGAGGTTGAACTGATATCAAGAGACATTGGTTGCCATTTGACTGACGTTTTGTAGGCAGTTAACAAAGTTTTGTTTGACTCAGTGGGTTTCAAAAGGTCAAACATTATGGATTCCATATGTTCTTATTTACATTCTGTTTTAAGTTCCAAATGTTGGTAAACCCTCTTTCCTTTTCTGGCAAGTTTTAAAATTTTGTAAACTATATAAGATTCACTGAAAACATGCAAAGTGTCCATTCTTGAACTTATTTTGAGTTTAATTTTCAAAATTTAGCCAATGATGTGCAAATGTCATGTTTCTAAAACTACCATGTTACTGATATGATATTCATAAGTCAGATTTGGAATCTTTATATGTATATAGGAGAATTATGATCATGTATATTTGGAATCTTAAACCTTAATTCAGTTGGGTTGTTGCATCTTTTCTTACGCGTTAGGCTGGCTATCATGGTATCTGAGAAACTGGTGTTATTGCAGCCTCATAACTAGGCTTTAAGGAGAGATCATGCAATGATGTTGTATTTCACCAGGTATTGTGTTCTTCAGCCTCGCCCTGCCCCCACCCCATCCCACCTGGTTTTTGATCTTTTTTTTTGTAATTGGAAAGGAATATGGAGAGGCAGTTCAAGAACTAAGCATTTGCATGGCTTTTGCACCTGAAGAAGAGGCTGAAATCTTGGAACCTTTTGTGTGTTGCTAATATTCAATTGTAACTGTGACATATTGTAGGCTTTGCAAGAACAATATGGAACTGGTGATATTGTCCAACAAGGTGTTGAATCACTGGTGACACCTTTGTCCAGGATATATGACACGTTGCAAATAGCATATGAAGGTCTTAATCTAGATCAAGCTACTAACATGTTATTTTCCCTTTCAGGGTTTTATCATGCACTAAACTATTTTGAGCAGTGCATTTCAAATCCTTTCTGAATTGTAATGTGTTATACATATGGCCTGAAAATGTAGCTTTCATGCAACCATAGTTTTTCTAAGAAAGAATTAAACGAACACACTTTATATATCTGAGCTGTTTGTTTGTTTGTTATACTAGAGGCTGTAATTTCGACCCATTTACTTATGAATAATACGTAAAGCTAATAATGAACTGGGTCATATGGGTCGAGAGTCAACCCTATTGTATTTTTAATGTATACAACCTTTTAAATAGTTTTATTCAAAATATTACATTAATAATATAAGTTTTATAAAGGAAATTTACCAAGAAAAGTAACCAAAGATCTTTAATTTGACAATTTTTGTCATTATTGAAATATATAGGAGTGGAAGTTCGATTTTTGAGAAATGTAAGGACCCAAATACACAACAATTTTGATAGAATTTCCCATATTTTTAGAAGAATTAAAATTGATATAGGGTCTATCTCGATAATGAAGTACACGAACACAACATGAAACTTACAGAAGTTTTAAAAAGCCACTCAACATGTCCATGAAACAACACAAGAAGAAATTCTATCATTTTCATTATTTAACCTGTGTAATACACAGACTTCTAACCTAGTTCAATAATATATAAATTTTCCTCTTTTGAGATTATTCTTTACTTATTTGCTTCCCCTATGTATCAACTATTTACTCATAAAAAAGGAAAAGCCACCCACATGATGCAAATTAAACATAGGTTATCTTAAAATATTGAAAACCTAAATTAATGCCATGGGTTATGTGGTTAAATCATCGTTTATCTATCTATCACAATTAAAACAATATATACAAATGTTGATCGTAAAAAAAAGCTCACTTCATATATCTTCATTCGGGTCTCGGATACACTCGTCTTTCACTTTTTCGTTTACACAAGGACCGTAAGCCCGACTACAAACAACATAATAGAACAAGTTGATGAAACTAATTACCACAAGAACCCAATAATACCGATCATAGTGTCCATGGTTAATATTTGTAGCAATCCATCCTTCTTTCGCACTTCCTCTTGTTAATTTCTCAACCATGGCTAGTATAACACTAGCCAACACATTAGCCAGACCCACCCCAAGCAAGAAAAGTGAAGCAGCAATGCTTGACATACTTTTGGGGAATTCCATGTAATAAAACTCGTTTTGCCCGATCACACTCAAAGCCTCCGCTAACCCGTGTAAGCAATACTGTGGAACAAGCCACATTGCCGACATGTTGATCACTGCATGAGGGTTGTTGCTAAACCCTTGTTCAATTGCTTTTCTTCTTCGAACATGTTCAACGATTGCGGAAACCACCATGGCTAATGTAGAAATTGCGATACTGATACCCATTCTTAGTTTAACATCGATACGAACTGGTTTTCTTTTAAGTTTTGATGCATAGGGGATTATTATGCGGTCATATACAAGAACCCATATTACTATCATTATAATGGCGAAGAATGAGAAAGAAGCTGCTGGAATTTGGAAGGTTGATGAGGAAGCTAGATGTCGATCCATGGTTTTTGCTTGGAGTACTGGAAATGTGGATTGGCTTATGTTTATGGACATCAGGACTCCGGATGACCACAATGGGAGAACTCGGATTAGCGATTTTAGTTCCTCCACTTGCTCGATTGTGCATAGACGCCATGGATTTAAAGCATTACCATCTGGTGTTACGTCTTTTGGATCCTGAATTATGCAAGCTTTGTTCAGAAACCTGCGAATCGATTAATTATTCAAAACCCAAATCCATAGATCAATTGGTGGGTGAGGTGGGGGTTAGGCTTTTACGTGTACTAAACATATGCAGCACCTTTAATGAGAAGTATTTTGGTTTTTTTAATGAAAATGAATTTTCTAGTAAACTCACCACTATATATATATATATATAAGGGATGGTTCCCCTAAGAAGTGCAATTTGGCTAAGAAGCCTAAAAAGCAATCTCATTTATTCAATTGGATGATCAATGGTAGAGATTCAAGTGTAGGAAAAATAAGGGGTGGATGGTCATTTTTGAAAAACCCACAATTGTTGACTTTTTTCAAATTCCCTCATTTTTTTTAAACGTACATAACTTTTTCATACGACTTTATTTTTTTTTTAAAATTACACCATAAAATAGAACGTTTTTTACCTTTAATTCGAGTATAGTATTGCTATATTTTTTTGTAAAAACAAAATCGACACTTAATGAAATTGTGCTACTTTACGTAAATGTGCTGGTTTCTGGTAAAACAACATAATTAACTGTGCTGCATTGTAAAACAGTACAATTAACTGTGCTGTTTTATCATAAAACAACACCAAACATAACAACTAATTGTGCTGTTTTACTATAAAACAACACGGTTAATTGTGTAACTTGCTCTTCTTAGCTAATCAAGCACAAACAAAACCAGCACAACAAAACTAGTATATCAAACCAGCACAAAACAACATTTTGATGCATAAGCTTTTTGTTGCTTACCACTGAACCGTTTTGTTGGTGTATGGATGCTTTAAATTTTTATTTTTAAAAAATGCTACCAAATTAGGCACATAATAATGGACTAAAAGTAGCACAAATTAAAGAAACCAACACATTTACGTAAATTATGCTTTTTACAAGAAACCAACAAATTTTTAATGTGCTAAATTGTGCTGTTTTACCAGAAACCAGCACATTTACGTAAAGTAGCACAATTTCATTAAGTGTCGATTTTGTTTTTACAAAAAAATATAGTAATACTATACTCAAATTAAAGATAAAAAAACGCTCAATTTTATGGTGTAATTTTTAAAAAAAATGTCATATGAAAAAGTTATGAACGTTTAAAAAAAGTGGGGGAAGTTGAAAAAAGTCAACAAAAGTGGTTATTACTTAAATACCATTCCACCTCTTATTTTTCATACACTTAAATCTTTACGCTTGATCATCCAATTGAATGGATGAGATTGCTTCTTAGACTTATTAGCCAAATTGCACTTCTTATTTGAACATCCCTATATATATATATATATATAAAGTTTTTATAATATTTAAGGCGTCATTTGGTTTTTATATTCGGTTCCACAAGTGGACCAGCAAGGATTGGTTCGATGTCGGATCCGGTTCTAAAAACATTGATGATTAGACTGAAATACCCACCTGAGTTTCATGGTGGGCATGTTATGTGAACCTGAATCCACATCTTGACGACGATGCCACTGGTTCGAAGGCCCATCAACAGTTTTCCGGTTCTTGTAAGCAACAACAATTACTTGCACCAAGCTTGTGAATATGCTCTTTTCTACTTTCAACTTAACGTAAAGAGGAGAAGCAAGAAAGAACAAAATGATGGATAAAAAAGTCAGAATCGGAGGAACCCCAAAACCGATCTTCCATCCAGCATGATCTTGAAGGTAAACAATGGCGGTATATGCAACAAGGATGGCTGTCACAGCAGATGCGTAATACCAACCAAAGAAGCTTTCTAATATCCTCTTATTGTTGGGATTTTTTGTGTTGTCAATTTGTTCGGCACCAAATGCTAATGAGCATGGTTTAACACCCCCACCGCCCAAAGAGATGAACATAAAGGCAATGATCAAGAAACCAAATTGAGAACTTGTGGGTGGTTTGCATGTTTCAGTTAATTGGTTGCAAAGGGGTGGCTTCAGTTGTGGAACCATTGTTGTTAACCATAACATGGACATACCCTATATATGATAATATCAATTATCAAGTTAAGAACTTAGAAAATAGATGTTTTAACAATAAAAACCATAAGAAAATTTCCCTAGCTTTGGTGCAAGGAATAAAATGTTACTATACCAGAAGGGAAATGAGTGAACCCAAGCCAATGGTGAGGAAGCGACCTAAATATGAATCAGAGAGAAACGCCCCTAAAATTGGTGCAAAATTAGTAGCTGCCGACCACAGGAAGATTATGTTTGTGCCTTTAGCTACACCAACATGGTAATCACTCATCAAATACACTATCATATTTGGCACCAAACCATAGCTTGCCACCCTCTCAAATGCCTCATTTGCTACATTTTTTTTCAAGATTCAAGAAACCCATGTTGGTAAAGTATGAATTTGATTGTAAAGATGAAAACTTTATGATTCAAAAGCATACCTATAATGAAAGGCATTGTGATCAAGCCACCTTTCTTTCTTGTTGAGTGGTTTGTTTCTTGATTCAGTTCCTCCCCCATTTTCATTTCTCCCTCAGCCACCATAACATATGATAATTGTATAAGCTTTATAAAGCCAGTTGTGATGCCTCCATTATCATGGAATAAGTTAGCGTTTGGTTGAAGTTATGTCAACGAGTAATGATTGCTTTATTTAATAGGAATATTTGGTTGATGGAAATGAGATTTAAAATCCAAAAGAAGGAAGCTCACCGGTTGTGTTGTGCTGACCAAGTTGAGTTTATTTTTTTTTTCGAAAGGCACCAAGCTGAGTTTATCTCCGACAGTACAATTACTACTTCGACTGTTGTAGTATCATGGGGATAAGACACGTAATTTGTTTTAACTTAATCATGCTTTATCATGTGGCCCGGACCAAACTGATTATTCTTCTTTAACATATTATCATCTGTATTCTGTTATATTCTACCTATTGTACATATATATATTTTATTATAATTTGTTTTATACAAACGACATTGCATATTTCCTTTAAGTAAAAAAGATTGTTTTTGTTTATTTAATAAAGAAATAATACACGATTTTTTCAAGCTTAATATTGTGTATTCCCATAAAAATTTTAGTTTAAATAACTTATGAGACTATAATATTAAGATTAAGAGCATCAGCAGTCGGTCAAGGAAAACGAAATACCACGTCAGACACCGAAAACCATCCACAAATCGCTATCTCCTCCCCCTCACTCAGAATTCCTTCCTACCTTCATGGACGATCCGTGTGGATGGATTTCTCACACCCCGTCTGCAGCGTCCATCGCCCCTAATCTCTCTCTCTCTCTATCTTCCATTAAAGCAACTGTGGATCCAAACGGACATGCATTGCGAAAGCTCTGACCATGCATCTTTAAATCAAATGTTAAAGAGAATTGTTTTTCACTATAAATAGCATTTAGGGCTACCAAATTTTCTTCAAAAGTGTAAGAAGGCCATTCGTAAAATAAAAGAACACGCTTTTATAAATACGATTACAATATGAAAAATAAATAAAACAGTAAATTACAGTACAATACAACTGAAATAAACAAAATTACAAGAAATGAGATGAAGCAGAAAGTAAAAGGCCCGGGATTCGTATTCAATACGGGTCCCTTAAAACAACTTTCAAGTCTCCCAAGAGAACTCGTTTGTTTCCTTGGGTACAACAGTCGAAGCAGTATGTACTGCTGGAGAGGACTTACCACTCGAAAGAATACATTAAGAAGAAGGAGAAGGATCAAGAACAACTTGCTGGAAAAAACTTAAGTTGTGTGTTGTAGAATTGCTCTAAATTTTGGTGTGTTTAGAACTAAGGAACACCTTAGTATCTATAGGTAAAAACAATCGAAACAACCTGATCAGGAATTGAAACGAAAATAAATTGATTTAAACGTCTTCAATGCAATTTATTCAGTTTAATTCCTATGATCGTAACAGCTGCTTGAATCTGTTTCAGTTTTCTGTGTGTACTGCAAGTCTGAGCGTTGGTCATCCGGATCTGGGGAATGGTCGTCCGGACTTGGCCCAGGTCATCCAGACTTGGGTCTTGGTCGTCTGTACATGGCTCAAGTCCGTACTAAGGCGACTCTCAAGCGGCTCGCAGCGATGCGAGCGTGCGAATGGCCAAGTGCTCCATCAAAACGCCACATTACGTCCAACGCCACGTGTGCACGTGGACAAGGGCGAGTTTTGTTGCTTTGCTCTAGATAGTGTCCCCACTAGTGTTTGCCTTAAAGAAAACAATATCCTTAGGAAGCTTCCCCCCTCCATGTGGGACAAGTTTCTCACTTTTTCCACACAACTTCGAGCATCAATATCTCATTTATCTTAGCTCCGATTTGGACGTGGTTTGGTTCGTTGTGAAACCCTCACAATAGAATACAACCCCAGAAAGAAATAGACAAATAGACATTTTTTGCATATATTTATTTCTACCTAAAGCTGACAAAAAAATCATTTTTACAATTTGATGAAAAAACACATTTTTCAACTAAAATTCTAAAAAAAAGTATATGACCAAAACGTGGAAAGAATCAACTAAAGTAATAAAATAGTAGTGGCGCATATGGTTAATGATTGTTTAAAAAATTATCAATAATGGTAGGGTTCGCAATGATTATTGTTAGCAAAAATTAATTTGAAAAAGTTGCTTGGAGAATAATGAAACACGAAAAAAGGACGGCAGATAAGAAGAGAATTGTACACGAGTGGATGTGATCAAATAACACTACATACATGTTATTCCACTTTACTTTTTTTCTAAATAAATGTTTTTTTTTGTAACTTTCTTGGTGAAATTCGATTATCTCATGTTATTAACGTTGTGCCCAAAGATGTTTTGTCTTTTGAAGCTAGGATTTTATACTGATGGGAAATTATTATGGTCATAGTCTCATAGAATGAGCCTAGGATCATCATGACTACTCTACAATTATATCATTTTAAGCAAGGGTTTTATGCCTTAAAGTTGAAAGACCATTCTTTTCGAAGAAGATGCCATGAAGGTGGATAAACATTAATTAGGTTTATATCTCTCTTCGTATATTTGGATTTTATTTTGTTATCATTGTTTCATGTAGGACTTGTGATGATTTAAAGAATTTTATGTGTAAGTTGAAGCATCAGAATCATAATTTTAATAGCTTATTTTAAGGTCTAGAGTTTGAAATACTGAAAATGTGTCTTGTTTATCGTTTTATATCACAACCTTGCTCATAGTGCAAACGTTATCACATCTACAAGGTATTTGTTGTTTGTCACAACTCACAATATGCAAACTTTTCTAAAACGATTATAGATTAATAAATTAAATAAAAATCTAGCATTTAATTTGGGCATGTTGTGCAAGTTGTTCTATTGATTTTGTGAGTCAAAATAATAAGTGATAAATCCACTTCAAAAGAAAAGCAAATTCAATGGTGGAATAGATCTCAATATTGTTTATAATTTTGATTCGAGTAAATTACTATTTAGTCTCTGACGTTTGTCCATTTTAACTAGTTGAGTCCCTTATGTTTCAAAACCTCGGTCTGACCCTGACTTTTCATTTTTGACTCCATTTGAGTCTAAATGGCTAACGTCGTTAGATTTAACAGTTAATTTTTTTTCTAAAATGACCAAAATATCTCTAGGGACTCAAATGGTTAAAAATACATTTAACTTTAATATCTCTGTTAGTGTGTAACTTACTCAAATAATAATAAAAAAAATTCTTAATCCCCATTTGCTTGAAACCATGTCCCCTTTGAAATCACCAATTGTGTGGCTTCAATTAAGATTTATGGTTCTTCCACTGAAGGACAAATCTGAGTGACATGGAGTTTGCCGGAGAAAGGAAGGTTGTGCAAGTTGTTATATTGCTTTTGTGAGTCAAAATAATAAGTGATAAATCCACTTCATAAGAAAAGCAAATTCAACGGTGGAATAGATCTCAATATTGTTTATAATTTTGATTCGAGTAAATTACTATTTAGTCCCTGACGTTTGTCCATTTTAACTAGTTGAGTCATTTATGTTTTAAAACCTCGGTCTGACCCTGACTTTTCATTTTTGACTTCATTTGAGTCCAAATGGCTAACGTCGTTAGATTTAACAGTTAACTTTTTTCTAAAATGACCAAAATATCTCTAGAGACTCAAATGGTTAAAAATACATTTAACTTTAATATCTCTGTTAGTGTGCAATTTACTCAAATAATAATAATAAAAAAATTCTTAATCCTCATCTGCTTGAAACCATGTCCCCTTCGAAATCACCAATTGTGTGGCTTCAATTAAGATTTATGGTTCTTCCACTGAAGGACAAATCTGAGTGACATGGAGTTTGTCGGAGAAACGAAGGTTGTGCAAGTTGTTATATTGCTTTTGTGAGTCAAAATAATAAGTGATAAATCCACTTCAAAAGAAAAGCAAATTCAGTGGTGAAATAGATCTCAATATTGTTTATAATTTTGATTCGAGTAAATTACTATATAGTTTCTGACGTTTGTCCATTTTAACTAGTTAAGTCCCTTATTTTTCAAAACCTCGGTCTGACCCTGACTTTTCATTTTTTACTTCATTTGATTCAAGATGGCTAACGTCGTTAGATTTAACAGTTAACTATTTTCTAAAATGACAAAATACATCTAGGGACTCAAATAGTTAAAAATACATTTAACGTTAATATCTCTGTTAGTGAGTAATTTACTCAAATAATAATAATAATAAAAATTCTTAATCCTCATCTGCTTGAAACCATGTCCCCTTCAAAATCACCAATTGTGTGGCTTCAATTAAGATTTATGGTTCTTCCATTGAAGGACAAATCTGAGTGACATGGAGTTCGCCGGAGAAACGAAGGATCGCCGGAAAATCGGGAATCATCGGAATAGCGTCTACTGCCCCGACGGCTTCTCTCCCCTTCCCCTCGCCGTCCATAACACAGACTAAACCAATAAACCGTCGTCACCGCCTGGCCTCCGCCGCCAGGGTTACGGTGGAACCCTAGCCGTCGCTTTGCCGGAAACCGGGTTAAAACCCTAGCCGCTGTTGTCTCCGGTCGTCTCCTGTTTTGCCATCTAGCGCCCCGCCACCCACAACAGCCTGCCGTCTCCGCCGACACCGAAAGGGGTTTCTACCGGTCCTCCGGCGACAATCATCGTGTAATGGTTAAGTAAGAAATTAACAGACTAGGGCAAGGTAGTCGGCTGTTTTCATTGATCAACAAGAAGGAGATGGGAATGGAGAATTACAGAGCATGAGATTAGAGAGATCTAACAAACTTCATACATGATTATTCTAACCAATTCTACCCTCCCTTATAACAATCATATGGTCCCCCCAATGGTATTGTAGCTGACGTATGCTATAGTCTTGCTACTTGAGTGGTGGCTTTCTAATTCTCGTGCTGGGTTCCCTTATGGGTTGATGATCAATTAGACCTGGGTTATGTGGGCTGCTCATAACACATCGAGACACCACCATCTCAGTGAGAATGTTAAAAGGAACTGGTGCAAGTCAAAGAAGAAAGCTTTCACTAAATACTCATTGAAGTATGAAAACGAGCCAGGCAAGAAGGAAATTCAATCATAGTTGGAAAAGATGAAAAAGTACTGCAATGTCATCCGTGTTCTGGCTCACACACAGGAATTTCATTTACCTATCTTGCACTTGTAAACGGGTTGGTTGGTAACTTGGGCCGGGTCAAATGTTATTGAATATTTGTTTTTTTTTTATTTTCAGATCCAAAAGATGAAGGGTTTGAAGCAGAAGAAGGCTCACTTGATGGAGATTCAGGTGAATGGTGGTGACGAAGGGGAAGGAGGTGGTGCAGTGTTTGTGGGTGGCGCCGGCGAGTAGGTTTCCGCCGGAGAAGAAGCAGGGGGAGAGGGGTTTTAAAAAAAAAGAAGATTTAAAAATTGAAGAAAAATACACTCATTAATAGAAATAATAAAAAAAATATATGTTTTTAACCATTTGTGTCTCTGTGGTGTTTTGGTCATTGTAGAAAAAAATTAACAGTTAACTCTAACGGCGTCAGCCATCTGGACTCAAATAGAGTCAAAAATGATAAGGCATGGTTCATACCGAGGTTTTAAAACATTATGAACTCAACTAGTAGACAAACGTCATGAACTCAAATAGTAATTTACTCTATTGATTCTTTACCCACCAACTTGATTATGTCTTTGATTACACATCATTGTAATAAACGATACCAAGACCTTGACTTGATATTTTTCTTTTTCTTTTTTTAACGACAAACGTTACTCTACTCTACTTTTACACCAATAATCCTAAACTACTCCATTATCTAGGTATGAACCTGAGATCTCCCAACTAAAAGGCATATACCTCTACCAAGTAGGCTAACACTACATTGACTTGCTATCTTTCTAGATTATAAATATATCTATAATTTACCCACCCTATCACTTATATTTTATATTTGAAAAATAATTCATATAGTTTCGGTTTAAAGAACATACAAATTACCTAGCTAGGTGTTATCTATTGTATTTGGCTTTATTTACCCTTAACAAGAAAAGAAAAAAAAGGTGTTCAAAGGATAGCGCGGGTAACCCTGTAAACGAATCGAACGAGGGCTTTTCTGTGTCCGTTCGTTTAACTTTAATGAAACGAACCTAAACACTTAAACGAACGAGTTTTCTTGTTTGTGTTTGTTCGTTATAAAAATGAAAGTGTTCGTGTTCGTTTATGTTTGTTAATATTTTAAGCAAACATAAACACAAATGTAAATAGCCGAACACAAATGGACACCAATTAAAAATAAACAACAATATCCAAATTATTATCTATATTAAAAATGTAAGGAAGTGAATAGTAACACGAGACCCAATCAGGGTCTGTCAGGTGACAAGTCATGTTTAGGTTTTTTTTTTTTTTTTTAATTTTCTAGCTTTTGTTTTTTTTTTAATTTTCTAGCTTTTGTTTCTAGCTTTTCTGCTTAAAAAGTTTGTACAATCAATACACTTTTTAGTAGATAATTCACTTTTTTGATATATCATATTCATGAATATGAAATAAGTGACAACATTTTATTAGAGATTGGATAAAAAGAAAGTTGTATTTAGACCCATTACGCTCTAACTCTTCGGTATGGTTTTATTTCCCCAACACACATGTAATTTTATTTTTTAAATTTGACTGAAATACTTCTAATATATTCAAGATTTATGAAATAATCACTTTTGTTGAAGCAAAAGATCTAGACCGGGAATAGGCACAAGGAAGGGTGATGAGGAGGTATCTTGATAGGTGGCGTATAGTTAGCCTAGCCACCTTAAGAGGAGATTTTTCCTTATTACCAGACTCACGTGAGAGCAATATAGGTACATGAGAATAGCAATTAGTATGAGTAGTAAGATGAGGGTGAATACCCTTCCCTTCCCTTCCCTTCTGAAGGAGAGGGTATTTATACTTATAACTGCTTTGGACTGTTGTGTCATATCACATACGCGACAGTAGCAAACTGTTTTGTCTTTGTTTGATGTGACAACCCTGAACCAGGGTCAATAATCATTGATACTTAGCTCATCATAAATGGACTCGGCCCATTAACGGCTCAATATGCGAACTTGTTACGTAACCTTACTTGACGGATCACAGGGTGATTCGATATAACATATTGTTAATACATAATATTTACGGAGCCTTACAATGTACGATTAAACAAATTAACGCGTTCGCAGTTTGTAACCGACACACGACGCGATATTTAATTTCTAATATTAAATAATTATAATAATTATTCGTATTTACTTCAAACGATTATCTAGAAATTAACACATGAGTCTTACGACATAGAACGCGCAGATACGACTAATACCGACATAAATGTAAATTCTGTTATTTATTACTTTAAATGATTAAATAATATGAATGAATATATATATCATCGTTATTTAATTTCTATTATTATTATTTAAGAAAATAATAATTTTAATAGAGCGTAAAACGAGCGTACGCGTTAGACACACGGTACTGGTGCGTAACGTTCGGGACAGCAATCGGAGCAGAAACTTCATAAAATAAATAACGAAATGAAATCTATATCAACACTACACGACCCTAAGAATTTTAATATGATAATGTGGAAAATTTAGTCATGTCAGAGGATCGAGAATAGACATGTTTTACCCACGTAAAGTCCAAACTACATTGGTTATGAGCCTGATCTAAACCCTAGATATAAAAGCCATTATCCCCACTTCCACTCATTTCCCCCGCACTTTTTTTTACAAAACTCTCCCAAGAGTTTTAGAGAGAGAGAGCCGGTTAGTGTGAGAGGGAGGATGGCAGTCGCCATCTCCGGCCAACACACGGCTGAAGAAGCGGCGGAGACATGGCGGGGCACGGCGGCAGCAGAAATCCGACCAGAAGAAGAATACACGGGCGGCGGCCCTCGCCGTATAGACCATCAACTCGACGGGACGAAGAAGATGACGACAGATCTGGTGTGTTTCAACCATGAACGACAACGTGGTGGTGGAAAAACGTGTTCCCCGGTGGTGGTAGCTGCGTCAGGCGGCGGCTGAACCGGCCAAACCAGGCGGAGAGGGTGGTGGTTAGCCCCGGCAAGAGATTTTTCTGACGATTCCTAGCCTTCCTGTGACTCCGGTGAGGGTAAACGTGGGAGACCTACGTCGGGTGTTCCAGATTTGAACCGATCCGGTGCATCAAAGAGCTTTTCGGCAAATCCCGATTTTTCCGGCGAGCCCCCTTTCCTTCCGGTGAGTTCCTTTTCTTGTTTTTCCTGCCATACGAGATGAGAATCACACCCTCGTACTAATTAATTTTCGGTTTTAGGTTCCGGCAAGTCTCCGGTACCGGATCTCGTCTTGTATCGTTCACGATCATCCCGATCTACGAGTTTCAAGGTGAGTTACTAAGTTTTTACGATGACTTTAAAGATCGATCGTTTTTCCGTCTAGATTTGTTAATATCTGTTATAGATCTAAAAGATTTGAGACTGGTTTTGTTAATCTCGTGGGTTACTTTACGATTAGTTGTTTTTCCGAATAGATCTAGCGACTTTTGGTTGCCGTGTTTCATTCCCGAGTATTAAAAATGTAATTTTTGGACATATTTAGCATCCTGAGTCATCGTCAAACTTGGTCAACACGGGTCAACAATGGTCAATACGTAAACCGTGAGGTTTAGGACGCTTCAATTTATAAACGAGACTTACGGGAGGTAAAGGCGCACGCTAACATGGTCATATTTTTTTACACGAAAATTAAACGCGTGTGTGGTTGAATTACGTTAAGCATTAAACGACTGGTTAACGAGAAAATATATAATTATTAAGTTATATAAATATTAACAAGCGATAAAATATATTCGTGAATGGAATAATCGGTCAACGAAAATCTTAAACACAATTAACGAACGACACATATAATTAATAAATATAACTATGTGAATGTGAAGATCATTATACTATATTTGGGGTGTCAAACGATGTGTATAAAATAAATACGATTAAGACGACTTTAACTTCAAAGGTTTTGTGTAAACGTATGTGTGTATGTGTATATATATATATATATATATATCCATTCATTTGATTTTTAATAAATGGTATTTAAGTACATGACCCGTAGGACTAAACTATTATTTGACAAATAATGACGTTGATTCAACTATATTTTTCATATGTATAAACGTACCACATGAATATATAAATACATATAGGAATATAAATGTTCACGTTTTATATAAAATTAAATGAATATTTTAAAAACACAATATTTTTCCTCGAATATATACCTATATATCCATATTCTCAAACGTAAAGTAAATATATGTAGCATTGAGGAACTTTGAATAAATGAAAAACAATTGGAAACTTAACAAATACGGAACTTTGAATAAATGAAAAACAATTTGAAACTTAACAAATACGTTTCGAATATATATAAAACTTAGACTTTTATAAACGTGGAAAAATATTTTGTTATGTATATACAATGGTAGGTTTATGTAAATGTATAATTATAAATAAATATTTATATCTTTTATAAACTATTAGATATTATATAATACGACGCTTAGTTGTAAACACATAAACGAAAATATATAAGTATATATATATACACACACATTAACATTGACATATGGACCTAAGCATATCTTACATGAGCCCTAACGTTTATTTGCGAGATACACGAACGGTACAAATATATCTTAGAGTTCAATTACGCATATGCATGATTATATATCAACACGTGTACATAATAAAACTCTAAGATAGTTCATTAAAACATAGATCGCACATATTCTGTTTAAGAGTCACACGAGCGAGAATTGTGATTATTAATTATAAGTACATATCGTTATGCACAACCGCGAGCTTGATAAACTAATACGTTTGAAAGTGAACATTGGAACATAAACAAGTTGAGTATCCCGACTCGACCTAAATAACAATTATTACCAATCGTTAAATCGACAACATGGCTCAACCGCACGCATGATTGCTCAACATGAGTTTAGACTCGCTTTACATTATTAGAGTTAGTCTATAAATCTCATTAAATACCTACATGTATCGTAGGATTTGAGTAGGACACTATACCGTTAACATCATATCATGTGGACACTAGGTTCCATTCCTATCAGGAGGATATTATTGCTCCTAACGTGTTACCAGGTGAGTTTCACGGCTCCTTTTTACTGTTTTCTATATTTGGGGGAAAACGTGTTAATTTCAAATGGTATGATAACTAGAAAACGAGAAATAAACATCTGATTCCTTTGTGTGCGTGAGTTACACCTAAAAGTCCTCGGGGTTCCGAACTATAACCATTAGCTATGGACTTAGCCGTAGATCGATATAAATAGTACTATTCGGGTTGACACCCCCAATCATGGTTAGTCGCGCTAACCACGACCAACAGGGTCAAATGATTGCATATTAGGTCTTGTTGTTTCACATTGTTTAAAGGGACAATGGGCTTGGGCAAAATCAAGAATTCGTTAAAGGTTTGGTTATAGGCTTGTGCATCACATAATTCGTTTGTGCTAGCTAGACATCGATGAATCAATTGCTAACTTGTTTTGTTTATCATATGCATAAAGTAAATTTCAAGAAAAGGGTTTTGCCAATGGTATACGTACCAATGGTTTTGCCAGTCAATTTCGAGAAACGGGTTTTGCCAATGGTATACGTACTAATGGTTTTGTCAATAATTTTCGAGCAAAGGATTTTGCCAATGGTACCCGTACAACCGGTTTTGTCAATCAATTTTGTGCAAATGGTTTTGTCGAAGGATTTCGTATAAATAGTTTTGTCAATCGACTTCGTACAAATGATTTTGCTAATTATATTCATTTAAAACATGTGAACTCACCAACATTGCATTGACATTTTTAGCATGTTTTTCAGGTAATACATACGACACAGTTGGAATAGGTTAAACATATGGATAAGCCCTTAGAAGATGAAAACAGTGTGTTCGACATATTTTGAAGTCTTCAATTAGCTTCCGTTGTTGTGTAATGTTACCAATCGTTATAACCTTAATTAATTTATTTATTCATTAAGTAAATAATTTGGTGGTGTGACATTTGGCCCAGTTGTCTTACCCGAATTCCATCATTAAGGGACCCGATTTCACCAATCAATGATTTTCCCCAATTTTCTCTATTTTCAACGCTTTCCTTTTTTATGTCAAAACGCGTGAATTTTTTATTGATGTAATTTGCACGCTTATTTTTTGTCTCAATTTCAGTTTTAATTGATTGATTTGTAATTTTGAAAATTTGGCAAACCTGACAAATTTAGAATTATCTTAATAAGAGCACCTTATGTAATAAATGAATCATTCCGTTTTCCAATTAAAATTTCTTAAGTTTGCTCTCTAATTTATCGTTTGATTTCCGCTCTGCGTCACATCTAGAGCCAAAGCTCCGGACAGAAAAGTTCTGGCCCTGCAGGAGTAAATTTACAGTCCGGAGTCTTAGCTCCGAAGGTGGGTGGTTAGTCTGGAGCTGGAGCTCCGGAGGTGAAAACGTATTTTGGAGCCGGAGCTCCGAAGAGTTGGTTGTCACCTCTTCTAACCTTGGAGTAAGCTAATCACAAGTTGAATATTTCTTTCTAGAATAAGTAGATATATTAAGATTGATTACATTCCAACACTCAAAACTTGCAATTTGCGATTTGAAACAATAATACTAATAATAAGATAAATCTACTTACATAATTAATTTGCTAAACTCAATTACAAGCAACCTAAACAACTTCCTCTTCATTCCGGTCTTCACAAGGCTCACATTTCACCTTTTCATCCATACAAGGACCATAACCCCAACTACAAGCAACAAAATAAAACAAGTTGACAAAACTCATCAACGCAAGAACCCAATAGTAACAATCATAGCGTCCATGGTTAATATTCGTAGCAATCCATCCTTCTTTCCCTCTTCCTCTAGTTAACTTCTCAACCATGGTTAGTATAACACTAGCCAACAAGTTAGCCACCGCCATCCCCCCCAAGAACAACGAACCCGCAATGCTCGACATGCTTTTCGGGAACTCCAAGTAATAAAACTCGTTTTGCCCGATCGCACTCAACGCCTCGGCCAACCCATGTAAACAATACTGTGGAATTAGCCACATTGCCGACATGTTGATCACTGCTTCTGCCTCATTTTCAACTCCTTCTGCTATCGCTTTTTTCCTTCGAATATGTTCAACAATGGCCGAAACTATCATGGCTAATGTGGAAATCACGAGACCGATACCCATTCTCAATTTGACACCGAGGTGAACTTGTTTACGTAGAGTTTTTGAACAAAGGGGGATGATTACACGGTCGTATAGGATCACCCAGATTGCGATCATGGCGATGGTGAAGAAAGGGAAAGAAGCTGGTGGGATTTGGAAGGTTGATGAGGAAGATAGGTGTCGATCCATGGTTTTGGCTTGGAGAACGGGGAATGACGATTGGCTTACGTTTATCGACATCATGAGGCCGGATGACCACAAGGGTAGAACTCGGATTAGGGATTTTAGCTCTTCTACTTGCTCGATTGTGCATAGATGCCATGGGTTTGAAGCAGTACCTTCTTGTGTTAGGTCTTTTGGGTTCTGAATTATGCATGCTTTATTAAGAAACCTAGAAGATAAATATATATATTTTAGCGCGCAATTTATTAAAAAGACACTAAAATCCATCGGTAGTTACCGGGAGATAAGAAACTCAAAAAGGAAAAAAAATATAGTTTTTTTAATGGTCGTTATTAATCTTTATATGATTATAGACATATCTAAATATTCTAAAAAGAAAAGAAAAGGATCACCAACCGAAAAAAAAACTAGAGTTTTTTTAAATATCTTTTTACTTTTTTTTTTAAATTGTTAGTAATCCGTCACCTGTCGGTGATCTGTCCGTAAAATTTCACCACGGAACTGCACCGATGGGCACTGAACTTTCCAAGTTTTAAAAATTTTGTTAGGAATCCGTCGCCCGTTGGTAAAACCCGAAGTGTCAGGAAAATGTTCCATCCGTGATCCGCGGTGAACTTTCCAATCGGTAAAACTTTTATCCACGCTCGATCTCCCCACAGAACTTCACTGATGGATTACAAGCGGTTGGTATTTCCACTGACGAACTTAACTAAACATTTATATGAAATCCATAATCATCACTACCTGAGTCTCTCGGTGGGAGCGGTGGTTGCTGAATCTTCCCGAAGATGATGCCACCGGTTCGGAGGTCCGGCAACGACTTTACGGTTCTTATAAGCAGCAACTAGCACTTGTGCAAAGCTTGTGAATATGCTCTTTTTAACATTTGTCTTGACATAAAGAGAAGAAGCTACAAAGAACAAAATTACCGATAAGAACACGAGAATCACCGGAACCCCAAAACCAACCTTCCATCCGGCATGATCTTGAATGTAAACAATGGCGGTGAAGGCCACAAGCACCGCCATTGCGCTAGCGGCATAATACCACCCAAAGAAGCTCTCTAATGCCCTCTCATTGTTGGGATTGTTTTTGTTGTCAATTTGTTCTGCACCAAATGCTAATGAACACGGTCTAACGCCCCCGGCTCCGACTGAGATGAACATGAAGGCAAAGATCAAGAAAGCAAATTGAGAATGTGTTGATGGCTTGCAGGTTTCAGTTAATTGATTGCAAAGGGGTGGCTTCAGTTGTGGGATCATTGTTGTTAGCCATAGTAGTAGCATCCCCTGTAATAATAATACCAAATAAGTATATTAACACTATAACTTAGAGGGTGTGTGTGAATATGTAAGATACTTTAGGGGTTAAAAATGTAACTTATTAATTATCATTCTTTTGGACTCGGTATTTATTATTTCACTGAGACCAATAATAATAATAACTAGCATTTGAAGACGCATTTGAAGACCGCGTTCTGAGGGGGTAACGAGTTTGAATCAAAATATAAGCGATAACATATCCAAAAGGATGTTGAAATGTGTTTTACATCGACGGTAAAAAAAATTAACTTTAATACCCAAAAGCTCGACTCGTGTAACCAAAAGATAACCAGCACGCGTCTACATCCATATTGGTTATATGCATCCATTGTTAGTTTTTAAGAAATAAATAAAATTTGTCAAATAGCACCAAGTATATCATATCTAAATTTACACTTTGAACATGTATCTAAATTTACACTTTGGACATATCTTTAAAAAATGGAATGAAATGACGGTTGTATATTTTAAAATGTTGATAAAACGGATGCGTTTGAACCTAAAAAAGGGAAAAAAAATAATAAAAAGAAAGTAAAAAAGGGCCAACAAAATATTAAGGAAATGGAAAAAACTGAAAAAGAACTAACAAAACATTAAGCAAACGAAAAAAAGAAACTAAAAAAACTGGGAAAAAAATAGCAAAAAGAAATACAAAAAGGGATAAAAAAAAGATTTTGAAGGAAGGTTTCGAATCCGGGTGTGTTAAATAAGAGGAAAAAGCACTTTCCCACTAGACCAAGGTAGCCTTTGTTGCCAAATCTAGTCCCGAATGTGTTTAATAAACTTAAAATTCGAGCTAAAGAAAAAACCACTCATCATGTGACACGTGGCGTAGCCGGCCAAATGGGTCAATAGTAATTAAGAACTGTTAATGCCTTCTTCAAATACTTTTAGTTACTAATAAATAATAATAATAATGATTAATAAGAATCAATTATAATAATAATAATAATAAAGAAATGAAAGGAAAGGAAAGGTGATGTGGTTTTTGTAGTCTCCTATAGGGATGTTCATTATTCGAATCAGACTCGAATAATTTGAATTCAAATAAGGATTTCGAATTCGAATCGATTTAAAATTTATTATATCTTGAATTCGAATTTGATTCAAATTAATTATATACATAGATTTTTTTATCGTATGTGTTTCAAGTCTTCAACCTTCAAGCCTTTTAAGTATTGGACTCTTTAATTTATGGGTATTAAGTCAATAATCAGTTGAAACTTCAAAACGACATCGACTTTTCACTCTTATTTTAATCTCTTGAATACTATGGTAGTATGATAATATACTCGACTTTAGTTTTTAGTTATCTTGTAAGTTGTTACACTCTTTATGTTCATTTTTTTTTGCATTTATGCGTGAATTAGATTGTTAATTTTTTAGAAATTTAGTTAAAAATATGAATATTTTTTTTTCTCGCTAATTCGGTTTATTCGAATGGATTCCAATTCGAATAAGATTCTTATTCTAATTTTAATACAGATTTTAAAATTCCAAATTCGAATAATTCGATTTGAATAAACCGATTCAATCCGATTGAACACCCCTAGTCTCCTGGGATCAAACCCAGCTCACCCGGTTGAAAGGAATGGTGGCTGATAACTCAGTCAAAATCTTAGGGCATGGGGTATACTTCATCTGAGTGAGCCCCATATGAAAATAAAGTGTACGACACGTGATCGCCACCTCACCATGTGAAATCTTCACATCCATTTCACATGATAAGGGGCGGTATACCTACGTGAGTGAAAATGGTGTTAAAATTAATTATTTGTTTATTTTATTTATATAAATTTTATTAATTAAATATATACATAAATTTTATTGGCTAAATCCAATGTTTCACACCGTGAGAATTCTCACGCCCTAAGGGAGTAGGTGTTTCACGCCCCTCATTTGATTTTCACGCCCGGTATACCCCTCACCCTTATTTGATTAAATCCAAAAAAAATATCTATATGATGTATAATACGTGGCTTGATTGGATATGTTATTATTTATCGGTCATCTTTTGTTATATATATTAAATTACTAGCTTATAACCCCGTGTAATACACACGGGATAAAAAATATCAATATATAAAATTCTTAAATCTTTATCTATATATTTTACATCTGTAAAAATGTATTACATATACTAAGGATAGAAATTAAAATTAAAAATTTGTAAAATTTAATATATAATTGGGTTTCGAAAATACGTTAATTACTATTTAATATAATTTGACTTTCATTTACTATTTGATTGAAAATAAAAAGTTAGATAATTAGATTTCAAAGTTTCTTATAATGAGGGATAATTTAAAATAAATATGTTTTATTAGTATAATTAGTATTTTCTTTAAAAATATATTATTATTAAAAGATAGAAATGTAATTAATAAGAGAGAGAGGCGAAAAAAAATGATAAAAATAAATATGAAGGCAACACGTGGCATGAAAAAACATTTATTTATTAGATAGTATAGATTAATCATATGAATCTTGTAATAAACTTTGTTTTAATATACCAATTTTATATTTAGCACGACTACAACAAATTTCTATCACTAAATTAATTTATATTTATATAATGATTACATATTATATATATATATATATATATATATATATTGAACGGAGAACACACACCCCTTAAAATTTACTCTTAAAATCCATCTATTGTCTACTTTGTAGGAATTGAACCCTCATCATTTTAGTGGGATAAACACCAGGTGTCAGTAGACCAAAAGAGGGTGCACTTTACTTTAAAATCTATATCTATACTCTCTAATAAATAAATGTTTTTGTGTGACACTTGTCACTCTCCTATGCAACTTCAACATTTTTTTTTCCGCTTATCTCTCTTATTAATTATATAAATTTTTTTAATTGTTTTTATAATTTTTTTGTTTCCCGCCTCTCTCTCCTATTAAATAATAATGATCTATATAATTCTTTTTATAAAACGTTTTTTTTATTTAAAAAAAATATGTTTGTTCATAAAACATTTTTATAAATTGAACATTTATTTCATTCTTTTTATAAAATATTTTTAAAAATTAACTATATATATAACGGTTTTAGAATTTTTATTATAAAAACTATATAATATGTCATAAATATGTGATATGTAAATCTGTATTATTAAGTATATAACATTACATTTATTTAACACGTGTAATACATCAGGTTTATAACCTAATATATATTATACTCGTATCAATAAAATATTGTTATATTTGTAGTCATATTGATCAATATTATGGCTCACTTTACTTTTTAAGTGGTGCCACCTTAGTTTTAGCACCGATTATGAAGAATCGTACTATGTAACAAATAATGGTATGCTCAATATGATGAGACCTAGATAAGCTCTATCTTCAACTATATCTTTTGCAAAATAATTAATACTTTTAAAATAAATATATAATACAGCAAGTAATAGATTAATGTACAGCAAGGACACAAAATGAATGTTTAACAAGACAAAAATCAAATATGGAACTGTTTGCAAGTTATGTGCAATAAAGGGCCGTGGTACATCTACCCTTCATTCGAATCAAGATTAAGTTTAACTCGGTCATATTAGTCCAACTTTAAACTCAATTTAAAAGTTATATGAGTAGTCAAAGTGGTGGAACCAAAACTCGGTCATGTTTTGCTTTAAAAAAACTCAACTTTTTAATATAAAAAATGGATATATGATGGTGACCGGGGGGTCAATCGACTCTCCCCTGGTTCCGCCCCTGTGAGTAGAGCAGCCTTTTTAATACAACCTTCAAGTTCGATTCAAAGTAGAGTCAATCACAACTCGATGCATATAAATCGTGCTAAATTAAACAGGTTCGAAATATTTTAACTTAAACGCTCGAGTCTGATAAAAGAAATTTGTAAATATTACCAGAAGGGAAAAGAGAGAACCGAAGCCAATGGTGAGGAAGCGACCCAAATATGAGTCAGAGACAAATGCCCCTAAAATTGGTGCAAAATTGGTAGCTGCTGACCAAAGGAATATTATGTTTGTGCCTTTAGCTACACCAAACTTGTAATCACTTATCAAATACAGTATCATGTTTGGCACCAAACCATAGCTTGCCACCTTCTCAAATGCCTCATTTCCTGCATATTTTTTCAAGATTCAAGAAACCCACATCAAATCAACTAAGATTCAAGAAACCCATGTTGTGAAAGTATTTGTAAAGATGAAAACTTTATGATTCAAGATCGAACATACCTATAATGAAAGGCATTGTGATTAAGCCACCTTTATTTCTTGTTAAGAGGTGTGTTTGCTGGTTCACTTCTTCCCCCATTTTCAACCCCTCTTTCTCTCTCTTGTATATGTAAACTGGCTTTAGAAGACTGGTTGTGATGTTCGATTTTGTATTTATAATGAATTTTAGTTGCGGCTTTCGTTTTTACTTTTTACAAAAATAATTTGAAAAGATTAGTTGAATTGTTTTATCATATTAATGTGGCCCATCACATGATGTTGCTTGTGAATATGATCACTCAAGAACGGGATTTGATCCTGCGTTGTCGTTGTCAATATGAATTTGGAGATCCTACGGTACTTGTTATTTATATTCTGTCAAATTATTTTATGGGTTTATGTAAAAAGTTCCAAAATATATAAATATATATAACGTTATACAGTATTTCAAAATCAGTAACGCGTGTGATAGATCTATGTATCATTAGATAAACTAAATTACATCGTTGTTTCACCATACCGTCTCTAACGATGTTAGGTGGAAGAAATCCGTGGCCGAGGTAGAAGAGAGGGAGGAGGGAAGAAGGGCAATTCCCACGTGGTGAGGAGAGACGGATAGTTAAATCTGTCTGCAAGGGCGTCCAATGGTGGGGATTATTAGAGGGGGAAGAGAGGGGCCGCCCGTGAGAGGAAGTCTGTCAGGCCGACGTGAATACGGGCATGCCGTCGTCCGTGAAGATGGTACCTTTAGAAATCGTCTTATATTTAAAAATCACTTAATATCTAATATTGTTGAACTATTATGAAAATTTTAAATTTGTTAAATTTAATAAAGTAAATAAAACCGGTTGTAAGTTTTGTTACTATTTAGTAACTTCTTTTTAAAATTATTTGTTACTTTATGTTAACCTGAAAAAATTTAAGGAGATAGTAACTAAGTCTTATAAATGTTTCATTTATGTCACACGGTTTTAACTAGTTGGAAACTTAAAAAAATAAAAAAATAAATAATAGATCAATATTAAAACTTGTGTGATTTTAAAATAATAGATCAATATTAATATATATATATATATATATATAAATTTTGAAACTTTTTGTTTGTCTTTTGTGGTGATATGACTATGAGGGTGAGTTTATTAAAAAAATATATTATATAAATTAAGTGTGAGAGTTTATACACAAGAAGTTTGTATGTACACAAGAAGTACTTTTTTGACAAATTTATCCTAAATAATTACTAAATATAAAAATGAAGTTCTATGATGAAGGGTAAAGTTATATATGAAGGCATGTATGTACCTTTAAATTTTATTGTAAATATTAATCTTGGGTAAATAGTTTACGGTGGAAAATAAATTGGATTTTAGTTGGGTGGGGTTTTGAATGCACATCAAAATAATAATGTGTAATGGGCAACCAAATTAAATAATTCAAAATTATTGCCAGATAGAATTTAAGGAGAAAATGAGAAAATACAAACACATAAATACAATTCAAAAAAGCTAAAGGAAGATATTATTTGAGCTTATCCTTACAAAAAATTATTTAAGTTTCTTGTTTTATAAATGAGATTGAAGATAAATATAGGTTTGAAAAAAATTGATGAGAGATTAATAGTTATTATTTAAAAAGTTATAAATTGATATTTAAAAATAAAATATAAGAGATGGGGATGAGAAATAAAGAAAACAAGAAATAATCTAATACAAACATTTCAAATGTAACTAATAAAGCACCAAAAGATAGACTTCTACTCAATGTAAAAAAAAAGTTGTAAATTATTGTACTACTATTCTCTTTCGTGCTTTAAATAAGAGTATAATGATAGAATATGAATTTAAATACTCCTCGTTCACATTTAAAATTTTACATGCATATTTATTAAAATTACTTATAGTCTAGTGAAATCTAAGACTATTTGTAGTCCTGCCTACCATCTCTGATTGGCAACGCCTTCACTATCATCTTTGATTGGCCCACCTCAACCTTCATGCCCAATGTTTCTAAACCTGGACCGGACCGGTTGGTCGGACCCAGAACCGTGACCTCCACCGGTCCGGTTACATGCTCTGAGACCGTTTGCTGGTTGAACCAGGCGGTCCAAGCGATTCAGCGGTCGAACCGCGAACAGGTGGTCGAACCGGGTAGTTTAATTTTTTTTTATTTTTTTTTTATTTTTTTATCTTTTTTATCCTATAGTCCTCCTACTTACTTCTATTTACAACTTTAACTCAATTTGGCTCTTTCCTTTTAACTTATACGCTGCCACAGGTCCTCCAAAACCCTTAATCAAAATTAAAATTGAAGATTCAAAAGAATTAAAATTCCTACAGACCTACAACCCTCGTACTTGACTCAAAATTGTTTAAATGGTTGTATATGTAGTATTTGGAATTTTTTATATTTTTCTATATATTTTTATGAATATTTATATTATTTATTGCGTCATCCGGTTCTTGAATCCGGATCCGGTCCGACCGGTCCGACCAGTGAACCTCTAAGACGTCATGTTCGTTGTCCGGTCCGGTTCTGAAAACATTGGTCATGCCTTCACGCTCGTTAAACCCCTCAATGACTGCCCACTGACGCCCCTCTTTGACATTCCTATCGCGATGTTTAACACCCTATTTGGACACGGTGTACGTGAACATTAACCCAGTACACCCGATCTAAGATTTTGAAAACGTGCAAAGAGAATATTTTTTTTTCTCTTTTGAAATAAAAGAGTAATATATTGGGGGGCAAAGCTGACCGAAGAAGGGGACTTTACAGAAAGCCTGAAAGCAACCAGACACGTGCGGGTGTGTATCAAAGTTAACACCACTCATAATTACACTTTTCTTTTATTCTTACTTTTTTTTTCGTGTGAACAGCAAAATGTCCGGACATCCGGGATCACCTTTCTCCTGAAAAACAGAAGCGTGGTGACCCGGCCCCACACCACCCAGGAGGAAACCCATAACTAGGAAAATCCTCTGACTCAACCTGAAACATTTTGTCCCAAGCGAGACTCGAGCCCATGACCCTCATTTACAAAGTCATGGGGTTACCACTCAACCAGAAGGCTCGGTGGTATCTTTCTTTTATTCTTACTTATTTTGATTCTTTATTTTCACGTATTTGTATCTTTATTATTTTTTAAATACCGGTTAGGTACATAAAATTTGTTTAAATATTTTATGACTAAGGTACTCAGCTGGAACAACCTCTTTATGTCCTGCGATAAAAGTAAGGCGTCTCTATCTTCTGCGATAGAGGTAAGATTCGCCTTCATTTCACCCTCCCCACTTCTTAGTCAGACCTTACAAATAGTTTTGCTATAAATAGGATTATACTATGTACATATTGTTGTTATTTTATGATTAAGGTGAAAAAATATCATCTGACATGGAGAGTATCGTGTAAATATATAAAAAGAATGATTACTATTGTGATTTTCTTTTTTCTTTCTAATTTTATTATTATAAATTGGACATATCAGGTTATATACTTGATATAAGTATATATTTTCAATTTGCATCATCAGTTTAATAAAATATTTTATTGCGTTCAAAAAGATAGGCCTTTCATTTACTCTTTTATATTTAAGAGATTTTGAGTTGAGAAAATTAAATTGCAAGTCTAAACGTTGGTAATTTATATTTTGGTACGGCTTTTGAACAACCAACAAAAGAAAAAAAAACCCAACAAAAATCTTCTCTATTGTATAGGTTGGGTATTTGATAAATTTTAATAATCTCAATTTTATATCCAATTATAAAACTCTCATACCCGTCAGATACATGTTTTATGATTTTATGCAGTTCAAAATTACCCGTTAGATTACCCGAAACCCGTAAACTCTATCTAAAACTCAACTTAAAATATTAAATACTTAATTACACTTCAAGGTCCATTTTGGACTTAATCACAATCATCAAAATACATAATACAAGGCATCATACATCGATTTAAAGATACTTACGCCCCTGTTTTGAACAATCCGGCATACAACTCCTCGAAAGAAAAGCCGTGAAGGATTCAGTTACTGGATGCGCACCATTCTTCAAGTGTTGGAGCTGCTACTCCGATATTTTTCATGTCGTAAATATTTGCTGGTTAAAAAAAAGTTAACAAGATTTAGTAGCAAGTTTTGATCTATAAGCATAATGAGAAAAAAGATGGTAAAGATATAAAAAAAAATACATAACCTTGCCACTTGAGTTTGCTTGATATATATATTATCTGTATATTGATTATGACATGGTCCCAATCTAATATTATTCCAAATGCACCCACCTTTATAGCTTGCTTTTAACTAAACATGCACCTTTAAAGGCAAGTCATCATCAAACCCATAATTAAAATATAAATACTATGTTAATTCAGCAGTTACCCACCCTCATTAAAGAAAATCCAAGTCATACAAAGGACCTATGCACATCTGGAATTTTGAGGTACAAATAGGCTGTTCAAAACGGTAAATATTGGGTATGGGTGGAAACAGGTATGGTTTTGTTGGGTTAAAATTGATTACAAATTTACAAGAAAGTACTATTACAATAAAAATCTAATGTTTGACATTTAGCTGGATTTATGTGATCATGTGCATAACTTATTTGACAAAGCAGCTGTGTTAAAGCATGTTCCCACAGTTTTTGGGCTTTCAAAAGGTTGAGTGCTTGAGTTTGACTAAGATGACAGGTCACTTGATGGAACAATAACTCTTTAAGGGTCTATTTAGTATGAGGTAATGGAATGAACAAAGGAAATAAGTGAATTATTATCATTCCATTGTCCTGTTTGCAGTGGCGAAGTGCCGAAGCTTGAAGAAAAACGTAGGGGGGGCCGGGATTTTTTTTCCTGCCAGGGGGGCCGGAACTATAAAATTTTCGCCAAATACGTATACATTAACACTATTGAGCGAAAAATCAGCCGAATACGTATAAATTAACACTACTGAGCGAAAAATCGGCCGAATACGTATAAATTAACACTACTGAGCGAAAAATCAGGAGGGCACCTAAGAAAGCTTCGCCCATGCCTGTTTGGTTACCCTATGGGAATGAAATGAATCATTATTTTGTGGTGTTTGATAGACAGGAAAACATACTTGAAAAATAAAATATTTTTAAGTAGTAAATTTATATTATGGGTCAGTCATGGGTCGGGTCATGGGCCGGGCCATGGTTCAGGCCATGGTTCGGGTTATGAATCAGAGTCGGTAACGCAGCGGAAAACCAAACACACTCATGCACACAATCAATGACAGAAAATAAAAGACATGAGTGTTTATAGTGGTTCAACCAAGATTAGCCTACGTCCACTTTGCAACTAGGTTTATTCTTTACTAGTTTAGGTCCCGTGTCTACAAACGGGTGAAAAATATTAATGTTTAAAATTTTTAAATCTTTATGTATATATATTTCACAGGTGTAAAAATATATTACATATACTACGGATATAAACAAACTCAAAATATGTAAAAATTAATATATAATTATGTTTCGAAAATACGTTAATTACTATTTAATGTAATTTCACTTTCAATTACTATTTGACTGAAATAAAAGTTACATAATTAAATTTTAAAGTTTTTTTATAATAAGGGATAATTTAAAATAAATGTGTTGTATTAGTCCAACTAATACTTTATTTAAATATATATTATTATTTAAATATAGAAGTGCATTAAATAAGAGAGAGAGGCGGGAAAAAAATGGTAAGATTGAATGTGGAGATGACACGTGGCACTAAAAACCTTTATTTATTAGTATGTATAGATTAGATGCTCAAAGATACAATTACATCATAGGGGTATATATAATACCAAGATTAGGGTTAATAAATTAGGCAACTACTTAGGCTACAAGAAACAATAGAAACTCAGCCACCCTAGGGCCGGCTGCCCTATACTCCTGTCGCAAACAAGCCTAACCAATTAGGCCCAGGCCCGAGCCAGCCCGACCCAAAGCCTTCATAACCCAACAGTTCGGGTCATGGGTCGGGCCATGGTTCGGGTCATTAGTTAAACAAAATCATTCTATTCGTTGAAGGAATGAAATAGAAAACACCCTTCCCCCAAGAAATGAAAATCATTAGAAAGGAAAGAATCACATTCCTTATGTAATGGTCCATTCCATTCCTAAGTGATTAACAAACATGTTTTTTTTTCATTCCAGCGCAATGACCCATTCCATTCCAGTATACATTCATGCATACCAAACACTACCTAAGCCTTCACCATAAGGCAAGATTATATGGTCAGTTGGTCATTACTACTACTAATAGTCTAATACCGCCAGAAGAAACAACACTTGTTGCAAACGATGAACAAAACCGAATAATTGATTGAAATGTGACCATGTATTTCAATCCAAAGGGATCTCCATATTGACACTTGATCACAGATAGCTCACTACTAATGTGAGATATAGACAAGAACATGTTTTTCATCTTAAAAAATAAATAAACAAACATACTCAGCAAAATCTCACTTAAAAAAATATAAAGCATAAATAAGATGGAGAATTGTGCACAAAATGATTTGATAAATGTTATGCTTTATGCTTACTTTTTCAACTTTTGCAAGCAAAAAAGATTAAGCTTAAATATCGAAGGAAGCTTTCAAATATTTATGAAGGGATAACGTATTTGAATGTCACCTAAGTATTCTACTTCTTTCATTAAGGCCATCCATATGTTGAAACCATATTATGTTACACAACCTTGGTGGCATCTAAGGTAGTTTCAATACACGGGTATTATTGTCTTTTCAAAAAATTTAAGGGTGTTTTTGTCATTAGGCGTGTTTTAGCCAGATTTGGTGTTAAAGGAACTAGGTACATACTTGGTGGCTTCTAAAGTAATTTGATACATAGGTGGCGTTGATGAAAAAGATTGAATACATGGGTGGCTTCAACATACAGTATCCAGTCCATGTTTATAAGTGTTGAGTTTAGTTTCTAAATAGTAGAGTATTATCATTATCTTGTTTTGTAGATAATCACAAGTCAAGCAATTAATTTCTAGAGAAGAAGAAAATGATGGATTTTATTAGAAAACTAGCGGTAAAGCAAACATAATAAGCATACCAGCATGCACATCGGGCGTAGCAGCAGCTGTGGCATCAACAATAACAGTAACAGACTTGTAATCGAGTGCTACAGCATCAAAAACAGTCTGCCTTATGCAATTTGGAGTTTGAACACCTGTAATCAAAGATACACCTAAGCTAAACTACTGATATAACATATTAAAAACAGAATAATCTACAGAAAGTTGATTTACCAACAACCACCAAACTATCAATCCCTGCTCCTTGGAAAAATGAATGAAGGTTTGTGGCAAAAAATGCACTAAAGCGTGTCTTTACCACCTTATAGTCTTCTTGTTTGATGATTAGACCATCAACCAGTTCTGCACCTTTGCTCCCTTTTGAAGTCGGTTTTGGTTTTCCATCAGCATATAAATGCCTCCTAAATAGCTCAACGTCTCTTCCCAGTGGGTCATGCTCTCGTACAACCTACATGAAATGATGAAAACTTAGACAAATATAAAAACATAACACAAAAAAGAAATGAAAGAAAACTTAAATGAAATGCAGCGTTACTGTCTTTACTTGTTGGACTTTACAATTTACATAATATGTTTTTTGTTCTACATCAATGTACTCCTAGTTGAAACCTAAAAGTTTTACACAAAGAGAGATTAGACCAATTAACCAAAGAGAAGCCATGGATGTTTAAGTGTCAATCTTTATGCATTAAAGAGGGATATAAAGTGTAACATACGGAATCTCATGCCAACCAATATAGTCAGCTTTGCCCACTAGAAGCTCACAGATTTGTTTTTGGTTGCCCGAGTGAAAACGTACGCGGAGGTCACCCATCCTGGCCTGGGTTTTAAAAAGCGCGCCTAGGCGCAAGGCGATCACAAGCACAGGTCCCTTCGCTTTTGTGTAGGCTAGGCGCGATCTGTACAAAAGGTGCAATTGAGGCGCGAAAAAGCAGAGGAAAAAACGACTTAAGGCGCCGTTGAGAATGTTGTATGGCGGGCTTTTTAGGCTGTACATATAGGTACTTTCTATGTTAGATCATATATAAAGCTTATATATAGCTCAACTTTAAGTAAGGATGCTAAAAACCTATGAGATACATAAAAAAATTTACACAAGCACCGCGCACTTCGCGTACAAAAAGCAGTGCGCTTTACGCCTCGGTTTTACACCATGTCGCCTCAATGCGCTTCTCGCTTTTTAAAACCAAGATCCTAGCATTGTTCCCACCTAAGCACGCTTAACTGTGGAGTCCTCTTATCCACAACCTATGCGCCCTAAACACGTTGGATGTTCAAGTATCAATCTTTGAGGCGGGACATTGCCTGTAGAGAGAACAGAACAATGTGGATTTGCCTAAGGTGTTACATCAAGTATATTCTTAGTCAAGTAAAAGAAGGTGTAGATTTTACTCAATTTTTTATGCCTAAAATTTACAAAATCATACATTATATACTCATTGAAAGTCAAACTGAGCACTCTTTTGACAAAAATGAAAGTAAAAACATGTTATGTTTGTATAGAAAGGTACCCAAATAACGGGGAAGCCTCGGCGTCTAGCATATTCAACGGCTTTGATAACGTTGGGGACGATAGGTAGACCACCATCGACACGCATTGGCCTATCTGCCAACAGAAAATCATTCTGGAAAAAGAAGTCAAATTGCAAGGGGAATTGATTAATTATATCCAACAGAAACGCACATACCAAGTGTAGGTGTAGGGGTGTGTGTGTGAGAAGGAATTAAGAAAGAAAGGGAACCTGCATATCGATGACGAGAAGAGCGGTGCTGTTGCGAGTGCGATCAACCGCCATTACTAACCCTCAGATGATCTGATAAAAATCCCCAAATTTGGTTTTCCGATTATGGTCCGTTTTGTGATGGCTCCGAGTTCTTAAGGGTTGTTCTTAATTTTTAGACTAAATTACAATTTTTGTCCTTTATGTTTACCTAAATTATTGAATAGGTCCTTTAAAGTTTTGACTTTCACTTATTATCCTTTATTTGAAAAGTTTCCTCATTTTTTGTCCTTTAATCTAACTGGTATTAAGTTTCTCAGTTAAATCACCACATGTGCAGGTGTGAGTAGATTTGTATAGACGTGAATATACATAAACGTGAATTTTGAATTGGTCCGTGTCAAAGGTCGTACGATAGTATCACCTATATGTTATGGGTGATGATTTGAAGTGTAATAGGTGCGTTGCATCTTGCGTGAATATGCAAGGCGGGGTCCTGTGGAGAGATTATGTGTATAAATATTATGAGTGTGAATGTGTAGGGTGTTGACTTGTGTCTAGATTGAGTAGTATGCTGCCTTAAATCATTAATACTACCCGTAGGGGTGAGACCGTGTGAATATGTGGTGACGTGTGGCAGGAGCTATCGTTATAGCGAATAGAAGGTAGAGTTCATGAGTTTGTGTGTCTATAAATGGCGATGTCGTATTATATGCAGGAAAATTTACTCAGGCCTAGCTAGTTGTGTGCACTTTGTGTGAGTTAGAAGGTTAGTTTTTTTACTCTAGAGGACAATTTTTGTAATAATAATAATATATACAGGCTACACACATATACATACAAAATCAAGTCACCACCACCGTCCAGCGTCCACCGCCACCGCCGTACACCACCGCTGCCACTGCTAGGGTTTTGCCCTCCTGGTCTCCTTTGTTTACATTGCCTGTCCAGATTCATTTGGATGGATAAAACGTCACAGAAAACAAACTACAGATCCCACTCTCTTCAAAGAGAGCAACCATTCTAGCAACCCCTGATCGATTCACATTTCAAACACCTTCATTCCATCAGATCAATCAAATTTAAACACCTTTCTGCCATCACCCACCACCACTCGCTAGGGTTTCGTCGCCGTCAGAACTCCCTGAGCTACCGCCGCCGCTGCTAGGGTTTCGCCCTAGCAGCCGACTTCGCCGGAAATATGAGCATAAAGGAGAGGGGCTTAGTTGGTGGCCGTTGGCGGCTAGATCTACCACTGTCGCCGTCGCCGATTTGGGGATAACCACCACTACCGTCGTGTTTAGGCCCGTCGGATTCACCTCTGTTCCCCCGCCATGGCTCCGCCATCAGAAAAAGAAACGAGTTTAAAGGGAACCCTAGCCCCCGTCAGACCTTGTTGCCGCCGATTTCGTGGTCACAGACCACCACCATTGGTGTCGGAAGCACCCTTTTTGGGCCGTCGGGAGGATGGTGGTGGTGTAGGGTGAGGTGGACGGTCATTCACCGTTATCGGGAGTCGCCAGAGGAGAGGCTGGCCACCTCTCTCTAAAGTTTCTCTGAGTGCCAGGGTTTGAGAAATGGGAAGGGTGGTTAACTAAAATGTGATGAAGATGGTGTTTAAAGCCTGAATATGTCTTTAAAAAAATAATTTATTCAAACCTGAGTATATAACATTAAATAAAATAATTTATTAAATTACAAAAATCTTATTAAATTACAAAAATTGTCCTTTAATGGTAAAAAGACTAAAATGCTCTCATATGACACATGAGGTGATGTAACTGAGAAACTTAACACCGGTTAGATTAAAGGACAAAAAACGAGGAAACTTTTCAAATAAAGGACAATAATTGAAAGTAAATTTTTTAAAGTACTCATTTCATAATTTAGACAAACTTAAAGGACAAAAATTGTAATTTAGTCTAATTTTTAATTTGTAATTTGTAATACTTAAATAAATAAAATACGAAGACGCACTAAATTTTGAAGTAAGATAACAATAATTCGGTCCGACCATCGAACCCACCGGTTCAAAGAAGCATAATCAAACTGGCAAGGTAACCTAGTTCTCGGGCTGAGAGGCCTGACCGGTCTGTTTGGTCCGGTAGTGAAAACACTTATCATAACATAGAAGTTACGTTCTCTCTTTACTCTTCTTAGAAGATGACATATGTAACCAACAAACTAAATTTTAATGGACAACCTTAGCCCTAAAACAAATTTGTCAAAGTAGTGACGCTTTCAAAACATAATGGTAATTCAAAAACAAGTAAATACTTATGCAAAAATATGTAAGCAATAGTGAAAAAAATACTAAAATGAATGAAGCATAATTGATTGCTTTTCTTTTCTTTACAAAGGAATGTTACTTCGATTTAAAAAGAAGGTTTGAAGATGGACTTAACAAGACAAACCAATTAGACCCATTTCAACATGTTAGATGTTAAATAATACTCTTAGGGTGTTGGGGGCATTAACCCTAATACCCATTTACTCATCAAAACTGGCCAATAGAATTCTGTCACCTCAAAACTATTCATTTACTCAGATTTTATTGGAAACACCCTACTCATTCACTCACCAACTTTTTTTTTAAATAAACATTTAATTTAAAAAAAAACGACAATTTCATTAAAATAAAAATTAACATAATACAATTAAAAATAAAAAAAACCTACAAAATAAATAAAAGCTAGATAATAAAATTTTAAAATCTAAAAGTTGCATTGCCATCCATACTTTGCGGCAATTTCACATTTACGTTGCAATACGATCGACAAGTACGGGTCTACGAGATGATCATGCGATTTGGTGAATGTTTTGATGTCACGATCCTTTTATTTTTCAAGCATCAACTCAATCGTTGTTTGTTCTCTTTTTAATTTTGCTTCCATCATCTTATCCCGAAGACTTTCTTTTTTTTCTATCTCCAACGTTTTCATAGTCTTGTATTCGTTGACTATGTCTAACAAATTTCCCTTGCTAGATGAACTTTCGGCCGATTTCTTCCCCGGACGTCTTGGCCTAGTCGGTGTTGTGTCGTCTTGCGGTTCGGCGTTCACGTTTATGTCGAGAAAGAGGTTTGTAAAACCCTCCGGTTCAGATGGGGTTCTCGACTCGGAAGTTTTTGTTCTTTTTGAGGATTGACTTCCTTCTAAATCCTCACCCATCAATGCTATGGGTTCCCATTTAGCATTGTTGCGTACAACCTCCCAACATTTCAAGTTGGTGAATGGCCTTTTGTACATTTTCTTGTAATAGCTTAAAGCCGCTTCAACAAGATCCAAATCACTTGTACCACTCGGCCTTCTTTGTTTCTATATATATATATATATATATATAATTTGAAACGTTAGATAATAAAATTAAAAAATACCTATATAATTTGAAAAATAAATCTTACCATTTGTTGGTAACACCCGTTGAAGGCAGTCATTTTTTTATTAAAATCTTTCCACTTCTAAGACACTTGGTCAACGGTTCGATCGTTTTCACCAAATAAATCGGTAAAATGCGCAAGAACTTTTTTCCAAAACGAGTCACCTTTTTGTTGATTTCCTTTTCTTTTATTTTGTGTCTTGTGAATATAAGCTTGGACCACGTCAATTTCTTCTTCTTCCGTCCATCTCTTTGGTGGTAACCGGTTTTTGTGTTGTCTTTTCGGCTTGGCGCGGTCATCTTCAACTTCATCTTCTCCTTCATCATCATCCTCCTCCTCTTCCGTTTCTTCCTCAACACCCTCATCTTCTCCTTCGTCTTCGGATTCCGAACGGATGATTTCGTTTGGATTACGATACAGTTGGTTTTGGTATTGGTAGGAAAATTGAGATAAAAAATTAGGATCCATATCAAGCGAAAATTGAGATAAAAAATTAGGATCCATATTTGGATCGGTTGAACTTTGAGGGAAGTAGTTTGGATATTGAGGTTGCGGGAAATAACTTGGAATTGGTTGAGGTGGTTGTGGTCGTTGAGGAGGTGGTTGGGTTCATTGGGGAGCGGCTTGGGTTCGTTCGGGTAGCGGTTGAGATTTAACTTTTGGCCTAAATTTTCTAGAATTTGTTGATTTTTTAGATGACCCTTTCATTTTTTGTAGAGTGTAAAATTATATAGATGAGATGAAAGATATATAGATGATAGGTAAAAATATATGTGTGTGGAATGTGGGTATATATAGATAAAAAATTAGTATTTTTTTTTAAAGCACCCAACCCACCCCCCCACCCCCACCAACGGCTAGTAGCCCAACGGTCATTTGGCACCAACACCCGAGTAAATATACTCGTTTCCCTCACTCGGACACTTCTACCCGATTGAACTCGAGTTAATGGGGGGCGGTGTACCCATTTACTCGAGTGAGGTATATACTACTCGATCACAATCGAGCTTGGCCCCCCAATACCCTTAATGAAGGTTTAGGTTCCCTCCTTTATATATACATATATATTATTTTGTTATTGAATCAATCAGAAATTATTTCAATATCTAGTTAACTCAGATACCCTATTTCATTCCGTGAGTACTCATTCGCTGCCATTCGAAAATCATTTTTCTAGTGCCATTTGCATCTCATTGTTGTTACCATCACCTTCAGACGCCTCCGATTAGCGTACTCGTGAGTACACCCGTTGAACCACAACCCAAGTGTCAGTGCATGCTTCACTTGATCACCATTGGTTTTTTCCATCACCGCCAGAACATTCCGACCAACTCTATGGATTTGACATTTAGACTTCACAATATGTGTTTCGCATCGGTTTTCAAATTGCAAGTTCTGCTCTTTTTTCGGTTATTTTGAGATTTTACTCTGAGCACCCAATGAGTCCATATGTATTCAAGGCGGTCCTCCTGAGATCCATTCACTATGACCTAGCTTGGTTTGTTACTCTTCGGGTTGGTTTCAGATTTTTAACTTTGATTCATTGGTGACCTTCTGATTCTTGTTGGGTATGTCTAATAAGAACATTGTTACTATCTAGATATGCTTGTCTAACGAGAGCTACATATTCTCACATTCCAACTGTCATTTTTTGCTTAAGTCACATTACACTCTTCTACCTCTTAGGGTGAAAGGGGTGCAATACCCGGCCACATGCGGGTAGGAGAGAAGGTATCGAGTAGAGGGGGGTACACCGCCCCTTATGAATCGAGTTCTTTGCCCGGGTAGTTTATCCAAGTTAATTTACTTGGGTGAGGGGAAAGAAAAGGACCGTTGGGAGAGCCGTTGAGGGGGTTGGGGGATTTAAAAAAAAAATTATAATTCTCTCATCTATATATCTCTCATCTATCTCTCTATATATATATATATATCTATTTCCTCTTTAAAACAAATAACTCTTTTCCACCCATATATTTTTGTAAAACTCAAAAAAAATTTTAACAAAATGTCTTTATCTGATTCTAGCATTCTTGGTTTGCCTTCGGGATTATCCGATTCTAGTGGTTTTGATGATTTTCTTTCCGACACTTCCGAATCAAGTGGCATTGAGTTTTTGTCCAAAGTTGCCTCTGCGGCTAGCGAGCTTGAGGATACGGCAAAATCAAAGAAAAAAATTGTACATCGTGATCGTGAAGTTGCTAACACAGTGATGTTGAAGAATTACTTCGTCGAACGCCCCAAGTACGACGCAGATACGTTAGAGGGAGATTTCGCTTACCGAAATATTTGTTTTTAAGCATTGTCTGGGATATAAGTATGGATTCAAAGTTTTCTTGGTTTCCGAAGGGTATGACGGGAGGTTAAAGAAGAGCTTCACGTCGATTCAGAAATGCACTTCTGCTATTCGTTAACTCACTACTGGTAACCCTCCTGACGAATATGATGAATATTTATCTTTGTCCGCTAGGACTGCTCGTGAATGTTTAGAATACTTTTGCAATTATATTATTATGTTATACGGCAAAGAGTTTTTACATAGACCTACAAGCCACGACATTGCACGTTTGTATAATGCGCATGAAACTAGATGGGGCGTTCCAGGGATGATCGGTAGCATCGATTGTACGCATGTCGTTTGGAGGATGTGTCCGACTAGTTTGCGTGCCCAATTCATGAGAGGTGATAACCAATGCCCTACGATCATGATGGAAGCAGTGGTGTCACATGACTTATGGTTTTGGCATGCGTATTGTGGTACTGTCAGTTCGAATAACGACATAAATGTTCTCAATCAATCTCCGTTGTTCAATAACGAAATGCATGGAACCCCCGAAGTGTCCTTTCCAAGTTAACGACCGTGAATACAAACGTGGCTACTATCTTGCGGATGAGATTTACCCCACTTGGTCTGTTTTTGTGAAATCATTTACATTCCCTATCGATACAAAAGAAAAAAAAGTTTAAGAAAGTTCAAGAGTCGGCTAGAAAAGATGTCGAACGCGGGTTTGGTGTTTTAAAATCTAAATGTGGGATAATTAACCGTTCGCAACGGTCACGTAAACGTCAAAAAATACAAAATGTTGTTTACTTATGTATCATATTGCACAATATGATTTTAAAGCATGACGGAAATACAATCTCACCCAGCTACGTGATGGATCCTCCAACCAATGAAGTAGCAATCGATGGTGTAATTAATGAATTGCGGGATCAAGAGACACAATTTAGACTACGATATGATCTTGAACATTTTGCTACACTATCGGAGAGGGCCAGCAGCGATTCGGAAGACGATTATGTTTAATTTATCGGTTTTTTTATTTGTAACTTGTTATTGTATTTTGTTATTTTTAGTTGTCTTTTGTATTTTTAATTAATAAAAAAATATGTTTTGTATTTAAATGTTTATTTTTAAAAAAAAAAAGTTGACGAGTAAATGAGTAAGGTGTTTCCAATGAAATATGAGTAAATAAGTAGTTTTGAGCTGACAGAATTCTATTGGACAGTTTTGATGAGTAAAGGGGTAAACCACCCCCTTCACCCTTAATGAGTAATTGATTATGTTGCTTCAAACTACTCTCAATGTTGATATCACTCCTTCGCTCTCTTATATTTTGTTTTGAGCTTACCTAGTTTTTCTTTTAATTTAACGTCGATGAGAAATTATTCGCAATTTAAATTGTAATGCATCATTTGTCCCTAATTTATATGTTTTTCATATTTTTTTTACGATGAGGATTATAGGTAAAGGACGGGAATATGATGGTCTATATATACCTAAAGCTCAAATTCCTTATTCCCTAGCATGCCTAAGTTCATCCTCGTCATTTGAGACATACTATCAATTAAGTCATCCTTCTCTTCAAATCCTGGAAAAATTCTTGGGTTATCTTATTTATCGTTTTAAATTGTAAGTCATGTAACATGATTTTCAATTACCATCATGATTATTTGAATAAAAGAGTCAATAAATAGAGCCTCGTCCCCTTTTCAGCTAGTTTATTATGATGTTTGGGGTCTACGCCCCGTTCCTTTTAAATGTGGTAAATATCAATGTGCTTTTAATCGAGATAACCTTTGGCAACCAAATAGTTTGGTTACCAGATTTTACAAACCTATTGGTCTCGGTTAAATGATGGGCTTGTTACCGGTTCTAAAGAGTGGACCGGTTTGCTTTTTTTGGTTAAAATCGGTGAACCACCAAAACCAGATTGTGGCTCCAACCCAATAGTTAGTAAGCTTGGGCCCGTTTTAGGTGAAGAGTTATGTGGAACATAATTTTAATCAAATGGTTATAACCGCGCTTCGCGGCCGGTGTCGGACTAATCGTTAATAATACTTAAAATAAAAATGTAGTCGTAACGGTAAAAATATTGTTAATAAAAAAGAATCATAAAACTAAAAAAACAAAATAAAAAATACCGATTCAGGTCGTCAAAAACCATAAAAGCGAATACCGATACGGATTCCTGTAATACCAATGCCGACAATGATATTGTTCGCTCATAATAGGTTCGACTTGTCATAGTACCACAACGGTAATGACATTCGCTATACGCAACGATAAAAAAATGTAGATTTTGAATACAACTCCGTTTTAAAAAATATTATATCGGAACGTTAACAAAAAAACTAAAAACAGTTGCGCACTTCGTATTTTAAAAAAAATTACGAATGAGTTATTAAAATAAAACGAAATAAATAAAAAAATAAACCGGGCTAAAAACGTATATTATAAATAGTGTAACCGTTAAAAATAAAAATATAAAAAAAAAACTTTGCTGTAAAACTTTGAATGGATAAAGCAAAAACATACACACGTGGACCAGGAGGAAGGTGACGTGGCATTAGGAATATGAGGAGTATATGAGTGGCTGTTTGTAAATTACAAAAACTTCAGTGGCCCAACTTTAAAATAATGAAAGTTCACTATTCAATAGAACTTTCCTTTAATCTTATTTGTTGTAATGTAATTAGACTAAATTACAACTTTTGTCGTTTATAATTTTAAAAATTATGGAATAGGTTCTTTAAAACTTTTACTTTCATTCACTATCTTTTATTTGAATAGTTCTCTCATTTCTTGTCCTTTTGACTAACTGTAGTTAAATATTTATGTTAAGTGAAGGGCGTTATTGTCTTTTAGCCCTAAAGGACAATTCTTGTAATGTAAAGTTTACTTTATTTTTTTCTTTACTTTATTTTTTTTATTCTTTATTTATTCTTTTTATCACTTTTATTTTATAGATTTTGTTTAAAATTTTATTATTTAATTAACCAACCTAGTTATTTTATAAAGATATATATTTTTTATTTAATTTATTTATTTTCGTTTGTTTGAATAAGTAATATATCTTTCTCACTTTTATTTCAAAGATTTTCTTTAAACTTTAATTATATACTCAACCTTGAGACCTTGTTTTCAGTCGAGAAAATGTTTAATGGATACTCGTTTGTTCATAGCCTATTTTTAACCCAATAGGTTTTAACTAAGAAATTTGTTAATTAGTGAAACTGGGTTGAAGAGTATTGAACTCTCTTAATAATGAACTTTCCGATTACAATTTTCTGAAAACAAATGTGCTAAGAAGAACTTGGCCCTCTAACTCATGAGGTCATTGGTATTTATAGTATTCCTTTGGAATCCTTTCTCTCTTTCCTCTAACCGAATGATGTTGCACCTATCTTGCTATTGGTGGAGGCTTCGTCTCTCTTCGTCATGCTTCTTTTCTGTTAACTTTGCGGGACCCATTTTATATAGAAAGGCTGGTCGAGTGAAGTACCTCTTTTACCCTTTTGAGCAAGTGAGACAGTTACTATCATACGTCATCAAGGGTAAACTAGTTCGATATAAATGTATTATGTGTATTGGTTAAAATATAGTTAAGTCCCAAATTAAAGAGTGAACCAAACAGGTGAAGCGTTGGTTTTCGGTTGTCAAGGTCGGGCATTGGGGCCGTTCAAACCGGCTCTAACCTTTCTAGGATTTTATCTAAAACTCTCACGTAAAAGAAATCCGTTAGAAGGGGTTCTATAGACAACCCTCTGACGGTTAAGTCAGTATTCGTAAACTTGTAAATGAACTGAACATGTACAAACTGAACATATTCGTTTCGTTCGTTTAACTTTAACCAAACAAACGATCAAACATGAACAAATAATAAAATTTTAAAGAAACAAAAATAAAGGAAATTAAATAAAAAATATATATGTTTATAAAATAAATAAGTTGGTTAATTAATCAATAAAATTTTAAGATTAAGTGTATGATTATAAAATAAACTTTAAACTCCTACTAACTCTCTAATATATAATAAGTAGTATAAAAAAGATAATAATTGTAACATGATAAAATTAAATAGCTTAATAAAAAAGAAAATAAATAAATTATAAAAAAAACTATTTTTATAAAACAAATAAGCTGCTTAATTAATTAATAAAATTTTAAAGAAATCTTTAAAATAAAAGTGAGAAAAGTATATTACTTATTTAAACAAATGAAAATAAATAAATAAATAAAATATATATCTTTATAAAATAAATAAGTTGGTTAATTAATTAATAAAATTTTAAATAAAATCTACAAAATAAAAGTGATACAAAGAATAAAAGAAAAAGTAAAGTAAACTTTAAATTACAAGAATTGTCTTATAGGGCTAAAAGACAATAATATTCATGACTTAACAGAAGTATTTAATTACAGTTAGTTAAAAGGACAAGAAATGAAAGAATTTTTTAAATAAATGACAGTAAGTGAAAGTAAAAGTTTTAAAGGACCTATTCCATAATTTTAGAAAACATAAGAAACAAAAATTGTAATTTAGTCTTTTAATTAATTGATATGTAATTAAAAAAAATTATGACAAAAGTTAATATAAAATTCAAAGGGTGAAAGTGAATGTGCAGTGAACACAGGCGAACTTAATTTTGTTAATTGATAATATGAACTTAATTTTGTTAATTGATAATTCAAATTGTAATGTGATTTGAATAAAAAAAAAAGAAAATTTCCAGTCACTATTCAGGCAAACGTAATTTTCAAAGCAAACATAAATATTCTTTCTAAATGCAATTTTATTTATATATTCTTACTTTTTCAAACTGAAGATAGTTTTCAAAAGGGACATGTTCTCACTAAAACTATATTTTGTAGACGTATATAATTTTTTCTATAACACATAGTGAATATAACTTTTTAAATGTGAACATAGATTTAAATAAATATTTTTTTTTAAATGTGTCGGCTTACGAAGTAAGAAACATGCTTATGGGAATAGAGACCGAGTCTCCGTTACACATATGAAGTATGTGTAACAAACTCGTATCTTAATTAGCCTCGTTTATAAGTAAAATATCATAATATTAACACATTTTCAAGTTTTCTTTTAAACTTTTTCTTGTTTAATTATATGTAAGACAAAACTCACTATGCTATATTAATGTATCTTTTAAGTGACATTATTGTCCTTCCAAATAATAAAAGATTTATTGCCTACTAAATTAAAGAAAAAAGTGCTATAAATGATCTTAATTAGCCTCGTCGATTTAGTCAGTTCCCTCCACGTGAATTTTCATATCTGTTTGATGTATCCCTATTTTCATCAGGTAAATATTTCTCTTATACTTTCATTATCACTCCATTGATACACCTAAAACGCATGAATTAGCGGCCAAAGAATTTTAGTTTTTTGTTTCCGGCGTCTAGATATTAGACCTTAAACAACATAGTTGTTGCCCCATTTACATTATACATACTGTTTACTGTTATTTGAATGTGGTAATTGAGGGTTAGTCCTACCCACAAAGTCTTTCTAGTTAAATTTTAGAGAAAAATAATTATTTACAATTGATTGGTAAGTCGAAATTCGTCTGACCCTTGCGGTGGGTTTCTTACTTTCTTTTGTTTGAGTACGATAGCGAATTTATGGAAGTAAATATCATGAATAAGGGTTTTACAAAGACATTTGTTTTAGGTTGGGTTTGTTTAGCTGATATAAGTTTGTATGAACATTTGTGTGCCTTGTGGTCCTTTATGGTTTGATGATGGGCATGATTAAACAAGTAACACACTAGAAATAAACGTTTTGAAAATAACAATCGGCCTTTTGGCGCTGTAAATGAAATAATAAAAGGAGATAGAATCGGACCTAAGAACCTCGCCGACGCTGGCGGTTCGACAAGATGTTCTCCACGTCTCACGCTCAAAATTTTCCCTTCTCGCGGCAGTACCTGGAATGTGTTTACATCAAATACTTGGAGTTCATATAATGTTTCCTAGTCGTGTATCATAATAACAAGCTTCTACTTGAAAACCACCATACGCGACCAATCAGTGCCAACCTGTTCCCTGAAACAAATGCGGCTACTGCTCATTGCGAATGGAAGAGAAAAAGAGTTCGCAGCCCGAGTTGAGGTTGAGGAAGTTGACGAAACAACCAATCGAGGGAGAGATCTTATAAGCACAAGAAAATATCGCTACAAATACGGAATGACCAACCATGTTGTCGTCTGGTTGAACTCTATTATAAATCAATGAAATACAAGAGGAAAGAGGTTAAAACGAACCTCATCGAGGGCACCCTTGTAACCCTCCCTTATCACCTATTCATTTGGATATTGTTGTTTAGCCATCACCAATGAAAACCTTGGAAATAACAGTGTTTGTAACCTATTGAATGCTCCGGAAGAGCTTGGTTATCTTACCTACCAGGTGCCAAATTTATGTCATAATACTCTAGTAGAGTTATTGTAACCATCAACGATGAATGTCTGGAATATAGTCGCACGACTAACACTATCCTAAAACACAAAAATACTCTTATTAGTTGGCTAAAGCAGAGACACTTATCGGTACTAATCTAGGTGTTGATAACTTTATTAAATGCTCCAGAAGAGTATGCATCACATTGCCTACGTGTACCAAAATTAGTATACATAATGTCTTATATTCTAGTAAATCATGCATAAATTTACTAAATCTATACTATATAATAAATAAAGGTTTCTTAATGCCACGTGTCGCCTCCATATTCATTCTCATTATTTTTTTTCCGCCTCCCTCTCTTATTAAATACACTTCTATATTTTAATATTAATATATTTTTAAATAAAAATAATAATTATATTAATAAAATATATTTATTTTAAATTATCTTTTATTATAAGAAACTTTGAAATCTAATTATGTAACTTTTATTTTCAATAAAATAGTAAATGAAAGTCAAATTACATTAAATAGTAATTAACGTATTTTCGAAACCCAATTATATATTAATTTTTACATATTTTTTGAATTTTGTTTTATATCCTTAGTATATGTAATACATTTTTACACCTATAAAACATATACATAAAGATTTAAGAATTTTATGTATTGATATTTTTCACTCCGTGTGTATTACACGGGATCTAAGCTAGTTTCAAATATATTCGACTGAACGGTTATCACTTTGAATACATGACCGAAAGCGATACAAATAACTCAAATTACACATGACAAATATGGCCAGAAGACCATATTACAAAACTAAAACATTTTACCTACTAGAATATATTTCACAAAATAAATCTCATGGTATCAAATATTGTAAGTAACCACAAGTTACTAGCCATGACCAAATAGGTCATCTTGGTAGTATAATGATGATATATGAATAATGAAAATTGCTAACGGGCACCCTCTCAAAACTTCGCTATTAATAGATTTATCATGTGTAAGAGGTCATACGCGGGCCTATAAATCTCCATGTGTACTATTTTAATATTTTATAATCTTAAAAAGATTCAATTCTATATGGTCACATGTGAGTCTTATAGTTACTAGAAATGTAAATTTTGCCCGACTATTAGCCCAAAACAATACAATAGAGAGCTGATTTCCTAGAAAACAAATTGAAAACATCCCGATGAATAATGCACGAGAATTCACATCTCAAGCTTTTAATGACTATTGTATACTATTGGGATAAATATCGAACATCATGTTCACATATAAAATGGTTTAGTTGAATCATTAATTAAATTATTAAAGTTAATCGCTAGACCGCTCCTGAAGAGATATGAATTACCATATTCAACATAAGAGTATGCCATTCTGCATATCGCTAAACTGATCAAATTAAAACCAATTGCTGATAAAAAACACTCCCTAATACCACTTGTCTTCGAAAAAAAAACCAAGTTTGTCTCAACTAAAAATGTTTAGTTGTGCGGTCTATGTACCAATATCGCCACCACAACATACTAAAATGAGACTTTTACAGCACAATATGCTGACTGTCAACTAATTAAGACTGTATTCCCAGTCTTGGGGGAGATAAGAATAAGGAAAGACCGGTAACACAAGAAATAACATGGAATGCATCATCACAATATTCAAAATTCGACCCCCAAAGTGGTCAATGTGAATCTGAAGTCCAAAAGAGCATACATTTGCAGAATTATAGCAAATCAATTACAAGATGCATTCACAAACACAAACATAGTGACAAAGTCACATACACAAGTACCAAATACACTTACTCGAAGTGAAGTATTCCCATAAGGATTACCATGTAAAGAAAATGTGGGAAATAAATGGTTCCAAAAACAAGAACCCACGAAAAACAAAAAGAGCAAAATAACGCAGTTGGTGAAACTTTGGAAAAAGGTTATAAAACTAATCCTAGAAGTGATTATTGATATAATCCTAGAAGACCCTTAAGAGGTTACATTAAGAGACTAATACATTTCTAGAAGAAAATGATAATGCCTCGAAAGAGGAATATAACACCGGTATTAAATGAATATGAGATCTCTATAAATTATGTACAAAGTTGTACAATATGGAACCGAAATAAAACACGTGTTTGAAATATTTGCATGTGCTATAGCAACAAATGTAATCGAAGAAAAAGACTACGTATCTAAAACTCTGTAAGAATACATACACAGAGATGACTGCCTAAGATGGCAAGATGCCTAAAAGGATAAACTAAATTTGCATGGCATGTAAAACGTTTTCGGACCTGTAGTTCGAACACTTATAGACGTCAAACCAGTAGGTTATAAATGGGTGTCTTTAAAATAAAAAGAAACGAAAATTATGAGATTATGCGATGTAGGCACAATTTGTAACACAAAGGTTTTTCCCAAATCCCAGAAGTTGATTACGAGGAAATGTGTTCCCCTGTAGTGAATGCGATAATCTTAAGATGTTCAATCGGCCTCGCAATCTTAGAAGGACTTCATAAAACTTATGGATGTTGACACCACATATTTGTATGAAAAGCTTAAAGTGACATCTACTTGAAAATCCATTAACGATTAGAAATGCTTGAAGCATTATAATTAGTACCCCGAGATGTGTGTTATAAATCTCAAGAAAACAGGTCATATGTGGTACAATCGAATCAGTATATATTTTGAAAAGCAGGGGTATAAGTTTGATAAAAATCAGCCATATCTATATATCAAAATTCCGCTCTTAAAGTTAATTATAATCGCAGTTTACAGTGATGATCTAAGTATCATCGAGAGACTCTATCGAACTACTAGAGTGAGAATTTTTGACATGACTAAATTATTTCTCGACCTGATGATCGGGTATATATGAGATTGTATATGTGTCCATAAATCAATTTACATCCGGAAGACGTTAACTCTAATATGGAAAAAAGTTATCCGCTAAGCACACCCATGATTGTCTGATCGTTAAACATACATGAAGATCCTTACTTCCCCAAAGAAGAGGCCGAAGAAGTACATGATCCAGAAGTACCGTACTTAAGCGCGATTGCATTCTTGTACATGTGCTAGCGAATTATAGTAAAAATATTACATGTTGCACTCTTTTCCCTTCACTAAGTTTTGTCCCTTTGTGTTTTCTTAGTAAGGTTTATAATGAGGCAACATAACTGATTCAGTAGCATCAATTTATCTTATAAGCCCTAAAGTACCAATTTAACATTATCCTGAAGTCTGTTGTTAATAGTAATATATCTCAGGGGGAGAAAATGCGAGTTGCACTCTTTTTCCTTTTGCTATGGTTTTGTCCCATCGGGTTTCCTAGCAATGTTTTTAACGAGGCAGCATCGCCACCATAGAAAAGGATAAGTCGATATCCTTGCAGGACTCGAGACATGGAATTGTTATACGAGAAAAATACCTAGTCCAAAACTAGTTCTTTATATTAATGCAGGATACTTATCAGACTTGCACGGAGCTCAATATCGATCTAGATACACTTTACTTGTGGAGGTCAATGATTTGGCATATTCAAGAAGAGAGGGGATTGGAGTTGAAGAAGCCTTGCTGTGCATTGCTCAAAGCAAAGAAGATTACATCAATGATCAAATCAAACACTCATCATAGAAGATCAGATTCTACATATTGAACGACGTGTGTTAGTTTGAGGGGGAGCATTATACGCGCTACACTCTTTTCCCTTAACTAAGTTTTGTCCCACTAGGTTTTTTAGGAGGGTTTTTAATGAGGCAGCATAACTGATTCATTAGTATTAGTTTATTTTATTGGTCATGAAGTACCGATTTAATATCAGCCTGAAGTATGTTGTTAATGTGTATAATGAATGGTAATATGTCGGGGGGGAGTGTTATAAATGATCATAATGGGCAGACATAATACACCATCATTTTCCTATTTATGATTAATCATCGGTTACGATTAGTACTTGTATATATATATGTGATGTATGTATTAGTTGGATTTGACATGAATAATATAAAGCTTTCTCTTATTTTCTTTCTTTGTTTCCAACAAAAAGGATTTTGTAAATCTGGATCTATAATTTTATTTGTTTATAACGATAATATATTTGAATATATAAAAGGGGGAAGTTTCCATTAAGAAGTGGTTTGTCGCTAAGAAACACTAAGAAATGGGTCAAAAGAACTACGATTGAGCTCATTCCAGCGGCGTTGGAACCGACTTATCAAACCCTAACCCGTCCCCAAAAACCTAAACCCCCTCCACCTGCACCCCTAAAAACCTAAACCACCACCACCCCCCCCCCCCCAAAAACCAAAAAACCTAAACCTCCCACCCCCTACCAAAAAACCTAAACCCACTCCCCCCCACCCCCTAAAACCTAAACCCCCCACTCCCCTCCCCCCCCCCCCCACCCCCCCCACCCCCAAAAAAAAAAAACTTAAACTTTAAAAGCTAAACCCTAATGCTAAACCGTAAGGCTAAAACCCTAAAATTCAACCCTAAAATCTAAGATGGTAGAGTTTGACAAGACGGTTCCAACGCTGCTGAAATGAGCTCAATCGGAGTTCGTTTGATATCATTTCTTAAGGTTTTTGTCATTTCTTATTTGAACCTCCCCTATATAAAAGATACAAATTAAAGTATAAATAAAAAGATGCATCAATTGACATGCATGAAAAGTTCACTGGATTCATTGGGAAGGGGGGGGGGGGGGTTTAGGGAAGTTGGAGGATCTTAACTTTGGTCTCTTAATCAAATGGTGGTGGAGATATAATGTGGAATCTAATCGGCTTTGGAGGAATGTGATTAAAGCAATACATGTTACTCCGGGTAGTTGGGCAACCATTCCGAGTAACAAAACTAAAACATGAGTTTGGAAATCTATTGCAAATTTGAACTTGTCACTTGTAAAAGCAAACATTCCATTATCTCACTCGATCATGGGGATTTTGGGTAATGGTGAGACGCTAAGGTTTTGGTCTGATCATTGGATTGAGTCGGCTCCACTGATGGTTTCTTTTCCTGCGTTGTCCAAAATCGAGTGGGATAAAGCTTGTCCAGTCCTGGACTGGTGCCAAATTTCGGGTAACACTCTTACTTTTACTTGGTTTTGGAAACGAAATATTTTTCTTCCCTTTGAATTGCAGGAATTAAATACATGCTGCACTACACTGTCACAAATGAAGTTTCGTGACGGGCCGGACAAATAGAGCAAAAATGAACTTGTTGGAATGGCAAGACTGGTGTTTATTTAAAATCTAGGCCGTAATCTCCTTTTCTGTTTCTGGTTATTTTCGGCCCTCTGTTGGCCTGTGTGATTGTTTTCTGTTATAGCCCTGCTAAGCCTCTGGCTTTGCATTTTTTTTCAATGAAATTAGCTGTTCGAAAAAAAAATTAACATGCATGAAGCCAAATTAAACCACTACTAAGCACGACCATATGTATACCAACCAAAACGCCTCTTAAATCATTTTATTTAAAGATGGTCGGTGGACTTTGTGGCCCAAAGTTGTTCATTGTGTTCACCTCTTTGCACCTTTAAATTATCAATCATGAGTATCATCGAAGGACGAGAAAAAGAAATTTAAAAATAATGTTATTTGCTGATATTAATGACATATATTGTTCACGGGTCATTTGGATCGTCTATCGACTTTATCCGTATAGATGATATATACTGATAGATCTAGACTTTTTTTTTCATGGATATCACTGATATTCGTTATTCGAAGATCTATCAACTTAATTACATTTTTTTTGTTTGATTAGGTCGCACTATTTCGGAAACTCAAAACCTAGCATTATTCAAATTGAAGATCTCAAGTTCCCAACCAATGGTTCCATGGCTTCAACTCGATAAGTGAGTTTAGTTTATAGCTTTATACTAATGTTTGAACAACTTTATTTGATTTCGTATTTGTTTGAAAATTCTTTTGTGTAAAAGCATGCCATTTAAAAAAACATATGAAAAGTTATTTTTTTATATGATAAGAACCTGAATTTCTAAAATCTTAGATAAATAAAATTAATATAGGAAAGAAATCATGAACTAATTTGAAATCTTGGACCTTTATAAAATAATTATATTAATAATAATAAAACAATAATCAATAATAATCTGGATAACTTAAAAGAAAAAAAAAACATTATATAACTAAAAGAAAGTTAAATTGATTTAAAAATTAGTGAGTTCAAATAAAATAATAAATAACTAGAATAAAATTAAAAATTATTAGTAAAGAATAAGTAAGTGAACTTAATTAGAAAAAAAAGTTTTCTTACTATCTTCTCTTCCAACCGTAGCATTTCAAAATAATCATAAAAGGAAAAGAACAAGAAGGCAAGGTTTAAGGCTTTAAGCCCTGACCTCCGGACCGAATGCGGGCTTTATTCTTCGCTAATTCTTAATTTCATGTGTGTCACTGTCATGAAACCTATGATGTCACTCGGGTTTCGGTCCTATATAAGTATATATTATACATAAAAAAAGTTGTCAGTTGACGGGTCACTATAGGTCATCCCGGATTGTCGGGTATTTAATACTCCTGGCGCTATAGTCGTTGCGCTGGAGGCGGTCAAATGATACTAGTATAACGTCTAGGAAATGTTAAGAGGATATCTTATGATGTCTGGACTATATATCTTGGTGTATTTTCATTATTGCGTGCTTGGAAAATGTTAGATCCGGACCTTAGGATAACGTCTAGACTAACTTAACAACTAACGTTGTTTAGACCAGTAGCGGATTTAGTGTTGGGGGCTCGTAGCTGGCTACAAATCTTCATAAAAAGATCTTTTTTTTCTAAATTTTAACCCAACTGGAAGGGCATGAGGGACACTCTTTTTCATGTATGCATGTAAATTGGGGGCAAGCAACTTATAGAAAAATTGAACAGTGTACGCAACAATACTGAAAGCATTATTTTTGTCCAAATTCAAGTTTCAATTTTGGCTTGTTGCTAGTCTACTAAAGCATTATTTTTACAAATATTAATATTACTTGTGTTATGTTTAATTTGATTTATTCAATTGTTTGTTTATGTTAATTTCTTTTATTCTTGATCGCAAAACTGCTAACACTCTTCTACATAATGACTATCTTACGGAGCCGCGCACGTACACGCTTGAAGACTTTAGTCGTTGTTTTTGAATGAGCTGGGATGCTCGTTAGCATCGATTGCATACATTGGGAGTGGTGGAACTACGACCCCAATGCGTGGCAAGGTCAGTTTTCACACGGTGATCATCCTCGTCCTACTATTATGCTTGAAGATGTGGCTTCAAGTGACCTATGATTTTGGCATGCATTCTTTGGCGTTGCCGGTTCCAACAATGACATTATTGTTCTTGATCAATCACATTTGTTCGACGATATGATAAATGGAACGACAACGGACTCATCTTTTTGTAACTTGTGAAAAACACTTATCACAAAGACTTATCACACAGACTTATCACGAATGCTTGTCACACAGACTTATCACGAAGACGAGGTTACGTTTACCTCATGAGCAACCGTCGTCACTCCTTATCACAAAGTTTTAGTTGTACAACTGTTGGCTAGCCACAAAGGCCCTTAACAAGGTATTGGCATGACTAACTTACTCACACAGGACATACTCATGTCATACACAATACATTTCTTCCTGTAGGAACCTTTCCCTTCCCTTCCCAGTTATAAACGATGTAATGACTTCATAAAACACTTACCTTCTTAGTTTATTAAAATCATTTGTCTAACATATGTTTGCCTTTTTTCAAAACTTTACTTTAAAACTTTTCTTTTCTTTACCAGCACACAATTATGGTAAATACTTAACACACTTTTAGTTTATTAGCACACATTTATAATAAACACATACAGTATGCACACCACCCCAAAAGTAGGCATACAAGAGGTCTAGAACTCACCTGACAAGTGACAAGCTAGCTCAAGGATACTATCAACGGTCCAAAGCGTCACTCTCTCAATTTGAATCAACTGTTAATAACTCCTCAATTCTATACCTTCAATATCCCAAGCTAACCTAGGCATATTCGCTTCTTTGGCTAGGATAAACTAGACAGTTTCACTCCATGTAATCCCAGCAAAACTACGTAGTTTCGCTTCTTTCTTCAAGCAAAACTACCTGATAGTTTCGCTTCGTCGTCTTCTCCGGCGGAAACACTAGTTTCTACATGGAGATGGCGGTTCAAATCCAAACTCATCAAAGTCTGATCTTTTTACGTCCAAAACTCGTGTTTTATCTTCGCGTGTCAAGATCTAAGGTCCTTTTCCCGTTTTATACGTAAAAACTCGACCTTTTATCCAAAAACTCATAAAACCCACTAAAACAAAAAAACTCAGATCTGGATAAGCTTTTTACCTTAAAACTACGCTCTCCTTCAGCAGATCTTCAGCCGAGCAGTGGAGGAAGTTTAGCTCAAACCGGGACTTTCTCTCTCTAGAATTCTTGGATGAACAGGTGAGGGTGAAATGTCAGGGACTAGGGTTTTAAGCTCATCACTTCCTCCATTTTCAGCCCAAACCCTTAAGCCCACCAAGCCCACTATTTTTCTTTTATTTTTTTCTTTATTTTCTCCGAAACCCATTTCATTATCCGTTTACTATTTTCGGGATGTTACACTTTTGAACTTAGAGGTACGCATTACAAGCGTGGATATTATCTTGGTGGTGGAATATATCCTGAATATGCTACAATTGTCAAAAATTTTACGTGTCCCGATGGTATTAAGCGTACTACATATAAAACAGTTCATGATGCAGCAAAAAAGACGTATAATTGATATTTATTTATGTTTTTTATTAATATTAAGTTATTTGTGTTTATTTTTAATTAATATTAATTTAAAAAATTAATTAATACTCACACAACTCTCATTCACTTGGGTATACCACTTATCATGTAAGAGTGGTGTGAGCAACCCACCCAGATGACATGACTTCCAAATGACAAAATATTGTCATCACTTGAGCATTACTCACTTGAGCGTTACTCACTTGAGTATACTAAATGCCTTACAATCTTACATATGACCTTGCAAATAATTTTAAATTTATAAGTCACCTAATTTCATAAGCATAAATAACATTGTATTTATTGTACATCTAAAGAAATCATTGCTATTATTATTATTATTATAACTAAAATTATTTATTATTATTACTAAAATAAAAATAGCAATTAGGTACCAGCATTAATATAAAATATAAATATTAGTATTAGTATCATGATCTCTTTTACCATATAAATTTCATAAGCATAAATAGCATTTCATTTATTGTCCTCAACAAAAGAAATTATTTCTATTATTATTATTAATAATATTATTATAACTAAAATTATTTATTATTATTACTAAAATAAAAATAGCAATTAGTACTACCATATAGGATACTAGGAAAAAGTTCAAATAAAAAAGATTTTTAAACTAAAAAGGTGAGAAAGATTTAGATACATTAAATCAAATTGTAAATCAAATTGACAAGGATTTAACGGTTGTGATCAAATTGTAGGAGAAAAAGTTATTGAAAAAGTATTTTTGTAATGGACACTTTTGTTGACTTTTATCAAGTTCCCCTTTTTTTTAAATGTTCATAACTTTTACACACGACATTATTTTTATAAAAAATTACACCATAAAAACGAGTATGATGTCGTTATATACAAAAACAAAAAAAAATATTTTTTTCCAGCTCATAATGTAATTTGCTCGTCATTGTGTCTAATGTTAGGTAATTGTGTCTAATGTCAAGTCATTGTGTCAAATATTTTTCATCATTGTGTTTAATGTCAAATATTTTTCTAATGTCAGGTCATTGTGTCTAATGTTAGGTCATTGTGTCAAATATTTTCCATCACTTTGTTATATATAATACATAAAAAGTAGTGACAAAAATAATACGAAATTATATAAAACGTAAAACACAATGATTAATACATATAAAACACAATGATGAAAAAATATTTAACACAATGACCAGTCCTGACATTAGACACCATAAAAACGAACGTTTTTTTTATCTTTAAAATGAGTATAGTGTCGTTATATACAAAAACGAAAAAAAAATTACGTTTTCCAGTTCATTGTGTAATTTACTCGTCATTGTGTCTAATGTCAGGTCATTGTGTCAAATATTTTTCATCATTGTCTCTAATGTCAAATATTTTTCTAATGTCAGGTCATTGTGTCTAATGTCAATTCATTGTGTTAAATATTTTTCATCACTGTGTTATATATAATACATAAAAAACAATGACAGAAATAACACGAAATTGTCTAAAAGGTAAAACAGAATGGCGAAAACGAGCGTTTTTTTATCTTGGGGTATAGTGTCGTTATATACAAAAATGAAAAAAAAATTACGTTTTCCAGCTTATTGTGTAATTTGCTCGTCATCGTGTCTAATGTTAGGTCATTGTGTCTAATGTCAGGTCACTGTGTCAAATATTATATATCATTGTGTCTAATGTCAAATATTTTTCAGGTAATTGTGTCAAATATTTTTTGATCACTGTGTTATATATAATACATAAAAAATGACAAAATTAATCTGACATAACACGAAATTAATCTAAAACGTAACACACAATGATGAAAAATATTTGACACAATGATCTGAAATTAGACACAATGACCAGACAATAAATGCTCTCCCTTCAAAAACAATAAAAGGTCTGTAGACACAGATCTGCGGAGAAATTCTTCAAACAGTCCGGATCGAGAGACGGAATCTCTGGATCCGGTATCACTCTCGAATCATAAATGGTAGAGATGGGTGCGGGAATCACATACACGAACAGAAACATATGAAAATGAAAAAGAACAACTAATTGAAAGCATAAAAATGTATGATTCTTTGATTAAAATGAAAATAAATGCTCGATCATACACTAACAATTAGTCTCACCCCAGGGTGAGCTCCCCCTGGGGTGGTGATTCCCTCTACAGACACACTCTCACTCCTAGGACATAATCTGCTATATATAGGAGGCCAAGCACATGCGCCTTGTTCTCCAAGCCACCGCCCAATGGGCCTGAAAAACAGGTATCGAAACTACTTAGTTTCGATTGAACAAATGTTCAACCGAAACTAGTAGTTTCGATTGAACAAAAGTTCAATCGAAACTAGTAGTTTCGATACTGTAATTTCGATTGACAGCATCAGTCTTAAAATTATACTCAACAATCTCCCCCTAAACTGATGCTATCAAATCTTGTCCGACTCTGTCTTTCGTCTTCATAGATTGACTGATGATCCAATGTCTTTCGTTGTGATTCTCCCCCTCAAGTGTAGACCCTCCTATCTTGTAGGAAAATGATAAAGGTTTGAATCCCAAGTATTTAGCAGTAAATAACCATCTTTCTACAAGGATTCTTGACATTCTCGAACACTTGATCAACTTTTGCCTTCTCTCCCCCTAAAAAAAGGTCAATTTCAAGCAAAGGCTCACTTTGTCTTGCATCTTCATAACTCTGCTGATAATTTGAAGTTTTTCGTGGTAATTCTCCCCCTGAAGTGTAGACCCTCCTATTTCTAGGCAAAAGATAAGGGATCGAATCACCATGTAATCAACAACTAATGATCCGGTTTGTCACAAGTATGCTTGACTTTGTTACCCGCTACCCAAACTTGAACTTTGATCAAAGGAATTACGGCTAAATCAGGCAGAACATCGTGTATATTGCCGAAGAAACGAAATTTTTGAAAACCCGAAAAAGGTTGTCTCCAAGTTTTCTTCCAAAACTCCCCTTCTTCTATGCAATATCTTGTTAAAATATTTATCCAAGAAAATTTCCAAAAAACTTTTTTTTTTTTTTGAAAGTACTTGGACAGTTCTGCCTGTAGTTTCGATAGGCTCTACTTCAGTCGAAACAAGGCTAGTTTCGATAGAGGCAGTATCGAGAAATTCTTCAATCGAAACTAGTAGTTTCGATAGTAGATTCTTCAATCGAAACTAGTAGTTTCGATACCCTCTAGTTTCGATAGCCTAGTTTCGACAGCCTAGTTTCGACAGCCTAGTTTCGATGTCTTCTACTTCTGATTTAGGGCAACACCAGTAGTTTCGATAGAAAATGTTCAGCCGCCACATAGTTTCGATTGACCATCTTCAACCTTCAGCTACTTCGATACCCCCAATCCAGGTCTGAAAAATGCTTCAAAAGCCTTACATCTTCAGATTTTGAAAGTGGAAATGTAGAACAGCAGTCACGAACCTGCTACAAATCGATTTCTTCAAGTTTAACGTCTCAATAGCGGGTTTTTCTTGATTTTGAGCAGATCCGAGAGCAATAAGAGCCAACATGGCTCTGATACCACTTGTAGGTCCTGAGCAGACCTGTAGACACAGATCTGCGGAGAAATTCTTCAAACAGTCCGGATCGAGAGGCGGAATCTCTGGATCCGGTATCACTCTTGAATAAAAAATGGTAGAGACGGGTGCGGGAATCACATACACGATCAGAAACATATGAAAGTGAAAAAGAACAGCTAATTGAAAGCATAAAAACGTATGATTCTTTGATTGAAATGAAAATAAAGGCTCGATCATACACTAACAATTAGTCTCACCCCAGGGTGAGCTCCCCCTGGGGTGGTGATTCCCTCTACAGACACACTCTCACTCCTAGGACAAAATCTGCTATATATAGGAGGCCAAGCGCATGCGCCTTGTTCTCCAAGCCACCGCCCAATGGGCCTGAAAAACAGGTATCGAAACTACTTAGTTTCGATTGAACAAATGTTCAACCGAAACTAGTAGTTTCGATTGAACAAATATTCAACCGAAACTAGTAGTTTCGATTGAACAAAAGTTCAATCGAAACTAGTAGTTTCGATACTGTAATTTCGATTGACAGCATCAGTCTTAAAATTATACTCAACAAAAGGACATATGTCAAGACCAAAATCCTTCTTACCCTTTTTATTTTTAAAACTCTTTTTACCATATCCTAACACTAGGATACTGATATTAATATTGAGGTCAAATGATTTAAATGTTATTTTGAAGCTGAGAAACATATTTGAATTTACTTTTATGTTTTTATTAAAGTTCTAATTAGTTTCCATTGGTGCTTGAAAAAAGCTCTAAAAGACGAAACAAATAACCCAAATAAAAATTTGATTGACATAAACCTGAATTAGTTAAATAAGATCACTCATTTTTATTGTGCTAGTCATGTTTTTTGGTTTGACTCTAAACTTAAATTGGTATAAATAAAGATATGGACCAACAATATATTTTTTAATAGAAACATAAAAAAAAATTTGATCTATATAAAAATTATTTCGTAGATCCCATAGTTAAATTGATGAGAGTATTGGCCTAGCATGTTAATATCTAAAAACATTTCTAAACATAAACCTAAAGTAAATAAATAGATAAATTTGGAGGCGGCAATAAGGTTATCAGAAAATAAAGCCACTAAAATTATTGCATTTCGTTCATAAAATACAACAATTTGAATTATCCTAATTGTGCAAGATAGCAAGATTTAGTAAAATCCGCAATCAAAATGACAAGAAAATTAGTATAGCGATTAAACTAATAAATCTCATATAAACTCAGAGACGAAAATAATACTTAACTTTGAACATATTTGTTGATAATAATTAAAAGAAATAGACTATAAACCCGAAATTAAAAATTTTATTTTTGAATCTCTTTTTTCAAATTAAATGATTTAAAACATATTATCCGTCGAGAAATAAAAACGACAAACATAAGAGGACATGTATAAATTATATAGAAAAGAAAAAAGAAAATGAGTTCTAGACACTTCTATAATAAGCATGTTATTGACAGCCAGGATCCCACCCCCACATATTTGCATCGACAACATTATATTCCTTTCTATCTTCAAAACTCTATTATCCAAATTATTTTTTATAAAAAAAATGCAATAATCTAATTATAATTATGTCATAAAAATATTTAATTGTTAGTTAATTAAATCTTAAGAACACTTAAACCATGACTAAACTAAATATTATTTCCTTATCCTTTCACATGTATAAAATACGTTACCGTGTGTGTTTATATATATTTAAACTTCAGTGTTTCTTAGTTATCTTCGTTCCTAAAAGTACGGAGAAATGTGTAAATTTATAAAACAAGTTCAATCAAAGCTTCAAAATTAGGAGAGTAAATTTCCGATACAAAAAGAAAATATAACATGAAATTCAAGATTTATATTTAGTTTAAACGAATTTAGGTCAGTTCCGGATCATACACGTCTAGGTAAATGGGTTGGTATCGGGTTAGATTGACATACCCATTTATTATTGTAAACTTCATAAGAGATATTTTATATCAAACCTTAAATTGGTTGGACAGATTGCGTCAAAAGTTTGTAAAAGATAAACGTTGAGTTTTGTAGTTTAAACATTATATTTTATCAAAATTTATGTTTTTTTGTATGTAAATTCACAATTTTAAAGTACGCGAGTCATTTTTTATTTATGTGTCTAGCATGATTTTTCAAGCTTGTGATACGTTTGAACCATTAACCCGTGACATGAAATTTTTAAATCGAATAAAAAATTGTAATATTTAGTTTCTTTAATAAAATTTGAATTAAACTTTTTTACTTTAGTAAGAATTATTACAAGAATAGTACTTATAATGATTATGACACCAAACCTATCTTAATTGTGTGTATTTTCAAAATAATATATATCACATTTATTTGTTTTTTTTGTCATCTTTTAAAATTACAGTTATTATAATTGAAAATTTCATTATATAAAGGGGCTTTAGAGTCATTTGCAAAGCGCCGCCCAATTCTCCTCATCTTTTCTTCACTCTCCATTTCTTTAAATTAATTAATTAATTTTTTAAAGAAAAAAAAATGCCTGCAATTGCATTCGGTCGTTTCGATGATTCCTTTAGCTTGACCTCCATTAAAGCCTACATTGCTGAGTTCATCTCCACCCTCCTCTTTGTCTTCGCCGGCGTCGGCTCCGCCATAGCCTACGGTATCCAATTTCTCATTTTCTGATTAATTGTTTATATAATAAAACTATTATTTCCCATGCAAATGTTACTTTTATGTACGTAATCTAACCCTTGATTGTGTGCAGCCAAGTTGACAGCTGACGCCGCCCTTGATCCAGCGGGCCTGGTGGCGGTGGCAGTCTGCCATGGACTTGCACTCTTTGTGGCAGTCTCCATCGCCGCCAACATCTCTGGCGGCCATGTCAATCCAGCTGTCACCTTTGGGTTGGCTGTTGGCGGTCAGATCACCATCTTAACTGGCATCTTTTACTGGATTACCCAACTAATCGGCTCCACTGTGGCGTGCTACCTCCTTAGCTTCGTCACCGGAGGCCTGGTAAGTAAATTTTAATATTTGGAAATTTTAATACAAGCATAAAGAGTTGTACATTCTGAGTGTGGGTCTGTCTGGAGCAGCCTCTCTATTCTTTGGGTGAGATGTAAGGTTTGCTCTTATCAGACCCTTCTCAGAACCTACCATTGAAGTGGGATTTTTACCGGGTATGTTTGTTTGTTTAAAAAGTTATACATTATGCATATATACTTATACCAATGTTTCTTTCTCCAGGCTGTGCCTATCCATGGAGTGGCTGCAGGTGTTGGAGCCATCCAAGGAGTTGTGATGGAGATCATAATCACATTTGCATTGGTGTACACAGTTTACGCCACTGCGTGTGACCCCAAGAAGGGGCCTTTGGGCACAATCGCACCCCTTGCCATTGGGCTCATTGTGGGTGCAAACATTTTGGTTGCAGGCCCCTTCTCTGGGGGATCAATGAACCCAGCTAGATCCTTTGGACCTGCTGTGGCCAGTGGTGATTTCTCTGGCCACTGGATCTACTGGGTCGGACCTCTCATTGGTGGTGGCTTGGCCGGAGCCATTTACAGCAATGTGTTTTTGAGCCATGAACATGCTCCCCTTTCCAGCGAGTTTTAATTTTTTATTGTGAAGCAGATCAACTTGTAATTGTAATAAAAGGATGGAAAGCAATTTATTTGTTTTTCTTTCTTTTGTATTTGATTTTTTATTTATGAAAATTAATGGAGTATGAGTGTTTTATTTGTGATTCAAACTTTTGTTTTTCTTGATTTTGAAAAATGGGTGAAGTTGGTAGAACTTTGAAGCATTCATCATGGTCTATGGATAAGTAGTGGTGGGCCCATTTGCTTTACTGGGCCTTTTTGTTTGATTCTTTACTAGCATGAAGTGGTGGGCCATTTGTACCAATCAATGCATGTGATTTTATGGGTTTGTTGAGCTCTGACATAAATATAAGAAATAACGATATAAATAAAAGAGTAAACTAGATTCCAGGGATGTAAACGAGCCGAGTTGAACCTGACACTAATCGAGTTCGGCTCGGTTCGAGCCTATAATTTTTGGATCCAGCTCGGCTTGTGGAGTGAATAAAGCTCGAGATCGGCTCGACAATGCTCGATTTCATTCAAGACGATTAAACGAGCAAAAGCTCAACTCGAGCTCGTTTATAGGAAGCCTTAAACAAGCCAAAGTTCGGCTCGAGCTCAATTTAGGGGTTAAATTGAATAATATATTAAATATATAAAAAGGTAAAATAAAATCTTACTAGGCTCGTTAAAGCTCGCGAGCCTAAACAATCTTTGAAGGCAAAGCTCAAGCTCAGGCTCGATAACTAAACAAGCCATATTTTAAGCTTGAGATCGGGCTCGTTAAAGCACTACTCGTTCGAGCTTTTTACCGATTCGATCTCGAGTAGTTTTCGAGCCGGCTTGACTCGTTTACACCCCAGTGTTCGGTTTGCAAAATTTCATATTTGGTTCCCTTTTTTAAAGAATCACTTGTTTAGTCTAAACTATTTGTTAAATTTTACTTAACACATGAGCTATTCCTGTAATTTATTATAAATAAAATAAACAAGGTGATGCATTTCCTAGTCAGAAATGCTATTTCGGTGCATCATTAATTCATAGTAGTTACATTAAAATAAGAAAAAAAATTCAATAATAAATGTCATTTATTTCATATTTCCCAGTTTTTTGTTAAGAAAGAACACAACTGTACCTTTCTACAGGGACCTATTTAAGGAACAAAACAAGCTGAAAACAGCGACCTGTTTTTTCTTTCTTTTAAAAAAAAAGAAACTAAATCTTCAGGAGATTGACAAAATGTTGGCAAACATATGCAAAATCAAATTATACATCAGCATCTACTCATATACAAGCTACCGAACACAAACAGAAACACCATGGACTCATGGAGCATATTCTGTTACCCGTCGGTTACTACGGTATTGTCACTGTAAAACTTTTACCTTCTTCATTTTCTTTACTGGTTTCTCTAGCCCGGCCCTCTTCTTCATTGGCCCATTGTTCAACTTCCATCTTCTTTGTTCTTTCTAGTTGTTTCACCAAGTTAAGCCTTTTAGATGAATATGGAGAAGGAATCTCCAGGAGGAATGAAAACAAAGAAAGAATCAGGTAGATAAAAAAAATGAATAATTTAACTAAAAACAAGGTCAAACTATTTAAATGTTCCTAAGTAAGGATGTAAATGAGACTTCTTGCTAAAAGCTTGAATCGAGCCACGCATAAACGAACTTGAGCCTAAATTGAAGCTCGTTGTATAAACAAAAAATCGTTAAATGAACATGCCCAAGCCCTGACTTTATATACCGAGCTTGACTACGCTTGCGAGCCTAATATTTATATAAATGTAACAAGTTTTATTCGATATAATAAATATAGATTACATAATAAATATTATTATTTATAGTTATGGTAAAAATAACTAAATAATATATATTATGTTATATATAAAAAAGTTGATTACACAGATAGTCTATGTGGTTTGGCCCTAGTCACACATTTGGGTCTAAGTTGAGAAGTTGCATGTTTGAGTTATTTGGTTTTAGTTTTGTAACAAGTTACTAACACTAGTTTCCGTTAAATATTCCGTTAAGTTTGTATAAAATGACTATCTTACCCTCTTATAACCACATGGTCTGATAGACCATTTATGTAATTAACTCTAGTTTAATAAGAGGGGCGATATATGTAATTAGAGGGATCATTTATGTATCAGCCCAAATATTACCAAGAATGCCGAACTAGATGCCCAGTTAACAGATCGGGATGATATGTTGAAACTGCTGAAGGACAATCTGATCAAGGCTCAAAACGGAATGCGTGCTTAGGCAGATACTAAACGGCGAGAGCTATCTTTTCAAATTGGTGACACCGTTTTTCTCAAAATTCAACCGTATCGGCAACAAAGCCTAGCAAAAAGGCGTTATGAGAAGCTTTCCCCACGATTTTTTGGCCCCTTTAAGATCCTTCGCAAGATTGGCTCAGTTGCTTATGAATTAGAGCTGCCCCCACGTCTCGGATCCACCCGGTCTTTCACGTCTCCATGCTCAAACCAAACAGGGGGTCGCACCTGCTTCACCAGCTCCTACGCTCCCCATTACTAGAGATTGGGTGTATGATGTTCAACCACACCAGGTTCTTCACCATCGTTAGGTTTTAGAATCAGGCACACCGGTCCTAGAGTTACTTATTCCTTGGAAGCATCGCCCACAGGAGGAGGCCACGTGGGAGTCCTATGACCTTCTGCAGAATCAATTTCCATCATTTCGCCTTGAGGACAAGTCGACTTTTGGGGACGGAAGTATTGTTACGACACCACTATGAGTTTACAAACGGAGGAATAAAAAGGCCCAAGCCCAAGATCAACTGGTTCTCTTGGATCAACTCAAGAACATCATGGGCTTCACTCTTGACCCACTTTCTGGAAATAGTGGCTGAGAGGAAATCGTGGGACGGTTAATTGGTTTTTACGGTAGCTATTAATTAGGAAGTAATGCATCTGTTTTCAATTAATGAATATTTGGTTTGTAATTGTTCTTGCGGAGATTACCCCTTCTCGAATTGGAGCAGACTTTGTTCTAATTTCTGTTAATTAATCATTAAGCTATCGTTTGCTTTCAATCGGTCGTATCAAATTAACTCTACGTAAAATTATAATTATAAAATAAGTAAATATGTATATAAATAAAATAATTTAATAATTAATAAATAATAAACCAGGTCTAACTCAAGCTTGACAAATTAGTGAATTACTCACAAGCCAAGCTTGATCTCTATTAACTTAAACGAGCCGAGCTCGAGCTTAGCTCGGCTCGTTTACACCCTTAGCCCAAAGTATATACCATTAATAATTTATGAAATAAAAAAAATGGAAGAGGAAGATCATCAACTCAAACCACCCGCCCCGCCCGTTTTGCTACTTATTAAACAAGAAATTTAAAAGTTATGAGAAACAAGAGGGTGTTAATGAGATGTACCAATGATGGAATGTACTTCTTGATTGCTGCTAGCATTGCTGCATGGCCTACAGCTGATATCTGTTCACAGATGGAAACAATTGCAGAAATTAAATAAATACATGGGTCGATTCGAGTTATGTGATATCTGTAAAAGTGAAATAAAATTAGCTTAAAATGAATCAGGTCAAAACAGGTTAAAAGTTGCCAATGAGAAGTGAACTTTTTATGCATAAAACATCTTAAATCATTTTTTTTTAAAAATCTGATTATAACTGAAATCGTATACTTAATGTAATCATGTTTCACACACTAAAAGAAACACAAAAGGGTTTCCGGTTAACCCAACCCATTTATACCCGTACAAATGACCCGTTTTCACCTGTTACCCGCCTCTAGTAAAATCAAGTGAAAATCTCTAGTTGTTTTGGAGAGAGAATCTAAATTTTTGAAGAATTGTTTGTATTAGATACTTACAGGAATTAGCATTAGGATTGTGATCGGAACAAGAGTAGCAATGTCATTAAGTGTCCGATTTATTTTTCCTCTTTCCCGATTTGTAATCTTGTTGCCACTCAATTGCTTCACAAGGAGCCCAAAAGCATCCCTTACATCTATAAATAGTAACCGTGTGCCCATCCATATGTCCTACATGTCAAAAAATGTAGCAATTAAGTACAGGTAGCTATTTTAACCCATGTACTTATAATTTATAAACGGCTCAATTAGGGTTATCTTTAATCTCTAACAAGTATAACAAGTAAAACAAGTAAATTAAAAAAAGAACTTAAAAGAAGCAGGTCAATGGGTTGACCAGGTCATAACTTTTGTGATCATATTTAACACACTAAATATTTATAAAAAAATTTAAGAACTATGGACAAAAAGTGTTTTAGATCAACCCAACCTCTGTATCTTGACATGTTACCCAACCCGTTCAATTCCCCACCTCTGCAATTAATTGTAAACAAAGCCCAAGTAAAACTAAAAGTTTTTGGAGACTTACATTACTAGCAGCCACCAACTTCATGGTGGATTCCCTCACTATGCGTTCATACAAGGGCTTTGTATCAGTTTTTACAGAGTCAGTTCCTGCTAAGCTAGTGCCCTGAAAAATGGATGCATAGAAAATATCAATCTACCCTTAAAAGTAGACTTAAAAACATAATAAAATTTTTATACCTTCCTAATTGTAGATCCACCTTGACTACTCCTTTTCATCAAATCAACTGACTTTTCCAATAAGATAGATGAGTTTGTCATCGCTTTATTACTTTGAACGCGTGGTTCTGAAAAATTCATTAATTCACTGCAAATGGTAAATACACAAACATTTATAATCATATTTGAGGTATGAAGGAACCTTGTTTAAAAAAATATGGTAAATAAACCAGCTTACCTTGATTTATCATAAGCTGCCCAATACTCCTCAAGACAATAAGATAATAAAGTCTGACTACAAATATGAAAGCAAATGTAACTTAGTAGATGCAAGTAAAGTTAGATGGGTTTGTATGAGCATTTCAGAAAGAATTATTAAAAATTGATCAAACCGTCAGAAGAAAAATCGGTTTATCCAAACATTAAAAACTGATTATCGCAATGATCAGATAATCAGTTCAAAACACATATCCAAACACCTCCTTATAATAAATTCAGTAAGCAACCATCTATTACCTTCGAAGAAGAAATGAAAGCAAATTTGCGTCCATGGGTTGTTGAGAGGAATTGCTATAGTGAGCGTATCCAGAAAAAACATCATAGCAAATTGTAAGCACAGTATAAAGAATTATTTCTTTTTCTGCCTGGGTAGCCTGTTGTCTTGATCTTCTTCCATCATGATGGAACTTGGATCTAAGTGGTGCATAAAAATCGAGCCATCCAATTTCATCTATAACCACCTGCGAGAACAATATGATAGCATAAGCTGTAAAGGTGGAAATTTCAACCATTTATGGTCTAATGGGTTGATAGGGTCAAACAGGTCAAAAGTGACCTAAAATATATTCAAAAAGCATAAACCTCCAAAAAGGTTCTATTCGAAAAATTAGATTATCGTTGTAATAATACAGTTCTTAACCATTGGTAAAATTCAAGAAAAGAAAAGACAAAAGGTGTTTGCGAGTCATCCCACATTGAACCAACTGACCCGCCCATTTTGCAACCTCTTATCAACATGATTCAACATTTACGTCCATACAAAAAATAAAGCATGTAGCCAACCTCAATGAAGAGCTGATACTCAGGTAGGGAACTAAATTCAGGACAAATGTACAGGCTACCACACTCCAAGTAACTGCAAATTTGGAAACTTCCAAGCTTTTAAAATCTGTTAGAATATTTAAAAGTTCGTGCTAGACCAATTGAGCAATTTACCTGAGGAAGTCTTTGATTTGCTCATCAAGATCCTTTATGTTCATTTCTGATAAGAATAATCTAGTCTCTCTTCCAAGAAATGCAAAAATCCCAAGAGTAGCTAAAGCAGTTTCTTCAGGCTGTATGAGCATATGGTATTATTACACAAACAATGTACAGAAACACAAAAACTTGGATTGGAAATTGTATAGATAAAAGTGGACATCAGCTATGCAATTTCCAAAATTAGAATCACCACAAGATACTTCATACTAGTGAAGTTCCATTACACTTAATAAAAGCCAACTCGAAAATGATGAACGTAGTTCTACACTATTAAGTTTTATTTCATGGAACTCTGTGATTTTACTAATGGGAAATTGCATAAAAAGGTAACCCACTTTGGTCCAATCTCTCTTAGAACAAAAAGAAAGACCGTTAAATTTTATAAAAATGGCGTAGAGGGGCCGGATCGCTTTGAGATCTGATGTACGCAGCCTTTCCCTGCACTTTATGCAGGGGGTTGTTTCCCACTACTTGAACCCAACTGTTAAACTTTATGAAATTTGATTAAAAAAACCCTCAATCTTTCAACTTCTTTAATCTAAGGTAATAGTACACACTAGCAGGCTAAAAATGATGACATGGCCGCTAAAGTGTCCGTAACTTTCACCAAGTTCACTTTTCTCTGACACGGAGTCTGAAAAATGATTAAGGTTGAAAATTACCTTACATCAAAAACTTTGAAACTTTGATGGATTCTTTTTCTGGAGTAAAAAGGTTGGTCCCCAGAAATAGAAATTTGACCAAAATTGATTAATATTTTGTGAAATTAGTCCTTTTAACTTATTTATGTTTATTTTTGGGTTTCACAATTATAAGTTTTCTTTGTTTCATCTGAATTAACACAACTAGTTTAGGATAAAAGGCTTATCAGCTTTTTTGCTATAATGTCCCTTGGAAAAATGGTAAGAAAAGATGGAGTATGATGCAACTGACCTTATCACTGAATGTTTGTTTGCCAGTTATTACACTCTCTCTGTGAAATGCTAACAATAGTTTTTCTTGGACTAACCCAATCCAAAATTCTACATCTTCAATATTCTTATTTGGCAAAACCTTTTTACCAAAATGCAACAAGAAATCATTTTCAAATCCTGCTTCAAGTGCCAACTGATGCAACTTATCAACTGTCACAAGACTGCATGATAAGTCCATAAGCTCCACCAACGCATCATCAATGGACTCTGTCAATAAAGCACCAGAAATACGGCTTGATCCCAACTTTCTAACAGCAGTACAGCAACTTATAGCCAGAATAACTCCTGCAACACCACTGGATAAATTTTTTTTAGTAATAATGATAATTTGATGATTAAAAATGATGAGTTTATTAGCATACCTTCCAGCATATTCCATAGACCACTTTTTGAATAATGGGATGAATGATCCTGCTATGCGTGGAAGCTCCACAGTTCTAAACCACTGTACCAATTTGGGGTGTTTGGCATTCAACTGATTCTCGACAAACTCGCCAAGAAACAACGTTTTAGCAGACAAACTGAGATAGAAACATAAATATAGTGTTAGATCAAATAATTCTTAACAAATCGACAAGAAGCAATTTTAGCATACAAACTGAGATAGAAACATAAATATTACGTTATCCCACACTGCTTTTTGCGTCATTTGTTGTTAAAAAAGAGATGAAATTTTACAGATTGCATGAAGGATTGGGAGCAATGTAAAGCCAAGAAAATTATAGGTACTTACAGTTCACTGACAGGACTGTTGCAACGCTTTTGAGAAAGAAACAACTCCACTTCGATTGCAGCTTTTAATGAAGCATATACTGCTACCTAAAAAATAAAACAAAATATCATTTATGTGTATGTGATGATTCTATTCAGCCATTAAAGGAACATGAACATATTGCTCAACTTTAAACTCAATCTAATGCTTCCTCAAAAGCATATAAAAGTGATCGATATCAAGGTTTGATTATAGTGTTGTCTGAATATTTGACTATTAACACTATTAAACTATTTTCAGAATACCTGATATGCAATGCGTTTATGCCATGCATGCACATCTATTCCAATCCATGCATTTGAAAGCTCTGGCCCACTTTTAGCCAAATCCAGTGTCTGAACTGCAAGGGAAAAGCTCCTGGCAGATTCATGCAAAACCCATACAAGAGAATTAACACGATTAAATTCCACTTCATCAATGTTTGTTATGCCCACTGAAGGATTATCCTTAACGCTGACTTTATCTCTAGCCAAACAAGAAACTGATGACAATGATCTTGATGAAGTCTGACTTAGTGTAATATTTTGGGATGAAATGCAATGTCTGAACAGGAACCCATGCAAAAAGTTATTTGTTGAAGAGCTATCGTTCTCTTGCCCTTTCGTATTGAACTTTGATCCATAAGATGAATGAGCTGTGAGCTTTGCACTTTCTTCCGATCCAGCAGATTCCCTATGGCACAATGAATAATGATTAAGCATTAGCCTTTCTGATGTTGATTCATGATACAGAACCATATTTCCAAAAAAGATTTTAACAAACATCTCACTAGGTCTAGAATATTAATACTAAAGTGTAGATAAATGTGCACATAGAAATTGATGCTGATGCTCACTGCATATAAGCAATCATACATTTTCAAATGTCATTTGAGAATAAAGATGTGATTAAAATAAAATAGCACATAGAGGATTTCAAGACAAAAACAGAATAGGTTGGTAAAGAGAACAAGATAAGATTATATAAAATGCATTAGTGGCCCATGATTGGTAGCCTGGTAGGTGCACAATGGGTCAATGTATACCTGCTACACTACAAATTAAGAGGCTTGGGAGGAATCATGAGATTATACTTCTTATGAGCAGGCTTATTCATTGCTGCTTATGTCCATTGACTTAATTAAAACACAAAGAGGTAACTTTGGGAATAACAATCCTTTAAACCTTTTCCTCTTCAATTTCCAAAATCAACATAGGAATTACCAGTCATATTCAACAATCAATTTAAGACGAGATAAGTGCATATAAATCGCCATCTCATTCATCAAGAAACCATTATCCAGTTTCCTATCCAAAATTATCTCAATACTCACATATGCGAATCGTTCAGATAAACAGGATAATTAACGATTTAACGAAACAGGAAAATCATCGAGACCTGAAAAATTATTCAATGTAGCAATTAAATAGCTTGCAGAAATAGCTTCGTTACGATAACATATAATTCGGTCGCAAATCATGTTAGTTCATCAAGTTCGAGTGAAAATAAATAAGTAATAGGATAAATGCAATAATTAGGGTTTGTGAGAAAGAGATCTTACAGGTGGTAGGAAGAGAAATTGGTGGATCGAAGCAGAAATCGGGAGGCCATGGAGGAAGAAAAGAGGGAAAATGGGGGTGATATAGAAGGAGAAGAAGAGGGTTTGGTGGTTGGTGTGAAGCGAATCCATCGAGGCAACACGCAGCGAAAGACGAAGCCGTCTGACAGATTGGAAGTTGATTAATTTAAGAGATGTTTTTTTTTTATGTAATTACGGTGTGATTTGGTAATAAAGTGCACGCCACGTGTCGTCACATCACTATCTATAAAATCACATCACCCATTACTAGGTAAAAGATATACCTATGTAATTGTGGTGGTGTGATAATTAAATATTTTTTTATTTTCTTTTAAATAAAACATAATATTTAAAAAAAAAACATTAATTAAAATAACTAAAAAACATTAATAAAAAAAATACATAACCAAAAAAAATACATTAATTAAAATAACTAAAAAAACATTAATAAAAAAAATGCATAACCAAAAACCAACGGGATACCATGACGTTCTTTGATCTCCTTTTGTTTGTTTTCAATCAAAAAACGTTGCGCAGTGGAGAGTGAATCAAGATTCATGTCAAGAATTTCGATCTATTGTTTTGTTCGTTTCCAATCCATCATCTCGACTTGTTAAATCTTGTCATTTGTTCGACCATTTTCTCGCCGATTACGTCGTGACTTGCAACCGAGCCCGTTGCTTGGGCATTTGCTTTTTTCTTTACCACTTTTTTTTTGGATTCAGTTGGCTTGAAGTCTCTTGCGAAACCTTCTTCTTTCATTTTTTTGTGAGACATTTTGAGTCTCGATCACGGTTTCTTGTGGCATTTCTTGAGTTTCGGGTACAAAGTCAAGTGGTGTACCCGGTTGGGACATTGTGGATTGGTAGTTAAACATTTGAAAGTTCGGGTTTGGTTTGGGTTGGAAGGTTGGGTTGGGTTGGAAGTTCGGGTTTGGCTGAAAGTTCGGGTTGGGTGGAAAGTTTTGGTTCATTTGGTTGGCCATGAACGCGTTATCACGAGCCGCGTATTGAGCCCAAAAGTGTTGGTTCGGATCGTTACTCATTTTTTGGTAGAAAAATAGTGAGTAGATGAGTAGAAATTTAGAAGATTGGTGTGTAGAAGTATGAAAAATATGGAGTAAAAATTGGGTATTTATAGCGAGTAAAATTAATATTATTAATTATTTTTATTATTTTTTTTACAACGGTTAAAAATACTACCATTCAACGGTAGTATTTTTTTGAAAATGGCAAATAGCTCGCTTGATATTTTTTCACAGGAATGGACGACGGCGTGATTAATCGAACGAGGGGGCGGTGTTGCCTACAAATCACGCCGTGATTTTGTAGGCCACGTAGGACGACGCCATTTTTTCACTAGTATACCGGATGGCCTAAGGGAAAAATACGAAAATGAACATTTGACTAGAAAAGTTATCAAAAATGGACACCAAAATTTAGCCTCCTAATTCATGGACATTACTCTTATGAGCCGGCTAAAACCGGCTAAGCTAGCCTGCTCATATTTCCATGCCAACATTCCTTTTTACAATGTACGAACCAACCGGATTGCGACACGTGACCGGCTAAGTCTCAAAAAATAAGAGGCTAAGCCGGCTAATAGCTTGCTATAGCCGTCTGGCTTTTTTTAAGGCTTAACCGGCAAACTTAAAAGGCTTAGCCGGCTAATTTTCGGAGGCTTAGCCTGCTAATAGACGGCTATAGCCGGCTAAGACTGCCACGTGTCGCTTGTTTATTGGTTCGTACTCTGACAAATGGATTGTTGGCACGGAAATTTTAGCCTACTAGCTTAGCCGCCTTTAGCCAGCTCGCAAGACTAATGTCCATGAAATAGTAGACTAAATAAGGATGTACATTTTTGAGAATTTTCCTTGTCAAATGTCTATTTTCGTATTTTTCCCTTAATTTAATCTTTTTTTTCTAGCTACTACCATTAAATTGTTTTAATATTACAAATTAGTCCTCTTCTCAAGTTCTCAATAGAGAAGGTAACGCGTAGCTCGGGCTCTCTTAAGTCTTAAGGGAGAAGGGGGCACAACCCTCATCCAAAAAATATCCTAACAAAACCAATCAACGAGGATGTGTCACCTCACTTTTATCCAAATGTTTACCCTAAAGTGATGGGGGCACAACCCTAACACCCTCATTTTTTTTTCATTTTTTTAAATTAAAACTAATATATATAAAACTAATTTCATTTATTCAATAAAATAAAAATAACAAGAAATAAAAAAAATTACATAATACAAAATAAAATAACATAAACTCAAACTACTCTTCGTCCGAATACATCGTGCTATCAATATGTTCCACAAAATCAAATCGTAGTCTAAAATATGCACTCGCATCTTGCAACTCCGAAAGGACATTATCGTCTATAACTGGATTGGTCGGAGGATCCCTAATGTAGACCGATGATATTGCTTTTCCTTCATCTTTTATGATCATATTGTGGAGTAACATGCACGCATACACCACATTCCTAATCTTTTCCGGCTTATGAGAGCGAGCGGGTCGGCTAAGTATGCCCCATTTAGCTTTTAAAACACCGAAAGCTCGCTCGACGTCTTTTCTTGCCGACTCTTGCACCTTTTTAAACTTCTTTTCCTTTGGATCGGTTGGATAGGCGAACGATTTCACAAAGGTAGACCAAGTAGGGTATATACCATTGGTAAGATAGTATCCACGTTTTTATTCTCGCCCGTTGACATGAAATGGACATTTTAGCGCGGTTTCAAGTTGCTCGTCGGTAAATAATAGAGATTGTTGGAGAACATTGATGTCGTTGTTTGAGTCGGGCGGACAACAGAACGCGTGTCAAAACCACAAATCATTAGAAGCCACCGCTTCGAGCATGATCGTCGGGTATTGGTGATCACCTCTCATATATTGTCCACGTAGCCTCGTCGGACACATTTTCCAAACGAAATGTGTACAATTGATGCTACTGAGCATACACGGAATGCCATGTTTTTTTTCATGCGCGTTGTACAAAAGTGCAACGTTGTGGTCTGCGTAAGAACTCTTTGCCGTATAGTTGAACTATGGCCTTACAAAAATATTCTAGGCATCCACTTGAAGTCCTACAAACCATACTTAAATACTAATCGTATTCGTCGGGAGGATTACCGGTTGCGAAACTCTTTTTCATCCTCCTGTCTACGCCCTCTTGGAACCATACAAATTTTGATTCTATATCTACAACAATTTTAAAAAACAAATTTTTTAACATCCGAAATCTTTCACTAAACGTACCTTCATTAAATTTTGGATTTTCGAGGGCTTGTTCACGATCACGTGGCACATATTTTTTTTAGAGGTTGCCGTGTTTTGTTGTTCGGCTTGGGCGACAATACCCGTGAGAAATTGGAGACTACTAGACCCACTATCGTGAGGAAATAGCAACACGAAGTCATTGGATGAATCGGGAGAAAGCAACAATTCACGATCAATTGTAGACGGTTTTGAGTAAAAAAAGAGTTGAAGGAAAGTTTGTTGGTGTGAAAAATATGGTATAATGTATTGTATTTATAATGGTAAAAAAAAGTTTTTTTTTGTTTCAATGCCCCAACGTCATTATAGCCGTTTAAATCAACGATTTTCAAGAATGGTACTCGGGTGCTTATACCCGCAAAAGCCAACCAGTGTACTCGGGTACTTTATCGGCGGCGGTGTACCTGCACGAACCCGCATACCCGAAAGGCTTACCCGCATATGCCCCCTTCACCCTAAGTTAGAAAAGAAACTGGGGTGTACAATTCCCAAGACGGCAATGTTTGGATGGTATACAAAAGCTTAGCATATCTGTATGCATCATACAACGAAGTATAATACAAAACAAATTGAAAAGTAAATAGGGGTGGACCTTAACTTACGAGTGATAAATGTAAAAGAAATTTATATGTAAATAGGGGTGGACCTGTACTTACGACTTACGAGTGATAAATGTAAAAGAAATTTATATGTTATACTTGTTTCTCACGTGATAACGTGTATTTTCAAATAATGACACGTATATATGATTTGAGTAACAAGATTAAAGGTTAATGCATGGTTGGTGACTTGGTGTGGTTAACACCGCCAATCCTCAAATCAAAGGATGGATTCTCCACTCCATGTTTGTCTCTTTAATCTTAAATACGTGATAACGTGTATTTTCAAATTCATGTTTGTCTCTTTAATCTCGGCCATCTCTGGTCATAACTTAATTTGATGAGATCAAATTTGTGAGTTGAATTTAGCTTTATTGGTGTTTCGTTAATAAAGATGGTATATTATAATATATTCTTTAGTTGTTGATTTGTTCCTTGGACTGTACTATCAAATTGTTAGCAAATGTTGAAGTTTGTCTATTGAAATCGGCATCGTCAGTTGACTTTAGGTTATTTTTATTTCTAAACCAGAATGATCACTCCTGTTAATTATAAATTATTATTATTATATGTTGAATTTGATTTGTTCTTGAAAATTAACTAGAGATTCATAGCTCTTGTTTGACAAGTTAACTAATCTTCTTCTATGTGGATCAGATTACGACGGTCAACTACGTGTATTAGGTAAAATTTATTTTCTTCCTAAATAGACAAAAAAAAAAGAGATTTTTTACGACCCAACTCGATAAAAAAGTTTTCAATGATCTAACCTAGTAAAAGGTTCGAATCTAGACGTCTAGTGTCTACAAACTTACACGATGGTATAATCAATAAGCCAATCATATATCCATCTAGTTTTATACTTGATTAATAAGACTGTGTGTAGTGGACATGAAAGGGAGGGCGTGAGTGCCACCTCGCCCTTTCACGCTAGTGAACACCGCGCTGCAAGGGCGTGACCCTGGTCACGGGCATTGGGCGTACTTGTAAATGCGAAAGGCAACACACATTTGAATTATTAGCCGATCATCTTTCAACACCTCAACAATTCCTCTATCTATTTTTTAATTCCAATTTTACTTTAAGATTTAATTTAAATTTTATCAAAAGCTCGTGCCTGGTAATTATTAAAAAAAAAAAAAAATACACAGACTTGTTTATTTTTTTTCCTAAACAACCTGGTATAGTTTTTAACGAAAACGGAGTCGTTTTCGAAAAAAAAGAATTTTTGGTCTCGTAAGTGGTTTTGTAACGTGTTTCGATCGACATTTAAGATGATAAGTAATTGCTTTAAAAGTTATATCAATTGTTTAAAAATATTAATAAAATGAATAAAAATATAAAATAAAAAATCACTCATTAATATTGGGCGTGAATCCACTACAAACCTAGTGATTTTGTTTAGTTATTGACTTATTGTCCACATGCTGACGTGACAGTGACATGACTTAGCTTGAATCACTTTTTAGTGATTCCATTACATATAGTGTAAGGGACGTTCAAGATAGGTATTTTCTATATATTATAAACGACATATATAATATTTTATTATGTATTTTGGTATAAAAACTATGCTAGCCTGTCTCGACTAAAATGATTATTTTCATTTTAAAACAAGTTATTATATTTAATTTTAATAAAAAAACACGTACTCCGGTAGGTTAAAGACCACTATAGCCTATAAATGGTTCAATATCCACTCCAACGACCACTTCATTTTGCACCATCTATATTTACCCTTTCAAACTTCGCTCCGGCCACCAATGGCACAACCCCACCCACCTTCCGACACCAAAACCCGCCTGAACCCGATTCCGGCAAAGAAGAGAGCGTACCGCGGAGTCCGAATGCGCAGTTGGGGCAAATGGGTGTCGGAAATCCGACAACCTCGTAAAAAAACCCGTATCTGGCTCGGCACTTTCTCCACGCCGGAGATGGCTGCCAGAGCTCACGACGTCGCCGCCTTGTCCATCAAAGGGAACTCCGCCGTACTCAACTTTCCTCAACTCAAACACCTGTTGCCACGCCCGGCTTCTGTCTCTCCACGTGACGTCCAAGCCGCCGCCGCCAAGGCGGCCACAATGCAAGAACTTGGCTTGGATTCTTACTCCTCAACGCCACCGCCGGCAGCGGATGGGTATATGTTTCCGGTTGATGAGCATGCTGGTGATGAACTGGGTGAGATCATTGAGTTGCCGAGTTTAGAGGGTTTGGAATCGCCTGACTCGTTGACCAAATTGATGGTGGATGGATGGTTGTGCTCGTCGTGGGCGGTGGCTGACGTCGATGGTTTACCGGCGGAGTTATCCGACGAGGTGGCAAAAGATTCAAGTTTTCAGACGCTCATGTGGGATTGATGATCGTAACTTCTATTTGACATCGGTTAAATCTATAACAAAAATACATATTTTTTATTTTTTTTTAAAGAAAAATGTAATTTTTGAAAAATATATGCAATATTTTCTATATACTTCTAGAAGCAAAAGGATTTTTAGAATATACCCCGTTGACGAATGCCTCGTCAGAAACTGTTATCAAACAAACTACCGGAAAATTTTTTATGAAAAAGTCTCAGCGTGAGTATCGTTGGTCGACGAATTAATGTCGGACCATCTAATTGTGAAAAATTATCGACAGAGTCCACCAAAATCCTAAATTAAAAAAAATGATTAGAATAAAATATTAATTTATGATTATAATAAAAACACATAACAAGTATCATGTAAAATAGTTTTAATAGTATTATTCAACTTCATTTGATATCTATTTTAACAACACTAGTCATCATGACTTAGTTGTAATTAAGTTTTACTGATTACGTGTCTTAACATGGTTTTCTAACAATTTTCTCGACAATTAAAAGTTCCATTTAAGGAACATAAAGAGTAATTGAAGTAACGAGTCTCCTAATATTATAATGAGAGTTATTATTTTAATTGCTATAATTAAAATAGTTTTATTTGTTAGTTGAGACATTCAATTGTTCTTTAGAAAATATGACGAAAATAATTCTATCTATATAGTCAGGATTAAAAGAAATCTGGTATTACCAATGCTCTCATAGATTCGAATTTTTTAGTACTACAAAAACAAAATAATTTTTATAGTTACAAACGTGTCTCCAAGCATTAGAATGTTTATTATTTCAGTTAGTTTTTATGTTTCTTGAATTAATCTTTTAGTTGTTAAAAAAGTTACTTAAAATATGTATATACCTAATAAAATTTTGAATGACATTATGAATGAGACTTTGTTACTTCCTTGTTTTGACCAAATCAAAACCAACGAAGTTGAAATATTAACAACTTTTTGAGAGAAAATTATAAACATCGTTCCATTGATTATCTAGAGGGTTGAGTTTCGAACAGCATTGAAGACATATAAAGTCCACTTAACTTTTGGAAGATTTATTTTTTTTTTCTTTTTTTCTTCTAAAGGCGGTATATTATAAAACAGACCCTAAGCAACAGCAAGAAGGCCACAATCGAAATTACAAGGGAACCAAACTCAGATCATAATTACAAAATACAGAAACTAATCCAATTTTTCCATGGAAGGTTTTTTTTCTCTGACCGACTTTTGAACCATAGGAAGCCTAACGTCTTTAGATTCTCGATTATGTCTTCGACCTTAGGAGATATGCTTGTAAAAAGGACCTCGTTCATTTCCTTCCATATACACCAACACGTAATGAGGATTATACCTTTGAAGACTTCTTTGTGAACCTTGCTCAATGAAAACGTTTTGTGAAACTCAAGGAGATCACGAACCGATAATGCATTTATCGGGTTAACCTTGCACCAAATGCTAACATTTTTCCACATAACCGAAGCGAAATAGCAGGCCTTAAAGAGATGGTCCGCTGATTCCTGCGAGTTTCCACACATTGGGCATAAAACTGAAATAACATTTACATTCGTTTTAGCTAAAGCTGCTAGAGATGGAATACGATCAAGTTCAGCTCTCCATCCGAAGATGTTACACTTGAAAGGGATCCATTTGCACTAATCCATGACATAATTAGAGCAGGAAACCCTATGCTTAGCAATTAAGTTTTCATTGCTTTAACCGAGTACTCCTCCAAGTCGTGACCTGCCCATTCCCAAGTGTCCCTGTTGTTTGATACACAGACCTGCTCTAGCATGGCTATACATTGAGACCATTCATTAAGTTCGTCTGGGGATTATAGTTGTCTTCTCCATCTCCACTCCCATGTGATAACCAGAGTGATTGAGGAGATACAGTCAGCCACGATGTTAGTGTCATGGGTTTAACTGAAATAAAAATGAAACCATAAGGACTCAAAAAGTGAAATTAAAACTATTAGACTCAAAGAGTATGTTGAAGCAAACCACAGGGACTCAAAACAAAATTTACTCTATATACTATGTAAAAACATGGGCTATGTGAGGGTCATGGACAATAACTCTTTAGGCCAATGAAGTGGCGTCACGTGGCGCAACAGATAGCTATTTTTCCCCATATTTTTTTTGTTATATATATATATATGTGTGTGTGTGTGTGGATTGAAACCACCCACACAAGCATTCGCTAGACATGGGTTCCATCTGCAACACCCCCCTCGTGCCGGGTTTCCGGTTCAACTACTGCTAGCTATTTTGTTACTTTGAAACATTTCTTGTTTAATATATCTATGGATTGAAATGGATATTTAACATGATTTTGGGGTTGACCCGGTGTTCACCACCCACACACATCCCCCGCCTAAACGCGGTTTTGATCTGACACCCTTCCCCCCGGGTTTCCGGTTCAACTGCTGATATCAGCTTACTTTTTTTAAATTACCTTTTTAGTATTTTTTTAATTTCCCTTAATAATTTTATCCTCTATATTTATTTTTGTGTTCTAACTTTTAAAAGATCAACGTTAATTTTTTCGAGGGGTTAATACCAGTGTGCGGGTCGTCGAGACCGAACATTATAAGTTTTAACACCCCCAACAACGTGCGGTTTACTCCCACGCTTTAGGGGAGGGAGGGAGGGAGGGAGGTTTCAAGGTGTTTTTATAAAATTTAGATACTTAACAGAAATTGATTTGAATTTTAAAATTCCATTTAATTTCTTAGCTACCGCACCTCCCCTCAGGCTATGTGTAATGATTTCACTAAAAAGTAAAAAACGCCCCGTTACGTCACTGCCACATAGCCCACATCAGCAGGGGCATTCACTAAACACAACCACTAAGGTGTGTGATGATTTCACTATCCCCATTAATTTAAATATCAATTTTTATTTATTTTAACCACTAAAAATGAATGTGATCGGATGGAATCACCTGACCGCTCCCCCCACGCCACGTGAATGGAATCACACCAGCGCATCACGCCCTAAGGGACGGTGTTCCAAGCCCAATCACGGGCCACGTGGTCCACGCCCCCTTCTCACGCTTATTACACATAGCCTCAATGTCGCCTTCCCCTCTCCATGCACTGAGATAAACGTTCACCACCGGTTCTAATGAATCATATATGATATATATATATATATATATATATATATATATATATATATATATATATATATAATTGGTGTTATTTGAGGGGTTTTTAGAAACCATTGATTTTAGTTATAGTGGTGAAATCAAGAAATTAACAAATTGGTGTTATTTGAGGGGTTTGAACCAATTTGCTAAATTATGGAAATTTAAGGCTATTATGGCTTCTATATGAATCATATATATATATATATATATATATATATATATATATATATATAATTGATTAGAATCCACTAGTGAAAGGAATGCTAACCAGATCAATAAATGGGGGTGGGTGTTCTTGGTGAAATTAAATTAATTTTAGACCTACATGGTGTATTTACATAAAAGGGATGTTTTGATCATTACCAAGTGATGGAAATGAAGTAAATAGACTATTGAAATGTGTTTAGATTATTAAAAATGATCAAAGCATGAAAATGGTGTTTTATGCCAAATTAGACTAAAGGTTGGCTAGTTCAATTAGCAAAGATGAGTTTAAATAATCCTTTGCACTTATTATAATGTGTTAAAGTGGTTCGGGTGCAATTGGAAAGTGTTTTCATCAAACGGGTCAACGAATAGTTTATATGTAAACAGAGTTTGGTTAATAGTAAGCCAAGTTTGGTCAAACATAACTAGTAAAACAATGGTGTTATATGTTATTTTGTAGGGATGAACATTTGGTGCCGGTACCGAACTTGTACCGACCGATGATAATACCGGTACTTGATTTTCAAGTTTTTGGTATCGGTACCGGTATTTACCGACTATTCCCGTATTAGCACCGAGTACCGAGAATATGAAAAGGTTTTTTAGAAGTTTTAAACACACCATAATACCTACCGTCTTGTATCGATAGAATTTTAAATTTAGGGATTATATCAATTGACGATTTATATTCTCTACTGCAACATAATCATCGAAGAGTTTTATATTCTATAATTTCAATTCTCAAACCTTGTATCAATGCTTTGATTTTTCAGTATACTGTAAAGTGGAAACTACATCAAATAAAAGTAAATATATGAAAAGATAGAATAATGTGAAATGACATATGTTCAAAGAAATTTTTTTTTTAATATCTGGATGTAAAGTATCATAATTTAAACTAAAAAAGGGAATTAAGGGGCTAACTGAAGTGAATTGTTACATTCTTTTAAAAATCTTCATATTTTACAATCATTTATACATTTATAAAAGGGTCTCATTTCTCATACTACTACTTTATAAATAATTAACACGTACATAAGATTATAAGAATAATAAGTATAATTCTTTTATTAAGAAATACTATTTTTTTTAATAAACACATAATTGATTGTAATGTAAAAACTAATGTTTTCCCGACTCCCGTGGTACATAGATAAAAACCAAAGCGGTACTAAACCGGTAAAGTGCCGAAATCCCGGTACTGTACCGGTACCGAACCGACATTTTCGGTACGGTATTCGGTATAGGGTTTATATAATTTTCGGTATCGGTATTTTCAGTACCGGTATCGGTTCGGTACCGGTCTCATCCCTATTATTTTGCGTGAATTTTTAGGGAGTAAATGACATTCGGAAAAGGATTCGCAGCTGTAACATCCCAAAAATAAAACGACGATTAAAATAACGGGTTAAACACGAGACGAACGGAATAAATGAACGAGGCGTGACGGGCCGGGCCGGGCCAGATGGGCCGGCGAACTTGAGGGGAGGAGTCCCTTCCCTTTAAAAAAGCCAACACACTCCACCATTCTTTCATTTGCAAGTTCTAGAGAGAGAAACCGTGAAGAGAGAAAGTTGGCGGATCGACATGAGATTGAAGAAGTGTGTTACTCCATAGCTCGTGAGCAAAACCTCTGAATCAGAAGCTCGATACATGTAACGATTTGATCTAGATCTGAGTTTTTGTTCGATTTGGGGTTTTCGGGTTTTGGATAAAAAGATGTCATTTTTACGTATGAAACTTGAATATAAACATAGATCTAGCATCTAGAATGAAAAACAAACGTTTTGAACAAAAAAAGTTCGGATCTTGACGAGGTCGGATCTGCATGCAAAAAGTTAGAGTTTTTGCGGAGAAGAAGGCTGCCCGCAAGCAGGTCCTGCGTACTTATCAAGTACGCAAGAAGCAAAGCCTGCGTACTTATTAAGTACGCAAAAAGCAAAGCCTGCGTACTTATCAATTACGCAAGAACGAAGTCTGCGTACTTATTATGTACGTAAGAGCGAGGCCCTGCGCACTTGCTAAGTGCGTAGGCATCAGGTCTATGGGTATATATGTGACACCCGACATTTCAGGTCAATATCCGTACATGTATTAAACAAGTTTACGTTATAATTATTTTTTTGATTCACTTAATTTCACAAACAAGGACATTAAGGTCTAACAAAGACTGCACATTGTCTCATTTTATATTTTTGTTAATTCTGAGAGTTACCGGTTCACATACCCGTATAAACCGACTAATACGAAAGTGAGTGGTTAAATTAAATAACCAGAAAAATATATATACATATATATTACATAAACTTTACGTTGGTCAATAATTTATTTTTAGAACAAATTTACAATACCGTGAAGAATCTAAACCGAATTAAATTACCCCTTAAAACTCTAATTGATATTAATACCATTAATAAACTAATACATAAAACTAATTATTAACACTCAAATCACTTTTTGACTTACTCGGCCGAAGCCAGAGAAAACCATTCCCCTTTCACTCGTCCCATACCATACCTCCTATTGCGAAAACTCAGACAAAACCATACTCCTTTCAATCAAAACTCTCACGAATCCCTTTTATCTCTCATTTTCATACGGTAAACTTCTTCATTTCTCTTCAAAATCGAAGCCAAGTTTTAAGGCAAAACTTACCACGATTCGGTATTTTAAGAAGATTTCAAGTGTTCTAAAGAAAGTTTAACAGAAGATTCAAGACTCTTCTCTGTTTTCTTTCATCATCTTCATCTCGGTTTTAAGGTAAAAACTCAATACTATCCACTTTATTTTCTTTAAAACCGTATCTAAGCATACAAAATGTTCAATCGCAAGTAAGATAACAAGAAAAGTGTGTCAAATTCAAGTTTTAAAACATAAATATGCAGGACTGATTCTGTCAAACAGAAGTCCAGTAATCGAAACTAGGAGTTTCGATACCAGTTAACTCAATCGAAACTAGGAGTTTCGATACCTGTTGATCAATCGAAACTAGGTAGTTTCGATACCTTTTACTCAATCGAAACTAGGTTGTTTCGATAACAACTACTCAATCGAAACTAGGTTGTTTCGACACTCAATTACCCAATCGAAACTATGAAGTTTCGACACCTGGTCATCAGCCCCATTTGGGCAGTAACTTAGAACTATTTATTACAAAACAAGTGTTGAATAACTAAGGAAATATTTAAAAAAAAACGACCAGATTTACAAAGTCGGTGAACAATTTGCAATATGAGACGTTCGGTCTTAACACAATTTACCCTTGGTATCTAGGGTACGAATAGTCAAGGTTGACTACAACAAGTATCATTACAAGTATACACAAACTCAAGGTGAGTTTCACGGCCCCTTTTTACTGTTTTCAATATTTGGGGGAAAAACATAATTACAACTATTTTATGGGATAACAAGAGAATAAGGCACGACTTTTATGTTTACATGAGATGAGAACAACAATTTGAGGCCGCTAAAGTCCCCTGGAACAACGTAGTACCCATTAACTGTAGCCTAGGGTCCTATGAATAGTACTATGGAGAGTGACGTCTCCCGGTCATGGTTAGTCGCGCTAACCACAATCTGGAGGATTTATGGCCGCATAGAACCTGATAACGATTATTAGGGGCTCACACATGTCATGGTTTGGTTACGCCTCATGTATGAACATATTATTTGTATTCCTAGCTAGTTTACAAATGGGTCACACTTTACTTATTCTGTTTATCACATACAACCGGAACTATTTATGAACAAATTGAATTTTACAAAGATCTATTTGATTTAAACCTGTGAACTCACCAACCTCGTGTTGACAATTTTAAGTATGTTTTTCAGGAAATTGAACGTGATCACAAGGTTAGCAATGTAGATTACATGCATGCACGATGGATACAACTTTTAGGGGGATTTCTCTTGTATAACTCATTGTAATAGAGTCATATTTGCGAAATCTTCACTTTTTGTAAACTCATTTAACATTTTGGAATGTGAAACATTAAACTTGTTTATGTATCCATTTATCATGTATGTGTTTGCGGTAATCATATGCTTTGGAAACCATGAACGTCGTGCCTCGCGTTTCCTCCTTGGCGGGGTGTGACAGACTTGGTATCAGAGCCATTGGTTATAGCGAACTAGGAGTCTACAATGGAACCTAGTCTATAATCTAAATGACTCACTAAAACGTTTTCATTGCATAAGCATTGCATAAACCAGTCATCATGTTATATGGATATTGTAGTCACAAGCATGTCGTCACGTTCACACTCTGACTCCGTCTCTGACACTGAATCAAACGAGGAACTTTCCGCCTCACGTCCAAAAAATCGAGTACAAACCCGTAGCTCCACACCACCTAATGTCGCCTTGGGAGAACCGCCTATCGTCTACCTAAAGAAAAGCGGAGGACCAGTTAAGGTGCAAAGTGCTAGGAAGAAGTTTCGACTTCCGCGCAAGAGAAACCTGGCAGCCCGTGACCCGAGAGACTTGGAGACTAATGAGGAACCATCTAGGAAACGACCCTGTTACCACTCTACCGTGGGAACTATCCGTTGGATGCCTCGTACTTTGGCACGATGGAGGGAGATGGAGAGCATCCCATCTACCTTTGAGCTCGGAGAGTCTTCCAACTCTCCAACACCCCTACCTCACACTGGGGAAGCCATGGAGCTCACAGTGCCTACCTTGGTAGCTCGCGTTCGTACACACGAAGAGCGTCTTGATGATCTCCTAGATGATATTCGGGCACATGGGGATGCAGCCATGCGCTTACGTCAAGGGCTCGGATCTCGAGTTCAGACTCTGGAGGACCGCACCCGAGACATACAGGGTGCCACAAACTATCTAGAGTTGAGAGCTGACATGGACTAGCAGTTCACTGTTACGGTCCGAGACATGGTGGAGGCGCTGAAAGAAAGGACGTTGGCTGCAGAATTTGTGGCGAGAGCTAGCTTTGTCATGGCGAGACTTGCCATGATGATTGGGTTGTACTCCCACTTCTTCTTTTAAAACTATTACGGGCGGGTTGTGCCCATAGTACATTAAAGTAGTTTAAAACTTTAGTACTGATGAAGTCATGTGAACTCATCCCTTTTGTATCCTTATCTTTTGGAACAATGTACTATGTATGTTTTGACTATGTATGTGATGGTTTATATTGTAATGATGGTTGTTTACGTCTGATGTTGTTGTATCCTTATGTCATATCATTATTATTATATAATGTTGTTTCTTTTTAATTGATATGTTAGAAAGAACGTCATGGCACCTAAGCGTAGGACAACCCGTAACACTACTGGTGACAACAACGAGGCGATTTCCCCAAACGTGGAACAACTCATAGCACAGCGAGTAGCTGCTGCCATGGAGCAGTATGAGGCAAATCGAAATTGTGGAGGAGGAAACGGCAGTGGTACCGGCGGAGGAGTGCATTAGGTAGCGGTACAGCCGGAGGTTCCGGAGGTAATAGAATAAATAAGCCGTAACACCTAGTCATGATCCGAATTAATGACGTTATGACTTGTAATTCTACAGATGCTCCAATTAGGAAGTGCTCCTATAAGACCTTTCTATCTTGCAAACCCCGTAACTTCAATGGCACCGAGGGTGCAGTTGGATTAATGAGATGGATAGAGAAGATGGAATCGGTGATTGATATTAGTGAATGCACCGCTGACTGCATGGTGAAGTATTCTACATGCTCACTCACTGATAAAGCTTTAACTTGGTGGAATTCACAAGTAAAGACTTTGGGAAGGCAGACAGCATATGAATTGTCATGGAAAGACCTAAAAGCCATGATGATCGAGGAATACTGTCCTAGAAATGAGTTGCAAAAGATCGAATCTGAAATGTGGAATTTGCAAATGATAGGAGATGATGTTGCTGGCTACACTGACCGATTCAATGAGTTAGCAATCTTGGTTCCACACATGGTCACCCCAGAATACAAGAAGGTTGAAAGATACTTGTGGGGTCTCGCACCTCAAATCCGGAGTCTGGTGACTTCATCGAACCCTATGGATGTCAAGAGCGTTATAACTCTAGCTTTCAAGCTGAGGGATAATGCGGTACGTGATGGTTTGTTTGAGAAGAAGGAGACCGAGGAAGGAAAATCTGGAGAAAAGAGGAAATGGTTTGGAAAACCAATTAATCAAAACAAGAATCAATTTTACAAGAGATCTGAAACTATGAAAGCCTTTGTCGCCAACACTATGGAACAAAATGGATACCTTGGATCACGACCAAGGTGTGAAAAGTGTGGATATCATCACAGTGGAAAGTGTACCCAATGTGGAAAATGTAAAAAGTATGGACATCTAGCCCATAACTGTAGGAGTAATGCGAACCCTAATAAGATAAATCAAGTAGCAGGAAAAGTCAACCCAGGAACAGAAAGGATGAATCAAGGATGCTTTGAGTGTGGAGATCCAAAGCACTTCCGAAAAGACTTTCCAAAATTGAAGAACCGAAACGACAATCAGGCCCGTGGAAGAGCATTTGTGATGGGAGCTGGTGACGCACGACAAGATCCGAATATTGTCACCGGTACGTTCCCGATAAATAATCACTATGCCTCTATACTTTTCGATACGGGTGCTGATATGAGTTTTGTGTCAAATGACTTTAAGTCCCTACTCGGTATTAAGCCCAGCAAACTAGAACAAAAGTATACGATTGAATTAGCGAACGGAAAATTAATTAATACCAGAGAGGTCATTCAAGGTTGTACCTTATGTCTTAAAAACCACACATTTAGTATAGATCTGTTACCTGTTGACTTAGGAAGCTTTGACGTTGTTATTGGCATGGATTGGTTGTCAAAGAATCATGCCGAGATTGTTTGTTTTGAGAAGATTGTCCAAATCCCACTCCCAAACGGAGAAGTTCTTTCGATTCAAGGTGAGAAGAGTGGAGTAACGTTAAGAATGATAAACTGCATGAAAACTCGTAAGTATCTACGTAAAGGCTATTGCGTATTCCTGGCTCACGTCGTCGAGAAGAAACCCGAGGAACGTCGACTTGAGGATATACCAATCGTTAAGGATTATCCTGAAGTTTTTCCAAAAGACTTACCTGGATTACCACCACCGAGGCAAGTTGAATTCAGAATCGATTTGGTACCAGGAGCCGCCCCGGTTGCGCGATCACCATATCGATTAGCACCTTCTGAAATGCAGGAATTATCAAATCAACTCCAGGAGTTGCTTGATAAAGGTTTCATAAGACCGAGTTTCTCACCTTGGGGAGCTCCGGTCTTGTTCGTAAAGAAAAAGGATGGAACCTTTAGGATGTGTATTGATTACCGAGAATTAAACAAGCTTACAATCAAAAACCGATACCCACTTCCTCGAATAGATGATTTGTTCGATCAACTACAAGGTTCTAGCTTCTACTCTAAGATCGATCTACGTTCGGGATATCACCAATTAAGAATCCAAGAAGAAGATGTACCAAAGACAGCATTTAGGACTCGATATGGCCACTACAAATTCCTAGTTATGCCATTTGGTTTGACGAACGCACCAGCTGTTTTCATGGATCTCATGAACCGCGTGTGCAAGCCATACTTGGATAAATTCGTGATTGTATTTATCGACGACATATTGATATATTCACGAACCAAGGAGGATCATGAGCATCATCTGAAATTAATCTTAGAACTACTCAGAAACGAGAAACTTTACGCTAAATTCTCTAAGTGTGAGTTTTAGATCCGAGAAGTGCATTTTCTTGGACATGTCATCAACAAGGAAGGAATTCACGTTGATCCATCAAAAATTGAAGCGATAAAAAACTGGGAAGCACCAAAGACTCCGACAGAAGTGCGTCAATTTTTGGGTTTGGCTGGCTATTACAGACGATTCATCGAGAATTTTTCGAAAATAGCCTTGCCTTTAACCATATTAACCCAGAAAGAAAAGAAGTTTGATTGGAGTGACAAGCAAGAGTCAGCTTTCCAATTTCTGAAGCAGAAGCTGTGTAGTGCACCAATCTTATCCCTTCCTGAGGGAATTGACAATTTTGTCGTATACTGCGATGCATCACACCAGGGACTTGGTTGTGTGTTAATGCAAAGAGACAAAGTCATCGCATATGCCTCACGACAACTAAAAGTGTACGAAAAGAATTATACGACCCATGACTTGGAATTGGGTGCAGTTGTGTTTGCGCTCAAGATTTGGAGACATTATCTTTACGGTACAAGATGCACTATCTTTACTGATCACAAGAGTCTTCAACATATCTTCGATCAAAAGGAACTTAACATGAGACAACGTCGTTGGGTAGAACTACTAAACGACTATGACTGTGATATTAAGTACCATCCCGGGAAAGCCAATGTCGTAGCAGACGCCTTAAGTCGCAAGGAACGAGTTAAAACACTCCGTGTTCGTGCCCTAGAATTGACAATTCATACGAGTCTCACGACTCAAATTCGGATGGAACAACAAGAGGCAATCAAAGAAGAAAACATTCAGAATGACGCTTTACGAGGAATGATAAAACAGTTGGAGCCAAAGTCAGATGACACTTTATACTTCATGAATAGAATTTGGGTGCCATGTTTTGGTAACTTACGGGAGTTAGTTATGGACGAAGCCCACAAGTCCAGGTACTCCATTCACCCAGGTTCAGATAAGATGTATAAGGATCTAAAAGAATTATATTGGTGGCCCAATATGAAAGGAGATATTGCCACATATGTCAGTAAATGCTTAACGTGTTCAAAAGTAAAAGCCGAACATCAGAAACCGTCTAGTTTGTTACAACAACCTGAAATTCCCCAATGGAAATGGGAACAAATTTCTATGGATTTTATCACGAAATTACCCAAGACGTCCAGTAGTTATGATACCATATGGGTAATTGTCGACCGTTTAACAAAATCAGCTCATTTCCTACATATCAAGGAGACGGATAAAACCGAGAAACTTGCAAAGCTTTATATCAAGGAAATTGTGGCTAGGCATGGAGTGCCAATTTCTATTATCTCTGATAGAGACAGCAGATTCGTGTCTAGAATCTGGAAATCATTACAAGAAGCCATGGGCACACGTCTTGACATGAGCACGGCATATCACCCACAAACAGATGGTCAAAGCGAAAGGACCATTCAAACTTTAGAGGATATGCTCCGTGCGTGTGTAATTGATTTCGGAGGAAATTGGGATACTCATTTACCGTTAGCAGAGTTTTCCTATAATAACAGCTACCACACGAGCATTAAAGCAGCTCCGTTTGAAGCTTTATATGGTCGTAAATGCCGCTCACCGCTATGTTGGGCGGAAGTTGGTGAAAAACATTTGACAGGCCCCGAGATTGTTCAGGAAACCACTGATAAGATCTTCAAAATTAAGGACCGTTTGAAAGCGGCCCGAGACAGACAAAAGAGTTACGCGGATAATAGACAAAGACCTTTAGAATTCCAAGTGGGAGACAAAGTCATGTTAAAGGTCTCACCTTGGAAAGGAGTTGCAAGATTTGGCAACCGTGGCAAGCTTAACCCTAGGTACGTTGGACCGTTTGAAATTTTGGCTAGGGTTGGCCCTGTAGCTTACAAGCTCAAGTTGCCACAAGAACTGAGCAATGTACATGATACATTTCATATATCAAATCTCAAAAAGTGTTTATCAAACGAGACGCTAATTATACCGCCTGACGAGATTCACATAGACGACAGGTTGTATTTCATCGAGGAACCGATTGAGATTTCTGATTGGAAAATTCAAAGACTAAGACGTAGTCGAATCAAACTGGTTAAAGTACGTTGGAACTCAAAACGTGGTCCTGAGTATACATGGGAACGAGAGGACCAAATGAAAACAAAATACCCATCCTTAGTTAAGGATACACCAGTTCAAGATGACACGAATTGAATTTCGGGACGAAATTCTTTTAACATTGGGAGAATGTGACACCCGACATTTCAGGTCAATATCCGTACATGTATTAAACAAGTTTACGTTATAATTATTTTTTTGATTCACTTAATTTCACAAACAAGGACATTAAGGTCTAACAAAGACTGCACATTGTCTCATTTTATATTTTTGGTAATTCTGAGAGTTACCGGTTCACATACCCGTATAAACCGACTAATACGAAAGTGAGTGGTTAAATTAAATAACCAGAAAAATATATATACATATATATTACATAAACTTTACGTTGGTCAATAATTTATTTTTAGAACAAATTTACAATACCGTGAAGAATCTAAACCGAATTAAATTACCCCTTAAAACTCTAATTGATATTAATACCATTAATAAACTAATACATAAAACTAATTATTAACACTCAAATCACTTTTTGACTTACTCGGCCGAAGCCAGAGAAAACCATTCCCCTTTCACTCGTCCCATACCATACCTCCTATTGCGAAAACTCAGACAAAACCATACTCCTTTCAATCAAAACTCTCACAAATCCCTTTTATCTCTCATTTTCATACGGTAAACTTCTTCATTTCTCTTCAAAATCGAAGCCAAGTTTTAAGGCAAAACTTACCACGATTCGGTATTTTAAGAAGATTTCAAGTGTTCTAAAGAAAGTTTAACAGAAGATTCAAGACTCTTCTCTGTTTTCTTTCATCATCTTCATCTCGGTTTTAAGGTAAAAACTCAATACTATCCACTTTATTTTCTTTAAAACCGTATCTAAGCATACAAAATGTTCAATCGCAAGTAAGATAACAAGAAAAGTGTGTCAAATTCAAGTTTTAAAACATAAATATGCAGGACTGATTCTGTCAAACAGAAGTCCAGTAATCAAAACTAGGAGTTTCGATACCAGTTAACTCAATCGAAACTAGGAGTTTCGATACCTGTTGATCAATCGAAACTAGGTAGTTTCGATACCTTTTACTCAATCGAAACTAGGTTGTTTCGATAACAACTACTCAATCGAAACTAGGTTGTTTCGACACTCAATTGCCCAATCGAAACTATGAAGTTTCGACACCTGGTCATCAGCCCCATTTGGGCAGTAACTTAGAACTATTTATTACAAAACAAGTGTTGAATAACTAAGGAAATATTTAAAAAAAAACGACCAGATTTACAAAGTCGGTGAACAATTTGCAATATGAGACGTTCGGTCTTAACACAATTTACCCTTGGTATCTAGGGTACGAATAGTCAAGGTTGACTACAACAAGTATCATTACAAGTATACACAAACTCAAGGTGAGTTTCACGGCCCCTTTTTACTGTTTTCAATATTTGGGGGAAAAACATAATTACAACTATTTTATGGGATAACAAGAGAATAAGGCACGACTTTTATGTTTACATGAGATGAGAACAACAATTTGAGGCCGCTAAAGTCCCCTGGAACAACGTAGTAACCATTAACTGTAGCCTAGGGTCCTATGAATAGTACTATGGAGAGTGACGTCTCCCGGTCATGGTTAGTCGCGCTAACCACAATCTGGAGGATTTATGGCCGCATAGAACCTGATAACGATTATTAGGGGCTCACACATGTCATGGTTTGGTTACGCCTCATGTATGAACATATTATTTGTATTCCTAGCTAGTTTACAAATGGGTCACACTTTACTTATTCTGTTTATCACATACAACCGGAACTATTTATGAACAAATTGAATTTTACAAAGATCTATTTGATTTAAACCTGTGAACTCACCAACCTCGTGTTGACAATTTTAAGTATGTTTTTCAGGAAATTGAACGTGATCACAAGGTTAGCAATGTAGATTACATGCATGCACGATGGATACAACTTTTGGGGGGATTTCTCTTGTATAACTCATTGTAATAGAGTCATATTTGCGAAATCTTCACTTTTTGTAAACTCATTTAACATTTTGGAATGTGAAACATTAAACTTGTTTATGTATCCATTTATCATGTATGTGTTTGCGGTAATCATATGCTTTGGAAACCATGAACGTCGTGCCTCGCGTTTCCGCCTTGGCGGGGTGTGACAATATATAGTTGGTTAGTGAAGTTAGTATGTTCGTCTGAAACAGAACGAGTAAACTGTTAGAGTCGGGGTTGGGTCTGATATGTATTTAACTACCTAATTCATATCGTACGTGACATTGTTGGACCTTTGTTTAGGACAACCGAGACTAGCTTATTAGGTGAGTTCTAGAGCCCACTTTTAAATGTTTTTAATAATGTTTTGGGCTAGTGTGCATACATATAAAACGAGATTTATGAAATGATGTTTACAAAATGAGGTTTATGAACGATGCTTCCGAAAGGGGAAGTTAAAAGGTGTTAAATGAAATGATTACGAAACGATGCTTCCGAAAGGGGAAGTTGAAATATGTTAATGAATTGTTTACGAAACGATGCTTCCGAAAGGGGAAGATGAAACGAGTTAATGAAATGTTTTGCCAAACAAAGTTTACGAAAGATTTACGAATGAAATGTTATTTACTAAAACGTACGAATGCTTTAACTAAAACAAGGTAAAGGTTTTTATGAAAGTCATGAAATGAACGAATCTGCCACGAGTTCCTACGGGAGCTAGGGTATGTATGTATGTATTGGCATTACCCATACGGGGACCTTTGTGGTTGGCTAACGGTTGTACAACTGGTTGAGGATCGGGTGACGATGGTCACCTATGGGATTACCGGGATCCCTTACGGGAGGCACTATTCCCCGCGAGGGAACAGTGCCTAAGACGATGTTTGGTCTGCCTTAAGGTAACTAGCCTTAGGAGACATGGTTGACGGATGGCCTAGAGGTAACGAGCCTTAGGTTCTTCCATCAGAATACGATGTATGGAATTGACGGTTACGAGAAGGCGCAGATTCGGTTCATGTTGACTTATGTTACGTTGCTATGTTATGATGTTTTGATGATGTTAAGTTATTGTATGTTACGTACGCTTTTGTTAAATAAATATATGTTATGTTTTTGGCAAAATGTTTATGCTAAGGTTTTATGTAAAGCTAGAACTCACCAGCGTAGCTGACTTTTAGTATGCACATTCAGGTTAAGGTCAGGTACGGGCAATGGACGGTGATGTTTGGCAAGCGAGAAGAGTTACCCTGCTGATAATGAAGTCTGGCATCCCGTTATGTTTTGATTATGTTTATGTTTTGTTTAAGCAATGTTTACGCTTCCGCATGCTGAACAATGTTATGTTACGTTTTAAATCAAATTTTCCGCTGCGTTATTTGATATTTAAGTTTAAGAACTGTTTGTGAATGAATAAATCCAACAAGTGAGACCTCCGGGTTTGGGGCCTTACAGCAGCAGGATCTTGTAGACGTCCGGGTGAGTTTATATAACTTCTTGAATACTAAACTTATGTGGTAGCATTCATATAAGTGATAATGTGGTAGAATTGATGTGTATACGGTGTTCTTATACAAACATGTTGTATTGATGTTTAATTGACAATGTGCCAAAAAGGAGATGAATTAGGATGAATGGATCCCAAATGTATGGAGTTAAATGGAATGAAAGGATTCCATAACGAGGTTTTCGAATCTCATAAGGAGTTCTTATGTGGTTAACGCATTCAAAATGGAATGTGATTGTGAATTTAAAGGTGTAATGCACAAAATGAGTTTTTTACTCGTTTAGATGGAATTTACATAAATTTTATTAATAACTATGCATATCAAGGTGGATATGGTGAATCGGAATATCATATAGCATTACATAACACGTATATATGTTAGTTCATGAATTATAATATGTATGAGATGTGTGGGAATGAAACACGGTACAAAACAGGTCTTAAACATACTTAAAAGGCGGATATTAAACTTTTTGTTATCTACACAGTCGTGTACCTTGTGAAGAAATCAAAACTGTTTTTTTTTATGTTTAAATGTGTATTCTTAATTGTGGGTTATAGGGATTTAGTATGTGTGTATAAACTCACTTAGAATTGCTAATGGTGTTTAAATGGTAAATAATAAAAATGGTGAAATGAGATGTAAGTATATTATAATGAAATGATGAAATGAGATGTGAGGATCTCATAGTAAAATGGTGAAATGAGATGTAAGGATCACATAATAAAATGGTGAATTAAGATATAAATATGCATTGATATGGTTTAGTAATAAGGTATTTTAATTGTTGATCTCACTTAACGTTAGCTAACGTTGTTTAGAATTGATGTTTTTAGGTAAATCACCACAACACGGTAATTAAAATTGGATTGAGCCTTTTAATGATAATTTATGTATCGAAAACTACTTTTGCTTATAAACGCTCTTTTGTTGTACAATACTAAGGGGGTGTTTGGGATTACTTTTTGAAGTTACTTTTGACTTTTCTAAAAGTCATTTTCAAAAGTAAGAATTTCTTACTTTTGGATTTTAACTTCTCCATCTCACATTTTCCATCTTATTTTGAATTGTCCAAACAAACTTATAACTTATTACCTTATTTCAAAAGGTGATAAGTCAATAAGTTGTTTTGAAAAGTAATCCCAAACACCCCCTAAATGGGTTTGTAGGATTTGTAAGTGAGTGAGTATAACTTACTCAACTAGTCATTGGTTTTTTAAAAGTAAGCAATATGAATTATATATGATGTTTTGTAATCATGTTCCTTGATTAAATACGTTTCCACATAGAGATATTTAAAAATGAAAACTTTGAGACCAAATTTTAGAAATATTATATAATAACAATATAAAGAGTTGTTAAAAATAAAGGTGTTACAAATTTAGTTAGGGTTAATTACATAAAAAATTAGTATAACTACACACAAAATGTATATAATTACAAAATTTTTGTAATGAATATACGTAAATTTTGCATGATTGCGATTTGTATTAAATGAAATATATTAGCTAGGGTTTATTGTAGTATCTTTACCATAACTAAAATACATGACTTGATTACGTGTGTTTTTAATTACACTGTTTGTTTGATTTATAATGTATAATACCTTACCGAGTTTTCATTGTACTATAATTTAACCTGATTCAAGAGTTAACCCAATTTGTATATAGACCAATGAGAAAAATGCAAAAGAACTAGAAATGGGGTCTAACATAAAACGAACAAAACTTCTGATTCGTTTGGACATTAAAGTTATAGAGCCTATAAAACATGGATGAAACCGTCTTAACGGTTCGAACGCTCGAAGAGCTTGCGATAGGTAGTCCCCCAAAAAAAAAATTCATATAGAGCCAAGATTTTGACTTCAAAGATCTTTCCTCAAAGTTATCGCTTTTTAACCGTAAGACGCATTTTTATTTCACTAATTCACACGTATATGTTGATGATTAATTTGAATTTTGTCCTCTTAATTTTAAATTTCAAAATTTGATATTAATCATCACATGTCAAACATTTTACTTTATATTATTGGTTAGTTAAGTATTCATACAATCCCGTCAAAAAATTTTAATGTCAGATTCTTACGCTAAAAAAAAGTACATCATAAATTAATAGCTTGCAAATTCACTTACTCTTAAATAGCAATTTCGGTAGGTGTTTTTATTAATTTTTTATTAGCCTATCTTTTATGTTATATATATTTAATTTTCCAATTTTATTCAAATCTTTCCTTGGCTTAGTTGGTTAAAAGCTCGTCTTGGAACATATTTTGGGTATCATGACGCAGGTTCGAACTCTCCCTCTAATTTTTTATTTTTTTTGGTTTTTGGCTTTTTTTTTCCTTTTAGTTTTCTTATTTTTTTTAGTTTAGATTACTTTTTTAAAATTATTAGGCCGAAATGTGCAAGACATAATACTTTTTTTCTATCTTTGTTTCAATCTCCAAAACCGATCCGTCTCAACTTCATACGTTTATTTTATTTACTTAACCACGTGAATGTCACCGCCACAAATGCGTGTAACAAAGTTCGCAAACGCGCCCTTAGTCACGTTAATGTAATCGTATCGTTACGCCGCAACGCGCAGATTTTATGGTTTTCGACAAGTCGAACCGATAACAACCAAATTATCTCCAAAACCGATCCGTCTCAGCTTCACATGTTTCTTTTATTTACTTAACGACGTGAATGTCACCGCCATAACGCGTGTAACAAAGTTCGCAAACGCGCCATTAGACACGTTAATGTCATCATATGGCTTCCCCGTAACGCGAGGATTTTATGGTTTTCGACGAGCCGAACCGATAACGACCAAACTATTTCCGCGTAGTGGGAAAAAATCGACCAAACCTCCGCCGCAAAGCGCGTGGAAAAAACTAGTAATTACTCAAAAGTGAGATTTAAAAAATCAACTCATTGTGATTCCTAGTGAGAACTTAGTGGTAAAAGGGAGCCCCACAACCAAGAGGTCGTGAATTCTAATCTTGTTCGGTGAAAAAAAAATGTAGGTGTGTAATGTCGTTGAACCAGTTTTGTTTTTATTGTTAACTAGGTTAGAATCCCGTGTATTACACGAGATTGTATATTAAAAAGGATAAAACTTATAAATTTGTAAATACGTCATAACTTGTCAGATTATTATGATCATCTCGAGATATATCAAGTAGAAATGTGGTGAGTATATAACAAATTAGTATTTTTCTTTAATTAGTTATATTTTGATTTTCTATTATATATTCTTATTTAATATAATTAGTATTTCTTTAATATATTTATAATATCATCATTATTTAATAAGATAGATGCACATTTATTAGGAGAGAGAGGCGGGAAAACTAATGTGATGATGCATGAGAAAGTGACAAGTGTCCACCATAAACCTTTATTTATTAGTATAGATTAGAAGTTTCCTTTTTCAAAATAAATTTAAAGTTATCTTTTAGGCCATCCAATATACTAGTGAAATACCACGCCGTCGTCCTACGTGGGCTACAACCCCTCGTTTGAAATACCACGCCGTCGTCCATTCCCGTGAAAAAAATCACGCGACAATTTGCCATTTTCAAAAAAATACTACCGTTGAACGGTAGTATTTTTAACCGTTGTAAAATAATAATAATAATAATAATAATAATTAATAATATTAATTTTACTCACTATAAATACCCAATTTTTACTCCATATTTTTCACACTTCTACACACCAATCTTCTATATTTCTACTCATCTACTCACTATTTTTCTACCAAAAAATGAGTAACGATCTGAACCAACACTTTTGGGCTCAACACACGGCTCATGATAACGCCTTCATGGCCACCCAAATGAACCAAAACTTTCCACCCAACCCAAACTTCCAACCAAACTCAAACTTCCAACCCAACCCAAACTTCCAACCCAACCCGAATTTTCAAATGTTTAACTACCAATCACCAATGTCCCAACCGGGTACACCACTTGACTTAGTACCGGAAACTCAAGAAATGCCACAAGAAACCATGGCCGATACGCAAAACGTCTCACAAAAAAAAGGAAAAAAGAAGGTGTCGCAAGAGACGTCAAGCCGACCGAATACAAAAAAGAAGTGGGGCAAAGACGAACCACTACACTTGGTTAAGGCGTTTATAGACGTCTCAGTGGATCCAATAATCGGTAAAAAAATAATTGTTTTTTGGCATTATTTTTATTTTAATTATTTTTATTTGTGTTTATTATATTTTTTTTAAGGCAACGCCCAAAAAAAGACGTTATGCACTCGCGTTTGTGAAAATTTGAATCTTTCATGGGCGTACCGCCCGGTTACCGAACCTTAGACCAATTGAGTTCAAAATGAACTCATATAAATGGGAAGGTTGTAAAGTTCCACGGGATATACCAAGAATGTTTGCAGGTACGAATATGCTGTGAGAGCGATGCCGATATGTTGGGGACAGCAACGGTCCGATTTCAAGACGACGTTGGTGGCGATGCACCAATTGATTATTGGGAGGTTTGTAGGCAATCGCCTAAGTGGCAAACACTATACGTTGCCCCCACCCGAACCGGCTCGTCCAAATAAAGAACATCAAACGACATCGACGCTAGTCCGGGCGCGTCGGATGGTAGAACTTTCTACGATCTCAACGTAGATGCACCGGAAGATGTGGAAGAAATACTTCGCCTGATAGGGAAGAAAAAAGCAAAAGCCTAATCAACGGGCTCGGGTTCGGTTTCACGTCACGATGAAATCGAAGAGAGAATGGTGGAACAAATGACAAGATTTAACAATGCCCAAGACGAGAGGATAGATTGGAAACGAACAAAACAGGAGATCGAAATTCTTGGCATGGATCTTGAATCACTCTCCATCGCACAACGTTTTTTGATTGAAAAAAAGCAAAAGGAGATCAAAGAACGTAATGGTATCCCGTAGGTTTTTAATTTAGTTGTTGTTTAATTTAGTAATGTTATTTTAGTTATTTTAATTAATGTATTTTTTTTATTAAATATTATGTTTTATTTTGTTTAAATGAAAATTAAAAAAAATAACATTTAATTATCACACCACCACAATCACATGGGTATACCCCTTGCCAAGTGATGGGTGGTGTGATAATGTGGATAGTGACGTGGCGCCACGTGGCGTGCACTTTATTATCACACCACACCATAATCACATGGGTATACCCCATGTTCTTAATAGAAAAACCTAATAGTTATTGATAAAGTTCTTAATTATTATATGACATCAATGACATTAATTTAAAACTTGAATAGAGTTTAAATGTTATTTTAATTGAATGAGTGAATGCCATTTTTGAAACACATGATATGTTCAAGTGCAAATGTTCAACCAATAATTACTATTAGCTCAGTTTCAACTTAGCGTACAAGTGTAATATAAGATGTAACGATATTAAAAAAGAAATATTATGTTTATATTTTCTGGTATATATCATAACATATAATTACTTTTTGGGATTTTATAAATATAGCCATAAGGGACGGTCAATACAATGTTTAAACGTACAAAGACCATGTTAAATCTGAACAAACTATTAACATCAATAATACATCTTTTATTAATATAATATTATAAAATTATTTATTGCTTTTGATTGCTACGTCATCGTTTAAATGTAGCATAAACAAGACATATATCTAGCATAAAAATGCTTACATTGGTTCCTGTTAATTACCAGAGTTAAGCACACAGAACAGATACTCCCTGTGTTATATCTAAATTTTGAATTTGGTTCTTAATTTTTAAAGTTACACTGTTAGTCTCCAAATTATAAATAAACGTAACATGTTTGGTCCTTAGAATGAATGACAGTTAACCTTTCTGTTAAATATTTTTGAAAATGACCAAAATACTCCTAGATTAAAAAATTTTAAAAAAGATTTTTTTTTTAAAAAGAAGTGGTGGTGCCGCCTGAGAACTAGGGGTATCATATAGATTTTTAATTTTTTTTTATTATTTTTAATTTTTTTTAATATAAGGGTATTTTAGTCATTTTCAAAATATTTAACAGAAAGGTTAACTGACATCCACTCTGGTGACCAAACATGTTACGTTTATATATAATATGGGGGACTGACAGTGTAATTATTCAAACTTATGAATCAAATCCAAAATTTAAACATACAACAGAGACCATCTATGTAGTTAACTCTAATTAATACATTAACATAAAGTATGTAACCTACATTAAAATAAAAATAAATACTGACACGTTTAAAATAATTAATGAATCAGAACATGACATGTTTAACTAAACATGCCATTTTCTTAAAAACTAACACGAACATATTTAATAAACGGATTACAATCTACAACGCACTAGAAAGCCCTTATTACGATCCTTTACTCCGACAACATCTAGGGTTCCTCGAACAATGTGATACCTCATACGGGGTAAATCCTTAACCTTCTTACTAAGACTACAAAATGTTCTTGTGAATTATGGCCAATACTGGGTATATAAGCAGTGATTTCAAATCCAGAAATTAATGATACTCTGGCAACTTTACGTATGACAGAGTTTGATTTTTTTTGGGTGATAGTGGAAAAGTTGACATATAAGTCACCTTTAGTGCCACTCTACAGAACCGTATATGAGATTTTCACCTCATACGGCTCCCCGTTCAATTCTTTCGAAGTTATTGGATATTTTTCCATGTTCGAGAATCTCCTCCCTTCTTCCACTTTGCCTCGAATAGTAACTAGGACCAATTTAGTCACGTTTTCATGTTTCAATTTAACACTTTCCGTTTTTAATTATTCTCAAATGAGAAGATTATTCTCTTAACCAAACATATACGGATCTAATCACGGTCTTTTAATAAGAACAAGAGATCTTTCTCGATCAATCCCCTCATGACATGACATGTTTAACACAATTAAATATAATCAACTCAATAACATGAAATAAAGTGCATGACACGATTAATATAATCACTTCAATAACCAAATCACATGACACGTTTAAAACGCTTATTGACACAATAATTAAACACGGTTAGGAAATAATAAGATACAACTAACACCATAAAATAAAATTCATCAAAAGTTACGGTCCATATTTAATTGTAATATATTTAATTATTTACAAAACTATAAACCTATGTCATTTCGGTAAACATGCCATAGACATGTCGTATCAACTTATTAACCTATTTAACACTATAAGTTAAATGTGTTATGTGTGTCATAAACATACCGAACCCATTTAGACACATTTTTAATCGTGTCACTATAGTGTTAACCCATTTATGACCCAACTCGTTTACCTTAAACACTAACATGTTTAATTTCGTGTCGAGTTATGTCGTATTTATGGGTTATGTCACCCCTAATTATATGTAATTAAGCCAATGTTAATGGTTAAGAACTAAACAAAAATAAATGATGTTAGCTTCTTAATCGCAACGCTTAGTCAAAAACTCAAGGCTTATGAGCTCCAGAAGACCCCCGGTGGGGGAATGGCAGGAGGACATAAGACGGAAGAAATCGAACTGGAGCGGGCCGGGGATAAGGAAGACGAAGAGTGGTCTACCAGAGACATCTTTCTATGTCTCCAACCTGCCGGAAGGAACTAAACCTTAAGATTTGGAGACCTGCTTCAGAAAATATGGGAGACTGGCCGATGCTTATATAGCATCAAAAAAGGATAAATCGGGTAGCTTTTTGGATTGTACGATTCACCGGGGTAGAAAACAAATGGGATCTAGAGAGGTCATTGGCGGAGATTAACATGGAGAATCTAAGGCTATCAGTTAATCTAGCAAAGTTTGATAGAGATGGCAAACCAAATAATGGGAAGGAAGAGAGGTATCAAACTCACCCCTACGGTAGCAGAACTTACCAGCAACACGGGAACGGTGGGGGGGGGGCTGGGGATGCTAGGAATTAACCTTTCCTTAGAGCACTTCTTCGAAACCAACAATCAACAAACCAGGGCTGTGTGATTACTGTACCAGACGATGCTGATTATGATGTGATTCAATGGTACGATTTATCTGTGGTGGGGAAAACTGTTGATCTCGCACAACTCTGTGGTCTACATGAGTCCCTTAGCAATGGTGGGATTAAGGTTAGGAACATGAGGTACTTGGGAGGGTTACATGTCCTACTAACATTCAAAGAATACTCTGAAGCAAATGATTTAGTTAAAGACAAGCATAAATGGTCAAAGGTGTTCTCTAATCTTGAAATCTGGACGAGTCAGGACTACGCTTATGAAAGAATTGTCTGGTTGAAAATCCACGGGGTCCCTGCTCACCTATGGGAATCGCAGGTCTTCGATAAAATTGTTGGATCGGTGGGTAAAGTGGTAGCTCTCATGGTTCCTTCCTGGATGGGGTACTTACATCCGACACTATTGGAATCCTAGTAGGGGAAGGGTGGAGCAATAATATTGAATCAACTCTGAAACGGAAGGAAAGAAAATACAAAATACGGCTACATGAAGATACGGATGACTGGTGTCCAGGTTGGGTCAACAAATCTACGAAGCCAGGTCGGGTGGAAACTTCGCCGGAGCCGGAGATGAGTCCGGATGAATCTTCGTCCAGTCGGTTAGAGCCTCAAGAAACTCAAACGTCTCAACCGCATGGGAGAGACAAAGAGACGTGCATGGGAAAAGAGGGTGAAAAATTAATCGGCCAGATTCCTTTGGTGGTAATAATAACAACGCATTCTTTTTTGAATCTGGGAAAAAAAATAACAATGGGGCCCAGACAATAAATCACAGTCCAAACATCAATTCACTGGGCCAGAGAATAGCCATTCCTTTTGGGCCTAAGTCAAGGAAAAGGCCCAGGACTGAATCGTTAGATAGTGACCCTTTCAATCTAGATGACATCATCGGAAGAGTCGTAACTGATACAGGGGAACCAGGGGTGATTCTTCATCCTTCGATTCCTGACCTAAATAATTCCATGGGGGGAAGCTCATCGGTAGGAATTGGGGACAGTAGGGGATACGATTCTATCCCACAGACTAACCCTAACGACGCGGGTGCAGCTGTCCTTAGGGAAGAGATCGAAGCCACATGTGAGATGGGGAATTTACTGGGTGTGAACCTAAATGGCAAGGAAGACTTGGTCAGATCGGTAATTCTAGGTGAGGTGAGTTTGACTGGTTATCCATGAACTGCCTAACCATTAATTGTAGGGGTATTGGTGGCTCGAAAAAAGCTGCTTGGTTAAAGGAAATAAGAAGAACATGTGGTATTCAGTTTATAAGCATTCAAGAAACTCAGCTGGAAAATATCGATTCGATTCCTTATGAAAGAATCTGGGGTGATAGCGAATATGAGTCCTTTGGAGTTAAATCAGAAGGAAGATCGGGAGGATTATGTTGCTGTTGGAACAAAAACTTGTTCAAGGTATCACAAATCAAATCCTCTAAGAATTACATATGGGTATCCGGGCTTTGAAAGGGAATAGATGGTGTGATGAACCTGGTAAATGTATATGGCCCAGCAGGTAACAACAACAAAAGAGAACTTTGGCAAGATCTGATCAGGTTAAAATCGGCCTCAACTGGTATGTTCATATTTATGGGGGACTTCAACTCAATTAGAGTAAGTGAAGATTGATCAAGCCTTCCTCAACCTAATCATTGTATGAATAGTTTTAACAGCTTTATTGAGGAAGCATGTTTGTGGGAGTACCAAATGGGGGGTGCAAAATTCACTTGGTTAAGAGACGATGGGTCGGTCTCTAGCAAACTCGATAGATTCCTGGTATGCAGCTCCTTCAATAATAATTGGCCTCTAGCTTCGGTTAGGGCTCTGGAAAGGAAATGGTCGGACCATCGGTCGGTAGTCTTAACGTGTCAAAATTCTGACTATGGTCCGTGCCCCTTCAGATTATATAATTCATGGTTATCTCACTACGAACTTCCGATGGTAGTTCACAATTCCCGGACCTCTAAGACGGTCAAGGGTCGGCCAGATTTTGTTCTCTCGAAGAAAATCACCATCCTAAAAAAGGACTTAAGAGAATGTGTAACAATAAAAAGTCAAAATGTGAAGCTGAATCAAGAGAGATTGGTATAAGGATGATGGAGCTCGACCTAAAGGCTGAAGGTTGTGGTCTGAATGAAGAGGAAAAGGATCGGAGAATGGGGTACAAAAAGAAACTATTAGATATACACATCCAAAATAACCGGGATTTGAGGCAGAAAGCTCAGATTAATTGGCTTGTGGAGGGGGATGAAAACTCTTCTTTTTTCATGGAGTCATAAATGGGAAGAAACGTCGTAATAGAATCAACATGTTATATATTGATGGGGAGTGGGTGGTTGATCCGGCTTTAGTCAAACAGGAAATTTTCAACTTCTTCAAAGAAAAATTCACAGAATCTTACCCATCCGGGCCTGTCTTCTTAAATGATAACCTGGGTAAGCTATCTGATTTAAACAGAACTGGGCTGGAAGAATGCTTCTCGGACTTAGAAATATGGAATGCAGTTTGGTAATGTGAAGGAGGCAAAGCCCCGGGACCGGACGGCCTAACCTTTGACTTTATTAGGCAATTCTGGAACATTATTGGTAAAGAATTTGGGGCGTTTTTGAAGCATTTTGAATCCAAAAAGACTTTTGCAAAAGTATGTAACGCTTCTTTTACTACCTTAGCACCAAAAGGTTGCGACCCGGATTCACTAAACGAATTCAGGACCATATCTCTAATTGGTGTGATGCCTAAAACCCTTGGCAAACTACTAGCTTTGTGCATTCAAAAAGTAATCGGTTCGGTGGTGGGTCCTGAACAAACGACTTTTCTCAAAGGCAGAAATATTTTTGCTGGACACATATTTGTCAACTCTATGCAGACTTGGGCAAGAAGATCTAAGGTTAAAATGATGATGTTCAAAGTGGATTTTGCAAAGGCGTTCGACTCACTTAACTGGGAGTTTCTTGATTCAGTGATGGCCCAAATGAATTTTGGATTAACTTAGAGTAGGTGGATTAAAGGGTACCTCAAGTCTGGTCGTGCTTCTGTCTTTGTGAACGGCTCCCCGACCGACGAGTTCCTGATGGAGAGGGGGGTAAGGCAAGGTGATCCTATCTATCCCTTCCTTTTCATCCTTACTATGGAAGGTCTTACGGTTATGATGAAGTCTGCTTCCCAAAACGGTATGTTTAAAGGTATAAATCTTCCCAATAACGGCCCTACTATTACACACTCCATGTACGCGGGCGATGTATTCTTCCTTGGGGAATGGGAGGTGGGGAATATTATTAACCTCAAACGTATTCTGAGATGTTTTTATTTAGTATCGGGGCTTAAAATTAATATCCATAAAAGTAAATTAATTGGTGTGGGGGTTTCGGACCGGGAAGCCTCTACCTATGCATCTCATATGGGCTGTTTGAGGGACTCACTCCCATTAGTTCACCTTGGGCTGCCTATAGGAGCTAATATGCGACTGGTCAAGAATTGGGCGCCAGTGATAAACAAGTTTAAAGCAAAGCTAAACAACTGGAAGGCCAAAAACCTGTCTTTCGGGGGTAGACTTACTCTATCTAAGTCTGTTTTGGGTAGTTTTCCTCTTTATTTTCTTTCGATGTTCAAGGCTCCTCGCAAAGTTATTAAAGAGCTTGAATCAATTAGAAGGAGGTTTTTATGGGGTGGTAGTTCGACAACTAAGAAAATTCATTGGGTCGCTCAGGATAACATTGCTAAGCCGAGAAGAATGGGTAGGCTTGGGATCGGAAGCCTCAGTACTATGAACCTTGCTCTTCTTACAAAATGGAGATGGAAAGTACTGACTGACCCAAACCGTTTGTGGGCCTCATGTATTAAAGCAATTCATAACACCTCTTTGGGATCACAAGAGGAACTACACAAAAAATCAATTCCTGATTACTGGTCGGCAATTGTATCGATCTCCAAGGAATTAGGCTCGTTGGGTCCAGCTTTAAATAACCAAATCCGGAAACTGATTGGTAACGGTTGTTGCTCGTCTTTTTGGACGCTATGTTGGTTCGGGTTTGGCTCCTTTAAGAATCTCTTCCCATACTTATACAGAATCGAAAGAAGGAAGTCTTGTCGGATTGCAGACAGGGTGGTGGTATTGAATGATGGTTCTATGCGCTTTAATTAGGACTGGACGAACCAAACAGTAGCTAGTATCAGGGCAGCAGAAATCTTGGACCTGGAAGATATGATCAGATCATATAGGTTCAAAATTGGGGAAGATAAATGGGTTTGGGTTGGAGTCAAGTCGGGCATATTTACTACGGAATCGTGCAGAAAGTGGATTGATGATAAATCCCTAACAAATACAAATCTGAATGTACTCTGGATCAAATGGGTTCCGCTTAATGTCCGATGCTTTATGTGGAAGCTACTGCAATATAGGCTCCCGATGGCTTCATCACTGGTTGCTAGAGGTACCCAAATTCCTTCTACTTTATGCTCCTTATGCTTGCTTGAGACCGAATCGGAAGACCACATCTTCATCCGTTGTCCTGTGGCTAAAGAAATTTGGCATAGAATTGGTAGTTGGATCGGGATTAATTTATCCACCCAGTCATCCATTATTGATCTAGCTGGTCAATTTATATGCTTGGCAGGTTCGAAGAAGGTAAAAAGCCTAAGATGCTTAATTGAATATTGTACATGTTGGTTAATATGGAAGTCAAGAAATAAGTGGGTATTCTCAAAGGATAGAGGATCGGTGGAGAACCTGGTAGAGGATATAAAAGTTATGAGTTTTGAATGGTGTGAATTCAGAGGTAAGAACGGTAGAGACTGCTGGGAGGATTGGTTAATTAACCCAACAACCGGAATCGGTTAAGAAATCGGGTATTGTTTTTAAATTTTGGAACAAGTTCTGTTGTTTTGGGTTGTTATGGTTTTGTACTTTATTGGTGATTGTCTTTTGACTTGGTTGTAATTTGGGTGTTGCTAGTTCTTCGCTAGCTTTTCTATGAGATTTCTCATTGTTGCCGGTAAAAAAAAGTTATCAAAACTCGTTTATTAATTAAAACTGAAATCGTTGTAGTTATGGACTTATGGTTGTTCCGTAAATATAGCCATTGATTAGGAGATAAATTTCAAAGTTTAAGCCGCACACAATGCAAACTGCAAAGTGCGCCACTAAACCCGGTTTGTTTTTTACGGCAATTGACTTGTTTTTTTGTTTTTTTTATCCCTTGTTTATCTTCAAGTAGTCTAGTACTATTCCATGAATTCTATTGGAAAATATTTTTAAACAGTTTATTTTATTGTGTGACCTTGAAATGAAACTTATATATAGAGTGAGGGTTCCAATCCATTTCACAAGAAGAAATTTAAGTCTTCAACACACATTTAAATGGATTATAACCAATACTAAAAACATGTATTTAAATATAAAAAAACTAAGTTTCTTTTATGTAAAACAATAAAATTGTCATAAAGATAAAATTGTCATAAAAATGATTATATACTAGTAAGGTTTACTCTCATCATATCAGGTAAGGTTTATCCTTATTACACATTTTTCAGAAGCTCTGCAATAAATAAGATTATATTGGGTACATATGTTTATAATCATTTGACTTAAAGTCTTCTGGTGTATATCTTCCTCATCTATTAATCATATACTCATGCATCCTTTTTAGGCTCAAGATCTTCTTCGATATCATATAAAAGCATTTCATGGTCAAATTCTCGTTAGGGGTGATTCCAAATTAGTTGTCTATATTATATAGTTTGGTGACCTAAATTTGGGTATTAAAATGATTGTTTAAGGTTAACTCACATGGCACTAGCTTCCGTCTACCTTGCACTATCCTCAAATTCGGGATGTTTTTTAATCCTTAAAATTCTGATATTAGATTTTTATTTGATAGGTAAACATGTGCATGTATCACGTTAACATAAAAGAGAAAATACGTTGTTATTTAATAGATTTAATCATTTTATGTATAATATTATTAATAATAAACAACATAGGTCGTCACATATAGGGTTAGACATGTTTTTTTGAACGAAAAATGTTATTTATACTTTACTTTACACCAATAATTTTAAATTGCTTTATTGCACAGCTTTGAACATAGACAATGGAGTAATTATTGGTTTAAGTGGGCTAGCCCCACATCGGCAATTAAAATGTTACTTATACTTTACTTTATACCAATAATTCTTGGTCTACCAAATAATGTTATTTCTTGGTCTTACGGCTGTCCAAAATGTTCGATGCTCGAAACACGCTCAAACTCGTTCGAAAAATGCTCGGAAATATGCTCGTTTGATTTCGGCTCGGTTCGGTTTGTAAACGAACCTAGCATGAGCAAAGGTACGCTCACTCGTTGCTCGTTCGGTTTGACTTGAATTAATTTTTAGCTTTTATATATATATATATACACACACACACACAAAAAAATATACAAAATGTTACTTGTACTTTACTTTATACCAATAATTCTTGGTCTACCAAATAATGTTATTTCTTAGTCTTACGGCTGTCCAAAATGCTCGATGCTCGAAACACGCTCAAACTCGTTCGAAAAATGCTCAGAAATATGCTCGTTTGATTTCGGCTCGGTTCGGTTTGTAAACGAACCTAGCATGAGCAAAGGTACGCTCACTCGTTGCTCGTTCGGTTTGACTCGAATTAATTTTTAGCTTTTATATATATATGTACACACACACACACACACACATATATACATATAGGGTTAGGTTCAAATGAGAACTCATAAATACTTGAGAACTCGCGAGAACTCATCAAAAAACCAATTAAAACCAGTTTTTTTGTTTTCACTATCTTTATTATTAAAATATAACATAAAAAATAATTTATCTCTCCAATTAATTCATCGTTTCTCTCTAAATTATCCTTAAAAAATTTATATATATGTGTAAATGGTAAACACTTACACATGTGTAAGTGGTAAACTTACATAAGTGTATATTTTTTTTAATATATGAAGACATGTAAATTTACATATATAAATTCATTTTTTTATATTGTATTATAGCAATAAAGATAGTAAAAACAAAAAAAATGGTTTTGATTGGTTTTTTGACGAGTTCTCAAAATATTTAGGAGTTCTTAAATAATCCATTCCCTATACATATATAATTAATTAATTAATATTAGTAAACATACAATTGAAAACGAAGATCTGAGTATGTGAACAATACATTACCCTTATTGGTTGTTACTGCCGTGTGTAGCATCTGAGTGGACCAACCTTTTTTTCTTTTAATTTTCATTTCTAACCCTTACACTATATATAATATACGTTTTCAACCTTTTTGATTTTCTAATAATTTTATTTTTTAATAATAACTTTCATTCGTTAAGTTTAAAAAATTAACAGAATGCGTGGTTGATTTTATTTATTTTGTGAACGTTCCGGGTTTTTTTAGTGGTCCATTTCTCTTAGTTTTTTTAAATTAATATTTCTCATTGGCTCCGGTGCGACGTGAAAGTGAGCGTTAACAGTAGTTGATGCTTATTGGCCCTAATGCCATGTGGCGACATTTTAGTGGTCCATTTCTCTTAGTTTTTTTTTATTTTTAATCCTTACACTATGTAGAATATACGCTTTCAACCCCTTTGATTTTCTAAAGCGTTTGTTTTATTTAGTAATAACTTTCGTTCGTTAAGTTAAAAAAAAGAGAATGTGCGGCTGTTTTTAGTTTTTTTTTGTGAGCGTTCCGGTTTTTTTTAAATGGAGTAGTTTTTCGCGCCGCAACATACGGGTCTTAATACTTAATTTCTTTTTTTATATTTTAGTTTAGCTTTGTTTTTATTAACGTTTTTTAAAGTTTCATTTGCGTCTTCGTTCAAATTTTATTCAAAATAGGCTCGCCCCCGCCGCAGAGCGTAGGTGTGCCCACTAGTTACTTACAAAAGCCATATCACAAAGACTTTATGCATCATGTACAAGTCTCTTTGCATGATTAGTATTTTATTGTATATTTTTTGTTTTAATCTTTTTTTTACTCGCCTCCTACCTGTTCTTTTACAACTTTTTATTGTATATTTTTTGTTTTAATCTTTTTTTTACTCGCCTCCTACATGTTCTTTTACAACTTTTTGAGGATGAAGTGCATTTACAAAAAAAAGCCTCTTTCAAGTTTTACTATAAATTATTAAATTACTAATACGGTATATAATTTCCAGTATGGTGTTTTGTCTTCTTTCGTTTCTTTTATCTAACAGTAATCGATGTGCTTTATTCTAAATCATCGTATATATTTGTGTGTTTTTAAAAGAATTTACGATAATTCTTTTTGTATATTGTGATTATTTTACATGGATTAATAATAAGAACTATCAATACTCTTAATAGAAAGTGTCGATGACATTTGTCACCAACAACACCACCCTCTCCGCTTTGTTACATGACAAAAATGGCCCCTCAACTTGGTAAAATATCACTTTGACCCCCTCAAGTTTTTAAACCTTTAAGTTTATCCCCTTTAGTATATAAAATCTTATTTTTCCTTAATAATTTTCATTTGTTTGTTTAATTTTTTTTCTTAACGTCCCGGTATAATTTTTTAAAAGGAGTTGTATTCAAAATAGAGTATTTTTTAGGTATCGTGGGTTATATCGACTGACGGTGACGTGCTGATACCCTGAAGAATGAGACTGACGCTGACTGAAAAACATCGATATTGTTATATAACTGTTTTTTATCTATGTTTTGATCTCCACAATCGAGTTGCCGTAACTTCATACATTTCTTTTATGTATTTAACCACGTTTCTTTTGGTGCTTAGCCACGTTAATGTCACCGCCTCAATCGTTTAAGGCCCGCCTTCCGCATCGGAGCGCGGGGCAACATTTCTAGTTTTTTTTACATTTACATTGACTTTTAGGAGTTTTAGCCCACTAAAATTAAACATATCCAAAATCATTAAATCAGAAAACACCTTGTAAACTAACCCGATTAGACTTTAGCCGTCACAAAAAGAAACCAGAAAAAGCATATGGGTCCAAAAAACAACCATTCAGAAAATGCTACGTAAGCTAACCCGGCTAAAATGTAGCCGGCTTCTCCCCAACCCGGTTAAAATTTAGCCGGCACACAGAACCAACCAATCAAAACAAGCCACGTGTACTTGCCAGCTAAAATCTAACCGGCTTCTCAACCGGGCAAAATCATCGGACCAATAAAAAAAACATCCATGTGCCAATTTTTTATTGGTTGGTTGGTTTTGTGTGCCAGCTAAGTTTTAGCCGGGTTGGGAATAAGCCGTCTAGATTTTAGCCGGTAAGTACACATGACTTGTTTTGATTGATTGGTTTTGTGAACCCATGTATATTTTTTCTCTTTTTTCTTGTCGACTAAAATTTAGCCTTATTAGCCGGGTAAACTAATACGTTTAGTTTATAAGAACTAAAAGTCAATCTTCATTTTAAAAAAAAATTGGGTTGACATATACATTTTGATAATTTTCCCTTTAAAATATGATGTTATGCGGTTGTCCTTTGTATCAGGATGAACTTAAATATATTGATTCATATTTTCACAATTGAGAAATTTAAAGAAGCTTATGCTTTGAAAATTGTTCTCATGCTTTCATTAGTAGGGATGGCCGGTGGGGATACAAGGGAGAAGACATACCCACATACTATCAAACGTCCGTTTGAAAGATAAAAAATAATAGAATACCACAAAACTAGCAAAAGTAGACATAGATACTCAACTTAACATGCAAGAATCCAACATCTCAATGTTCTTATCAATATCAAACATCAACCAATAAAAGACCAAGAAAAGAGTCAAGAGCTTGTTTTATAGATTTTCTTTTTTCATTTCATGCTATATTATCCGGTCTTTTTGGAACCTATAAATCTATACTATATAATAAATAAAAGTTTTGATTGAACACTTGTCACTCTCTCATACATCCTCAACTTTTTTTCCCCGCCTTTCTCTCCTATTAATTAAACAAATTTATTTAATTGTTTTTATAATTTTTTGTTTCCCGCCTCTCTCTCCTATTAAATAATAATGATTTCTATAATTATTTTTATAAAACATTTTTTATAAATATGTAATATGTAAATCTTTATTACTAAGTATATATAATATTACATTTATTCAACCCGTGTAATACATCAGGTTTCTAAAGTTTAATATGAAATAACATTTATCAGTTAAATAAAAAAAATTAATATTCAGTTAAAAAATATTTTAAAAATTAACTTAACAGAATTTATAACTGTCACATAATATTTTATTCAACTCGTGTAATACACGGTTTTTTAAGACATAATTTTTTATTACTAAGTATATAACATTACATTTATTCAACCTGTGTAATACACGGGATTCTAACCTAGCAACTAATGAACATTTATTCCTTCACATATGATATATACATTTTGTAAAAGATTTAAGCAAATATATAAAAAGAAAATTGATGAGATAAACACGTTCCGGACAGTTATCACATGTTACCCATCTACTTATTTAGATTCCAGTTCTACTTATTTATTACATCCATAGATGATAGATCAGATGTTCTTGAATACTAGGCCCATATAGACAATATTACTATTATTGGTTTCTTATTGATGCAGTTATCAAACCGAATACAGTTACTTATCCTACAAACCTTTTTCCCGCCAAAATTCAACCTACTCAACCACCTCCAAATTCAATGGAAAAAGGGTTTAGACTTTCTTGCAATCATAAAACAGAACTAACAGAATGAAACGTGGTGGAAGCAACATTTCTTGATTATAAATATGCAAAGATCTACCACGGGTTGAGGCTCTATGTTTGCTAGTTGCAGCAGCTTAGTAACCATAACCTGGTCATGAAGACGATTATATATATTAAGATAACAGAAATCTTCATAAACAACTTTGACAGTAAATACTAAAACTTGGATAAAAAGATAACCAACTTTGGTCGGGTGACAACTTCTGGAAAGTTTTGAGGGTTATTGTTGAAACTATTATAAATTTGAGGGGTGTTTGTCAAAAAACTTCAGACTTGGTTATTGTCAAAAATCCTTGGAAGTTTGAGGCATTTATAGTTATTATTGTAAGTTTGAAGGTTTCTATAAATTCTTTTATAAGCTTGAGATTTTGCTGGTTATAATAGAACAATTTGAAACTTTAATGGTATTTCTGGCTTCTAAGGCAAAGAAGTTGGTTACCTTTCTATACAAATTACAATAAACTAATACGAAAAAGAAACATAAAAACATGAAAGATGTTCACATTAACTACTTAAATACCTGAGTTGTCCATTGGGTTTCCAGCGGGCATGGGTTCAGGCTCCGGGATGTCAACAACCACAGCATCTGATGTAAGGAATGTCTTTGCAACGGATGATGCATGCTCCAAGCAACATCTCACCACCTGCACCAACTCATAATTCAACAATTCTTAAAAAGAAAAAAAAAAGGTTATAACAAATAACACCAAAAACGCCATGAAAAACCGAGACTTGCCTTTGTGGGATCGATAATACCAGAAGCCATTAAATCCTCGTACTTCCCGGTTGCAGCATTGTAACCAAACTTGAAGTTGTCACTAGCTAGAACCTGAAAATCATAAATACACATTCAAAGAAATGAAATCTTATGATATTATAAAGAATTATTGACCAGAAAATGGTTAAAGCTAAACCGAAAAATACCTTTTCAATCACCACACTTCCATTAACACCAGCATTCTTTGCAATCAATTTCATGGGGTAACCAAGCGCCCTTTTAACAATATCTGCTCCTACCTTCTGTTCATCATTTTCAAAGGTGGCTTTGATGGCATCAACTTTAGCAGCAAGTCTCAATAGGGTGCACCCACCCCCAACTACAATTCCTTCCTCAACAGCCGCCTGTAAAATGCCAGAAATTAAACCAAGTTTAATTCTAAATGTGAAAAAAGAAAAACATTTATAATGTAAGAAAAAAGAATAGCTTGCGGTATAACCTTTGTCGCATTGAGGGCGTCTTCTACTCTCAGTTTCTTTTCTTTAAGTTCTGTTTCTGTTTGTGCCCCAACCTGTAAAATATTTTAAATTTTAGACAAACGGATACATCTACAGGGAACTAAAAATAAAATCTTGAAAAGCTTGCCTGTATAACAGCAACTCCGCCGGATAATTTGGCAATTCTTTCATTTAGTTTTTCTTTTTCGTATTCCTGTTCTGCTGCCTGTAAGATACAGTTAATATAGCTGCCATTAACTTTTAAAGAAAAAGAGCCTGTTAGAAGTGCATAAGAAATAGAGTTTACCTCGACAAGATTTCTAATTTGAGCAACCCGTTTATTAACCAACTCCTGGGTACTGCCATCACCAACAATAGTTGTTGTTTCCTTGGTCAAAACCACCTTTGCAGCAAGCCCTAAAACCTCGCTGCCAGCAGTTGCAAGGTTTAACCCTACTTCTTCTCTTATTACAGTTCCTGAACAGTATTAAAAAAAACTAATTGGAAAAACATGCACGAAGGAACTTAATTCATGACATTATTTAATAACGTGCTTATTACCAAAAAAAAATAAGCAGGGATAAAAAAGGGCCAAGCGGGTTGGCTAGGTCGGATCAGAAAAACTTGCCTCCAGTGAGAATAGCAATATCATCAAGATATTGACTTTTGCGTTCACCAAATCCAGGTGCTTTAAGTGCAGCAATCTTTAATGAACCTCTAAGTTTGTTCACAACAAGAGTAGCGAGTGCTTCTTGCTCAATATCCTCTGAAATAATTAATATTGGGTACCCTCCTTTAATAGCATCTTCCAAAACACCAACTAAATCCCTTGCATTTGTTATCTTTTTATCAACCAGTAGCAACTACACCCATGAAACATTAAAATCAGAATCCAAACATAAGCAAACAAAATAATAACATTTTTAGTCTATTACCTTGCAGTTATCATACTCAACAGTCATTTTCTCACTATCAGTAACGAAATATGGAGAAATATAACCACGATCAAATTGCATGCCTTCCACAACATACAAGTAGTTGTCAGAGCTTTTTCCTTCTTCAAGTGTCACCACACCTTTCCTTCCCACTTTGCTCATTGCTTCAGCAATCATATTTCCCACTTCATAGTTGTTCCCTGCACTTACCGCCGCCACATCAGCCAGCTCACTATCTTCAACCTGAAGTTTCACAAGTAATGCTAAGTTGGTTAGATCTTGTAACCACAGTTAGCAAAGATGTAAAGAGTAACTAACAGAAGGCAAACTCACTTCTTTAGACATCTTTTTAAGTTCCTCAACCAAAGCTCGAGTGGTTTTTTCAATACCTCTAGTTATCTGAATTGGGTTAGCACCTGCTGCCACCACCTAATGAAATAAGAGTTAATAATTAGAATGTTTATCTTTCAAGATTCAAACTTCTCTAAAAGTCATTTAGTAAATTACCTTAACACCCTCGGTTATTAAGCCTTGTGCTAGAACAACAGATGTTGTTGTCCCATCACCGGCTAAATCATTCGTCTTTGAAGCTGCTTGTCTCACCAATTTGGCACCAATGTTCTCAACAGGATCTTCCAATTCAACCTACGTAGACAGAAATGTATCATATACACAATTTACTCCTATTCCCTTTGAAAAATTTAATTAATGTACCTCTTTAGCTACAGTCACACCATCATTTACAATTTTCGGAGAACCATATTTGCTTTCTAATACCACATTGCGCCCTTTTGGACCTAGAGTAACTCCTACTAGATCTGCAAGCTTGTTGACACCAGCCTACACACAATTTCACATACATATCAGCACAAAGTGCAATCATCATCATGATAACAAAACCATAAAATATCTCATTCTCATGTTACCTGAAGCTTCTTAATAGCAGAACCATCCCTGTTAAAGTACAACTCTTTGGCCATTGCCTTAACCATGAGAGAACTTTTTCTCTGCAGAACTACATTTTGTCTTCTGTGTACAAGAGGACTAGAAGAAATAGAAGAAAATGAAGACAATGTTTCTAATGAACTTATGATTGTCTTATTTGTTTTACTGCTGGGAGACCCAAAAGAGCTTACGGAAGACAAGGGAGTAATGGATGCCATCTTCTTACAATCCTCAATCAATTAACTACAGAAAACATAAGGTAAGAACTAAGAAGAAATCAAATGATAATCAAAATCTCAATTCAATTACTTAGACATATAAACATAATAGAAATGGAAAACTTCACACAATAGTAACCAAGTTTCCCTAGCGTTCCACTAAAGTCACTGAAAATTATTTTGTTCATTTAAAGTCATCCAACTTTGTGTTCCAATCTTGTATAATTTTTTTATAAATGTTAAAATATTTTAAAATTGAGGCAAATGTAACATATATGAATCTTGATTACTATTTAGTGATTATTTTTTACAAATTAACTATGAAGAAAAAAAATTCAAATAATAAAGTTTCATAACTGTTCAATTTGTGTCAAATTGTAAAAAATGAACACTAAATAGTAAACAGAATTCATATATGCTTTGTTTGACTCATTTAATTTAAACAATAATCAACAAGCGTTTAACTGAAACACGATTAGAATTTAGAAGAATTCAACTTCAAATACAAATGTTATCTTGTAACTTCAATTCACACGGTATGATAGCAAGGTGCATAGTTAGCATTCATGAATCACTACAAAGTCAATTTCACAGGAAGAAACACGAACATACGAAATTAAAATCGAAGAGGAACAAATAATTGAAAACTGAAATTGAATTTCTAAACAGATGAAGATGCTACTGTTAATACGCAATTAATTGAAATCCAAAGATGAGTAGATTACGAATGCGCTGCTTACCTGAAGATTTGCAACAACAGAGAGGAACGGGAGAAGATAACAGAGGGAGTTGGTGTGGGTTACGTGAGAGTTTGAGATAAGAAATTTTAGGGTTTATGAAGATAAGGGTGACGTCAGTCTTACCTCACCATTTTGGAGCCTCCTCTCTTAAGGAATATTCTAGAAATTATTAGGAAATGTTTTCTTATTTTCGTTTTTTCTTAAGGACGATTTATATTTTTTCGTCATGTGAAAAAGTTAGAACCTATAACCTCTTAGGTCTTTCGCAATGGAGGCATGAAAAATGTGGCGTGAGCCAACTGACAAAACCACGGGCGTGGTACACTGCCCATGTTGGGGCGTGGGGCTCTGGTGTGGGGCGTTTCATTAGGGGAAGGGACACATGTGTGTGCTATTTCTTGTTTTAGTAACTCAAAATCACAACTAAAGCGATTTGAACACCTTATTTTTACTTTTATGGCTTTTCAAAATTTTAAAATTGATAAGATTATTTTAAAATTAATTAAGTTGTTTAAAAAAGAATTAAATAAATTTATTATTTATTCAAAACTTCGATAGTGCTATAAGTTCTATGAAAAAAACACTAAAATTTATTTGCTTTTGATTATAAAAAACAATTTATAACGGTTCTTGTGGACTTATTCAGAGAAATGGTTTGTTTTGGAAAACAATTTGGACAACTATGGTGTTTTTCCCTTAATTTCTAGTGTAATTGGATTTTCCAAGATCGGTTAGCAATCTTAAAAATGTAAATTGAACTAGTAATGTTGAGTTGGCTAGAAAAATGAAAGTCTGATTTCACATTCCAATTCCAATTTAGGTCACATGTATTGTCTTTCATTGATGACACTAGAAGAAAAAATTGTGTATCTACGACCGAAATTGTGATGACAAAAACCTCAGTCTATAATCTTGTTTCGTGATTGTCAGTTATTTTGCAATCGAGTTTTACGACTGCAAAGGCAGTCGCAAATTTCTATAATCTAGTTTGCGACTCCCACCCATGTTTTTACGTCTATCTTATTTGCGACCGCCCTCTTTTGCAACCGATGTTCAAATTTAAAAACTAAATAAATTTTGTTTCACATCTTTTAAATCGTTTTGTGAGTTAAGTTATTTTTAGAATCATAGATATAAACATCAAGTAAATATAATTCATATATGATTCAAGAACACCTATGCCTTGAATACCCACAACCCTAAACCAACAATAACAGCAGTTACAGAAACCGAAACTGATGCGACTGAATCCGATGAAGAAGGTCCGGGACTAAGAACCTGAGGCCGCGACGGAGACGGAGACGTGGGGGAATGAGGACTCCCCGGCGGCCGGAAGAACCATGCCGGCAAAATCACGTCCACCTTCATATTCACGCCTTGTTTACACCGATCGGGATCACCGCTGATGAAATACTTGTCGCCGGTGCTGTAGAGAGTGATTAAGGTGTCGCCGTCTTTGTGGAAAGAATACGCTTTATTAGTATCGCAGTGGTAGAACTCCCATTTTTCAACCACCGCCACTGAATCGTTCTTGTAACGGAAACCTGCTAATTTAAAAAAAAAGTCAAAATCAGTCTCCATATTGAAGAAAATAAAAAAAAGTCAAAATCAGTGTCGTATGAAAGGGAACTGACGTAGAGAATCGCCGATGTAGATACTGCGCCGGGAAGCCCATACGGTGTAGAGTTCGGTTTCGTTGGCGGCGTCCGACGTCGCCCCCAACCAGGATTTCGGCGGCGGAGGCAGTGCTGATGACGGCCAAGAAGAAGGAGGAGATAAGGGTTAAAGATGAAGCCATTTTTTTCTTTTTGTGGGTAAAAGGTTTGAAGGGAGAATGGTGGTGGTGGGTTTATAATGGCTGGTGGGGTTTGAAGTTTTGGAGGGAAATTAGACGGAGGGTGGAGGACGTGGAGACGCGGGTGGTTATTTGGCGGGTTTTCAGAAGTTTCTTTTTTTTTCAATGGCGATGGCTGTTTGTACTATTGCAGTAAAAGGTTGTACTTTTGGACATGGCCCACGGGTAATGAAACTCACATGGCCTTAGCTGGGTCAGGTGTTATGCGCTGCTGCCATAGGCCTAAAATATTTGGGCTATTTTGCACTTGGCCCACAATAGGGGTGTAGTAAGCAAAAGAGTAAACTATGGTTTTAATATTATTTTTAGTCAGTTAGTTTTAATTTTATTTTTTTAGTAATTGTGGTTTTATTTTATTCTCAATTAAACATATGATCACTTTTGGTCATTTGGTGTAATGGTAGCCCCAACATTTTTCATAGTGAAGGTCTTGAGTTTGAATCCTGATCACATCAAAAAATAGGTATGAGGTCAGATCAGGGGGTTTACCTAGTTGGGGGTTCCTTCTGGGATGGGCTGCCCTAGATGTTCTAGGTGTTGTCGTTCAAAAAAAAATTAAACATATGACACTAACAACGTTTATTTTCTTCTGTTAAATATTGTAATTTACTCAAATTAACTTGCTCTAGAAACCTATCCCACCCACTACATCTTGTTCATCGTCACCCAACCCTTGTTCCCTCCCCCCATCTTGTTCATTCCACCCATCTCTGCAAATCTAGCGACTTCGTTTGATAACTATGAAACGCGACCAAATACCAGCGGGAAGATAGAAAGTGGGCGAGGAAGACGACGACATATGAATTTTTTTGGTTCTTGACGATATACTTCCTTCTTCCATTGTGTAACCAAGACCACCATTGGTCTCTCTTTTGTTGCCCAAATCTCCAGCGCCCCCCCCCCCCTCCCCCCTCCCTCGATCTATCTCTCTCCCTCTCCCACTAAATCAATCTGTCCAAAGCAAATTCCTCCTCCAAAATCATGGGTTATGAATGCGGGTATTAGAAGTATAAGGCACCACCATCAACACAAATGTGGAAATCGATTTCCCAAAACAGCATCAGCACAAACTTGCACAATCGTTGTTATGAAGATGCGTTGAGAGGCGGGAGGAGGAATGTTATGCAGCGATGGTGGCGATTAGGTATGGCAGTGATGATATGGCTGCCAGATATTGGAGGAGGCGATCGTTAATTTGGCATGTTGCGCAGCGATGGTGGCTATTAGGTGCAATGATCGTTGATTTTGGGGTGGGAGGGAGGGAGAGAGAGAGAGAGAGAGAGAGAGAGAGAGGTTTGATTTTTTTATTTTACATAATCGTCCTTCAATTGACTAAATTACATAATTAGTCCTATATATGTAAAAGAGTTAATTGGATAAATAGCCCCTATGGTTTAATCAAATTGCATGTTTAGCCCTCAGGTTTTAAAAATTATAAATTTAGCCCAAACTTTTATTACGTGGTTGCACCTTTAGCCCCTATCGTGAATAACAGCTAGTTTTCAACGGAAAATTAACCATGTGTCATCCATGTGACATACGATTGCAAACTTAACTCTAAAACTGAGTTAAAATCAGTAAAAATAAGTAAAAAAATTAGTAAAAATTGGTTAAAATCAGTAAAGATCACTAATTTTTTTTACTGATTTTTACATAATTTTACTGATTTTAACTCATTTTTAGGGTTAAGTTTGCAATCGTAAGTTACGTGAATGGCACATGGGCTAATTTTCCGTTAAAAACTAATTGTTATTAACGGTAGGGGCTAAAGGCGCAATCAGGCCACAAAAGTTTGAGCTAAGTTTGCCATTTTTAGAACCTGAGGGCCAAACATGTAATTTGATCAAACCACAAGGACCATTTATGCAATTAACTCTATGTAAAAATATTAAAATACTCTTATTTTTAACAGAGAAAATGGATGGCATTACACGGTTGGCCTTAATTGAGAAGAAAATGAAATCAAAGTGACTAAAAAAGCGAAACTAAAACTAATGGACTAAAAGCGGTATTTAGACTAAACTCGTAGTTTACTCTAAACAAAAAAGTTACGTATTTAATGTTTATAAATCTTTAAGAAACTAGTAGAATTTATAAAGTGTATAAATGTATGTTTTTAAATGGGCAAACCTTACAAAATAGTAATTTGTTTAGCTTGTTGGTTTGTTTTGATAACCATATCTTTTTCTTCTATTCTAGTAATAGAAACATTTCAATCTTTATCTTTGCATCATATCGTCTTTACCTTTATATGTTTTCTTTATTTTTTGCATGTCCATCACATGGTTTTATTCTTTATCTTTTGTCTTTCATCTTTATATTCACATCTTTGAAAACCATGTGGGGGGGTTGGTTGTTCTTGTGTCATCAGAGCCTTATATGGTTAATACAAGTGTATCGAATAAACCGTTCAGGGAAAAACCATTACATCTGACTAAAACAAAAGTAGTTGTTACTTGTCGTCATGTGGATGTTAGTGGAGATGATATAGCAGTGTGTGCAAATGCGATTAATAGGGGTTTTATACTCCTTAAGTTTTAAATTTGTAAAAATAATTATTACCAAAATACTACACACACGTTAGGCAAGTGTACCGATCGTATCCATAACATACCAAAGGTAAGAACCAAGTATCAATCCTCAGAACACTATGGCAGCTCCTAATACTAGACAGTTATCAATATCTGGTTAAATACTTTAATTTGAGTGAGAATTTTGAAAAGCATAAATTATTTTGAGATTAAATTAGAGTGATGGAAGTTGTATCATCTAGATCTCGAATCCTCTTAACCAGTGATTGAATGACCTTTTAAATGATTGAAATTATGAAGGTAGTTCCCTAAAGGGATAGGCTCTCGCCAGAGTAACTTAGATGAGTCGATGATCTAAAGCTCCCAAAACGTAATACTGGTCACCCTAGGACCTAGTACTTTAAAGAATCAACTACCATTTTGTAAATTCAGTTTTGAGTGGAAATCCTCACCCACCAGTGTTGTTAGAAATCTAAAGAATGGTCGTGTTATAGCACACTAACACCCTTCATAACTCTTGATCATGTTCTCTTATGACTTAGAACATCCAAGACATACCAGGATGAAGCTTCACTCGCCATATGTTTTTAGTAAATCCCCGATACACAAGGAAACTTATAACAGACTCGTAAACCCTTTTTCAATTAGATTTAATAATCAAGCAACATATTTACTTTACTCGTAATATCCTAGACTGATCTTGCACATTTACTTTAATAACAAGACTCATATTATAGATCGAAGACTACAATCTAAGAACATTGAATGATAACCCTAAAGAGCAGTCCTTTATTTTAGAATCAAACCAACATCAAAATCAGAGATATAATGAATAATTGTAAATACACATATGCATCATATAAGTACGAATCAAGAATATTCAATTAAATAAAGTTACATAAAATCAATCAAACAATTCATCATTCGTGATCAGAATTCATCTTAACCGGATGACACAAAAATGTTTAGTTACTCATATTGTTTTGAAGCAAACAATCAAAGTAAAAGACATAATAAGAGAATAACAGGAATAAAAGAACCGGTTTAAAGGCTCCAGTCTTCAAATCTTCTCCCCAAGAACAATCTTCACTCTGAATGCTTCAATCTTAGCCTCTCAGTGGCTTCCTCCTCTCTTATAAACCTTCCAATAGTGGGTTAGGGGTCTTGTACCTTGGGCATTCAATGCTTTATATAGGCATCAATTAGGGCTTCTGCCCATACATAACCATACGTTCGTATGGTCTTCATAGTCGGCTAAGAAGTTGGAACACTGGCAATGGTACGATATGTATAGAATCATACGGTCGTACACTGGCTTCCTTGATTTCAGTTTCTTTCTTCCAAGTCCCTTTTCTTTCGTATCTACCCAGGTTTCTTTTTAATCTAAAATTTATCTCTTTGACCAAGCAGCCCTGTAAATTTACTGATAATGCAATGTAGCACATAAACTTAAAATTCAAAGTAAAACATCTTATAAATTCGAATCAAGATAGATGCATTTAATTTGCCACATATTGCTATAAGTGTGTGCATGCAAACATATCTTGGGATGTATGTAGTCCGACACCACTTACACCACTTCACACAATCTTTATATTGAGATGTATCTATCATAAATTTGGTATATTCACCTTCCCTTCTTTTTTTTTTTGAAAGGCAGAAGATTTTTATGCAACAAAGCCCCACAAACAAAAGTTAGCAGGAACCAAAGCAACCAGTACAAAGTGAAGAACAGGACGAGGTCCACTCAGCATAAAATACAAATTTTGTAGAAATAAAAAACTAAAAGCATACCACTACTCCCAATCAAGGGGCCCAATATTAAGCCTATTTTTAGCCCACAAGAAGCTAGAGCATTTTATATCCTCAAACAGTCGGATCAAAGACGGGCTTTTTCTCCAAAAAATAACTTCGTTTCTGTGTTTTCATATGCACCATACCGCCGTGAGAATAATCACCTGAATAGCTTTGTCTCTAGTTGTGTCCGCCAGATTAACTTTAGCCAAAAGAAACACATCTCGCACCGAGAATACATAAATTTGGGGGATTTTATACCAAGAACTAATGAAACTCCAAACCATAGAAGCATAGTAACAAGAAGTAAAAAGATGTTCAGTTGTTTCATCACTTTGAGAGCACAAAGGGCAAAGGATAGAATCCAAGGGAATATGTCTTCGAACCAAGGCCTGCCGGGTAGGGATTCTGTCCAATTACGTTCTCCAAGCAAAAATATTCAGTTTAAGGAACGTGACGCTTGCATGTGCAGGTCTAATGTCAACTAGATCATTTCAGGTGACATAGAATTCCAAAAGCGCCATGACCATACAAACAACAAAAATATAGTTTTTTTATAAAACTTTTTTACGGGGCCCGTTTTTTTTGGGTGCCTAAAATTTTTTTGCCAGGGCCCTTTTTTTTCGGGTGCCTAAAATTTTTACGAGGCCTGTATATATATGTTTTTTTATAAAAATTTTAAATACCGGTTTTATATACTGGTTCTTTTTATAAAACTTAAAAATATATTGGACCCTTTTTTATAATGGTTGGGCCCTTTTAATCTATATAATGGTTGTGCCTCTTTAAACTTAAAGCCCAATATCAAACTAGAGGTGCACAAATCGGATATTCTCAAGAACCGTTTCCGAAGGTTTCAGAACCGGTTCCGGTTCTTATCGGTTGGTTCTTAACGGTTCCGGTTCCGGTTCCGATTCCAGGTCCGGTTATTGGTTGAAAAACCGGAACCTATGTACCAGTTCCGGGTATTCAAGAACTGGTCTCGATTCTTACCGGATTTGGTTCTTACCAATTCCGGTTCCGGTAATTCAAGGCGGTTATTTCAAGAACCTAATTATGGTAACCAACTTTGCTTTTTCTTTTCGTGTTTAAAAAATTTTAAGTTAAGCAATTTGACCCGGTGCACCGCAAATAAGGTTGTTGTGGCACTGAAGTGTGGGTAGCTTTTGACCGTACATGTTATCTTCGGTAACTACTTTATATTAGTTTTTTTAAACTAACTTAGTGAAGTTGCCGTAATATATTAAAGACAGTAATATGATTCACAAGGTGATTAACATTCTTGTGATTAGGAAATACTAATTACATGTCTATTTTTTTGCAAAATTGCTCATGGTCTTGCTTTTTTGTCTTTTAGGTTAGTGGATATGGAGATAAAATAGTTAGCTTACAAAATGATACTACAAGCACCGGTTCTGGGTAGAAGCGGTTCTAACCGGTTTCGGGTATCTTTAGAACCGGTTTTGACTAAATATATTGGAATCTATCCAGACCCTACGGGTAAGGTCGGTTCCGGAAGAACCGGTTTTCGGGAAGAACCGGTTCCGGTTCCTTAGGCGGTTCAGGTTTTTTTGTTCACCTCTATATCAACCCATAGCCTTTTTTTTTTTAAAAAGGACGAATTGCTGCTAGGAGAGCTTCGCGAATCATCGGTTAGCTATTTACGATATTTAATATAACATACTATACTTTTTCTATGTTTATTGCTATAACGTTAATCGTCGTTAAAAAAAATTAGTTTATATATTTTATTTGTAGGGGTCTTTTTTTCAGCTCGGCCGAGACACTTATATTCTGAGGACCGGCCCTACATCTAACCATCCTTTTTTGTACACGGTTTGTCTGAAACTATGCTGCTAAATCTTATACTAATTGCATAAAAGCTTATACGTACATTCATGGACCAATAAGAACCCTTATGATAAACATTAACCAACCGACCTACCAAATTGTTGTATATATAATAATTGGTCTCTAAGTCAATCATTTTTTAACAACTCCTTGTTTCAAATTAATAAGTGTAAATCATCATTTGTTTTCCTATACTTTACACGATTTAACACAATGCGTCTATAACATGAATTTTTAACGCTTTGAGTACCTGTGGTATACAATCTGTAACACTCTGAGTCCATGTACCTAACTTCGTTAAAAAAATTCCGTTTTAATTAAGGTGAAATGTCTGTTGTACCCTTTTACTGTATAACAGTCTGCGTCCCTAGAAACATGTAATATATGTTTGCGTCCCTATCTGAGTTCCTGGACCTAACTCACCCGAAACTACTACATTCGCCCGAAACTACTAGGGACGCATTGTGTTAAATCGTGTAAACCACAAGGACGCATTGTGTTAAATCGTGTAAACCACAGGGACGTATTGTGTTAAATCGTGTAAACTCAGAGATTTTTTAGAAATTTATTCATGATCCATTCTTTAATCTTCATCATCTTTTACATTTATTTTTTATAAATAAATTAACTATTATAATAAAATATTTAACTTTTCGTTTCTTATAAATAAATATAATAAATTCGTAATCATATATCGAAAGTAAAAAATAGATACAAGTTTATATATACTAGTAGGAAACCCGTGCGTTACAGCGGGGTCGACAAAGAGCTCCTAACAGTATCACTAAATCAAGTTTAAGAAATCATCATATCCAAACACATTATACCAAGGTTTAATACACAATTGTAATTTATAAAAATCTCAACTTTATGAAAAATTAGTCATCCCTAATAAGGAGTTCTTATAATCAAGATAAGAAAGAGAGTCTACTTAATAATCACAAGGTTTAATACACAATTGTAATTTATAAAAATCTCAACTTTATGAAAAATTAGTCATCCCTAATAAAGAGTTCTTATAATCAAGATAAGAAAGAGAGTCTGTTTAATAATCACATGATGTAAGGAAATAATAAAAATAACAATTTTGATCTTCAAATCTTCATCCGTTATCACTTTAGATGGAAAAATGATTGGATCCTTGAAATAATATACTAGGAAGCCCGCCGATGCTGCGGCCGACAATTTACAATTTGCAAGGGGTAACCGACCTGTACATAGAAATATACCCGTTTTGGCCCGAACTCACTTTTCTACGTATGTAAAAAGGACACGAGTGATAAATATTAGTGACATTAAAAACATTATATAAATAATGTAAACACCTAGCTCTGATGAGTTGGTAACCCCAGATTTCAAACCTCAAAATAAAGAAGTCCCTTGATGTGATTCTTCTTATCTTGACTGTCCTTTCTAAATTCCTATCAAGGAAAACCTTTTTTTTAATAAATAAATAAAAGTTAAGCAATGGATTTGTGTTTCATATGCAACCACCTTCATCTTTCCATGTATTAAGAGATGCCCAGAACTAAACGTGTGTGTTTGGATTTGCGTTATGAAAGGAGTGTTTAGATATAGTCTATAAATATTTATATTTGGAGAAGAATTTTTCTTGACTTCTTAAAAAGAAGCAAGTGATTATTATTTTCTTTTTCTCAAGTCATAAACTTCGTCAAATGCAAATCATGCTACAAAATATGATGGCCAGGAACTTGCACTCAAAGTTTACAAAACTTATGTTTGCGTTCTAAAGTTAATTAGAATAACTATATTTTAATAATAAATATGTAAATTTAGTTGGATGAATTCCATATGCAGTATTACTCGTATCATTTAATCCTCCCTTTTAAAGTATTTAAAGTTAAAAGGAACAACTAAACTGCTTTCACAAGCATATGATAGACATACCTTCTTTTAGATCTAATGTGTTGCAGTTGCAACAATTAGTGTATGAACCTGCAAGGCGAATGCCACATAAGCAAAATTAAAGAAAGAAAGTAATTACATTTGCGGTTAGCACATAATCTGTATCTTTTGATGTAAAAAATTCCATTAAAAGAAGCTACACATTGTATACAACCGCATATCGAACATATACTTTGAAAAAAAAACAATTATGATCAAACACACTTTTATTACCATAGATTCTGAACTAACATGTTGCATTTATTCTTGTTTTCACCATTCAGTATCTCGGTACATGTACCATTGTTTGGTACCCACTTCACACTTTAACATAATTTATTCCCAGTACAACACACACCAAAGCTCACACCATTAAATCAACTCCCCCCCCTAACACACACTGCAGTATGTGGGGCTATCATCAAAGTCACTCACACCAAGATTTTAAAGCCATTAAGCCCCCCTCCCCCACCCCCTGTTTAGATTTTTGAAAATCTTTCAGTTTCTTTCTTTCCAAATACACCATAATGTGGATGCTATTATCAAATAACATACCTTCCAGCTTTTGATTGACAAGTGAATCTGGTAATTGTAATAACTCACTGATTGACCTGGGAATATAGAAGTAAAACTTGCACCATTGTTGGACCAACCGCCATACCGTTTTAGCTGCTCGACACATGCTGTTTGATTTAATATCAAAACACATATTCAATAAAATGATGGCCACAAATCACATTTGCAGAAAACTGAAAGAAATTGTACATTGGACAAAGGAGCCAATCAATTAGTGGTGCAGCTAGCATTGGAAATGTTTGGCTTGTAGGTGGTATCTTTTGCTCCTGCAACAAACATAGGTACGCCCGTTGAAAAGCTTGAATATTAAAAAAATGTTTTATTCATAATTGTAGGTGGAGAACAATGTTTTTGCTATGATCAAATATTAAAAAAATGTTTGTGGGCTTGGTGTATATTCATAATTGTGTTTTATCTGAGATATGTTCTTTTGTCATTAGGTCAGGCACGCTATGACCAACAATAACTGCAGAAAATATAACCGATTCAAAATAATTAGACACAAAATCAATAAGCTAGATGCTAAAAACGAATCGTACCTTTGACTTTGAGAAACCTCTTGATTGTTAGTATTTATGATTATCAGCTTGAAGGCAAAGAAGCAACAGATTGGTGGCTGAATTCATAAGTAAATGGGTTGATACTTTCACCTCTAAATTAAAATGATACATACTCAGCTACAAAACCCAAATGTGTTCATTTGTTGAACAAAATACCACTACAATATCCAAGATTTACATACCTCAAAGCCAGTTATATCACCAATTTGTTTTTGAGGGTGCATCGATGGTGGTGACTCAGTATTAACATATGCACGAGAAAAAACATCCCAAGTGAATAGTAGGTCAAATTCCATAAAAAGGTAACACGAGTTCCCAAATTAGAACATTTAAAATGCAAAATTGAACTTGGGCTACCTTTCTCTTCAAATTGGTTCTTTGGTTTCCCACATTAGAACAGCTGTGAACTTATGTTACTTCACTATGAAATTTGGTCAAAGAAAAGATTGACAACCTCACACAAAACATCTTGGAGCAAAAACCAATTGATGGCAAATCCTAATAAAAATAAACACCTTCTAATAGGCAAATATTATGTCAATTTGCTAGTTCCAGAAAATGAGAGCATCTTTAATAGCCACTTAATTCTATGTTCACAATGTTACATAATTTGAGAACACCTTGTTAATTCTCAGCTGTATACATATTTCCAAAGCCCTAACTCTATATAAACATGTGCAGCTTATGCTAAGGCAAGTAAAGCCCTTGCATAAGGCCTCCCTTAAGGTTTAAGGCCCAAATTTATATAATATTAAACTATTATATAGCATATCATCAATTCAACATACCATCGGTTCTGGCATGTTTGACAGCTGTGGAGTTTTTGTTATCAACCTAAAACCACAAGCAAAACAAAATAAACCAATTTATCATCAACAATTCATACTAATTAAGGACCTGAAGAGAAAAAGAAAACCCTAATGTTTCATGTTCGATCAATTTATCCTAACATTGAATCAAACAAACAACGATTCCAGTGCATAAAATAGAAACTGTATCATAAATTTAAAATTCGAAAAACATAAAACAAATGTTAGCAATGGGGCGTGAAAAATTACGATAACAAACACTGGTGGTTAGTGTCCGAACAACAGTGATCGAACAAAACAATAATTACATTGAAAAAAGGTAGAACAACGCTAAATACAATCAAAATAGCAGAAATTAGGGTGTGATTTTACGAAAGACATGATGACGACGACGGGAGGAGAAATTCGATTACCTCTTTTGTGTATCCCTGGATCAGAAGGGAAGAAGCCGAGAATCGCATCATCAGTGTTCGATCAATGTTTTATTTTATGACTTTGATAGTCGGCGATGTCGATAATTGAATGGGGGGTTGATGGCGTTGGCGGTGATGAACTTATGATGGTGTAATCACACGAAACGTCTCCGATGACGTTGGTGGTTAACGAAAGGTCTCCGGCGGTAGAAGAAAGGTATCTATATATTTTTTAAAATTATAATTTAAAAAGTTTTTAAGTTTTTAAAAATACAATTTTCAAAACATAAAAATTTATATGTTACATTTTATCTATAAAAAAACATTTTTAATTTATCAGAAACGTTTTTATTTATTTTATAATGTTTTTTATAGAAAGCGTTTTGTTTAATTAAAAAAATAAGATTTGTTTGTTTTGATGTATCAAAACGACATTATTTGTTTGTTTTTTAAAAATTGATTTCAATTCTTTTACAGAAAGTTTTTTTTTTGTTTTTCAAAAACATTTATTTTAACTTTTTATAAAAGGTTTTTCTTTTATTTTTTTAAAATACAGTTAAATTTTTTTTTTACATAAAGTGCTTATCTAAGTGAATTCCTTAAATAAATCATTGTTTAAGTGAATTTATTTGAGTTGCTAAAAGACATGTATACCCATTGAACATGTTTTAGTTAAGGTTTAAGGGAATGGGTTAAAACATAATTAATAAGTTTTGATTATAAATAGGGGTTAGAAGGTAATTATACTCATTTGAGGCTTTATGAATGTGTATATCATGTAATAACAATTGTACAAGGTGTCTTAATATTTTTGTAAAATAACATTGTTATCCTCCTAATCCCTATTATACAGTAGTATAGATAAATATATACAAGCTCTTAAATATTATTAAAATACTTAATTTATAAATTTGTTTTATTGAAGTTTAATAAGTTTATATGTTTATAATGTATATAAAAAAAGATTGAAAGGGGACACACACCTTCAATGCGTCGCCACAAACTTTGAGAAAATGCTTGAAAAGTTAAAGACGTATGCCTTGATTTTGCATGTTTTGTGGCTAGGTCGCCTTTCTTTCTTTATTATTATTTTTTTTCTAAAGTTGATTTTCACTCTATTTAAACTAATATTATTTCAACATTTACATTATACTCATACACACAACTACTTTAGACTTCTAAGTCTTTATTTTTTGCATATGATCCTTATTGTGACTATTAAGTCAAAGTCAACAGGTTATTAGTCCCTGTGGTTTACACGATTTAACACAATGCGTCCCTGTGGTTTACACGATTTAACACAATGCGTCCCTAGTAGTTTTCAGGCGAATGTAGTTGTTTCGGGTGAGTTAGGTCCAGGGACTCAGACAGGGACGCAAACAGATATTACATGTTTCTAGGGACAGACTGTTATACAGTAAAAGGATACAACAGACATTTCACCTTAATTTAAATGGAATTTTTTAACGAAGTTAGGTCCAGAGACTCAGAGTGTTACAAATTATATACCACAGGTACTCTAAGCGTTAAAATTCGTGTTAGGGACGCATTGTGTTAAATAGTGTAAACCACATGGACGCAAACGGTAATTTACTCAATTAATAATTATACATGCCAAATATAATAATAAAACTTCTTTTATTCCAACATGCAAAATAACCAATAATTAATCCACTCCAAGATACTACTTGAACATACAATAAACATATGCGTTCAGTATAGTATAGGTCTCACGTTAACTGGTTTTAACTTTAACTATCCTGAAGGTAAGCAGTTAGCAAAATATTTATAGGTTTTTCTGGTAATTGATTATAACGATTAAAAAAGAGATGAACCTCACAAATAAATCTAAAATTGTGGGAGATCAAGTTTAGGATGAAAAAACCCCTCGCAAACAAATTTTGTAGGTTTTTTTTTTGTTAGTGTGATAATATCATAACTAAAATGATAACACGAGCCTGGATGTGTATGTTTGAATATCATCATTACTAGAAAACTGAATTTCACCGTCGAATAGTATCGAAAATTCACTGCCGAAGCCCCAGCCGCGAGCCTTGAACTCCTGAATTTACTCTTTAACTAGAGGAAACGCCTAAAAGAGAAGTAACTAGGCTAGATCAATTATCGAGTACTCTGATCTTGGGAAAGAGATTGCAATCGCCGCCGAGAATAAACATGTTGTTAAGGAGAGGAGGGGAGTTCACCGCCCTAAGCCAACCAGAACGTTAAAGAAGAGTTCTATCCGACATTCGGTAGGGATTATCTTATGATGCAGGAGCATCCGATCCGGCCGGCGACCCGCATAGAGGCGAATGAAGGTGGCGCCAGTTTTGACTCGATTCACACTTATTTTTGGAGAGTTTTTTTGAAGATTATCAACTATTATTTTTCTATTATTCCCTTTTCCTATTTTGTGGCGATTTGAATTTCCATGTTTATCTTATAAATTAGGACCTTTAGATTATTTTCGAAGTAGAATTTTCTTTTAAATAGTGTAATCGGGTCTTTGGAGACTTCGAGACATCCGATTGGCTCGAACCCTTCATTTCAAAGCCTTTGAATACACTTCTGAGCCATTTGAGTTCGCTTCCCGTCTGCATCATTTGGTATCAGAGCTTTGGTTGTTCAAATGGCTCTGCGTGAGGAGCAACGCCTTCCGGTTCACATATTCGTCCGAAGAGGCAACGACATATGCGTTGGTGGTCACGTACCCGGGGAAGAGATGGATCTTCTATTTGCAGATCTACCAACGAGGCAGCAAAAGCGATCCGTTCTGACTTACGGAATGCAAACCTTGGAGTAAACTGAACCAGAGTGTTCCATGTCCATGACTGAAGCTTTAGGGGAGAGGAGTATCCTTTCAATGGACGCAATCTATCCATCAAAAAAATGGATGAAGTTTAAATCAAAATGAGAAAAGATTGGGATTTAAATTAGGTGGGTTGGAGGGCTTACACTCGACCCCTGGAGATCAGTGTTAGATCTCACCAAAGACATCGACCAAAAGAAGGAAGGGAACGACAGAGCATCGGGAGAAAAACATAGCCAAATGGATTGATGTGGGGTGAGTTTCAGTGGCCGATCATGGTCAACGAAGGTGGGTCCATAACTACCCTCAAGAACAGCTTTGAATGGCTTTGAAAGGCGGCAGTGGGATGCCAATATGGAACGACGGTGGCCGAAGAGCCGCGATCGGTGATTAAAATCGTGACATTAGGAGCCGCGTTTCGGGTGATTTTTCACTCAGTAGTGTTAATTTATATGTATTAGGCCGAAAATTTTATAGTTCCGGCCCCCCTGATAGGAAAAAAAAATCCCGGCTCCCTCTGCGTTTTTATTCAAGCTTCGCCACTGTATACACGTGGTGAAAAATATTAATACATAAAATTCTTAAATCTTTATTTATATATTTTACAGATGTAAAAATGTATTAAATATACTAAGGATAAAAAACAAAATTCAAAATATGTAAAATTTAATATATAATTGGGTTTTGAAAATACGTTAATTACTATTTAATGTAATTTGACTTTCATTTACTATTTGATTGAAAATAAAAGTTACATAATTAGATTTTAAAGTTTCTTATAATAAGGGATAATTTAAAATAAATGTGTTTGATTAGTATAATTAGTATTTTATTTAAAAATATATTGTTATTAAAATATAGATGTGTATTTAATAAGAGAGAGAGGCGTGAAAAAAATAATAAGAATGAATATAGAGGTGACACGTGGCATGAAAAAACATTTATTTATTATAGACTAGCTTAGTTCCCCGTGTCTACACACGAGATGAAAAATATTAATATATAAATTTTTTAATTTTTTATTTATATATATTTTTTATGTGTAAAAATGTATTACATATACGAATGATAAAAAAACAAAACTTAAAATATGTAAAAATTAATATATAATTGAGTTTCTAAAATATGTTAATTATATTTAATGTATTTGACTTTCATTACTATTTGATTGAAAATAAACGTTACATAATTATATTTCAAAGTTTTCTTATAATAAGGGATAATTTAAAATAAATGTGTTTTATAAGGGATAATTTAAAATAAATGTGTTTTATAAGCATAATTAGTATTTTTTTTAAATATATATTATTATTAAAATATAGATGCGCATTTAAGAAGAGAAAAAGGAGGAAAAAAATTATGAGAATGAATATGGTGGCGACACGTGACATTTAAACTTTTATTTATTATATAGTATAGATTTTATGAACAAACATATTTTAAACGTTTTAAAAAATAATTATAGAAATAATAATAATTTAATAGGAGAGAGAGACGGAAAACAAAAAGAATTAGAAAAAGATTGTTTAATTAATAGGAGAGAGAAACGGAGAAAAAATGGTGAGGGTGAACATGAGAGTGACAAGTGTCTCATTCAAACCTTTATTTATTATATAGTATAGATATGATAGATTAAATCGATTGGTGGAAACAGTAGTGATTTTTCAATAGAGTTGATAGTCATGGGGGTGATGTTTAGGCCTGAAACCGGTGGCCAAGTAACCTTTGGCTCAAATTTATGGATTTGCATGTTGGGGAGATTGGGTTTGCTTTGGTGTTTCCCTAGAGTGACACGTTTTTGGGTTCTTGGCTTGCACCATGATTATGGGCAAATCAACATTCATAATCTTTACAATGTAATATTTTAAGATGGGTGAATTGTCTTTTACTCTTATGGGGTTACGATTTCTCCAAGGAGTGGATTTTTGGGTGTTTCAAAGCTACCAATTTCACCTTAGATCTACAACTTCGATCTATAAAGGAAGACCAAGGCCGTCAACAACTACCTGGAAGGAGGCGTTGGAAAAGTAGCTTTTGCAAGACTTGAGGTCGAGTCTTTTTCTCACCCAGGGAGTATGATGCAAGAACATCCGACCTAACAATCCAACCCAGCCGGCAACCGGCATGGAGGCGATTGAAGGTGGCGCCAGCTTTGACTCGATCCACACTTATTTTTGGAGAGTTATTTAAAAGGTTATCAGCTATTATTTTTCTATTATTCTTTTCCTATTTTGTGGGGATTTGAATTTCCATGTTTATCTTGTTAGTCCTTATAAATTATGATCTTTAGGTTATTTTCTTTTAAACAGTGTAATCGGGTTTTTAGAGACTTCGAGACAGCCGACTGACTGAAACCTTTCGATTCAAAGCCTTTGAATAAACTTATGACTTCTGAGCCATTTGAACGCACTTACCGTCTGCATCGGAAATCACCGACGGATCTTACAAAATCCCGAAAAGAAAAAAAAATGATTATTTTAATTATCGTCAGAAATTCCATTGATGAATACCGACAGATCCCACAAAATTCCAAAAAGAAAAAATAAAATTTTAACTATCGTTGGAAAATCCACTTAATTAGTGATTACCGATGGATAGTTACCGGATCCCACAAAGCCCCGCAAGAAAAAAAAAAGTAATTGCATCCGAAAATACGTCAGTGATTACCGACAAATCGTACAAAATCTCAAGGATAAAAAATAAATTCAAACTAGATTATTTAGAGAAATGTTAAATTTATCGTTAAAGCAAATCTAATATAGTTTTTGTTATATATATTATGGTTATTAACGCATAAAATATATTAGTCTCGTTGTCATGAAAGCAAAAAAATAGATGCAACATAGTATCGGCGTCTTATTGGAAGGTAATTATATCTTCAAGCTACTCGACCGGACATTGCCTATTTGGTAAATGTATTAAGCCAATTTGTTTCAAATCCTCGATAGGAACACATGGAAGCCGCTACACGTATCATGCGTTACCTAAAAGCAACTCCGGGACAGGGTATATTTTTGCCAAAACACGGTGGTTTGGAATTAGTTGCCTTTTGTGACGCCGACCCGCTCGGCTGTACATGCACTAGGCGGTAACGGACTGTTATATTCTTATGTTAATATGTGGTTTCTCGATCATCAGCAGAAGCAAAGTATAGAGCTATGGCCACTACAGTCAGTGAAATTTTGTGGGTTCGCTGGCTGTTACAACATTTACAAGTTATCACTACACTTGCCACTCTGTTGTTTTGTGACAACCTTGCAACTCGGCATATAGCCAACAATTCGGTGTTTCATGAACGCACAAAGCACGTAGAGATGGACTGTTATTTTGTTTGTGAAAGAGTGAAATCAAAGGAGATATTACCGCTATACATTGAAACAAAGAAGCAAATTGCATATTTCTTTACTAATCCATTGGGAGCTCCGCAATTACGGTTTCTTCTTGACAAGTTAGGCATTCGTGATCTTCATGTTCCAATTTACGGAGAGTATAGAAAATCAAGATTTATTTGGCCATATATTCAACCATATCTTTTATATTTTGATTGTTATCTCATTCTTTTTTGTATGGCTTCTACACTTGTATCGTTGTATTTATATCTCCCGTGGCTTAATGGAAAATCAATTGTTTTTTACATCATAATTTTTATTATTACGATTAAAACAAATGAAAATCAAAACATCACAAATAAAATCTGAAAAATGTGTGAGATCAAGTTTAGGATGAAAAAACCTGTCGCAAAAGCAATACCCCAAACAAATTTTGTAGGTTTTTTTTTTGGTGTGATAACATCATAACTAAAATGATCTTATTTTAATTGTCGTCGGAAATTCTATTGATGAATACCGACAGATTCCATAAAATTCCACAAGGAAAAAATAAAATTTTATCTGTCGCCGGAAAATCCGTTAATTAATGATTACCGACAGGGGCGGCCCTTAGGGGGCGGAGAGGGCGACCGTCCGGGGTCCGGTCTCCTAAAGGGCCCGTAAATTAAAAAAAAGAATTTATATATTATATATATATGTTTTTTTTAAAGTATATATATAAGCCCAATTGTTTATAAATCTGAATTTAACCAATAAATAAAAAAAATCTATATATATAAGCCTAATTTTTTTAAAAAAAATCTATAAATATAAGCCTAATTTTTAAAAAAATTATATATATAAGCCCGTATTATGTTTTTTTATATATGATTATTGAGTTTATATCATAGGGCCCATTTTTCTTTACATGTCCCGGGCTCAAAACGTTTTGAGAATTCTCGGGACCGGCCCTGATTACCGATGGATAATCAAAGGATCCTACAAAGCCCCACAACAACAAAAAAAAACTAATTCCGTCGGAAAGTACATCAGTGATAACCGACAAGTCACCCAAAATCTCAAGGATAAAAAATAAATCCCAATTCGAGTATTTAGCGAAATGTTAAATTTATCGTTAAAAGCCAAATCTAATATAGTTTTTGGATTTTTCTCCTTCCTCTCTTTATCCCATCAAAACATCAATCATTCTTCAAAGATTTTTGGAGAACTTACAAATTTCGGTTTCTCTTTTATCCTTGGAAAACTTACAAATTTCGGTTTCTCTTTTATTCCTCGTAAGACCAAGGGGCATACCCTTGTGGAGGTGAGGTGGACGGTGTGGCCCGTGGAACACCGCGCCCCCCATACGTGGTCCACAGGCGTGGGTAGATTTCATGGAGATTTCCACGCTCCACTCTTCCATTCCAACGGTCATAAAGCCGTTGAAGTGGCTAGTTTTTTAATTATTTTTAATTTTTAAATAAACCATTTTCCAAATCACTTTTAAACCATTTTTAAATCCTTTCACCCATTTCAAACCATTCTCAAACCACTTCATCCATCTTAACCATTTTCTTAACAAATGGACACACTAAATTCACTCTCTTCGAAATCGGAAGGTATTGCCTTGACTTATTTTGAGACAACTGTTACCACTATCATTGAAATACTAAAAGATGATGCTGAAAGCTCGAACACGTCTTCACACGAAGAGCCACTTTGAATAAAGACCATGAAGCTGCCCATAATCGTTTGGTTCACGACCACTTTGCTTGTCCCCCTTTATGATGATGAAACATTTAGAAGGCGCTTTCTACCGAGCAAACAATTATTTCTATGGATTTCTAATGATTTGGAACGCAAGATGCTTTTTTTTAAATTGGCATAGGATGCTAGAAATAGAAGAGGTTTCACTCCTTTTCAAAAGTGTACTGACGCTCTTCGTCAAATGGCATATGTATCCATCGTTGACACATTGGATGATTATTTGAAGATGTTCGAGAAAACGACACAAGTTAGTTTGTATAAATTCTATAAATGTGTCATTAACATTTACGGACCAAAATATTTACGCAAACCAACGGCGAGCGATATTCAACAATTGTACAATTGGTATGAATCGATGCATGGCTTTCCCGACATGTTTGGTGGCCTAGATTGAATACATTGGGAGTGGAGTAATTGCTCAAATACATGGCGCGGACAGTACATGAGAGGTGACCATCCTGCTCCAACAATTGTGCTCGAGTCGCTGGCATCACAATTCACAAGATCTATGGTTTTGGCATTCTTTCTTTGGAGTTGCGGGTTAAAACAACGACATAAACGTCCTTAATCAGTCTCTAGTATTCAACACCATGATAAGCGAAACCGAACTCGACTCTTCTTTTGAGCTTAGAGGAACAAGATATAGGTACGGTTATTACCTCACATATGGTATATATCCCGAATATGCTACTTTTATCAAATCGTTTACGTGCCAGGAAGGTCATAATAGAAAAAAAATCAAAGGAGCACATGAATCTACTAGAAAGGATATTGAATAAGCATTTGATATCTTAAGACAAAGATGGCATATAGTGAAAAACCCGGCACATGCATGGAAGTTCGATAAAATACGACGTGTTATGTATGCGTGCCTCATCCTACATAACATGATTCTAGAAGATGAAAGCCATGCGATTTTTGAGTTCAAAGAAGACGAATTTGAAGCGACAGTCGGTTTAGAAGAAGTTAGTGATGCCCAAAAAAATGTTTATGAATGGCATATACTCAACCATGACACACATCAATCTTTCACATGATTTGGTGGAACATATCGCCACTCTTCACCCCCAACGATCAAGTCTAGTTTTTTAGTTGTTATTTTATCTTTAATTATTAATGTATTTTTAATTATTAATATTTTCTATTTTATAAATTATGAAAATAAAAAAATATATATTAAATTTAATTAAAAGTTAAATACGACATGATAGTGTGAAAATGTGAAACCAACCCTTTAAATGTGAAAAATATGTGAAAACGAATGTGACGCTGATATGATAGTGTTGAGGGGTATAAAATATGGAACCATCCCTCTTGGCCTAACTCATAAACCCTAATTTTTCATATTTTACACTTTTATTCTATTTTAAAACTTTCTTTCTAAAATCGTCAACTATCAACATAATTAAATACCAAAAATTTATCTATCCATTCATTTATAATTATTACTTTTCAAAAAACAATTTACAAGTATTATTTTTAATTTAGAAAATTATAGATATTAGAAGACATGAACTGAAAATAAGATTGCGACATTTGTATAAATTTAATCTATTGTTTGTATTTTAACCCTCTGACACTGAAATGACAGGAGATGATAAAAAAATTGAACGTACATATATATAAAGAAACAAAATACCTTAATAAAAATAAATCAAATTATCATTTATAGTTAAAAGGAAATAAAATTTGTTTGACACTATTCGTATTTGCAATCACAATAACAATTTTAAATTTATGTATAAGAAATAATGCACAAATGGAAACAAACATATCACCCATCAAACAATAAGGCACTTTATTTGGATGTACCAACATCAACAACAATTTTATCATCGTCATCGTTATCGTTACCATTACCATTATCATTAACATCACCACCACTACTATCATCACCATTGTTACCGACATCATCTTCTTCTTCATGATCTATAAACAACCATGTCCCGTTGTCATATCGGACCATACCCTTGTTCTTCTCAACCCACCACCTAGCAGGAACATGACAATCATCATTCAAACCATCCGAATACTTATTTACTAGAGCAATCGCGCGTGGAACAACTAAATCAAACTCCCTTTCGTCACCTTGTGTACCCGCGACTCCATGTAAATAAGTCTCCATGTCATGCCATCTTTGTATGTCTCCGGGTTTTCTCAGGTAAGGAGACTTACTTGTATCAATCTTTAAAACTTCCCCAATGTGTGAGTACCCTATATTCATTGGGAAACACATCACTTGTAGTTTCAACGGGTAGTGTGGGACCACATCATTCGCGTTTTCAACGCGTAACACGCGAATATTGTCACCTAGTGATAAAAAGATCTCTTTGAAGTTTGAGTTACCCACACGGGGGCTAGCAAAAACAAAAGCAGTCACAAGAACGTCCGTGCAAGAAGTATCTGTCGGCTTGTTGTATCCGTTTACGACAATATCAACTGCATTGAGCGTTGCAAGCGCTCCACCCATGCTATGCCCGACAACCGTCAAACTTACATCTTCGTCCTTGTATAACTCTATTAGCCGTCTCACTTCTTCAAGAACCTATGCATGCCAAATATTGTGTTTGAACAAATTTCAATCTAAATAAATGTTTGTTATGTAAATTAATTCGTCCATACAAAAAGAAATATATTTGCTATGTAAACTTATTAGAAAAAAAGTAGGCACTGTCGATGTGCTTGGTATTATCAATTCAGTTTGGAAAGGGAAAAAGAAAAACATTTCCACATAACAAATATATTAATAAGTAAATTAAGATATTATTGTTGAAAACAAATAGGAATTCAATCACTCTAAACGCCGAAGAATCATAGAGAGAGAAAAAGATAAAAACTTAGAATCCACAAAAAGTTAATGACTAATGATTAACGACTTCTTGTTGAATTGAATCAAATGATTATAGAGAAATTACGAACGAAAATGAGTAAAATGATTTACCTAGATTCTCTCATCACGGTGTGTACATGTAAAAAATATAGTTTGATAACTCATAAATACTTGAGAATCGTGAGAACTCGTGTAAAAAACAATCAAAACTATTTTTTGTTTTTACTATCATTATTATTATTAAAATACAATATAAAAATTAATTTATTTCTCTAATTAATTTATTTCTCATATCTAAATTATTTTTAAAAAATTTTATACACATGTGTAAATAGTAAAAATTTACATGAGTATGCATTTTTTTTAATATATGAATACTTGTAAATTTACATATATAAACTAAATTTTTATGTTATATTCCAGTGATAAAGGTAGTAAAAACAAAAAAAAATCTTTATTTATTGGAGAGTGTATATTTAGTCCAATACATTATACAACAACCCAATACTAACTTAATTTATACACCAAACCGACTACTACATCTGTTGTCGATCGATCTTCGGAACCCCTAAATACCGAATACAGCTGCATGCTACGTCCACTTAGTAGAGAATGATGATGACCAAGAATGTTTTAAATATTTTTATTTTTTTATTATTTCAATACATTTATAATTAATTTTAAGCAAATTCGATTTTTTATATAAGCTTTTAAATATTATCAACTCTCTCGTTGGAACACGTGAGTTTAAGTAAAAGTTTTGTTTTTTTTATATAAAGTTTTGAAGACGTTAATGTATTTCACGGTTTAATGAGTTGCAATATGTATAGGTTTTGCCTTTTCAATTTTCTTCACGTTTTAACGCATCATAACACACGGGTTTTAATACCACTTTATATCAAATTTAGCACATTTTACTATTTTAGTGTGAAACTAACATTTTCCGGTTTTAGGTTCACATGGTAAGATTTTTAGATTTGAAGCAATTAAATACAATGATTTTAGTATGTTAGAGGTAATTATAATATATATATAATACATTTTCCGGTTTTAGGTTCACATGGTAAGATTTTTAGATTTGAAGCAATTAAATACAATGATTTTAGTATGTTAGAGGTAATTATAATATATATATAATACATTTTCCGGTTTTAGGTCTACCCACATCCATAAAAAATTCTCTTTCTCTCGTGAAGCCCCTCACATGAACTCCCTTACCCCCTTTCACACCAAAGGGGGGGTGGTGTTCCCTCACATCTCACGGCGTGATATACCTCACGGGTACCCTCCCGTGAGGGTATACCACATAGGGAATTTTTTGTGGGTGTTAGGTGGGTTCCTCAATGTGGCATGTGGGTGTGGGTGTTTAGTGGGTCCCCTATGATTAAATATATGGTATTTCACTCATTTTGGTATTTCCCTTGCTATGTGAGACCCAAGTGAGGAAGCAACCAAGGTGATGTGGCGCCCACGTGGCAGAAAAGCTACTCTCACTTGGGAGAGTCAAGTGAGAGCACATACTCTTATAAATAAATTTTTCATAAGACACGTGTCACTTTCTAGTGTATATTTAGTATTTTTTTCCTGCTTCTCTCTTATATTAAATAATGACATTAAAAGAAATATTTAATATAAATATAATTATGGATACTTTTTATTAAATTATGAATACTTATTATGTTATTAACCAAATGAATTTAATATCAAATAACATTTGTCAATTAAATAAAAAAATTATTACTCAGTTGAAAAAAATGTTGTAAAATTTAACTTAATAATATTTATAAATATAGCGTCAAAGTACATTTATTTAAAACTATTTTGACGAGTGTATATGTTAACAAGTTATATTATATTTTAGTCAAACCGTGTAATACATGGATTTTAAAGACATAATTTTTTTACTACTAATTATATAACACTACATTTGTTTAACCCGTGTAATACACAAGATTTAACCTAGTTTAATATAAATAAAAGAAAAATAGAAAAAGGAAACTATAAGAAATATTCAAAACAACTGATAAAAACATTAAAAATTCTAATAGGTTTGGTCCACCAATATAAATATATTTAATATTTAAGATGCCTTGTATCTAATAATTGTTGACTCTTCAATATATAAAATATAGATATAAGTTAGGTTGGTATTTAAGAGGTACCTATAAAAATATATCTAATACTTCAATTCATTTTTTCTTTTAGGGAGAAAAAAAAAGATTTTTCTAACTTAACTATATGACAATTTCAATGGTGTGTAACAAGTAAAACCAATGAGTGAGACGTTTAACACCATCCAGGGTTGGGTAGACGTACTTCGATTGAATTTTCAACGTACCACCTTGAAAGCATTTAATATGAAAATGAAAAATATTATTGATTTGATAAGTCAAAAAGAAGTCAACAAGTAACGTGGAGGAAGACGATGTCATTGAACTTAAACATCACTTAAGCAAAATAGAAAGAGAAACTATATTATCATGGTCTTGATAACTAAAAACTTAGAGAATCCTACCGATAATATGCTATTGAGATTAGTTAAGAGATTAGGTAAACCGTAGTTTATGATGGGCAAATGACTTCAAAAGAGTTGAAGACATAAAACTAGAGAAAGTTGGATTAAAAAAAAAGACCTACGATAGAGGGACTCAAATGCTAACCATTATGTCACCTACTTGAAGATCTAGTGATTTTATTAACATCTTCTAGTGCTCAATGACTAACTAAAAGAATAAATGTGTTGTTATCTATTTTAAGGTACATATTCCACCTAATAAGGATGGAGGGAATGCTCCCCGAACACTTCAAACTCGTCGAATGTCACATGAGTTTTTTTTTCAAAAGAGTGTTGAAAGAAAACTTATTTACCAAAATAGGTGATTTGAAAATTATTTCTTAAAATGGGTGATTTTTGAAAACCTTTTTTTTCTCACTCCTAATCTTATTAGATTAAAAATCATTTATATTTGAAAAAAGTTAAGGAAAAAGTTTCTAATAAAATTTGAAAAAAATGGTTAGGTCATGATATTTAAAAAAATGTTCTTTAAAATATTTATTACGTTTTAATTTGAAAAAATATTTTGAAAACATTTTTATGTTCTTTAAAAAAAGTTAAAGAAAACTTTTTAATAATAAAATTAAAAACAAACGTGTCCATTCTAGAAAACATTTTAGAAAAAAAAAAGTTAAAGAAAACATTTATAAAAAATTTATAAAAAATTTAAAAAACTTTTTATAAAATATCATGGTCCAACAAATTATAAAAAAAATATTAAATATAAACATTTAAATAATAAAATAAAAAAATAATAATAAGGCAAAAAAAAGAGAAAGAAAAAAAATCCTAAGGGATCGAACCAAAGTGTTTTAAAAAATTCTAGTTTCTAACATTTATTAAATGCTTTATTTTTTAAAAAAAGTTTCTAAAATATAGATTATCCAATAAAATTAGAAGAGAGATAAGCAACTTTTCTTAAAAACACTATTTTAGTAAATATCTTTAAGATAATACTCTTTAGGTAAATAAGTTTGTCAAGTACACCCTTTTAAAAAAAAAAACTCATGTCACATTGGTACGTTTTTTCCTAAAACTTCCCAATGTATGTTGACATGCACTCCACAAACTCTCCAAAACCATTTCCCAATTAACTAATTAATTAAACTAAATCCATATTAAATAAATATTAAAAAGCAAGTTTGAATTGTGAGGGTATATTACCATAGATAATTTACAATTGATTATCCATATGGTACAAGCCTTTTCTTGCATGATTTAGTTATTATTTTTTTTTTCTCATTTTAGGCTATTGTTTAAAAATGACAACCATGAAAAATAAAACAAAGACTTCTTTGTTCTTTGGTGTAGCGGTTTACGTGACTTTCCCTTGGGCAAGCGACCCGGGTTCGAATCCCACAGCTTCACCCTTTACCAGATTTAAACTCTCTTTTTGTCCCTTTTTCTTTTGCCTTTTAATTTTTTTCATGACATTTTTTTTCTTGCCTTTTAACTTTTAGCTAGAAATCTTAAAGCTCTTCTCGCATGGGGTGAGTTTACTTAAAGGTTTTGTGTTTATTTTATAAGCTTTCCAGAATGTTAATTTAATCCGTGTTTTAACGCACTCAACGCGCGTGGATGCAATACTTTTGTAATCAATAGCTATGGCAAAAAAAACCACTTATGTAACTAGGTATGTCTACGCGTCAACTAAATCGAAATACAAGAACTATGGGTCGGGATGCCACTATTAAATCGAAAAGCTAGAATTATCCGTCAGAAGCCGCCGCAACGCGCGGGGCTTTTATCTAGTTTATTTTTAAAAATATAAAAACTAGTTGTTTTAGTTATAGCCGTTGAAATCATTTACAAGCCCAAAAAACACACAAATAGGTTTTTGTTAAAATTTATATCGAATGTTTAGACAAAAAATATATAAATAAATCTGAAAATTTAAATTAAATAATAACTATATAATACTAAAAATAATATAATTAAGATTACAGGTCAAGGAGTGGTTCGGGGGGTTGACCAAATGTATAGCTCGAGGCCAAAGGGGAGGTAACACTGTTCCCGATTAGGGTCAATAGGGCCGAACCCTATATCGTCCACCCTAATAACCAAGTTTCATTAGTGTTCCACTAAAATTACTTACACTTTTTTCTAATAATGAAAATCACTCAAGTTTTAATATTATTCTATTATTGTGAATATTTTTTAAGCGTTCATTAAAAAAAATCACCTGAATGAAACTTATATAAAACTTGGTTATTATTTAGTGATTATTTTTTTTAAGATTAACCTCAAGTAAGAGGTAATTATGAAGAAAAAAACATTAAAACAATAATCATGTTTTAAATTGTTTCATTTAAGTCCACCAAAAAAAAACTAATCAAGGTTCATATATATATTTTTATTTTTTTTATTTCACAAATGATAGAACAATAAATGGAACTTGATGATGGAGTAATGGAGTTACTTTTATAGTGAGTAATGGAGTTACGTTTATAGTTAATAAAGTATCAATAACTAATTTGTTGTAACAATATATATTTTTTTGAAAGCTACTTTCTTAAACCCCTACTCTCTCGGGAGCAGTCCGGATGTTCCTGTGAGTCATGCATGTCTTTCCCAATGGGTTGTAACCGCAGCGGACTCGAACCCGGGACCCACCTAGGAGGAAACCCACAACTGGGAAAACCCCCTGACTCAACCTAGAACAATTTGTCCAAAGCGAGACTCGAACCCATAACCTTCCATTTGGAAAGTCATAGGGCTACCACTCCACCGGAAGGCTTTGTGGTTTTGTTTTAACAATATTAAAAGTTGTTTCATATTTTTATCACTTTATTTCTATTTTAATAAATATTAAGGAAATTAAACTCACTTGGTCTCTAGCACTTGATTTGTTGAAACTTGATTTGGGATCAGCACTAGTATAGATTGAATGCCATCCACGTTGAATCTTGACACGATCATCCCCTTTAAATATATCAGGAGCAGAAACTTTATTAAATTTAAGATCATTAATCCACTCCATCGTTTGAACTGTACCTCTCCAAGCAACCACAATATCTCTCCGCCCTAAAGCCTCCTTCCCCTCCTCCGTAGCCACCGCCACATACCCTATCCAGTTCGACTCCTTGCACCACGCCTCCCTCGACAACGACTTCACAAGGAACGATGGAAGGTTGATCGGGGACGTGCCATAGACATATTTTGTAACTTTATATTTGTAAGGGATTCCTTGCGCGATTTGGACTCTAGAAAGGAGATTATGCGGTTGGTATAGGCAGTCTCCCGCGTGCTTTGAGACGCTTTCTGCGTTGAAAGCGTCTCTTGCCGCCTGCGCCATCTCGCCATAGTGGATGATGTATCGCCGGAGATTGATGTCTAGAGGATCTAGTAGGTTAGACCAATTGTCTTCTCCACTAAGTGTCTTCCAATTGGTGCCCATTTTTTATTTCTTGTGGAAGTTGTTTTGTGTTAACGTTGTGGTATTATTGATCTTATATAATCATATAATGAACATATATTTCATCATGATAACCATCACTCTTTAATTATTGTTGTCATGACTTTGTCAAAAACATTATTTTAGAAGGTTTCTATGCACATATATGAAATAGTTGAAGATGATTTCAAAAAATTGTATTTAAGAAAAATAAGATTAAATAAAGAAAGAAAATGTCACGTTAATTTCTAAATAAAAAAAGAGATTGTCAACTCTTTATTTTACAACAACTTATTCAAATTATGCTTGTCAAATATATCAATTAATTTTAGGTTTTGGTAGTATAATTATTTAAAAATTAAAATAATAATAAATGTATTTGGAAGTTCCAACAGGTAATTTTTAACAAACTGAATGGTATAGCCAATACTCACAGGCATACATAATATCTGACGGGTATGAGACTAGATATGAGATACGATTTTACAATCGAGTATAAGATTGAAATTACTAATGATAGTGTCATCGCTAATAGAGGTGTCATGATTATGTAAATTCCACTCGTTTTATGTATTTCACTCTTTTGAAGACAATCAGTGAAAACAACATATTAGTGGGGTGTTGTGTGTTTTTAGTTAATAGATTCTTAAGGTAAAAGAACGATAAACATCACGAAGAAAATCTTGAAGTTTTAAATTTTATATATATACATATATATATATATATATATATATATATATATATATATATATATATAGGGGAAGGTTCCAGAGAAAACCATAAGTTAGGCGAAAACCGAGAAAACCACTAAAAAACCAATTTTACCCAATCATTTAATAGTTTTATTTTTTGTTTTAGTTTATTTTTATTTATTTATAAGAGTATCAATGTAATATTAAACATTTTTACCAAAAAACATTTTTACACATAGTGTTACGTATACGTAAACCTAAAACAAAAAAATTGGGGTTACGTATACGTAAATCAAAAAAATTATTTTTGGATACGTATACGTAAATAAAAAAAATTGCCTAAAATGATGTGGTTTTCTTGGTTTTCGCCTAACTTTGTGGTTTTCTCTTGATCCATCCCCTATATATATATATATATATATATATATATATATATATATATATAAATTCTATATATTTTTTAGTTTTAAACTCAATCACATTAGTCAATTACTTACGCATGTGACCCGAATTGTTTAAAAAAGTCTCAAGTTGTAATTAAACTCACATAAAAATTAACAGGCCCAAGCATATTTTTAAACTTAAAAAAAAATATCGATTATATTATGGTTTTTTTATATAAGATTATTTAGTTTATATTATAGGGGACCGCTTTTTTTTACATGCCCCGGACCCAAAACATTTTAAGGATTTTCGGAACCGACGTGTTGGATGTATATGTTTGAATATCGCCGTTTTAGTCATTGTCTAATCACCTCTCCATAAAATAATAATCTTTCATTTTTTTTTCTCATCAAACATGATTGTTTAAGTATGTCAAAATTCACAAAAAGAAAGAAAAACATATTGTAATTTACCAATAAAGGGAAGTTTTAAAAAATCAGATTTTTCCTCTAATAAAAAAAGAAGGTTTAAAACCTTAAAAAAATAAGCAACTCAAACAAAAAATTATAAAAAGTCTAATACATTTTTATGTACTTTGCAATTGTCTTTAATATTCTTCTTAACTCATGATCAAAATATCACATAAATATATAATCATCTCAATTATTGTTAATTTACTAGTTAAATAAGTATATTAATTTCCTTTAAATGGTTTTACATATATTTTAGCTTATTTGAATTGATATTTTAGGTAACAAAATTTTTGTTGGCAGTAAAATGGTTGGCAATAGAATATTGATCATAAACAAATAAAATGGTTAATCCTTATAGATTCAAAGACAGCGGTCGACTAGTTGGCTAACTCAAATACTTAAACCGAAGAAAATTAAAGGTTTGGTGCCAATACAATATACTCAAATAGGATTATTCCAACAGGTAATCAACAGTTAGGATTTTTTGGATGTCAACGGTCCAACTTTAAGTTTCAGAATTATGAAAGATAAGATCAAGATGATCGATGTCTTATTTTCAGATATTAGGTAGACTGGTATAACTTTGTCCCAAGGCTGCGGGGATCCACAGGGTCAAACGACGCGGAGGAACGGCGCCACAACCCACCCTCGCCAAACGGTTTCCGCTGCCTCTTTCATGCACGGTGTCACGGTGATGAAGGCAAAGAAGGGGGATGGAACGAGCGCGCGAGGGTGGAGCACCGCGAGCTGATATGGCACCAGCGGGATGGCGAGAACACCACGCCTCAACAGCAGGATGGAGAAGTGTGCAAGGATGTTGCGTCGTGCGGTGGATGTATACCGCAGGGCAGGAACTTAATAGGGGGCAGAGGGGGCCCAGGCCCGCCCTATTTTTTTGATTAAAAGTATTGATTTTAGCTCAATAGGTTTATTTCATATTAGTTATACTGTTTGGGCCCCTCCTAATCCAGATCAAAAGCCCAAATCTGTTCCACAAATTCACAAAAAAATGGTTTTTCCCCACTTTTTTGCTCAGAAGTATTGATTTCGGGCCACTAGGTTTATTTCATATTAATTATAGTGTTTGGGCCCTCCTAATCCAGACCAAAAGCCTAAATTTGTTACACAAATCCACTTAAAAACTTGGTTTTTTATGTGTAGTATTTTCGGCCCCCCAATTTAGTTGTTCAGGTTCCGTCATTGTATACCCGAGAGCCTTAGAAATCGGATTACACGGGAGTTTATACAAACAACATAGTTTTATTGAGGCCTAATATTTTATATGTTAGGACTACTTTATTTTGATAACTAAAGGTACAAATTGTCTCCTAAAAATAAAACATGCTATGTAGGAATGTGGTTTTGTGTATGTTTAGACTCTCTGATAATCGTGTAAGATCGCTTTCAGATTGGATTATTTCTATGGTATACACTAATATTCAATCGAATAAGAATCAGAGATTCATTAACGAATATGTGAAACTGTTAGGATTTTGGAGTATCTGATACTGACCAAAATTGACTTCTATATACGGGTAAATGATGCAATGATTCGTCATGACTGGTGGTTGACCACTGCCTCAATCGTCATGAACTGTTGTTTCGATTTACTTCGGACGAACAAGTTAGTCCGGATGACGAACAAGTTAGCTTAACCCCAGCCAGGGGCACTAGGGGTTACCACCTCCTACGACCCTTCTAACCAAGGGCACTGCCCCCGTACCCCCGTTGTTCAGTAGGTTTCGCCCCCTTGATACAACAAGGTGTCAATAGCACCAGAAATCATAAGATTATCAAACAAGTATAGTGTGCACTCCACACTTTCCAGCTTTTTTGATGTTTAATTATAACTTTTTATTTGGTCATTCAATAAATCCAATTACACAAAATAGCTAGATAACACTAGAATCACTCAGAAGCTATACATATGTAACTATTAGGTACGAATTAAAATTTATTATTATGTATAGATGACTTTTCTCTTGTAGTGGATAACGTTTCTTAAACGTTAGTGCAACTTGGTATTTATAAATGAAACTTAAAAAACGTGTTCAATGATGAGACTGTTTTCTTCATAGTTTAGGATTGAGATGATGTCATGAATAACGTTGATGCATGCATGTATGATTAAAAAGACATATTGTTAAAAGTAACTTCTTTTTGCTTGAACTTATGTAAGCCGTAAAACAGTGTTGGTCTTTGAAAACAAAAGAAATAAAAAATTTGGATTATGGTAGTTGAATGAAAATGATACTTCATAAGTACGTAGGTTTTTTTTTTAATGATAAGAATATATTTTACAATGAAAGACCGCGTGAGAAACAAATATATAGCCATTGGGCATTAAAAAAAGTGTAGTTTTTAAAAATCAAACCCCTGTATAAACCAATCTAAATTTTTTTTTCTCGAACTAATTTTAATTATCCTTTCCAACAATCAAATTCATCTCAAGTTCCAATCTCTTTCGATTTCTAGAATCTAGTTCATCAAGTTCAGATGATTCATCGTCATTTGATACGAATGTTCGTAACTTTCAATTTCTCGCTACAACTGTTTAAACAATGTTAAGTCATGAAGTTGAATATACCACAAGGTCAATAGTTCGAGTATTTAGAGATCGTGAAGTTATGCATAATTGTCTTGTGCAAGATTACATCTTTGAGAATCCAATATATGGTGATGAGATGTTCATAACAAGGTTTTAGATGCGAAAAGAACTATTACTACAAATAGTCGACGATATGGAAAGAAACTTTGAATTCTTTCAAACATATTAGGATACAAGACAGAAAAGTAGCTTTACGTCATTACAAAAGTGCACATCGGCAATACGTCAACTAGCACACGAGAATGTTTATGAAGCATTAGATGAGTATTGTATGTCTACAATATTTTTGTGAATGTGTTATTTAGTTGTATGGAAAAGAATACAAGCATGGGGGTTCGGGGACAACTCCCTAGGCAGGGTCAAAGAGGCAGAGCCCCTGTGAATGGCGCCCACGGTGGAAATATTTTCTATTACCTTGTTGAAATCCCACTAGAAGTTTTTTCGGATTTGCATAAATGATGGGAAGTTGCTTGGAATTTGACCATCGGTCGTAACTGATTATCGGTAGTAAACAATCAGTAGTAACGTATTCCATGAGTAGCAAATGATCTTCATTAGCAACTTGGTACTTTGGTAGAAACTTGGTGTTTGGGTGGCAACTACAACAACAGTAGCAATTGCAGAGGTAGTAACTTGGTCATCAGCAGTAACTTAGTTACTACTGATGGGGTTTCTGCGGAAGTGTTTTCCACTTATGTAACTATCTAAATGTCAACAATTATAACCATTAACTGTCAACCGTCAACTGAAAAGTTAATTATAATGGTTCGTCCTCAATAAATAGATTATATTTGGTCTGGTTTGATCAACCAATTGAATTATGAGTTTCTGGTACAATTTATCTTAATAGAAGTTTCATACATGTTCTAATTTTCTTTATATTATCTGATTATAGATTTTTTAGTACCATCAAAATTACTTTAATCTGAAAACAATTCAAAGGACTATCCATGAAACTCCAGACCATAAAACCTACCAAGATTTAAATAATCTCTCAATATGATGAGTGGCGAAATTGTGAGGGACATGAAGAGCAAATTATATAAGTTAGAAAAGTTTGAATGCCAGAACTTTAGAAAATGGCAGAAGAATATGCACTTCCTCCTAACCACCCTGAAGGTTGTATACGTTCTGAGTACGTCCAGCCAGAATCTAAGGCTGGTTTGGTCATGCTCTTTTATCATGAACGGTTATTGTTTCAGTGTGAGAAGCAGGGGTGGATCTATGAAGAGGCGAGGGGTACCTGATGGTACCCCTCAACTTTCGACGCGTAGTGGGAATTTTCGACGCGCAGCGGGAATTTTTTTTTTTTTTTTACTGTTTTATGTATCCAGATAACCCTGAACGAAATTTTAGATACCCCTGGATTTTTTTCCTAGATCCGCCACGGGTGAGAAGCGATGTATTGGGGCTGCAGGAATCTGAATGCACTACAAATGCACTAATGGTTTTATACTTTTATTTCGAATTGACCTACCAAAATAAACTGAGCTTTTATCAAAATTGAGTCAGTTTTTAATTTTCCAATGATTGAAAAAATTTGTTTGGTTATGGTTATATGTAAAAATTAAACTCATTTGGAGCTGAATCTAACCGTCCCGGAGCTCGAGTTCGGCTCGTTTAATTTATTAGAGTTCGAACTCAAACTCTTGTCTTAGGGGCTGTTTGGTAGCATTAATGATTCCATTAAGAGACTATCTCTGGATCGGTTAGAGGTAAGGGGTGTTTATTTCGTTAACAACCCACCTCTTAATGTTTATTTTATCTCTTAATGGTTCAACTAAAAAATCATGCTGAACCATTCAAACTTTGCCAAACAACCCCTTAGTGTCTTAGAGTTCTACGTCTAAATCTTGAGTTCTACACATATCTGACTGTTGGACTTCTAGGTTTATGGACTCTTATTATGGGCCCATACTTTGGACCGAGCGGCGAGGTTAGTTTCATAATTCGTTTTAAACTTTTGTTTTTGATCTTCAGGTTACTTCAACACAGAAACAGAAACCCTAACTTGTAAGTTCGTCGGTTTAAATTTTTATAAGTTAAAAACATTTAACGATTTAGTTAACTTGTTTTCAAGTTAAAACTATGTTATCTTAACTATAAATAACACTTGAAAAATATGCAGGAAACTATTGGGCCATTTTCTGAATAGCCTTTTTTTAGTACAAAATTTCGGTCATAACAGAAAAACCTAACCGATTCATTTCCGAAACTTATAATTGAAAGTTACAAGTTACAAATTTAACAAATGTCATTGAAAGGAAAAAGGAGCAAGGAAGTAAGGTTGGTCGAGAGAATACAGACTCTAAAAAGTCTTTTGAAGAGACATTAGTGTTGAGTTGATATCAATAATCCTAATTTGTGTTTGGGGAAATTGAATTCTATATGCAATAACATAAGTTTGCTTATACTTACAAATAACGAGATTTTTTTAAAAATATATCATTTTTAAATTAATATGAAATCAAATGTAAATTAGTGTTGATACCGTCTTTACAAACACCAGAATAGAATCATACAAATATTTTATTAACTTTGTCACATTTGATATGAGTTTATTTTACCAAAAAAATCAAATTATGAGTTATTATTAGACCCACATTAGGCATACTCGCAAACGCGATGACACCGTAGAAAGGGTGCATAAATCAGTTAACCGTTTCTGGGACCGAACCGGTTGTTGATCAACGTGGTCAAAACGGTTTATTCCAATAACCGATTACAATTATTGAATGGTCAAAACATATTTTCATCATTGATTTTTTTGATCTATAGTTGAGATTAATTAATAGTATTTGTTTATAAAATAATAAAATTTATGGGTTTATTTATTGTGTTTAAGTGTATGTTATAGAAGATTCTTAAATTTTTGTTTTTGAAAATCTCCCTCTCCCTTTATGTAAAACATATATCTTTTTTTTGTGTAAAACATATATCTTTTTTTTTGTGTATAATCGATCGGTAACATAAAAATAGGTGGCACTTCTTGTTGATTAGAGTTCTTAGGATACTCGGGATACTTAGACTATCCGTAGTGGGTCACGCCCCCACCTTCCCACGCTTCCCCCTTAATGGACCAGCTCATATATGGGCAGAGAAGAGCCCTCACCCTCGTGACCATACCCACGATTGCCCCCCACGCCCCCTCCACGTCAGCCCGGTCACGCCCCCTCCGTTACCCACTACGAATAGCCTTAGGGTTATGTCCATAGTGAAAAGGATCAAATGTGAACCAATTTTAAATGTGAAAACCAAAAAATCAAATTTTAACCATATATTTATTATAGGTAATTAGATGTTTGACTTTTGAAAAGTAAATTAAAATAAGATAAAAATAAATATGTGGTTAAAATTTGTTTTTTGGTTTACGAGTTCACATTTAATTTTTACCTATGTCCATAGTACCCTTATGTATCAATTCATCTCCTACTAAAATTAAATTACACGAATGATACATGTGTTATGATTATATATTACAATTTCATCATTAACATTTGAAAAATAATATATTTAGTCCCAATCTTTTATAACTTTGTATGGAAATTATTATATTATATTTCTTTCTATCAACAATTCAACATCTTCTTCAAGTCCACCTATGACAAAAAAGGAACTTCAGATTGGCTTAGGGGTTTTCTCACCTATGATGGTTTGTTGTAGAAATTGCAGAAAACGGATTGAAATTCTTGAATACTCTGAAAGACGTGTTGATCACTTTCAGATCAAAACTATTTGGTGGTTCACCCAAATGTTTGATCGGATACAAATCAGAGTTTAAAGAACACCAATATGGAGAATTGTGATTAATGTTATCTGAACCAGAGAAAAAACGTATGATCAGAAATGAAGAGTAAAAACTGGGAAATCAGATAACTGTCAAAGGCTGTTATCTCTTTTAATTTCAAATTCGAATTTAATTAAATCTGCCTAATCTTTTGACAACAAATTTTATATAATAAATTATATAAAATTAATTTATAATGCATTTTTTATAAAGCAATAAGTGTCAGGAGCTGCCGCCCCTTGGACACCGCTTCCGGGGCTCAAATAAGCATCCACTCCGCACTTTCTAACTTATTTGATATTTATGATAATATGTATTAATCAAACAAGTTAATCCAATTATACTAAAATATCTCATATGTGTTTCCTCTGATAATGATATAGATGATCGGGTGTGCCAGAGACGCATCATTGATACAAATTGACGTTAAAAAAAGGTTGAGGGTAATATAGAGGTGTGAATTGGGGGTAACTGATATGACATTGATCCAACGGCCAAGACGGGGGCAGTCTAGCAAGATCACTGATTCAGTCTCCACAGTATCCTTTCTTTAAAAGAAAAGTGGCCCCACATTAAGAGAGAGTCCTATTCCTATACCATCTTCTCAATTCGTCTATCGCCAACATGTCATGTCGCTGTCACGTCATGTATGTGAGTATGTTATGCTGGCGCATGCTGGGTCCCGCCACTGACCCCACAAATGTTCACCTTTCAGATTTGTTTTATTATACACCAGCTTGCCTCAATATTCACTTACTACCCATTAAGTCCCTCTACTTTTACTTTATGTTACTTTTAGTTCTCGTACTTTTCATAACTTTTTTTTAGTCATTGAACGTCCAACGCAATTCAATTTTTGCCAAGCTCGTTCGTATGAAAGTGGCTTATTTGATCTCATGGGCCTATAAACGGGAAACAAATAAATAAATAAACATGTGTTGTGTAAACTGATGCAACAATCTCGGGTGTTAATAAACAATTTTTTTTTTTTTTTGTTCAAGATTAAAACGGCAAGAAGTACCAAAATTACAAACTGATGGCAGGTAGACGGGCAACAAGCTGCGCCGCTACCCCTTCTGAATAGCAAATCCTACTCTACTAAACACAAAGTTCCCCCCTATATATGCGGTGTTACTGCTGACCACCCGCTGAACCCGCTTAAAGAACCACACCGCATCAGGGGCGAGAGCGCCAAAGGTGTCAAAGGCAAACGGTACGAACACGTGCTGATTCACAAGGCAAGTTTTTTCGTGCTTAGCTACTTTACCCGCCTCTGCCTTGTTTATCGCCTGACCCGCCTTAAACCCATGGTCCCTTATCCCAACTAGGGGGGACACACCTGTCAAATCAACACATGCGTGTTTCCCTCCTTCCCATGCAAAAACAAGAATGTCAGCGGGCCGAAGGGTTGATCTCCCATCTAATGGGTCGGTCAAGAAGTTCACCGGGGCTTCCTTTTTAGCCGAGATCCCTGCCCGCTTAAGGACATCAAAAAGCACATCTCGAACTAGGTCATGTCGGTATTTGAAGCCCGGTAATTCTCTGCAATGGACAGCATGCTCTCCAAAAGAATCCAAGCAAGCCTTCCGACAAACAGGACACGGGTCATCAACCGGGAAAAAGGGTACCATCAGCCGGTATTTGAGGATAGCCCGATATTCCACTGGCGACATACATTGCCCTAAACCTTCGATGGAAACAACTGACAGGAAATCCTGAGCATGGGAGGCTCGCAAACACTCGAGCATGGCTCGCTGCCGCGGGGATAAAGCGAACTTCTCTTCAAATGTCTTGACAATTTCACTATATAAAGCATTCGCCAAAATTTTCTGGGCTTTAAGGGAGGCGGTGTCTTTAATATAGAAACCGTAAATATCAAGATCGGGAAGAGAACTATGCAGAGTGTCCAACGCACCCCTGTAATCAGAGTCAAACAACCCACCACCACATTCTCGAAGAATGTGGTCTTGAAGAACCCAAGATTGGGCCCTTGAAGCCACAAAAGCGTAGGAAGAGGCGTCCCCAGCCGAGCAAATCCCAAGACCCCCAAAGCGGGTCGGGAGGGAAGCTAACCTCCATTGGAGGTCCCCAAAAAAGGCACCCCCACAAACAACAATGTCCTCAATCGTTTTCCGAAGACCTGTGTCAAAAACAGAGACGGCTTCCCCGACATAAGAAGGCTGACAAGTCCTGAGCCCAAACAGCAGTTTAGCAACCCCCATGCATGAACGAAGCAGGAGGAGTTCGCTCTGAGGGTTCCGAAGGCGTTTGAGGCATCCCATCAGGTCAACCGCACGTTTGGCTCTTTTGAGGGCCAAACCACTAATAAACTCCCCATCTCTGCTGACAGCACCACCTAAGAGTTTCACCCCATGCACCGGCCTACCAATTTCCCTCGGAAATAAGCTCTCTCGAGTCTTCACCCCGTCGCATGTAGGCCAAAAAACTTCAGTTTTTTTGATGTTAACAAGGAGGCCCAAAGAGGGGCCCTCCACTCTAATGATGTCTAAAGCCTTGGCAACCTGAGTAGCATCTCCACGAAGGGTCCCATCATCCAGGTACCATGCGTGGAAAAGAAGTTTGCAGCGATCTCTGATCCAGAGGACAAGGGGGTGTAAAACAAGGGCAAAAAGGAGAGGCCCTAAGGGATCCCCCTGCTGAACCCCCGTGGAGGACCAAATATAATCATTCCCCACATAAAGTCTAGCTGGCTGGCCATATAAGAAATCAACCCAAGCAGAGATAGATGGACACATTTTCCTCACCTCATTTAAAAGAGCAGTTCTATCCACAAGATTAAAGGCATTCGAGAAATCGACGGTAAGCATAGCCAGCGACCCGTCTCGGTGGTGCGCATTCACGAACCTGTTCGCACTATGAAGAACCGCCTCAGCCCCGTTTGGAACCCCGACCCCAAACTGGAAGTCGCCAAGGTATTTGGCCATATCCCTCCCCACCCCCTTCATAGCAACCTTGGAGACTACTCTCCTCCAGATTGAACCCACTGCAATAGGCCGGATCCCATTATCGGGCTTGAGAAGGGGCGTAAGGGGAGCAGATGCAACGAATTCCGCCAAACTCCTTGGGCAACCCCCCCTCAAACATAAGTTAACCATAGCTGCAATCGCCCTGAGTAGACTAGCCGCAATCAAGGACCCTTCCCCACAAAGGGCGTCCAAAAGGTGCTGATCCCTCAAACCATCTCTCCCACATGACGTACCTTTAGGGAAAGATTTGATACACACTAGCACACTGTCAGTCTCAACGACAAGGGGAGGGTCGGTCGGTAAGAAAGCTGGCATGGTAGGCGGGGGCATACACGGGTGCTTATCCTCGAGAGCTTTCGAAGTTTTCTTATCGAGTGGTGCGACCCCCGAAGAACATAGAACCTTAACTGCAGCGGTAAAATGACCATCGGCAACCTTACGTAAACACTGCTTAATAGAACTCGTATCCTCGGTTTTATTTTTATCAGGCCCTTTCTTAAAACCCTCACAACCTTCCTTCACAGGCTGAGCAAACAAAGACTGAATGAGAGTGCCAAACCCCTCACGGTCACCCCATTGAGCCAGCGCCCGCTGTATGCTGAGACATTGACCGTTCTTCCTGTTGCCCGACCTCTTATCTTGGTGGCTGACCGGCGTAAATACACGTAAAATACATCGAGGTAATAGTAGAAGTCTAATCCAAGCATCAACCGAATCAGGCATAGCCACCACATTATTCAAAGCTTTGGTCAAGGCTTGGGCAAACGCCATGCGACAACTAAAGGGGATGCTCTTAACCGTTTTAACAGGGAGAGAAAAAACCCGGTCAAGAAGAGCAACATCAACACATACCTCTCCAGACGAAGAAGCCTCCGTAGCGACACACGGTCTAGGGACTCCCACAATAAAATCCTTCTCACCCCCTTTCCTTGGCATAGACCGAATAGCCTGATCTTCATGGTGACACGCCCGACTGAAGGAATGAAGGCGCATGCACTCCCAACACAACCATTGATCAGATAACCTCAGGGCTTCACAAGTAGAGGTAAAAAGATTAGGGTCTTCAGCAATAGCACGCCTCAAGGTATCTTTCCTATCATCCGAACCAAAATGATGACTTTTAAAATGAGCAATGAGTCTTCGGATCCCCTTAGACCCAGCCACACCATCGGGGCAACAATGGAACCCCTTGAAGGGGCAAGGCCAAAAACCATTGGACATGGCCTAAAAAAGAAACCGACTAGCGAACAACATCAACCAAGACACTTAGGCAATGTCTCCACCTCCCAACGAGAAGGAAAAACGAAAGAAACCTAACACCCGATGGTTCAAAGGTTTTTTGAACCCGAGCTCATTGAAAACTTATTCCGAGCATTTCATCGAACACCTTGCGGGCGCAAAAACACTTCGGGCGACTTGACCTGTTAGAGCTGTAAAAAGGAAGGAGCTTGATCTGGAATTGCAAATCTTGCTTTCACCGACCGTATAAACGTACTAACCGTTTAACCTTTTCTTTCTTTTTCTTTTCTGGATACACAATTTTATATATATTTATCAATCATCTTTTTTATTTAAAAATTTTTAGTAGAAAGTAACAGTTTTGAAATAATAATAAAATCGGTTCAAACCATCTAACAAAATCTAGTTAATGTATATGATCAACTTCTAGTCCTTGAAACCATAGTTAGCAGTTTGATGGAGAAACTTTAGCAAAATCTACCAAACAAAATCATAAAATAGATAGACTTAATAATTTAATAATGTATATGAAATATTTGTGAAACGTCCAATGTCAACTTAAACAGAGGTTGGTCCGGGAAGAAAATTAGGGTGGTACGAAATCTTTAAAAGGGCCGTATGGAGGAGATTAAAAGTTGTGGGAGTGAAGTAATAAAATAATAATAATGCGTTTATTATTATAGATTAATCAGGTTTAGATTAGGATTAAAATTGTTAGCGTTTTAATTATCTTGTGAGTCAAGGTTTCGTTATTATAAATAGATATAGTATTACAATTGTAATTTACGTTCTTTTCAAGCTAATAAAAAAGTTTCGATCATTGTGATCAGATCCATCAAGTATTTACCTTGTTTCTTGGCAAGTTTCTTATCGCCTAGATTAGTGACTAGAGTTTTTTTTATCAAGGAACGTGTGTTCACATTTCTTGCAGCTTGATTAGGGTTAGTGACAACAACGTAATCAAGGAAGACGAGAAGCGATCAAACCAAGAACAAGCATAATCATATTGGTTGAGTTTCAGGTTGTAGGATGTATTAAGAAAATCAGAAATTTGAGACACCATCTGTCCCGATGCTAAAAGGCCATCGAAAGGAACCGTCTATGTCCTATTGGCGGAAGCGTCTTGTGTTGAGAAGACAAAGAACAACACAATTAGATCTGTGGCATCAAAGGCCTGGTCACGTGGGGTATGAAAAACTTGGTATGATAATGAACAAGCAACTAATTGTAGGGCTGCCCGGGATGGAAGTAAACAAAGATGAAGTGTGTGTCGGATGACAATTCAGAAAGGCTCACCTACTTCCATTTGATCACGGTACGTACAAAGGGAAGTTCCCACTCGAATTAGTCCACTCGGATGTGTGTGAACCCATGAAGCAACCATCACTAAGCGGTATGGAATATACGATCACTTTTGTAGATGATTACTCACGTTTTGTTTGGGTATTCTTTATGAAACAGAAAAGTGAAACCCTATCCAAGTTTAAGGAAATTCGCCTTGAAGTTGAACATATAACCGAACGTTCAATCAAGATCCATCAAGTATTTACCTTGTTTCTTGTCAGTTTAGGGTTCGGTTTTTTAGTGTTTTGTCGGTCTAGCTAATGGTTTTGAACTTGGAACCGACCGTGTAAACGTACTAACCGTTTAACCTTTTCTTTCTTTTTCTTTTCTGGATACACAATTTTATATATATTTATGAATCATCTATTCTATTAAAAAACTTTTAGTAGAAAGTAACAATTTTGAAATAATAATAAATTCGGTTCAAACCATCAAACAAAATCTAGTTAATGTATATGATCAACTTCTAGTCCTTGAAACCGTAGTTAGCAGTTTGACGGAAAAACTTTATCACAAAATCTACTAACATGTGTTAACACGCCGCAATAGAATGGTGTATCAGAACGCGAGAACCGACATATAACCGAGATGTCAGAAAGCCTAATACATGACGAACATACGAGAAAGGTTCTGGGCAGAATCCATGAAGACATCAACATACATAATTAACCAAACACCACAACAGGGACTCAATCTCAAGTCACCTTTCGAGCTACTGTTTAACAAGAAGCCAAATGTGACACACTTTAAAGTTTTGGGGTGCGTTTGCTATGTGTTTGTTCCAAACCACCTAAGGCAAAAGCTCGATAAGAAGACGGTGTGATGTATCTTCATAGGCTACGATGAAGAACGAAAAGGATGGAAATGTTGTGATCCCAATACAGGAAAGTGCTATGTGTTAAAGACATGTGGTCTTTAACAAAAATTCAGCCTAGTGGACGATTGAAAACACAATAGTTCCAGCTTCAGAAAAGCTGAAACAGGACCTAGAAATAGGGATAAGCATTTGGTACCGAGTACCGGTACCTGTACCGATACCGTACCGGTACCATACTGAACTGGTACTCACTTTTACCGATACCGGTACGGTACCGATACCAATAGAGATGAACATTTTGTAACAAATACTGGTATCGTACCGAACCGGTACCGTACCGATAAATTCGGTACCGGTACCCACTTTTCCACAAATTCGGTACCGGTACGGTACTGATCTCCTCACTAGAAATATCCAACGTGAATCTGAAATTTGGTGAAGAAAGCGGGGATGATCTGGCGGTAGAAACAGACCAACAAACTGACTCGTCTGGTCAGTAGCAACAGGTGAAACAATTTGTCCAGAATTTCCAGATTAGTGATCAACCATCCGAGCGGCGTCGGTCAATCCGAGAACGAAGACAAAATCCTCGATCTGCAAAAAAGACAGCCGCAAATGTAGCCTTAACCCTAAAGGAGGCATGCGATAAAAGTGAACGGATCGATGCTATGGAAAACGAGTTGGAAGCGCTGTCACGAAATTAAACATTGGAGCTCATCCCAAAACCAGAAAACGTTAACCCCATTGGGTATATAAAGTTAAAAGACGAGCTGACGGATCTGTGGCACGGAAAAAAGCTCGCTTGGTAGCACATGGTTTTACTCAAGAATACCGGCTAGACTATAATGAAACGTTTAGCCCGGTCATAAAAGTTGACAACGTTTCGAGTAATAATAGCTTTGGCAGCCAGTTTTACTATAACATTTGGCAAATGGATGTTAATAATGCATTCCTCTATGGAGATTTGGATCGAGCAATGTACATGTATCAGCCTATCGCTTTGGAGAACAAGAAACAACCCGGGTACGTGTAAACTCAAGAATGATCTTTATGGTTTGAAACAATCACCGAGAGCATGGTACAGGAAGATGGCAGAATTCTTAGAGTTTAACGGGCAGAAGCAAGTCTGTTTGTCAAAGCCGTTGGAAGCAAGGTTACAATTGTACTTGTATACGTCGATGATCTAGTAATAACCGACGATCTTGTGGAGGAAATCAAACAATTGAAATACAACTTGAATACCCGATTCAACATGAAAGACTTAGGGCGACTAAATCATTTCTTAGGTTTGGAACTTGAATATGATCAAGTCGGGATTATGCTACACTATAGAAGATACACAAAGTCAACTGTTAGCAAAGTTTGACATGGCAGAGTCAAAATAAGCAGCAACTCCTAACGTTAAAATCATACCAAAAGAAGGGAAATAACTCTAAGACCCTATCGAGTATAAGAAAATAGTCAGGAGTCTAATCTATTTGACTTTGACTCGACCCGACATCTCTTTCGCAGTGGGAGTACTTAGCCTATTAATGCAAAGTCCAAGAACATCACATTTATATGCAGGGAAGAGAATAATGTAATATGTGAAATAAACTTTAGCAAACGGATTAAAGTTTGAGAGAGAGAGGCTGGAACATAATTGTTTGGTTATTATGATGTCGATTATGCATGGGTTCCTAGTTGTAGAATATTAACCACGGTTTATTTGTTCAAGGTGGGTAACACGGTTGTCTCGTGGTGTAGTAAACGACAACCTACAGTTTCATTATCGACAACTGAGGCTGAATATAGAGCCTCGACCATGGTGACTCAGGAACTAGTTTGGCTTGTTCGAGTTCTAGAGAATCAGAACCAAAAGATAGACTACAAAATCAGGGATGGCAAAAAAACCCAAGCCCGACGGGTATACCCGAAACATTCAGGACTGGTATACCCGAAACCCGACGGGTATGTGACCGGGTATGGGATTAGTTTTAAAACATTTCGCGGGTATGGGACGGGAATAGGATTAGGTGATACCTGACCCGATTACCCGAAATCACATACCCTTTTACCTGAACCATATACCCGAATCATATTCTCGAAAAGTTTTAATTTTAATTTTAATTTTCTCTAAACCTTTGCCTTTTAATGTTTTATTTTAGTAGGTTAACTATGTGAAAAATTAATTTTTCTTTTAAATTATATATTTGAAGATATTAATGTATGTAACTTATTTATATTTAATATATTATGAAAAATATAAAAATAGAGTCCTAGAAATGTACATGATACACACCCAACCCAACGGGTATTGGTCAAAACCCACGAGTATACCCGATACCCGTGGGTACGCCTGATACCCGACGGGTAATTACCTGACACAAGCCCGACAGGTAATGGGCCGGGTATGAGACACGATTTTACAACCAGGTATGGGTTTGAGAATAGAGATACCTGGCCCGAACCCGACTTGTTGCCATCCCTATACAAAGTGAAGTTGTACTATGACAATAAGTCGGCCATTCAGTTAAGGGGAAATCCAACTTTCTACGCAAGACGAAGCACATTAAGATTCATCATCACTTCGTTCGAGAGAAAGTACTGAAGGGTGAGATATACATGACTTATGTTGATACTGAGCTACAACTAGCGGATACCTTGACAAAGGGGCTGCAAAGAGCAAGATTGCAAGAACCGTGATCCAAGATGGGAATGAAGGGGGTCGACATTGAGAGGGAGTGTGAAACGTCCAATGTCGACCTAAACAGAGGTTAGTCCGGGAACAAACTTATGATAGTACGGAATCTCTAAAGGGACGGTATGAAAGAGATTAAAAGTAGAGGGACTGAAGTAGTAAAATAATAATAATAATAATAATGCGTTTATTATTATAGATTAATCAGTTTTAGATTAGGATTAAATTTGGTAGCATTTGAATTATCTTTCTGAGTAAGTTTTCGTTATCATAAATAGCGATAGTATTACGATTATAATTTACGTTTTTTTCAAGCTAATAAAAAGTGTCATTCATTGTGACCAGATCCATCAAGTGTTTACCTTTGTTTCTTGACAAGTTTTTTTTTATCCTGGAAGGTCTTCCAATTTAACATTATTTACATTCTAACTAAATATTAATTTTCCATGAAACCCACATAACTTTTTACACAAAAATGATCATATCTATTTAGAGATTTGTTTTATTACTATGGTTTTATAAGTATAGAGCTTTTTACAAACTTTATAACTTTTGTGGATTTAAAACTAATAATGAAAAAATCTACACTCTAAAATCATCTTTTTTCTACGTTTTATTTCAAAACAAGAGTCAAAATATATTGAATTCCAAGTAAGATGAATATAACTACAGAATGTAATTCTGCCCTGGTAAAAAGCAATCACTTTTGTTAAAGTTTTTGGAGTTGAAGTAGAAAGGAAATAAGTAAAGGGAGTAAAAGTGAAAATTTAAAAAACCGAAGGACAATAAAAAATTGAATGAAAATGACAATGCTTTTTTTAATAGAATAAAAAAAAAAGGAGCAAAATATAGGCGCATGCAAAGCCGTCATCATGTTGTCCTCTTTGTCCCGAGAAATCTCCATTGCCACCATCTCATTTCAAGCCTCCCTCTTTTAATATATTTACCTTTTCTGCCCTCTGCCAAACCACTTTAAAAATAATAAAAGTGATAATAAATTACTGTCTAAACAAATACCAACTTGTTTACAATGATAGTTTAATTTAATTAAGTTATTTTATTTATAAAAATTTATTTTTATATACTTTTTAGAAATATATGATTTATAATATTAAGTCGTAATATAAAGATAAAAGTGTTCAAATTAGGTTACTCAAGTTTAAAAAGTGTTTTAATTAAGTCACTCAGTTTTCATGTTTTATTTAAATTATATGTTTTAACATGGTTTTTTAGCATTTTTTTTGTTTCAATTAGGAATTTTTTTTCTTTTTTCTTTTTGTTGCTGATGTGGAGTGATAACGTGGATTTTAGTTTTTTATTTTTTAATATAATTAACATGTTTTTTTTAATTTTTTAATATAATTACATATATTGGAAACCCGACCCCCACATCTTCTCCTCAATTTCTTTCTTGACACAAAAAAAATCCGATGATGGCTTGATTTGAAGGTTTAGTGACCTAATTTGGACAAAAAATACATGAGTAACCTAATTGTAACACTTTTAAAACTTGATTACTATTCAGTGACATTTTCCTAATATAAAACTTGTAGAACTTATCTAAATAAATACATGTTGGTACGTTAAATATTTAGTTAGTTTTTTACAAAGTTCAAAATGAGTTTTTACGTGTGAGTTAGAATCGTTGAAATCTTATTATTTCATCTCTAATCTTTTATGATGACGACCATTTAAACTATTAATTAGTTGTAACATTTAATTTATTTGTTCTCACAATTCTTATTTAGGGCCGGTCCCGAGAATCCCTAAAACGTTTTGGGCCCGGGACATGTAAAAAAAGCGGGCCCTATAATCAGAGATGACTCAGTGGCATGTGCGGCATGTGCCGCCGCGCAGGGCATGTAATTTTGATGCTTTTCGAGGGGCGTAAAATTTTTAAAATATATATATATATATATATATATTATATAAAAAATTATATTTTATAAAAAGCTATAAAATTTATATATATATATATATAATATATTTTGATGGTTTTCGAGAGACCTTTCTCTATAGTCGCGCTGGCATTTGAAATCTCAGATACGCCTCTGTCTATAATACGTGGCATAGCCATGATTTTTTTTCTTATGGGGTCGCTATTTTTCGGTGCTCGGATTTCGACAATTCGACGTTAGAATTTTCGGGTCGGTTCAGGTTTAACTGACTATGGTGGCTCAACCATTTTGGAAGCATAGTTCTAAGGAAAATTTTTATAGATAATGGACTAATGTTAATGAGATTGAGTTTAAAACTTTAAATATATAGAATTTATATATATATATATATAGATAGATATATATATATATATATATATATATATAATATTTTTTTTTAAACTACGGGCCCCGGACGGTTGCCCTCCCCGCCCTCCCTTTGGACGGTTGCCCTGTTCTTATTAACTTTGTTATAGTTTTCCTTTGACAATATATCATATTTGTTATAATAACGGGTTCGATTTTAAATAAAATTTATATCAAAACGCATGAAAAAATAAGAATGTCGTAACGTTATATTCAGAATTTTAGATAATATTGTATAACCAAAGTTATAAAATAAAACCATATGTTATGAAAGGGATTAGAGACTTTTATATAAATTAGTTTTAAATAATAAAGACAAATTAATAATCATATCATAACAATTTAATATTTACATACATTAACTTTTTTGTTTTGATCGACTCTCTACTCAAACCTACCTTTTTTTTAAAGTCAAATTTCTTAATTACAGTGAGACTTGAATTCATGATCTTATTAATTTTTAATTTTTCTAGAAAATTTTCTTTTATCATTGAGCCACCAACCCCAATAGTTACTCAAACCTACTTACTCTTAAAATTATCTCACCTACACTTCGCATGAGTTGGACCAACAACCATTATTGATTAGGACACCGAATTTCAACTCACACCACGTAGATTAATCATATTATCACAATATGGAAATGATCTAAAGTATAAAGACAATAATTGAACCGAATCGAACAATTAATCGATTGGTGAATAACGAATTACTTTCTTGACTAAATATCATGGGTTAATAAATAACCGAATTAGTTAAATCATGACTTGATAAGCAACTAATTGAACTGAATCGAACAATTAATCAATTATTCACTTAATCTACGGTTCACTTTGTGCACAACCACCCCCTCCCCTTTCCAATATCAACTTTAACTAGGTTTTTAAATCCGCGCGTTGCGGCAGGAGGGTTAAATTTGTAATGCTATGTGTTTTACGACTCATGCAATGTTAGTGACTCAACGGAAAAATTAACGTTCAAACATTACGAGAAAAACCGAAAGTAAAAAAACATTATTAATTTTCAAGTTAAATATGTTAGCAGGTAAATAATAAAAAACAATAGAAAAAGGCAAAAACTAAAGAAAACGCGCATTTTTTTTTGTAAAAAAAAACGAACGAAAGTTATAACAGAAGAACTAAATTAACTGAAAACTAAACGTGTTGAAAGCGTATATTATATGTTATATGGGTTGCTAAAACGATTGCCCCTCGCTACGTGGTGGGGGCACGGTCGTAATCGGTTCGGCTTGTTTGCGGGGTTAAAACTTACGTACGCTCCCTATAGCGTACGATAGCAAAAAAAAAACTCGAATTTAAATATAACTCCGTTTTAAAAAAAATTATACCGGAACGTTGACAAGAAAAATTAAACAAAGGCGAGCGATATATTTTAAAAAAAAGTTAACGAACAAAAGCTATTAAAAAAACAAAATTATTAGAAAATTAAATGAGTTAAAAATGTATATTATATAAAATAAAAGGGGTAAAAACGAAAAATAGAAAAAAAACACGTGACACACACCTACTAGGAAGCTACTGACGTTCCTTTTTAAATAGGGTTCTTAATATTAGAGGGTAAAAAATTAAGGGTTAGGATCAAATGAGAACTCATAAATACTTGAAAACTTGCAAAAACTCGTTAAAATATCAATTAAAACCATTTTTCTTTGTTTTCACTATATTTATTATTAAAAAACAACATAAAAAATGATTTATCTCTCCAATTAATTCATCTTTTCTTTCTAAATTATTTTTAAGAAAATTTAAACACATATGTAAATGGTTAACACTTACACATATGTAGATTTTTTTAATAAATAAATACATGTAAATTTACATACATAAATTTATTTTTTTATGTTATATATTCTAATAATAAAGGTAGTAAAAATAAAAAAAATAGTTTTGATTAATTTTTTAACAAATTCTTAAAATATTTAAAAGTTCTTAAATTATTGATTCCCAAAAAAGTAATTTCCATAAAGATTCAAATATGTTCCCTACAATACAAATGGATAGTAAGTGAAAACATCTAAAAGCAAACCAACGAGCAAAGCAGCAAATCACAGAGACACCCACCCAACCACTCCACATTTCAAATCAATCAACAGGGTAAAGATCTCTCTTCTATTTCCTTTTCATAATTAGGCTTCCTAAAATCCAATCTCTTCCTTTCCCGGAGCATCATCTTCAACTCTCAAACTAACTTTTGCTTCTTTACCTGAACAGATTCAACATGTTTCAGAGGTTAGGAACCATTGAAGCCAGTTAACACCACCGATTCTTGAATCTAGAACCAGAGTGCACGATGATGGCGATGACCTGCAAGGATGGTAAAGGTGCAATAACGGATAACGGGAAATACGTTCGGTACACACCTGAGCAGGTTGAGGCCCTTGAGAGGTTGTATCACGAGTGCCCAAAACCCACTTCTCTTCGTCGTCAACAACTCATTCGTGAATGCCCTATTCTCTCTAACATTGAACCCAAACAAATCAAAGTTTGGTTCCAAAATCGAAGGTGGGATTTAAATAGTTTTGATATTGTGAAGATTTGGGTGTAAGTTTTTGTTTGATTTTGATTTGCAGATGCAGAGAGAAACAGAGGAAAGAGGCTTCTCGGCTTCAATCTGTGAATCGGAAGCTGAGTGCCATGAATAAGCTGTTAATGGAGGAAAATGATCGTCTGCAGAAGCAGGTGTCTCACCTTGTGTATGAAAATGGCTGTTTTCGTCAACATTCACAAAATGTGAGTCTTCATTTCTTGTACATTTGTGTTTTTTTCATCTCCTATGAGCACAAGTGATGGGATTTTAATTAATATATATTTTTGTTTATTTCTTTTATAACTTTTAATATAAATCTTTTATGAAAAACGAATCTGGTGTTGCAATATGTAAATTTTTATAAAATATTTTAATATAAAATTTTTAAAAGCCGGAGTTATATATCAAATATTTCGGCCAACAAAATTTTATATTTGATACGGCTTGGTTTTTTATAAAATTTATATAACATGTAGATAAAAATAAACACGTCACAGGGTCATATTCGTTTTCTTATAACATATATTATATTAAAAGTTATAAAAGAAAAATAAATATATATATATATATATTAATTAAAATCTCTATCAATTGTGCATTTAGATTTCTAGAAAAAAATTATATTTGATACTGCTTGCTTTTTAATAAAATTTATATCAAAACGTGAATAAAAATAAACACATCACAGTATCATATTCGTTTTCTTATCAAATATTTTATATTAAAGTTATAAAAGAAAAATAAAAATATATATATTAATTAAAGTCTCTTATCGCATGTGCATTTAGATTTCTAGAAATTGATATTTCAAGAATTTTTGAATTGCAGACGACACCTGCTACTAAGGACACTAGCTGTGAATCGGTTGTGACCAGCGGTCAACGCCAGTCAACCCCGCAGCATCCTCCACGGGATGCTAGTCCTGCTGGGTCAGTTGGTTTTTTGATTTACTTTTTTTGTTATAATTTGGAAAGTATTTTGTTTAACTTGTTTTCATCTTTTTTCAGACTTTTGTCCATTGCAGAAGAAACTTTAACAGAGTTTCTTTCGAAGGCTACTGGAACCGCTGTCGAGTGGGTCCAGATGCCTGGAATGAAGGTAGCGTAGATCCTAATGTATATATTCAACTATTTAATTGATGTTATATGTACATTAATCTATCTGCATTTAGAGATTAATGTGACTTAGTTAATTTGCAAATGTTTTTTTTGCCTTTTGTTGTAGCCTGGTCCGGATTCTATTGGAATCGTTGCTATTTCTCATGGTTGCACTGGTGTGGCTGCACGAGCGTGTGGCTTGGTCGGCCTTGAGCCTACAAGGGTAAGTAATATTTGAGGGCGTGCGTGTGTGTATAGACTATAGAGAGAGACCTAGTTTTTTTTTAACAGCAAAGGCCCGTACACCCGGGATCACCCTGCAAACGGATCACCCTTCTGCCCGAAGAACAGAAGCGTGGTGACCCAGCCCCACACCACCTAGGAGTAAAACCCACAACTGGAAAAACCTCCTGGTTCAACCTGGAACATTTTTGTCCCAAGCGAGACTCGAAAGACCTTCCATTTGGAAAGTCATGGGGCTACCACTCAATTTTAACATTTATAAAAACTTCCATTTATGTCACCTAATTTTAACTTTTATAAAAACCTCCACAACAGTGGACCGGTATTAAAACTTGAGTGGTTTTTGTAGTTAGAAAAAAGTTTGAGTGACTTTAGTGGAACATTGAATAAACTTGGTTATTGTTAGGTGACTTTAGTGGAAAAGTATGAGCTACTGTTTTATCTCATTTAATATACTTCATCATTCTCTATAAAAATTTGAAGACATGTTTTAAAATCATTTTAACTTTCTTCTCAGGTCGCTGAGATCCTCAAGGATCGCTCCTCGTGGTATCGTGACTGCCGAGCCGTTGATGTCCTCGACGTTCTGCCCACTGCCAATGGTGGAACCATTGAACTGTTATACATGCAGGTGACTAATACTTGATCCTAATTGTAATTTTTGTTGATTATTAGTTAAGGCCCGTGGCTTGCACCTGTTTTTATACTCTTAATTCGTTTCATGTTATAGCTTTATGCCCCTACAACTTTGGCTACAGCTCGTGACTTCTGGTTGTTGCGCTATACTTCTGTTACTGAAGATGGCAGTCTAGTGGTCTGTGAAAGATCACTATCAAACACCCAGAATGGCCCGAGCATACCATCAGTGCCAAATTTTGTGCGGGCAGAAATGCTGCCTAGCGGGTACCTTATTAGACCTTGTGAAGGAGGCGGGTCAATCATACATATTGTGGATCATATGAATTTAGAGGTAAAGATTCAAACTTTACTGGATTTTATGATACATGTACATGATAATTTGGAAGTTTGAATTATTATGTGCATCACTAAATAGGCATGGAGTGTACCTGAAGTGTTGTGCCCACTGTATGATTCACCAACCGTTCTAGCTCAAAAAACGACTATGATGGTAAAAAACTTTAATCCTCTGTTTTTTTTAGTTTATGTTACGGGTTTGGGGAATTTAAGGTTTAATGATTCTTGAACAGGCGTTACGCCAGCTGAGGCAAATAGCTCAGGAGGTTTCTCAGGCCAGTACCCCTAATTGGGGCCGAAGACCTGCAGCTTTAAGAGCACTTAGCCAGAGGTTGAGCAGGTAGCTAAAGTACACATTTAGGGTCAGTTTCAGATAAACGGGTTTCTCAGGCCAGTACCCCTAATTGCAAAATAAACGGGTTGGGTTGGCCCGATACACTTTTTGTGTGAAAGTTTTATCAACAATTGCCAGTTGGTGCCTCAAAATTAGTTATAGAACTTATATTTTTTTCAATAATATCTTTTGAACAAAAGATTTAGGAGGTTTTATGCATTAAAATTGCACTTTGGCGGACTTACCAAACGTTTTACCCGATCCGTTGTCACAATTTAATTTTATCCGGTTGACCTGGTAGTGATAAAATAATCCCTGTAATGACCCATTTGTTCTTTTTAGGGGATTTAACGAGGCTGTAAACGGGTTTACTGATGAGGGATGGTCATTACTGGGTACTGATGGAATAGATGATGTTACAATACTTGTAAACTCTTCAACTGAAAAGCTTATGGGATTAAATCTCTCCTTCTCAAATGGATACCCGTCCGTTAACACTTCTGTCTTGTGTGCAAAAGCATCTATGCTTTTACAGGTCAGCACTGAACACCAAGGCTTATGTGGATTATGAGTTCAAAATATATTCATGTACATATTTTCTTGACATTTTGTATATTTTCTAGAATGTTCCTCCAGCCCTCTTGCTTAGGTTTCTGAGGGAGCACCGTTCCGAATGGGCTGACAACAATGTTGATGCTTACTTGGCTGCACCAATCAAACTTGGTCCCTGTAGCTTACCTGGGACTCGAGCTGGTAATTTTGGGGGTCAAGTTAGTCTACCTCTCGCTCATACAATCGAGCATGAAGAGGTAAGTTAGTCACATCTAATTTACTTGCTTTAGTATTGGAGGTGGCAAAAAGGGTGGGCTGGGTAATTTGTGAAATGGGTTTGTGCCAAAATGGTAATTTGTCAAATGGGTTGGGCCAAAATGGTAATTTGTCAAATGGGTTGGGCCAAAGCCCAAAAAGGTCTAGATTGCCACCTCTACCTTTAACAAGTCCTATCCAAAATTTAAAGAAATAGTAACCTCTTTGTGGTATATAGCTTTTGGAGGTGATCAAGTTGGAGGGCGTCGGTCTTTGTCTCGAAGATGCACTAATGGGTCGAGACATGCTTTTACTGCAAGTACGATTAGTTTAACCGTTTGTCATTTAACTATTTTTTTATTTTTTTATTTCACATATCATTAAAACAAATTAATAATTTTCTACCATTTTTGTCTAACTACATTCTTGCAAATATAATAGCTGTGCAGTGGGACGGACGAAAAGGCAGTTGGTATGTGTTCAGAACTTATATTTGCTCCAGTCGATGCTTCTTTGGCTGACGAGGCGCCACTTTTGCCTTCCGGTTTTCGCATCATTCCTCTCGATTCTTGCAAGGTTAGGACTCAATTGTGGTCACTTAAATATTTTGTTTCCTGGTGTTTGTGTTCATCTAAATAAACTGCAATATACAAACAGGGGGATTCGAGCCCGAATCGAACCCTTGATCTAGCTTCTGCACTTGAAGTTCAAGGGTCCGGGAATAAATTATCTGGTGAACGAGATGTCATTATTGGCGGTGCAAGATCTATGGTGACAATTGCTTTTCAGTTTGCATTTGAGAGTCATATGCAAGAAAGTGTCTCAGCTATGGCCCACCAATATGTTCGCAGCATCATTTCATCTGTTCAGAGGGTAGCCTCTGCGTTATCCCCGTCTCCAAACGGAGGTATTCACGCACCATTGGGTAATCTGTTCGAAGCACATACTTTAGCCCGTTGGATTTCCAATAGTTACAGGTAATGAGTGGCAAAATGGTCGGGTCTGGGCCAGGCTTGTTGGGTAATGTGTAACCTTAAGATTGTGAAAACAAGTTGGGTCGGGTTGAGTTGTCTGGTAACACCTTTTGGCTTGTGAAACAGGTGCTACTTGGGTGTGGAGCTACTTAAAGTAGTGGGTGAAGGGAGTGACTCGATTCTTAAATCTATGTGGCACCACTCGGATGCAATCTTATGCTGCTCAATGAAGGTTGGCCATATTGAACTCCTGGTTCGTTAATTATGTGATTTTGGCATGCTTTTAAGCCACTGAACCGCGATGGTTTGATGCAGGCGATGCCGGTTTTTACATTTGCAAATCAGGCTGGTCTTGACATGCTTGAAACAACACTAGTGGCACTTCAAGACATTAGTTTGGAGAAAATACTAGATGAAAATGGAAGAAAAGGTTTGTGTTCCGAGTTCCCACAAATAATACAACAGGGTTTCGCGTGTCTTCAAGGAGGTATCTGTGTATCAAGTATGGGGAAACCAGTGTCTTATGAGCGAGCGGTGGCTTGGAAAGTGGTGAATGAAGAGGATCATGCTCATTGCATTTGCTTTATGTTCATCAACTGGTCTTTTGTTTGAGTCTTAATGGGTCACTAGATGGTAGTTTTAGCTGTTTTTGTGTTTTTTTTGTTGGGTAGTAAAAGATGGTTAACTATTTGGATCTTGCTGTTTGAATGCTTATCCAATGTAGGTTTTGATGACGTTGACGTGTTCCTGTTTCTTGCTTTAGATTAACCAATCTCGGGTTTAAGCTCGAGCTTTAAAACTAACCACTCTTAACTAGATGTCAATTATAAGTTGTGTTTAGATTAGGTTGCATTGGCGGAGTTCTTGAATGATGGCAATGCTTTTAATTGTCAAGAAGGTATTGTTACTAACTTGTATAAGTAACCTTTATTAGTTTGGAAAAAGAGAGAACTTTACAGGCATCTTATGGTTATTTGGATGAATGATTTTTAACCGTTGGTCATTTGGTGCAATGGTAGCCCCAAGTATTCCCATAGTGGAGGTTTTGGGTTCGAATCTTGGCCATAACAAAAAAAGGGGTATGTGGTCAGGTTAGGGGGTTTACCCAGTTGAGAGGTTCCTCTTGGGGCGGGCTGCCCTGGATGTTCTAGGTGTTGCCTTTCAAAAAAGAAAAAAAAAAACTATTTAGTTTTTAATTCAGATTCAATGATTTTTAATAAAGTTTTTAAATTACTTGTAAAAGTTTTATTTAGACTTCCTCTTTGCAATTAATAAAAGTTCTATTCTAGGTAAAATTTATGTAAATTCAACATAAGTCAAGCAATCAATAAATTAAAATCTTAAACTTGTGACAAATACAAATTTTATGTATAAGTAATCAAATTTTGCAATCGAGTACAAATAAACAAGAAGGAAATTTACAATGAAATAAACACTCTTTAAAGATTGTTAGTTAATTACAATAAAATTTGTAAAATAAGGCCAAAATGAAAAGAAACAAAGCTTGGTGGCCAATTGAAATAGTTTTCTCCTTCATGGGTATAGGAGGAGGTGGAGGGTTGTACATAAAAGCCATTGAAATGTAATCATCACCTCCTTTGAAGATTGGCCTTCCCATTACATGCTTATATTTCCCCTTACTCCATCTCTGCAATAATCAATATATAAAACATGATCAGTTGAAAAGCGAAACAATTCGATATAAAACCAATTTTAAGTATAGAATGGTAAGAATTGCATGAGTACTTGCATGTATTGCTTGGGAGTTAGACTAAACGTAATGGAAAGGTGAGAGGAGGGGGCGTGAGTCACGTGGAGGGGGTGAGGGGCGTGAAACACCGCGCCGCCCGGGCGTGGGGGGCAAGTGTGAGTGTAGTCACGAGCGCGAGGGGGTGAGGGGCTGCAGGTGATGAGGTGGCCCAATGAGAAGGAGTTGGGGGCGTGGGGGCATGGGTAGCACTACGCATAGTCTTAGAAACATAATGATGTAAGCAATTACATAACCTTATTTATCACCTTTAAAGTAAAGGTGCGAGCGCTGTGGTTCTCGAGGTCTTAACTTAAATTTAATTCTACACTGAATTTCCTATCTATATACATGCTTAAACAATTCGAGACGCTTGTGAGCTACTCGAGATCGGCTCACTAAAAGCTCGAATCGAGCCTAGCTTAAACGAGCTCGAGCCTATATTGGAGCTGATTTAACTACAAAGCTTGAAGCTGAACTTCATATATTGAGGTTGACTAGGCCCGCGAGTCTAAACGGACCTTTTATTATTATTTTTTTTGAAAGACAAATTTCTTTGATCCAGTCGGAGTGAGACTTGAACCCATGACCTACTCAACCCTTATTGTTCCGAGAGGACTTTCCTCTTCCATTGCGCCACCAACCCCATTGACACCTTTTATTTATTTAAATTTTGGTTAATAAAATAAACATTTATATAATAATAATTATTATATTTAAACTTATGGTAAAATAACTAAATAATATATATATATATATATATATATATATATATAAACAAGCCAAGCTAAAACTTTAGAAATAAAAGTTTAAACGAGCCAAACTTGAATTTGACGTTAGACGAGCTCTGACTCGGCTCATTTACACCCTCTATCTGTATATGTGTTCATCTTTTACCTGCAACTGATCACCAAAGGTGATGAACAAGGCATCCTTCTCTGGACAAAACGACACCCAACCTTTCTTTGAATACACATGAAACTCAGATCCATTGCATACATGAAGGCCTAGCGTGTGAGAATGTTCGGATCCTCTAATCAGCATTCGAATCATGTCATATCTCAAGGAGTTGGTAGAGTAATTTTCATTTGTGATTGTATTCGGATCCTGATGGTGCCTGTAAAAGTAGCAAACGGATCCGGCAGTTTGTTTCTCGCTTGCTTTATCATCGTCAAATACTGTTATTCCCGGAGTGTTCTCGAGCAAAATTTTCAGGATAATTCCGCATATCTTTTCAATTTCAGATGTAAGGATCTCGAGGTTTTGGCTGTAAGTTGAATTTGTGCAAATATTCAATTTCTCGATTCATGTTATGAATTTGAATGAAATGATTATTATTAATGAATAATGATTAATCACCTGAAATTTGAAATTGAAGGAGGCAAAATTGCCGCCAATTTCGACCTCAACGCGTCGTCTCTACGCCATACGAACTCTTCACTTGTCTCCTTCTCTTCGCCGTGATACTCCACGAAACCGTACATCCTATCATCAGATCTCGTCATAACAGCCTTCTTCTCCGGTGATAACTCAAATATTCCGGCGGCATAATCAGAGACGTAACGAACAAGTTGTTTGGAGATTCCATGGTTAACAAGCTCAAAACAACCGGCTCGTGCAATCACGTCAAATTTTTCACTAATGACATGACCTTCGGTCGAATCCAGTGATTTGTAATCCAGTTTAGGAAGGTTCTGGATCTTCGACTTTTGACGAGGGGAGAGACGATCCGGCAGGACGAGATCCGGTACACGAAGCGAGTGGTGAAGAAATTCTGTGAGAAACTCATCGTTAGCAACGGAAGATCGACGGCCGGAGGCTATAGGTGATGGCGGTGGTGCACGGAATTCGACGGGATTGTGGTGGAAGGAGTCAGGCCTATTTGCCATGAGAGAGGTAATTTTTCAAAAAAGTTATTTACCTTTGATTTGATCAATCAAGTAGTAGCAGCAGCGGTTCTTAATATATTTGTTTGAAGCCATTAGTTTAATAATTATGAGACCTTTATGACTGTAAAGAGACTTTAGGTTAGGCAGTAATGATGTCATTTTTCTCCTTTGATTTTCCGGCGACGCTGGTGACCGAGAATGGAGGGCATTCTCGGCGTCGGCGATGACAGCGTACATCGATTTGGGCCATAGTAAGTAGATTGGGCCTAGTAGGATAAGATTTAGGCCATGACCCAAGTGTTCTGGCCCAAAACAATCGTATTTGTAGTTCATCGCATAAGCATATGACAAATGGACTAATGGAGACATTTTTGTTATTTAGGGAACCAGCCCAGCTCATTATAGAGAACTGAAAAAGATGATAAGAACGGCTAAAGTGTTTTTGTTGCTAATTGAGTTAATTGACCAATGGGCCACCAGCCCACCACCATGTATAGACCACCCACGAATAAAAAAAATCATAAATCTATTTATTTTCAAGACTTATTATATCTCTATAACTTTGTTATATAAAAAATATAATATACCTTAATAGTAATGTAAATATTAAAAAAATTCTATTTTTTCTCTCACATTTATCTATTCTTTCTACAAGGGCGGTGGGTGTGGTCAAGGAAGCGCACAGTACGGAAGCAAATCATCACCTAATCCCACTGTCCTTCTCAATGGCGGATCTAAGAATTTTATTCAGGGGGTGCAAAAGAAAAAACAGGTCGGGGCAAAACGAGTACAATCAAATTAGGTCGGGTAAAAACAACAAATAACACGAAAAGTTGAACACAAAGATACTAGTGCGATTAGGTAAACAATTAATCAGTTGAAAACAAAGATACTAATCGGTTAAGCCAGATTAGGGCAACAAACATCGCCTTCTTCAAACACAGATCCAAACGAAATGAAATCGAAGCCTATGAACCTCGATTTTGCTGAAGGGAAACTCGATTTTGATTTTGGAAGATGTGATTATCAGATTGGCGATTTGATTTTGAATAATGATGGCCGACGCAGATGGATGATGGGAAAATACGGATGGTAGAGTGTTCAGTAATTATCCTCGTTGGAAGTTAGAACAGCAAACTGGGCTTTCAAATTTAAATTGGGCTGGAAAAAAAGGTTGAGTCATGGGTGTCTAATTTTTTTTTGCAAGGGTGCCTTTAAAAATTTCTGGGTCATTTTAAACAAACTAAACATGTTTATTTGGGCCTCTCAAACCTACATACATCCGCCTGACCTTCCTGCATGTTTCCCTCTCCCCTTAGTTATCTTTAGGCACGAACGACATCATAATCCTGCTCCTGTCATGATTTTACGGTACCGCTTATAAATTAAAATAAATCATGATATAAACTGATGCGGGAACGTAAGCAATCAAATGACTCAAGAAACAATGATTCAATCAAAAGCTTTAATTGAACCGAATGGTTCAAAGAAACCTCAAAAGTGTTCTTTACAATAATCAATAATAAAAAACTAACTAACATCAAATCCTAGATCCCAATTTATAGAGTAGGATCTTAATTCAAATAGGAAACAAATAAGATAAAACTAGAATTGAAATTCAAATAAATAATAAAAAGATATTATCGTGATTTCCTATCTCCTCCAAAGAAATCGTCTTTTTCCAACCAACTCGAACGGATAACAATTGGGCACGGGTTCGGGTCTGGTTAGAGCTCGATGCTCCTGCATTATACTCCCCTTTTTGGAAAAGACTCGACCACGAGTCTTGTAAAAAACACCTGGATCGAAAGGAACATCAAACCGATCCTTATTCATTATCACCACAAACCATCTTAATAGCTCAACTTCACGGGTCATCCCGCCTGGCTCAGGACCTATACCACTTGGGTCGAAGGGAGCATTGGACCGCTTGGTCACTAATGATTTGTCCCGCTCAGATAGTCCAGCCCTATAGAGTTGTAAACCATGGACCTCGTTAAATATTTTTATAAAATGGCCATTAAGCTTAACAATTTCTTTCCCCTTTTGATTGACATGAGAAGGATCATATAATAACCAAGTTTCCCCATCCTCCATATTACAACCATCAACCAATTTATGTTCAGCCGATCGAATAGCCTTGCTTACCTGATTATTGCATGGGCTAGAGAGAGTCCTATTCGACTTAGAAGCCTCGACGACACCATCAAATGGCCCATCAGTGTTCACCTCCCCATTAGTAATTGGATTAGGATCACTCATGGGTGGCCCACCACCCATATTTAATTCGGTGCCTTCAGTATTAGAGAGCCCAGTATACCCATGTGATGTCAATCCCATATTCCTATGTTCCAAATCTTATTTTTATTACCTTGCTCCACCACCGATAATGTATTAATTTCACATGGGGTTTTTAATCCCCTTATTTTCTCATGCATGTCACTAGATTTTCCATTAGAATTATAGGGCTCACGTGTAGAACTTTCACGCATGGAAGCCATGCCTACATCCTTATCACAAACTTGATTCTTATAATTAGAAACCAATATCTCTTCTCTGATTTGAATATCACGTCCTTTTTTAACCTCCACTAAATCAGGAGATTTAAAATCACCACCCTTTCGAAATTCCATAATCCTTGGGTATCCCAACGTTATTTCCAACATGAAAGATGGGATTACCATGGAAGCCACAGGACCGCTAGTCGCCGCCGTATGATGTGTTGCAAGTCTAGCAACATTTTCTTCGTCAAAATAGGAGCAAAGCCATTAAACTGTTTATTGTATGAGAATATCATGTGAAACACACCACTTTTAAAAACAAAACTTTAACGCGCGGAAGTCTTAACTCAGGAAATTTTTTTTTTTTTTTTTAAAACTCTCTCGCGTACCGCGAGAGAATCCTTCCTGGACTCTCGCGGCCCGCGAGTAACCCTTTCTCTCAGAATGTTTTCAGCTTTCAGCAGATTTCACACTTAACCATTTTTTTTCAACCTTTTTCATTTTGCTTAACATCAAAACTTTACCAACACTTAGATTTTTGACCAAAAACATCATGACAACATATGATTACATCAAAACATAACTTTTGTGCCAAATTACACCACTTTACAAGGATTTTACGAAAATCCTCAAAATACCAAAAATGCATACGAGAACCCTCCAAGCTTGGACGTTGACCTTGACCTATTTCGGAGCTTTCCCTGCATAACCACATAAACTTATAACCATTAGTAATGAGATAAACACAACCAACAATCTCTAAAAATGTCAAAAACAAGGAAACTCTTATCATTAGCCGCTTCGATTTCTAAGGGTTCATCTAACTTGCTACTTACAAAAGAAGAATGCTTAACAAATTTCAAAGACACAAACGAACGACTAGCCCCCGAATCAAATAGAACTAGTGCAGGTAATGAGTTAATCTTGAATGTACCTGACACCACCTCCGAGTTGTTCTTTGCTTCCTCCGCAGATATGTGGAAAGCTCTACCCTTAGGCCTGGGCTCAACTTTTCTCTCGCTTCCACCTTGCTTCAAGGCAATCCGCCCTAAGGTGTCCTGGCTTGTAACAATTATAACATATACGAATCTGGCTTGGACACTGATTTGCCATATGCCCCGGCTTCCCACACTTGTAACAATTCGACGTTCCCTTCTTACAATCCCCATAGTGCTCCTTCCCACAAACTTTGCATCCTCGAGAAGAGAACTTGGTAAAAGGCTTCTTACTAGGGCTCCCGCCCTTTATCTTGCTCACCACTTGATCCACAATTTCCCTTTTCCTCTTCTCTCCTCTAGCTTCTTGCCTCCTCAACTCCACTTCCCTTTCCCGACACCTGTTTATCAAATCCACAAGCGTGGTGAAAGAAGATGGAGATATGCTATCTCTGAATTCCACAGTCAACATAGCATAAAATCTGTCAATCTTCGCCTTCTCGGTCGTCACCACGTCCGGACAGAACTTGGCGCGATCAAAGAAAGCTCCAGCCAATTCATCTATTGACTCATTCTTTTGCCTCATGAGGAGAAACTCCTCAGTCATTCTATCAACTGCGGCTTGCGGGCAATGATACTTCAGAAAAGCCGCCTTAAACTCCTCCCAAGACATGGAGGTCACACCCAAAACACCCCTCTCCTTGCGGAGATTCAACAACCACTCCTTTGCCCTTCCAGTCAACAAAGGCACACTGAACATCACCCTATCCTCGGGCTTACATTTAGTAGTCTCAAAATTAGACTCCATATCCACAACCCACCTGTGGCTCAGAATCGGGTCCACTTGCCCGTCATATTCCTTGGGCTTAATTACCATAAACTCTTTTAGGGTACAACCCTGTGGCACCCTTTCCTTCTCCTTTAACACGTCTTCGAGGGTAAGCTTGATAGCCCATCTCATTTCTTCCATTAACAAGGTTGTGGCTTGCTCGAAGGCCTTAGCCACTTCCTCTTTTATCATATCTTGGATTCTTGGATCCATTGGTTCATTACTTGCATCTTCTGCCATCTCTAAACTGAGAAAATGAACCACAAACACCTTAATACCCTTTCACTTTCAATACCCTAGGTATCCATTACACATTCACTATTATATGTATTAAGTATATATTTATCTACCTATATACATACATACATATATAACCACCTTCACCTAATCCTTGCAAATGTTCATTGTTATATGGTTATCATAAAGTCCCTTGCACATTTCGTCTTATTAAACATATTGGCCAGACATGTTTAATAATACGCCATGCCCAATTGTAATTACCATCTCCATATAACAGGTCACAAAACAAGTTTCGGCACACATAACACCTTAACAACATTCATCATACATATATACATATATACATACACCATATATATATATTATCATTTTGTCAAATCATTACTAACCTTTCATTTCCGCAAGCTCCGAGTCTTAGTCAAGTCCTTCTTGGATTCTCGTATCATTCCTCCATATCAAGAGCATCCGGTTTGAGTTTAGTGTCTCGCACACCAAATCCCTCAAACCATTGCTCTGATACCAAGTTGAAACACACCACTTTTAAAAACAAAACTTTAACGCGCGGAAGTCTTAACCCAGGAAATTTTTTTTTTTTTTTTTTAAAACTCTCTCGCGTACCACGAGAGAATCCTTCCTGGACTCTCGCGGCCCGCGAGTAACCCTTTCTCTCAGAATGTTTTCAGCTTTCAGCAGATTTCACACTTAACCATTTTTTTTCAACCTTTTTCATTTTGCTTAACATCAAAACTTTACCAACACTTAGATTTTTGACCAAAAACATCATGACAACATATGATTACATCAAAACATAACTTTTGTGCCAAATTACACCACTTTACAAGGATTTTACGAAAATCCTCAAAATACCAAAAATGCATACGAGAACCCTCCAAGCTTGGACGTTGACCTTGACCTATTTCGGAGCTTTCCCTGCATAACCACATAAACTTATAACCATTAGTAATGAGATAAACACAACCAACAAGTATTTACAACTTGTTTTCATCCTTTTCACCCATTTGACCCGTTTGCCTCTATTTGGTCAATTATAGTTCCATACATTAGCATTTCGTCAACATATTACCATTGTAATGTGTTAAACATAACAAACAAGTGATTTCAACTTGTTTTCACACCTTTCACCCATTTGACCCGTTAACACCCATTTGGCCAATTAAGGATTTCATACACTTGTATATCACCTACAAGTTACTTTCATCATTTCATTATCACTTTTCCATTTCCATTATGGCACGTAGGCCATAACTTCATATCCCAAAGGATACGAGATCATAACTCCATAACTAATCTATCCATTATGGTACTTAGACCATAACTCCATATCCATTCTATCCATTATGGTTCATAGACCATAACTCCATATCAACATATCCATTATAGTGTAAATACTATAACTACATTCCTTCAATTATGCATACCATTTTATACTCATTCATACCACATAACAAATTATGCAACTTTACACATTATACATACAACATTGCATAAAACTCATTTATCATCAAAACTAAGTAAGTGCAAAAGCACTTACCTTTCGGGTTAGAAGATCCCGCACCGCTTTCAAGCTTTGCAATTTGATTACCTAAACACATCCGCCTAGTTTAGTAATCTAATATATACCAAAATTTCATTACAATTGAGTTCACAACTCAATTTCCCAATTCCAACCCAAATTGACCCGTTTGGGTTATCCTCATAACCAAACACCCTCTTTCACCACAAACTCACCTACTTGAGTTTTATTAACTTAATCTTAACACTAATTCTTCTTTCAAAAATTATTATTAAGTTAATTTGGTGTTTGTTCTAGTGTCTAACATCTTAAAAACACTTAATCTTCATTAATTCACCATTCTAGCCTTATGACCCAAACACCCCCAATTTTCACCATATGAACCCTAACTTCTCATAATCAAAATTAAAGGGTTCTAGGATGTTAATCATCATTCTTTAACTTTAATTTAGCTAGATTATCAATAATCTAACACCATTTCATCACATGCATACATAATTTTGGATTTCTCCCAAAATCTACCAAGAACACATACATGGTGAAATCAAGAGGAAGAGAATCACTTACTTGATGTTAGGAAGGTGTTGTGTGAGCCAAAACCTTCACTAATCAAACTTCAATTGCACGAAAATGGCTTCAACACACTTTTCTCTTTTTTTTCCTCTCTTGATATGAACGACCCCAACAACCAAAATGCTGAATTTTGACTTCCATATGGTCAAATATGGCAGATTTGCCATATTTACCATTTCAGTCCTTTAACTTCCATTTTACCCATTTCATTCTATAGTTAGTTAAAACTAACATAATCCCATTACAAACTTGAAACCCACTTGTTTCAACTTATTTATAAAATATTATTTCCACCATAATATTAAATATAAATATTTAACTATTTGAAGACGAAACCCGGATTTTGGTTCGTTACAAATCACCTCCCCTTATTTGGGTTTCGTCCCCGAAACCCGACTTCACATAAAAAGGTTCGGGTAGAATTTGAGCATTTCTTCCTCGGTTTCCCAAGTCATTTCCGCCCCCTTTCTATGCTTCCATCGAACCAACACTTGGCTAATCTCTTTATTACGCAACCGCTTCACTTTTCTATCCAAGATTGCCACCGGTTCTTCAACATAATTCAACTTTTCATCCAATTCGATATCGTCCAAAGGGACAAAAGTAGATTCATCCGCCAAACACTTCCGCAAATGAGACACATGAAATGTGTTATGAAGTCTACTTAGTCCCTCCGGTAGCTCCAAACGATAAGCTACCGTACCCACCTTTGCTATCACCTTAAACGGCCCGATGAAACGAGGACTTAACTTCCCCCGTTTCCTAAACCGTATCACCCCTTTCCAAGGAGAGACTTTCAAAAGCACAAAGTCTCCCACTTGAAACTCAATCGCCCGCTTCCTATTATCCGCATAAGACTTTTGGCGATCTTGAGCCGCCTTCAAGCGTGCTCTAATTTGGTCAATACTATCATTAGTTTCCTTGACCACTTCGACACTACCAAGCTCCCGTTGACCAATCTCACCCCAACACACGGGTGTTCGACACTTTCTCCCATACAATGCCTCAAAAGGCGGCATACCAATACTAGAATGGTAACTATTGTTGTAAGAGAATTCCGCCAACGGTAAATGGTCGTCCCAACTACCTCCAAAATCCAAGGCACACGCTCGCAACATATCCTCGAGCGTTTGAATCGTACGCTCGCTTTGCCCATCCGTTTGTGGATGATAAGCGGTGCTGAGGTTCAACCTTGTCCCCATATCCTCATGGAATTTCTTCCAAAAACGAGAAGTGAATCTCGTATCACGATCCGATATAATCGACACTGGCACACCATGACGTGACACAATTTCCTTCACATACATTTCCGCCAATCTATCCGAAGAATATGTTTCCTTTATAGGAAGGAAATGTGCACTCTTCGTCAACCGATCCACTACTACCCATATCGCATCATAACCCTTTCGAGTTTTTGGTAGTTTAGTGATCAAATCCATGGTTATATTTTCCCATTTCCAAAGCGGTATTTCAAGCGGTTGAAGCTTTCCATACGGCTTTTGATGCTCCGCCTTAACCCTTAAGCATGTGAGACACTTCTCCACATACTTAACAATATCACGCCTCATACCCGGCCACCAAAAATGACACCTCAAATCATAAAACATCTTCGTGGCCCCCGGATGGATAGAATATTTGGATTTATGCGCCTTGTCAAGAATAGTTGTCAAGACACTTGACAACCTAGGTATCCAAATTCTATCAAAGCATGTCTTCAAACCCATGCTATTTTCACCAAGCTTATCAACATAAGAAATCATCCGTTCCTTCTTCAAGTCACCACCAAGTGCTAACACTTGGGCCTCCCGGATTTCATCAATAAGAGATGATGAAATTGTCATCTTAAATGACTTCACCTTGATAGGTGAATGATTTGACTTCCTACTAAGCGCATCCGCCACAACATTCGCTTTACCCGGATGATAAAGTATCTCACAATCATAATCCTTAACCAATTCAAGCCACCGTCTTTGCCTCATATTGAGGTCCTTTTGGTCAAAGAAATATTTGAGACTTTTGTGATCCGTGTAGATCGTACACTTAGCACCATACAAATAATGCCTCCAAATCTTGAGCGCGAAAACCACGGCTGCAAGCTCTAAATCATGGGTTGGGTAATTCACCTCGTGAGTCTTTAATTGCCTAGATGCATAGGCAATCACTTTCCCCCTTTGCATCAAAACACACCCTAACCCCGAATGTGAGGCATCCGAATAAACAACAAAATCCTCGGTCCCGTCCGGCAAGGATAAAACAGGCGCCTTAGTCAACTTTTCTTTCAAGAGTTGAAAGGCAGATTCTTGCTCGGGACTCCAAACAAACTTTGTCTCCTTACGAGTCAACTTCGTCATCGGCAAAGCAATCCGAGAGAAGTTTTCGATGAACCTCCGATAATAACCCGCTAACCCCAAGAAACTTCTAATCTCCGAAGGCGTCTTCGGTGATGACCATTCTTTAACAGCTATAATCTTGGATGGATCAACGGTAATTCCTCTTTCATTAATCACATGACCCAAGAATTGGATCTCGCGCAACCAAAATGCGCACTTGGAGAATTTAGCATAAAGCTTCTCCTTTTGCAAGACTTCAAGAATCTCACGCAAATGACAAGCGTGATCACCCTTGCTCCTTGAATAGATGAGAAGATCGTCAATAAACACAATGACCGAACGATCAAGGAACGGTCTACACACCCGGTTCATGAGATCCATGAAAAACGCAGGTGCGTTGGTCAAACCGAAAGGCATAACCGTAAACTCATAGTGACCGTAACGAGTGCGAAAAGCTGTCTTATGAACATCCTCTTCCTTCACTTTCAACTGATGATACCCGGACTTCAAGTCAATCTTAGAAAACCATGACGCCCCTTGCAATTGGTCGAAAAGATCGTCAATCCTAGGCAATGGGTACCTATTCTTCACGGTCAACTTGTTCAACTCCCGGTAATCCATACACATCCTCATGCTCCCATCCTTCTTTTTGACGAAGAGAACGGGCGCACCCCAAGGTGAAACACTTGGGCGTATAAAACCCTTGTCAAGAAATTCTTGTAATTGCTCCATGAGTTCTTTCATTTCTGGCGGTGCCAATCTATAAGGCGCTTTAGCTACCGGCTTAGCACCCGGTATCAAATCAATTCCAAACTCTATCTCCCTATCCGGCGGAATCCCCGGTAACTCGTCAGGAAACACATCTACGAATTGGTTCACGACCGGTACCTCGTGAATCTCCTTTACTCTTTCATTCACATCCGCGACACAAGCCATGTACGCCTTGCACCCACGCGCCATGTACTTGGTCGCCTTCACATAAGTGCACAACCTTACTTTACCCTTTTTATCACCTTCTATGTAGATGGACTCTCCCGACGGGGAAACAAGTTGGATCGCCTTCGGTCCACATAAAATACTCGCCTTATTCTTTGACAACCAATCCATCCCCACAATAACATCAAAATATCCCATAGCCAAAGGAATCAAATCAATAAAGAAAGTTTCACCCCCCGCTCTCAACTTACAATCTCTAAAAATGTCAAAAACAAGGAAACTCTTATCATTAGCCGCTTCGATTTCTAAGGGTTCATCTAACTTGCTACTTACAAAAGAAGAATGCTTAACAAATTTCAAAGACACAAACGAACGACTAGCCCCCGAATCAAATAGAACTAGTGCAGGTAATGAGTTAATCTTGAATGTACCTGACACCACCTCCGAGTTGTTCTTTGCTTCCTCCGCAGATATGTGGAAAGCTCTACCCTTAGGCCTGGGCTCAACTTTTCTCTCGCTTCCACCTTGCTTCAAGGCAATCCGCCCTAAGGTGTCCTGGCTTGTAACAATTATAACATATACGAATCTGGCTTGGACACTGATTTGCCATATGCCCCGGCTTCCCACACTTGTAACAATTCGACGTTCCCTTCTTACAATCCCCATAGTGCTCCTTCCCACAAACTTTGCATCCTCGAGAAGAGAACTTGGTAAAAGGCTTCTTACTAGGGCTCCCGCCCTTTATCTTGCTCACCATTTGATCCACAATTTCCCTTTTCCTCTTCTCTCCTCTAGCTTCTTGCCTCCTCAACTCCACTTCCCTTTCCCGACACCTGTTTATCAAATCCACAAGCGTGGTGAAAGAAGATGGAGATATGCTATCTCTGAATTCCACAGTCAACATAGCATAAAATCTGTCAATCTTCGCCTTCTCGGTCGTCACCACGTCCGGACAGAACTTGGCGCGATCAAAGAAAGCTCCAGCCAATTCATCTATTGACTCATTCTTTTGCCTCATGAGGAGAAACTCCTCAGTCATTCTATCAACTGCGGCTTGCGGGCAATGATACTTCAGAAAAGCCGCCTTAAACTCCTCCCAAGACATGGAGGTCACACCCAAAACACCCCTCTCCTTGCGGAGATTCAACAACCACTCCTTTGCCCTTCCAGTCAACAAAGGCACACTGAACATCACCCTATCCTCGGGCTTACATTTAGTAGTCTCAAAATTAGACTCCATATCCACAACCCACCTGTGGCTCAGAATCGGGTCCACTTGCCCGTCATATTCCTTGGGCTTAATTACCATAAACTCTTTTAGGGTACAACCCTGTGGCACCCTTTCCTTCTCCTTTAACACGTCTTCGAGGGTAAGCTTGATAGCCCATCTCATTTCTTCCATTAACAAGGTTGTGGCTTGCTCGAAGGCCTTAGCCACTTCCTCTTTTATCATATCTTGGATTCTTGGATCCATTGGTTCATTACTTGCATCTTCTGCCATCTCTAAACTGAGAAAATGAACCACAAACACCTTAATACCCTTTCACTTTCAATACCCTAGGTATCCATTACACATTCACTATTATATGTATTAAGTATATATTTATCTACCTATATACATACATACATATATAACCACCTTCACCTAATCCTTGCAAATGTTCATTGTTATATGGTTATCATAAAGTCCCTTGCACATTTCGTCTTATTAAACATATTGGCCAGACATGTTTAATAATACGCCATGCCCAATTGTAATTACCATCTCCATATAACAGGTCACAAAACAAGTTTCGGCACACATAACACCTTAACAACATTCATCATACATATATACATATATACATACACCATATATATATATTATCATTTTGTCAAATCATTACTAACCTTTCATTTTCGCAAGCTCCGAGTCTTAGTCAAGTCCTTCTTGGATTCTCGTATCATTCCTCCATATCAAGAGCATCCGGTTTGAGTTTAGTGTCTCGCACACCAAATCCCTCAAACCATTGCTCTGATACCAAGTTGAAACACACCACTTTTAAAAACAAAACTTTAACGCGCGGAAGTCTTAACCCAGGAAATTTTTTTTTTTTTTTTTAAAACTCTCTCGCGTACCGCGAGAGAATCCTTCCTGGACTCTCGCGGCCCGCGAGTAACCCTTTCTCTCAGAATGTTTTCAGCTTTCAGCAGATTTCACACTTAACCATTTTTTTTCAACCTTTTTCATTTTGCTTAACATCAAAACTTTACCAACACTTAGATTTTTGACCAAAAACATCATGACAACATATGATTACATCAAAACATAACTTTTGTGCCAAATTACACCACTTTACAAGGATTTTACGAAAATCCTCAAAATACCAAAAATGCATACGAGAACCCTCCAAGCTTGGACGTTGACCTTGACCTATTTCGGAGCTTTCCCTGCATAACCACATAAACTTATAACCATTAGTAATGAGATAAACACAACCAACAAGTATTTACAACTTGTTTTCATCCTTTTCACCCATTTGACCCGTTTGCCTCTATTTGGTCAATTATAGTTCCATACATTAGCATTTCGTCAACATATTACCATTGTAATGTGTTAAACATAACAAACAAGTGATTTCAACTTGTTTTCACACCTTTCACCCATTTGACCCGTTAACACCCATTTGGCCAATTAAGGATTTCATACACTTGTATATCACCTACAAGTTACTTTCATCATTTCATTATCACTTTTCCATTTCCATTATGGCACGTAGGCCATAACTTCATATCCCAAAGGATACGAGATCATAACTCCATAACTAATCTATCCATTATGGTACTTAGACCATAACTCCATATCCATTCTATCCATTATGGTTCATAGACCATAACTCCATATCAACATATCCATTATAGTGTAAATACTATAACTACATTCCTTCAATTATGCATACCATTTTATACTCATTCATACCACATAACAAATTATGCAACTTTACACATTATACATACAACATTGCATAAAACTCATTTATCATCAAAACTAAGTAAGTGCAAAAGCACTTACCTTTCGGGTTAGAAGATCCCGCACCGCTTTCAAGCTTTGCAATTTGATTACCTAAACACATCCGCCTAGTTTAGTAATCTAATATATACCAAAATTTCATTACAATTGAGTTCACAACTCAATTTCCCAATTCCAACCCAAATTGACCCGTTTGGGTTATCCTCATAACCAAACACCCTCTTTCACCACAAACTCACCTACTTGAGTTTTATTAACTTAATCTTAACACTAATTCTTCTTTCAAAAATTATTATTAAGTTAATTTGGTGTTTGTTCTAGTGTCTAACATCTTAAAAACACTTAATCTTCATTAATTCACCATTCTAGCCTTATGACCCAAACACCCCCAATTTTCACCATATGAACCCTAACTTCTCATAATCAAAATTAAAGGGTTCTAGGATGTTAATCATCATTCTTTAACTTTAATTTAGCTAGATTATCAATAATCTAACACCATTTCATCACATGCATACATAATTTTGGATTTCTCCCAAAATCTACCAAGAACACATACATGGTGAAATCAAGAGGAAGAGAATCACTTACTTGATGTTAGGAAGGTGTTGTGTGAGCCAAAACCTTCACTAATCAAACTTCAATTGCACGAAAATGGCTTCAACACACTTTTCTCTTTTTTTTCCTCTCTTGATATGAACGACCCCAACAACCAAAATGCTGAATTTTGACTTCCATATGGTCAAATATGGCAGATTTGCCATATTTACCATTTCAGTCCTTTAACTTCCATTTTACCCATTTCATTCTATAGTTAGTTAAAACTAACATAATCCCATTACAAACTTGAAACCCACTTGTTTCAACTTATTTATAAAATATTATTTCCACCATAATATTAAATATAAATATTTAACTATTTGAAGACGAAACCCGGATTTTGGTTCGTTACAAATCACCTCCCCTTATTTGGGTTTCGTCCCCGAAACCCGACTTCACATAAAAAGGTTCGGGTAGAATTTGAGCATTTCTTCCTCGGTTTCCCAAGTCATTTCCGCCCCCTTTCTATGCTTCCATCGAACCAACACTTGGCTAATCTCTTTATTACGCAACCGCTTCACTTTTCTATCCAAGATTGCCACCGGTTCTTCAACATAATTCAACTTTTCATCCAATTCGATATCGTCCAAAGGGACAAAAGTAGATTCATCCGCCAAACACTTCCGCAAATGAGACACATGAAATGTGTTATGAAGTCTACTTAGTCCCTCCGGTAGCTCCAAACGATAAGCTACCGTACCCACCTTTGCTATCACCTTAAACGGCCCGATGAAACGAGGACTTAACTTCCCCCGTTTCCTAAACCGTATCACCCCTTTCCAAGGAGAGACTTTCAAAAGCACAAAGTCTCCCACTTGAAACTCAATCGCCCGCTTCCTATTATCCGCATAAGACTTTTGGCGATCTTGAGCCGCCTTCAAGCGTGCTCTAATTTGGTCAATACTATCATTAGTTTCCTTGACCACTTCGACACTACCAAGCTCCCGTTGACCAATCTCACCCCAACACACGGGTGTTCGACACTTTCTCCCATACAATGCCTCAAAAGGCGGCATACCAATACTAGAATGGTAACTATTGTTGTAAGAGAATTCCGCCAACGGTAAATGGTCGTCCCAACTACCTCCAAAATCCAAGGCACACGCTCGCAACATATCCTCGAGCGTTTGAATCGTACGCTCGCTTTGCCCATCCGTTTGTGGATGATAAGCGGTGCTGAGGTTCAACCTTGTCCCCATATCCTCATGGAATTTCTTCCAAAAACGAGAAGTGAATCTCGTATCACGATCCGATATAATCGACACTGGCACACCATGACGTGACACAATTTCCTTCACATACATTTCCGCCAATCTATCCGAAGAATATGTTTCCTTTATAGGAAGGAAATGTGCACTCTTCGTCAACCGATCCACTACTACCCATATCGCATCATAACCCTTTCGAGTTTTTGGTAGTTTAGTGATCAAATCCATGGTTATATTTTCCCATTTCCAAAGCGGTATTTCAAGCGGTTGAAGCTTTCCATACGGCTTTTGATGCTCCGCCTTAACCCTTAAGCATGTGAGACACTTCTCCACATACTTAACAATATCACGCCTCATACCCGGCCACCAAAAATGACACCTCAAATCATAAAACATCTTCGTGGCCCCCGGATGGATAGAATATTTGGATTTATGCGCCTTGTCAAGAATAGTTGTCAAGACACTTGACAACCTAGGTATCCAAATTCTATCAAAGCATGTCTTCAAACCCATGCTATTTTCACCAAGCTTATCAACATAAGAAATCATCCGTTCCTTCTTCAAGTCACCACCAAGTGCTAACACTTGGGCCTCCCGGATTTCATCAATAAGAGATGATGAAATTGTCATCTTAAATGACTTCACCTTGATAGGTGAATGATTTGACTTCCTACTAAGCGCATCCGCCACAACATTCGCTTTACCCGGATGATAAAGTATCTCACAATCATAATCCTTAACCAATTCAAGCCACCGTCTTTGCCTCATATTGAGGTCCTTTTGGTCAAAGAAATATTTGAGACTTTTGTGATCCGTGTAGATCGTACACTTAGCACCATACAAATAATGCCTCCAAATCTTGAGCGCGAAAACCACGGCTGCAAGCTCTAAATCATGGGTTGGGTAATTCACCTCGTGAGTCTTTAATTGCCTAGATGCATAGGCAATCACTTTCCCCCTTTGCATCAAAACACACCCTAACCCCGAATGTGAGGCATCCGAATAAACAACAAAATCCTCGGTCCCGTCCGGCAAGGATAAAACAGGCGCCTTAGTCAACTTTTCTTTCAAGAGTTGAAAGGCAGATTCTTGCTCGGGACTCCAAACAAACTTTGTCTCCTTACGAGTCAACTTCGTCATCGGCAAAGCAATCCGAGAGAAGTTTTCGATGAACCTCCGATAATAACCCGCTAACCCCAAGAAACTTCTAATCTCCGAAGGCGTCTTCGGTGATGACCATTCTTTAACAGCTATAATCTTGGATGGATCAACGGTAATTCCTCTTTCATTAATCACATGACCCAAGAATTGGATCTCGCGCAACCAAAATGCGCACTTGGAGAATTTAGCATAAAGCTTCTCCTTTTGCAAGACTTCAAGAATCTCACGCAAATGACAAGCGTGATCACCCTTGCTCCTTGAATAGATGAGAAGATCGTCAATAAACACAATGACCGAACGATCAAGGAACGGTCTACACACCCGGTTCATGAGATCCATGAAAAACGCAGGTGCGTTGGTCAAACCGAAAGGCATAACCGTAAACTCATAGTGACCGTAACGAGTGCGAAAAGCTGTCTTATGAACATCCTCTTCCTTCACTTTCAACTGATGATACCCGGACTTCAAGTCAATCTTAGAAAACCATGACGCCCCTTGCAATTGGTCGAAAAGATCGTCAATCCTAGGCAATGGGTACCTATTCTTCACGGTCAACTTGTTCAACTCCCGGTAATCCATACACATCCTCATGCTCCCATCCTTCTTTTTGACGAAGAGAACGGGCGCACCCCAAGGTGAAACACTTGGGCGTATAAAACCCTTGTCAAGAAATTCTTGTAATTGCTCCATGAGTTCTTTCATTTCTGGCGGTGCCAATCTATAAGGCGCTTTAGCTACCGGCTTAGCACCCGGTATCAAATCAATTCCAAACTCTATCTCCCTATCCGGCGGAATCCCCGGTAACTCGTCAGGAAACACATCTACGAATTGGTTCACGACCGGTACCTCGTGAATCTCCTTTACTCTTTCATTCACATCCGCGACACAAGCCATGTACGCCTTGCATCCACGCGCCATGTACTTGGTCGCCTTCACATAAGTGCACAACCTTACTTTACCCTTTTTATCACCTTCTATGTAGATGGACTCTCCCGACGGGGAAACAAGTTGGATCGCCTTCGGTCCACATAAAATACTCGCCTTATTCTTTGACAACCAATCCATCCCCACAATAACATCAAAATATCCCATAGCCAAAGGAATCAAATCAATAAAGAAAGTTTCACCCCCCGCTCTCAACTTACAATCTCTAAAAATGTCAAAAACAAGGAAACTCTTATCATTAGCCGCTTCGATTTCTAAGGGTTCATCTAACTTGCTACTTACAAAAGAAGAATGCTTAACAAATTTCAAAGACACAAACGAACGACTAGCCCCCGAATCAAATAGAACTAGTGCAGGTAATGAGTTAATCTTGAATGTACCTGACACCACCTCCGAGTTGTTCTTTGCTTCCTCCGCAGATATGTGGAAAGCTCTACCCTTAGGCCTGGGCTCAACTTTTCTCTCGCTTCCACCTTGCTTCAAGGCAATCCGCCCTAAGGTGTCCTGGCTTGTAACAATTATAACATATACGAATCTGGCTTGGACACTGATTTGCCATATGCCCCGGCTTCCCACACTTGTAACAATTCGACGTTCCCTTCTTACAATCCCCATAGTGCTCCTTCCCACAAACTTTGCATCCTCGAGAAGAGAACTTGGTAAAAGGCTTCTTACTAGGGCTCCCGCCCTTTATCTTGCTCACCACTTGATCCACAATTTCCCTTTTCCTCTTCTCTCCTCTAGCTTCTTGCCTCCTCAACTCCACTTCCCTTTCCCGACACCTGTTTATCAAATCCACAAGCGTGGTGAAAGAAGATGGAGATATGCTATCTCTGAATTCCACAGTCAACATAGCATAAAATCTGTCAATCTTCGCCTTCTCGGTCGTCACCACGTCCGGACAGAACTTGGCGCGATCAAAGAAAGCTCCAGCCAATTCATCTATTGACTCATTCTTTTGCCTCATGAGGAGAAACTCCTCAGTCATTCTATCAACTGCGGCTTGCGGGCAATGATACTTCAGAAAAGCCGCCTTAAACTCCTCCCAAGACATGGAGGTCACACCCAAAACACCCCTCTCCTTGCGGAGATTCAACAACCACTCCTTTGCCCTTCCAGTCAACAAAGGCACACTGAACATCACCCTATCCTCGGGCTTACATTTAGTAGTCTCAAAATTAGACTCCATATCCACAACCCACCTGTGGCTCAGAATCGGGTCCACTTGCCCGTCATATTCCTTAGGCTTAATTACCATAAACTCTTTTAGGGTACAACCCTGTGGCACCCTTTCCTTCTCCTTTAACACGTCTTCGAGGGTAAGCTTGATAGCCCATCTCATTTCTTCCATTAACAAGGTTGTGGCTTGCTCGAAGGCCTTAGCCACTTCCTCTTTTATCATATCTTGGATTCTTGGATCCATTGGTTCATTACTTGCATCTTCTGCCATCTCTAAACTGAGAAAATGAACCACAAACACCTTAATACCCTTTCACTTTCAATACCCTAGGTATCCATTACACATTCACTATTATATGTATTAAGTATATATTTATCTACCTATATACATACATACATATATAACCACCTTCACCTAATCCTTGCAAATGTTCATTGTTATATGGTTATCATAAAGTCCCTTGCACATTTCGTCTTATTAAACATATTGGCCAGACATGTTTAATAATACGCCATGCCCAATTGTAATTACCATCTCCATATAACAGGTCACAAAACAAGTTTCGGCACACATAACACCTTAACAACATTCATCATACATATATACATATATACATACACCATATATATATATTATCATTTTGTCAAATCATTACTAACCTTTCATTTCCGCAAGCTCCGAGTCTTAGTCAAGTCCTTCTTGGATTCTCGTATCATTCCTCCATATCAAGAGCATCCGGTTTGAGTTTAGTGTCTCGCACACCAAATCCCTCAAACCATTGCTCTGATACCAAGTTGAAACACACCACTTTTAAAAACAAAACTTTAACGCGCGGAAGTCTTAACCCAGGAAATTTTTTTTTTTTTTTTAAAACTCTCTCGCGTACCACGAGAGAATCCTTCCTGGACTCTCGCGGCCCGCGAGTAACCCTTTCTCTCAGAATGTTTTCAGCTTTCAGCAGATTTCACACTTAACCATTTTTTTTCAACCTTTTTCATTTTGCTTAACATCAAAACTTTACCAACACTTAGATTTTTGACCAAAAACATCATGACAACATATGATTACATCAAAACATAACTTTTGTGCCAAATTACACCACTTTACAAGGATTTTACGAAAATCCTCAAAATACCAAAAATGCATACGAGAACCCTCCAAGCTTGGACGTTGACCTTGACCTATTTCGGAGCTTTCCCTGCATAACCACATAAACTTATAACCATTAGTAATGAGATAAACACAACCAACAAGTATTTACAACTTGTTTTCATCCTTTTCACCCATTTGACCCGTTTGCCTCTATTTGGTCAATTATAGTTCCATACATTAGCATTTCGTCAACATATTACCATTGTAATGTGTTAAACATAACAAACAAGTGATTTCAACTTGTTTTCACACCTTTCACCCATTTGACCCGTTAACACCCATTTGGCCAATTAAGGATTTCATACACTTGTATATCACCTACAAGTTACTTTCATCATTTCATTATCACTTTTCCATTTCCATTATGGCACGTAGGCCATAACTTCATATCCCAAAGGATACGAGATCATAACTCCATAACTAATCTATCCATTATGGTACTTAGACCATAACTCCATATCCATTCTATCCATTATGGTTCATAGACCATAACTCCATATCAACATATCCATTATAGTGTAAATACTATAACTACATTCCTTCAATTATGCATACCATTTTATACTCATTCATACCACATAACAAATTATGCAACTTTACACATTATACATACAACATTGCATAAAACTCATTTATCATCAAAACTAAGTAAGTGCAAAAGCACTTACCTTTCGGGTTAGAAGATCCCGCACCGCTTTCAAGCTTTGCAATTTGATTACCTAAACACATCCGCCTAGTTTAGTAATCTAATATATACCAAAATTTTATTACAATTGAGTTCACAACTCAATTTCCCAATTCCAACCCAAATTGACCCGTTTGGGTTATCCTCATAACCAAACACCCTCTTTCACAACAAACTCACCTACTTGAGTTTTATTAACTTAATCTTAACACTAAATCTTCTTTCAAAAATTATTATTAAGTTAATTTGGTGTTTGTTCTAGTGTCTAACATCTTAAAAACACTTAATCTTCATTAATTCACCATTCTAGCCTTATGACCCAAACACCCCCAATTTTCACCATATGAACCCTAACTTCTCATAATCAAAATTAAAGGGTTCTAGGATGTTAATCATCATTCTTTAACTTTAGTTTAGCTAGATTATCAATAATCTAACACCATTTCATCACATGCATACATAATTTCGGATTTCTCCCAAAATCTACCAAGAACACATACATGGTGAAATCAAGAGGAAGAGAATCACTTACTTGATGTTAGGAAGATGTTGTGTGAGCCAAAACCTTCACTAATCAAGCTTCAATTGCATGAAAATGGCTTCAACACACTTTTCTCTTTTTTTTCCTCTCTTGATATGAACGACCCCAACAACCAAAATGTTGAATTTTGACTTCCATATGGTCAAATATGGCAGATTTGCCATATTTACCATTTCAGTCCTTTAACTTCCATTTTACCCATTTCGTTCTATAGTTAGTTAAAACTAACATAATCCCATTACAAACTTGAAACCCACTTGTTTCAACTTATTTATAAAATATTATTTCCACCATAATATTAAATATAAATATTTAATTATTTGAAGACGAAACCCGAATTTTGGTTCGTTACATCATGGCCTCATTAACCCTTTCTTTGCTCCCTATTATTGAACCAAGAAACTCAAAGTGGGAATCTTGAATATGAAATGCTTCTTGATCTAATCCTCCCAAGTATACTATATACGACCTTTTGTTTTTTATTGCCAAAGATGACAAAATTTCCCTAGTGACAACGCCATCATCTCTATCAATCCTTTGCAACGGTTCGCCTCCTTGAACGCCAACCCCGTTCAAAGCTTGTATAACCCACAAATAGTCTTCTTTGTTCACCTCTTCATCTCCGTACTCATCGAAACAAGGAGATGAAGGATAGATAAAATCGCCATGGGTAAGATGTTCCTCATCCCCGGTTAACCCGCTCCCGACGAGTTCTTCCGGTTCCGTTTCCTTCCCTGTCAACGATGCCTCAAGATCTTGGACCCGTTGCTTGAGTCGCCGGATCTTGTGTTGTAACTCGAGGCCTCAGACTCGTCGTCGTAGTCGTTTGATCTCAATATCCCGTGGTTCGGCACCAACTCTTCCACTGCTTAGGTCGGCGATTCTGCGGTTAAGATGTCGGTCTTCTCCACAATCACGTGAGTAGGGACCATCTCTACCGTTGCCTCGGTCGGCGATTCTACGGGCATGAGAGTAATCGCTATCACGTTGAGCCATTTGACAAACCAAGAGCTCTGATACCAAATGATGTGGGAACGGAAGCAATCAAATGGCTCAAGAAACAATGATTCAATCAAAAACTTTAGTCGAACCGAATGGTTCAAAGAAACCTCAAAGGTGTTCTTTACAATAATCAATAATAAAAAACTAACTAACATCAAACTCTAGATCCCAATTTATAGAGTAGGATCTTAATTCAAATAGGAAACAAATAAGATAAAACTGGAATTGAAATTCAAATAAATAATAAAAAGATATTATCGTGATTTCCTATCTCCTCCAAAGAAATCGTCTTTTTCCAACCAACTCGAACGGATGACAATTGGGTACGGGTTCGTGTCTTGTTAGAGCTCGATGCTCCTGTATCATAAACTCACCTCAATAAAAGTCTCAAGTGACACTAAGGTGTATATATTCGCCGGTAGTGTAATTAAAAACCTAGCAGACCATTTCCAACCGTCTTCAATTCAATGTAGATTTTGAATACTGTTAACTTCAGTCTAAAAAATTAAATTAAAACGTGAATTTTTATTAATTTAAGCACTTGTATAAAAAAATTTCTACATATAATAAAAATGATCAACTGTTACCCTGGTAGAGATACAACCTAAATTAGAGCCCTACATAGTTTCATATGTTGAGTTAATTTTGCTACAAAATCTTCATTGTTAAAAAATCAAAATCAAAATCTTGATTTAATTCCAATTGTCTATTTTTTTTTAAATTCTTAAACTAATTCATTAAAATTTATATGTTTTCATATTTGTTATGATTTTATATGTTATATCTCAAATCCTAGAGAACGGTTGTTATATAAAATATCCATCCTCTTTAATAGAATTAGGACAAAAAATTAATTATATTTTATAACACTTATTTTAAACTTAGTTTATTAAATAATCAATCAAAATGAGGTTAAAAAGAAATAAACAATTTGAAAACTTTCGGCTATAATGATATGACAAAAAATACCGAAAGATCTAATAAATCAGAACAAATATTTGATATTTGAATATGTAAATATATGATTAAAAGTTTTTTATTTGAATCTTACTTGGCTATAAAATTGTTTTCAATTCATAGAATTTATAAAAATATGATTGAACAATTTAAATGATAATAAACATAATTTTAAATTCAAAAATCTGTAGATAAAAATTGAAATAAATAATTAATTTAGTTATCTTAAATATTGAAGTTGATTATTAATATGAGAGAGAGACAAAAAAATTAGAATGATGAGACCTAGAAATTAGTAATTTATTAAATAGCATAGATATAGATATGGATAATCAAAGTATTTTATCATAAAATTCATATAAAATAATATTCTTATACTTTTTATAATTTTATTGTTAGTTGATCTATCCATGTTTTTTTTAACTATTGATTTTCAAATTTTGGCCTTAGTATTTGGTAATTTTAAATAGAAAAAAACTTCATCACTTAGGTTCTTATAAGATATTTTCTTAACTTACTACAATTAAGAAATCAAACTCATACATTAAAAAAAAGTATTAGATTTTAGAGTAAATTTCGCTTTTGGTCTATGTGATTTGACCTGTTTAACTCTTTTAATTCAAAAATGAGTCTTTTAATATATCAGCCTCTGAGGTTGTATTTTTGTAACCATTTCAGTCCATGACACTAACCCTGTTAACTTTTCCTGTTAAGTATAGGACATTTTAGTCATTTTATTTCTAAGTGAACTAGTTTAACCTTTTCAGTCCAATAAAAAGAATTTAGGCTTTTTCACAAAAAAAGTTTTTACTTTTTTAAAAAGGTTTTATTTTTACTTTTTTAAAATCATTTTTTAGTTTTTTTTCCATAAAAAACGTCTTTTTGAACCTTTTTTTACTTTTCTAAAATATTTATTTTATTTTTTTCCGTAAAAAACGGTTTTAAAAACATTTTTTAAGTTTTTTTTTAAAAAGTTTTTTAGTTTTTTCGTAAAATGTTTTTTTAACTATTTTAAAAACGTTTTTTTTTTAAACTAGTTCACTATTTTAAAAACTAGCTCTCTTAAAAAAGTACAAAAAAGCGTTTTTAAAATAGTTGAAATAACAATTTACGAAAAAGCTAAAAAACGTTTTTATAAAAAAAACTATAAAAATGTTTTTAAAACGGTTTTTATGAAAAAAATAAAAAAATTATTTTTAGCGAAGTAAAAAAACGTTTTAATAAAGGTTCATGGGAAAAAAAACCAAATAAATGATTTTAAAAAAGTAAGTTTTTATGAAAAAGCCTAAAAAAAGATTTAATTGGACTGAAGGCTAACTAGTTTACTTAGAAAGTAAGATGAGTAAAATGTCATATACTTAACAGAAAAGTTAACAGAGTTAGTGTAATATACTGAAATAGTTATAAAAATACAATTTTAGAGGCTGATATGTTAAAAGATTAATTTTTAAACTAAAATGGTTAAATATGCCAAATCACAAGGGCCAAAAATGAATTTTACTCTAGATTTTATAACAAAAATCTGACGAGTTTTGGTGAACAAGCGATGAAGGAATCCCCTTAACCCCCCTAATGCCGCCCCTGAATCTTACTTACATACCCACTTAACCCCCTAATTCTACCCCAACGTTCAAATTGCAAATTTTAAGTGCTCGGGTTGTAAAACCCGTTAACTAAACCAAAAGCCGCTACCTGTAAGGGTTACGACGGTGTTACCTCTTGCCCGATGACCACCCCTCAAACAAACAATTATGAAAAATAATTTAAACTATTTATTTAAAACAAATTTTTTATTTTCTAAATAAATATTCCAACACTTTTCTAGACATCTTAACTTTATATTAAAATAAGCAGTTGTACCTCATGTCTTATTGATTGTACAGTTACTATACACTCCATGAATTTTAAATAAATTGTATAATAAATAGATTGTATAAAAAATAAGGAGAACTTTAATAAAGAATTGGAAACATCTATTCAACTTAATTAAATAATAAAAAGAAGGTAAAATACAAAAAAAGTGGGAAAGGATATGCATGGAATGTGAGGATGGCATGGAAAAATAAACAATTTGGAGCTTATCCATTCACCCCATTATCAACGACACGGTTTTCATTGGTCATATCCCGCCCATGGAATCCGATCAAAGATAGCGACCCACGCTTCTCTCACATCCAACTAAATATATTGTATATTCTTTTTCTTATTAATACTACTAGTTTAATACCCGCGCTTCGCGGTGGTGCCAGGTCGCCTAATTCGTTCATAATAGGTTCGGTTCATCACAGTAATACAACGGTTACGACATTCGATATAGGCTACGATACGAAAAAAAACTTCATTTTGAATACAACTTCGTTTTCAAATAAACTTGTATCGGAACTTTGACAAAAAAGAAATAAAAAAACAGCAGCGCAGTCCATTCTTTGAAAAAAGTTAATGAATGAAAGTTAATAAAGAAAACCGAAATTAAAAGAAAATTAAACGGGTTATACCCGCGCTAGGAGGCGGGTGTCAGGCTGATCATTAATAAAATTTAAGTGAAAACGTAGGTGCAACAATAAAAATAATGTTAATAAAAAAGATACCTAAAGGTAAATAATAAAAAAAGAAAAAAAGTTCGGGTAGTCGAAAACCATAAAAGCGAAGACCGAGACCGGTTCCGATAATACCGAGACCGGTAATTATGTTGTCCGCTCATAATAGGTTCGGTTCGTCACCGGACCACAACGGTAACGACACTCGCTAAAGGTCGCAACACAAAAAGAAAACTCGATATTTAATACAACTTCGTTTTCAAAACAATTTTATATCGTAATGTTGACAAAAAAAACTAAAAACAGTCGGACACTTTGTCTTATGAAAAAATTAACGAATGAAAGTTATTAAAGAAAAACAAAATTATTAGAACATTGAACGGGTTAAAAACGTATTTTTTATAATATTGAACGGGTAAAAAACGTATTTTATATACAGTACGAGGGGTGAAAGTGAAAAAAAAAACATGAGGTGTCAAATTTTAAGATTCCTGGTTTGATTTTAATATATTAGGTATATATTTCCAACAATTTAATCTTTTTCAACATTTGAATTTTGATTTTTTTAATTAACGATGAATATTACTATTAGTAATAACCAATGTTTTAAATACCGGTTCAAACCGTCCGGTAATACCGGTTGAACCGGGTTTCGGTCACTGGTCTGGTAAGTTTGAGTCCGGTAAATTGGAAAAACGGTTTGTAAGTTGTACCGCCGGTATTATCGTTGTACCGGTTTTAAGTTTAAACTTTAAAACAAAAAAAAAATGTCTAGTTCCTTTTAAAAAAAGTTAGCGGTTCAGTTTAGAAAAAAAATTGTGTAACCATCATACTTCTGCTTGCGGTTAAAATTAATTGCTCGGTTACCTAAGACCCATTTTAAAAAAAATTGCAAACTTTTATTTAAAAAAACTTTGTTGAAAAATTGAGTGCTCTTATATTATTTTTTGATTATGGATAAACTTTTAGATTATTTTTTATTATGGAATCATGTAGTTTTAGATTATTTTTTGAGTTGAAGTTGTATTTTTATGGAATTATAGGGTTAACTAGTCAACCTGGTTGAATCGCCAGGTACAACCGGTTGAACCATTTCTAAGCCCAACCCGGTAAGGTTTAAAACCGGTTTTTAAAACATCGGTAATAACTGTAGGTCGGTTCCTACACTTAAAATTTATGGGTTTATATGATAGCCAATGTTTTTAAAACCGGACCGGACCGGCCGGTCGGACCGGGAAGTGTGACCTACACCGGTCCGGTTACATGCTCTGAGACCGTTTGATGGTTGAACCGGGCGGTTCAAGCGATTCAGCGGTCGAACCGTGAACCGCGAACCGGGTAGTTTAAATTTAAAAAAAAAATTTACTATTTTTTTATCTTTTTTATCCTATAGTCCTCCTACTTACTTATATTTACAATTTTAACTCAATTTGGCTCTTTTCTTTTAACTTATACGCTGCCACATGTCCTCCAAAACCCTAATCAAAATTAAAATTGAAGATTCAAAAGAATTAAAATCCTACAGACCTACAACCCTCGTCCTTGACTCAAAATTGTTTAAATGGTTGTATATGTAGTATTTGGAATTTTTATATTTTTCTATATATTTTTATGAATATTTATATTATTTATTGTGTCATCTTGTTCTTGAATCCGGTCCGACCAGTGAACATCCAAGACGTCCGATTCGTTGTCCGGTCCGGTTCTGAAAATATTGATGATAGCCACTAAAGTCTCATAATTTGTAAAAGAGCCCTTTCTTCCTTTCTTTGTTTTATATATATATATGAATTTGGAAAGACTTCAATTAGACATTAGAAAGCCTTGGTGGTTCCGAGTTTACACCGGCGAGATGTGGGTTCATTTAAAAAAATTATTTATTTTTTTTACTCTATGCCAAGTTACTTATTTATTTTTTTACCTTTTGCCACATTTAAAAATTTTGAGTAATAGCTACATAATCCATTAAACGTTAAATATTATTATAAGTTGATAATATTTAAAATGTAACGTTTTTAAAACTCCGAATATACTGTTTTGACGTGCTTATTTTTTTCTACATTTCAGTATGAATTAGTTTCAAAATCAAGTTGGACTACGCTTCGACGTAAATTTTATTCAAATCTAAGCCGAGTAAAACATGATATATTTTTACTTTTTTCTATCTCGCTTTCGTGTTTCTTAACATTCATTTTTACAAAGACATCCGTTTTTTCTTTATTTCCGAATATACCGTTGCGAGATGCTTTTTTTTATCCATGTTTCTACTCGGGTACAAAATCTTCAAATACAAGGGTACAACTCCTCAAAACTACTATTATTTTAATATTATAATTACTTATAAAGATATTTATTTTCCTCTTATAACTTTTAAATATATTATTTTACAAAATTCCGAAGACACCGCTACGACATGTTTATTTTTATATACGTTTCGATATAAATTTAGTTGAAAATTGACCCGGGCCAAATTTAATATATTTTTCTAACAACATAATGTTTTTTTAATTCTGAAACTACAACGTACTTATTTCTACTTAGATTTCGATACAAATTTTATATAAAACCGATCCGCCGCAACGCGCGAGAACTGAATACTAGTTTTATTAAAAACTAGACAGGAAAATACAAATAACCATTGTTGTTTAGGCATTGTAAAAGTAAAATATAAAATTGCATCAACGGGACCATTTTAAGGAGTTACTTTTCGCTCGGTTCTTGATCCACATGAGTGTGTGTGTTTTTATCACATCTACGATCTTGTCCAGGTGAGTGTTTTTGTCATTAAAACAAATATCTTCAACAATCAACACCCGGCCTTATTTTCTTTGCTTTAACAATAGTGGATTTCTCACGTGACACATCTTACATACTATCTGATTGTTACAGTGTTCCAAGGTTGTAAAAATCATGATTAATCGCTGATTAATCAGCGATTAATCGCTAATCGGTTAAATCCTAGGAATTTTGACCTAATCGCCCAATTAATCGGAAATCGGTCCTAGCCAGCCCTAATCGTGCTAATCAGAGCTAATCGGTCCATTCGTAAAACTCTAGAAATTCAGGCCAGGTTAAACTAATTTCTTTATTAAACTAATTTGTCATATAAAAATTTGTTTATATATATATATATATATATATATGGTGAGGTTCAAATGCTAACTAATATTTATGTGATAACCATGATAACCACTCTCAAACATAGTGTTACGTATATGTAACAATTATCTTTATGTTAATGTTACGTATATGTAAACACTATGTGTCACGTATATGTAACATTATTTGGTACGTATACGTAAGACTCATCATTTCCGTATTTACGTTCAAAATATTTATTCAAGATACTTAAATACTATTTTAACAATTAAAAGAAAAAGTAATTTATAAATTATGTGATTGTTTTATAGTGGTTAGCACGTTTATCACATAAAAAGTTGGTTAGTATTTGAACCCTTCTCTCTCTCTATATATATATAATTTTGAAAATTACATATAAAAATGTGTATGTATATATAAGTTTGAAAAATTACACATAAAAATTTCAATCCGATTAATTGCTAATCGGTGCCCCACCGCCCGACTAGCGATTAACGATTTACCGAATAGCGATTAACGATACAACACTATAGTGTTCAAAACCTCATCTTCTGCATCAGTTATTGCCTTCATCATTTTTTGACTTTATTGTCTTCACACATTATTTGACTTTATTGTGTTTACAAATCATGGAAAAATGGTGTTTGACTGTTTGATGTTCGACAAATCTACATGTGAAAGACAATATCCAAATTTATTTGACGATGTATAATAATCTCTCACAGAATCTGATACACTTTACACACATACACTTTACCACATTTACCCCTGAACCTCAATCATGCTATTTCACCTGTCGTGAAGTTAACAAATGCGTATCGAGAGGAGGAACATTTAAGGGGCCAGAGGGGCCCAGGCCCCCCCTATTTTTTTTTGTTCTGGACTATTGATTTTGGTTCATTAGGTTTATTTCATATTAGTTATAGTGTTTGAGCCCCCCTAATCCAGACCAAAAGCCGAAATCTGTTCCTCAATTCTAGACAATCGCATCATTTATTAGATTTATGGTCTTTCTTTGGTGAAAAAAACTTGCTTTTTTATGTATAATATTTTTTTCCTCCTCAATTTAGTGGTTCAAGTTCCGCCACTGTGCGTATCCGACATTCAAACAATGGTTGGCGGTGGTTGAAGGCGTTGGTATGGAGGTGGACGTGATGGATTAGCAATTTAACATGGTGTTGAGGTCTGAAATGTTGGAATGGAGTCTAAAATCGAATGCATATAATAATAGAACTGCAATAACTGATACAATAACATCATAAAAATAGTCCAATAGAGCCTGATGAGTCTCATAAAATTGACAGTATTGATCTCAGTAAAAGGAAGTGGTGAATTATCTGGATCTAATTTGTTAAAGTAATTTTGGTGTCCTTTTGTGTAAAAAGTTTTATTTCAGATAAATATGAAGGCATGATATACATCTTTTGGGTTATACCTATTGTTAGCTGCTAATTTATAATTTTTTCATGTATCTATCTACCTAGATTTATTGAGTTCAAAATAAAAAATAAATAAAATTAAAAAGATAAAGTACGTACCGGTCGTATTATAACATACAACCCGTATGCACTCAACCATATTTATATCATACTATCCGTAATTGAGCATGATTTGACTGTTTTAAATATATACGGGTCTTATGGCACAATAAAACCCGTATACGACGCAATGACTGTATACATGTGGTGTGCGTAAATAACGAAAGCCTTATTGATATATAACTATGATAAGAAAATATGTTTTTAGCTTATATCATTTTCAAAGAAAAAATTATTATAGGTTGTTGCCTGTCGGCTAATACCCATCTTATTTAAGCCATTGACACGTATAAATGCTTTTTACTGAAATATTTATCTTAACAAATTATTATATACTAATTAATTATACACATTTTTTATTGTTTCATGATGTCCAGATCAATTTAAAAAGGGCATTCAATTATTAAAAAAGTGTACAAGGATAATAATATATAATTTATTTTCATCCATATCCAGTAATGGCATTTGGGCAAGTGGGCTGAATTGGTAAGATACTAAATCCTATTCAACACGAACCACCAGATTTCTGCCACGTGTCCAAGGTGGCCATAAGACCTAATATATATGCTCTCCATATAACCTCCAAACCTAAATTTCATCAAACACTTCAATTCCTTCTTGTTCTTTGACTATTCATTCAGAGAGTCATCAAGTTTGAAACTTTCTTCATTAATCTTCACATCTGAAATCTTATCTTTTGATGGAAAGCATGAATGAACACAAGGAGCAGATCTTTCAAGATCATCATCCTCATAAATCATGGGGTTTCATGGATCAAGAATCCATTGAAGAAACTTCAACAATCTCAAATGAATCATCATCAGTTTCTTCATGTTCTTCATTTGATACAGCAGATGATGCTTCATCTTTAACTTGTTCATCATCATCTTCACTTAATTCAAATGGATCTTCTGCACTTGACTTATCAGACCTGATGATCCAGTTACCTATCAAGTAAGTTTCTTTTGATCAGAATTTAATATGATTTTCAATAAAGAACATTAGTTAATTAATAAATACTAAATTGGTTTTTTATAATTATTATAGGAGAGGATTATCAAAGTTTTATCAAGGGAAATCAGAATCATTTACATCTCTTGCAAGAGTGATGAGCATAGAAGATCTTCCAAAAAAGATGAAGAATCCATACAACAAAATGAGGAAAATGAAAGCCAATAGCAAGAGCTATGGAGGTGGTTTAGATAACTACAAGTCTCACACCCTCCCAAAACCAGTTATTTCAAAGAAACTCTCACCTTTTTTAAGGCAGAGAAGCTTTGCTGGGTCAAAGCTGGTCAACAAAACAACAACTAATGGTTTTTGAGAATTTTTTATTAGTAAAAAATTAAAGAAATTTTGGGTACTACTTTTGTAGCAGTTATATTATCATCATCAAAGGCTTGTAAAAAATTTGATCATGGGTGAGATTAGAGGGAGATGCGATGACAGCTGTGTTGATAATTTGGTTGGTCAAATTTTATATTAATAGAGATATTCATCATCGTTATTTTCTTTTTCTTGTAGTTTAATATCTCAAATTGTCGTCGATAGGGTAGTTAAAATGAATACAAGAACAAAAATTCTAATACGATCATATGATGATTGAAGCTTCTAGTCTCGTCATTGAATCCGGACTATTATTCCAAAGCGCTTATTTCGAACAAAGAATCGGTTTTAATAAGTAATCTCTGAATTAAAACAGCCTAAATTCATCATCAAATATGCTAGAATCAAATCCAAGAGATAAAGGATGATTACAATTTAGAGGACTTTAATTTCATGATGAAAAGCTTTTATAGCAACTAATGCTACAAAAGAGAGGCTAGTTTATGGAGATGAAAAAAAAACCCCTATATGGCTAGGTGAAGGGGGCGAGGGTTAGAAGTTCATTGAAGATACAGTCGAGGCGAGCAAGATCAAAAGAATCACTGAAAAGAAGTATAGCAAGAACATGTTTAAACTTAAAGGCCCAGGCTTATGATCGACAATAAAAAATGTACGGACAAACTAATTTGGAAACTAAACCTCTCTCGTGACTATTGAATATATTTGAACTCGACACACCAAATATGGTTTACAAAATCTCTATTTAAACTAAACAACCGGATAAACACCTAATTAATCTAAACATTTAATTTAACCAGTTAAAAACTAATCTTCCTTATCTCTTTATCCCCTCTTTATTTGATCTTTATCATCTTTGAGTTTCACATATGAACCAGTTTACTTGATTTCCTTAACGCGATCCACAACTGATGCGAGTGGTACAAGTCTTCTATGCGCCACATCCCTTATTTTTTTTCCGCCTAGCCAGCTCTCTCTCTCTCTCTCTCTCTCTTTTAACGGAATCGTAGAAGAAGACCTAGTGGACGTCCACCGTCGTTGTCTTTGCACGCTAGGGTTTTAATCCTTCCTTGGTGGTTGTTTTTTTTTTCTTTACTCGGTTCGAAATCTACGTGACGGCTTCGAATTGAGGTTCCAGGTAGTAATTTTTCTGTTGCATTCCTGTTGAAGTTAATTCCTTTTGATATTTGGGGTTCTCCACTTTTAGATACAAACCATAGAAAAGAGGTGCCATTTTATTTAAAAAGGCAGGATGGGACCTGCGATTTGGCAGTCGTCGGTAAAGAGAAGAAACTAAGGCCTCATATGAAGACATCATCGTCTTCTAATTGTATCGTTAACGATACGCAAATCGTGGCTCTTTCTGTCGTTGAATTGCAAGTCGAACTTCCTTCCAAACTCAGATCTCCTGGTCAACTGGTAGAATTGAAGATTAGAAAACAACAAAGGAGGCTGAAAATTCCCATTTGAAGAGGTAAACAAGTCTTCCAACCCCACCAGTAAGTTACAAAATAGTTCTTTTAAATCTTAGTCAAAACTGATCGCCGTGACATAGGGTTTAGGAAGAAAAAACTCTAGCTGTTTTATATTCGTCTTGTTGGCAGTACATGTATTTAGAATTTTTATTTTTCATTTGCATCTCTGCTGTTAATCGAGCACTCATAGACCATAGTCTCATTCTTTCCAGATATCTGGCCCATTGGAGAAGTATAAGTGACCAAAGCTGTAAATAAAGACCCAAAAAATGAATCGAGGAGACAAAACCATGTTTGCATGGGCCTTAATTATTCCAAATAGAGAGATGCACATGACATAAATACATGTAACTAGTGGAATTTCTCCGTGTGTTGCGGCGGAAATTCTGTATATAGATAAAATAGAAAAGATTGTTAATAGCACTATCGAATCTAATTACATAAAAGTTATGAAATCACAAACATAAATTCGTGATTTACAAAATCACGTTGTTATGAAGATGAATGTTGAACTTTAGGTAGCGGGAGGAATTTTTTTTCCTCGGTGTGATCTTCATCGGTACATTGACGAACGGAAGAACATGTGTTGGTAAAAAGAGTATTTGTTAAAGAGTTATTTTTAGGCATGTACCGAATATGTGCCTGGTGAACGCGTTGTAGCTGTCTTTTTGTTGCGATGATGGTTGCATTTGAGGTTGGGGTACGTGGTGTTGTTCTGGATGTGACGGTATTGATATTGGTGCTCTTAAGAACTTGGTTTATGATGAAAATAGTTATATTTATAAATAAAAGTAAAATATATTTGACATGGCTCATTTTTGAGTAAAATTTATACTGAAACATGGATAGAAATAAGCACGTCGCAACGGTATATTCGGAATTTAATAAAACGTTATATATGAAAAGTTATAAACGGAAAACCAATTTGAATCGAAAAATAAAAAAAGTAGAAATATATTATACTTGACTCGGCTTAGTTTTGAATAAAATTTATATCAAAACGTATATAAAAATAAGCATGTCGCAACGGTGTATTCGGAATTTTATAAAACATTATTTTAAAAAGTTATAAAAGAAAAACAAAATATGTTTAAAAATAATTATAAATATTAAAATAATCAGTGAAATAATAAAAATTGATGTAGCAAATGGTGAATGGATAGGAAAAAAAAATTGATGTGATAAATTATAAACTATTAAGTACTATTCATTGTTTGTATTTTGTTATATACAAGGTTTACCGATAAGCACCACACGTAGGATGAAATAAATAAAACGATTTTAACAATAAGGATAAAGAGGCGTATAAGGCAAGAGAAACCCATGCCTGTACCAAGCTCTCACAGCGGTGGTAGTGGCTCGTCGTCTGGAACAATCTTCTGGAATGAATGGGGAAACCCTAATCTTGTTCTCTGGTTGAAAATGGGAGAAGAAAAGACGCTTGTCTAAGGCAACCATATCCCATGTTTCAAGCAAAACCCACTTGTATTTCACGCAACTAAAATTGTATGTTACTCTTCAACCACTTGGTTAATGTTTAGTTGTTAATATATAATAAACTCATAAGAACAAAATAATTTATGATAATGAAGTGTTAGACAAGGCCGGCCCAATGGGCCAAATAGGTAAAGCAAGGGCTTAGGGCCACTAAAATATTAAGGCCTCCATTTTAATAAAAAAAATTCATATATATTAGCAGTTGGGCTTTTATTGGGCTGGTCCACAGTTACTTCTAATATTCCTCTTTAGATACAGTGCTGATTATGTTTACTGATTACATCGACGCACTCAATAGGGCATACGATACGGCTTCGACATTGGGAATATCAATCATCAACGCTACATCTAAAATTGAAACTGCAAAATCAGAGGCATAAATCTTCAAGAAATCATAGGAACGGTAGATGCAGAAATCGATCGACAATCGATTTTCTATCTTCATTGTAGGATCGATCGACAATATTCATTTCAGAATCGATCGAGAATCTTCATTCAATCTTCACGAAGTCGAAAGTCACTGTCTCACTATTCTTTGACCTGCACGGGGTCACTAAAACTCACTTTTCGTCACTTTTTTTAACGGCAAATCTACCATACTCCTATTCCTAAATTACTTCAAATAATTCACCCCATATCTGGGTTTGAACCCATGACCTCCCATATAAAACGCAAGAGCCTCTATCGAGTGGGCTAGTCCACATAGGTTCACTTTTCCTCACTTGATGTTAAGAGACTTACAGGGAGAAAGTATGATTTATTTGTAAATACTAAATACCAAGCGGCCCATATTTGATGTCACATGAAAGTTCCTGGTAATTAAGTTGCAAATGTCATTACATGATATAGTTATGTACCCTTGAAACATGTTTGCTGATTACTTGATTATTTATTTTTTAGTTCTTTACGCAAATTACTTTAGTGATGCCTAAAGGCAGTCTACAGAGAAAGGGATTTACACAGACTAAAAAAAATTTCAACAAGAACATCAGAAAGGTTCTCAAAGGTTTGATCCATTTACTCCCATTTTTCAAGGGATACAAACAAAACAATTTTGATGGTTTCGGGTCAACAAGTACTAAATTTAATTAACAGATAAAATGTAAATTTGATAATTTTAAAAACAAGACACTGCTAAGTTGAATGTTAAGATAAACTAGAAATGTTGTCCCGCGTTCCGCGGCGGAGAACGGACCTTAAACGGTTAAGACAGTGACATTAACGTGGATAAACACAAAAAGAAACGTGGTTAAATAAATTTTGCCCCTCGTTTTGCGGCGGGAGTCGGACCTTAAACGGTTAATGCGGTGACATTAACGTGGCTAAACACAATAAAAGAACGTGGTTAAATATATAAAAGAAACATATGAAGTCACGGCGACTCGGTTGTGGAGATCGAAACATAGATAAAAGACAGTTATATAACGGTACCGATGTTTTTCAGTCGGTGTCTGTCTTATTTTTCACAGTACCAGCACGTTACTTTCAATCGATATAACCCACGCTACATAAAAAATACTCTATTTTGAATACGACTCTGTTTTTAACAAAATTTATAGCGCAACGTCAAGAAAAAAATTAAACAAACTAACTAAAATTTTTATGAAAAGTTCAAATTATGAATATTATAGGGGTAAACTTTAAACTTTACAAAAATGAGGGGTTAAAATGACATCTTACAAAATTAAACGGTCACTTTTGATATTTATTAAAGTTGGGGGATAAACTTAAATTATAAAAACTTAACCGACACTACCATTTAAGTATATTGATAATGTTCATGTACATGGTGCCCATATACTGAATTGCTTCATATTCGCTATCTAAACTATCTAGTATATATGCCTCGTATATTTTATTTGGATGTTAAGATAAATGTTCATGTCCTCAAAGGTGCAGGTGGATTGCTTAAGTGAATAAGCATATAGACATAGTTTAGAATATTTTCTCTTTGATTTTTTTATTCAGTATTCTATGCTCATGGTTCGGTTCTTAGGTATTCAGAATGAACTTTTGGTATATGTAGATACGGGATAGGGTTTATAATAATGAAATTTGAAAAAAGGGCCTCAATCGATTATTGGACCGTTTTTGCATACCATCGATTATTGGAGTCTGAAGTGAACATTGGTTCTTTGTTTCTGCATACAATCGATTATTGGAGGTTGTTCATTTTTACATACAATCGTTTTTGCCTGTCTCAGATTTGTCCCACATTGGTTGTTTGTTGATGTGATTTGGAATAGGAACTTTGCCTTTTGGAAATTGGAGTCTGAAGATTCATTTTGAAGTTTGGAATTTTACCCTTTGAGTTTGAAGTTTGAACGGCGAATAGCCCATAGGTACGTTTTATTGATCAGTTTGGTTATTTAGATTAAATTGTTTACTTGCTTACTTAAGTTTTAGGAATTTAGATTAATTTAATTAATTGGTTATTGTGTTAAACAAATTTTAAATGTCAAACTGTAACCGTAAGTATGAATTAGATGCATCAAAAAGGGTTCAAAAAGGACTTTTGAAAAGGGATCTCAAACTTTTAGTTCGTTTGTTGCCACCAAGTAACTTAAGCCGCCCCTGGGGGTTAGATTATTATATAAAGCAATTTTAACTGTTATATTGTTTTACGTCAACACTAAGTTTATACTTTCTTCAGATGTAATAAAGATGATATTGTTTACTTGTTTGAAAATGCTAAAAGGTGTTTGGAGTTACTATTAAAAAAAAGTGTATTTATTTTCACTTATGAATCTTATACTCATCGAATAACATGACTTGAAAGGTTGAGATTAAGTTTTATTTATGCTTAAGTTAATAAAACGTCAACTTTGCTTAAAGTTGGTCGCTTATTCATCAACTTTTTTTTTGAGAATGTAAACAATATCAAATTATGAGGGATCTCAAATGTAATATGTTACTAACCCTTTCGTAGTAGAGCTGCCCCTCTCGTTATTGGAGGGCATAATTGTCTTTGTACATAAAATTTCCCATAGAATATTAATAGGGAACAAAGATTTTCGTAATTAACCCCTTAAATTATGGTTTAATATCTTACTAATTAGCATATTTTATACGAATGTGCAGAGTTTTTTGAATTCTGCTGACGAAACCAAAATTTCCTCAACCAATCATCATGTTCTTACATGTTTTCTTGTATCCCGAGCCTATATTTTATTTTTTTCAATTATGGATTAGTTATTAAATTTTTATAAAATTTAAAACCACATATATTGCGTATTGTAATGAGAAAGTGCTAGATATATAATTAGTTATAACATTTAAAAAATATGTGTTAGAAAAATTAATTAATGTGATTAGTTCATTAGGAAAAAGTATAGAGTTCACATCTTAAAATGTTGTATATAGTTTTTAAGAATACCATTTTCTCGTTATTAATTATCGACCTAATTTTTTAAATTTGAAATTGATTTGTGTCTCTCAAGTTAGGAAGAAATATGACGAGCAAATTAACCTCTGTATGAAATCTATATTTACCAAAGGGCTTGTAGTCAAATGGTATCCGGATGCATAAATAGTTGTGTCATTTATATGAGGTTGACGGTTCGAGTCAGATTGTGAAAATAAAATAAAAGGTGTGTGTGTATTTACATACACACGTGTGTGTTTACTAATTTTTTCTAAAAATATATCTAAGTTATTTAATATTTTATTTTAAACCATACAATTTCTAAACCTATTCATAAATTGATGTACCATTAAAGAAGAAATACATTTACTACATAACGAGATGACGTTTCTAGATACCGTTAGATTACAAGTCTTTTGATAAGTAATTTAATATCTAACCAATATTCTAGACATCTTCTCTCTTTTTATTATATTTTAAATCCCATTATAAACATATTTCTAACTATCATTTCATGTATATAAATAATTTTGAAAATAAAATATGGCAGACAAGAACAAATTTTAGGGGATAAGGTTATCTATTATTACACACTGCACGAAATATACAAAAGGTCATACAAGCGAAGGGAATAATTTTTTTTTAAAGACGAGCATTGAATGTTGTGACGTCGCACCACCCGTCATATAAGAGCCTTGTTCAACTCCGGCCAATATGTTGTCTTAACCGGGCCCACTTGGCGTCAGAGTTGGAGAGCTTTCAAGGAAAAATCTCACCCAATACGGCCCCTTCCGGGCTTAAGGGAGAGCCGAGGCTCGAACTCTGTATCGGCGTGGGTAAAACCCTGGTGCATCAGCCTAAAAGGCCTCATTTGCGATGCCGCAGAAATTAATGGTGATGGCAGGGATTGAACCCGGGTCCCTTGGGACTTCAGGCCTCACCTCAACCACTACACCACAACCTCTTTGGCAAGCCAAGGGAATAATGATGTAGTCTTAGATCGCACACTTTGATTTTCGTTAAATAATTCTCGTTTATAACGATTGTATTTATTATGATTTAGTTGGCGAAAGTGATTTATATTTTTCAAGAGTTATACAAAGGGCCAAGGGGATTTAAAAATAGTTAGGTTTGAGTTCGCGTCGTTTTAAATTTTGTATATAAAACTTGAACCTAGACTCGTAACTATGTGTAGCGGGCACAACCAACAAATTTCATTCACAACCTCACTTCCTTAAAAAAAGAGGAGCGGACACAACCAACAAAGAACAAAATAACTACATCAAATCAAATTTTCACCATTGAGCTCTCAAGAAATGGGCTTAAGTTTAGATCTATTAGATAACCAAAGAAACCTGAGAGACTTGATATTATGGATGATATCATCAATCTTGGTATCTTTGTTGGAGAACCTCTTCTCCTTCCTAGCAAGCAGCAAGTACCAACAAGCCACAATGATGATCATGTGAAAGATATATTTGACCGAATCCCTAATCCAGAGACTACTATGCAGCTCCAACAAATCTTGCACCGAGAAAGTGAAAATGGGAGGCACGCGGCACCACCTGCTAATACTTTGCCACACCACCGAAGCAACTAAACATGAAGTCAAAAGATGATCCGCTGATTCGGACACGGAATCACACAGAACACACCGTTGATCCCTAATGGGGATATTCCTCCTGATCAACGCGTCTAGAGTCGGAATACGGTTTAACTCCGCCCTCAAAGCAAAAATGTTACACTTGAGAGGCACCCACTTAGACCACTTTAGGACAAAACGGTTATTGAAATCCCTCTCCTTCAACAACACCCTTTTGAAAGAGCCAACGGAGAATGATTCTAAACTATCTCCCAACCACTCCCACCCATCACTTTGATCCGTAAAATGATCAGGAGCAATAAGGGAGTAGCAACAAGCCCACTCAAGATTCTCCAAATCAGTGAAATGGGGTCTTTTCCACCTCCACCGACCAAAAAAGAAACAATCATTCCAATTGTATGGATCCATGACACTGCATTTTTTATACTTTTCTAACAAAAAAAAGGAGCGGGAAAACATCTTTCAAAGGAAGGAGGCAAACCCACGGATCCAGTCAAAACCGAATGTCCTTCCCGTTCCCGACCACCCCCTTGAACAACTGATGGAGCGGCTGGCCCGAGACCACCATTTTAGAGAACAATTTAACAATGTTCTTCCACACGCCCATCAAAGAATTATTAACCGGCAAGACCGACCAACAGTTCTTGGGGCTATGAAACGCATCGATGACTTTCATCCACAAGCTATGGGGTTCATTCTTGTATCTCCAAACCCACTTAGCCAAAAGGGCCTGGTTAACGTCCTTAAGTTTGCTAAGTCCAAGCCCCCCCCCCCGTTTTTAGGGGATGAAACCCTATCCCAATCGACCCAATGGATTTTCTTCACGTCGTTCGCCCCTCCCAAAGAAACCTTTTAATGATAGATTACAGCCCATCCAAAATTTTGGCCTGAGCATTATAAATAGAGAAGTAGTAATTTGGAAAAGATTTGAGCACATATTTAATGAGGTTCACCAGGCCACCAATGGATAAAGATGAAGCCTTCCATAATGACAGCCGGGACCAAAAAATATCGAGGATTAGCTTCCAATTAAACATCCTATTCATATTCACTCCGACAATAAGCCCAAGATACGAGAAAGGGGCCGAACCCGACTTAGACCTCAGAACCGAAGCCATATGGTCCAGATCAACAGCCTCAACTTCAAGCTCGAAAACAGTAGATTTACCAAGGTTAAACTTAAGCCCTGAACATAAGTAAAAGCATCTCATAATTCTCACAACGTTCTTAAAATTGGAGACAGACCAATCCCTAGGATGATGGCATCATCTGCGTAAAGAAGATGCGAAAGGATCGGCTCGTCATGACGGCTAATAATGTCGTTAATGGCTCCCACTTCACTAGACTTATATCATTCCCGAGAGCGCATCCATAACGATAAGAAATAAGAAATGGACAATGGGATCTCCTTGCCTCATTCATTTGGAACATTGGAACTCAAATGTAGGAGCTCCATTGACCAAGACCGAAGCCCTAGCCGACGAGAGGATACCTGATGTATCATCATTTGTACATGTTTTGCATGCATAATTATACCCATATCTATCACATGTCACACCCCAACCGATGGCGGATTATACGTCCTGGCGGACGCAGTTGTTCAATAGCACAAGGTTGACTATTAAAGTTTCAATATTTCATTAATAATAGATTCAAAGGTTCAATACAAAGGAAATAACAAGTATACAACATTTATTTAATAAGTAGTCTAGGTCCAAAGCGTCCTATGTGATCACAAATAAGTCTCACGATGTAGAACCTGAAACATGTGAAAGAATCTGTCAACTACAAAATAGTTGGTGAGGTACAAAGGTTTTGACACAGTTTAACAAGTATTTGAAAAGAGTTACAATTCACTATGATTTATGCATTCTATAATGTAAGTATGAGAACAAGTATCTTAAACATTGTGCATATCAACCCTCCAACCAAGTTTAGGCATAACCCGCAGGTTACCCTTATAAGTCTCAAGTTTAAAAGTTTAATTCAGTAACAATCACCAAGGGCTCCCCCCGAAGGGTCAATCAATCAAGGTGGATTGGTCAAATGCAATAGATCTATCATTGTTACCATAGGCTTGATCAAAGTTAATGAATATGTTAGTTTTAAGTTTAATCTAAGCATACAAGTCTCAAGGTTAACATAAGAATAAACATCTAGTCATAGTTATACAAGAATTGTATAAGTTTAATGTTTTTGAACATGTTTCACCCCAAAAGTATAGAAAGGAAAAGGGGCTAAGTATACTCACATGGATTTGATGAAGAGTATCCGACAAGAGTAAGTTTGCAAGACTTTGAGGGAGAATATCCTCACAATAAGCCTAAGAATATAAGTCTAAAGATTTAAGTTTTGCTTCTACAAGTCTAAGGCAAAAGATCTAAGATTTCGGGATTTGACTAGGGTTCCAAGTGAGAGATGGGTTTGATCGTGTTTATGAAGTTTAAATCAAGTTTATAATAAAGACTTTGAATGTCAAAGTTTATTAGGTTTATAGTTTAGAATAATTATTAATTTAAAATAATTATTTAAAAGTTTACAATTATTAATTACACAAGTTAGGTAATAATAATGAAAATAGTTTTCTAAGTATTTAGAAGTAAATAGTTTACTAAGTATTTAGAAGTAAATAGTTTACGTGCAAGACTAAATAATTATTAAGGACTGATAATAATCGTTTAAAGATTAAATAGTTATTAAGGATTTATTCAAGGAATAACAAGGATTAATAATAAAAGAACAATTATTAAGGATAAATAATTATTTAAAGAGTAAATAATGGTTAAGGTTTCATAATAATCATTTAAAGTATACATAATTATTAAGGATAAATAATTATCTATTAAAGTATTTAGATGTTTAGTATTTATTTCACATTTTAACTTGGAAATAAATAACGTTTAAAAGTAGTGAAAGTTTAAATAAGTGATATGTAATTTGTAAGTTTATAAAAGTATTTCTTTTACTTTCCTGTTTTAATTAAATAAAACAAGCCTTAAATAGACATAACTTTTATAAAATGCACAAGTTTATAAGTTTTCTAGTTAGCATTTGAGTTCCATAACTTTCCTGAGTTTATATGACTTGCATAAGTTTCTTGTTTTATTAAACTATTTATTTATTTAAAGTTTTTAAAACAGGAAGAATGTAGAAAAATAATTACAAAGTAAGGTTCTAAATTCTATAAAGTATTTCCTATTAAGAATATAAGTTTTATAGAGTTTAAAGGTGTTTTTTTTTTTATAGTTTTTAAGTATTTTAAAGATTTAATTAATATACGTTTGAGTTAAGTTTAATTAGATAAAAAGATTCCGGAAATAAAAGTATAAATAAAAATCATTTTTAAGTTCATAAAGATTTAACAGAATTTATAAAAATGATTTGGGGTTTAAAACTGCTTAAAAAGGGCAAGAAAGAATTAAAATAGGCAAAACCGGTTCCCCTGGATTCGAACTCGGGTCTAGGACCGGGTCAAGCATACACACACACCATTAACCATCCCGACTACGGGTTCGTTAATGTTTTATACGAAAAATTAAATAGATAAGTATATACCAAAATCGACCCAGATTGTCTTATGAACCCTAAAATCGAAACCTCCAAAATACGGATCGAATCACCCTCTGTTTATGAAATTAAACAGAGGGCTTTTGATCCTCTCTTAAAATCGATCGAGAAGGAACCAAGTATTACCTGTTTTGGTGCTGAATCGAGGGAGAACGAGTCCGATTTTGGGCCGACTGTTACGGGAGCAAAATCGCGGAATGTAGTTGATGAACATCCGAATTAAGAGTTTGAGTGGTTCTGGTGTGGTTTCGCTGATGTTCCCATACATGTATTTATAATCGAGTTGGTGATTAAATGCCGAATTAGGTGGGGAGTTCACGGTTAGGTTCGAACGGATTGAATGCGACTCACGCGGTTGATAGACTTGAAATTTGGCATTGATTAATGTTGGGTTTCGTCGCATGCGGGAGGCGAACCCGAGGTTCAACGAATCCAGACGAGAAACGTGATTTCACGAAAATAGGGGAGGAAACGGGGCTGTGCGGGACTCGAACCTAGGACCGGGTCTGGGTTTTGAATGTTTAGTGAAATGGCAAAACAGGTCCCCGAGGTTTAGAAGTGTTATCATTTCACGTTTAGAGTTAACTTTTAGTTTAAAATAAGTTTCCAAAATGACGGTTTGCCCCCTGACTTTATAAAAACAATTATATATGTTTTTATTTTATAAATTTAAATAGGTTTTATCATTTTATAAGTTTATATAAAAAATATTTCGAATATTTAAGTTTATAAGTTAAGTAAGTTTGTTAATTATAATTTTTTTATAAAATTATAAACACACCTAAGTATGATCGTTTTTCCTTAAATCCATATTAAATAAATTTAATATTTATTGTTCAAGAAAATAGTTTTAATAAGAATTTAAGTTTTTAACGTGTAGACGTTTAGGAAAAGTTACGTCGTAAAATCCCAGATATTACAGTCTCCCCCTACTTTAGGAAATTTCGTCCCGAAATTAAGGTAGAAGGATAATGAGAAATATGCTCTACGTTCCCAAGTAAACCCTGGGTTACGCTTGAGTTGTAAGGATAGGGATAAGATTACGCTCGAGTTTCTAAGTTTTCAATGCATATGGTTATCAAGAGTTTCCCTAAGAAACATATAGTTTTATTGGGATAGATGAAGATTCGTTTTCAAAAGCATTGGAGAGGATGACTGTTGAATTTCTATCCAAGATTTAAAGTGAGATGTATCACTCTGGATGGATTTGATGATAGTTCAAGAATTTGAGTTTGTAGACTAATACGTCTAAGGATTGCTACGGTACCTAAGTTCCGTGGCTACCTTTTACGATAAGTCTTAGATCATAGCACACGACAAAGTTTACTATGCCTTCCCATACGTTGATTTTCATACTTACGTGTGCACCCGCAAGCATTTAAATAGTCGCATAGTCCGCATAGGTCCTTCCATTTATGTGTGGATCAAGAAAGAGTACAAGAATTTGTTTAACTCATGACTAGTGTTTCCACGTAAGAGTGATCGTTGATTTAACGAGTCCCTTAGAAAGAAAAGTCATTCGATAATTAAAGAGTAAGGATTGTGATAAGATTTAGAGTTTCAAAGTTCTCTCGTGTTTGAATAAGAATACACCAAACATCGAGTAGCTTAAAGTCTTTACACTTTCCTCGTGTTTGATCAAGAATACGTCAAACCTTGAGTAGTTTAAAAGTCTTATACGTTCCTCATGTTTGAACAAGAATACATCAAACATGGAGTAGCTTAAATTGTGTTTGAACAAGAATACGTCAAACATAGAATAGTTTAAATTATGTTTGAACAAGAATACGTCAAACATAGAATAGTTTAAATTGTGTTTGAACAAGAATACGTCAAACATAGAATAGTTTAAATTGTGTTTGAACAAGAATACGTCAAACATAGAATAGTTTAAATTGTGTTTGAACAAGAATACGTCAAACATAGGATAGTTTAAATTGTGTTTGAATAATAATACGTCAAACATATAATAGTTTAAAGTCTTTTAGTTTAGCTTCAGTGTATAGAAGTATATGATTACGTTTTGAGTATAAAGTGGTTATCTGAATACTCTAGTATTTAAGAGAGGTGTGGGACAGCGTTTGGAACAGGATTAACCGTTATACGCTCTTTCCCAGAAGATTCGAGTTGTCCGGAAGGTTAGGTGGATTTCCGATGTTTGGTTTTGTAAGGAGTCAGGGGAAGTACTCCGCTAAAGAGAGAGTAATGTCCTCCTTCTTGCTAGTTTCTAGTATCAAGAGTGAAGTTTTCTCGTGTATTTGGAATGTACGTTTATCAAGTCTTATAAGGTTTAGTTGAGACGAACACAAAAAGTTTTCAAGACTAAGAATCCAAGTATGAGTTTGAAAGTAGGATAAGTCAGTTGATTTCAAGTTTCAATATCAAGTTTTTCATGATCCTTTATTGGACATGCTTTCTTTGGTGGTTTAGAAGGTGTTTAGTTTCAGGAATACGGGTTTGAGTATTTGTATAAGTTTTTACATGACTCAAAAAGTCTCTGACTTTGTGTAGACGAAGTTTAATGTTTTAGCAACGTGCATTTAAGATTTTAGTTCCCGTTATGATTTATAGCAAATCTTTTACGTGACAAGAGTTGGATGAGGAAAGTCTCTGTAAGGCCCCAAACCCGGGAGGCCTCACTTGTTGGATTTACTCATTCACAAACAGTTATTAAACTTGAATATCAAATAACGCATCGGAATCATTCATTCATCATAATTAAAACTTGTGCATACATGCGGAAGCGTAACGTTATCAAATACATAAACATAACATACACAACTCATAACGGGATGCCAGTCTTCATATCATCCGGGTAACTCTTCTCTCTTGCCAGCATCACCGTCCATCACCATAACCTGCCCTTAACCTGAATGTGCATACTAAAAAGTCAACTACGCTGGTGAGTTCTAGCTTTACATAAAACCTTAACATAAACATTTTGCCAAAAAAACATAACATACATTTGTTTAACAAAAGCGTACGTAAAACATGCAATAACTTAACATCATCATAACATCGTAACATAAGTCAACATGAACCGAATCTGCGCCTTCTCGTAACCGTCAATTCCATTCATCGCATACCAGCGGATGAACTTAAGGCTCGTTACCTCTAAGCCATCCGTCACACAGGTCCCCTAAGGGTCGTTACCTCTAGGTGGACCAAACATATGTCTCCTAAGGCTCGTTACCTCTAGGTAGACCAAACATACGTCCCCTAAGGCTCGTTACCTCTAGGTAGACCAAACATACTTCTCCTAAGGCTCGTTACCTCTAGGTAGACCAAACATACGTCTCCTAAGGCTCGTTACCTCTAGGTAGACCAAACATACGTCTCCTAAGGCTCGTTACCTCTAGGTAGACCAAAACATAACTTAGGCACTATTTCCCCGCAAGGAATAGTACCTTCCATCGGGATCCCGGTAATCCCATGGGTGACCGTCGTCACCCCATCATCAACCAGTTGTACAACCGTTAGCCAGCCACAAAGGCCCCCGTAAGGTGAGGCCAATACACACATACATACATACCTTAGCTCCCGTAGGAACTCGTGGCAGATTCGTTCATTCGTGACTTTCATAAAACCTTTACCTCATTCTAGTTAAAGCATTTGTACGTTTTATTAAACAGAACATCATCTCTTTCGTAAACCTTTCATAAACTTCATTTGGCAAAACATTTCATAAACATCATCCCGTAAACATCATTTCGTAAACATCTCATCGTAAACATCATTTCATAAACATCGTTTCGTAAACCTCGTTTCGTAAACCTCGTTTCGTAAAAATCATTTCAAAACATCATTCTGTATGTATGCACACCAGCCCAAAATCATTTAATTAAAACATTTAAAGAAGGGCTTCTAGAACTCACCTTTTAAGCTAGTCTCGGTTGTCCTAAACAAAGGCCCAACAACGTCACTTCTGATCTGAATTGATTAGTTAAATACACATCAGACCAATACCGACTCTAACGGTTTAACCATTCTAAACATACTAACTTACTTAACCTGCCTGGTGCCTGCGCACTTAGCAAGTGCGCAGACCCTGCTGCCTGCGCACTTAGCAAGTGCGCAGACCCTGCTGCCTGCGCACTTAGCAAGTGCGCAGACCCCTCTTCCTGCGTACTTGATAAGTACGCAGGACCTACTCCGTGCGCACTTGGTAAGTACGCACGACCTGTTTCTTCGCAAAACCCTAACTTTCGCATTCAGGTCTGATCTCGTCAAGATCTCGAACCTTTTTGCATCCAAAACATTCGTTTTCCATTAAGGAACTCAAATCTATGTTTATCTTTCAGTTTCATCCGTAAAAACGTTCCAAAACCCGAAAAACCCAAAAACAAACTAAAACTCAGATTTAGGTCGGATCGTTACCTGAATCGAGCTTCTGATCCGGAGGTTCTTCTCACGAGTTATGGAGTAACACTTTGCTGAAATCTCGGGTCGATCCGTCAACTTTCTCTCTCTACGGTTTCTCTCTCTAGAACTTGCAAATGAGAGAAATGGTGGAGAGACTAAGCTATTTATAGGGGAGGCTCCCCTTTTAGCCCGCCGGCCCATCCGACCCGACCCGACATGCCTTGTTCGTTTATTTCGTCATTTTAACTGTCGTTTTATTTTTGGGATGTTACAAGTCTACCCCCCTTACAATAGGTTTCGTCCCCGAAACCTATCATAAGTCAAATAGATGAGGGTACGACTCCCTCATTTCCTTCTCCGTTTCCCAAGTGGCTTCCGATCCCTTTCGATGTTTCCATTGGACTTTAACCAATTGGATAATCTTATTACGCAAACGCTTCTCCTTCTTGTCTAAGATGGCCACGGGTTCTTCGATGTAATTAAGGCTGTTGTCGACCTCGATGTCGGTAAGTGGTACGTGAGCCGATTCATCCGCCAAACACTTTCGCAAGTGTGATACATGGAAAGTAAGATGAATCCCACTTAACTCATCAGGCAACTCTAACCGATAAGCGACTTCACCAACCCGCGCCATTATCCTGAATGGTCCAACAAACCTCGGACTTAACTTTCCTCTCTTCCTGAATCGTATGATCCCTTTCCAGGGTGACACTTTCAACATTACTCTGTCCCCAACATCAAACTCAATAGGCCTTCGTCGTTTATCCGCGTAGGATTTCTGACGATCTTGAGCGGCCTTCATTCTTGCTTTGATTTGATCAAACCGTTTCGATGTTTCTCTTACGACTTCAAGACTTCCTAATTCCTTCTGTCCAATCTCACCCCAACAAACCGGGGTCCTACATCTTCTCCCATACAACATTTCGTAAGGCGGCATGCCTATCGTCGTGTGATGACTATTGTTGTAGGAGAATTCGGCTAACGGCAGATGACTGTCCCAACTGCCGCCGAAATCGATAATACAAGCACGAAGCATATCTTCCAATGTCTGAATGGTCCTTTCAGATTGACCATCCGTTTGTGGGTGGTATGCCGTGCTGATATTAAGCATCGTGCCCATCGCCTCGTGAAATCTTTTCCAGAACCTCGATGTGAATCGTGTGTCCCGGTCAGATACGATCGTCAAAGGCATCCCATGCCGTGCTACTACTTCGTTAATAAATACTTCCGCTAACCTTTCCGATGAGAACGTCTCGCGAATAGGTAGGAAATGAGCACTCTTCGTTAAACGGTCCACAATTACCCAAATGGTATCATGACCTAGCTTGGTTATGAAGTCCATGGTAATGTGTTCCCACTTCCATTCCGGTATATCGAGTGGTTGAATCTTTCCATACGGTTTCTGGTGCTCGGCCTTTACTTGTGAGCAAGTCAAGCACTTGCTTACGTACTTTGTCACCTCATTTTTCATTCCAGGCCACCAGTATTCCTTCCTCAGATCTTGGTACATTTTGTTGGTACCGGGGTGGATAGAGTATCGAGACTTATGAGCCTCATCCAAGATTTTGGTTCTAAGCTCGCCACTCATAGGTATCCATACCCGTCCAAAACGTGTCCTAACACCAAGGGTGTTATATTCCAACTTGTCCTGTTGGCCAACCATCCTTTCCTTCTTAATGTTTTCTTCCTTAAGTGCTTCATCTTGAGCTCTTTCAATTTCCCTCATCACATCTGATGTTACCACTAACTGGCAAGCTTTCACTCTAATAGGAGTAGGCACATCCTTTCGGCTTAGAGCGTCAGCCACCACGTTTGCCTTTCCAGGATGGTACATGATCTCACAGTCATAATCCTTCAGGAGTTCCAACCATCGTCTCTGCCTCATATTAAGCTCCTTTTGTTCGAAGAAATACTTCAAACTTTTGTGGTCGGAGTAAATAGTAAACTTCACCCCGTAAAGGTAGTGCCTCCAGATTTTCAATGCGAATACGACAACAGCAAGTTCCAAATCGTGGGTTGGATAATTAGCTTCGTGAAACTTCAACTGTCGTGACGCATACGCGATCACTCTTCCGCGTTGCATCAACACGCATCCCAATCCCTGACCCGAAGCGTCAGAGTATACCACTAAGTCTTCATTGCCCTCGGGAAGGGCCAAGACTGGAGCTTGGGTTAGCCTCTTCTTCAATTCCTTAAACGCCTCATCTTGGGTCGAACCCCATTCATACTTAACCTCTTTCCGAGTCAACTTTGTCAACGGCGAAGCTATTTTCGAAAAATCATGGATGAATCTCCGATAGTAGCCTGCCAATCCCAAGAAACTGCGGATTTCAGTTGGCGTCTTAGGAATATTCCATTCCTTTACCGTCACTATCTTTGCTGGGTCAACCATAATGCCGTTCGGGTTAATGACCTGACCTAGGAATTGGACTTCCCTAAGCCAGAACGCGCATTTGGAGAACTTAGCATACAACTTTTCCTTTTTCAGAGCCTCCAACACCTCCTTTAAGTGACATGCATTATCACCCTCATTCTTGGAGTAGATGAGGATATCATCGATGAACACAATTACCGATCGGTCCAGCATCGGTCGACACACCCTATTCATTAAATCCATGAACGCTGCGGGGGCCTTCGTCAATCCAAAAGACATCACGCGGAACTCGAAATGTCCATAACGCGTGCGAAATGCGGTTTTTGGTATGTCTTCTTCCCTCACCTTCAACTGATGGTACCCGGACCGAAGGTCGATTTTTGAGAACCAACTTGCACCTTGCAATTGATCGAACAGGTCATCGATCCTTGGTAAAGGGTACTTGTTCTTCACCGTACGTTTGTTCAACTCGTGATAATCAATACACATTCTCATCGAACCGTCTTTCTTCTTCACAAACAACACCGGAGCACCCCACGGCGAGATGCTCGGTTGGATAAATCCTTTCTCAACTAACTCGTCTAGTTGTGCCATTAACTCTTTCATCTCCACTGGTGCTAGTCGATATGGAGCCTTAGCCACGGGCTGGGCATCTGGTACTAAGTCGATTCGAAATTCAATCTCTCTGTCGGGTGGTATCCCAGGCAAATCCTCTAGAAACACCTCTGGGTACTCGTGTACCACAGGTACATCGTCTAGCTCCTTCACTTCCTTACACTCGTCAATTACGTACACCAGATAAGCCTCGCATCCGCGCCTAAAGTAATCTGTTGCCTTAATCATCGAGATGACGTTGGGCATCGGGGCGTCACGATCCCCAAGAACCTCGACTTTGCTACCGTCCGGAGCCTTGAGTCGGATTATCTTTCGTTTACATATAATTTGTGCTTCATTGGCAGTTAGCCAATCCATACCTAACACGACATCGAACCCTCCTAAAACCATAACAAACAACCTGACAGGGAACCTATGACCTTCTATTTTTATCGTGGAGTTGTCAACTACATCGGTCACTCTCGCAGTTCTACCCTCAGCGGTTTCTACGCTAAAGGCCCTTTCTAACTTACTCACATTGTACTTCACTCGTTTACAAAAAGTCGTAGATATGAAACTCTTACTGGCACCCGAATCAAATAACACAGAAACAAAAGTGTTGTCAAGTATGAACGTACCTGACGCCACGTCGGGGTCTGCCCTGGCTTGTTCTTGCGTTAGTGCGTACGCACGAGTCTTTGCTCGGGGCCTCTCTTCTTTTCCGGGCCTTTCCCTTTCCCGACTTCACCCATTCTGGGCTTGGTGCATTCCCGTCTCATATAACCGCTTTCACCACAATTATAACATTTAATGCCTAGCCTGCATTCCCGGGAGTAGTGCCCAGTCTTGCCACATTTGTAGCACAGGTTTGTCCCGATCCGACATTCACCCGTATGTCTCGCCCCACATCTTCCACAGACTGCCGTCTCGCCTACCCTGGCCTGTTTGTCCCGAGCCCCAAACAACTTCCCACCCGATCGCTTAGCGTGAAAGCTCAGCTTCTTTTTGGGCTCTTCAATGGCAACGACATTCAGCGCCAGATCATCGAATACCACTCCGCTCAGTTCTACTACCAAATCGTAGGTAGTAGGGGCGTTTGCTTTAACATAGGTGCGGACCTAGTCCGGCAGCCCTTGAATGTAGCATGCAATTTTTCTTTCCTCCGTCGTGACAAGATGTGCCACCAGACGTGCCAGTTCATTGAACCGTGTGGTGTACTGCCGGTGCGTCATGCTCCCGGCCTTCAAACCCAGAAATTCCCTCTCTACCTTCTCAATCTCGTTCCTTGGGCAGAAATTTTTGATCACCAAAGTTTTCAAGTCGGCCCACACCATCGTATCCACAACCTCGCTCCCTTTTGCTTGACGTACACCTTCCCACCAATGGGATGCTTCCTTTCTCAAGGAGTTAGCAGCAAATTTTACAACTTGATCCGTTCGACATTCGCTCACACGAATGGCAACTTCCATACGGATCACCCAATCAAAACGTAGCCACCGCGTCTTTCTTTCCAGTGAGGACCGGTGGGTCACATGCTTTAAATGACTTGTAGTCGCATCCGCGTGCAGGCGGTGCGTTGTCGGTCTCGTTGTTCTGGGCACCAGTTGCCGCGCTAGACCCACCTTCCCCATTAACCTTCTTCAATGCTTCGGCTAACAGACCTGGCAGAGAAGTTTTCATCAACTCAGTGAACTCTTGAAATATAGCTGCTCTCACTTGTGGTTCAAAAGTGAAAGGTTGTTCCTCAACTAGTGTCTGCTCAGTTCCATGCACAATAACCACCGGTTCAGTGTGAACACTTCCTTCTTCACTATACTCTTGGCGCGCAGGGGTCCTGCCACGCCCACCATTTCGACCTCCGGTACGACCACCGGTACGACCCCCACCACGTCTCCCATTTCCTCTCCTTGCCATTTCGTTCTATAAGACAAGGAATCCAATGTCATCACGTTAGTTAACAAATAAAATTCAATAAGTACTGTAAGATGTTAATATACACTGGCCATCTGCAATTAACCATTACACTACCTTTCGATTTCTATTTGACCACCTTTGCGATTCCATCAGAACACAAGTCCTTACCTAACCCTTTCTAAGGCATACTATATATGTAAATATATATAACCTTCATACCTGATGCTGTGGCTCGAGTTACCCGTACTGGCATCCGCTTTCGGTCCCATTCACAGTTTAAGTTCAGACACTGGGAGTGTCCGAATCTCTCAAACTATTGCTCTGATACCAACTTGTAAGGCCCCAAACCCGGGAGGCCTCACTTGTTGGATTTACTCATTCACAAACAGTTATTAAACTTGAATATCAAATAACGCAGCGGAATCATTCATTCATCATAATTAAAACTTGTTCATACATGCGGAAGCGTAACGTTATCAAATACATAAACATAACATAAACAACTCATAACGGGATGCCAGTCTTCATATCATCCGGGTAACTCTTCTCTCTTGCCAAGCATCACCGTCCATCACTATAACCTGCCCTTAACCTGAATGTGCATACTAAAAAAGTCAGCTACGCTGGTGAGTTCTAGCTTTACATAAAACCTTAACATAAACATTTTGCCAAAAAACATAACATACATTTGTTTAACAAAAGCGTACGTAAAACATGCAATAACTTAACATCATCATAACATCATAACATAAGTCAACATGAACCGAATCTGCGCCTTCTCGTAACCGTCAATTCCATTCATCGCATACCAGCGGATGAACTTAAGGCTCGTTACCTCGAAGCCATCCGTCACACAGGTCCCCTAAGGCTCGTTACCTCTAGGTGGACCAAACATATGTCTCCTAAGGCTCGTTACCTCTAGGTAGACCAAACATACGTCCCCTAAGGCTCGTTACCTCTAGGTAGACCAAACATACGTCTCCTAAGGCTCGTTACCTCTAGGTAGACCAAACATACGTCTCCTAAGTCTCGTTACCTCTAGGTAGACCAAACATACGTCTCCTAAGGCTCGTTACCTCTAGGTAGACCAAAACATAACTTAGGCACTATTTCCCCACAAGGAATAGTACCTTCCATCGGGATCCCGGTAATCCCATGGGTGACCATCGTCACCCCATCATCAACCAGTTGTACAACCGTTAGCCAGCCACAAAGGCCCCCCGTAAGGTGAGGCCAATACACACATACATACATACCTTAGCTCCCGTAGGAACTCGTGGAAGATTCGTTCATTCGTGACTTTCATAAAACCTTTACCTCATTCTAGTTAAAGCATTTGTACGTTTTATTAAACAGAACATCATCTATTTCGTAAACCTTTCATAAACTTCATTTGGCAAAACATTTCATAAACATCATCCCGTAAACATCATTTCGTAAACATCTCATCGTAAACATCATTTCATAAACATCGTTTCGTAAACCTCGTTTCGTAAAAATCATTTCAAAACATCATTCTGTATGTATGCACACCAGCCCAAAATCATTTAATTAAAAAATTTAAAGAAGGGCTTCTAGAACTCACCTTTTAAGCTAGTCTCGGTTGTCCTAAACAAAGGCTAAACAACGTCACTTCTGATCTGAATTGATTAGTTAAATACACATCAGACCAATACCGACTCTAACGGTTTAACCATTCTAAACATACTAACTTACTTAACCTGCCTGGTGCCTGCGCACTTAGCAAGTGCGCAGACCCTGCTGCCTACGCACTTAGCAAGTGCGCAGACCCCTCTTCCTACGTACTTTATAAGTACGCAGGACCTGCTCCGTGCGCACTTGGTAAGTGCGCACGACCTGTTTTTCGCAAAACTCTAACTTTCGCATTCAGGTCTGATCTCGTCAAGATCTCGAACCTGTTTGCATCCAAAACGTTCGTTTTCCATTAAGGAACTCAAATCTATGTTTATCTTTCAGTTTCATCCGTAAAAACGTTGTCTTTTCACCCAAAACCCGAAAAACCCAAAAACGAACTAAAACTCAGATTTTGGTCGGATCGTTACCTGAATCGAGCTTCTGATCCGGAGGTTCTTCTCACTAGTTATGGAGTAACACTTTGCTGAAATCTCGGGTCGATCCGCCAACTTTCTCTCTCTATGGTTTCTCTCTCTAGAACTTACAAATGAGAGAAATGGTGGAGAGTCTAAGCTATTTATAGGGGAGGCTCCCCTTCTAGCCCGCCGGCCCATCCGACCCGACCCGACCTGCCTTGTTCGTTTATTTCGTCATTTTAACTGTCGTTTTATTTTTGGGATGTTACAGTCTCCTAGCATAGGGTAACGGGAAAAGTTTTGATAAGGTTTATGATAGTGTGTTTACAGTTGATTTATCTTGTTTCATAATAGCAGGCATAGTGTTCTTTTGTATAGAATGTAATTAAGATGTTCAAAAATGACGAGTTAGGCAATGATAAGTAGTATAAGTAGGACTCATAATAAGGTATGTATGATTGTCAAACGAAAAGTTGGTCAAGTTTAGAAGTGTGAAGTCTATATAAGGGGTAAGGATCATAGTTGATTACGGCAGTGGTTCGTAAGTCGTGTTGTTTTAAGAGAGTGCTTACGAATTAGAAGGTTTGTTCAAAGTTTATTCTTCAAGTATGCGTGTGTCACTTAGGATTTTTATAGTTTAATGCAACGTTGTTAATTATCTCAAGTACTAACGTGAGCTACTCTTGACGAAAGTGTTTGGGTAGAAGTGTTAAGTTTATAGTGCTAGAAGGAAAGTCAAGCTAGTAAGTGATAACAAGATAAATTTCAAAATAACTTCCGTTAAATGTTTCAAAATTGGGACTTCTAGCTCTTACATAATACAATTTAAACGGAAAATTAAAGTGTATAAGTAAGTTCATTTAATATGTTCAAAAGGTTTTTTTTATTCATAATACTGAGTTATCACAGTAATACTTTCAAAAATAGTTTTTTTTTTGCTTGAAGTTGATGGGCTGACGAAGAGAATTCCCGGAAGAAGGGGTGGGTCACATGGACTCACTTATGTACCCTATTTCCATAGCCAGAATTTCCTCGTGAGTCTACAACTTTTTAGTTATTGTCACCAATATTTGGGTTTAAGGTACTATGTCGAGGTTCATTGTGGGCTTAGAGTCTTAAACGTGAAATTCGTCTATTCCATAGCAGACTTCTTCTCTTGCGGGGAAAACAATCAGGTTACTAATCCCTTTGTTAATGTACTTTAGGTTTAAAAGATGTCAAGTTTTGTTTACCAGAAACGGTGATGTGGAAGTTTTAAAGACGTATGAAAGTTTTGAGATGTATAAAAGCGTAACAAAAGTTTTTGAATTAGTTATCAAATGAAACTTGGTTGAGTGACAAAAGTAAAACACAAGAGTTTCCCCTTAGGTGTCACGTTTTTAAGATAATGAAGTTTGTAAAAGAATTTGTAGGGTATTACATAGTTTTAAAGGGTTGTATTACAATGATCAAGAAGTTTATTGGGTAGTATCTAGATAAATATAAGTTTATGCATATAGTCTTTCTTTTTTTGATATCGTAAGAATTCTTCTTGAAGGTAACTCCTTTAGGTCATGACGAGTAAGCATGCTGTCATGTGACCATTCTTGAAGAGACGGAACATAAGAATCATAGAGTAAAGGTTACAGAGGAAAGTTTTTGAATCATGAATTTATGAAGTGTATAGTATTTGAGATGGTACTCATTTAGTGCATATCACTAAGTAATTACTTTGACATATCAAGAGAGATCTAAGCTCACTAATGTTTAGAGAAGTCGTGTATTCCTATAAGTGGATACTCATCCCAAGAATTCCCAGGAAAGCATACGGGTCCAACGGTTGATTTGAATTTGTACGAAATGCTTTCCTTGACAGAATTTCCCAGGATATAGGTATCCACCCTTCCGGTCCGCACAAGTTCTCATACATTGTCTAGAACTTAAATACTCTTGACGAGAATTTATTGGGGCATTAGACTTAAAGCCTAAGAATGTATCCTCGACGTAGTAGGCTCTTGTAGCACGTAGGTAAGTAGAAATGTAGAATCTCCAAGCGTTCACGTATAAGATTAAGAATAGAATGGGGAGAGAATTCCTAGTAAAAGACATGAGATAACTCATGTTTGGGTCTCCTAAGTTATAGTCTAGGTCATGTGTCTAATAACCTAATTCCCTATAACCAAGGCTCTGATACAAATCTGTCACACCCCAACCGACGGCGGATTATACATCGGAGCGGACGCGGTTGTTCAATAGCACAAGGTTGACAGTTGAAGTTTCAATATTTCATTAATAATAGATTCAAAGGTTCAATACAAAGGAAATAACAAGTATACAACATTTATTTAATAAGTAGTCTAGGTCCAAAGCGTCCTATGTGATCACAAATAAGTCTCACGATGTAGAACCTGAAACATGTGAAAGAATCTGTCAACTACAAAATAGTTTGTGAGGTACAAAGGTTTTGACACAGTTTAACAAGTATTTGAAAAGAGTTACAATTCACTATGATTTATGCATTCTATAATGTAAGTATGAGAACAAGTATCTTAAACATTGTGCATATCAACCCTCCAACCAAGTTTAGGCATAACCCGCAGGTTACCCTTATAAGTCTCAAGTTTAAAAGTTTAATTCAGTAACAATCACCAAGGGCTCCCCCCGAAGGGTCAATCAATCAAGGTGGATTGGTCAAATGCAATAGATCTATCATTGTTACCATAGGCTTGATCAAAGTTAATGAATATGTTAGTTTTAAGTTTAATCTAAGCATACAAGTCTCAAGGTTAACATAAGAATAAACATCTAGTCATAGTTGTACAAGAATTGTATAAGTTTAATGTTTTTGAACATGTTTCACCCCAAAAGTATAGAAAGGAAAAGGGGCTAAGTATACTCACATGGATTTGATGAAGAGTATCCGACAAGAGTAAGTTTGCAATACTTTGAGGGAGAATATCCTCACAATAAGTGTCACACCCCCATATTTATTTACTTATTAAATAAATACAGGTTGTAACGATTGGTTCATTACACGATAGCGGAAGCTGTAATAATGATTTCTAAGACTTGATTACATATACAATTACTAAAACTAAGAAATACTATGATCTAAGTTCTTCTAGATCAACGACAGACTTGAGACTTGATATTCTACGCCCTTCCAGCTACTAGGAATTGATCCAACATAGCTAGCCTATTCCAACCGCGCCATGGCTAGAGGTCACCTGAGAAACATACTTGAAAGTGTCAACACAAAGGTTGGTGAGTTCACAGAGTTAGTTATATTATTGCTTATAGTTTTTCCCCGAAAACTTGTTCATGACTTTACCGTCATAAAATATGTTTAAACCTGATCTTTTTAACCCGATCAGTACTCTTTTGTTTAAACCTGATCACTTTAACCTGATCAGAATTCTTTTTGTTAAACCTGATCATTTTATCCTGATCAGAACTCTTTACTTTAAAACCTGGCCACTTTACCCGGATCAGAACTCTTTTGATAAACCTGATCACTTTACCTTGATCAGAACTCTTTTGTGTAAAACCTGATCACTTTACCTTGATCATAACTCTTTTGTTAAACCTGATCACTTTACCTTGATCAGAACTCTTTTGTGTAAAACCTGATCACTTTACCTTGATCAGAACCCTTTTGTATGTATTACCAATGAATATGATTACTAATCCGATCTATTGACCCCATTTGTAAGCTTGCAAGGAATACAAAATAGTATGTAATGTACGAGACCGTAACCAAACCCCAACTTTCTGTGCCTCCCCTCGCCTTTCTGCGAGTAAGACAATATGCGGTCATTCGGCCATTTTGACCCCTGGTTAGCGCGACTAACCATGACCGGAGGCGTCACCCCCAATAGTACTATTCATATAATCCCGGGCTAAATCCATAGCTAATGGTTACTAATTTATTACGAGGACTTTAAGCGCTTTATTGTTCCCTCAATACATACATACGGTCAGATCATTAGTTCCATTCATTTATACACAAAAGTCTTTTACAAGTATGTTTCCACCCCAAATCATTTCAAAAACTTAGAAAAAGGGGATTAGTGAAACTCACAAGGAGTTAAACCAAAATGTTCATATTGTCAAATGTGTAAGCAATGTAATTCATGTTTTCAAAACATAATAAGTATGTTTCTCCCCCGATGTTTACAAAACAGTAAAGAGTTAAAAGGGGGCCGTGAACTCACCTTGTGTCCGATGAAATCCTAGCAAACCAACTTGTGCTAGTTCTTGTATATCCGTACCCTAATCACACAAGGGTACTAATGTGTTAAACTACCCGTCTTATACGTAAGTTGTTCAATACTTGTTTTGTTATAAAACAGATCTTAGCTACTGCCCAAAGTGACTGATGAACAGATGTCGAAACTTCCTAGTTTCGATTGCGCAGATTAGATATCGAAACTTCCTAGTTTCGAATGAGCAAAAACTGGTATCGAAACTACCTAGTTTCGATTGGCAAGAAGGGTATCGAAACTACCTAGTTTCGATTGAGCAATATGTATCGAAACTACCTAGTTTCGATTGAACAACTAGTATCGAAACTCCTAGTTTCGATTGAGTAAACTTATATCGAAACTCCTAGTTTCGATTGAATAGGTATCGAAACTCCTAGTTTCGATTGAATAACAGGTATCGAAACTCCTAGTTTCGATTGAACAGGTATCGAAACTCCTAGTTTCGATTACTGCACTTTGATTGACAGAATTCGTCCTGTATATTTTTATGTTCAAATCTTGAATTTGACACATTTTTTCTTGTTATCTTACTTGCGTTTGAACGATTTGTATGTTCAGCTACGATTTTAAAGAAAATGAAATGGATAATATCGAGTTTTTACCTCAAACAGAGAATGATGATTTTCTGGGAAACAGAGAATGATCTTGAGCTCCTTATCTTGATTCTTGAGACAACACTTGGAACTCTTCTTATAGCACCGAAATACGGTGGATTTTTACCTTAAACTGGACTTCGACTTGAAGGAGAATTGGGAATTTGCCGTAAGAAAATGAGAAGTATGAAAGGGATTGTGGGATTTCGATTGAGGAGGTATGGTTTTTATCTGAATTTGAGTGAATTAGCAAGTGGGGGAATGGCTCCCCTGACTTTCGGTCGAGAAAGTCAAGCAAGTGGGTTGGGATTTAAATAAATCAAACCATTTGATTTAAGTGTAATTTTAACCACTAGTGTTCGTATTTAGTCGGGTTATCCTGGTACGTGAACCGGTAACTCCTAGAATTACCAAAATATGAAATGAGACCATGTACGGTTTTTGTTAGGCCTTAATGTCCTTGTTTGTGAAATTAAGTAAATCACAAAAACAATTATAATGTAAACTTGTTTATAACATGTACGGATATTGACCTGAATTGTCGGGTGTCACATTCTCCCCATGTTAGAAGAATTTCGTCCCGAAATTCAATTTGTGTCCTCTTGAACTGTTGTATCCTTAAACAAGGATGGGTATTTTTGTTTTCATTTGATCCTCTCGTTCTAATGGTTCAACGTACCTAGGGTTAAGCTTGCGACGGTTGCCACATCTTGCAACCCCGTTCCAATGTGAGACCTTTAACATGACTTTGTCTCCCACTTGGAATTCTAATGGTTTTCGTCTGTTGCTATCTCAACTCTCTTTGGCTGTCTTGAGTGACTTTCAGACGATCTTTTATTTCGACGATTTTGTCAATGGTTCCCTAGTCAATATCATGACCAGTCAAAAGTTTTTCGCCAATCACCGCCCAACATAGCGATGAGTGACACTTACAATGATACAAAGCCTCAACGAAGCGGCTTTAATGTTGGTATGGTAGTTGGTATTATATGAAAACTCATCCAACGGCGGTGAGTATCCCTATTTCCTCTGAAATCGATTACACACACACAGAGCACATCTTTTAAATTTGGGATGGTCCTTTTACTTTGACCGTTCATCTGGGGATGATATGCAGTGGTCATGTAAAGGCGTGTGCTCAAGGCTTCTTGTACAGACTGTCAGGTTCTTGACATGAATCGACTGTCCCTTTTTTGTGAAAATGGAAACTGGCATACCATGCATAGCCTTAATTCCCTTAATATTTAGCCTTGCACGCGTCTTACTTTTATCTGTCTCCTTTATTGGTAGGGAATGCGCGGATTTCGTCAAACGACTGACGATTATCATATAGTATCATAGTTGCTAGGTGTTCTGGGTAACATTGAAATGAAATCCATTGAAATTTGTTCCCATTTCCATTGAGGTATCTCGGGTTGTTATAACAATCCCGACGGTTTCTGATGTTCTGCCTTTACCTTTGAACATGTCAGGCATTTACCGACGTAAATAGCAATTTCTCATTTCATGTTCGGCCACCAGTAGAGTTCTTTCAGATCCTTATACATTTTATCCGAACCTGGGTGAATGGAGTACCTGGACTTGTGGGCTTCGTCCATAACCAACTCCCGTAAGTTACTAAAACATGGCACCCAAATTCTATTTGCAAAGTATAAAGTATCATCTGATTTTGGCTCTAATTGTCTGATCATTCCTCGTATAGCGTCACTCTAAATGTTTTCTTCTTTGATTGCCTCCTGTTGTGCCATCCGGATTTGAGTCGTGAGACTCGCATGAATTGTCAATCCTAGGGCACGAACACGGAGAGTTTTAACCCGTTCCTTACGACTCAAGGCATCTGCTACGACATTTGCCTTACCAGGGTGATACTTGATATCACAGTCGTAATCATTCAGTAGTTCTACCCAACGAAGTTGACTCATGTTGAGTTCTTTCTGATTAACGATGTGCTGGAGACTCTTGTGGTTTGTAAAGATAGTACATTTTGTACCATATAAGAAATATCTCCAAATCTTGAGTGCAAACACGACAGCACCCAATTTCAGATCGTGAGTCGTATAATTTTTCTCAGGTACTTTTAGCTGTCTGGATACATACGCTATGACTTTTTCTTCCTGCATCAATACACATCCCAGACCTTGGTGTGATGCGTCGCAGTACACGATGAAATTGTCAGTTCCTTCGGGAAGGGATAGGATTGGTGTACTGCAAAATTTTTTTTTTTTTTTTTTTTTTTTTTTTTTTTTTGCTTCAACAATTGAAACGCTGATTCTTGTTTATCAGTCCAATCAAACTTTTTGTCCTTCTGAGGTAACGTGGTCAAAGGCAAGGCTATCTTTGAAAGATTCTCGATAAATCGCCTGTAACATCCTGCCAAACCCAGAAATTTACGCACCTCAGTCGGAGTTCTTGGTGCTTCCCAGTTTTTGATAGCTTCAATCTTGGTTGGGATTACGTGAATACCCTTCTTATTGATGACGTGTCCGAGAAAGTGAACCTCTCGAATCCGAAACTCACACTTAGAGAATTTGGCATAACGCTTCTCATTCCGGAGTAGTTCAAAGATTGATTTCAAATGATGTTCATGTTCCTCCTTGGTTTGTGAATATATTAATATGTCATCGATAAATACAATCACGAATTTATCCAAATATAGCCTGCACACGCGGTTCATTAGATCCATGAAAACGGCCGGTGCAATAGTCAAGCCAAATGGCATAACTAGGAACTCGTAGTGACCGTAACGAGTCCTAAAAATCGTTTTTGGTATATCTTCTTCCTGAATTTTCAGTTGAGGATATCCTGATTGTAGATCAATTTTAGAATAGAAACTGGACCCTTGAAGTTGATCAAACAAATCGTCTATTCGAGGAAGAGGATACAGGTTTTTGATTGTCAGCTTGTTCAACTCCCGATAATTGATGCACCTTCTAAAGGTTCCATCCTTTTTCTTTACAAACAGGACCGGAACTCCCCATGGTGAGAAACTCGGTCTTATGAAAAAAAATTACTCGACGAGGTGTCCAAGTTTTTGTTGTATATTGGGTAGAAATGAAAAAGTATGAAAATGAAACTTTATGTTTGTCCCTCTTATGCTTTTCGAAAGCATTTTCCCGGACTAAGACTTTTCTCTTATTTCAGGTTTCATGTTTTCTATGATTTTCCTCTCTATGTGCCTTCATGGAGCTAGGAATTGATGTTCCTTGGGAGCTCTTATTTGTGAACTTCGAGTCTAATCACCACTTTACCCCTTTGCTCGCCCTACCTTTCGAGGCAGACTAGCCTTTAGGTTGTAGCGTCCTGATATGTAAACTCATGTCTCGACTACCATACCTTCAAAGTATGTAAGCCATACGAAGTTTGATGTTTGTTTGGGATATTCATATTCCGTCTAGCTGAGGGAATGAATAATAATACTGTAAGAATGGTCTCATCGAATTAGTGTTTTCCCCAAAATGGGCTATGGGCTTGTCAACCCATTAAGTTGGCTGAGATGTTTTGGGAGTTTTACAATTGCCATCTTGTTGTCATTCAGTGTATCTGCACTTCCTTAGGGTTTGAATAGTACTTTGGGGACATACCATTACGTATTCCACTCATTCAGGTTATGGCCTCAAAATCCTTAGCACAAGGATACACTTGAGGTAATGAGTGTTGAACGTCGAGACTTTTGTATTCTAACTGAGTCTACTCCAAGAGATCATTTCTTAAAAATAGATGCTCTAGAGCTTCCCAATTATAGAAAACTAGAAGTGAAAGATGCAATCACACCTCTCTTCTAGGCTAAATCTGGGATCCATCCAACAAGATGAACTTTGGGGAAGTGCGAGTATAAAAGAGTAATAAATTATTCTTCTCAACTCTTTGTGGACAGTGGCCTATTGTGAATAGTTCGAGTTTACGTCCTTTATGCATATCATGAGCTAATGAGATTAGCATGAGATTTCGCATTTGGGACTCCTTTAAGGGTTTTGCATGTCGTTTTGGTTAGTGCGACAATAGTCGTTAGTCCACACTTAGGTTTCTTTGGCATTCGTTTGAGCATCAACCCCGGCTTATCTATTGCAGAGAGAATAGTCAGACTTAAAGGTATATTGAATGTCAATGGTTGCGAGAGCAATCCTGTTTGACCGACATTCTGAAATGTCTGATTTCCTACTTGTCTCATGACGAGCTTCCACAATATCCATAAGTGCCATGTGTATGCGGGTCAGAATAATACCCTGCCCTATTACTGAAGTTAGTGCATAACACTCTTGGCGTAACTTTCAAGCAATTGTGAGATTGAACTATATGATGGATCCTGAGATTATGCCATAATCTCCCACAATAGTTGTGCAATTACTGTAAGTGTTAGTTGTGGTAACGCTCAATTTGAAGCATTCCTGACAAGTAGAATCTCAAAGAGTGAATGTGCGAATTTCTTCGTCGTTCAGGATTTACTAAGGATTGGTTGAATTCAATTTGAATTTCTCTCGTTCCTCCAAACCTAGGAGACTGTTTTGTGAGCACCAAATTGAGAAGTTTGATTTGTTAAGATCTAATCCTTAATCAAGTGATTGAGAACATGAGTTGATCATCAGCTTAGACAGCAAGACTCACTAAAGTTCCCATGCACTGCAAATTATGATTACGTGTGCACCCGTAATGATGATTTGCCTTGCCTGATCCCTATAGTGTTTCTTCTATCCCTAGCTTTTAATCAAAAGTGATTTGAAACGATCATTAGATTGCGTTTGCACATTTGTACAGGAGTGTGTATTGTTTTATCGGATTACTGTTAATTATGTGTACCAATACTCATGAATCTGCTGAATATGGCAGTTGTCGGATGAGGCTAAGGGTAGAGAGGCACCACCAGTGTCTATTAAAAAAAATGTGTATGGTGAAATTCAGGCACTATGTGTTGGGCAGAGATCCTCAAACGAGTGTCGAGCAACTCATGCTCCAAGTCTGTATATATGCATGGATCCACATGATCCTGATGTATGTCTGGGTCTCCTGACCCTTGGAGTTCTCTCCCATTTAGTCCTGCTTATTCACCTTGAATTCCCTTTTGTCTAGGCAATCATGCCTGCCATATAACATGGCGAGAGTCTAGGCATCCGATCCGACAACTTATGAAGAAGAGTATTTATACCACAAATACGTTAGAAAGATAGTTGCCTCCATGGCTGGAGTAGTTGTGGTGCAGGTATAGGTACAGATTCTGGTACGAGTTCAACCTGTTGTGATACCAAGATCGGTAACTGACGATCGCCGCCGTCGTCGTTCAAGCTCAGCTCGTAACTCGATCTTCTAAGGTTGCAGTATGCTGAGTACCCGTTATTCTTGACTCGTAACCCGAACAATAACATGTTATAAGTGTTTATTATTTTCACTTTATTGTATGTGTTTAAGTGTTCACTATATGTGCCATGTAATTGTATTAGTGTAGCTAATGGTACCCTAGTGTAACTCCATACACTAATAGTCTACACAAATTGTTCGGCAACGGTTGGAATTCCTATGCTCAAGTCTTGGGTGTTTTTAATGTGATGCAAGTCTTAGAAATCTTGGTCCCTAAATGAGTCCGGTTAGAGCCTAGGTATCACTAAGGACACCTAATTCGCTAAAACCATTGCTCTGATACCAATCTGTCACACCCCCATATTTATTTACTTATTAAATAAATACAGGTTGTAACGATTGGTTCATTACACGATAGCGGAAGCTGTAATAATGATTTCTAAGACTTGATTACATATACAATTACTAAAACTAAGAAATACTATGATCTAAGTTCTTCTAGATCAACGACAGACTTGAGACTTGATATTCTACGCCCTTCCAGCTACTAGGAATTGATCCAACATAGCTAGCCTATTCCAACCGCGCCATGGCTAGAGGTCACCTGAGAAACATACTTGAAAGTGTCAACACAAAGGTTGGTGAGTTCACAGAGTTAGTTATATTATTGCTTATAGTTTTTCCCCGAAAACTTGTTCATGACTTTACCGTCATAAAATATGTTTAAACCTGATCTTTTTAACCCGATCAGTACTCTTTTGTTTAAACCTGATCACTTTAACCTGATCAGAATTCTTTTTGTTAAACCTGATCATTTTATCCTGATCAGAACTCTTTACTTTAAAACCTGGCCACTTTACCCGGATCAGAACTCTTTTGATAAACCTGATCACTTTACCTTGATCAGAACTCTTTTGTGTAAAACCTGATCACTTTACCTTGATCATAACTCTTTTGTTAAACCTGATCACTTTACCTTGATCAGAACTCTTTTGTGTAAAACCTGATCACTTTACCTTGATCAGAACCCTTTTGTATGTATTACCAATGAATATGATTACTAATCCGATCTATTGACCCCATTTGTAAGCTTGCAAGGAATACAAAATAGTATGTAATGTACGAGACCGTAACCAAACCCCAACTTTCTGTGCCTCCCCTCGCCTTTCTGCGAGTAAGACAATATGCGGTCATTCGGCCATTTTGACCCCTGGTTAGCGCGACTAACCATGACCGGAGGCGTCACCCCCAATAGTACTATTCATATAATCCCGGGCTAAATCCATAGCTAATGGTTACTAATTTATTACGAGGACTTTAAGCGCTTTATTGTTCCCTCAATACATACATACGGTCAGATCATTAGTTCCATTCATTTATACACAAAAGTCTTTTACAAGTATGTTTCCACCCCAAATCATTTCAAAAACTTAGAAAAAGGGGATTAGTGAAACTCACAAGGAGTTAAACCAAAATGTTCATATTGTCAAATGTGTAAGCAATGTAATTCATGTTTTCAAAACATAATAAGTATGTTTCTCCCCCGATGTTTACAAAACAGTAAAGAGTTAAAAGGGGGCCGTGAACTCACCTTGTGTCCGATGAAATCCTAGCAAACCAACTTGTGCTAGTTCTTGTATATCCGTACCCTAATCACACAAGGGTACTAATGTGTTAAACTACCCGTCTTATACGTAAGTTGTTCAATACTTGTTTTGTTATAAAACAGATCTTAGCTACTGCCCAAAGTGACTGATGAACAGATGTCGAAACTTCCTAGTTTCGATTGCGCAGATTAGATATCGAAACTTCCTAGTTTCGAATGAGCAAAAACTGGTATCGAAACTACCTAGTTTCGATTGGCAAGAAGGGTATCGAAACTACCTAGTTTCGATTGAGCAATATGTATCGAAACTACCTAGTTTCGATTGAACAACTAGTATCGAAACTCCTAGTTTCGATTGAGTAAACTTATATCGAAACTCCTAGTTTCGATTGAATAGGTATCGAAACTCCTAGTTTCGATTGAATAACAGGTATCGAAACTCCTAGTTTCGATTGAACAGGTATCGAAACTCCTAGTTTCGATTACTGCACTTTGATTGACAGAATTCGTCCTGTATATTTTTATGTTCAAATCTTGAATTTGACACATTTTTTCTTGTTATCTTACTTGCGTTTGAACGATTTGTATGTTCAGCTACGATTTTAAAGAAAATGAAATGGATAATATCGAGTTTTTACCTCAAACAGAGAATGATGATTTTCTGGGAAACAGAGAATGATCTTGAGCTCCTTATCTTGATTCTTGAGACAACACTTGGAACTCTTCTTATAGCACCGAAATACGGTGGATTTTTACCTTAAACTGGACTTCGACTTGAAGGAGAATTGGGAATTTGCCGTAAGAAAATGAGAAGTATGAAAGGGATTGTGGGATTTCGATTGAGGAGGTATGGTTTTTATCTGAATTTGAGTGAATTAGCAAGTGGGGGAATGGCTCCCCTGACTTTCGGTCGAGAAAGTCAAGCAAGTGGGTTGGGATTTAAATAAATCAAACCATTTGATTTAAGTGTAATTTTAACCACTAGTGTTCGTATTTAGTCGGGTTATCCTGGTACGTGAACCGGTAACTCCTAGAATTACCAAAATATGAAATGAGACCATGTACGGTTTTTGTTAGGCCTTAATGTCCTTGTTTGTGAAATTAAGTAAATCACAAAAACAATTATAATGTAAACTTGTTTATAACATGTACGGATATTGACCTGAATTGTCGGGTGTCACAATAAGCCTAAGAATATAAGTCTAAAGATTTAAGTTTTGCTTCTACAAGTCTAAGGCAAAAGATCTAAGATTTCGGGATTTGACTAGGGTTTCAAGTGAGAGATGGGTTTGATCGTGTTTATGAAGTTTAAATCAAGTTTATAATAAAGACTTTGAATGTCAAAGTTTATTAGGTTTATAGTTTAGAATAATTATTAATTTAAAATAATTATTTAAAAGTTTACAATTATTAATTACACAAGTTAGGTAATAATAATGAAAATAGTTTTCTAAGTATTTAGAAGTAAATAGTTTACTAAGTATTTAGAAGTAAATAGTTTACGTGCAAGACTAAATAATTATTAAGGACTGATAATAATCGTTTAAAGATTAAATAGTTATTAAGGATTTATTCAAGGAATAACAAGGATTAATAATAAAAGAACAATTATTAAGGATAAATAATTATTTAAAGAGTAAATAATGGTTAAGGTTTCATAATAATCATTTAAAGTATACATAATTATTAAGGATAAATAATTATCTATTAAAGTATTTAGATGTTTAGTATTTATTTCACATTTTAACTTGGAAATAAATAACGTTTAAAAGTAGTGAAAGTTTAAATAAGTGATATGTAATTTGTAAGTTTATAAAAGTATTTCTTTTACTTTCCTGTTTTAATTAAATAAAACAAGCCTTAAATAGACATAACTTTTATAAAATGCACAAGTTTATAAGTTTTCTAGTTAGCATTTGAGTTCCATAACTTTCCTGAGTTTATATGACTTGCATAAGTTTCTTGTTTTATTAAACTATTTATTTATTTAAAGTTTTTAAAACAGGAAGAATGTAGAAAAATAATAACAAAGTAAGGTTCTAAATTCTATAAAGTATTTCCTATTAAGAATATAAGTTTTATAGAGTTTAAAGGTGTTTTTTTTTTATAGTTTTTAAGTATTTTAAAGATTTAATTAATATACGTTTGAGTTAAGTTTAATTAGATAAAAAGATTCCGGAAATAAAAGTATAAATAAAAATCATTTTTAAGTTCATAAAGATTTAACAGAATTTATAAAAATGATTTGGGGTTTAAAACTGCTTAAAAAGGGCAAGAAAGAATTAAATAAGGCAAAACCGGTTCCCCTGGATTCGAACTCGGGTCTAGGACCGGGTCAAGCATACACACACACCATTAACCATCCCGACTACGGGTTCGTTAATGTTTTATACGAAAAATTAAATAGATAAGTATATACCAAAATCGACCCAGATTGTCTTATGAACCCTAAAATCGAAACCTCCAAAATACGGATCGAATCACCCTCTGTTTATGAAATTAAACAGAGGGCTTTTGATCCTCTCTTAAAATCGATCGAGAAGGAACCAAGTATTACCTGTTTTGGTGCTGAATCGAGGGAGAACGAGTCCGATTTTGGGCCGACTGTTACGGGAGCAAAATCGCGGAATGTAGTTGATGAACATCCGAATTAAGAGTTTGAGTGGTTCTGGTGTGGTTTCGCTGATGTTCCCATACATGTATTTATAATCGAGTTGGTGATTAAATGCCGAATTAGGTGGGGAGTTCACGGTTAGGTTCGAACGGATTGAATGCGACTCACGCGGTTGATAGACTTGAAATTTGGCATTGATTAATGTTGGGTTTCGTCGCATGCGGGAGGCGAACCCGAGGTTCAACGAATCCAGACGAGAAACGTGATTTCGCGAAAATAGGGGAGGAAACGGGGCTGTGCGGGACTCGAACCTAGGACCGGGTCTGGGTTTTGAATGTTTAGTGAAATGGCAAAACAGGTCCCCGAGGTTTAGAAGTGTTATCATTTCACGTTTAGAGTTAACTTTTAGTTTAAAATAAGTTTCCAAAATGACGGTTTGCCCCCTGACTTTATAAAAACAATTATATATGTTTTTATTTTATAAATTTAAATAGGTTTTATCATTTTATAAGTTTATATAAAAAATATTTCGAATATTTAAGTTTATAAGTTAAGTAAGTTTGTTAATTATAATTTTTTTATAAAATTATAAACACACCTAAGTATGATCGTTTTTCCTTAAATCCATATTAAATAAATTTAATATTTATTGTTCAAGAAAATAGTTTTAATAAGAATTTAAGTTTTTAACGTGTAGACGTTTAGGAAAAGTTACGTCGTAAAAATCCCAGATATTACAGCACAATTATAGGAAAAATGATAAGAATTGATACGTAATCTATTTAATTGTGTTATAACAGGATAAATATTCTTGGGCTGCAAAAATACATGAAAAACACTCAAAATCAAGGAGAAATCAGCATTCGAATTCCAATTTGATCTAGCACCCGGAGCAACGCCTATTACTCGGGCACCCTACAGACTTGCACCCAGTGAATTACAAGAACTATCTACACAACTGCAAGAGTTGTTGGATAAAGGTTTCATCCGATCTAACTCATCGCCATGGGGAGCTCCAGTCCTATTCGTCAAGAAGAAAGACGGGACCTTCCGCATGTGCATCGATTACCGTGAGCTGAACAAATTAACCACCAAGAATCGTTATCCACTACCCCTCATTGATGATCTGTTTGATCAACTCCAAGGATCAAGTTCTATTCCAAGATAGACCTTAGATCCGGTTACCATCAGTTGAGAGTTTGAGACGAAGACATCTCTATGACTGCTTTCAGAACTAGGTACGACCATTACGATTTTATGGTCATGTCATTCGGACTAAGCAACGCACCCGCAGTATTCATGGATCTCATGAACCGTGTGTGTAAACCGTACCTTGACCAGTTCGTCATCGTTTTCATTGATGACATCCTCATCTATTCCAAGAATAGGGATGAACATGAGGAACATCTTCGTTTAATTCTGGAATTGCTGAAACAAGAACAACTGTATGCAAAACTTTCCAAGTGCGAATTCTAGATTCGTAAAGTGCAATTATTAGGGCATGTAGTCAACAAGAGCGGAATACATGTGGATCCATCTAAAATAGAAGCCATCAAGAATTGGGCGGCACCAACTACTCCAACTGAGGTGCGACAACTTCTGAGATTGGTTGGCTTTTATCGTCGTTTCATCGAGGGATTCTCCAAGGTTACACAACCCCTCACTACTCTAACTCAAAAGAGTAAACCTTATAACTGGGGTGATACCCAGGAATCAGCATTCCAACTTCTAAAACAAAAACTCTGCAGTGCACCAACCCTATTGTCACACCCCCAAATTCATTTACTTAGTGTATAAATAAACAAATTAAGGTCGCAACGATTGGTAACATTACACAACAGCGGAAGTTAAAGTAAAGACTTCTGAATATTGAACACCATTACAAATACTATAATAAACTTGTACATTGTCCTAGAACCATGTATAGGTGAAAGCCATCTTGAAGTTTGACGATCATACTCCTTCGGCTTCTAGGGTTTAATCCAAAAGGCTAACCTATTCCAACCATACCATAACTATGAATTACCTGAAAAACATACTTAAAAATGTTAACACAAAGGTTGGTGAGTTCACAGGTTTGATTGTTGCAATGTAAAGTGATTTTCCTTGAAAACAATGATATTGTGTACATGGCCATGACACGAAACTGTTTTCCTTGAAAACATTTAAAATATGTACACGGGTTTAATGTAAGGTTGTTTTCCTCGAAAACATGTGATGACTTCATAGTCATAAAACGAGTAGTTTTCCCAATGAAAACATGTGATGACTTCATAGTCATAAAATGAGTAGTTTTCCCAATGAAAACATGTGATGACTTCATAGTCATAAAACGAGTAGTTTTCCCAATGAAAACATGTGATGACTTCATAGTCATAAAACGAGTAGTTTTCCCAGTGAAAACATGTGATGACTTCATAGTCATAAAACGAGTAGTTTTCCCAATGAAAACATGTGATGACTTCATAGTCATAAAACGAGTAGTTTTCCCAATGAAAACATGTGATGACTTCATAGTCATAAAACGAGTAGTTTTCCCAATGAAAACATGTGATGACTTCATAGTCATAAAACGAGTAGTTTTCCCAATGAAAACATGTGATGACTTCATAGTCATAAAACGAGTAGTTTTCCCAATGAAAACATGTGATGACGTCATAGTCATAAAATAAGTCATTTTTCCTGAAAACATTGATACTGTGTACATGGCCATAATATGAAACTGTTTTCCTTGAAAACATTGATAAAAACATTTCCACGTAAACGAATGACAAAACCATCGGTGTATAAGTGATTGGCAGATCCATCTGCACGAAAACGTTTCAATGAATATGATAAACAAAACAAGTAATGTTGACCCATTTGTAAACTAGCTAGGAATACAGATAATATGTACATACATGAGGCATAACCAAACCATGACACAGGTGTTTTGCCCCTCGCTAGTACCTCACGAGCAATGATTGAACACTATGCGGTCATTTGGCCAGAGGGACCCATGGTTAGCGCGACTAACCATGACCGGGGGTGTCAATCCCAATAGTACTATCCATAGAATCCCAGGCTATCCTTAGCTAATGGTTATAAAATATGATGGTCAGGGGACTTTACGAGCTCCAAACGTGTTCACTCATGCAAACATAAAGGTCGGGTCTTGTTTTCTTGTTACCATATGAAAATGTTTATAAGTATGTGTTCCATGTTTTCTAAGATGTATCAAGTAATGATGTTTCGTGTTTTCAAACGTGTTATGGAAGTATGTTTCTCCCCCGATATTTCTAAAACATTAAAAGTTAAAAGGGGACAGTGAACTCACCTCAAGTCCAGCAAATGCGATCACAAGCTCAACTGACAACAAGTGAGCGCAACGATCCTAAACGGTTCCTATTGTTCAAACAAGTGTTGTCAATTTCAACAACAATATAACTAGGATCGTGCCCTAACATTACGGTTTCAAATCTAAACCCAACCCATGTTGAGGACATCTAAGTTGTAGAAACCAAATTCTTTATTTTTAACGAAAATTGGGCAGAGTCCCGTTTGTTTTTGGCTAAACCCGACAATATCCAATTGTCCAATCACAACATCAACTTACACCAATAATCCAATAAACCGCACTTTAGATCCTAATACTAAAGTCATACTTCAATTTGACAATTATTTGATAAATATATAAAAACTATATAATTATAATACAATTTAACGTGCCCGAAAAATGTTCTCAAAGGACGTCCCCGACAAAATTTATAGGTCCCGTGCTACTACCTGACAATAGATATATAAGTGTTTCGGGTCATACCTTAGCCTACAAGCCGTTCTAAGCGGTTTTGTACGAAAAGCTGAGCACGACGCGAGAAGAAACTTGTTTCGCTCATAACTTGATCATACGAACTCCGATTGAGGTGATTCAAGCGGCCATGAACTCGTCTCGCCAAGCCCCACCAGAGCCGCCGGTCTCCGCCGCCGGCCGCCGTCGCCGGAAAACCGGACAGTGACCGGATTTGGTGGTTTTGGCCGGAAAGCTTCACTTTTTCGACCCAAACTTCTTCGTATGCGTAGATCGGACCTTTAGGAACCCTTTTCTAGCAAAAGCCCCATTTGTCGAGGTCGCCGGAAAAGTGTTTTTGGCCGGAATCTCCACCACCGTCGCGAATCAGAGGGAACCGTCACCACCTTTGGAATCAGGGTGACGAGACCTAGTGGGCTAGGTGGTTCACTCGCCGCCACTCGCCGCCACCGCCGTCGCCGACGCCGTGCTCCGCCGTCTGCCGCCGCAGGTCTGCCGGAGTCCGGCCACTGCTCTCACTCTCCCCCATTTTCACCTTTTGTGTGTGTTAGATTTGTTTGGATAAATGAAGAGAATGAGGGGTGTTCTAGTACTTATAGGCGGAGTTTTAACGAGTTTAATTCGTGTAACGAACCCGTCTCCGTCATGTTCTTGCGTTAATCGATTGCTCAATCTTTATTTTAAAATTCTTAGAGCTTTAAAACGTCATTAATAATATTATCCACGTATTTTAAGCCGTGAGCTTTAAGTTTCGGTTGATGAACGAACATGTACGCGTTGGTACCACGTTTTCACGCATTCGTTCTTTTTAAACGTTTTCGCTCCGAGTTTGTAGAATATTATTTTACCAATGATATTAAAATATTATTTGTTATATTTGTCGTATCGCATACGTATCGGTAACAATCGTACTGTTATTGTCAGTTTTATGAGCATCTAACGCGAATTAGCATCCGTTTATACGTACTACGCGTGTATTTATCTGTATAGTCTTTCATCTGAATATTAATACTTGATGTAAAATAGTTCATTATCTTTCATAATCGTTCTGACGAATATCTGTTAGTGACTGATGTCTAACACGTTAAACGTTTAAAATACCGAATCGCGTACGTGCATCCATTCTTTCTTAAATTCTCATAACTGCGTAACAAGTCACTAGACTAAGCCGTGTGACTAATATGATATTCGGATTGTGTAAATTGAAACCTCTAACGTGCTTGGGTTCTTATTGGGCCTCATTGGGCCTAGTTGGGCATAGTCTAACAACTAGGTTTTAGATGCAGTAATTTTTGTAGGTGTCACACCTATCCCTTCTAGAGGGAACGGATGATTTTGTGGTGTATTGCGATGCATCCATTCAAGGTCTAGGTTGTGTACTGATGCAACTCGAGAAGGTGATTGCATACGCTTCTCGACAGTTGAAAATTCACGAGAAAAACTACACAACTCATGACTTAGAATTGGGAGCTGTGGTTTTTGCACTTAAGATATGGAGACATTACTTGTACGGTACCAAATGCACTATCTACACCGATCACAAGAGTCTTCAGCATACCTTTGAATAGAAAGAGTTGAACATCCGGCAACGTCGTTGGATCGAACTTTTGAACGACTATGACTGTGCTATCAAGTATCAACCGGGCAAGACTAACGTAGTAGTCGATGCCTTAAACCGAAAAGAGACTAAGCCCAGACGAGTTCGAGCATTACGACTCACTATCCACCCCAAATTACTTGATCAGCTCCGTAATGCTCAACACGAAACCCTGAAAGAGGGAAAACCTACCGTTGGAATCCACACGTGGTAAGGAGAACCAACCTGAAGTTAAATCGGACGAAATTTGATACTTCGTGGAGTGAATGTGAGTTCCAAAGTACGGGAACTCAAGAGAACTCGTAATAGATGAACCTCACAAATATCGCTATCCTATTCATCCTGGTTCCAATAATATGTATCATGACCTAAAGGTTCTCTATTGGTGGCCGAACATGAAAGATGATATAGCCACCTATGTGAGCAAATGCCTAACTTGCGCAAAGGTCAAAATAGAATACCAAAAGCCTTCCGGCTTACTTCAACAACCAGAGATTCCAATGTGGAAACGAGAACAAATTTCCTTGAACTTTATCACTATACTACCCCGAACTCCTATCGGATGCGACACCATCTAGGCGATCGTAGATCGTTTAACAAAATCCGCTCACTTCCTAGCAATCAAAGAAACCGACAAAATGGAGAAACATACTCATATTTACTTGATGGAAGAAGTCTCTCGGCACAGAGTACCAATTTCTATCATTTCGGATCGTGATGCTCGATTCACATCACGTTTCTGATAATCATTGCAAAAAGCTCTAGGCACGCGTCTAGACATGAGTACAGCATATCATCCACAAACCGATGGTGAAACGAAATGTACCATTCAAACCTTAGAGGATATGCTACGAGCTTATGTGATTGACTTCGGTAACACTTGGGAGTCTCACCTGCCCCTGGTGGAGTTCTCCTACAATAACAGTTATCACACTAGCATCAAAAGCAGCACCATTCGAGGCATTATACGGACGAAAATGCCAATTACCTATCTGTTGGGCTGAAGTTGGGGATAACCAACTCACAGGTCCTGAACTTGTATTTGAAACTTTTGAAAAGATCGTTCAAATCCGAAATCGTATGGCGGCAGCTCGTGATCGTAAAAAGAGCTATGCCGACAAACGTCGTAAACCGTTAGATTTTCAAGTAGGTGATATGGTCCTATTGAAAGTCTCACCTTGGAAATGTGTAATCTGCTTCGAAAAGCGAGGCAAACTGAATCCTCGTTATGTTGGACCGTTCAAAATAGTGAAGAGAATTGGCCCAGTAGCGTATCAACTGGACCTACCTGAAGAACTGAGTGGTGTACATGATGTCTTTCATGTCTCGAACTTGGAAAAAAAATGTCTAGCAGACGAGACACTCGCGGTTCCTCTTGAGGAACTACAGATCAATGAACAACTACGCTTCATTGAAGAACCGGTTGAAATCATGGATATGGAAGTTAAAAAGCTTAAACACAGTAAAATCCCTATTATCATAGTTCGTTGGAACTTGAAACGCGGACCGGAATTCACATGGGAACGCGAGGATCAGATGATGCGCAAGTATCCTCATCTGTTCAAGCACTCTACGTCAAAAACCTAAGGTACTATTCTAATTTTCGGGACGAAAATTCTTTCAACTAGGGGATGATATGGCACCCAGAAATTTTTATTTATTTTATTTTCGGGACGAAAATTCTTTTAACTAGGGGATGATGTGACATCCGACTATTTAGGGTTAACCCTGTTAACCAATTTCAGTTAAATATTAACCAATCTCAAACTCCAGGGACTAACCTTGCCTATATTCAAACTTATATACACAAAACTTGAGGGACTAAACTTGTAATTAAACTATAATTGATTTATGTTGACTATTGGATGGTCAAACTAACAAGAACTTAACCTAGTTAGCTAAATCCAAATCTCAAGGACCAATTCTGTCAACTTCCAAACATAAAAACATGAAACCCCAGGGACTGCATGTGTAATTAACCAGTTCTTGATTCCGTTTGACTTGTAAAAGTCAAACTCGCGACTTCAAACAGAAATCAAAACTAGAAAAACTGTTTCTGTTTGAAATCGATAACTGATATGCACTTCAATGCATTAAACGGTTACCATCAACACCTTAAACCCGACATTGATTCGTAATTAACACCAATTATGTGTAATTAAAACCTAATTGTCGACATCATGAGTAAACAACATCAAATTCGTTGAATTCATATACCAATTCACAGATTAAACACCTGCGCACACTAAACGAGCACTACTGAAGCCTCCGCACCATCCAATTTCACTGGAGATATAACCAGGGTTGCTTGAGATCAACACTATCGCTGTCGGCATCCAGTTTTGTCGAACTCCACCAATTAGAGATCGTCTCAGGTAATTGAAACCACCCTCTACTTCGTTTTTATTCTCAGATTGAAAGCCCTATTCCAATTGGGGCTTATAACATCAATTCGATCGAAATCCAGATCCTAGGGTTCATATGAACCTAGTTTGATCAAATTCGACCCTAGGCTCGGCTTCAATCTAATTAAACTACATGAATAGCTTCGCAGACCTCTGTATATCAAAAGCCCTATGATTATTCAATCAAATAACATCGAATTGTATAAGATCCAGTAACTAGGGTTTGTTCATAACCGATTTTGGGGATTTTGATCCTAGAACCAGTCGCAATCCAATTAATCAACATCAACAGATTCGCAATGTCTTAATCTATAAAAACCCTATGTTTTCAACAAGATTTAATATCAGAATCTTCTAAATTGAATAGGGTTTCGAATTTTGAATCTGGAATTAAACGATCTTAACCGCGTTAGTTTTACAATCAACACACACAGGATCGCAAGGCCTCGATTAACAAAACCCCTGTGTCAATTGGATCCATTATTACAGAAATCGTTGGATTTGGGGACTGGGTTTGGATCGATTTGTACGGAAGGAAGAACACAGGGACTTGTTTGATAAAAAGAATTAATTTGGGTCTTGTTTGCGATTGCCCTAGCGGGTCTGATGGTTAAGTGTGTGTGTTGATGGGGAGGAGACCCGGATTCGAGTCTCCCCACCCCTGTTTTTGAGTTTTTATTATTTTAAGCTATTGTTTTAATATTAAAGCTATCCCTATACTATTATAACAATATATTAAAATGTTTTAACTCCGTAAAGCACCCATAGGCTTGGGTTTAATGTTATAACTTATATTTTATTTCTCCCACTTTTAAAATAATAGATTTATATTATTTTCAAACCACGACTCCAAATAAATAATATATTTATATTATTTCTCACCCGTGACTTCAATTAAAAATAATATATTTTTATATTATTTTTCGCCACGTTTATAAACTCTATGAAAAGTTTCAAATTCTTAAATAATATAATTATTTATATTATTTACCCTCATTTCATTCTCGATCTAAAAATAATATATTTATTATTTTTCACACAAATGATTGTATTATTATTCTACGAACTTAAAAGTAATATATTTAATATATATTATTCTTCTAGACCATTTTTGGTACGAACACACGAATATATATATTTATTAATTTATATTATTCATAATTAGAGACATTCGACACGTAACGCATTTATCTTAATTATCATATTTAGAAACCCATATTCATGTGGACACGTTCATTTATTCGTTGGTCCTACATGTATTTTAGGACATCTAAATCTTCCGTGTCGTCGTCACAAAATCCCACATGTCCCTAACTTATATGTTTATAAATCTAGGGCATACGTAAGCCGTGCAGGCTAACACTTGAGGTTCCAAATCTCATACTTGTGTGATACTACCTACTACGCAACGCAGGTGAGTTTCACGATTCCTTTTTACTCGTTTTCCTGTTGTGGGAGAAACATGTACACAAATCAATATCTTTTACTTGTTTTCCCGTTGGGGGAGAAACATACATGCAAGCAATCATACTTTTATTTGTTTTCCCGCAGGGGAGAAACAGGTACGTAAACAAACATTATTTTACATGTTTTCCCGTTGGGGGAGAAAACATGACGCAAACTCTTTTGGTTGTTGTAATTCATATGATATCATTTGTTATGACTATGCGTAAACTCTATCATGAAAGTCCTCACATCGAACCGTTTAAATATGAGTATATCGAGGTATGTTGAGTAGTACTACTGGGTTTGACAAACCCCACCCGCGTTAGTCGCGCTAACTCGATTGGAGGTCGAACGGGTGTAATATTGACCTAAACATACACCAAACATAAACAGTCAGCTTACGGTTACGAGCGCATTAGTATACAAGAACATAGGCATGCTACCTATAGATATGCATATTAAATGTACATAATCTGGCAAACACTCCCTTATTGCAAACTTGAAACCTGTGAACTCACCAACCTCATGTTGACACTTTTCGTACATGTTTTCTCAGGTCGCTAAGGCACAGGTTACACAACTAGGACATGCATGGAGTCCTACTATCATTTCACTCATTTGCAAACCGTTAAAGCAATTCACTCACTTTTATTAAACTAAACTTTGGCGCGTTGCTTCCACATTAACTCTGACCTTTTATGTTATGACATTTTAAGTCCCATATAGTGTCTTTTGATGTAACTAATGACTTAGATCCTGGTGTGTCACATCCCTAACGGTAAAACTCCGTTAGTGGAATTTAGGGGTGTGACATTCCTCACGTGCAAGAAATGGGTTGCACGACCGTGCATCCAAATGCACGGACATGCATTACCAAAATCTCAGTCTATAAATAGCAAGCTCATTCTAGTGTTTTAGGTGTGCAAGACCAAGAGTTGTGAAGGCCATAGCACTCTGCTAGAGCCGGAACTCTCTCGGTTTTGGTCCGTTTTAGCTTTTCTTTGTTTATTTTATGTTTCTAGTATTGTAATATGAAATGATTCTTCCCATTCGAGTAACAAGAGGCAACCTATACCCACTCTCCCTTAGTGTTGGAATACTTCCACATAATCTCTAAGGGTTAATGAAGTCAATTGTATGGTTATTTAAGACTAGTCCTCTTGTGTTGCTCGGGTTAGTTGAACTTTAATTAATTAATGAAGTATTTTTAGTAAGTTATGTTCTTGAAGTCTTTCTTATAGTTTATCTTAAAAAGACCAGAATAAGTGATCTTTAAACCAACATAATAATCTTAAATCTTGTAAGTTACTTAAGCAAGTCCTCTTGTTTGAGAAGCTTATTCGGGTTTGTACGGTCTATATACAACCTTGGTGCTAACAATGGTCGAGTTAGTATTGGTTTATTATTTTGGGTTGATTGAAGGTTGGGTATTCAACGGGTCGTTCGAGTCCTAGCTGGACCTTATGAAACGTGTCGGTATTTCTTTACTTCTCTTGTGTTAGCTTGCTGAGGACTTCTATTGGGAGCCATGGGTTTTGATCTTGAGAATGAAAGTTATATTTATTTAAAATATTATTATAAGTAAAGACAACTATTTTAAGAATATAATTTGTTAGGTCCGAGCGTTTATAAAGTACCTTTGGAGGAAGTTGCGCATTTCGACTTTCTGGAATAAGTTACAAGACATGACGTACGTCAATCATTGGATAATCCTAGTCCGAATAATGAATCACGGGATAGCCGACAGACTTGAGACCCCGTTTAGGGTCCCGATGCAGGAATCCAGCACAAGCCGGCTTCCGAGTTATACCCGATTATAAAGCCTTGGCCATATTTGGCCGACCGTATCCACTGTTCCATTACGAAATACTAACTCCCCTATCGAAAGGGTTAGTACTAGTAACTACGACCAACCTTACTAAAATGTAACATTAATTAACAAGCGAAAACAACCGAAGTAACCTCTTAAACTAGAAAACATTTCTAATTACATTTCTTATCCTTTCTATTCCCTTTTAAAACAAACCCCCCCTTTTTCAACTTATTATCCTAGTCAGACAATAGCGAGGGTTGAGTACGAGATCCGTGTTCATGGTTCGATACTTGGTTCTTACCCAGACTATACTACGATGCGATAGGTACACTTACCTATTGTGTGTGTTTAGTTGAAGTATTTATCAATTTAATTTATGATTTGTGTAACTCTAAATAGAATATATTTTATATACTAAAAACATGACATCTACCCATAATCAAAGAAACCCAAAGGGTCGGGAAACCCATTTGGGTCATGATCAACGCCAAGAACTTCCAATTCACATTGTCATAGACTTTTTCAAAGTCAATATTAAAAATGAAAGGCTTCTTCTTTATTTTTTAACCCAAGACATCACCTCATTGACGATAAGAGGCCCATCCAAAATCGATCTACCACCAAGAAAAGTGGACTTATTATCCGAGATAACTGACCCCAACACTTTTTTCAGCTGATTAGCAAGGGCCTTAGAAATAGCCTTATTGATAACCTCGACAAGAGTAATGGGCCTGTAACCATTCAAGTCAACCAGATCCGTAGACCTGGGGATAAGGGTAATAAAGGCCGAGATGCAGCCCTTGTTAATAATGCCCGTATGAAAAAAAAATCATGAAAAATATTAACGAAATAAGCCTCGAACACGTTCCAAAACCTTTTAATAAACCTCAAATTGAAGCCGTCTGGGCCAGGAGCCCGATCGTCCCCACAGTCAAACAAGGCCTCTTTATTTTCCCCCATAGTGAATTGAGTAACCAGAAACTCGGAATCATCAGCAGAGATGTGCCTCAAATTCGTGCTGAGGCGATTCGAACACGTAAAATTAATGAAGTTCGTTGTATGAATCTCGGGGTTGTGCTTATTTATTAAATAAGCTTCGATTTCAGCAAGAACCCGCTTTAAACATAATTCATTTCAAGCTTTTACCAAATCGATCTCAAATAGCTCAGAATCGGCTCTTATTTACACCCCTAATATAATAAAATAATGTCTATAGATTTAAAGTTCGTGACGAATTTCCATCACAACCTAGACAAAATCAAACATGCCAAACCATCACAACCTAACTGATTATCTATACAAATCGAATGACATTAAGGTGTGCTCGTTTATATAAGGTCTTGTATTTAATTTGTAAAGTTTAAGACACTAGACATGGTGAATACGTTCTTTTTAAGCCAACCACTTTTGATTACATTTGTTTATTTAAGAAAATATATCTTGTAATAAGTCTCTAAATATGTAATAAATTGAGACAAGAGATATTACCACACAAACAAAAAGGACATAATATTTTGAGTGGGTGTAAATAATGCACCCTTTATGTATAACATATTGGTTTTCAACCAATGGTTGTTTTTCCACTTGTTTCTCTTTAAACCGGTAGAGATCATCGAATACGATATCTTTATCTTTATGGTATATATTCAAAATCAATTTTATAACCTTCTTTTATAGCACATCTAAACATCCTTGTTTGCATAAAGATGAAAAATTAGATTAATGATTAATACAAGAAAGGATCCTTCAACCAAAACAACTTGGCCTATAAAATAAAGAAAAACAAATCCTTCTTGTTTACTTACAAGTTAAAACACAAACATCCCTAATTCTTTATCAAACACAAAGATCAAAGTTATCACCTAACAAACAACAAAACCCTTCATAAGTTTATAGCTTCTTGAGCTTTAGAACAAGACCTTTGCATCCTCAAGCCACTTAAACTACTTCTTGATGCCATTATTTCAATAAGAGATTGCCTCCTTTTGGTCCCAATCTCTGGCCTTTGCTTAGGAGCACTATAAGACCTTTGTTTCGCCTTGAACGATTGCGTGTTCGCCATGTAACCGGGATGGTTCGAGTAAGGCCTAAAAGACCCGTCCCCGCATACGCTTCTTGCAGGCGTTGCAGGCACGTTTAACCCGTGTGACTTGGCCAAACGAGGCGTGCTTTGAGTGGTGTTTGAGAACTTGTAATCTTCACCAATGAATCCCCATTCGGGATCTTGAAAATGCCCACACTTGATTGACATATGTGTACGGATATTGCAAGGCAGGGGAGATGATATGTTGTGGTGGTAATGTGATTCCTCACTAGAATCTGTCAGACACATGTGTATACGCCTGGATCTCGCGTGTGGTCTATAAGTGTCGATCTCAACTGTTTTCAGGCTCTCGTCGTATGAATTAGTTGTCGATTCATATGAAGTTGAGAGTCTCTTACTATGGAATTCACTTCTTGTCTCATGATCAAACCTCTCCTGAAATATTTAACAACTTATCAACAAAGAATTTTAAAAAAAAAATCTCTTGTTAAACAAAAAGATAATTTTTTTAATAAAAATCCCATCACTGATTTAGTATTAAAGTTCACAACTTTTTTTATTAAAATAGTTGCAAAGAACAATAAAAGGATCTTACGGTGGATTTTCGGTAACGGGTTTCGGGTTGAACCTGACTATCTTTAAACGAGCGACGGGCCTGTTGGTGGGCCCGTACCGCAGTCTGAGCACGAAGGAGAACTTGCATACTATACAGAGTTGCAGCTGCTCTTTTCCTAACAAGAAACCCTCTAACAAGCGCTTGTAGCTTCACTAGCCCTTTTAAAGCCCTTAGAGCCTTTCTTGCCTAAAAACACAAACCAACATCCATTAGAAATAATAAATAAAAAAATAAAGGGAAAATAATTTAGGAGTCAACCAAAAGTTTGACCAAATTTTGTCATCAAAATTTTCAAAACGTGTCACCTACGTTGAATCAAACCAAAATGACAAAAATACCGTGCTTGGTGATCAAAGCATAAAAAACTAAAAATAGAAATTGCACTATTTTGGAGATTAGGAGAAGAACAAAATCAGCAATGATACCTAGGTAAAGGAAATTTCAAACTAACATAAATTAATAATCCAAAAAGGATATATATATATATACAAACACATATGTGTAGATAAGTTTTGTCTATTGTTTATATCTTTAAAATTATCATTTACATTTAACTTTTTAAATATAATTTTTAATATATAAAGTTTTGTATAAATTCGAATGCACAGCTGTGTTTATTTTTATTTATATTTCAATGATATCAAGTTTTATAAAATTTACATCAAAATATAGATAAAAATAAACAAACATATATTAAAAGTTTAAAAAAATAAACTATTTTTTAAAGAAAAAGAAAAATCAATTAAAAAATTGAAAGATGCAAAAGGTAATTTTGAAGGTTCCAAGAGTCAAAAAGTTTTTGAAACTTGTAGGTGCAAATTATAGCTACAAGAATTTATAATAGTATGAGTTTGGTACTACAATAATTTATAAAAATAAGATTTATGAAACAATGAAGAGAAGTAAAGACAGATAAGTAATCATTAATGAAGTACTTCATCTAATGTACTTGCCTTCACAGTCTACTAGGGATACCAAAAAGGAAACCAGAAGAACAGAAGGTATCTATCTATCGTGCATAAACACAACCACTACACTACAAGTTAGATTAAAACGGTTCGGGCTAAATATACCGCACCCCTCGTTATTTTTACTAAATGTACCCACAACTCGTTATTTGTTCGCGCTAAATGTACCACTCCCGTCGTTATTTTTACTAAATGTACATCACCCCTCGTTATTTTTACTAAATGTACCACACCCGTCGTTATTTTTACTGAACAGGGATACGTTTAGCAAACTCCGATTAAAACTAACATGCAAACAAACATTCAAGTGAACTTGTTTACAAAAAAATTGTAATAAGGAAAACCTCACTTACCAAATGAGCTCTGAAGTTTGTTTGAATCTTGACGGCAGCCCACCGTTCTTCGCCACCGTTGAAAAGAGTGCCTCTGCCGAGGCTGGTGAGTCTGACAACCGCCACGGCGGCCTGTGCGGCGGCCACGGCAGCATCAGCGGCGGCGGCGGTGGCTGCAGCAACAGCAATTGCATGTTTGTTCTGTTCTTTCTCGGCTGCAGACATATTGTAAGATCTCAACCAAGTGGGGTCAGTACATGAGGGTGAACCAATATCAGTCGTCACCGCCACCGCCACCGGCTGTGGTGACGGTGATTCCTTAATGGGTTTCCCAAAGCTCCACCGTTTCTTCTCTTTTCGGTCCAAATTATTCATATTTTCTTTGTCTTTCTTCATACCCAGCAACCCCTTTAACCACCGTGAAGCTTTTCCCATACTCTCTCTCTCTCTCTAACTCAAAAACCGAAATCTAGAGAGAGAAACACATCCGGGTAGGCAAGAGGGAAAAAGGCAGGGGTTCAAATTACAAAAATGGCCAAGTGTTTATTTATAGTGAAGGATATTTGGAAAACTATTTAAAAATTATAAATTTATAATCAACTTCTTTAAACCGGACCAGAAATTGAACCGTTCGTTTATCTTTAAGATGAGATTTAATTTAAGAACAAGATAATGTGATAAATACTAACAAAATTTTAATAATATATATCTAATTTAAATCAAATTATAAAAATATCTTATATTTTGGTGTCTCTTTTTGAAGGAAGAAAAAAAATGTAATTAAAATCTAGTTAATCGGTTCAACTGAAAAACCGTCTAATAGGCTACCGGATTAGTTAGGTATCGGTTTCCGGTTAAATTGGCTCGTCCGGTCGTGAAAACACTATTTATAATCCCTTTTACATGTTATTTGGATTGTTTTTTCCTTAAATTGATTACTTGTTTATTGTGTTTTATAAAATTTAAATATTTTTATTTAAACTGTTCCTATAATTATTGCGACTTTTGAAATGAGTATTTATAACAATAAATAGGAAAATTATTTATTTGAATTATGCAAATTTAAAAAGCAACCCAACATCCCTTAAAAAGTGAGGGGTTTGAGAGAGATGAGACATGAAATAATGTTGCGAGAGAAGAGGGAGTGTTTTCTTTTGAATTTTAATTTTTTTTTCTGACATGATCTCGTGAAGAAATACGTTACAAGACAAAAGGATAAACCGAGAAAAATAATAGTAAAAATGGAGAGAGTGACACAACCTCGTTTGTCTTAATTTTGGAGAAGATGCTTCTTTTACATCTACTTTTGGTTTTGAAAACCAATAACAAAAGAAAACTTTTGGTTAACAAATAAGATTATAAAATGGTTAAAGTGTAATATTTTATTTACTATATTACTAGAACTCACGAGCTACTTCGATTTATAGAATAATAAAAAGTTTATAAATTATTGTGTATTATTTATTAAGTATAACTATTTATATGGGTATAATAAAAGATAATCCTTCCATTTACTAGAAAGATTAAAAATTATATTGTGTATTTTTATGTTTAAGGGATATTTTTGTCATTTCCCCCTCCTTCCATCCCCCCCTCTCCCTCTCTCTAATACTTGCATATCTAGTCTCTCTAAAGACAACACCACATATCTCATTCTCTCCCTCTTCTCTCTATACTCGTAACCCAAATCCATGGCTCGTTTCCTCTCCCAAACCCTAATCCATGACTCAGATGTGGTCTCGTATGCGATGAATCCATGGCTCATTTAAAACCAAGATTTAATTAAAAAAGGAAAAAAAATGAAATTACCTTTTTATCCCTCTATTAAATCTAAGCCATGTGTTTTTTTCAATATAAATAAAAAATCCAAATTTAATCATAAGCACAAGATAAAATATATAAAAATTGAATGTGTGATTCAGATTTATCATCGCACACACAACACAAATCGGCAACCTACAAGTTTCTACCGTGAGTGATGAATAGAGAGGAGCCTCCATCTTCGTCTTATTATCGAAAGGGGAGTTTAAATTGTTTATGTTGTTTGTGAGGTTCGAATCATTTTTGTTGTTCATCAAGTCCGAATGGTTCATTCATCGGGTTTCCTCATTAGGTTCGTTCATTAAGGTTCTTCTCTTCATCAAATGTTTGATTGCTCTAAAAACTTTTGTTCGGATGTTTTGAGCTTCAAACCCTCTGGTGGAAAGGAACAAAGAACCTCTGCTGAAAAAGAACATATGTGATTCAAGAATGGTTGGTAAAATTAGGGTTCTTTGATTTCAGTTTAATTAAATTGGTATAAACAAGCAAGACAACAATTCTTGTTCTATAATCGAATTAGGGTTGTTTGATATCATCTTGAAATTACTTAGAAACTGTTTTCGTTTTTGTTCGATTATTGTTTTTAACAAACTCGACAAATTAATTAAGCTTTCCATTGATACGCATAGGACGAAATCAAACGATGTGATATTTTTATCTTTATAGTATTAATTCATAAAAAGGGTAACTGCACAAAATAACAACTAGCTCAAATATTAACACATTTTTTTTATGAAACCGGGTTAGAATTAGAGGAAATGGGCTTTGATCGCTACTACATAATGAGAATCCGAAAGAAAAACGCAAGAAACGGATATGGGGGCATTTTAGACACATTTGATGAATTTAAAATAATTCAAAGTTTTCATTCAACATTGATCGATGTCGAAGTACCGACCAAATAAGAGACTAACATGTGTTTATATTCACCTTATCTAGTTAGTGGATGGTGTTGAATCCATGAGTAGTTAGTGGATGGTGTTGAATCTGAGTTGATTATTTAACTACTTCTACATTAAACTAAACTTAAAAGTTGGTTATTGATGAAACGAATGAACTTGATTATGAAAAGCATAAACTAAAATTGAAAGATTGATTTACAATTGATCAAAAGTTGATCATACCCGGGTTTCAAGTTGCAAAGCATAATGTATAATCAGGTTTAGACACTTAGCTGGAAAGTCACATAGACATAACTTTATGTAACAAGTCAATTTAAAGGATAATCACAAGACTAAGTAATTTGGCAATGCTACTTAGTGATTCTATAAGGACACGTGCTAAGATGTTATCTAACTGATTATCAATCTAACTTTATCAAAATCAATTAAACTGGTAATTGTTAATGGTTCAAAGATCAATGACTGACAAATCAATTAGTTGAATAGATAAAAGATTAATCGTTTCTTCAAATCAAATTTAAAACACATATATCAAACCTATATATTATAAGATTGAATATTCAACTAAGATTCATGTCCAACATAAGTAAAACGAAATCGAATACAAAGACTAACACAAACTCGACACAATTGGCGTTGATCACGATTGATCTTGATTATTGATGAATTTAAGAAAGATTCTTGATTGGAATAGCTAAAGATTTTCCACTTGCTATTCTTCACCAAAAATCGCTCATGAGCCTCCTGGGATGAATGAATATCAAAATTGTAGCCTCTTAACTCTTATAGCCGTCATAAGTCGCTCTAGATCCGGGATTTTTTGTCGTGCAGGTGTAGACTACTCCCGAATGGGCGTAGCCTACGCCGGGTATTGATCACCTATGTTGTTTAGCTTGTGTTGTGCGCCAAACCTTGTGCTAATGCACATCCAACGTAGCTTACGCCCCTCATGGGGTAGACTACACCAGGGTCTTCTCACACCTTCAATCGTTCACCATTTTGAAACTAATTTGGCCTGAATCTCACGTATTGTCCATGGATCACACTCATTAACCACTACACCCATTTTAGTGAGTGTGAGTGTGACCACCACCACTGCCTACGTGGCACCATTTATTTTTTGCTAACACTCACTAACCACTAAGGCTTCCAGTATGGTGTCGTGGAGAGGCTCGTGTAAGGTGATGTGGCACGCGTGTGCCGTGGAACACCGCTCCCCTTGTGTGTGGTCCACGGCCGTGGGATTATTTCGTATTGTTCTCCACGCTCGTGGAGATTATGTAACGGCTATAATGCCTTTTGAAATGACAAATTTCTTTTTTGATTTTAAAATTAACCTTGTTCAAACCCCATTTCAAAACATTATCAATTCTCAAACTACTTCACCCACTTCTCTCATTCTCAAACCACTCTAAAACTATTCTTAACAAATGGACACACTAAGTTCACCCTTTTCGGAATCGGAAGGTGTATCCCCAATTATTTTCGAGAGAACTGCCACCAATATCGTTGAAATACTAAAAGATGATGTCGAAAGATCGAACATGCCAACCTTCACACGAAGAGCCACTTTGAATAGAGATTGTGAAGCTGCCCATGATCGTTTGGTTCGCGACTACTTTGTCGATCCTGCCCTTTATGACGATGACACATTCCGAACCCGTTTTCGAATGAACAAACGATTATTTTTACGGATTGTTAATGATTTGGAGCGAGAGATGCATTTTTTCAAATGGGCGTGAGATGCTAGAGGTAGAAGAGGTTTCACTCCTCTTCAAAAGTGTATCGTCGCTATTCTTCAATTGGCATACAGATTTGCCGCCGATGAATTGGATGATTATATGAAGATGTCCAAGAAAACGACACGAGTTAGTTTGTATAAATTTTGTAAAGATGTAATTGACATTTACAGGCCAAAATGTTTACGTTAACCGACCGCGAGTGACATTCACAATTGTACAAATGGTGTGAAGAGGTGCATGGCCTTCCCGGCATGCTTTTTTTAAACATTACAAATAAACAAACAAATTAAAAATTACAAACAAACAACCATAACATTATATACATTACATAAAAAAATTAAATATATACATCAAAATGTTTTTACATATACAACAGAAAATACTACTGAATACAAATAAAACCAACTAAACCTGACCCGCCCCGCCTTCCTGACCCGCTCCGCATGTGATTGGTTTCACGGGGTGTGGGGCAAATTTATGTGTGTGTTTAGAACGGTGAGTCAAACACTTATCTACTCTTACTCCTAAACTACACCAATTCCTAATCTACCCCAATGTCAGGATTTGAACCCTAATCTTTTCCAAAGATTCTTTGACTCTTACTATTAGGCTACCAACCCAAGTGGCGTGTGTGTAGTGTGTATATGTATATTTATGTATGTCTGTGTATATATTATTATTATAATAAATGAATAATTTTATTTGTCACATGTCGACTTCTGGTGAAATGCAGATTTTTGTTTCTCGTCTCTCTCTCATATTAAATAACTCTCTCTCCTATTAAATAATAATTATATGCCAAATGTCGACTTTTGGTTAAGTCTAGATTTTTGTTTATCGACTCTCTCTCCTATTAAATAATAATTATTTTAAATAATTAAATATCTGTAATTTATTCTGATAATTTATTAAAACTTACTAAATTATAAGAAGGTTTCAATTATATCTTATTTTAAAATATAATTTTATAATTCTTAAATCTTCAATATTTGTTATTTATAATTATTAAATCTTTATTATTTTTTATTTCACCAATGGTTAATGACATCCAACATGCAAATTCTCATAGAAACTGCTGATTTGCAACAAGTTGGATTTATTCAACTCGTGTAATAAATGAGTTTTTTTACGTAGTATATACATATAGAGAGAAAGAGAGTGAAACCATTACACATCTTAGTGATTGTTCTTCTGCTAATGTAGCAGTGACGTGACGAAACATTACATTTTTTTATGAAACCATTATACGTAGTCTAATGAGTTTTATTTAATGGAATTGATTTAGCATAGACGTATAGGTCGGCTGTGTTTTGTTAGACGTGTAAAAATCAATTTTTTGAGGTGTAAAATCAGTTCCTTAGGAGAAAATGATATATCATTAATTTTTATGTTAATTATTCTTTTAATAACGTAATCTATTATACACAAAAATTAAAAAAAGACAGACAGAATTGAGAGACGTAGAAAGGGCATTGTGTAAAATTATCGTGTTAAAAAATAATCAGACATAATTTTTTTTTTATCAAATTTACCATCTTCGTTGAAAGAAAAATTATTGTAAGTCAATTTATTAACATGAAAATCAATTTAATTTATTTGAAATTTAATAAATGACTTAACTTTTTCTTTATTTTTATTTTTATTATTTATCGAAATCTTTAGTTTATATTTTTGATTCAATCATTTCTCTCGCTGAAATAAGAAGCATAAAAATCCAAAAAAATTTTGTTCGAACTGCAAAAAGTCTGGGAGCAAGCAATGGTCATATCAAGATGGTAAACACTCACACACCCACCTTCCTAGATTTCAAAAAAACACTTATTTTGCTTCTACCCACTACCTGAAACAAAAACAGTCAAAAAGAAACAAAACGCTATATGTAATTTTAATTTGATCATTAAATGAACTTTTATTATTTTTTAATATAATTTTGAATAAATCTAATATTTGTATTGAATTTAATTTGTTTTTTTTACCGTTGAAAACACGGTCTCTACTCTACACCTACTCTATTTCAAAAATCACCACACTTACACTCCACAGGATTTGAACTAACAACCACTTGGTTAAACAGTACGTCACTTTACCAGCGGAATGTTCCCTTGGAGACTAATTTGCTCTTCTTTGGTTGTGTTTTTGCACTCCTTAGCAAATTTCTACTAGCGTTTTATTTATAATAAAATTCCATCGTTCCAGATTTTTTGATAGAAGTGAAAGTGAACGTTGTCGCGTGTTACGGCGATGACATTGACGTGGTTAAGAACGTATGAAGTTACGGCAGCTTGGTTTTAAATATGAAACATTGATAAAAAAAAATGCAACGGTATATTCGAAAATCACGTCGTTGTAAATAAGTGTTAAGAAACACGAAAGGAAATTTAAAAAAAGTAAAATAAAAAAATAAAAATATATTATACTTGATACGACTTGGTTTTAAATAAAATATATATGAAAACGTAGAAAAAAACACATACTTCACAGATTTATATTTAGAATTTTATCAAATATTTAATATATATTAAAAGGTAAAGTTGAGTTGTGAGTATCAAATCTCTGTTCAATATTTACAAATATTGTTGCATAAGTTACAAGCTTTTAATGCATGGTTTCTTATTTTTTTCCTCTCTCTTTATATAATGTAAACAAAATGGTTTCTAGCATGGTGGTGATATGTGTTTGATGTGAATGGCATAGTGCAGGTTCGAGCCTGGGGATCACCTCATAAACCGGTTTTTTACTTTTAAAAAAAATTAGAATCTCTCTTTTGATTTTAACTTTTTGAACGTTAAGGTTTTGGTTTTTTTTATACAAAGTTTTGAGCACATTACTTTTTATCACTAGCCCACAACGCGTGGGTTTACATAAAAGTTATGTTTTTTTTCTATAAAGTTTTCGTCGTTTTTCGATGTTAATTTTTTTAACGGTTTACTTTTTATTAATGACTTTTCTACGGTTAAATTTTTTTTTACGTTAATTTTTTTCGGTTTACGTAAAGGTTTTGCCTTTTTATATAAAGTTTTGAAAACATTAGTTTATTTCACTGTTTAACGAGCCTCAACATGTAAAGATTTTGCTTTTTTTTCGTCGCAATGCGCATGTTCTAATATATTTACTATACCATAATATGCAACCTCGGTGGACTTTTCCACCCACAAAACCTACCCCTCAACTTTGTAAGTTGGTAAAGCTTACCCCTTAAGTTTTACTTTGATCCCTTCAAATTTGTAAAATTTTGAGTGCAATATATATAATCTGATTTTTCCGTAATAACTTTTGTTCGTTAATTTAAAAAAAAATTAATTTGTTGTTGTGTTAAATTTTTTTTCTCGGCGTCCCAGTATAATGTTTGTTATACTCATTTACAAGTGTCGACCACAACTCCCCCTCAACTTTGTAAAATGTCAAAAGTTGGTGTTTTTTCCCACCGTCACGCCATATGTCATCTATCTGTTGGTCCATCATATTTTTTTTTGGGTTTGTTTCTTTTGCTTTTTTACATTTTTTTTATTGGGCTAACGGAGTGTTCGTAGCTTCATACATTTCTTTTGTTTAATTAACAACGTTTCTTTTTTATAGCCATGTCTTGGGTTGAGACACAACGGTATGCCATTATGAAGATATGCAAAGGGGTTTTTGTTCATGTTCAGGTTGCACAGGCTAGGGAATTACGAGGATGACGGGCTGCAAAGGGGTTTTTGTTCATTTAAGTGAAAGCCGTTTAAAAACCCCCACACCACATGCGACCAATTGGAAACCCCTTTCTAATGATTCTTTTTTTCCGGCAAGCTTCTGTTAGGTGGGTAGAGAGAGAATGAGTTAGGGCTTGAAGGGGGTGGTGGCTGTGATGAAGGCAGCCGGAGCACCAGGTGGTGGTGGTCGCTGTGATGGAGGCCGCCGGAGTACTAGGTGGTGGTGGTCTTAGATAAACGAACTTAGGGTAGAAAGTGAGAAAGAAGAAAAGAGGGTATGTAAGTTTTTGTTTTTTATTTTTTATTAGGTGAGGTATTTTGTTCATTTCCCAAATTTTAACTGAAAATAAACTAACGGTGTTAGTGAAGTGACTTTAATTGAAACAAAACTGAAATTATTGAAATAAAAAAGTCAAACTTAAACTTTTGGACTGAAATAGTTATTTTTGTCAAACCATAGGGATTAAAACCGTAGTTAACTCTAAAGTAAATATAAAAATAGGGTTAGGTTATGGTAAAAAAAGTTTTAAAAATAAGAAAGATAAAAAGGATTCTGGGCTTAACATGTGTCATTTTATTGTTTTTGAAGCGAGGACATATTGATCATTGTGTCAAATATGTCAGGTAATTGTGTAATGTCAGGTCTGGTAATTGTGTCAAATATTTTTCATCACTATGTTATATATAATACATAAAAACAGTGACAAAAATAAAACGAAAATATCTAAAACGTAAAACATAATGACGAATACATAATGAAGAATACATATACCACAATAAAAAAATTCAATGACCCGACCTGGCAAAATTCTCTTTTAATAAACATTCAAACACCGAAAATTTCCGACCCCCATGAAAAAACTTTCTGGGTCTGTCACTGCTTCATCCCACGCACCAAACTACGATGATTTCACGGTGGTCTTCGATTGAAGGTTTGAGTTCCTCGAAACAGAGAGGGAGACGATGACGAGATCGGTGAGAGAGAAGAAGCATTATCAGCCACTGGCATCCTTTCCCCGACCCAGCAGGTGTTGCCGCCTCATTAGCCGCCGACCACCACGCTCGTCTCAATGTCCATCAGATTATGATCGTTAGAGTTAGAATGGGTTTTTCATAAATGGAACTCAACTCATCTGTACACCACCAGTTTCTTCAAAGTCTTGTGATTGTGAATTTGGTTGGGTTTTTGAATTTGGTATTTGAAGAACACAAGAGAAAGAACTAGTGAGAGAGTAGATGAAGGTATTATGGTCTTTTGACATAAATTTAACAGAAAAAAAATGGATGGAGTTAGTGCACCGGACTGTAATTGAAACAAAACTGAAACTATTGGACTAAAAAAGTCAAATTTAATCTTTTGAACTGAAATAGTTATTTTTGTCAAACCACAGGGACTAAAACCGTATTTTACTCTTTACTTTATATACCTTCCGTTACTTGAAATTATTTATAACTCGTATTAATTAAATAATTTACGATAATTTTTGTGATGTTTATCATATATATTTTTATTTTTATCAGAATTATTAAATTTTAATTACAATATTTAAATACTTCCAATGTAAAAAATAAGACTTAACTAAAAATTGTATCAATAATATAGGCATAATTGTACTAAAAATAAGACTTAACTTCATATCCAACAGTTTATAATGATTCATTGAACATTTAGTTTAGTTTACACCCTAGTTTCTAAAAAAACATAAAGATAATTTGTACATTAAAATATTTGATTCATATACCCAAAAAAATGGTTATAAATTGCTGCTGTGTAATGTGTATGAATCGATGATAGTAAGTAACCTTTTAATATTTAAAAACATTATGATATTTGCAAAATCAATTCTCCAGAAATCGAGAGCAACATCGAACAAGTTTTAACGTGTATCTTTATAAAATCGTACGATTTGTTGGCGGGTGTCTGATGACAGCGATTCATCTGGAGCTTGGGAAATCCCTACGACTGAATCAATGGCAATAATTGAAAAGATTCTGATCGATTTTTTGGCAGAGAATCTCTGAGGGAAGATGATGAAGATGGCTGCGGGTGAGTTTTGATTTCCAAAAGGGGTAAAAATGTCTAATTCTCTCTATCTGGGAGTGTGAGTTTAATTTCATGAAACGCGGGAGTAAACTGTATCATGGTCCCATCTTTGTACTACACATCTCAGCCGTCTATTTTAAGGTCTGTCTTATTAAGTTAGGGTGGTCCTGCTCCTCCCTCTATAGATCTCAAATAACTATTATTGTTCCTATTAAAAATATATATATATATATATTTTCTTCAGAGTGCAATACCTTATACAAGTATTTTATTAAAATAATCATAACTTAGGAGACTTCGATCCTGCGTGTTAACTTTTACAAGGCTAGTAAAACGGGTGGGTTGGGTTGGATTCGGTAACGGATCAAAATGGGTTTGGATCATGATAGGTTACGACCAAAATAATTTCAGGTTAAAACGGGTTGTTTTAAAAAAAATGTATCAATTTACTTCGGATCAGAATTGGTTATAACCAAAAAGTGGCTCGGGTTGAAATAATGTTTTTACTCATTTCAACTTGTTTTGTGTTATGGTGTTACCCAGTTCAACCCAAAATAGGAAAAAAAAAATTACCCAAACCAACTCATTTCCGTTACTTTGGGTCAAGATTGTCAGGTCTACTTTTATTATATTTTATGTGGTACTATACGCGATACTCGCATATAATTAAGTTAATCTTTCGAAGTTTGTTCACAACTATCGTGTTTATTGTCATCCTTGAACACTCTTGGTACGTTGTTTTATTATTATACTTATTATGAACTTTAGTTTTTTCTAAGATGTGCGACACCTTTGGGTTTTAGCAACTTTATCATCTTACAAGAGACTCGCGTAATTATGTTTATATGTATATATGCATGTTTGTTTCTGTTGGGTGAAGGTTATCATTTTTCAAGTCTTCTAAGTTGGGGCATTTTTTATTTTTAAATTTTGTTTTTCTTTTAATTTTACATTGACGATGATATGCCATTTTGATACACAACTAGAATTTGATACGCGACATGATAGTCGCGTAAGTGATAGGTATTCTTATATGAAAACAGTTATGACTTGACCATAGGAATATAACACTCTTAGAAGAATACTTATTTTCATGATTTCTTCTTTCCAAAAAGCTATGGGGTTTAAAAATAATTAAGAGCTATTAAAGGATATTAATGGTTGGGCTTGTGATCAATAAACTTTTTAAGTAATTTTATCTTATTAAAAACCAAAAATTCTTAATAAGATTACGGGAGCAATAAACCAAACCAAACCAAACGTACCCAGTATAATCCCACACATAGCTAACGCTATTAGTAGGGTCTGGGGAGGGTGTGATTAGGGCAAACCTTACCCCTATCCCAAGGGATAGAGAGGCTGCTCCCGTTTAGACCCCCGACTCCATGGGAAAGAAAAAGATAAAAATATAAATAAAATTAATGAGTAATAAAGTAAAATAAATCTAACAGTAATCTAACAATTAGCAGTGTATGACTAGAGTATATTACGGAAGCAATAAAAGCTATGTTAATTGGTTGGGCTTGACCCGCCCTTACACACGTGTTAAGTTTAAGGAATGGTGATGACTGATGAGTTGAGTTAAAAATAATTTTTTTTACGATAAATGTTACTTTTACTCTACTTTATACAAATATTTTTAAACTACTTAATTGTCCAGGTTTGAAACTGCGACTTCTCATTTAAGAGGTATGTGCCTCTACCAAATAAGTTAGCCCCACATTAACAGTTAAAAATAACTAAAAAATAAAATACAAAGCCACTCACCCCTTTCGAAAAGTCAAAACTTGTCACCCATCTACACATCGAAATCGTGTTTGCAAAATCATTTGAATGCACACAAACACAATGACACTAATTATTTAATCTGGCATGTGTTCACCGCTTATTATTTCACCATGGGTATACCTAGGGTGTCATGTAACTTCCATCTCTTTCAGCTTCTTGTCGGGTCTTAAACCGAATAATAAATGTTATTCGTTGGTGTTAAAAAAAATAACTTATAATTATCAACCAAATAAAAATATAAAGGAGAACACGTATCCGAAGTAACATATATAGCATTCACGCAACTCAAAGTCGATTACGTGGCTCCTATTTGTGTGCTCACTATGTAAAAAATGGAAATTTTTGTTTAAATTCCTGATGCTTATGTGGATTATATAAACAGTGGAATGACTTTTTAAAAAACTTAAATTAAAAAATGACATTTTTTTTCTACTTTTAAAATTTAGAAAAATAATTATTTCTGTTTCTTTAAGTCTAAGCAGAGGTATGCTCTATAAAATAAAACCATCAAGTTATAATAAAACTAGACTCCTAAGAAGATGCACATTGTGTTTCCATCCATTCTTTTCTTGCTCATTTTTTAAATCAATATACTTGCAAAAATGCAAGAAAAAAAATACTATCATTTGCAGAAAATATCACAAAACAGAAAAGGAACACGACATTTGACCAAAAAGATGTTTGACAAAAAAACACTGATTTCTTTCTCAATCGCAAGCATGTTGATCGTTTTTGTCGGTTCAAAGACTTTGAACGCTTATCAAACCTAACTACAATGGACATGACTTCCCACCATAATCAAATAACCACCTCTTGACTTTCTAATCAACAATTAAAAAACCGAACAATAATACTAGAGAATATTAACTTATGAAGTGATTAAGAACAATAATGAGACAAAAAAATTTACATGGTTTTATGAATAAAAAATCATGTAAATCAGGATCGTGTAGTTTAAGATATGAATTTTCCGATATTCATAAACAATGTAAAATTTGGCTGCAAATGCATGTTATAAGCATTGTTGTGAAACTCGGACCGGATCGGCCGGTCGGACCGGGAACCGGTGGTCTGGTCGGTCTGGTTACATATGCTGAAACGGTTTTGCAGTGAACCGGCGGTCGGACCGGACGAACCGGTTGACAATTTTTTTTATCCTTTTTAAGTCTCTTGGCCTCGTATTTCGTAGCTAATTGTTAGTTTAAAATTATTGAAATTGACTTGTTGATGGTTTTTTAAAAGATTAATTGTTATTTGGATTGATATATTTTTATAATATTTATCAGGTCGTCCGGTTCTTAAATCATGTCCGGCCGGTAAGGAGACCGGTCCGACATCCGGTCCGGTTCTGAAAAATTTGACTTATAAGTTCCAGGCATAAAATGTAAGAGGCGGTTTGGTAGCCTCTTAATGGTTAAGAGGTAAGGGGCCATGTAACTTGTGAGAACTTACCATTAAGATGTTACCTCTTAACCATTCGACTTAAGGTTACCTCTTAACCATTAAGAGATAGTCTCTTAATGACCATTAAAAGTCTACCAAACAGCCCCTAAGATACTTATAAAACAGCATGAAACTTGGAGAGGAAGATAAAGGCATAAAATGTAAGATACCTATAAAAGAGCATGAAACTTGGAGAGCAAGATAAAAACACGCTAAAGAACTTCCATATCAAATTTTACAATTGTATAAGGGGTGTCGGATGGATGACTACACAGGGCTCGGTTTTCAGAAGGCCCAAAATTTTAATTGTGTATATATATATATATATATATATATATATATATATATATATATGGTACAGATTTAAATTTAAATTTATATCAAAACAAAAACATATAAAGTATAAAAACCCAATAACATTTTAAAACCTAATTCACTTTATTTAAACTAACCCAAAAGCGTCAGTTTCATAGGAAAAAACAACATGATTAGAATTCAAGTGACCAAGAAGTCTTATTGTTAGCCAAATATAACTTTAAAATTATTTATTTTTTAATATGTTGTTGATCAAGCAAGTGCTTCTTTTAAACAAGTTTTGAACATTACGAAGAGTATGAAAAACTATTTGTTTTTTTGTTTCCTAAAAAGTTGAAGGAATTTAAATAAAAAGATCTTAAGTCGTGTTGTAGTTTTTTTGAAAATGCACTCAAGTACGGTGAATGACCAAATATTGATGCTAATGAATTTTATATGGAGTTAAAGTTGTTTGATACATTATTACCTAGTAAACTATCTACCTTACTGATGTTTTAATATATCTGAACAACTCGATTGTTTTCCTAATACATTAACTGCATATAGAGTCTTGTTGACTATTCCAGTAATCGTGACATCTGCAGATAAAAGCTTTTCAAAATTGAGCTTGTTGAAGTCCTACTTATGATTTATAATGTAACAAGAAAAACTTAATGAATTGGTAATAATAGCTATTGAGAGTGATTATTTAGAGAATATGGATTATAAAGAGTTGATCAACAACTTTGATTTCAAAAATTCTAGGAGAGCCTCACGATTCGTCTAACTATATAACACAGATTATTTTGCTACAATAATTTTGTTTTGTATATTGTTATAATAATTAGCGTCGTATTAATCAATTTTTTAATATATAACTTTATATTTTAAGGATCCATTTTTCTACCCGTACAGTGCACTCGAAATCTCAGCTCTATCTTTGAAAATCGTACCAACAATTGTGGTGTGTTATCTTATTAATTTTGTTGTAGGAGTGTTCATTTTCAAATCGCATTCGAATAACACGAAATTCGGTTCTAATCGAATTCGAATAAAAGTTTCGATTTCGAATTTCAGGTTATTCAAATCGAATAAATAAGTCAAATTCAAATTCAAAAATCCCCAAATCGAATCGATTCGAATAACCCGAATTTGTATTATATATAATTTATAATTTTTGTTAATTATAATATCCTAAAATTAGCTTTTGGTTTGGGGCTTAAAGTTCAAACTACTTGTGGGTTTCTGTATATAGGCTACTGGGCTTTAAATTTTTAGAAATATTGTTAAATATATGAATATTTGTTATTTTTTTATTTTTATTATCTGTTTGGTTTATTCGAATTCGATTTTGAATAAGCTTATTCGGTTTAAACGATTCTCATTCGACTTTCAAAATTCCAAATTCAAATAAATCAATTCGATTCGATCAAACTCACCTATTTTGTGGCCCTCTTTTCTTGTAAACATAAATATATATTAGTAGTTCTTCGTCTTATGGAGTTATGATATTCACAGAAAAATAATATTATTTATTTTATATTATATTATATTGCTTGAATTTAGATAATTTTTTGACCTTTGACGAAGAAGACATACAAGTAGAGATGGGCAAAAAAAAACCGGTTTGAATTTTCAAACCGGTATTAATCCGAAAACCGGTTCGTCATAGACCGGTTTACCGTAAACTAGTTCAAACCCGAAGAAAATCGGCGGTTACAAACCGGTTTAACCTTTCCTGATGCCGACCGGGTTAGGGACCGGTTCCTCTGAACCGGTTCAAACCGGTTTTTTTGCTAAAAAAAGAGCCGTTACTCAACGGATTTATAGCCGTTAGAGTCGAATTTGGTCGTTTTTTTGGCCTCATTTGCACCCTTAAAACACTATAAATAGGTGGGGTGTGTTTAGGGTTGATCACACCTCTCTAATCTATAAAACCGCTATTTAACCGCTCTCTAAACTCTCTCAAAGAAAATGACCATGTCAAGTGTCACACCCCAACCGACGGCGGATTATACGTCGGGGCGGACGCGGTTATTCAATAGCACAAGGTTGACTATTAAAGTTTCGATATTTCATTAATGAATAATTTAATATTCAATACAAGGAAGAATAATACGAATACAACATTTAATTTAAGTAGTCTAGGTTCAAAGCATCCTATGTGATCACGAATAAGTCTCATGATGTAAACCTGAAACATGTGAAAGAATCTGTCAACTACAAAATAGTTGGTGAGATACAAAGGTTTTGACACAGTTTAACAAGTATTTGAAAAGAATTACAATTCACTATGATTTATGCATTCTATCATGTAAGTATGAGAACAAGTATCTTAAACATTGTGCACTTCAACCCTCCAACCAAGTTTAGGCATAACCCGCATGTTACCCTTATAAGTCTCAAGTTTAATTCAGTAACAATCACCAAGGGCTCCCCCCCGAAGGGGTCAATCAATCAAGATGGATTGGTCAAATACAATAGATCTATCATTGTTACTATAGGCTTGATCAAAGTTAATGAATGTGCTAGTTTTAAATTTAATCTAAGCATACAAGTCTCAAGTTTAACATAAGAATAAACACGTAGTCATAGTTGTACAAGAATTGTATAAGTTTAAGAATTTTGAACATGTTTCACCCCAAAAGCATAGAAAGAAAAAAGGGGCTAAGTATACTCACATGGATTGACGAAAGAGTATCCGACAAGATTAAGTGTTGCAAGACTTTGAGGGAGAATATCCCCACAATAAGCCTAAGTATGCAAGTTTAAAGATTCAAGTATGATCATATAAGTCTATGGTAAGGATCTAGGATTTCAAGATCGACTAGGGTTCCAAGTGGGAGATGAGAATGGTTTGTGTTTATGAAGTTTTAATCAAGTTTATAATAAGGGTGTTGAATGTAAGACTTGGATATCAATGTCTTAATAAGTTGGTAGTTTAGAATAATCGATTAAGATAATTATTTAAAAGTTTCACAATTATTAATTACACACAGCAGGTAATTAAAATAGTTTTCTAGGTATTTGTACATATTGTTAAATGAAAGACTAAATAATTATTAAAGTTTAACAATAATTATTCAAGAAATAAATAATTATTAAAGATTTATAATAATTATTTAAAGAATATATAATGATAATTATTATTTCGAATAATAATTAAGGTTTTATTATAATCGTTTCAAGAATGCATAATTATTAAGGATAGATAATTATTAAAAATATTTATCTAATTGAAAAGTATCAATATAAATCATTTACGATTTATTAAAGCATTTAAGTATTAAGTATTTATTAAAATATGTATAGTTAAATAATGTTTAAAATGTTTTCATAAGTTTAAATGAATATCATTTTAAGTTTAGACAACCCACGATAAATGAAACTTATTATAAGGTTTATATTTTGAATACAAGTTTATAAAGTTCATAAGGGTTTTAGATAAAGTTTCTTAAAATAAAGTTTACTAATAAATACTTAAAGTTTTCATTTAGTTTTATAAAGTTTATAAGTTTAAAATTATTTAGGAGCCATATAAAGTATAAATATCTTCCTTGTTTTTGAAATAAATAAATGAGTCTTGATTTAGTTTTAAATAAATCACAAGTTTTTACAAGTTTATGTTTCCTAAGTAGTGTGAAATTTTATAAATTGTTTATAAAATTTATATAGGTTATTTATTTAAAGTTTTAAGTTTTAAACAGAAAATAACTAAAGTTTTATGTTAAATTAAGTTTTATAAATTATTTTCTGTTTATTGTATAAGTTTTATAGAGTTTAAAAGTATTTTTATAGTTTTTAAATGTTTACAACTATTTTTAAAGAATTAGTTTTTTTTTTATAAATTTTAACTAAGTTTAATTTAGTTAAAATAGTTGCAGAATACAAAAGTGTAGATAAAAGCCATTTCTGGGTTTATATAAGTTTAACAGATTTTATAAAAAAATTTTAGAGTTTAAAACTGTTTGGGAAAGGCTAAAAAAAAATTAAAATGAACAAAACTGGGCTACACAGGCTCGAACCCGGGTCACTGACCGGGTCGAGGCGCACACACACACACTTACCGCCCGACTATGGGTCTCGTTAGTGTAATACACGGAAAAAGAAATGGTTAAACAAATTCCCGAATCAAGCCCCAAACCGTATGAACCCTAGAATCGAAATTGGCCAAATACACATCGATTTGCCCTCTGTTAATGAAATTAAACAGAGGGCTTTCGATCTTCAAGAGAAAACGAACCCAATGACTCAGAATTTACCTGAAATGGTGTAGAATCGAGAGAGAACGAGCTTGGGTTTGGACTCGGCGGTCGCTGGAATCGATCGAACAATGTGGATGCAATATGAAGAAATTGATAGTTTAGATAGTTTGTGTGTGGTGTCGTCCAAGTGTGTGAGTCGATATTTATAGCGGATTTTGTTAATTAATGCCCGAATGGTTGAGAGGTTTACGGTTGAGCTTAAATGACTTGAACTCGGCTCTACGCGTGATGTTAGTCGAAATTGAGCATTTAAGATTCTTGGTGTCGAGTCGCATGCGTACTGGGATGCCCGAGGTTCGGTGAACCTGACCTGAAATACGTTTTCGAAGAAAAGCAATTGAAATCGGGCTCGGGGGGTTTCGAACCGGGGACTGATTTCAAACTGGAAGGTTGAGGCGAATTGCAACTTTAGTCCCTGAAAGTTTTAACTATTATCACTTCATGTCAAAAATGTATTTTTAAGCTTAAAATGAGTTTCAGGAATTACAGTTTGGTCCCTGGACTTTATAAAATAAATAAATATGTTTTATTTTTATAAAATCCCTCTAAAGTTTCATAGGTTTTATTATTTTAAAATTTTATAATATAATTTATAAGATCCATTATAAGTTTTAGTATTTAAAATAAGTTTATAAATTATATAATTTATATAATTACAAACTTATAAAGTCTTAGAAATTTTTAACACATTTATAAGATACATATATATATATATATATACATTTTTAAATGAGTCTCATCTATATATATATCGCACATTATTGTTTTAAAATATGCATTAATAAATTCAATATTTATCATTTAAGAATAAAATTTTAATAAAATTTCAAGCTTTGAATTTATAACCCGTGCAAAGTTTAGGAAAAGCTAGGTTGGAAATACTGGATATTACATCAAGTGTTGGTGGTTCCTTAAACGAAGTTAGCGTTGTGGAAATTCGACCAACAACGAGAAATCCGACAATTTGGTGCAATTACGATTTATGTTTGTTGTCAAACGGGAAGGAACGTGCTCAGTGCAAGATGTGTGGTGCATTTTTGGGGAAAGATTCAAACACTAGTTTGAAAACGCATATGGAAAAATCTTGCCCGTCCTTGAAGAGAATTCCAAGTGAAGGTCAAGCCTCGATGACAAGCGAAGGAGGAATTTGGAACTTTGATCCAAATATTGTTCGAGATCGAATGGCGAGGTTAGTGATTCAAGAATGATTGTCGTTCAACCACTTTGACAATCCGTGCTTGATAAAGATGATTCAAGAGACACTCCAACCACGTTAAGTCGCATCACCCTTAGACGAGATTGTATAAAAATGTGGAAAAAAGCAAAAAAAGAATTAATTTTGGGTTTTGAAAATTTGGAAACCGGTGTAAACTTAACCACCGGTGTTTGGTCGGCTCCACATGGTATACCAGATTCGTACCTTTGCGTTACCGTGCATTGGGTTGATCCCAAAACGTAGCAAATGATGAAGTATACAATCGCGTTTGACTTGTTTGAATATCCACACACCGGCGAAAATTTATTTTATATATTAGATGGTGTTATAATCGAATTTAAATTACAAAATAAACTTTTTTCAATGTCTTTTGATAATGCATCTAATAATACAAATGCGGTTCAAAAACTAAAAATTAAATATAAACCGATTTGCAACGGCGTTTTTTTTTCATAGTCGATGAAAGAAAAATTAGTAAAATATTTTAAAGAAACGTCTCCCGTTATAATTTGTGCCGCCGCGTTAAACCCTACCATAAATGTTTTCGGGGTTGAAACGTTGATTGATAGAATTATTTACGCTTTGAATTTGGATGGTGAAGACATCCATTTTGCACAAGGCACAAAAACATATTTTAACAAATGTTTACAAGATTTATTTTGATGTTTATTTACATAAATATGGTACAACTCCAACTCCACATGATAAAATGGGTACATCATCAAGTGGTAGCTCGAGAGATGTTAATTTGAATTTATATAACGAAATGTTAAATGAATTTAGTAAACGAGCTCGAGGTACCACCCCGAGTAGCGAACTCGGAAGGTATATTGGCACAAAGTTTTTAGCGTTTATGCCTCCTACCGTTTTTGAGGAGTTTGATATTTTGGCTTGGTGGGAAAAAAACGAAGCTTTGTTTCTGATTCTTTCCGCCATGGCCCGTGATGTACTAACCGTCCAAGCTTTCACGGTAGCTTCGGAATCTGCGTTTTCTTTTAGTGGCAGGGTCTTATCGATACGAAGGACTAGACTCACCCCCTAGCGATGGAAATGTGCATTTGCTTGAAGGACCATTTGGATGCGATGGATAGGATACAAGACCAAACTTCTCTCGAACACGAGGTTGATCTTGGAATATCCGAACCAGTCACCGATGAAGAACTAGCCGAAGATGCAAGGCTACGATGCTCCAGTTCCGAAGACAACACACACGAATAATCAATCAATATTCCAAAAAATAAAAATATATATTGTCATTTGTAATGTTTTACAATTTATAATTTTATCTTGTCATGTTTTTTAATTTCTGAACTTTCCAAAAATTAATAAACGTTGCACTTTATGTTTTATATTTGTTATATATATATTTTTTTGATTTTTTTATTAAAAATATTGAATTTATTTGAATTTATTCAAATTTTTTTAATTAAAACCGGTTTAACACACAATCCGGTTTCAACCCAACCCTAACCGGTTTAATAGGTTAGGGATTTCCTTGCCTCCAAACCGGGTTAACCCGAACCGGTTTAGGGCCAAACCGGTTTTGACTTTTCATTGACCAAACCGGTTCGAGTCGGGTTCGAACCGGTTTGGGTTAAAAAACCGTTTTGTGCACCTCTACGTACAAGTAAGAAGTAAGAATTTGAATCCACGTGTAAATGTGTTTCGGTAAGAAGTAAAAAGGAAACAGTTGAGGATCTGCCAGAAACAAACTCATCGGAATCACCTTTCCACCACCACCCCCACCCATTTTCTTCCATATTTAACCTCCCACTTTCTCTTCTCCCTCAATTTTAGGCCTCTTTTCTTCAATCAAATCCAATCACCATCCTATACGTTCTACTTCAATCAATCACTGTTATCATCTTCAGATCTGATCACTCACGTTAATTAATAATTATTACTTCTATGTTCCGTTTTGTTCGTCGGTTGCGATGGGGAAAGTGGCTGTGGGATCGGCGGTGATAGGCGGCACTGATTGTGCGCCACCGTAAGCGGAGCTCGATACGGTGGTCTAAAGTGGCGGAGATTTATAATGAATTTGAAGAAAAGTGTGCTACACCTAATGCTAAGTTGAAACAGATTGCTGACGCCATGACTGTGGAGATGCATGCTGGACTTGCATCTGAAGGTGGTAGCAAACTCAAGATGCTCATCAGCTACGTTGATAACCTTCCCACCGGGTAATTAGTTTAATTCGTTTGTTAATCAAATAATAATTGCGTTTTTGTTTAAAATATGCTTTATAGATACAGGGTCCATGTCATACTAACAAGGCATTCATGCCATAATGTTTTATACGGCCATATGAATGGTGTTCATTCAAACCATACGGGCCATATGATGTGTTGTTCTGACTTAAAAATGAGTGATGTGACGGCGCATACCATTGACAAAGTCATACAAGCCGTATGAACATTTTTCGCCTGTCATATGGCCGGTATGACATGGTGTACGAATATTCAAAGTTATATTCATGTGAAATAACATTTCTTACCTTAATTCAGATCAAATTCTTAGAGTTTTCATGATAAGATAATCGAGCTAAATGTTAATTCTTTCCATTGCGTTACTATAGTGACGAGGAAGGCGTGTATTATGCATTGGATCTTGGTGGAACAAACTTCCGGGTGCAATTAGCAGGGAAGTCCGGTATCAAATCTCAAGAGTTTGTTGATGTGTCAATTCCTCCACAGTTGATGGTTGGAACATCGCAAGTAAACCTCTCAATAACTTAACATATTTTCATTCATTAGTATAATTTGGTGATATATATGGTCTCTGGTAGAGGCGGCAAAACGGGCAGGTTGCACAAATTTTGTACCAGTTGAAATGAGTGGGTCAGGTCAATCTGAAACAATCTTTTTTCAAAAAATTTAATAAATAATTAATTTGTCAAATACGATTACGAAATTAATATTGTTGCAATGTTACTCGAATTTTTTTGAATAACATGAATTTTGGAGATTTAGGCATTAAGTTTACTTTAGGCAACTCTCGACCCGTTTGACCCATTTGATCTATATTCTTTCAAACTCCCTTTTTTCATATACCCATTAGATATAAATTTGCAAACTAAATTTTTGCAAAACTTGAAATTGAAATTTGGTCCCAACAGTTGATACATCTTAGTGAAAGAGTATGACATTTATAGGTGGGAAACCAACACAATGATTGCAACTCTTCGTGAAAGAGTATGACATTTGGCAGTTATAACCGTCGACAGTTGAACAGTTACATCATTGAAAAAACCCTTCAACACGAACTCCATCAGCCGTAACTCTGTTACCGCTGATGACCAAGTTACCACTAATGCCTAGTTGCCACTGATGCCAGTAAGGCAGTAACTGGCGACCAAGTTGCTATTGATCCTCATAATCGATTACTACCCATGGACCAATTTTCATGTAGTTTTGCAACAATCATGCAAATCCGAAGCAACTTCCAGTGGCTCTGCCCTGTGGACTCGCCGGGGGCTTTGCCTCCGAGCCCCCAGCAAGGGGCACAACTCCATTAAAACCCTAGCCCCCTTGAACTCCCGGGTTCCTTGGTGCATGAAATAAATATAGTTTTGAACGAGCGTGTACTCCACAACTCTGAACTCATATCAATGTTTATTCTTATTTCTCTTTAGTATTAACTATTAAGTAAATTCAATTATACTAAAATGATCTTAATGATACTAAAATCACCAACACCCCATGACTCCTCCGTGATCAAATTTTAGTTGAGTTTTCCCACTCGTTGTTGGGTGTGTATCACGGCTTACTTTTCTGGTGTTTCTGGGTTTCTTCCAACACTACCTTGCGCATCAAGTCACCTGATCAGACTATTCACTGATCACTCAAGAACCTGTGATGATCAGCAACTGGAATCTCTCCTGTTCTGCTGATGATGACAACGATCTGCTGGAACTGAAGCAACGATCTGCTGCTCTAACTGCTACTGCCCTGAACTAATTAAGTTGCTGGGCTGCTGAATGTTTGCTGATCGATCTTGATGATGCTAGGTTGTGGACTGTTTGCGCAAACCAGGTACAAGAAAACAGATACAGAAGTCACAACAACGAAACAGAAAAGAAAGAACATGAGAGATTTTACGTGGTTCGGTCTAAACTTACGTCCACAGTCCGCCCTAGACGAGTCAATATTATTATCAGGTGGTGATTACAATTATATATGAGGGTCCTATTTATAGGCTAAACAAAATTAGGGTTAGAGACGGCTGCCATGGAAAGCTGATAGAAACTAAGTAGTAGGCTTGATTGATTGAAACTGAAATTACAGATAGACAACCCTTTCGAGTAGGGAAGAACTCCAAAACAAAGATACTAATTGATAAAATACTCGACTTGAACAAAAATGAAAAGTAATACCCCTATTTCTAGACTCTTAGAGATAACCCCCCACTAATTAAAACTGGCGCACAAAAGGGAACTGCTTTGGCGCCCCTTTTCAGAACTGCTTTGGCGCCCCTTTTCAGAACTGTTTTGGCGCCCCTTTTTGGCCCAGCCCAGGTCTGGCCCAAGTCCGACCCAAGTCTATCCCGGGTCTCTATCAATACTTCCCACCCGAATAAACGACTTGTCCTCAAGTCGGGAATGGGAAGGTTGAGCTGCTGGTCCTGTAGGTTGCTCCTCAAAGGGCTCAATGGTAAGGTGGCGAAACATGGCGGGCTGCTGCTGTAGGTCCTCAAGTGGCAGCCCCTGTAGTTTGTAGTCCCTCCTGTTGATGGTGAACTGCAATGACATGGTTTTCCAATTAGCCTGAACCGTGTTAAGAGTTGCCAGCCATTTGATGCCGAGTACTAAGTCAGCTCCCCCTAACGCAAATGGGTAAAAATCCTGGGTCACTTGAAGATCAGAAAGTTGCAGGGAAACGTTCCTGCAAACTTGATTGCATCGGATGATGTCACCATTTCCGATTTGGACCCCGAATGGAGATATAAATTGGGTAATTAGCTGCAACTCGCGGACCAACTTATTCGAAATAAAGTTGTGAGTGGAACCACTATCCACTAAAGTGAGAACTTCCATAGTACCTAACACACCACGCAGCTTCATAGTGGTTGTGTTGGGCTGACCAAAGAGAGCATGGAGGCTAATTTCAGCTAGCTCAGCGGTCTGGTCTTGTTCGGTTACTGATAGCCCAGGTCTGGTCTGGCTCTCTCCTTCCTCAGAGTATTCGAGCAGTTTGAAGGTACCCGTTTTGCACCTGTGACCTGGTCCGTATTTTTCACCACACCTAAAGCACTCCCCCTTGATGTACCTTGCCTGTTTCTCTGTTTCTGAGATGCGTAGAGGTGGGGCTGAAGTTTGCGTCACAACTGATGTGGTGGTAGGAAGAGAGGGCTTGGTGGTTTCAGTTGCTTGTGACTTTAGTTCCTTCCGGCTGTGGGCTGTTTTTGACTCAAACTCTAAGGCTATGCTCATGGCTTTGTAAACCGACCTCGGTTTATGCAGTCTCACATCCGCCTTGAGTTCCTCCTTTAGCCCAGTTAAGAAGACTCCCAACAAGCAATGGTCTGGCCAGTTGGACACCCGGGAAGATCTCTTTGCAAATTCTTGGCGGTATTCTTGCACGGTTCCGGTCTGCCTTATGCTGCAAAGGTGTTCATCGGGGTTCTGAAATTCAGCCGGACCAAAATTCTTTTGTAGGGCGTGGACCAGGTCCTCCCAGAAACCAATCTCCTGGTCTGTGGAAAGCCATGAAAAAAAATCCAGCGCGTCCCCCTCCAAATGCATAGAAGCACGTCCACCTTCTCATCGTCTGGGATGTCATAGTAGCGAAAATATTTTTCAGCCTTGAGTATCCACCCACGTGGATCCCCGTCACTGAAAGTTGGGAAATCAATTTTGTTGTAAGGCCTGTAATGACGGTTGTGGTGTCTGGAGTTGTCTCCTTCTTCGTAACGTCCATGTCTTCTGCCTGAGTTCTCGACATGGGACTTCAGTGCTGCCAATTCAACTCGAAATGTTTCCATGGTTTCGAGTTTCGAAGCAATCGCTGCTAACTGGGCAGCCAACGGGTCAGGGTTGGAGCCGCTACCTTCTGAATTGTTCCGGGTGTTAACCATCTCGTCGAATTCCCGGCAATGGAACCAATTGATAGAAACTAAGTAGTAGGCTTGATTGATTGAAACTGAAATTACAGATAGACAACCCTTTCGAGTAGGGAAGAACTCCAAAACAAAGATACTAATTGATAAAATACTTGACTTGAACAAAAATGAAAAGTAATACCCCTATTTCTAGACTCTTAGAGATAACCCCCCACTAATTAAAACTGGCGCACAAAAGGGAACTGCTTTGGCGCCCCTTTTCAGAACTGCTTTGGCGCCCCTTTTCAGAACTGTTTTGGCGCCCCTTTTTGGCCCAGCCCAGGTCTGGCCCAAGTCCGACCCAAGTCTATCCCGGGTCTCTATCAAAAGCCTTAGGGCCGGCTGCCGCTATCAGTCTCCACATGCATAACACATGTTTCATGTTCTCACTGTTCTATAAATGTCTTGGCTGGTTGTTATATCTACTATCAGTTTGCTTTACTTATCTTTACTATCGGTTTTATCTTTTCTAATCTGCTAGATATACATATTTACACACACACAACACATATACATTTATTTCTAATTATACGAAGCAGAATGTGACATTTTTATTATGAAATTTGCAGGACTCCTGAGATGTCAGCAATGCATCATGACACATCCCCGGATCTCCAAGTGGTCGGGAACAAATTAAAAGACATTTTAGAGGTACATCTTTCAAACTAGCCGATAAAGTAGAGGAAATTCCGACACGTCACACATCTATAATAAAAAAGTTAGATTATTGTTAAAAGCATACAGGTTTTGTAATCATTTTACACAAAATTGTTAAAGCCTCCTAATAGATAAGGTTCTGTTACACAAAGTTTGGCTAGAGGTAAAAATGACCCGTTTTAAACAAATGTGTGCGAGTTTTATGTACTAAAAGAGAACTATTTATAAAGTACTTAAAAACTTGGGACAAAAAAGCATTTCAGGTCAGCCCAACACGATTCGTGTCGAAGCTTACCCGTTTTGACTGGAACCCGTTACACACCCCACCCATATTGCCACCTCTATGATTAACATAGTCAAGAAAGTTAACCGATTTATTACTAAGCCGAGCACTTTGGTTGCGGATATCTAACACATCCCTCAAGAAAAGAAAGCTCATAGTCGAGCTTTGCAATACAATTGCCACACGAGGGGCCCGTCTTGCTGCAGCTGGGATTTTGGGAATTTTGAATAAAACCGGGAGGGATGTTGCTAAAAACGGGGTGACACCAAAAACAGTGATAGCAATGGATGGTGGTTTGTATGAGCATTACACTGAGTACAGTAAGTGCATGGAAAACACATTACATGAACTTGTGGGAGATGAGCTATCAGAACATATTAAGCTTGTACACTCTAATGACGGGTCGGGGCGGCTCTACTTGCTGCCTCTCACTCTCGGTATCTGGAAGTTGACGGGTCGTAAGAAAACCAATTAAATTCTTATATAACTTAGTTTAAAGTATCATTGGCTTACTTTTATAGATTTGATACACATGAAATACTATAATTTATAACCATGGTATTGTTAACCCCTAATTTGTGGAGTTCATACAAATGGGCATTTTACATAAACCGGACAATATCTTTCCTACTTTAGCCATGATAGGTGTGGGAAATTATTTAGAAATGAAAGTGGGCTTGTTTTTCTTTTTTTTGTTGTTTCCTAACAAAATTGGTTCCCATGTTTGTCAATGTGTATTTGATGTGTAATATTAACATGTGTTTTGAAGGTGTTTCTCTTACTTAAAGTTTTGAAAATATTAGATGTTTGATAAAGAAAATCATGAAAATAATAGTGAAGAGTAATATCTCAATGGAAAAGACCGAAAATAGTTATTTATTGTGTCTATACAATATGTTTTATATATTTTGATACATTATAAACCTCTGCTAATATCTGATCTTTTCCATCAAGAAATGTAGTTCAATCGATCACTGTTTGCTGCTAATGTTACATTATATTGTTAAATCGATCCTTAGATTATTATGGTTAGAACAATGTGTAATGAAAAAGTGTGAACACTAAAAACATATTTAACATAATGTTGACAAGGTGAATATCGTTAGAAATGTATGTTGGTTGGATTGGAAGCATATAGTCTTTTGGTAAGTTAAGAATGTGGTAACGAAAAGGAATGTGTGGCTTACGTTAGGTGTTGAGAAATATCATAAAACAAGGTAACATGGAGCAGTGGATATTGTTGGGGGTATTATGGATTTTCATGATGAAAAAGTGCAATTTAAGGTTGAATACAACGTAAGACACACCATTTTGTGTTACTTGTCATGAAAACATGCATCTAGATGCTCTATCTGTCGTGTACTGTTTTATTGTTAGTAAAAAGCGTTACATACAAACACGATGTAAATTAATCACCCAATTTATGTTACAACTTTTGAGACGACTGAAATGCGAATAATGTAGTTAGCAGAATAATAAAGTTCCTATTATCTTATGTCGGCAACTTTTAATATCTCTCCAAGACTTGTAGTTAGCATAACCAAACCAAACCAAACGTACCCAGTATAATCCCACACATAGCTAACGCTATTAGATAGAAGACTTGTAGTTAGCATAACAACTGTAAATTGAAATGTGGATAATAAGTGCAACCCGTATCTCAACAAGATAAATCAGGTTTATCACTACTAACATGAATTGTTAGTCCAGACAATACGAACCAATCAAGAGCAATGATTGAATTTGTGATCCGAAAAACTTCTAACATTCGTTCTCTGACTTCGTATTTATTAGATCACCATCCTTACAAACAAAACCTCACATGCATTGCGATATTTCTCTATATGTTTGTGTGTGCGGCTTCTATGAGTATGTTTTAGTGATATAGTGTCAAAATCTCATGCCTTGAATAGCATATTGGTTTCAGTTATACGCGGAAAAGAAACCCTAATATGTGAATTGCTCTCAAGTACACATTGAATTTTGTTAGCTTAATGTCACCAAATTGTCTGATGATATGAAATGAAAGTTGATTTGCAATACAATATCACATATCATGTGCTTTTAAGTTTGTATTGATGTGGAAAAGACTATTACGCGAAGAAAAACTGCTACAGAATTAGATTTTCGAGTATCATATGGCTTTTGAGAAAGATTTTTCTGATATGACGATAAATATATAACATGTCAAGAAAAATAGTTATTTTTATGAATCTCTTGTGTTGTTTAATGAATTATCTGGGAAAATTACATTACCTTATTTTACTCGAGTGTTTGAATGTAAAAAACTAATAAGTTATAGAGAAAATCATGAGAATAATCATAGTTATTGTATATTTTATAAGGAATTCTATGTGAGATAAATTTTTTACTTTTATAGCTACGTAATATATGAAATTATTTCACTTGTATATTTAATGTTCGCATATCATCATAAATGTCTTGGAATATACAAACCTAATCCTCATTTACATTCTTTTTATTATAAGTGAAATTTTTGTCGAGTATTTTTTTTGGCATATCTACGTTATGTTTTAAAAAATGGGAAATGTTTGTAAATTCTAATACATTTTTGATGATACATGAATGTAAAGTGGATACGCAAAATTTGTTATCTTATTTCATGACTATTAAGGTAAAATCTTGTATGAAATGAATACATATGTATAAATATATACCACTTGGCCAATTCTAACTCATTATAATTGCCAAGTTATGTAGGCTTGTAAATAAACCGAACGAACAAGAATGATGTTTATTCGTATTTGTTCATTTAGCTATATCAAACAAATGAACGAACATTAACATTTAAACGAACGAAGTTTCTTGTTCATATTCGTTCGTTAAGAAAATGAACGTGTCTGTGATTGTTTATGTTCGTTTATAAATATTTTAAATGAGCGGTTCATTAACACAAACAAACATAAGCAAACACGAATGAATATAAACAAACATAAATGAACCTAACTACAAATCATAACCAATAACCAAATCTACGGTATCCCATGCTTTTACCAAATACCATAGAACACAGTGATCAATGAGCGTTTCACTATTCACTTTCGATGATCGTAGTCGGATGATCGGCATTCCATATCCGTTTCGTAAATACAAGAAATCCATTTAACTTCTCAGCAATCACCATTTTTCATTCTTGACTGATCAATTTGATCCGTTCATAAAGTGTAAAAAACAGAGCAATCTTTTGATTTATGAGGGATTTGAATTGGAAATTTCTTTTACTATTTCCTGTCAATATTCTCATGTGGGGGTTTAATTTTCGTGAAATGGGCCAGGATTACTTTGAGTAAGGATTTCAACATTTTGGGGGCGAAGAGTGAAAACTAAGAAGTGTGTATGTTTGCAATGTGGGTTGGGTAAAGTGATGCACACAAGGTGTTTGTGAAATTACCTGTGTGAACAAATCTCCTGTAAAATGCAGTTAAGGCTAGTGACAATAGAAGCCCAAGATCCCACATTGAATTCAATCAGAATAACAAATCAACCCAGGGGTTTCCCTATGAGATTACTCGGATTCATGCTGTTATTTCTAGGTATTGTGATCGGCTTTTCGATCATAAACATGTTTAAGATCCGATATTTAGGCGATCAGAATATGGTTCAAGGAGTACATACCTTGATGCAGTCTTGTTTTCAAGATCCTAATAGTTTACAAGATTGGATTGAACCTCCATCAACTTATATGCACACATTGGATGACAATGAGTTGTTTTGGAGAGCTTCATTTGCTGCTCAAATTAAAGAATACCCTTTTAAGAGATCTCCTAAGATTGCATTCATGTTCTTGACAAGAGGACCTTTGCCATTTGCACCACTCTGGGAGAAGTTTTTCAAAGGGAATGAAGGATTTTACACCATTTATGTTCATACCATGCCTTCGTATCGTGCAAAATTTTCGTCCTCTTCGGTTTTCTATCAGAAGCAAATTCCCAGTCGGGTTAGCCACCAAATCTTCCTTATTTCATTCATTTTTAATAAACAGAGAAAATATATAAATACAATGAAATCTCTTTTTATTAAGAAGAGAGAGCTAACTGATTTAGAAATAATGTGATGAGAGTTGGCTGTGTTTTCTTATAGTTCTTTGTTTATTTCTGTCACAAGTTCATATCTTTGATATTGCTCCCAGTGCTGAAAATCATGCTCTTTTTTGATGATTACCAACAATAAATTGATACCCTATGTTGTGCGTTTAGACTGACATTATTCCTTGGAATTACAATGGCCGCCATTGTACAGACACCAGCCCCTGCTATTCAGACAATACTGACTTTATGGGCCGTATAGAGTTTTTTTTCTTATACGGGCTGTATGAGGTTTTTTTTCCATATACGGGTCGTATAGCTTTCTGGTTGACACAGGAGCGATTGGTGCGACGTCGTACACCACTGACAGAGGCCATACAAGCCGCATAACCGTTTTTCACCATCTATACGGCCCATACGATGACGCTACCTGGTGTTTTGATGATGTCACCTGGTGTATCTATAGTAGTCCCCATTACAATAATCAGTTTAAAGTGTTCGGCAAAAACCGTTTGTCCGTTTCTGATTCTAAAGTTCTATTTACTTGAGTGAAAATAATGGGACAATGAGGTTGCTGATTACTGAGATAAATATAGAATTACCTAACTATCCCTGATTGCATAGGTTGTGGAGTGGGGAATGATGAGTATGTGTGATGCTGAAAGAAGACTTTTAGCCAATGCATTGCTAGAATATCCTCAAACAGGTTTTTTAGAATTATCCAGTTTATTTTTTTTCAAACCTACACATCTTATCATCAAAACCATTCTATCAAATCAACTGGTTAGACAAAATTAAAACACGATAAACTGTAGACGTTTGCCCAGTATTAAAAATAAAAATTAAGTCAAAATCAAAATGTTGAATTTTGCAAATATTGTAACAAAAAAACAGCCATCTTTGACTCAGAATTCAAACAGAGACACAGACATGCAAAGATTGGTAAAGTTGATTTAAAAAGTCTAGACATTTAAATAAAGAAAATTTCTTCAAAATAGAACCTCAGCTCACAAGCACCAACAGGCTTCCTATTCATTTCCTACCATAAACTCTTGAAGCTTGTCTGTTTCTCTTTTTAACACCAGATTTTGAAACCTTCAGGCTCCTGTTCACAGCACTCAGTCTTGCAAGTGCTGCTTTCTTCAAATCTGGCCTGTAGTAGTTGTTAGCAACCTGCAATACATGTATATAAATTTAGATCAATAATGTACAGATCAAATACAGTTTTTTCAGTTGAAACAAAAATATAAAACACGTTTGACTACATAGAAATGTAAATAAATAAATGGTGTGATAAAGTTTAACATTTTAACACTACATGATATCTTAGGGTTACCTGGTTGATGACTGTCTTAGCCATGCGGCTGAACTCCTTTTTCAAAATGGACTTGTGGAGCAAACTGGCAGGCTTGGCCTGTTTCTTGGTCTTGGTTGTTGCTAGCAGAACAGATTGGTCCTTTCCAGCTGGCTGAATGGTGACAGTCTTCTTGTTGGCTAGTCCTACAAAAAGTAATTGCAAAGTAAAATAGATGTATTTTAAAAATAGTAAACTGGTGTGAAAAGAATGATAACTGGTTTAAGTATAAATATACAAAAGATAAAGACATGCTTGCAAAGAAAACCCATAAAAACAAAAAAAAAAAGTTTGAGCCAAGTATGTTAGCAAAACAGTCCACTTGTTAGCTACTCAAGAAGCGCTTGCTAAAAGCCGAGCATTAACTCAAGGTTAAATTGAAAAGTGTTTAGTTAGTAAACAAGACCAAGCTTCATACATCACAATTAGACTCGGAAGCCTAAAAGAGTACTATTATTATTATTATATAAATATAACAATATCACTATATTAACAAGGTTATAAAAATAAATTTTATATATTTTTCTAATTATATAATGAAAGTTAAAAGTATATAAACAAGAATTATACGAATAAAAAATAAACGAGAAGAGCCCATAGCTTGAGTTCTCTTAAGTGAAACAAGAGAAGCTCGGGCTCGGCTCATTTACATAGCTAAATATGGGCATCTCCCAACAAAATAAACAAGCACCAACGGCCACAACCCCACAACACATTGGTGAATTTCTTCAACAAACAGAAGTAATAAATCATAAACATCGAAAATTTATAAAAATAAGAATCATACAACTGTTCAAGTCATAACAAACATGTCAAAATAATCAAACACCAGAATTTCTAAGGTCAACACGGAATCAAAACCTTCAGAAACAATTCAACAAACACTCACTGGTGTTAAAAGAAAAAAATGCCCTAAACTAGAAAGCATGGCTTCACACATGTAGAATAAAAAACTAGGGCAAAAAGCGTGTGTTCTGGCTCAATATCATAATTTTGATCAATCAAACACACTTCCTCAACGCTATATATAATGTATCCATTGCACATTAATCTAAAACCACAAACTAACATATCTTAATAATGAGAAATGAATTTATTCCTAAATGCACGGTCTATTTCTTCCAGATTATCATAATTCACATGTTGCGATCTAAATACAGATGTTATCAGAACGAATAATAAATCAAGTAATCAAAATCGTACGGAATGCGGTTGAGGATTACCAGAGTGCTTGTAGGAGTTGAGATTGTAGAGGTTATTTGGCTCTTTGCTGAACTGAACGCTCTGAGTTCCATTACCGAATTCTTTCACGAGAAACGAATTGTTCTTCTTCACGATCTCCCAAATCAGCTGCCCTGGTACGGTTGTCATTGCTCCTACTTAAGCCTGCGTTAAACCACAAAGTTTAGATGAAATCACGTCAAAATACATACTGTTTGAGATGGATCAAGATCCCTCACCGTCTAGGGTTTTGCTACGGCGGCCTGTTTCGTTGTGAGAAGTATTGAAGGCGGACAAATAGAGCAAGTAGGGTTTTATATGCAAACGGCAAACCTGGTGTAGAACTAGAAACCCTAGGCTGGTAACCAGAAGTCCAGAAACTAAAACTTTGACTGGGCCGGTTGGTTTGAAATGGGCTTTTATTTCCTTCCTCTTATCTTTAGCATTTTCGGTCCATAATAGTTTTTTTTTTCACTAACAATTTTTTATACCTAAATACAAGGTTGTAAAAATCGTGATTAATTGCTAGTCAGAAAAGAGAGAGTAATTTTGACCTAGTCGCCCAATTAATCGGAAATCGGCCCTAATCGAAACTAATCAGCCCTAATCGGAGCTAATCGGCCCTAATCACGACTTTCCGGCGAGATTCTTGCGGGATTCTGGCAGGTTGACGAATTTCCAACGAAACTCTAGGAATTCCATCCAGGTTAAACTATATAAAAATTACATACAAAAATGTGTATATATATATATATCTGAAAGTTACATATAAAAATTCAAATCCGATTAATCCCTAGTCGGTACCCCACCGCCCGACTAGCGCCTAGCGATTTCTAGAACACTGCCTAAATACCATACCACTAATTGGATGTTTGGTTCATTAAGAACTGAATCATTAAGAGCTCTTAATGGTTAATAATTTTTTTTTTTTTACCAACAGCCAAGTCAATGGGCTTATTTTATGGATCGGGACAACGTGAATATCTTTAAATGGGCAATAAGACGGGGGTTTACAATTCTTTAAACGCAAACCCTAAGCATAAAAGCCCGGAAAAAGTAAGGGTTCCTTTCTCCGGCGGTCTCTACTCTTTCTTGCGTCAGCGATTCTTCACTTCTCAGTCCACCGCCGACCGCCGTTTTCGTATCCGTAACTGTTAATTCGAAGAGGTTTGAATAATAGATACTCTTTCTCTTTTGTTTTATGCCTTGTTAAATGGATTGCTTCACTTTCATGTTGTAGAGAGATTTTCTGCTAATTTGTAGTTTAGGTTTCATCAACGAATTTGAAACAATGTTAAACCGCTTCATAGTTGCTGATAGTTTTAAATTAGTGAAATCATATGTTGATGATTGATGGCTTCCTCTTCCAGAAATTTGTATCGTGAAATCAAATTTGAAAGCTCAACCAATGTCGGTATCCGATGAAGAAATCACAAAGCTGCATAGAGTCCGGAAAACGTGTTTTGAGATGCTGAGAGACCGCGGCTATGAGGTTGAAGATTCAGAGATGCAAATGACTAGAAAGGAATTTATTGACAAGTATAATGGGACTATTATAAGGGAAGACCTTACTTTCATCAAGTCCAAACCAGGCAACACTGATCAGGTGTGCCTTTTGAATCATGAATCTAATTTTATATTACTAATTCATGTTTGTTTGTGTCCTCTATTTGGCATCTATGATCAATTTTATGTTTACACCTTATTGTCTATCTGTGTACCTATTTAACATGCTGAGTAATGCAGATTCATTGAAGATGAAGGCTTGAATAATTCTGATCATTACATCTGTTTTTAGCTTTATTTTCATACAGTAAACAAACAAATGTACCTGTATAATACCACTCATAACAAAAACTATCCGTAGGGTCTGGGGAGGGTAGGACGTGGGCAAATTTTCCTCTATATTGGAGGAAGACAGACAGGCTGCTCCCATTGAGACCCCCCGGGTCCAAAAATCTTTAGTTGACAAGTAAAGTGTAGCAGATAATGTTGGGTGTGGAGTCTCATATGGGGCAGCCGGCCCTAATGGGCTCTACACGGGTTGGACCTAACTTGGAAATTAAGTTACTAACCCTAGATTAATCTCTATATATACATCATATGTATTTGTAATTCCTTGAGCACAGAAATAATATAAACCCTAGTTGCAAAGTGGACGTAGGTCAGTTTAGACCGAACCACTATAGATCTCGTGTTCGTGTTTTTCCCGCATTCGTGTTTTCTTGTGTGTGTTCGTGTGTGATCGTCTTTAATCCTAACAACTGTATCAGAGCTTTGGCTCGAGATCAGATCACACGAACCGTTGACTGTTCGCCGCCGCCACAGCCGGAATCCTGGATTAGGGTTCCGCCGCCGCCAGAAGAATCGCCGCCGTTCAGCAGTTGTAGAGCCACCACTGTTGTCGCCGGATTAGGGTTCCGCCGCCACCAGATTAGGGTTCTGCCGCTACAGTACCGACGTCGCTACAATACACGTGCATGAACAGTAACGCTACCGTGAACAGTAACGCTACCGTGAACAGTAACCCCCGTCGTGAACAATAATCCGCCGCTACAGTGCGCTACAGTGACGCGTGAACAGTACCGCCCCCACTACAGTGTTTCCCGATGGTGAACAATATTTTTCCGCCGTGAACAGTATCCGCCCCCGCTACAAAGCTGTCGGAACAGTACCGTTGCTACAGTATTGCCGTATCTACAGTACCCCTGCTGAGTTTGACCAGAAAAGTCAACAGCTTGCTGAGTTTGACCAGAAAATGACTAGAAAAGTCAACAGCTTGCTAAGTTTGACCAGAAAATGACCAGAACTGCTGTTTTCTGTCCAGTTTTCGCTGCTGCGATTTTCGGGCAGTCTGCACGTGGTTGTTTTTTCAGTTTGTTGTAGTTCGCAATGGCAGATAACGAGAAAACGAGGATTGAGAAGTTTGTTGGAAAGGAGTTTGGGTGGTGGAAAATGCATATTGAAGCACTACTATGTCAGAAGGATTTGGATGTAGTGATGAGTGGGGAAAAACCAGAAAATATGTTACCAGCAGATTGGGACAAGTTAGATAAGAAAGCCCGAGCAGTGATAACGTTCTCTTTGTCAAAGAATGTTGCTTACAACCTTTTGAAGGAGACCACAACGCGTGGGATGATGGAAGCACTGTCTAACATGTATAAGAAGCCGTCTGCAGCAAACAAGGTTTTCTTGATCCGTGAGCTGGTGAATACTAAGATGAGAGAGGGTGGATCAGTAACAACACACATTAACAACCTCAATACAATTCTGTCTCGTTTAGTGTCCGTTGACATTATATTCGACGATGAAATTCAAGCCCTTTTGTTGTTATCCTCACTACCTGATAGTTGGTCAGGAACAGTTACAGCGATTAGTAGTTCCGCTACTAAGTTTACATTTGATGGGATTCGGGACCTGCTTATGGGAGAAGATGTCAGACGCAGAACTTCAGGTGAATCATCAAATACTTTGTTGGTTACTGACGGCAGAGGTAGAGGGAAAGATCGGGGTAGTGGGAGCAGGAGGAGGAGTCGGTCAAAGATTCGTAAGGATGTGATATGTTGGAACTGTAAGGAAGCGGGACACTTTAGGAATCAGTGTCCGAACGCAAAAAAGGAAGTGAATCAGGTTGAAGCAGAAGGTGACGTGTTGATTTGTTGCGTAGAGGATGCTATAGATTCATGGGTGATGGATTCTGGTGCTTCATTCCATGCTACCCACAGCAGTGAAGCATTGCAGAATTTGAAAGAAGGGGATTTTGGGAAGGTAAGATTGGCGAACGATGATGTTCTTGAGGTTACGGGCATGTGTGACATAGATTTGAAGACTTCAACCGGTTCATGGACTTTGAAGGATGTCAGGGTAATTCCAGGTTTGAAGAAAAGGTTAATTTCTGTCGGACAGTTGGATGAACAAGTACACGAAGTTAAGTTTCGGAACGGTCAATGGAAGGTGGTTAAAGGTAATATTGTCATGGCTCGAGGAAGAAAGAGAGGTTCGCTTTATATGGTCAGTATACCGTCTGAGGGAGAGGTTATCCCGATTCAGAAAGAAAACAAAGTCCGGTTCACATAATCTCGTGGGCAGAAGAGGGCTTGCTTTGCAAGTGAGCAACCCATAGTCAAAGTGAAGATTCAGGATGAACGAGTTCGGAAGGTTAAACCAGGTAGAGGGCATCGTGACAGTGGGAGCACATGTCGTGTTTCAGTTACAGCTCCAGTGCTACAATGGGTTAAGAAGACCAGCATTCCGACTGAAAAAAGTCTCTCCAGTGGATTACTTGCTTATGATGGAGAGTGTGAGTTCTCAAGTAGTCTCAGAGGCCAGCAGAGTAACAGGTTCGTTACAGTGGGAGCAGGCAGGGACAAAGAATGAGTCACCGGTCGTGACTGATGAGTTGAAGCTCGGGGCAGCTTCAACGTGCCTTCAGGTTAACTGATGAGAAGGCTGATGCAACTAGTGGTAAGGAATATTACAAGAGGTACAAGATGATGAAAGACGGTGGAGCGTAGTTCGAGCCTCCAAGTAAGAAAAGTAGTAAACTACTGCTTGGACGAAAAGGTAAGAGAACTATAGTAGTAAGTAGTGACAAGTAAAAGAGCAAAGAGACATGAATACGGTAGCAAAAAAACCCTTGAAAGTGCCTATACGCTCCCCTAACAAATCTATAGTATAATGTCTACTTTTCAATCTAGTCATTCAACTGATGCACTTTATAAATAAGCAAACATCATTTGTATAAAATTATAATCTAAATCAATCACTTTTATTTCCAATATAATTATAATCTAAATCAATCACTTTTATTTGCGCTTCATATAATTATAATCCAAATTGATCAATTTTATGTTTTCATCACGTCCAAACCAGGCAGCACTGATCAGGTGTGCTTTTTTGAATCATGAATCTCATTTTATATTTCAAAATCATGATTCTATATGACATCATTTGTGATTAGTGTTTATATTTTGCTCTAGTGATATGTAGTACTAATTGTTTTTCTATGTGGGAATCAGATCTATGTTTTCTTTCCTGATGATCTGAAGATTCGTGTGAAGACAATCAAGAATTATGTAATCCGCATGGAAAATGAGAACGTACGAAGAGCAATTGTAGTGGTTCGACTTGGTTTGACTCCCAGTGCCAAGGCATGCCAGACTGAGATAGCTGGAAGGTTCCAGGTGGAGGTGTTTCAGGTAGGATGTTAAATAAGTTGTGTTCGTTGGTTGGCTGGTTGAACCCGACACAACCTGAAAATTTGATATGAATCCATCACAAGCTTGAAAAACATGTCAGACACATGAACCGGAATAGGACACGAGTTTTCGTGTGGACAAGAACACGACTCGTTGAACCTGAAATTTTATCTTATTGCATATTAATAGTTTATAATTATAAATTTAGAACAAAAAATACATATGTATATACAATAATAAGGTTTAAACTATAAAACATAATACTCATTTCTCTTTTGTCTTTTAAGTTATGACACCAACCCCATTTTTTCAAAATAAACCGGTTAAAAAGGTCAACCCGCGGACGTGCCAGGTTGACCTAAACACGACCTGTTTAGTTAAATGCGTTAACAGAACTGGCCCCAACCCTTTTAGACTTGATCCAAATCGGCAAAATTCGTGTTAGTTTCATGTCGTGTAAAAAATTCACACATCTAGTTTCAGGTGGCGGTTAATGATTTGCTTGTTATTAATATGCACGGCCTGGCGGGTTGGGTAATGGGTCAAAATTAGTTTTTATGGTACTAGTCGAAATGTGACGGTCCGGTTGACTCAAAAAACTATTTGCATGAAGTTCCCAATTTTTTTAAAAAATAACCAGTGTAACAGATATGTTTTTACATTATTTCAATATTTATGTAGTTTTTGTTTAATAAAATGATTTAGAAGGTTTGTACATTAAACTGAACTGCTTTATTCTAAGCATTTTTTTATGTTTTCACCCGTATGACCGGTTAGAGATTAAACATAACCGAAATTTACGTAATAATAAGTAAATGGTCTACTTGGCTGTTGATACAGGAAGCAGAGCTGCTAGTAAACATTAGATATCATGATCTTGTTCCTGAGCATATCCCACTTACAAATGTGGAAAAGAAAGCTTTGCTGGATAAATACACTCTGAAAGAAGCACAGGTCAGCAATTAATTATTTATTAATGTTGATGTAACACCTTTCAGCTCCAGAAAAAAAAATCAAGGCTTTGACTTTCATGGTCAAATGGATTACTAACAAAATTTGAATTTATATAAGAAATTACAAGTTTCAGTTGGTGTTTCATACAATCTGTGCATGGTTTTTGCAGCTACCTAGAATTTTGCATGCCGACCCAGTTGCCAGATATTACGGGTTAAGGCGTGGGCAAGTTGTTAAAATTCCGAGACCAATTGAGACAGGGACTAGTGAGAAAGACAAGGATGACTTTGACTCCAACAAAAGAGACCGTAAAGAAGAGATCTGCTATATCACTTACAGAATCGTCAGCTGAATTCAAATTTTGGTTAGTTAAACCGTTTCACTAAAATTAAATTTGTTACAAGTAGACGGACTTTTATTGTTATATAACAGTTTTTCTCCAATGAAGTTTATAAACTTGACATATAAAAACGTAATATAAAATAGATGTGACTAATATTAGTAGATCAGAATATCAGATGGATTGTGTAATGGGTCCAAAGTTTGCCTTTTTTTTTTTTTTGAGTAAATTACACTTTTCGTCCTTTAAGTACATACCAAATTTCATATATCATTCTTAAACTAAGGAAATAACCAAAATCATCCTTTATGTTCATATTTTATAACAGTTTACGTCCTTTGACCTAACAGACGTTAGATTTTGGGTTTAAGTTCAGTCATGTGAGGGTAATTTGGTTATCTCACTATTTCAAGGACTATTTGTGTAAATAATTTAAAAGTTCGGTCCTTAGAATAAATAAACAAAAAATATAAATTAATCCCCCAAACCCCTCTATTAAAAAAATTAATATAACCCACTTTATCTCTATTTTGTCTGATTAAACCTAGCAACCCCTTGCTACCTCTCTCTACCTCTCTCTGTATTCAGTCACTGCTCCTCCACCACATCGTCCCTATCCGAGTTGGTGTCTTACAGTGGCCGAACACGGCAAAATGCCCTATCTAATGTGTCTCATGGTGGACGTACAATAGAGTTTCAACACTCGCCGGAGCTTGTGTGCTATTTCTGCCGTTAAATCAAAGGGGGCACACGAGGTGGATCCCTGAACGAACAAGTTGAAAAGGCGAGGTCTAGGACTTCATCCAGACCATCATTTTAACGGCGAGTCAGGTCAAGGACTTCATCCAGACTCTTCTACAATACAGGGGTAACTAAGTTACCCTTTGTTAAATTGATCAAACAGTTTAATTACTTAAGGATTCCAACCCACAGAGGCCACAAGCCCCGCCGCAAAACTCGCTATCATAATTTGGTCGAGAAAGATTTGGATCTCCATATTTTTGGAGCCTTAATTAGGTCGCCGGAGAAAGAAGATGTCAGAGAAGAAGGGTTGCCGGAGAATGAAAACGTCGCTGGAGAAAAAGGGTTGCCGGATATGGATAGTGGTGAGGGGGGTTGGGGGATTAATTTATATTTTTTATTTATTTATTCTAAGGACCAAACTTTTAAATTAATTACACAAATAGTCCTTGAAATAGTGAAATAACCAAATTAGCTTCACATGACTGAACTTAACCCCAAAATCTAACGTCTATTAGGTCAAAGGACGTAAACTGTTACAAAATATGAACATAAAGGATGATTTTTGTTATTTCCGTTTAAGGACGATATCTGAAATTTGGTATATACAAAAAAATGAAATTTGGTATATGTAAAAAATTAATGTTTAAATAATAAACTATATTGTAAAAAATGATTCTGTGTTTAAAATACCCTTATAAGGTTTTGAGTATAGTTTTCACTTTTCGACCTGTCTAGGCCCTTTTGACATGTTTCACTTTTTGTCCAATTTTACCTGACCCGTTTGAGATAAATCTAACACAAGCAAATGAGACTAAATAAATATATAAAGTAAATCCCATTTATCGTTGGCCATTTGGTGCAATGGTAGCCCTAAGACTTCTTATAGTGGAAGTCAGGGGGTTTACCCAGTTGGGGGTTCCTCCTGTGGTGGGCTACCCTGGATGTTCTAGGTGTTGCTCCGGGGAAACCCAATTATACTAGAATACCTAGGTGTTGCCGTTCAAAAAAAAAGTAAATCCCACTTATAGTAAGCTACTGGTAAGGTCTAGGAGAGTAAGATAACCGATAAGAAGAGACTTTTCCTTTTACCCCCAGTTAGAGACGTGTTGGTGGGTCCAGAACCAGTTTTTGGTTCAAGTCTGATTCAGTTGTGTACCATTGCACACCCCTAAACGAGCCATTCTGGTTGGGTCACATTCCGCATGCACGGGCTATTTACGATATAATAACATATGAAAACGACAAGAGGGAGAAATGGATTTGAACATAAAAGGATGGTAGCCTAACCATGTGGGTTGATTGCATATGGGAGGCCTACATACCTTACTGTTGTCCATCCCAACCCATCCATCCCTCATGGGTTGTGTTGATGATGGGTTGTGTTGATGATCGAAATTTATGATAACTAAACATTACGACTTACATGACATCATCACTCTCGTGCTCCCCGCTCCCCACATCATTCCTTCACTTCGCTTTTAATGGACCAACCCTTAAATACAAAGATAATAAAAAGAAGAATTCTACATAATTAATCTTATTCAAGTAATTTGTTTTTGCCATCAAGGTTCTGCGTTAGTGGTCAGAGGGGTTTCTCCTCTGTGGAGGTCATGGGTTCGAATCTTGTAAGGTGCACTTTATAAAAACTAGGAACACCTTCTGCATATTCGAATTCCTTGGGGGTTGTATGGGTAGACTGATGTACGAGTCTCCCCCTGATGGGACGTGCCAGTTGGTGTATCAAAGTTCCGTTTAAAAATACACCCAAAAGAAATCTTAAATGCAATTGATTTATTAAAATACTTAAACTTGTGAAAAGATAAATAAATAAGTAAATTGACATGTTTAAATTGGTTAGAATGTCACGTTTAATAATTTCGTATAGAAAACTTATGCCATCTTATTTTAAATTTTGTTACGATGACATGTTTTAAAAAAGTTTGAGACTTTAGTATGCTAAATAACGATGTGTATTTTAGAAAAGTTCCAAGTGACGTTAGTATAGTAAAGGTAGCTTGACGGGCTTTTTCTTAAGTTTTTATATTTCAAGAGTTTTGGTATATAAAAACTAGATTATGATATTTTTCATGTAAAATAAGAAAGTATATTAGATTTTTATGCTATTGTCCCTTTAAAATAACAATTACTAATTACATCGTCAAGACTAATCAACTTTTAGGTATTTTTTGTACCGTAATTTTTGTGTTGCTAATTATTTTACATTCAAGCCATTAAATATTTGAATAAATTTCAAGTATCAATTTAATGTTTTTATATTATTATTATAAATGTCTTGTAATACAAATCCAGCCTACTTCTATTAAAATTATATGTACCAAAAAAACGAGATGCGTGATAAGAATGAAAACTTGATAAAAGTTTATCGTATAAATAAAAACTAATTGAGGTTTTCAAGAGCTCCAAGACGTTAATAAATGATATGCAAACCTAAATCAGATACACAAAATAACTTCTATATATCATAGCCATAAAGATAAAATTTATCATACATAAATTTTATACAACTGTTCAAACAACAGATGCTATACAGACCGTATGAATTTTGATTTTTTTTATATATGAGCTATAAGATAGAAAGCTATAAGTGTGTCGTATAGTCTTCTGACTGACACAGAAAAGACTGATATAACGACGTATAACACTGACGGATATATATGCGTTGTATAACCTTTTTTGGTCATATGCCCGTATGATGAAGTCACCTGATTCTTTAATGACATCGTGCATCTATGGTAGAACCTTCTCAATTTTAATTAAAAAAAGAAAAAATTAACACCCACCTTTCGGTATAAAATACAATTTTCCAAACATCCTAATGATATTGAGATGGGTTAAGCTATAAATATTGAGATTAGAAGAAAACAAGAACAACCACTAGCTTAGTCTAGTGGCAAATATGTATGCCCAATATTTCACTAAAATGGGAATGTCTTGGGTTCAAGTCCCACATATGACAAAAAAAGGGGTCCAGGTTGGGTCAGGTTCAAGTCCCAGATTATCGGGTGGGTTAGTGGCTGTCAGTGATCCAAATTGCAGTTAAAAAAAAAAAGATGTCGGATATAACTGACGTGGGTCCAAGTTTCGAAACTGCTCTGCCAACATAGATTCCGTTCACACTTATATAAATATATATGGGGACTACTAACGGGACACGAGAATTGCTATCTGAATCGGGCTCTATACGCATCGTATAGGGCAATACGATGCGTATAGCCTTCACAATTTTCCAAGCCCGACAACATCGTACACCTGGTCATTCCAACCTCTATACGTATCGTATAGGTTAATACGATGTGGTTTATGGTACGAGATAACTTCTGCAACTAGTCATCCATCACAACTTTATACGCCACGTATAGGACTATATGTGGCGTATAAATATGTGATGGATGACTAGTTGCAGTAGGTACCTCGTACCCTAAACCACATCGTATTGACCTATACGATGCGTATAGGGGTTGGAATAACCAGGTGTACGATGTTGTCGGTTTGACCAGGAGGCTATACGCATCGTACATCGTATAGGGCTATACAATGCGTATAGCCGTCAAATTTTGTGTATTTAACCATGTAGAATTCTCATTTGAACGTATCGTTAAAAAATTTTCAAACAATTTCTCTCAAAAAGTTATAGCAATGTCTTGGTGGTGGGATGGTAACTACAGTTTTCAAGTATATTCTAACGAGTCGCTGGAAAAAAACCTGCAAAGTTCTGGATTTCAAGATGTGAACCGGGAGGAGGTCTCGTCCGACGTTTATTCTAATCAACGGGTAAGGCTTCCCGATTTGAACGAGCCACTAAGCAATCCCGAGTTCGTATACGGTGAACCCTCTTACCTTACACAACCCACGGACGACTTCATGTACGGTGAAGTCTCTTACCCGACACAACAAACTGACAACTTCGTATACGCGGAGAACAAGCCGGCTAACGACTCCGAAGACGAGCAACAAACCCATGCAACCAGGAGGTCCAGGAGGCAGAGCGGGCCAGGGCCATCATAGGCGAGGACACGCCATGGGATCGACTTTTTGATCTTTCATTCACCGAGACCTACCGAGAGGTGGTCGTCGAGTTTCTTTCGACGTTCATCTACTCAGAGGAGGGGATGCATCCCCTTCCCGGGGAGGCGCCGGCAGAGGAGCCGGATCAGGTCTCCTTCTGTATTTTTAGCCAGCAGTACCGTCTGACCCTCCGTCAGTGGGCCGTCGCGACGAGCTTGTACTTCGATCCCGAGACGATTTTGCCAGTTTACATCGCGGCGGTGACGGAGGTGGACAAGAAGGAACTCTTTGTTTTTTGGGGTTTCATTTCCGATAGCCCTTGGTTAGGTACCAAGGCGAGGGTTTCGGGGATTAGAGACCCCCTCTATAGATATTTGCACCGGCTTATCTCGACGTCATCGCACCGCGTCAGAAAAGCCGTGAGTGGTGCACCGATAAAGACCTATTTTTTCTCTACTGCCTGCTTACATGCCCGGGGTGCGCGGTCACACCCCAACCGACGACGGAAACGTCGGGGCGGGACATGTAGACTGTTCATGAGCACAAGGTTTACTATATTGAAATATTTTAAATCATAACTTCATTTCAAATAACCAAACACAATCAAGTTCAAACAAATACGAAAAGAAATGCATAATATTCTTTATTCAATTTTTAACTAAGTCCATGTCCTACGTGTAGCATATCTTGATCAACTCACACGTTATCACCTGAAACATGAATAAAATAATGTCAACTAAAAAGTTGGTGAGCATACACATGTTTGTACATAGATAATATATAGTTGTGAAAGATCAAATCCTTACATATCATGAATAAATAAGGCATTTATGGGGAGTAACTAATGTGTAACTAAAGTACAATCAAACCTATGTAACTAGCATGCAAATTGTGTTGTCGGTAACAATCACCCCAATCTGGGTGGGTTTGTCAGACTCAATAGATCTATCATTGTTAACCGTCGGCTTATTAGTTAATGATTGCACATGAAATTGCACACAAATAGTTAACACGTATAGCACTCAAACATAAAGCTCAAATTTTTGCACACATGAATGTAAATAGGATTTGTGTTTTGTGTAGTTTGTGTAAGTGTAAATAGTTGTGTGTATAGAGTTCATGTTTCACCCCAAAAGTGTAAAAGAGAAAAAGGGGCTATGTAATACTCACCTGATTAAAGGTGTAGCTAACACGCACGGCTAGACGGTAGAATGATGATTGAAACCTCACAAGGTTAACCTAGTGTGTAATATATATTTAATTAATAACGTGTACGATAGTCTCGGTCTAAGTTTAGGATTTAATCGGATGTGTGTACGAAGGGTTGTATGGAAGCGTAGGAAAAATTATGATTTGTATTTTGGAAAAGTGTTGTATAAATAAATAGTTTAATATTATTTTAATTAGAGTTTGGACTTGAATATTAAATAAATAATTGTTAATTATTTATTAAATTAGAAAGATATTATGAAATTATATTTATTTAAGTATAATTTAAATAAATAACTTTATTTTATTTATAAAATATATGACTAAGAGTTTAATAGTAAAACAACTTAAAACTCAAAATATATTTATAATTGTAATTGACAAACGCGTTCGTTCCATTATGTGATATTTAAAAGGTATGAAATATATATATAAAATTTAAAACTTCATAACTTTTATTTCATGGGAAATATTTTATTTATAAAAGCTCGCCATAATATTCATAAAATTAGAAAATTTATTTCTTTGTTTAATTAAAGAAATTTAATAACTAAATTCATAATAAAAACGAGTTTATGTTAAAGTTTGTAAACTTTTGTCTCATTATGTTCAAAAAAATGTAATGTTTATAAAAATAATTTTTATAAAATTTTTAGAGTTTAAAAACAGATTTTAAAAATTTAAAACAGGCCACCCGGTTCGAACCCGGGTGGTTCCTGTGTGTGTCGCAAGCCTTACCACCGGACTAAGGGGTATTACTTGTAATCGGTGGCTTCGGGTTTGTATTAACAAGGAAGACAGCGGATCCGGCTAGTTCTAGGGTCTGCGCAAAAATAAACAACCGGATACGCGGGTTGTGGGTTTCGAACCCACGCCACCTGGTTCGGCGGCGCAGTGACTTACCGGTCGGACCAGGTGGTTTCGCTGATTAAACATGTAATCCAAAAATATTTATACACATAATAGATTAATAATAGTTTCATCTTTTTGATTTAAAACCCGCCATGAACCCTAATCCCAAATCGAATTCGATTCTGTTATGTTAACTCAAATTGATAAGGGGGTTTTAATCAAGACTCAGAGGCGATTCGAATGGTGTATTTACTTACTCGATTGATGGGGGCACGAATGCAGTCGGCTACAAGTTCTACTTCGATGTTCTTGAGGCTTGGCAGGATTCCAGAGGTGTTTTGCGGATCGAAAGAGGGTTGAAGGAGTTTGTGTGATTGATTACGAGAGTAGGAGAGTGTTTTAATTTGATTGATTTCATCCGTATATGTTAATCCATTTAATTGAGATGAATCGGGTCCTGTTAGCGTCCTAGGTTCATTGCGTGATTGTCTCGCGAGTGGTTTGAGGGATTGAGTCGCGTTAATTCATCGAATGTAATGGAGATTGATACGGGTTTGACTATCTTAATTCAAACTCGTTTGAATTTTTGAATTGGCTGCTAAATCAGTGTTGTATGGGCTTGGGTTTGCTCGATTATTGCTTGAATACGAGATGTCAATCCACAAGAGTCGATATCGGGCTTGAATTTTGATGAATTTGGCCCTGTTTGACTTTTAAAATTCAAACAGGCGTTTATGTGTATATATATATATATTTGCACTAAATTAAATTGAAATTTGCATTGTTTATTAGGGTTTAGTTGATCGTACGAATGGAATAAAACATTGCACTGGAATTGGGTTTTTAATTTGTGTTACATCGAATTAAAAATAAAAGTAATAAAAATCAGAAATGTTACATGCGCCCTATCCACATGCCTCACGAGTTATTTTGCGTCTGTCTATATGCGGTAGAGGCGCGGGCTTTTGTATGGCGACGTTTTTATCACTCAGGTCATGCGTACTCTTACACCATGGAATGCGCATGAGCCTGAGTTGTTACCGCCCATTCCCCCTTTCAGATTAGACCGTCGCACGGCTATCGGCATGCGCATCACGCACTGATTCTCGGGGCTCAGCCTACGGTTCGTAGGGGCCGTCCAGGACCAGGTTTGGGTCCCGGTGCCGTTGCCGCCGATGTCTGGACAGGGGGACCCGCAGCCACAGCCGTAGCCGCACGTCAAGGCCATCCACGACCAGCCGCCACAGCATCCCCGACATGCACGTCGGTCTGTTAGGCTGGATAGGGCCACCCGGGCTTTGCTTGATGGACTTGTTGCCGACTCACAGCGACAGGCTCGTCATAGCGACCGCATGGGGGACCTGATGATGTGGGCAGTTGGTCGGCTCGTGGATCTGTCAGGAGCCGCGGGCATCGAGCCACCACCACTACCACCGCCACGTCATTATCCCGACGACCACGTTCAGGATGAGAGCGGGGCGGGTCAGGATGATGGCGGTGACGGCGGGGCGGGTCAGACTTAGTTGTTTTTATTTGTATTCAGTTTGTTTATTATGTTATGTAATTAAAAACATTTTGATGTATATATATAATTTTTTGATATAATGTATATAATGTTTTAGTTATTTGTTTGATTGTAATGTTTAATATTTTGTTTGGTTGTAATGATAAATTATTAATGTAAAATTATAATAAATGTTTAAAAAAAATAGATAACAAACTTATATTAACAAAGTTATATAAATTAAATTAAAAAAGATAACAAACTTATATTAATAAAGTTATATAAATTAAATTAAAAAATATAATTAAATAAAAAAACTTATACGTGGCGTATAGGGCAATACGCCACGTAAAGAGGTTGTAAAATTCCAAATCTGCCAACTTTTGAAGCAAAAATATAACTCGTGACCTATACGCTGCGTATAGAGCAATACGCCACGTATGGGACCCAGCCGCCAGACAGGAAATGACACGTGGCATTCTGTTGTCAGAGCCTGAACCTATACGCCTCGTATTGGACTATACGAGGGCGTATAGAACAGCGGCGTGTCCAATTAGCAATATTCAATGTCTCATTAGAATCACCCATATATATTTGGTTTGTTAATGTCTAATCAACACAGATTTTAGATTATGAACGTATTAATAGTAAGTCTTTAAGTAATCAATCAACACCAAAAGCAAAAATTGATTATTCATATCCATTTCTTCAACATCAAAATCGACATTTGAACGTCAAATCGCACAGCCTTATATTACATCCACGGAGTTAAAAACTTAAATAAGATAAATTAACGGTTCAGAGTTCATATAACCTACCACGTTATCGCTATAATTAACATTAAACTAACCCTAACTTTCAATGGAAGCTCGAACCTGGTGTGAAGATGGAAAGATCAGGCCATCCGTCATTTTCATTCTTGTTATCATTCAACCTCAAAAAATTGCTTCCAAAATCACCACCAATCGGATTACGAATCAATACATCCTCCTCAGATTTACTCACCATATTGAAATTCAAACCTTCCATCAACAAATTCCCAAACGGCCCCATCGGATAACCAGATTCCACCTCATGACTACTACCTGATCGGAAAACAGGTTCCGGTTTCGGTTGTGCCGGAAGCGGAGTCGGTGGCGGTGGAGGTGTTGGCGTCACCGTTGACGTGCGTTTGGTTGAGTTTGAAGAGCGTTTGGTGATTTTGCGTGTGCCGCCACCGACCGGAATGTTACGGAGAGTGCCGCCTTTGGTCCAATAGCGGCGGCAGTTTTTACAGAAATGGCGCGGCTGTGAGAGGTTGTAGTTGTTGTAGTAACAGAATTTGGTGTTGGTGGAATCACATCTAGGGCACTTGAGATGCTCGTGCTCCGGGAATTTAGGGTTCATATCTACCGGCGACGAGAACGTTGATGTATCGCGATGCATTAGATTTTTTGAAATTGATCGGAGATCGAAGAGGAGGATTTGATGGAAGATATTTGCAGAGGGAGGGAAGTCCGCGTGAAAAAGACGACCACCACACGACGCCACTCGCTCTTCACACAAATGAGTTGCAGTCCTTTTCCAAATGGAATTTTGGTGGGGTTCTCGCTTAAAGGGGTGTTTGGGATTACTTTTCAAAACAACTTATTAACTTATTATCTTTTGAAATAAGGTAATAAGTTATAAGTTTGTTTGATAAATTTAAAATAAGATGGAAGATGTGAGAAGAAAAAATAATAAGTAATAAGTAAGAAATTCTTACTTTTGATGAAAAAGTAATAAGTAAGTTAAATAAGTAATCCCAAACACCCAATTATAAAAAAATAAAAATAAATGTAAGCTTGAAGTTGACTTGCTTATTGCTCTATCTCAAAAACTTGAGATCGGATAGGGAGTAATTTTTCAAGCTCGGGTTTTGCTCATTTATTATTTGAATTATTTAATTTATACATGTTTATAATTTATTTTATGTATTGTATAATTATAATTTTTATATATAAGATGATATGTATTAGTTAATTAGTTTTCTTATAATTTTAACGTTGATTATTATGTGAGTATATATTTAATATATTAAATAGATTATATAAATAATAGATTTGTTTAGTTCTCAAACTTGTTTGTTAAATTAGTTCCGATATAAGTTCGAACTTGTTTAAGTTTAATTCGATTCAAGCTTTTAATGAGCCAGTCTCATGTAACTAATGAATAACTCAAATCGTTTATAATCGTGCTCAGAATTAAACAAACAATACTAGTGTTGAGGTTAATATTATATAACTGTAAGTTCAAATGTTTCAGTTTTGTTTTTCTTTATTAAAGTGTAAATACAAAACTTATTATAAGAGAAAATTTATTATATATTTTTGAAGGACTTGATTTTAATGTTTAAATTTATCATTTAAATGTATTAAAAAAAGATAAATTTGACTATCTTTTTTGAATTTTATCTTTTTTTTACTAATATTTGATTATATGCTATTGGGGATGATTAGTTTGAAAACCATGTAACACTTATTTAACAACTTAAAACATGTGTAAAGTTTTTTTTTAGTTTTTTAGGATAAATTTGTTACATAAATTCATCACTTTAAAAAAAAATTAAAAAAGCGCCGACCAAATTTTTTAAAAATTTTCTTTAAAAAAATGTTACATATGTAACATTTTCAAAAGCGTTTTTTTTTATTTTTTACATATTTTTTTTAAAGTACTCAGCGTTTTTTTATTTGTACTTTTATAAAAAAGTGACAAAAATATGTAACAAACCTACCCTAAAAAAAGTTGTTACATAGGATTATTTTTTAGTTTTCTCAACTCAAGTGGGTTTTATTTTATCATTTCCCTATGCTATTGTGTGTATTATTTAACTAATGCTATTTCTGGTACTTAATATTGATGTTTAATGTAAAGAACTAGTTTTTTTTTACCCTTGATCGTTACCGGTTCAACTGGTTTACGGGGATAAAATTTACGTCGGAACACATACTCGCTATAGCATACGTTACAAAAAAAAGTACTAGATTTTGAATAAAACTCTGTTTTCAATAAAATTTATACTGGAACGTTGACAAAAAAAACTAAATAAAGCCGCGCATTCCGTCTTTTAATATAAATTAATGAACGAAATTTATTACATAAAAACGAAATTATTATAAAATTAAACGGTTTAAAGAGTATATTATATATAGTATGAGAGGTAAAAACGAAAATTAAAAAATAAAAAAGAAAAAGAAAAATAAATTGAATTGAAACTTGTCACCCCTTTATTGGTGGGGTACTATTTTCTCCCATGCTCTTTAAATAGCTATATAATATATTGAGCGCGAACCGTTTTTTCAAACCATAATAAGCGAATTGGGAGCGGAATGGACCCAACGATCGAACAGATCTTGACAAATCAATAAGTTATGGACAAAAATACAGATGGATGGACCTCATAGATGCATTTATTTTTGTTTTTTAGGTTTGATTGTCGCTCCAATCGAACATCGATTTTGAAGTGGGTATTATGTTTTGCTCCTATCGAACAATAATTTCTGTAATCGTGCACCAATGGTTTGATTTGTTGGTTGATATCACTTGCACACACCCAAACCAGAGACCACCCAATTCGTAACCCAAAAGAAAAAGAAGAAAATTCTGATTTGGAATAGTTAAAACCAGGAACAAGATTTACGTAACAGTCATAATGCTTTCAATTGAATTAAACTTGCATACAAATCATCCTTTAAATAAAAGAACAAACTATAACCTAGTAAGACTATTCTAGATAAGTACAAAAATAATTAAATACTCTAATCTATCTAGGACTCTAATAATTTAATTCAAACATGCTAATACTTATCTCCTGTCAATCGAACCACATCCAAAGACTCATCTAAAATTCACATGGTCAACAGAGACTTATTCCAACTCAAAAACCACTTTCCATACTAACCCATTTAATTCCAAAACACCCCTTAATTTTCGTAGGTGAACATAACCATTAACTCCTTCATGATTTTGTGTTTATGGGTTGTAATCAATGTTTTAAAAACCGGTTTTTAAACCTTACCGGGTTAAGCTTAGAAATGGTTTAACCGGACGGTTCAACCGGGTTGACTAGTTAACCCTATAATTTCATAAAAATTCAACTTCAACTCAAAAAATAATCCAAAAGTAAATGATTCCATAATAAAAAATAATCTAAAAGTGAATCCATAATAAAAAAATAATCTAAGAACACTCAATTTTCCAACAAAGTTTTTTTAAATAAAAGTGTGTAATTTTTTTTAAAAAATGGGCCTTACGTAACTGGGTAATTAATTTTAACCGCAAACAGAAGGATGATGGTTACACAAATTTTTTTACTAAACTGGGCCGCTAACTTTTTTGAAAAGGAACTGAACATTTTTTTTGTTTTAAAGTTCAAACTTAAAATCTAACGGTATAACCCGGTATTACCGGTAATATCGGCGGTACAACTTACAAACCGTTTTTCCAATTTACCGGGGCTCAAACTTACCGGCTCGGTGACCGAAACCCGGTTCAACCGGTAATACTAGCCGGTTTAACCGGTATTTAACACATTGGTTGTAACAGGGTGTCTGATTTCAGTGGCGTGAAATTAAAGCTTCAATCTAAATGAAAACAAAGCTTCAATCTAAATGATTTTATGTTTATGGGTTGTAACAGGGTATTATGTTTTTATTAAATTATAAATAAAGTTATAAAAACAAAATTATATAAATAGTTATTTTGGGAGTAAATGGACCAAAACACCCTCATATGTCATGCACATGACTAGGGTTAACAAAAAAATTCACGTCAGTCAGCTTGGCTCGACTTTCCGGCGGTTTGCAGATGTCCACGTCATATAAAATCTAACGGCGTTAAGTTTTTTAACGGGAGGTCCAATGTAAGAAAATAGTTTGAAAGTAGGGACCGGTGGTAAGAATATTCTCAGTTTGGATTATTATTGGCCAATTGATAAAAGGTGGGATTATTAAAATCCAACAATCGTATAATATATGGTTTTAGCTCGTTTGGTTTTCTATTAATATCGTTTTCCTATTATAGCTTCCGTTCGTTAGCTTTAAAAAAAACGTAATGCGTGGTTAATTTTCTATTAATATCGTTTTGGTATTATCGTAACCTATATCAGTTGTCGTTTTTATGATTTTCGACAAGCAGAACGGATAACGACCAGACTCCTGACACGTAATACGGCAAAAAAAATCCACGCTCCCGCCGCGAAACGCGGGTTCAATCAACTCTTTGAGATTTAGCTGACGGCGTGATTAATAGCAACAAACATCGTCATATTAAAGCTAAGCCGCCAAAGCAAGGAGCCGTCAATCGTCAGCCGCTGTTTATACATTGCGTCCGAACAAAGCGGTAAATTACTGCGCTGCAGATCACGCAAGTATCATCGCCGTCCACTTGTCGGCTACAGGTAACGTGAAGATGAATCCAAATCACCAGGTGGCAGATCCCCAGCCTTTCGTGAGTCGTGACTGACACCACAACTTGTTTTCATAATAACTCCACACTAGTCCGGAGTGCGTTACGCTAGCGGGTCTTGACCCGTGTAGCGGCGCAACGGCTGTCAAGTGGCAGCAGACTCTATGGTTTCCCGGTGAATGCCTAGCCTCTCGCTCTGAACCCGCGGGCCCGGTTTAGACAACGTAATGGTCAGGTTGGAGGGGTGACAGGGTCTCCGACTTGTCGGGGATGCGACTGCCACTCAAATTGAAAGTTGCCGCTCAAAAAAAAAAAAAAAACTCCACACTTGTACCTGGAATTTTGGACAACTATCTTAACCATTGTTATTTTATTTTTTTAATTTTTTTGGATTATTGGATTTTAATAATTTCATGTTTTACCAATTGACCAATAATAATCCCAACTGAGAATATTTCTACCACCGATCCCTACTTTCAAACTATTTTCTTACATTGGACCTCCCGTTAAAAAAACTTAACGCCGTTAGATTTTATATGACGTGGACATCTGTAAACCGTCGGAAAGTCGAGCCAAGCTAGCAGTGGTTTCGTGGTGGGTTTTGAAATTGGCTCTGGTGGTGTTTAACTGGTCTAGTTTGTCCGTCAAGTCCAAACAGAGACAACTGTGGTGTTTAACGAGACCAGTTAAACACCACCAGAGCCAATTTCAAAACCCACCACGAGACCACTGATAGCTTGGCTTGACTTTCCGGTGGTTTGCAGATGTCCACGTCATATAAAATTTAACGGCGTTAAGTTTTTTTCACGGGAGATCCAATGTAAGAAAATAGTTTGAAAGTAGGGACTGTTGGTAAGAATATTCTCAGTTTGGATTATTATTGGTCAATTGGTAAAATGTGGGATTATTAAAATCCAATAATCTATTTTTTAATTTTGATTATATTTTATAAAAAATCCTCCTCAAATCAATAAACTTGGTTACAACGTAAGGATGAAAACAAGTCCAACCGAGTTTGAATTTGTCGCATGGTAATGATTTATTTGATTTAATAGAACTTAAAATTATTTTTATTTGTTTTGAACTCTAAATTTTAATCGTGAAAAAAATTCCAAACTTAAACTTTTCAGTCTCCACTGTTTTATTATTTACTAATAATTTATTTATTTTATTTAATTACGTGTATACTAATTTTTACATAATTATAATTATACTTATATATAAATAATATGTTATTTATTTGTTTTAATCATAATTACATTTTTATTAAAATAAGTGAATAACTTTATCTAGCACGTGTCGACTTCTTGTAAAGTATAGATTTTTATTTACTACCACTCTTTCATATTAAATAACTCTCTCTCATTAAATAATAATGATTTTAAATAATTAAATATGTAAAATTTATTATAATATTTTATTAAAACTTACTAAATCATAAAAAGATTTCAACTATATCTTATCTTAAAATATAATTTTATAATTATTAAATCTTCATTATTTGTTATTTATAATTCTTAAATCTTCATTATTTCGTATTTCATTAATGGCTGATAACATATAACATACAAATCTTTATAGAAATTGCCGGTTTACAACTGGTTGAATTTATTGAACACGTGCAATACATGAGTTTCTAACCTAGCTATGTAATATATATTTTTATAATGAACCTGTATCATGTATTTTACAAACGGCTCGGATCACTTACGTATAGGTAACTAGAAATGGAAAATCAAACCTATCAAGTTAGATGGATAGGTTAACTTTTTTTTGAGTTTGCTGAGTTTTTTAAATTAAATATGTGCAGCTGTCACACGACCTTCTCTTAGAAGGCTACATTACGACTTGGTGGAGCTCGATATCGGGCCTAATGAAGAGAGCCCCAAATTAGAGATATCGGGCCGAAAAAGACTAGACAAAGATAAAAAATTCACTAATATTGATAACAGGCCAGCTGCTACTTATATTATGTGTATCAGGTTAGTTCATTTATTCTTGAATGTTTGGTTGTTATTTTTGTTGTATGTTATTGTCGAACATCTTAAAACTTTCGTATTACTTACCTCATTAAGTTTGGTATTTTATATTTAACAACTGCAATATTTTTGTTGAAATTTGTTTTTTTTTCCTGCCGATGCAGTTTTCTTTTCTTTTTAAACTGAAACAACTTAAATAACGGGTCACAATTTGAATGTCGTTACTGCTAACTTCCTTTGTTGATTAGCGCTTTTTCTCATATGTAACATTCTTTCCCAGGTTCTTTTCTTCTCTGAATTGCTGAAGAGGCTTTCTGCGCTTAGGTTTGCGCCTTCAACCATGGCAAAGTCTTTTTTCTTTACTATTGTGTATTATGTCTGTTTGTTTGAACTTATTTGTTACAATTACTAAAATACAGCAACGTTGTTTTTCATTACCCATCAAGCAGTTGTCCAGGTCTGGTTTTAGGGAACATAACTATATATTTTAAAAACCAGCAGCCAATTTTTTTTTACTTTTAAATTAAAAAAAACCCATCTTTTGCATTATACAAGGGAAGGCGTTAGCGAAACAACCTTCCCATCTGTTAAAAAAACATCTGTTTTCTAAATTAGATATGTGCAGTTGTCATACTACCTTCTCATAGAAGGCTACATTACGACTTGGTGGAGGTTGATAACGGGCCTAAAGAAGAGAGCCCCAGATTGGAGCTCGATAACGGGCCTAAAGAAGAGAGCCCCAGATTGGAGATATCAGGCCCAAAAAGACTAGACAAAGATAAAAAAAATTCACTAATATTGATAACGGGCTAACTGCTGCCTATAATGTGTATCAGGTTAGTTCATTTACTTTTGAATGTTTGGTTATTTTTGTCGTATGTTATTGTCAAACATCTTAAGACTTTTACATTACTTACATCATTAAGTTTTGCATTTTATATTTAACAAGTGCAATATCTTTGTTGTAATTTGTTTATTTTTCCTCCTGTTGCTGCAGTTTTCTTTTCTTTTGAAACTGAAACAACTTAAATAACAGGTCACGATTTGAATGTTGACACTGTTAAAAAAAACCCATATTTTGCATTATACAGGTGAAGGCGTTAGCTAAACAAAAAAGCAATGATATCCAGACTCGCCAACCCCATAACAAATAGGGAAAAAACCAGACTTCCAATGACGGTCGACGTAGCTATTATCCAAACATAAGGAAGTTATGTTTATGCTTTTGAAACCAAACATTTTGTAAAATATGCAGTAAAGTGTGTTTCAGTCTGGCTGCTTACTTATATGTACACATATTCCAGCTGCTTCTTAATTTTGTATACATATTCTTAATTTTGTATACATATTCCAACTTTTTATTAATTTTATGCAACGGTAAAAGCCAATTACATTCTGTTGGATCATTTGAAATTTCCAGCCAAGTTAGTTTTTCCAGGTAATGCCACAAAAAAGTTGATTCCCTCTCAGAATTAATAGCAAACAGTCAACAAAGCATGTGCTTATGTAATAGCTCAATATTTGGAACACAATACCATAACAGGTTCATTCCCGCCCCAGCGCGTGGGTGGGACAAACTAGTTAAATTTATAATAGCGTGTACAAAAATAAATGTCTATATCTTTTTTACTTTAATTTATTCTTAAAAATTTTGCTTTTAGAACAATTTATTAACTTGGGTTTTTCACATATTTCCCCCTAAACTTCTAAATTACATATATTCTCAACCCCCTCACAATTGCCCCTCACAAATAATGAAAACCTACTAGACGCAATAGTGCGAAGCAAAATTGAATCGTCTATCTGGACGCAATCTTCATTGCCAGGGGACGAACGCTCTGACGAACCGAATCAATCCGTCCATCGTTCTCAGGGGACGAACTTGTTTGTGTTGTTTGACCATTTTGGAATATTTGGAAGCTACTATTGGTTTGACTATTTTAGATTTATGGTTCATATTGTTTCTATATTTTTTGGAAACTATGTATTGCTTTTTTGATGAAAATTTTTTGGAAGCTATTGTTTGTAAAACTTTATAGAATGATTTTTGGGAAAGCTAAATGATTAAATAGTGATTAATTCATTAATCTTGTGTTAACGATTTAAAAGTTCAACTCCAATTGGATTTATTAGCCTTCGCTATGTTCGTGTTAATATCGACTTGGTTTGGGTTGAAATTGAGGATATATGTAATTGATATATTTAGGAAGGAGATATATGTAAATAGTACTTTAATTGGTTCATTAAGGGTAAAATGGTAATAAAATATGTTATTTTAAATAATTTGGATAAATATATAATATATAGGTTTTAGGAAAGAGAAATATGTAATTAAATTTTATTGTCGAATAAATCTACCCTAATAAACCAATATCTAGGGTGCCACGTGGCAGACTCTCACCTATTCTAACACCACAGTTTCCCGCCAAAACTCACAAGCTCTTCTTTATGTACAACTCACCATAACTCCACAAATTCAATCAACAAAAAAGATGAAACCGTCAAAATCTCTTCAACATTTCCTGGTCTGCATCCACTCAAATATCCCTTATTTTAGGAAGGCTTTCAATTCAAATGGACCATTCAAATTAAATCCCAAATCAAGTGCATCGACGATTGGATGAAGCAGCTGAAGGAGGTGAAGCAGCGACAGGTATGGAGCCCTAATTTCACGCATACACATTTGTGTTCTTTTAGGAACCCAATTGATTTTCAAATCTCAATTTCTAATTCTCTTCTCTCGTATAGATCCCTAATTTTACGCATATACACTCACCCGGATTTTTCTCTCAATTCATCTTAATCGCCGCATCTGTTACTCGCTCATGTGTTTTAGATGGAGAAATCAAAGGGCTTTTGCATATTGAACAGGATTATCACCACATGCCACACCGTTTATAAATTTCATCCCATGTTTGCTTCGTCGTCATTACCCTATTCCTGCTCAAGCCTTTCAAATCCTTTCATCATAACATACCAGGTATAGTATTGTTGTTCTATTATTAGTTTAACATTTCCTTTACTTCCTGTAGGTAACAGGTTTGTAAATCATATGGGACATGAACTGCAACTTACTAATTTCATATGATTTACCTACAAACGAAAATTAATAAAAATGGTTGAAACTTCCTAAAAACAGTGAAGTTAGATATTATTTTGTTTTTTTTTCTCATTTTCGTAGTTCATTGTTCTGTATTTTTTGGTTCAAATTGGGGCATTTGAAAGTTTTTTAATCTGCAAAAATGTGGATATTATGTTTACCAATTACTTGGATGACATTTGCTGCCAAACTAGGTGCCCATTTACAAGAGATGCCCATTTTTCGTTTGTATAATTACTGCTGTATCCCAACCAATTTGGTTGTTTCCTTATGTATTATCATGACCCATTAAGATGTTTTTTAATTCCTTACTCTCCTCCCATTTTACTTTGATGTAGGCATTTTTACAGCTTAATGGAGCTAACCAATATAACTTATCTCGACCAACTTGAGGTTTCAAAGGATAACTATAATCTAAAGGTCCGCATTATCAAATTGTGGAGGCAACTAGAAATGGGAAATGTTGGAGGAAACTCGTGCAATCCACATGATTTTGATGGATGAGAAGGTACATATAAATTCAAACAATTAATTTGAATACATAATACTACTCTGACATACATGCACATTATTTCAACTTCTTTTTCGTTCAGGGTATTAAGATCCAAGCCACAGTAATGAACAAATATTTCAGTAAGCTTGAAAAGTTTTTGGAAGAGAAAGCGTGTGTTTTTATTAAAAAACCCTCCTTAGGTGACAATTCGTCAGCTTACAAAATTGTGGATCATCCACATAGGCTGTTTTTGAATTTTGAATCCGCTGTTTCAAAATGCAATGAATTTCTTGGATCTATATATGGTTTCTCATTTGCTAGCTTTGACGTGCTTCGACGAAATGCAATTCCAGAAAATTCAACACTTGGTATGTCACTAATATATTTTCAGTTTTTTTTTTATCATTTCTGATTATTTCAAACAAAATTTTGTAAGACTAACAAATCTTTTAAACTAACCGCTTCATTTCTTGGTTTTATAGATGTCATCGGCTACATTTATACATATTTTGACATTGAGAAACTCAAATTAAGAAATGGAAACCAAACTTCCAAAATGAACCTCCAGATACAAGATCTAGAGTGCGTATCCTTTTACATAAGATATATTTTATAATATATTATATATAATCAATTTTTTAAACTTTTTTATTCATTACAGGAGTCGTAGCATTTTTGTTACTTTATGGGGGACTTACGCTGATAAGATGGCGAAATACCTATCAAAAAAGGAAGATGGTATTCTTGTGGTTATGATTTTGCAGTTTGGACGTTTCAAGTTTTTCAAAGGTTTGCAATTAAAGCATGTAATTTTATATTATTTCCAGAAAAATGCGATATATGCGGTTACAAATTATTTGAAATTTACTATTTTCTAAAAATTAACTTTTATTTTTATTTGCAGGCCGTGCTTACGTTTCAACCTCATACGATGCTACAACTTTGTTTATCAATGATGAAATTGATGAGATCACTGATTTCAAGAATAAGTTTGTTTTTTAAGCTTCATACTTTCCCATTATTTGTATTTAACCTTAATATATATATTTTTACTTAATAAGTTTTGTTGTTCATTTATAAACAGATTGCTTGACAAAGAAGGTATTGAAAATTCCACTAGCCATCGTTTATCTACTTCATCAAGGTTTATCAATTTACAAGATGATTTCTTGACGATAACCACTTTCAATAATATAGCAGAAGTCAACGAAATTTATGAGGTAATTATTCTTTAATCTGTTTCTATTTATATATTCATAAAAACTAGATAAAAAATAAATCTTTTATGCATATTATAGGTTAAGTCGGTCATTATAATTGGCACAATCAAGTGGGTATCACATGATACCGATTGGTACTATTATGCTTGTAACACTTGTAACAAGAAGGTTACAAAAAAATATATGTTCACTGATGCAACTGATGGATCGGGTCATGTAGAAGAAAAACAAACCTTTGAATGCAACAATGACAAATGCACTGCACCAGTAATTTCTGCCGTACCGAGGTATATTTGAATGCAACATCTACCTTATTGCGTATATTTATTTGTTTATAACTTCTTTGCTTCATTATTGTTTATTTTATTAAGATTTTTATAAATCTACTCACTTTATTTTTAGGTTCATAATTCCATTAAGGGTGCAGGACGGTACTGGAGTCTTATCTTTGACACTTTTTGACAAGGAAGCCAATAAAAAGTTCAACAAAAGTGCTTATGAATTGCTACAAAACACCCTGGGGGTATACTTTTCCAAAATTAAAAAAAAAATCAATTATTTATATAATAATTCATATTTGAAAACCATCCATATCATTGATATTCTGTTTATATTTTATAGGGGCATAACAAAAAAGATTATCCAGACGTTTTTGATGATTTATTGGAACAAAAAAGGGCTTTTAAGATAGACATCACAAACTATAATCTGCAATGTATGAACACTGCTAACAGGTCCTATACAATTTCTAGAATGACTGATGATTCCACCATCATATCATCATCTCTACTCTTGAAAAAAAGCATAGGATTGAAGATGTAAGTTTTTAATATTGTTGTTTGGAAACATAAATATAAATCACAAACATATTATTATTGTAATTATAAATAACCATAAATCACGTTTCTGGCAACTTACAATGTAGGCATCACAGTCATACTCAATCAGTGGAATGTCTGATAATGATACATCTCAAGAAACAGTGAATTTGAAGGTGTATCTAATTTCATCAAGTGATGTCATACTATGAAAGGATTGTTAGCTATTTTTGTATTTTCACTACGAACATTTATGAATACTAAGGTTTACATGCCTTTTTAAACAGGGCACTCTATTAGTAACCGATGACAATGAGACTCCGCTATCACTAAGAATGCCAAGCACCGGAAGGAGTACGTTGGCAGATGAAAAGACCAGAAAGACAATCACACATTGTGACCTAAAGCGCAATCTTGTGGAGGTGTATGATCTTGATGAATCCCCAGCTCAATCCTCAACTAAGCCCCGTAAGAATGTGATGGAAGCTCCGAAAGTAGATGGCAATCCAAAACTCTTGATACCAAAGTTGGAGAAATAAACATATTTCCTACTTCAAAACATTATTACTGGTCACTTTATTATAATACTCTTCATTTAGTTTTATTCTGTGTTGGAATTTGATGGTTGTTGAAAACATTTATTTTTGGTTTGAATTTTAATTGATGACTCAAAAATTGAATGCTTTGATTTTTATAAGTAGTCCTTGCATGTGAAAATGAACAGCCAGAAATTGAATGCTTTGCTTGGATCATACATTGTAATTGTATATGTATTTACCACTTATTTTTGAAAGTGAACAGCCAGAAATGCCACAACTAACAATTTTTAAAACCATACATATAGCATGTTTACCAAAGCCTGCACAATTTGAAAACCTGTAAAGCCATGTTATGTATTCAAATAAACATATAATTTAATATTCAAATAAACATATAATTTAATATTCAAATATTATATATAATGGAGATAACCTGGATGGTCTAACACCTCAGTGACATCAACTTCACTGATAAACTATTCCATTGCATCCTCCCTTTCAAGCAACTGCAGGTAAAAGTAATTTTGTTGTACCAACTCAAATGAACATTGACACATGGCTTCTGCAAGGATCTATCTACAAAAATTAAACCATCCAGGTTATCTCCATTATATATAATATTTGAATCCCCAGCTCAATCCTCAACTAAGCCCCGTAAGAATGTGATGGAAGCTCCGAAAGTAGATGGCAATCCAAAACTCTTGATACCAAAGTTGGAGAAATAAACATATTTCCTACTTCAAAATATTATTAATGGTCACTTTATTATAATACTCTCCATTTAGTTTTATTCTGTGTTGGAATTTGGTGGTTGTTGAAAACATTTATTTTTGGTTTGAATTTTAATTGATGACTCAAAAATTGAATGCTTTGATTTTTATAAGTAGTCCTTGCATGTGAAAATGAACAGCCAGAAATTGAATGCTTTGCTTGGATCATACATTGTAATTGTATATGTATTTATCACTTATTTTTGAAAGTGAACAGCCAGAAATGCCACAACTAACAATTTTTAAAACCATACATATAGCATGTTTACCAAAGCCTGCACAATTTGAAAACCTGTAAAGCCATGTTATGTATTCAAATAAACATATAATTTAATATTCAAATATTATATATAATGGAGATAACCTGGATGGTCTAACACCTCAGTGACATCAACTTCACTGATAAACTATTCCATTGCATCCTCCCTTTCAAGCAACTGCAGGTAAAAGTAATTTTGTTGTACCAACTCAAATGAACATTGACACATGGCTTCTGCAAGGATCTATCTACAAAAATTAAACCCGGATCTGTTATCATAATTTATTATCTAATACTATCTTAGTTAAACATATGCTGCTAATATTTATTATCAAAAACAGTTTGACAGAACTTTCTTTACGGGTCACACATTAATCTACAAAGTTCAAGTAATAATAGGTTTTGTTAAACTAAAATAGAACGAACAAGGCTTTGCATGTGTCATGTGATTTTCTAATTTTTAATCTCTAAATAATATATAATCTAAATTTCTGGTTCAAATTGATCTCTTCTGTTTGGACTTTTGAAGGTACTGTATTACATATCAACCATTAAGACTACACCTCTACGTTTCTTAATTTCATTTTAGGAAACTTAGATTCAATGCCAGATATGATGCTCCACAGAATAAATTATATATAATTATTCATAATTTCTTTGATTATTAAAGATCGCTTCCATTTTTAGAGGATGTTTGCTACATAAATAGCATCATTGAATCAGGAAACAATTTAGATTAAGTATAATTCCTTTAGTCATCAATGAGATTAACGGCAAGAAGTACCAAAATTACAAACTAATGGCAGGTAGACGGGCAACAAGCTGCGCCGCTACCCCCTTCTGAATAGCAAATCCTACTCTACTAAACACAAAGTTCCCCCCATAAATATATGCGGTGTTACTGCTGACCACCCGCTGAACCCGCTTAAGGAACCGCACCGCATCAGGGGCGAGAGCGCCACAGGTGTCAAAGGCAAACGGTACGAACACGTGCTGATTCACAAGGCAAGCTTTTTCGTGCTTAGCTACTTTACCCGCCTCTGCCTTGTTTATCGCCTGACCCGCCTTAAACCCATTGTCCCTTAACCCAACCAGGGGGGACACACCTGTCAAATCAACACATGCGTGTTTCCCTCCTTCCCATCCAAAAACAAGAATGTCAGCGGGCCGAAGGGTTGATCTCCCATCTGACCCAAATAGATGCAATTGACCCAAATAAATGTTTTTAACCAAAAATATATTTAAGACCATGCGAGATATCACAGGGATTTAGAATATCTCTAAACATAAAACACATATTCAACCCCGTTTATCCGAAAATTCAACTGCCTTTTGGTCTCACTTTCAATTACGAATTCAGCATCATCCTCTATTGTTTGAATCCTGGTCTTCATAACATATAAGGTATCAACTCTTATTTCTTACATTTCATATTTCTCTATACTTCAAATGCTTGGTCTACAGGAACTTTTTGTAAACATACCCTGTTATTCAGAGTATGTGAATATTGGGATAATTGCTTTTGATGAGAATTCAGAATCAACGTATTGTTTCGATCCAATTTTGAATGTGGATTTTTTGAGACTGGATTATTATTATTATCAGTTATCATTATCATTATTACTAAATTGATTATGAATATTAAGAAAAATTATTATTATTTTTACTATATGTGTGTGTGTTTGTTTATAACAGATTCCCAATATTGGTATTATTATTATTATTATTGTTATTATCATTAGTATTATTATTATAAATTATTATTATTATTATAATTATAATAATAATAATAATAATAATAATAATAATAATCGATTATTATTATTAGTGTAGGTGTGTTTGTGGTACTTACGTTTATCACTACAATATATGTCAAAAACAACCAATGTAAATGCAATCAAATGTACCAATAGTACATACTTTTTAAAATGTATAAATGTTATTGCTCATTTGCTCCACAGACAATAATATGGTTCTGTTTCCATATTATATGAACAAAAGTTATGTTTGTAAAAAGTTTTATTAATATAAAATGTAACAATAATTACAATTCAATTGATATTAAAATAATACTATATACATACCCTGAAAACGTTTACACTTCTATGATGGATTAACCATGTTTAAAACTATATTGGTTAAATTCTAATGTTAGTGACTTACAGGAATAAAAACCAAAATGGATCATAATGCCGCTAAAGAGAGACGAAAAGTCAGAAAATTATATTTGGATACCAGAAAATTAAAGGATGCGACCAATTTTCAAAATGTCCAACCTATATCTAACGAACACATTTTTAACAACACGGAAAATCCAATCAATTGTAAGATTTATCGAATTTATTATACGTTTTTATTGCAAAGTTTTTTAGATTAGTGATAACAACTAACTATTATCAAACTTCTTTTACTGTTTATTATCATTCTATAGGTCTTTTTCTAAATGGTCAGAAGAAGTTAATATCATCAAATCCTTCAACAAGTATTGCTCATCATCAACAAAACATCAACACCAACACCAACAGTTCTATTTCACATCAACAAACAAGATTCCGTTGTTTTTCTCCAAATTTAAACTTTAGGAGTCCGTTGTCTGACATAACCACCGGTAAGAATATGTTATTTCTTATTTATTGATTTAAATTACAAGGCTACATCACTTTGGTTGCACCAACATAGACGTTTACTAAAGTCTCAAATTTTCTCGCACTCATTTTGTATTTTATTTTTCTATAATCTTAAGACGTGTAACATTTTTTCAGATATGCATAAATACAATAGAAGCACTGCAACACCCTCATCAAATATTAGACATTCTTCTATACGTAACAATGGAATGTCACGTGATACAAATAATTCGGCATTCGGTGAAAATTCTACAGTGACCATGTTACAATCAGGAAAACACAAGTTAAAAAGGAAAAGTACAAATATATCTCCGATTCCTATGGTTGACTTGACATCAGATGAAGATGTTGATGAACAAGAAATTGTTAAAAACGTATGTGTAGGAATCTCCAAAGGTAATAAAAATGAAACACTTCAACACTTTTATTTTTTTCGATTGCATTCTTATACACGTATATACTTATGTTTGATCAACATCTATCTCAACAGATTACTTGGATCATGGAGATCAAAGTTTTATATGTGAAAAATGCCATTCAAAGTTATGGAAAGATGAAGCGTTTAGAGGAAATAAAGCTCAAAATAAAACGAGTTATTCCCTATGTTGTAGTAATGCCAAGGTTGAGCTTCCAAAATACAAAGAAGCGCCGCCAATTTATCAAAATCTTTATTGTCTTCTGGATTCTAAAAGCAAGATGTTCATGAAAAACATTCGTCGTTACAATTCAATGTTTTCATTTACATCAATGGGTGGCAAAATAGATTCCTCTATTAATAGAGGTGGAGCTCCATACATATTCAGATTGAGTGGTCAAAATTACCATACTATGGGAAGTCTTCTTCCAGAACATGGATCTAAACCAAAGTTCTCTCAGCTATACATATATGATACTGAGAATGAAGTTTCTAATAGACAGGGCGTATTTGGGTATGTTTTCACACTTATTATTTACACTCATTTGCCTCATTACGATGCTATGATTATATGTTTGTTTATTAATATAGACTATAATATTTTGTTCAGTGAATCAAGAAACGGATCTACATCATCTTCTCAACTCCTTGATATTGAAATTATACAATATTTGAAGGTTATGTTAGATTCAAACAACGAGCTTGTGAAAAGTTACAGGATTGTAAGAGATTGTTTACATGTAAATCCTCAAGCCGACCTAAAGTTGCGCCTGATAGGAAGAAGGCAGCAAGATGGAAGAATGTATAACCTACCAACGTCATCTGAAGTCGCCGCTTTAATTGTTGGAGATATTGGAGATTCATTTGAGAGTCGAGATATTATTGTGAGGACTCAAGCTGGAAGTCTACATCGTATTAGTGAACTACATCCATCTTACCTTCCTCTTCAGTATCCACTGCTTTTTCCATATGGTGATGATGGCTACAGGGTTGACATCCCTCATAGAGATGTTACGTCTATAAGCAAAAACAAATGCCAAAGCTGTACGATGAGAGAATTCTTCGCTTATAGAATTCAAGATCGGGTTAAGAATTTCTCATTAATTCTTAACTCAAGAAGGCTTTTTCAACAGTTTTTGGTTGATGCTTACACAATGGTTGAAAGTGAGAGAGTATTTTTCATACGTAAACAACAAAAGGTTCTCAGATGTGATTCTTTTGAGAATCTGCGTAATGTACAAAATCAAGGAAATACAGATATCTCTAACCTTGGACAACGTGTTATATTACCGTCTTCTTTTACCGGTGGTGCGCGTTACATGATGCAAAACTATCTAGACGCCATGTCTCTTTGTAAATGGTTTGGATATCCAGACTTTTTCATTACAGTAACATGTAATCCAAAATGGCCTGAGATTAAAAGATTTCTTAAAGATACCACTGTCAATCCTGAAGACATACCTGATATATTATGTAGATTGTTTAAAATCAAGCAGGTATGTAACTTTAACTATTACTATTTGAACATTTACATATTTTATTTATAATGTCATCATCAATCTCATACAACATTTATTGTGGTTTACGATTTTTTATTATGTATACATTATATTTAATTTAAAATACTAATCATGGGTTTTTTTTTCTGAAAATACGATTGTAGTTGTTTATACCGTGGAGTTTCAAAAGCGTGGTTTGCCTCACAGTCATATATGTTTATTTATGCACGCCGATCACAAGCTTCCCACCGTAGAACATATTGATCCCATTATTTCAGCTGAAATACCATACAAAAGTGAAGATCCTCAGTTGTATGCGCTTGTAAGTGAGTTCATGATGCATGGACCTTGCGGTAGTCATAATATGAACTGCCCATGCATGATTGATAACAAGTGTTCAAAAAACTTCCCAAAGAAATTCTCTGATCAAACATCTATAGATTCAGATGGTTTTCCACTGTATAGAAGACGAGATTCGGGATTGTTTGTTGAAAAATCGGGTGTGAAGTTGGATAACAGAAATGTTGTAGCCTATAACAAATTGCTGTTAAGAAGATATCAGGCTCATATCAATGTCGAATGGTGCAATCAGGGTGGATCCATAAAGTATTTATTTAAATATATTAATAAAGGTCCAGATAGAGCTACAGTTGCAGTTGTAGAAAGTAACCAAGAATGTGCTGATGATGATGATGTTGTAGATGAAATAAAACAATATTATGATTGCATATATCTGTCAGCATGTGAAGCATCTTGGAGGATTTTCGCATATGATGTTCATTATAGGACTCCTTCTGTTATGAGGCTTCCTTTTCATCTACCAGGTCAGCAACAGGTCGTATATTGTGAAGACGATGATCTTGATAGTGTCCTTAACAAACCTACAGTGGCTTCTTCAATGTTCTTATCTTGGATGAAATGTAACGAGACTTATGAACATGGACGCGATCTTACTTATGTTGAATTCCCTACACAATTTGTTTGGAAATTAAAAGATCGTTGTTGGGAACCCAGACGACGAGGCTTCTCAGTTGGTAGAATTCATTCAGTATCTCCTTCGCATGGTGAAGCATATTTTCTACGAATTCTCTTAAACAAAGTCAAAGGTCCAAAATCATTTGAAGACATTCTGACGGTAAATGGAATTCAATATCCTACTTTTAGAGATGCATGTTATGCGCTTTGCATTTTAGATGATGATAAGGAATATATCGAAGCCATTGAGGAGGCAAGCCATTCAGGTTCTGGTTATTATCTACGTGCTTTATTTGCAACCATGTTAACGTCTAACAGTTTGTCTAGACCAGATTTTGTGTGGCAAAACACATGGGAATACTTGTCGGATGGCATTCTTTATAAACAACGACTTCTGTTAAAGTCTCCAGGTATAAACAATTTATCCAAATTATTGTTCTAATGCATAATATTAAATATTTTGAACATGTTGACTTTTTTAATTCTATAATTATTAATATAGATTTTTTTTTTGTTTTTAATTTAAATATTTATCCTCTTTATAGTTTACAATTTATTATTTCCATTTTGAGAATTAACTCTTAATGAAGATCAAATTAAGAGCTTGACTTTGTTTGAAATTGAACAAATTTTACTTCGTAATAATTCTACTCTTCGAAACTTCTCAATGATGCCTTACCCCAATGACGAGTTGATATCTTCTTCAAATAATCGTTTTATTAATGAAGAGCTTGCTTATGATAGATTAAGTCTACAAAATGAGTTTGATCATCTTCATAAGGCATTAACAGATGAACAACGAAGGGTTTATCATGATATCATGGGATCTATTCAACATAACAGAGGAGGTGTCTTTTTTGTTTATGGTTATGGCGGTACAGGGAAAACATTTCTTTGGAAGACATTATCTGCTGCAATAAGATGCAAAGGTGAGATAGTTTTAAATGTTGCTTCAAGTGGAATTGCATCGTTGTTATTGACCGGCGGTAGGACGGCGCACTCAAGATTTCTAATTCCTTTGAATCTTACTGAAGATTCTCTGTGTCATATCAAACCTCAAAGTGATGTTGCATGTTTGTTAAAAAAACAAAACTAATCATCTGGGATGAAGCACCCATGATACATAAGCATGCATTTGAAGCTCTGGACAGGACTTTGAGAGATATATTGAGCTCTGATAATATGAACAACTCACATTTACCATTTGGAGGAAAAGTAATTGTGTTTGGAGGAGATTTCAGGCAAATTCTCCCTGTTATTCCTAATGGAAGCAGACAGGACATTATCAATGCATCTTTAAGTTCATCCTATATTTGGGTAAAATGTAAGGTCCTACAATTATCAAAAAACATGAGGCTAAGTGTTGGAAATGAATCATCTGATGTTCAACAAACAAAGTTATTTGCAAAATGGCTTTTGGATCTAGGAGAAGGAAGTATTGGCGGTTCGAATGACGGGGAAGCAATTATTGATATACCCGACGATCTTCTCATAACTAATTCACTTGATCCTGTTGCAAGTTTAATTGACTTTGTTTATCCTTCTTTTTTGGAAAATCTAAGAAATCCAAAATTCTTGTAAGAAAGAGCAATATTGGCACCGACAAACGAGGTCGTTCAAGAAATAAATGATCGTTTGTTATCCATGTTTCCCGGAGATGAAAAAGAATATCTGAGTTCAGATACTATATGTCAATCAGAGTATCTTCATGACAACTTTGATCAAGCTTTATACTCACCTGATGTTCTAAATGGTCTTAAACTATCTGGTTTGCCAAACCATAAGTTAGTGTTAAAAGTCGGTGTTCCGGTTATGCTACTAAGGAATATTGACCAGAAAAGTGGTTTATGTAATGGAACTAGACTACAGGTGATATCATTGGGTAATCGTGTTATAGAAGCCGAGATCATATCCGGAAGTAATATCGGAAGTCGCACTTTTATTCAAAGGCTCAGTTTGACACCTTCTGACAAAAGAATTCCTTTCAAGTTTCAAAGAAGGCAATTTCCACTTGCTGTATGTTTTGCAATGACAATAAATAAGAGTCAAGGACAGTCACTATCCAAGGTTGGTTTGTTTTTGAGACAACCAGTTTTCACACATGGTCAACTTTATGTTGCATTATCCAGAGTTACAAGTAGACGCGGTTTAAAATTATTAATATTAGATAAAGATGGTCAAATTACCAGTAGAACATCAAATGTTGTGTATAAAGAAGTGTTTGGACATTTATAAATTTTAATAATTTTCTTTTCTTATCAATATTATTATTGGTCTATCATTTAAGTTTTTTTTTTCTTATATATAATTTAAAGCATACTCTTTATTTCATTATTTGTATTCAACCCGTGAAGTTCACGGGTCTCTAACCTAGTATGTAATAAAGAAACCTAGGAAGGGGATATATGTAAATGCCTCTATTAACTTTCTCATTTTTATCTTTAATTATACCCATTATTAAATTGAATAAATATTGTTTAAAAAAAGGATACATGACATTTTGATAAAAATAAATAAATAAATAAAAGTAAACCGCCGATATTTTAGAATTGGTTTAAAATGTATACATGACATTTTGATTAAAAAAATGTATATTATAAGAATGGTATAATTTATAAGAAATAAATATAACATAACAATTTAAGGGTTTTATGAAACAATGAATTCCATATATCCTCTTGTAAACTTTATTAAGTGTATATTTATTCAATTCAAAACTAAAATTGCATATATCATTTGTAAACTAAATTTAATTGTATATTTACCCAACTTAAAAACCTAAATTGCATATATCTCATTCCTTAATGAAAACAAATATATGTATATCAAATTTACCCATTTTGATTAAAAATAAATTATAGAATAACTATATTACCCTTATTTTTACTGAAACTTTAAAATTTTTCAAATTTGCTTATTTACCCATTTTTACATTTTTTTATATTTCGCTAATAACTTTCTTTTTTACGTTTTTACTAAGTTCCTTTATTGTGTTTTTTCATTATTTTCTTTCGTATATGTTTAATCTACTATTCTTTGTCACGAACTTTTGGAGTAACAATCATAAAAAATACGAGTGACAATTATAAAAATAAAAAACAAATTCCAAAGTTTTAATCTATTACGGTACGAAAAAATAATGTAGCAATCTCCAAAATGAAAAAAAAAACAAATGCTAAAGTTTTGATCCATTATGATATCAAAAAATCAATAGCTCGACTTTGACTGGTTACTTTCACGAGCTTTTGTAGTCTTTCACTGTTCCTTTTATTCGTTGATGGTTGATGTTGATTAGAACCTTGAGATGTCGGATTTAGAACTTTCAAAGAGTCATTAGAGAAATATAAAAAAAAACAAAAAAAATTGTAAAAGAGACAAAAAGATCTCTTTAAAAATGAGTGAATATAAAAATATATTTTTTTTAAGTAAAATTAAGGGTAAAATAATCATTCTATAATTTATTTTTAATAAAATAAACTAATATGAGTAAATTTGATAGTTTTTTCATTGGGATATGTTCAATTTTTGTTTTGGATTGGGTAAATATGCAACTAATGGAGTTTATAAAGGGATATATGCAATTCTCTCTTTATAAAATTACCAATAATAGAAGATGAAAGAAATTTTAGATCATTTGAATTTTGTGTATTACGTGTATAAGTAGTTTTTTTGGATCATTGAATTAGATATGATTTAACATGTCTTAATCTCATTTTCTAAACTTAGGTTTTTAAATTAGCAACCGACTCGAATTTAGATTTCGTATTCGAATTTATGATTTTCAATTTGATCCTTTTATTCGAATTATATAGCTTTTTTTATTTTTAATGATATATATAATTTTTAAAAAGATCACATACGAAGTTACGAACCTAGTCGTCACTACTCTATTTTGCATTTTTTGACCATCTTGGCTAATTTATATTTTGGATGTTACAATTTGGATTTTGATTATTTGATTTTTTATTAGTTTCAGAGATTTGTTGTTTGATGTCTCAAAGAAATTCGAGTTTTAACATGTTCCAGAAATCGAAAGCCATGATGATATTTTAATCTTACTATATTTTGTTGTGAAATCGAACCGAGTTAACTCAAATTCAAATAATCCGAATTTTAAATTGGTTTTTTTGAATCTAACACGAATGCAACTTCAAAATTAGAATAACCCGATTAGATTAACATGATAAACAATTAAACACACTCAATAAAATCTCATTTATAGGAGAGCTATTCGTAGGGTCTGAGGAGGGGGATGAAGATGTTGTGATTCGAAAAAAGATGGGCAATCAAACACAAGAACTATGAAAGTAATCGGCTCAGATTGTCATGGAATTCATAAGAAACTAGTTATAGAAATTAGGAGATGGGAATAGAAACTTATTATAGAGAGAATGGAGATGAGAAACTAGAACAATTCACACACAAGCTAAATCATGCCCTACAATCTCCTTCTACCCTTATAACATGTCTTTAGCTTGTTGGACCTTTACTAACTCTTGAACTATGCTGATTGGTTAGGCTTATGTGGTGTTATAGATATCAACCGGACTTGGACCAAAAGTGTTCATAACAGAAGACAAACATTTCCTCCATCCCAGAGGATAGAGAGGCTATTGCTAGTGAGACCTTCAACTCCAAAAGTTTTTTTTAATTCGATTAACTTGGCAAACCCGAATTTCAATTCGATGCACACCCTTTGTCTAACTTCGCGAATGACAAATTAACTCGTTAAGACTGGTATGGTCATTTGGTAACCATCTTTATTCAAATGATTGATCCTAGATGGGATTTAACATCAAATCATGAGCCAACAACTAACGGATTGAACGTAGCCACTCTTCTTTCCCTAGGTCTTTTCATCTCTATACGATAATCACATACATGATATGATATGATATGACATGAAATAACACAACAAACAATCAATGAAGGGTCCAAGTTAGAATTAGAATGATTAATAAATATACGGGTCAAAACTTAAAAGGTTTAGTACATATTACTTGTGATTCAAGCACTAATATATCCTATATCAAGCATTTTTATAGGTAAATGAATCAAAATCACATTCAATTAAACAAAGAAGTAAAAGTTAGTACATATCTCTTGTGATTCAAAAACAAGACACGCCATGGTAAATCTCCAAACTAAGTTAAATTTCTTCTTAAATTCACACACGTTGAAACATAAATGATAAAATCCTAAAGAGTACGTCAGGATTATCAACACTGGCGGACCCAAGAATTTTTTTCATGGAGGTCGGAAATTTTTGGTTCGATTGTCTATTGCTAAATATTAATTTTTTCTAAAAAATTTAACATTTAGCAATAGACAACCGACCCTAAAAATTTCCGACCCCCATGAAAAAAATTCATTGGTCCGCCACTGCTTGTGAGTCCGTATCCGACAATCCAACCATAACTTGAGAAACGGCTTCGCTAGCAAGCAAAAACTGTTTGGCGGAACCAAGTCAAACACATGACCTCAACCAAACTCATACGTTTAGATTTGTTTCACAGTTGTAAATAGTGTTGTTGATACTAGTTTGAAGCCTTTTTATTTATATTAAATATGTACTTATTTTGGCAAATTGGATTTTAATAATCCAAACTATGACTCATTAGCCGATAATAATCTATACAAACAATTTGGCTGGTAACAGTCCCAACTCTCAACTTTCACTTTTGTTGTCAATGACAGTTTCAGTTGCAAAATCATAACAGATTTACTCTCGATTTTCACCTGACTTAGCTCAAAATGATAATTTTGAATGACATGGAGAAACGTACAAGCGAAATCGGTTGGGAACCGAGTGTAAATCAAGTGCTAGCACTGTCCTTGACAACAAAAGTAAAAGTTAGGACATCACAAGCCAAACTGTTAATATGGATGATTATCAATCAATGAGTCATTGTTCGAATTATTAAAATCCAATTTACCTTTTATTTTTTATAATCTGTGTCGAAAATATAGAATTTTTTTGTCAAATCAATCTTGCTTTCTAAGATGTCATAACATTGACATTAAACAAAACATGCTCCAATTGTGCTTTTAAGGGCATCGATTCAAATTAAATGCTCGTATTAGATCAGACAAACCCAAAACAGAAACTTAAAAAAAATAAAAAAAATTTACCTACATTCAACTTTTCAAATACAGTACAAAAAAAAAACACTTTTATTTGGGATGAATATATATAAACATGATGTCTAAAACTACATCTTTAAATTTAAGACCCTAAATTCCACATATTCATAAAGGTTGTAGGAGAGCTACAATTTGAATCTTTCTTCCTCGCTTCAACCCAACACATTAAAAAAAAAGTTATCTTCCAACAACAAGAAAAGTAAAATAAAAGAAACAGATGCTGAACCGTAACCCGTGGTTCCTACAGCTATCCTGAATCATTTCTGGCATTCTCGGTTGAGTTGGCCCGAGAAAGAAGCCATCCTTCTGAGTTGGCGAGTAATATTTTTTAAACTGTTTGGGCCGGGTGTTTTTCAGGCATAATACATGTACAGGCTGTTTGCAGCAGCACAAGCGATGGAGTTTTCACTAGGATGCCACGCCAGGTGGAGCAGTTTAGTTGTGAAATCAAATGAATTCCCATTTGCATCCACCCCTGGGCTCTCTCCTCCTGCACAAATACCATTTTCATTATTAAACCCATTCAGGTAGGTTGAGTAACGGGTTGGGCTGTGCTGAGTTGACCCGCAAACACATTCATTTCCATTATTACTATAAAAATCCAAGTCTATGAACAAAACAATATAGGAGGTTGTATGCAATAACAATACTTTGAAAAACTTTTAGCCCGGTTGACTCATTTAGTTAATTTTTTAATTTGATCCGTTTGAAATAAAACGCAAGACAAATCGACCCGTTTCATATGTAAATGGGTAGAAATTGCCATCTCTAGAATAAGGCATATAAAAAGATGAAGAAAGTTTACCTCGCCTGACTGCACGGGTTATGCTGCTTAGGGATCTTGCAGGCCTTGAAGGTGTCTGCACTTGTCTCCTACAGTTTTATGGACAAAATTCCACTCATCAAATCACATTTACTAGAAGTACAAAAATTTTAAAAAAAATAAAAAAAGGTTAAAAGCTATTACCTCATTGGGTTTTTGCTAGCTTCCAAGGTAGTAGATTCATTACTGCCAGGACCGCATCCAAACACACGGAATAAATTGCTGAAAAAATTATATAATAGTGACAACTGACAAGTTAGTGAGTACCCAAGCAATATGTGTGTGTTTGTGAGGGTGTTACCTGTAAGAACCAGTTGCAACCCGCTGACCATCACCACTCAAACAGCATTCAAATTTATCGAAGATTGAATCATTTTCATACAGATCACATAACTGAAGGTGAGCAATTTAAAAACATCAATGCAAAAAAAAAAACAAAGGTTTATAGAAATTGGTGAAAGGATGTTACCTTAGGTCTTAAATATTCATGCACCTGGAATGTTGAAACTGGGCCAGAGTCCATGTTGATGTCCCATAGCTGCACAAACCAAAGAATTTCAGAAAATGTAATTGCTCAAAACCGGGGAACCCCATGAACCCAAAACTGATGGTATTGATATCCTGTAATAATTACTAAATTGCAATGAGATAATTTGGGGTTGAAATTTTGCCAAAATCTAAAATGTTGCAATTAATTTGGACATGCATAGAATGAAATAGATAAGTTCATTTTGGGAAGCAAGGAGTATAATATACTTGACTAACAGATTATTCGTCAAGCATGTCCCCTTGAACACAACAAAGAGCCACATCCTATGTCTCACTAACCTATTACATAATAATATTACCGCCTCACTAACCCATGTATCCTAGAGTTTTATAGTAACTTTATCATTCTTTCACATTTTAGTAATTTCTGGAAAACGGGGTACAACAACTTTAAGCACAATGCATGCAATCATCATTAAAGGTGGCAAAATGGGCACCTTTTCTAATAGGGGTTGATCAGGTTGGATTGCCATATTTATAATATTAAACTTTGTATATAATTAATGTAATAGATAATAGATATGATTACAACTACACTATTAAAATAATAATCCAATTATTTGGAATAAAGCGATTTAGGAGGTTATAAGCATTTAAATACAAATTTGGGCAACTTTCAACCTGTTTGACCCGTTTATTAGCTACTTTTTTAAAAGTTGTAGGAGTATTTGGAGATAAAATATAACCCAGTTAAGTAAATACGTACAAATTGCCACTTTTATCACATATCTTAAGCTAATAAGCATTTCTAAAATTCAAATCAAACCTGTTGGTCTTAAGCTTTTTTTTCCTTTCCTTCTTTTTGTAGACATACAGCTATGTCATATAGATGTCCAGAATCAAAATTGCAATAGATGAAAGACAGAATCATCATAACATGGCAAGAAGAGAAATATCACAAACCTTAAGAGTCATGTAATCACGACTAAGTATATATCTTCCATCCCTTCCAAATTTTATATCAGAAGTAGAGGCTATTATCTCAGTGAAAAATGATTTAGAACCAGGTGCTTCCTGTTCGTCGAACCTATATAAAAGAATATATAATTACTTCTTTTAATGCTACATACAGGCTGCAAGGCATCTACACGTAATAATGTCTTCTAAACTGTTATATAATATCCATAAGTCTGTTGTTAACTTGTTATTAATTTAGGAAAAGCAGCAGAGAAAGCAGAAGTACAACTGAAATAAAAGAGAGCATAAACTTGACAAAAAAACACCTACAATTTAGAATGTTTATCACATAATGCCGACTGACGCAAATCAATGAGGCGAACGGATCCTTTTGAACTACTATAAGCTAGTGTGCTACAATGGGTAGGATGAAACTCAGCACAAGTAATCACCTCTGCAATTAAAGTCGATTCACAGTCAAGATAAGTATCATAAATAAACAAAAATAAAATAGTTGATGCTAAAAACAAAAAATAGCATTCCAAACACCAAAAAAGAAATGCTAGTGTGGGTTGAAAGAGGGTTGGGTTCAGTCCACAAACATATTTTTGTATATATTTTATCACTCTCGTAATTACTTCATTTATGATTTCAAAAACATTATTATTACAATAATAATGTAAACTTTAGACAAAAATGATTTAGGACGTTATATGTAACATAGCATATGCATTAATACAAACTTTGGGCAACTTTCAACCCCTTTGACCCATTCTCCTTTTAGCACTAAAAGCAATGTTATCACAATATTGTTAAAATAAAATACGAGTTAGGAGGTTATACGCATAAAAACAATATTATTACAATAAAATAATAATCTAAACTTTTAATTTGAACCAAACCAAACCAAACCAAACGTACCCAGTATTATCCCACACATAGCTAACGCTATTAGTAGGGTCTGGGGAGGGTGTGATGAGGGCAAACCTTACCCCTATCCCAAGGTATAGAGAGGCTGCTCCCGTTTAGACCCCCGGCTCCATGGGAAAGAAAAAGATAAAAATATAAATAAAATTAATGAGTAATAAAGTAAAATAAATCTAACAGTAATCTAACAATTAGCAGTGTATGACTAGAGTATATTAGTTACAAGAAACACAACACACCTACAAGAAACAAGACATACGCAAAATCTTTGCTAAACAACTCTACTCTCCCACACAACGGGTCACTCATCCTAAAACCCTAATACGACGTCTCCATGAAATCCTATCATTGATCATGTCCTCTGAGAGGTGTAAATCTAGCAAATCAAGCCTAATCCTCTCATCCCACGTTAATTTCGGTCTCCCCCTGCTCCTTTTCCCCTCTACAACGAGAGTTTCCACCGTTCTCACTGGATCTGTGCTCTGTCTCCTCTTGACATGTCCAAACCATCTCAATCTTCCTTCTCTTATCTTATCTGAGATACATTTATTTTATTCTAAACTTTTAATTTGAACAATTTAGAATAAAATAAAACACGGCCCAAGTTGATCAAGTGAATGGGTTGAAATTGCCACCTCTATCTACAGCATATAGCTCTGCTTCTTTTGTTATTACATGACTTCCAAATCCAATGTAAAGGAGGGGCATGCAATAGGCATTGTGGGTCCATGCATTGCATCTCTTCCCAATAACAATACCAAGTATTTAATTCAGTGAAAATCAGATAAATGTTAAAAAAAACTGTACCAGTAAGATCTTCCATGTTGACAGGCTTAACATCCACAATATTGAAACTCTGATTGCTAATTTCCAAATTCCAAAGGTTTATCCGAAGATCATCAGCTGAGATGAATGTTTCGCCGTCACTGTTGCATATAAATGGGGAAAGATAGACATCAGAACATATATTAACCGATGGTTTTATATTATTATATTAGTGACCGAACTACCCCCAACCTTAACCAACCTATTTTGGGTATTATTGTAAATTTGACAACTTTCTTCCCCTTTCATTTCCAGGAACACGGAGGAAAAATTTTAAGCATTACATTTTCTTTTCCTCTCTTTCCATCTCAAGAACATGCAGAAGAGAAATTAAAAGCAAGAATAAGTATCTACTACCCCTTTCTTCTCTCTCCAGATTCAAGAAAGCTTGAAAGCAATGTAAGCAACACATTTTAGAGATTGTAACCAAAATTCCTATTCAATTGTCAAGACATGAATGATAAAAATGTGATAACAATTACTTGAATTCCTCACTTCACCAAAAAATTTCAAATACTTGAACATTCGATTCTTTACTACTATCACTATTAGTACTGTTGTAACATTGTTGCTCCAACTGTATCTGGATTTCTATACTATACTATAAACTGTACACGTCAAAAAAGAAAAAAAAAAGGAAAGTTTTTCTGGATCTGTGGGACCTCGTTGGAAGCATCTATATCCCATAGGGTAGAGGTAAGGTTTGTCTCATCCCACCCTCCCCAGACCATACAAATAACTCTACTATGAGTGGGATTTTTCTGGGTATGTTGTTTGTTTGTTTATGTAATGTGATATGTAGACCAACTTCACTATACAAAAAAGGTGCTGAAAACTAATATCAACCAATAGCACATCTTTAAGATGCATAATATCCGAATTACAAGATGAGATTCAAGCATTCAAGATCAGATGTGTCTATATGCAAAGTAAACAGTATTACTTGCAAACTGCAAGAATAAAATACATAAACCTGTTATTTGAGATCGAATTGATATGGTAGTCATGTGCGTGAGCATACACTCTTCTACATCTGCTAACAAGACTGGTCTCATTATAACTCACCTGCAAAAATGTTTTATTTTCGAGTGTCAACTGTCAAACCAGTTGAAAAATGAAATAAGCAAAAAAAATAAAAGGGTCATTAACAGTGTTAAATGGAGAACATTTAGGTTTCCACAAATATCAGGTGGTCTTAAGATGATTGGTTGGATATACAAAAATGAGGCAGAAAGAATGTTAAATAAGAATATTAAACCATATAAAAATACACAGCATGAGTTGAGTAAAATTACCACAGGTAAACGCAGTGATGGGATGCCACCTGGAGGAAATTTGAAGTCATTGATCAAATTTGTGGAAGATTTATCTTTGTATCCGCCATTTTCAAGATGAGAATTAGTACTTGAAGAAACACTTGAACTGCCAATATTGCCCTTTCCAACAGCTTTAGAAGGGTCCATGTTCATGCTTGCAACTTTCTTGATTTTCTTCTCTTGAACCTAATAATGATTAGACAGAATGCCAGATCCACATGAAACTTGCATTGACAAACTTGATAATAACTAAATGCAAAATAAAGTACACACTTGCAAACTGCAAGTGTGTTACAAGAAATGCAGCTTAGTTAAAGGAAGTTCGAGTGGTTACCTTCCAGAACTTGATGGTTTTATCGTTAGTCGACAGAAGAAAAAGGGCACCGTTGGCTGTTTGGCACCATCTGATTTTGTTAATTTTCTCCTCAATCTCCAAACTCTTTAAATAATCAAACTGACAGAAAAAATTGGAGGCGTAGCATGAAAAAAGATATCCATCAACTAGAAAAGAAACATGATAAAGAGTTCAAAGAAACCTCAGGTTCATGGCTCTGGAACTCAGTTTTGTAACGGAATTCTGGATGCCTACTTGTAGGGTAATCAATCTTCTCTAAATCCCTTCTACTTCCACCATTCTACAAAATGTAGAAAATGTGCAAGTGAAAGAATGAACTTAAGGATATACAAAAAATTATAAGTGAAAAAATGCAAAAGAATTGTAAAATGGAAATAAATCTCAGAAAAGATACAATATACTCTGGAACAAACCTCCTTTGTATCTGCTCTCTCAAATAATACCACCCTGCCCCCACGATCACCAGTTGCAAGATGATCACCACTTTTATCAAACTCGATTGCAGAAATGATATCAACTGCGAAATAAGTGCAAATAAATCATATAATGCAATAAAAATCAGAAATTATTGGAGTTGAAAGAATGCTAAAGAAGTATAATAAGGGCTGTAAAATCAACAATTATACAAATGGCACTAGATTATAAATAAATGGAGATTAATTGTTGAAAACACAAGATACAAAGATAATATACTTCATAAAGGTAAAAATATTATGTAACTAAGAACTACTGATTGTTTGCTTCAGAAGGCATCGAGGCATTAAAGGGTGAGAAAGGAAGGGAAAGATATCCAAGTTTTAAGATTTAGTTATATAGTGAACTGAAATAAAGAGGTGACTAATTGCTAGAAAGAGCCGTATCAACTAAAACATTGTTCATCTGAAATAAATATACTATACATAGAAGCCATCTATAGCTTTGCTATTGGTGGGATTTTACTGGGTATGGTTGCTGTTGTTGGTGACTTGTTGTAGATACTTGGCATTTGCTCACTTTAACATTTTGGAATTCTACGCTAGAAAAACTAAGCTATTTGTCAAACATATTCATATAGGATGATTACACATAGGGTATATCCAAGTGACAGCCTCCCCCATACGATCTTAACAAGGATTTGTAATGACAAAACACAAGGCATCTGGCAATTCTAGTGAATTGACTTTTTGCAGGGTCAACTTTGCTTGTTAAGGGTGCCAAAAACAGTGAAAGTTGGAACGGTGTTTCAATCAAAGCACGTGGAAAGCATGTATCAGTTGCTTTAAACAAGTACTAATTCTAATATTTATACTTCAATAAATTGGAAGCAATAAATGTGGAAGAACACATCTCTTCATGCATATGTCAACCCCCACAATGTCTCTGCACCGAATGCAGGAACTATGTGATTGGATATAAAATCCCAACCTATAATGAGATCCCAAAACCGTCTAATTGGAAAAAGGATATTACAATTATATAGGAGCACCCAGCACATGAACCTAACTCGTCCACCAAATAAGTTTACGTGGTAAGACTAGAGGACTAGACAACAATATTGTAATATGTAAATTGAAAAGGCACAGTTAGCCAATAAAACATAAAGCCATGGTGGGTTGAGATAAGCATCATTGGTAAAAAGGGAATATAATAAATATAACCACCAATCTAATACCACAACCAGTCATCCAATAGCTCCACTTGTCTTCTCTTCATAAAACACTACAGACAGGTGGTCATATGTCCATGTATAACATTCTGTACACCAGTAACCAGTTGAACTTTATGTTTGTATACATACAATCAAACTCGAAGTAACTTGATAAAAATCTCTACTAGCTCTACAATGGCTTTAACCTATGGAAATAGATAAAAGGATATTAAAACCTTTCAAATACTTAGAAGCCCTGAAACATGCAGGTTAAACTTTTGTTCAGGTTGGTCAATGGTAACTTGATCAAGAGTAAACCCACGAAATTTCTACTCTATATCCTCTGGATCGACAACTCTATGAAGTATCAAGTATTCAACCTGGATTAATTGTTTCCGTAATCACTAATGTGTCGATCCAATAAACAGATCAAAAACATAATATATCCAAACCCTAATTTAAATCTGCGGATCCACGTAACAATAAAAAACAAAAATTAATAATAACCTAAATTAAACCTAGTTTACCTTCCTGAACTTCTTCACCGGCGGTGCGTTCACCAAACACCTGAGAGAATTTCCAGTCAAGCGGCGGTGGTGGACCCGCCGGAGCTGCCGCGACGTCTCCTCCATCACCACCGTTCATTTCCTCTTCTTTTTGTTTATTAATTAACCGAAACGTTAAACAAATTACCGAAATCTCTCCAAACTGAAATCAAATCACGACCGCATCACCGAATCGCTTTGTTTCCGATTAGCATTTGTTGAATCGTGGTTCCTGGATCATCAGACGAATCCATCAACAATAATGTGGCATTTGCAGGTTCAATTATACGTTAATCCTCGCCGGTCGTCAACACCGGAACGCCGATCCGTTCATAGATTGAGATTCAATTCTCTCTCTGCTCTTGGCGCACACTCTCGCTCTTTTTTCTTCGTAGTCGGAGGGATAAAATTGGAAAGAATGAAGTGACCAAACCCTTTTCCCTGTTTTTCCTTTGTTTTTTTTGTGTGTCTTTGTGTCTTCGAAGAAAACTCCTTGGTTTTCTAATCTATACTCGAAAACAATATTATGTTTAGGGTCACGAAAGTATATATTGTGATCGACAAAATCATTAAATTAGACATGGAATTTTAATCGACGAGAAAATAGACATTTGGCTGAATTTTAGTCGACACTGGATTTGATGGAAAAAATATTTGGGTCTGAGAGCCAATCAATCGGAATGAACCACGTGTAAGTTTAGCCAGCCAAGCCATATGTGCATGCCAACTCGGTAGCTGCCCTTTTATCGGTTCAGCTTGCGAATTTTTTTCAAACGGCTCAATGGTTGCTTAATTGAGCTGAGCCGACCTTATTTAGCTAACGCTACCATTTCCACCCATAAAATCATGTCAGGTGTCCACTTGGTCAGCTAGTATTAGCTGGTGTCATTGTTTCTTGTTGTCTTATTGTTCAGACCACCGATATGAATATTAGTCTTTTGCGGCAAATCAATACACTTATTTTTTTCCAGTATTTTGAAAATGTTTGAAAAAATTGTAATATCTAGTGGTGTGAAATGAGATTTTGTAAACGAGGTTATTGAATACGTTTCTTTCGATTGTGTAAGACGTATTATATGTTTATATACAAATATTACGTACTTTGATTTAGTATCTATGCTTTTAGAACAGTGTGATCTTAAAAATATCACACGATTATCGTATAAAATGTTTGTATTTACTAATCCAATTGATATATTCGATGACGGTGATATTTCGTTTTTTAGAAGTTGCTAAAAAAATCCTTTTGAAATATTTAAGTTGTACGTTATCCAAGAATATCGTGTTGGTTCATCAAGCCAAAAACCCATTTCTATTGGTTCGTCGAGCCGAATACCTGTTTCAGTTGGTTCATCGATCCAGATACTTGTTTTAGTTGCCTCATCAAGCACGCTACTTGTTTCTTTACCTAGCTCTAAACCTAGAAACAATTTTCATCAAGAACACAATTATGATTTTCCTTTTAATTTAAAGTTCCCACCCGATAATTTCAGTCGCATCCTAAACCATTTTGTCATTTTAATGTTCCAGCCGGTAATCTATTTTCAATTTGGGAGGCACCCGATCCAATTCCTGACACAAGCCCGACGTTTTCCCACAAAAACTAATTGTGAGGAACATCTAAACGTGTTTCCGAAGGTACGTGTTTCAAGTATATAGAAGAATGTTAGATTTCAAAGTTGATAGATCTATATACTTGAAATATTAGAATTAGTACTTGTGAGTGTTCCAATTTCAAAGTTGATAGATCTTCAAAAAATGTTAGAAGCATCATGTTCAAAGCAACCATTACAATTTAGCTGAAAATTAAGAGGTTTTTCCTTGTATGTTAATGGAACATTTAGTTATGAATAAGCCGCTAAATTTAGAAGGGGATTTTAAGGAAATAGTAATTAAATATTGATGGTTTATGACTGATAAAACTTATAATTATCATTGTTTACTCCTCTCTGCTAACAGTTTGCTTGTATTTGTAATTTTACTTCTCATCATTGTCTTTTTCATATTTTTACGAATATTCATTATAATTATTATATATTTTATGTCAATATTATTTATTTTTAAATACTATTTTACGCTAAACCTAGACGGAACCTCCGACTAAACCTAGAAGGATCCGCCAGCTAAACCAGTTTTTTTAATAAAATATATTATTTATGGCTAAGTATTGTTTTTAATAAAATTGTAACATTTTTATAAGGTAATGGATAATTTTGAGCTAATTTTATAAAATTTATACAGATAAAAACAATAATATTTTTAATAACCATTGCAAAACTTACACCACCATTTTACATTTAACATAAGTATAATAGAAAAACAAAATACATAATAACAACCGCAAATTGTACACGACCCGTTTTACCAGCAACCTTCTGCCACCACACCTGTGATCTTACACCACCACCTCATACCAAATAAACCCATAGGCGGCCTTTTGCTATTGTCACTGCGTCAGGCTGCCACCTCTAACTCATCCTCACACTTATGCATAGTTAAACCCATTAGAGTCGTTATAAGGGTTGGGAGGCAGCAAGATAGATACCCGAAAAAATGTTAAAAACTAACTATCAATTTTCGAATATTAAATCCGAGATCACCGATTCCAACATTTTTCTTATTGTAATGAAATTAAACTGTCATGTTTTAGGTTGGGAAGTTTTGGATATGAAAAAACATTGTAGTAGCCATTAAATTGGGAGTTTTTGGATGTGGAGAGTAGTAAAGGTTGGAATGTATTTATAGATATAAATACGAAGTGAATAATATTATTATAATAATTAACATAGTTGTACTAATCTATACTATATGATAAATAAATATTTTTTAATGACACGTGTCGTCTCCATATTCGTTTTCATTATTTTTTCCCGCCTCTCTCTTATTAATTACACTTTCTATCTTTTACTAATAATATATTTTTAAAGAAAACACTAAATATACTAATAAAACTCATTTATTTTAAATTATCTCTTGTTATACAAAACATTGAAATCTAATTATGTAACTTTTATTTTTAATCAAATAGTAAATGAAAGTCAAATTAAATTAAATAGTAATTAACTTATTTTCAAAACCCAATTATATATTAATTTTTATATATTTTGAATTTTGTTTTCAATCCTTAGTATATGTAATACATTTTTACACCTGTAATATATACATAAATCTTGAGGAATTTTATGTATTGATATTTTTCACCCGTGTGTATAAACAAAATAAAGCAATACATAATAAAATAATATCAACGTATTGTTAGAGTAAATAAAATAATTGTATGTATTGATATTTTTCATACATTTTTACACGGGTTCTAAGCTAATGATTTTATACAAATAATAACTCAAAATAATAACAACGTATTGTTAGAGTAAATAAAATAATTTATATTAAACGTGATAATAAACAAAATAAAACAATACATAATAAAATACAGTTAACAAAAATAACGTACAATACATAATTTCAATTGTGATCGGTAAACTTAGTATTTTCAATTCGGCTTGTATATAAAAAGCTTAAACTCTGAAAATTCAGAGCTCATCACTGGTACTTTATCGCGAATATAACGCATTAAACATGAAAAGATCAAACAAGGTCATCGATTATTTGAGCTTTTCATGTTTAAGATTCAATTCACGATACAATAATAAGGGTGACTTCTTAATGTCAGGGATCCAAGCTTTTTATAAACATGTCGGATCGCTTATCCTCCATTTTAGGATGCTTCTTCTGTTCACAAACAGAACCATCGTTGTCAAGAAGGTCGTCGAACATTTATGAGATCACCGATTACAACTTTATACTTTACTTGACAATGGTATAAAATAGGGAGGTTTGGAAAGTGGACGTTGAAACTAGTAGACATTGAACTTCTTTAAAATTTGGTGAAGAGATTAAAAGTTGTAGAGGTTTGGTGTTGTGTGAAGAGATTGAGATTTTCAAAAAACTAGTAGATTTTAAACTTCTTTAAAAGTTGGTTTTTTTAAGAAAATAGATTTTAAAAAATGGTTTTTAAACTCGGCAGAGTCGGTAATCTGGTAAAGATAGACTTAGCAATTGAGCCGCAGATCAATGATGGAGCCGTCTGAAGAAAAAAAATTCACAGGCTAAGCCGAAAGGTAGTATAGTGAGTCGGCATGCACACGTGGCAGTGCCGACTAAAGGGGGCAATTACCTAGCCGGGACCACTTACACGTGGTTCCTTCCAATTGGTTTGTAAGGCCCTGATACCGGGAAACCTCAATGCTGGAATCTCATAAAATTAAAACATTCATGCGGCAGAGTTTATTACATTGTTCAATCATAAAGTTTCCAACCATTTAAAACTTTAAACATCATTGTCTATAACATCAATCAAAACATAGTTCAAGAAGTTAGTCGCGAGTTGAGCAGCCAATCGCCCATCCAGCCATCCCGTGATCATCATATCTTTTTCTTTCCATTATCACCTGAGATGCATACTAAAAGTCAGCTAACGCTTATGAGTTCTAGTTTCATCATTCGAGTAATCATCATACGTTTTCGTTCATTTATCATCTTTATATAATGTACATATATAAACATAGAGCGTATTCATATTTTTTTAAGCACATAGGTACATACATTATCATCTTTACTTTAAGTGCTATATTAAACATAAAGTGTGACACCCGACATTTCAGGTCAATATCCGTACATGTTATAAACGAGTTTACAGTATAATTGTTTTCGCGATTTACTTAATTTCATAAACAAGGACATTAAGGTCTAGCAAAAACCGTACATTGTCTCATTTCATATTTGGTAATTCTAGGAGTTACCGGTTCACGTACCAGGATAACCCGACTAAATACGAACACTAGTGGTTAAATTAAATAACCAGAAATATATATATATATATATATATATATTACACAAATTTTTACGTTGGTCAATAAGTTATTTTTAGAATAAATCATATAATATACGTAAAAGTAAACTAACGAACCCTCTCGAAGACGTTACCATGTAGCGTCACCTTTAGGTACTCATACCTACAAATAATCACCTCAACAAATTATACAATTCAAGATTTCAATATTTTTCTTTAACGAGCCATAAACTTAATAAATTTATAATACCGTGGAGAACCTAAACCAAATTAAATTACCATTTGAAACTCTAATTAATATTAATACACTTAATGAATTAAATAAATTTACACTTAAATCTAATTATTTGATTAATTAACCCCAACCCACCCTTGACTTTCTCGGCCGAAATTCAGAGAAGGCCCCATTCCCACTTCCTACTTCACTCACATTCTGATTATCTATACTAAAACCCATACCTCATGACTTCAAAGTTTAGATAAAAACCATACCACCTCATTGTCTATCAATTCATCCATCAAGAGCAAAAACTCACAACCCCTGTCATCTCTCTTTTCTTCTACGACAACAACAAGAATATCTATCTTCACTTTCTTTTGGTGTTCTTCCATAATCGAAGACTCGAATCCTTTATTTCGGTATTATAAGGAGAGTTCCAAGTGTTTTCTCAAAGGTTTTTAGCAGGAGAAGTCAAGATCATTCTCTTTTTCTCTAAAAAATCATCATCTCTGTCCAGAGGTAAAAACTCAATATTATCCATATTATTTTCTTTAAAACCGTAGCTAAACATACAGTTTACTCGAACGTAAGAAAAATAACCAGAAAAGTGTGTCGAATTCAAGATTAAAACATGAATATATGCGTATATGTATGAATAAAGTTTTGAAACTGATTCTGTCAATCAAAATTTCAGTAATCGAAACTATAGTTTCGATACCTGTTTACTCAATCGAAACTAAGTAATTTCGATACTTGTTGTTCAATCGAAACTAAGTAGTTTCGATACCTATTACTCAATCGAAACTAGGTAGTTTCGATACCTTTCTTACCCAATCGAAACTAGGTAGTTTCGATACCCAGTTTGCTCAATCGAAACTAGGTAGTTTCGACATCTGTTCTGTTCAATCGAAATTAGGTAGTTTCGATACCTGTTTCAAGCCCATTGGGCAGTAACTTAGAACTATTTTATAACGAAACAAGTGTTGAAAAACTAAAAAAATATTTAAACAAAAGCAATCAGATTTGCTAAGTCGGTGAACAATTTGCATATGAGACATTCGGTCATAACACGAATTACCCTTTTGTAATTAGGGTACGAATAGTCAAGTTGACTAGAACAAATATCATTGCAAGCATACACAAACTCAAGGTGAGTTTCACGGCCCCTTTTTACTGTTTTCAATATTTGGGGGAAGAACATACTTACAACTATTTTTATGTGATAACAAGAGAATAAGACTCGACTTTTATGTTTACATGAGTTAAACGATTTTAGGCCGCTAAAGTCCCCTGGAACAATTTAGTAACCATTAACTGTAGCCTAGGGTCCTATGAATAGTACTATGGAGAGTGACGTCTCCCGGTCATGGTTAGTCGCGCTAACCACAATCTGGAGGATTTATGGCCGCATAGAACCGGATAACGAAATTAGGGGCGAAGAACAATTGTCATGGTTTGGTTACGGCTCATGTAGGAACATATTATTTGTATTCCTAGCTAGTTTACAAATGGGTCAAACAATTCTTATTCTGATTATCACATGCACCTGAAACTATTTACGAACAATTGAATTTTACAAAGAACTATTTGAGTAAACCTGTGAACTCACCAACCTAGTGTTGACATTTTCAAGTATGTTTTTCAGGAAATTGAACGTGATCGCAAGGTTAGCAATGTAGATTACATGCATGTACGATGGATACAACTTTTGGGGGATTTCTCTTGTATAACTCAATGTAATAGAGTCATATTTGCGAAATCTTCACTTTTTGTAAACTCAATTTACATTTTGGAATATAAAACTTTAAACTTGTTTATGTATCCATTTATCATGTATGTGTTTGCGGTAATCATATGCTTTGGAAACCATGAACGTCACGCCTCGCGTTTCCGCCTTGGCGGGGTGTGACAGATTTGGTATCAGAGCCATTGATTATAGCGAACTAGGTGTCTAAAATGGAACCTAGTCTATAATTTAAATGACTCACTAAAACGTTTTCATTGCATAAGCATTGCATAACCATTCATCTTGTCACATGGATATTGTAGTCACAAGCATGTCGTCACACTCCGACCCCGACTCTACCTCTGAATCCAACGAGGAACTTTTCGCCACACTCCCCAAAAATCGAGTACAAGTTCGCAGCTCCACACCACCCAATGTCGCCCTGAGAGAACCGCCTATCGTCTACCGAAAGAAAAGCGGAGGACCAGTTATGGTAAAGAGTGCTAGGAAGAAGGTTCGATTTCCACGCAAGAGAACCCTGGCAGCCCGTGACCCGGAAGACTTGAAGATTGATGAGGAACCACCAAAACAACGACCCTGCTACCACCCTACTGTGGGGACTATCAGCTGGATGCCCCGTACACTGGCACGATGGAGGGAGATGGAGAGCATCCCCTCTACCTTTGAGCTCGGAGAGTCCTCCAACTCCTCAACACCCCTACCCCACACTGGGGAAGCCATGGAGCTCACAGTGCCTACATTGGTAGCACGCGTTCATACGCACGAGGAGCGTCTTGATGACCTCCTAGATGATATTCGGGCACATGAGGATGCAGCCACGCGACTATGTCAAGGGCTCGGATCTCGAGTACAGACTCTAGAGGACAACACCCGAGACATACAGGGTGCCACTGACTACCTAGAGTTGAGAGCTGATATGGACTGACAGTTCACTGTTACGGTCCGAGACATGGTGGAGGCGCTGGAAGAGAGGACTTTGGCTGCAGAGTTTGTGGCTAGAGCTAGCTTTGTCATGGCGGGACTTGCCATGATGATTGGGTTGTACTCCCACATCTTCTTTTAGACCTATTATGGGCGGGTTGTGTCCGTAGCGCATTATGTAGTTTAAAACTTTGGTACTGATGTGGTCATGTGAACCCATCCCTTTTGTATCCTTGTCTTTTGGAACAATGTACTATGCATGTTTTAACTATGTATGTGATGGTTTATGTTGTAATGATGGTTGTTTATGTTTGATGTTGTTGTATCCTTATGTCATGATCTATCATTATTATTATATAATGTTGTTTCTTTTTAATTGATATGTTAGAAAGAACGTCATGGCACCTAAGCGTAGGACACCCCATAACACTACTGGTGACAACAACGAGACGATTTCCCCAAACGTGGAGCAACTCATAGCACAGCGAGTAGCTGCTGCCATGGAGCAGTATGAGGCAAATCGAAATAGTGGAGGAGGAAACGGCAGTGGTACCGGCGAAGGAGGTGCAGGAGGTAGCGGTACATCCGGAGGTTCCGGAGGTTCCGGAGGTTCCGGAGGTAATAGAATAAATAAGTCATAACACATAGTCATGATCCGAATTAATGACGTTATGACTTGTAATTCTACAGATGCTCCAAATAGGAAGTGCTCCTACAAGGCCTTTCTATCTTGCAACCCCCGCAACTTCAATGGCACCGAGGGTGCAGTTGGGCTAATGAGATGGATAGAAAAGATGGAGTCGGTGATTGATATTAGTGAATGCACCGCTGACTGCATGGTGAAGTATTCTACATGCACGCTCACTGATAAGGCTTTAACTTGGTGGAATTCACAAGTGAAAACCCTGGGAAGGCAGATTGCATACCAACTAACTTGGGAGGAGCTGAAAGCCATGATGACTGAGGAATACTGTCCTCGAAATGAGTTGCAAAAGATCGAATCTGAAATGTGGAATTTACAAATGATAGGAGATGATGTGGCTGGTTACACTGACAGATTCAATGAGTTAGCAATCTTGATTCCACACATGGTTACCCCAGAATACAAGAAGGTTGAAAGATATCTGTGGGGTCTCGCACCTCAAATCCGAAGCCTGGTGACTTCATCGAACCCTATGGATGCCAAGAGCGATATAACTCTAGCATTCAAGCTAAGGGATAATGCTGTGCGTGATGGTTTGTTTGGAAAGAAGGAGACTGAGGAAGGAAAATCTGGAGAAAAGAGGAAATGGTTTGGAAAACCAAGTAATCAAAATAAGAATCAGGCTTACAAGAGACCTGAAACTATGAAAGCCTATGCTGCTAACATTGAAGGACAAAATGGATATCTTGGAACACGACCGAGGTGTGACAAGTGTGGATATCATCACAGTGAAAAGTGTACCCAATGTGGAAAGTGTAAAAAGTATGGGCATCTAGCCCATAACTGTTGGAGCAATGCAAATCCTAATAAGATTAATCAAGTAGCAGGAAAGGTCAAACCAGGAACAGGAAGGATGAATCAGGGATGCTTTGAGTGTGGAGATCCAAAGCACTTCAGAAAAGACTGTCCAAGATTGAAGAACCGAAACGACAATCAGGCCCGTGGAAGAGTATTTGTGATGGGGGCTGGTGACGCTCGACAGGATCCGAACATTGTCACTGGTACGTTCCCGATAAATAATCACTATGCCTCTATACTTTTCGATACGGGAGCTGATATGAGTTTTGTGTCAAATGACTTTAAGTCCCTACTCGGTATTAAGCCAGCAAACTAGACCAAAATTATACAATTGAATTAACAAACGGGAAATTAATTAAAACTGGAGAAGTCATTCAGGGTTGTACCTTATGTTTTAAGAACCACACATTTAGTATAGACCTACTACCTGTTGACTTGGGAAGCTTTGACGTTGTTATTGGCATGGATTGGTTGTCGAAGAATCACGCCGAGATTGTTTGTTTTGAGAAGATTGTTCATATTCCTCTCCCGAACGGAGAAGTTCTTTCGATTCAAGGTGAGAAAAGTGGAGTAACATTAAGGATGATAAACTGCATGAAAGCTCGTAAGTATCTACGTAAAGGCTATTGCGTGTTCCTGGCTCACGTCGTCGAGAAGAAACCCGAGGAACGTCGACTTGAAGACATACCAATCGTTAAGGATTACCCCGAAGTTTTTCCTAAAGACTTACCTGGATTACCACCACCGAGGCAATTCGAATTCCGAATCGACTTGGTACCAGGAGCCGCCCCGATTGCGCGATCACCGTATCGATTAGCACCTTCTGAAATGCAGGAATTATCAAATCAACTCCAGGAGTTGCTTGATAAAGGTTTCATAAGACCGAGTTTCTCACCTTGGGGAGCTCCGGTCCTATTCGTAAAGAAAAAGGATGGAACCTTTAGGATGTGTATTGATTACCGAGAATTAAACAAGCTTACAATCAAAAACTGATACCCACTTCCTCGAATAGACGATTTGTTCGATCAACTACAAGGTTCTAGCTTCTACTCTAAGATCGATCTACGTTCAGGGTATCATCAACTAAGAATCCAAGAAGAATATGTACCAAAGACGGCATTTAGGACTCGTTATGGCCACTACGAATTCCTAGTTTTGCCGTTTGGTTTGACGAACGCACCAGCTGTTTTTATGGATCTCATGAACCGAGTGTGCAAGCCATACTTGGATAAATTCGTGATAGTATTTATTGATGATATATTAATATATTCACGAACCAAGGAGGATCATGAACATCATCTGAAATTAATTTTGGAACTACTCAGCAACGAGAATCTTTACGCTAAATTCTCTAAGTGTGAGTTTTGGATCCGAGAAGTGCATTTTCTTGGACATGTCATCAACAAGGAAGGAATTCACGTTGATCCATCTAAAATAGAAGCGATCAAAAACTGGGAAGCACCAAAGACTCCGACAGAAGTACGTCAATTTTTGGGTTTGGCTGGCTACTACAGACGATTCATTGAGAATTTTTCAAAAATAGCCCTGCCCTTAACCACATTAACCCAGAAAGAAAAGAAGTATGATTGGAGTGACAAGCAAGAGTCAGCTTTCCAATTACTGAAGCAGAAGCTGTGTAGTGCACCGATCTTATCTCTTCCGGAGGGAATCAACAATTTTGTCGTATACTGCGATGCATCACACCAAGGACTTGGTTGTGTGTTAATGCAAAGAGACAAAGTCATCGCATGCCTCGCGACAACTAAAAGTGCACGAAAAGAATTATACGACCCACGACTTGGAGTTGGGCGCAGTTGTGTTTGCGCTCAAGATTTGGAGACATTATCTTTATGGTACGAGATGCACTATTTTTACTGATCACAAGAGTCTCCAACATATCTTTGATCAAAAAGAACTTAACATGAGACAACGTCGGTGGGTAGAACTACTAAACGACTATGATTGTGATATCAAGTACCATCCCGGGAAAGCCAATGTCGTAGCAGACACCTTAAGTCGCAAGGAACGAGTTAAAACTCTTCGTGTTCGTGCTCTAGGATTAACAATTCATACGAGTCTTACTACTCAAATCCGAATGGCACAACAAGAAGCACTTAAAGAAAAGAACATCCAAAATGAGGCACTACGTGGAATGATCAAACAATTGGAGTCTAAGTCAGATGATACGTTTTACTTCATGGACAGAATTTGGGTGCCGAGTAACGGTAACTTACGTGGGTTGATTATGGATGAAGCCCACAAGTCCAGGTACTCCATTCACCCGGGTTCAAATAAGATGTATAAGGATCTAAAAGAATTATATTGGTGGCCCAATATGAAAGGAGATATTGCCACATATGTCAGTAAATGCTTAACGTGTTCAAAAGTAAAAGCCGAACATCAGAAACCGTCTGGCTTGTTACAACAATCCGAAATTCCCCAATGGAAATGGGAACAGATTTCTATGGATTTCATCACGAAATTACCCAAGACGTCGAGCGGGTATGACGCGATATGGGTAATTGTCGATCGTCTGACAAAATCAGCTCACTTTCTACCCATCAAAGAGACGGATAAAACCGAGAAACTTGCAAAGCTTTATATCAAGGAAATTGTGACTAGGCATGGAGTGCCAATTTCTATTATCTCTGATAGAGACAGTAGATTCGTGTCTAGAATCTGGAAATCATTACAAAAAGCCATGGGCACACGTCTTGACATGAGCACGGCATATCACCCACAAACGAATGGTCAAAGCGAAAGGACCATTCAAACTTTAGAGGATATGCTCCGTGCGTGTGTAATTGATTTCGGAGGAAATTGGGATACTCATTTACCGTTGGCAGAGTTTTCCTATAATAACAGCTATCACACGAGCATTAAGGCAGCTCCGTTTGAAGCTTTATATGGTCGTAAATGCCGCTCACCGCTATGTTGCTCGGAAGTTGGTGAAAAACATTTGACAGGTCCTGAGATTGTCTAGGAAACCACTGATAAGATCTTCAAAATTAAGGACCGTCTGAAAGCGGCCCGAGACAGACAGAAGTGTTATGCTGATAACAGACGGAAACCATTAGAATTTCAAATTGGTGACCGAGTAATGTTAAAAGTCACACCATGGAAAGGCGTTGCAAGGTTTGGTAACCGTGGTAAGCTCAACCCTAGATACGTTGGACCGTTTGAAATACTGGCTAGGGTTGGCCCTGTAGCCTACAAGCTCAAGCTACCGCAAGAATTAAACAACGTACATGACACGTTTCACATATCGAATCTCAAGAAGTGCTTGGCAGACGAGACCTTGATCATACCGCCAGATGAAATTCATATTGATGATAAACTTCATTTCATCGAGGAACCGATTGAGATTACAGATTGGAAAGTTCAAATGTTGAGACGTAGTCGTATCAAACTAGTTAAAGTACGTTGGAACTCAAAGCGTGGTCCTGAGTATACATGGGAACGAGAGGATCAAATGAAAACAAAATACCCCTCATTGTTTAAGGATACACCAGTTCAAGATGGCACAAATTGAATTTCGGGACGAAATTCTTTTAACATGGGGAAAATGTGACACCCGACATTTCAGGTCAATATCCGTACATGTTATAAACGAGTTTACAGTATAATTGTTTTCGCGATTTACTTAATTTCATAAACAAGGACATTAAGGTCTATCAAAAACCGTACATTGTCTCATTTCATATTTGGTAATTCTAGGAGTTACCGGTTCACGTACCAGGATAACCCGACTAAATACGAACACTAGTGGTTAAATTAAATAACCAGAAATATATATATATATATATATATATTACACAAATTTTTACGTTGGTCAATAAGTTATTTTTAGAATAAATCATATAATATACGTAAAAGTAAACTAACGAACCCTCTCGAAGACGTTACCATGTAGCGTCACCTTTAGGTACTCATACCTACAAATAATCACCTCAACAAATTATACAATTCAAGATTTCAATATTTTTCTTTAACGAGCCATAAACTTAATAAATTTATAATACCGTGGAGAACCTAAACCAAATTAAATTACCATTTGAAACTCTAATTAATATTAATACACTTAATGAATTAAATAAATTTACACTTAAATCTAATTATTTGATTAATTAACCCCAACCCACCCTTGACTTTCTCGACCGAAATTCAGAGAAGGCCCCATTCCCACTTCCTACTTCACTCACATTCTGATTATCTATACTAAAACCCATACCTCATGACTTCAAAGTTTAGATAAAAACCATACCACCTCATTGTCTATCAATTCATCCATCAAGAGCAAAAACTCACAACCCCTGTCATCTCTCTTTTCTTCTACGACAACAACAAGAATATCTATCTTCACTTTCTTTTGGTGTTCTTCCATAATCGAAGACTCGAATCCTTTATTTCGGTATTATAAGGAGAGTTCCAAGTGTTTTCTCAAAGGTTTTTAGCAGGAGAAGTCAAGATCATTCTCTTTTTCTCTAAAAAATCATCATCTCTGTCCAGAGGTAAAAACTCAATATTATCCATATTATTTTCTTTAAAACCATAGCTAAACATACAGTTTACTCGAACGTAAGAAAAATAACCAGAAAAGTGTGTCGAATTCAAGATTAAAACATGAATATATGCGTATATGTATGAATAAAGTTTTGAAACTGATTCTGTCAATCAAAATTTCAGTAATCGAAACTATAGTTTCGATACCTGTTTACTCAATCGAAACTAAGTAATTTCGATACCTGTTGTTCAATCGAAACTAAGTAGTTTCGATACCTATTACTCAATCGAAACTAGGTAGTTTCGATACCTTTCTTACCCAATCGAAACTATGTAGTTTCGATACCCAGTTTGCTCAATCGAAACTAGGTAGTTTCGACATCTGTTCTGTTCAATCGAAACTAGGTAGTTTCGATACCTGTTTCAAGCCCATTGGGCAGTAACTTAGAACTATTTTATAACGAAACAAGTGTTGAAAAACTAAAAAGATATTTAAACAAAAGCAATCAGATTTGCTAAGTCGGTGAACAATTTGCATATGAGACATTCGGTCATAACACGAATTACCCTTTTGTAATTAGGGTACGAATAGTCAAGTTGACTAGAACAAATATCATTGCAATCATACACAAACTCAAGGTGAGTTTCACGTCCCCTTTTTACTGTTTTCAATATTTAGGGGAAGAACATACTTACAACTATTTTTATGTGATAACAAGAGAGTAAGACTCGACTTTTATGTTTACATGAGTTAAACGATTTTAGGCCGCTAAAGTCCCCTGGAACAATTTAGTAACAATTAACTGTAGCCTAGAGTCCTATGAATAGTACTATGGAGAGTGACGTCTCCCGGTCATGGTTAGTCGCGCTAACCACAATCTGGAGGATTTATTGCCGCATAGAACCGGATAACGAAATTAGGGGCGAAGAACAATTGTCATGGTTTGGTTATGGCTCATATAGGAACATATTATTTGTATTCCTAGCTAGTTTACAAATGGGTCAAACAATTCTTATTCTGATTATCACATGCACCTGAAACTATTTACGAACAATTGAATTTTACAAAGAACTATTTGAGTAAACCTGTGAACTCACCAACTTAGTGTTGACCTTTTCAAGTATGTTTTTCAGGAAATTGAACGTGATCGCAAGGTTAGCAATGTAGATTACATGCATGCACGATGGATACAACTTTTGGGGGATTTCTCTTGTATAACTCAATGTAATAGAGTCATATTTGCGAAATCTTCACTTTTTGTAAACTCAATTTACATTTTGGAATGTAAAACTTTAAACTTGTTTATGTATACCAAATTAACCGTTTCATCCGTCCTACCTTCGTAGTCCGTTTCGCCCGTCTACCGATGTCACACCCCGACCGATGGCGGAATCATCGAGGCGGACAATGGAATGATTGTTTAAAAGCACATGATAACTAAAATATTGCATAATTCATTAATTTAATTAAAGACAACAAACATTCAAGTACAATACAAATTCAAATAACCTAGTCTATTTCAAAACATTGATTTAATTAACTAGGTCCATAAGTTCTTAAGTGGTAGAATCTTCAGCAAGCAATCATATATCCAAACCTGAAACATTATTTAAATCAAGTGTCAACTATAAAGTTGGTGAGTACATAGGTTTGATAAACAGTAGATAAAAACGTTTTGCAACTCATTGTTTATCTTGTTAAACATAGCATACATAGTTGTATCATTTATTTAAGCACAATTCAAACCTTGATTGACGCGCTTGAACATAGCACAACAGCTAGGTCCGGTATGTTTGAATACCCACTATATCCGATATGTTTGAATATAACACGCGGCTATATCCGAGTATGCAGTAATAAACACCCTACATGGGTGGGCTGGTCAGGCACAATAGATCTATTAATATTACTGTTGGTTTTCTTGTGTTTAAAGTAAATGATTGTACACCCAAGATAATAAGCATATAATTCACATGAATAACACGTATAAACAATTTGATTGAGTAGCATGAAATAATGTTTCACCCCAAATTATGTAAAAATGTAAAATATGGGCTATGTAACTCACCTGGCTAGAGGATGTTTTAATCCACGAGTGCGGGTGATAAGGATGTTGAAAACTAAGCACGTTGAAACCCTATGTGGATAAATAAGTATTATTGTATGTTTTATATGTGCGTATTCGTATTTAAATGTGTATAGGTTTATAATAATATTTCTTAACATTTATTTGTATAAAATATGGTAGAAAGATGATAATGATTTTGTAAAACTTAACATCAAAAATATATATATATTTTAATCTTGTTAAAATATTATATTTTAAATAATTTGTTATTATGTTTATTGTATTTATATATAATAATTAATAAAAAGAAAAGTTTCTATTTGTTTAATTATGTTATCATTATTATATATTAAAATTTATTTTAACAAGTTTATAAAAATTGTAGGGTTTATTATTTTATAAAAATTGGATGGGTTAATTATGAAAAAAATTGTTTAATCGATTTCAAAATAGACGAACGAGTCAACCCACTCGTAATAGTTTTTATTGTATAGAGAAATTATTAAAATGAGATAAAATAAATAAATAAAATAAAAGTTTTATAAAACAAAAGAAAAAAAATTGGGCCGAAGGCCAACCGGAATCGAACCCGCGACCTTAGACACAAACACACACACGCATAACCAGCCGGGCTACTACCCATCGCTGGTTATGTATGTATCAGTTAATTGATATGCACATAAGCGAACCTGGTCGCTGGTCCTCGGCAACCGGCAAACCAGTGTCCGAGACATTTGGTTTGCCGGTAATCGATGGTTTGAGGTTGCGATTTCGATTGGGATAGATTGCCAGTTGATAATAGAAGATAACGGAACAAATTTGAGGCTCGAACCTGGTCGCGAAGGGTCTGGTCGGCAGGGTCTTAAATCTGAGAATGTCAAGAATGGGAAATCAAGCTTCGAGATGAAATTAGACTATGATATTCTGGTCACAGCTTCTCACAGTGACGACGAACAGAATGATGGTTTCAATTTGAGATGAGAGTGGGTGGAGGAGGGGTGGCGAGCTCGAGCAGGTCCGTAAATGGCTATTTATAGCCGAGCTCGATCCTTATAATAAAACACGCAATTGAGTATGTCCAGACACTCGTCTAGACAAGACGAAACTGTCGAGCCATCTTGCAGGTGTGGAGGTTGACTGTCGGGGCCGAATTCGTGGCGTGGACTTTCGGCCACAAACACGATCAGACGATTCGAATGTTGGGGAGACCAATTGGTCGGGGGCTTTTTCTCGTGTGGGGACGACGAGGTCAGGGACACCTTTATCGGCTGTCGAGGTGCAGGGAACAGGCATGTCGAGATGTCGCCGGAAATTGGCTTGGACCGCCGGATAATGAAGGAGGTGACCGGAAACGCGAATTGGAAAATGGCAGAATTGGTCCCTGAAGTTTGATTCTGTTTTAATTAAGTCCCTGAGATAATTACGGATGGGTCCTTGTGGTTTGATTTGGCCATGTTTAGTCCCTTAACCGGTTTTTGATTTAAAACCTTTTAGTTTGAAAAATTTTAAAACAGCCCCTCAACTTTAATAATTAATTACATTTTTTTTAATTTCAATTATCTTTTATAAACTTATATTATTATTTTTATTATAAATATTTTTATAAAAGTTAATTATTTTATTTAAATAGGTTATCTTATATATACATGAACCCTTTTAATTTAGATTTTTTTTATATAAAATTTTATATAAGTTTAAAACTTATAAAATTTTAATTATTTTAAATCCATAAAATAAAAATATATATTTTGTACAAAAATAAAAACACTCGCATTTCATTTAAATATAAATGATTACATGATATATATATATTACAAGTGCGTGAATGAAAATCCGAAATGTCACAGTCTCCCCATGTTAAAGGAATTTCGCCCCGAAATTCAACTAGTGGAGGCTATGAAAAGAGATGCGGATATTTGGTCTTCATTTGGTCTTCACGTTCCCAAGTGAACTCGGGTCCACGTTTAGACTCCCAACGGACCTTGACAATGGGGATGCGGCTACGTTTGAGTTTCTTGACTTCACGGTCCATGATTTCTACGGGTTTTTCAACAAAGTGCATTTTCTCGTCAATACGCACTTCATCAAGAGGGATGTGGAGATTCTCGTCGGCTAGGCACTTTTTCAAATTAGATACGTGAAAAGTCGGATGAACGTTACTGAGCTCTGAAGGAAGATCGAGTTTGTAGGCCACTTTCCCTACCCTTTCGAGTATCTTGAATGGACCCACATATCGAGGTGCAAGTTTTCCTTTCTTTCCAAATCGGACTACGCCTTTCCAAGGTGATACCTTTAGAAGAACCATATCCCCAACTTGAAATTCCAAGGGTTTTCGTCGATTATCGGCATAGCTCTTTTGCCGACTCCTTGCTACTCGAATGTTGTCACGAATAAAAGAGATTTTATCGGTGGTCTCTTGGATAAGCTCGGGACCGGTGATTTGTGCTTCACCAATTTCGTTCCAACAAATCGGTGAACGACATTTCCGTCCATAAAGAGCTTCGAACGGTGCCATGTTAATACTTGTGTGGTAGCTGTTGTTGTAGGAAAATTCGATCAGTGGTAGATGAGAATTCCAATTGCCACCAAAGTCAATGACACAAGCTCTAAGCATATCCTCGAGGGTTTGGATGGTTCGCTTGGTTTGTCCATCAGTTTGAGGATGGTAAGCCGTACTTAAATCCAAACGAGTACCAAGCGCAGATTGTAAGGATTGCCAAAATCGGGAAGTAAAACGCGAATCACGATCGGAGATGATGTTCAATGGGATTCCGTGACGACTTACGATCTCATCAATGTAGATCTGAGCCAATTTCTCGACTCGATAGTCCTCACGAATAGGCAAGAAATGAGCAGACTTTGTGAGTCGATCGATAATAACCCAGATACTATCGTGCCCACTAGAAGTGCGTGGGAGTTTTGGTGATGAAGTCCATAGCAAGGTTCTCCCACTTACACATGGTAATTTCATGTTGTTCGAGGAGTCCGGAAGGCTTCTGATGTTCGGCTTTCACTTTAGAACAAGTTAAGCATTTTGCCACAAAGAGGGCAATATCCTTTTTCATGCCGGGCCACCAATATTGTTGACGAAGACCCATGTACATCTTATCAGCTCCGGGATGTACCGAATATTGAGTTTTGTGGGACTCGTTCATCAAAAATATACGAAGGTCGTCTCGATAGGGAACCCAGATACGATCCAAGTGATACAATAGGTCGTTGGCTTTGGTTTCTAGCAAGAGTTCTACACCACATGCCATTTCTTGGTACATGTTTCCCTCGGTAACCGAGGTGTGTTGTGCTTGGAGAATGCGGGCTTGGATATCGTTATGAATATGAACACTATGAAGCATGATACGTTCCTTATGACTCAAGGCATCAGCTACAACATTTGCTTTGCCGGGGTGGTAGCGAATCTCGCAGTCGTAGTCGTTAAGAAGTTCGACCCATCGTCGTTGCCTCATATTAAGTTCTTTTTGATTGAAAATATGTTGGAGACTTTTTTGGTCGGTGAAAACCACGCATTTGGTGCCATAAAGATAATGTCTCCAAATTTTCAAGGCGAAAACGACAGCACTAAGCTCGAGATCATGGGTCGTATAGTTCTTCTCATGGATTTTGAGCTGACGTGATGCGTATGCAATTACTTGGCCACGCTGCATAAGAACACAACCAAGACCTTGGTTGGATGCATCGCAGTAAACGACAAAGTCGTCATTACCACTAGGAAGAGTTAGAATAGGAGCGTTTCAGAGCTTGTGCTTGAGAGTTTGAAAAGCTTCCTCTTGTTTGGGTCCCCACTCGTAAGGTTTACCTTTGTGAGTCAAGGCAGTGAGCGGAACCGCAATCTTGGAGAAATTTGAGATGAAGCGACGATAGTAACTCGCTAGTCCAAGGAAGGAACGAATCTCGGTAGGAGTCTTAGGAGTACTCCAATTCTTTACCGCTTCAATTTTTGCCGGGTCCACATGAATCCCCTTATCGTTGACTATGTGTCCCAAAAATTGAACCTCCTTTAGCCAGAATTCACACTTGGAGAACTTGGCGTATAGTTTTTCTTTCTTCAAGAGCTCCAAAATCAAACGAAGATGTTGTTCATGCTCCGCTTTCGTTTTAGAATAGATAAGAATGTCGTCAATGAAAACGATCACGAACTTTTCCAAATAAGGTTTGCATACACGGTTCATGAGATCCATGAAAACCGCAGGTGCATTAGTCAAGCCAAAAGGCATGACCATGAACTCGTAGTGACCATATCTAGTCCGAAAGGCAGTCTTCGGAATGTCTTCATCGAGAACACGAAGTTGATGGTATCCGGAACGAAGGTCAATCTTGGAGAAACATGTTGAACCTTGAAGTTGATCGAAAAGATCGTCGATACGGGGTAAAGGATAACGGTTCTTGATTGTAAGCTTGTTGAGTTCACGATAATCAATGCACATTCGAAACGATCCATCCTTTTTCTTTACGAACAGCAAGGGAGCACCCCAAGGTGAATGGCTTGGTCAGATGAATCCTTTAGATGAGAGTTCTTGTAATTGACTTGCGAGTTCTTGCATCTCGGAAGGTGCAAGACGATAGGGAGCTTTTGCCACGGGAGTTGCTCCGGGCACAAGGTCAATACGAAACTCTACTTGTCTAGGGGGAGGAAGATCGGGTAAATCCTCGGGGAATACCTCGGGAAAGACTCGAATGATCGGAATATCTTGCAATTTCTTACATTTGTCTTTCGTGTCAACTACGTGGGCCAAGAAGGCAACGTAATTTTTCCGCAAGTACTTTTGTGCCAATGTACAAGACATGAGTTGAAGACCACGACACGGTTTTTCACCGAAAATAACTAACGTGTCGCCCGAAGGGAGAGGTATACGAATACACTTTTCGTAGCAAATAACCTTGGCATGGTGCTTGGATAACCAGTCCATGCCAATTATAATATCGAAGCTTCCCAATTGCATTGGAAGGAGATCAACAGAGAATTCATGATTATTAAGCTCGAGATTGCAGTCGCGGATAACAAAATTTATAGTAATAGATTTTCCGTTTGCTATCTCCACGGAATAAGAATTGTCAAGTTTCGTTCTTTGTTTAGCAAGTCGAGATTCAAAGGTAAGAGACACAAAACTCCTATCGGCACCGGTATCAAATAAAATGGATGCATAATGATTGTTTACGAGAAACGTACCGTTTATCACGTCGTTGTTTGCTTGGGCCTCATTAGCGTTTATATTAAATGCTCGTCCTTGGGGACCACCTTGATGATGAAGTTTTGGGCATCGGTCACCGAAATGGTTTGGGTCTCCACATTCATAACATGCCCGACCATTGAGAGGTGCCGGATAGTTTGGACGGTTGGCTGGAGCAGCTTGATGGACGGGAGGACGGGTACGGCAAGTAGTGACCACGTGTCCATATCGTCCGCAGCTTGAACACAATCGGCATGGTAAGTTGGCAGGATGGTGGTACTTGCAGGTCTGACATTGGGGATTTGGACCCAAATAAGGTTTCGGGTTTTGACCCAAAGGGGCCACTTGAATAGCAGGTACGGTGGGAGTTACGGCTGCGAAGTTTCGACCCTTTCGTTTCTTGTTGCGGTTAGAAGACTCGGGCTTTACATCTTTGACGGCCGCAAGAGTAGAAACAACCTTCTTGGAACCCTTTCTTGTTAAGGTTCCGGCTTTGACGTGGTTGTCGGATAGCGTAGCGGATAGACGAATAACAGCTTCAAGTGTAGGAGGATTGCTTCCTAACACAGCATCCTGAATTTGCATAGGCAGCCCGCCTATGTATTTTTCAATTTCCCGAGCAAGGGGAGTGATCATATGAGGTACTAGTAGGCTCAGCTCTTGAAATCGGGTGGTGTAAGCCATATTATCCCCGCTGTCTTGGGCAAGATCCCAAAACTCAGTCTCGAGCTTCCTCATTTCATTTCGAGGACAGAATTCATCAGTCATGGCTTTCTTCAGATCATCCCATGATAAAGATGTAGCAACCTCAACACCACGAGTGCGTTTCTCACCGTTCCACCAGGTGAGGGCTCTCTTTTGTAGTACACTTGTGGCATAACGAACCCGAAGATTATTGGGACAGTCACTGTTTAGGAATGTGCTTTCCATGCTTTCAAACCATTGTAGTAGGCCGGTAGCACCTTCAGTCCCGTAAAATTTTGTAGGGTTGCACAAGTTAAAGTGCTTAAACGTGCATTGAGGCGGGTTGGTACCACCGTTTCCTTGGATGTTGTGAGACCCGTCACTGTTGTTATTGTCTTGGGTCATTTGTCCTACCAGTTGGGTAAGAAGAGTAGCAAGATCCGGGTTGAAAGTGCTAGAGTTTGCACGTCGAGGAGGCATTCTAACACCATAAGAAAAAACAATGATATTTTAGATAAAGTGGGTATACATGAGCTATAGTGGGAATAATGTAAGCAGAAATACGAAATTCATCATGTCGCGTGCCAATGTATGTGTATTTATTCAGGGTTGATGGGGGAGGTAAGCCATCTATTCCGGGTAGGATATGATGTCATAGATCATTATTTGCGTAATAGGAATCGCCGGGATTTGCATGCACTACAAATCGTTATTACGTGTGCACCCGTAATAATGATTTGTTTTGCATGTTCATCTAGTTCTTCCTATTTTACTATAATGTCCCCAAAATTTTGAGTTTAGGTTCGGATCGTATTCTTGCGAATACAATGACTTATCAACGTTAAGTAATTTCTCAAAACTTTCAAGGAGACATGCTTTAGCCTATAGGTAAACACTCACTTCAAGTATTCCCAGGAAAGCATACGGGTCCGTTTATTTGGATTTATACGAAATGCTTTCCTAGACAGAAAACCCAATGTACAGGTGTCACCCTTCCAGATTGCACATGTCCTTTACTGGTTTCAAGAAATTAAGTCGTTGACGAGATTTTCAAGATTTTAATAGACTTGAGAGTCTATGAGTATAAAATGTGTAGGAATGTTGCAAATAGTATGGATAAGGATGGGTAGTGTATTTGTTTGTCAAATGTGTGTGTAAAGTATGTATTATGTGTTTTAAAGCCTTGTATGTATGTGTATAAGTCTCATGTACCAAACTTGGGGAAATTCAAATAATACATAACTACAAATAATTCACATAGCAGATAATCATTTAGCACGTAACACATAAAAGGGAGTCCTAGGGCTATAGTCTAGGTCATTGTGTCTAATAACCTAATTCCCTATAACCATGGCTCTGATACCAATCTGTCACACCCCGACCGATGGCGGAATCATCGAGGCGGACAATGGAATGATTGTTCAAAACTATGCAGTCGATACCACCGATATCTCGGTGATATCTCGGATATCGGTGGTTTCACCAAATATCGGTCCAAATATCGGTGGCGATAATATCGACGATATTTATCGATATATCGCCGATATAGAGGGTTTGATATATCGGTCAAAATACCGAGAATATCGTTTTTTATATCTGGACCTTTTTAATCCCCTTTAGCCCGATCTCGTCTGGTCCAAAAGCCTAATAGCCCAAAAACCCTAACTACACTCGATCGGGAGCACTGTGAACCTTCAATCGGCCACATACACCGCTGACCTGCTGAACTACAATCACTCGATCGGGAGCACCAAGGCTGCAATCATCAATCGACAACTCCTGGACTCCAAAAGCTGCAATCGATCGACAAGTCACAGCCCTAATCGATCGACAACTCACAAAACCTAAGGTACGGTTCACTTGCAATCAACCCCAAGCAGCTGCTATACTACTGAGATGAGCTTTTCTGCTTTGTTACTTGTTCTGCTTTGCTTTGATATGCAATATTTTACTATTGATACTGTCTATCAGTTGAAGGTGAACATTTTGTGCCTAAGTACTGTATTACTCACTTCGAAGTTGGTAACTTTCAATGTTTTTTGGTTTGATTTGTTGCTTTAATTGTTATGTTTTTTTGTGTGTTTGATTTCTTTGAGCTAAAAAAATTTGAAGTTTGTATTTGTTTTTTGTCCGTCCAAGAAGCTGTTGCATTTGTAAGAATTTTATTTGATAACGCAATAATGAATGCAAACTGAAATGGTCTTCAATCATTTAGAACCAAACTCTTGAAGAAAGATGACAGCCATAACCCTATGAAAACTATGAATACAAACTCAAATCCAAGATAAGAACACACTGGAACCAATTAACCAACTACTAAAATAAAATAGCATAGAGAAAACAATCATAAGAAACCTAGAAAGCTAAGAATAAAAGCATGAGTTTAATTTAGTGGCGTACTTATGGGATCGACACACTTTTGCTCCAAACATTTGCTATCAGTGTCCTCAGTCAAACTTGTAGCGCTTCACCTTGTGAACGCAATTGGAGTACATTTGACAATGTAAGTTTTTACTAGCTACCAAATATTTATATTACATTTAAGTTATTTATTTCATTAACTAGTTTTTTTATTCTTTACGTTCAGTTACATTCAAAGAAAAGAAATTGTCTTTTGCAACAAAAACTCAATGACCTTGTATTCATCCAATACAACACAAGGTTACAAAGACGCTACAAGTCACTAAAAAGCAACAAATCTTTGGATCCTATTTTGTTGAGAGACGTAGAGGAAACTGATGATTGGGTTACACCAACAGAAGTTGAGCTTCAAGAGTTTGTTGATGGGACAGATGGTCTTCTTTGGTCGGTTGCGCGAGAGGCAATGGGAGGAAACGAAGAAGTTGGGCCAAGTACTAGGAGCAAAAGAGAGCGCTATATAGATGATGATGATATTACAGTTGAAGTGAATGATCTGGAGAAACAATTGGATGGCTTGGTTGATGTGGACTCGGAGGATGATTTCATTGCTTACGATTAGATCATGTTTTTAATTTCTAATATAAAATTTTTATGTTTTTTGACTTTTGATTTGACTATTAATATTATTTATGCATGATATAAAAATTACCGATATCTCACTGATATCTCACCGCGAGAACCGATATCTCAAATATCGGTCCTTGACCGATAACCGATATTTTTTCACATTAACTGCATAGGTTCAAAAGCACATGATAACTAAAATATTGCATAATTCATTAATTTAATTAAAGACAACAAACATTCAAGTACAATACAAATTCAAATAACCTTTCAAAACATTGATTTAATTAACTAGGTCCATAAGTTCTTAAGTGGTAGAATTTTCAGCAAGCAATCACATATCCAAACCTGAAACATTATTTAAATCAAGTGTCAACTATAAAGTTGGTGAGTACATAGGTTTAGTAGAACCGATAAATAGTAGATAAAAACGTTTTGCAACTCATTGTTTATCTTGTTAAACATAGCATACATAGTTGTATCATTTATCTAAGCACAATTCAAACCTTGATTGACGCGCTTGAACATAGCACAACAGCTAGGTCCGGTATGTTTGAATACCCACTATATCCGATATGTTTGAATATAACACGCGGCTATATCCGAGTATGCAGTAATAAACACCCTACATGGGTGGGCTGGTCAGGCACAATAGATCTATTAATACTACTGTTGGTTTTCTTGTGTTTAAAGTAAATGATTGTACACCCAAGATAATAAGCATATAATCCACATGAATAACACGTATAAACAATTTGATTGAGTAGCATGAAATAATGTTTCACCCCAAAGTATGTAAAAATGTAAAATAGGGGCTATGTAACTCACCTGGCTAAAGGATGTTTTAATCCACGAGTGCGGGTGATAAGGATGTTGAAAACTAAGCACGTTGAAACCCTATGTGGATAAATAAGTATTATTGTATGTTTTATATGTGCGTATTCGTATTTAAATGTGTATAGGTTTATAATAATATTTCTTAACATTTATTTGTATAAAATATGGTAGAAAGAAGATAATGATTTTGTAAAACTTAACATCAAAAATATATATATATTTTAATCTTGTTAAAATATTATATTTTAAATAATTTGTTATTATGTTTATTGTATTTATATATAATAATTAATAAAAAGAAAAGTTTCTATTTGTTTAATTATGTTATCATTATTATATATTAAAATTTATTTTAACAAGTTTATAAAAATTGTAGGGTTTATTATTTTATAAAAATTGGATGGGTTAATTATAAAAAAAAGTGTTTAATCGATTTCAAAATAGACGAACGAGTCAACCCACTCGTAATAGTTTTTATTGTATAGAGAAATTATTAAAATGAGATAAAATAAATAAATAAAATAAAAGTTTTATAAAACAGAAGAAAAAAAATTGGGCCGAAGGCCAACCGGAATCGAACCCGCGACCTTAGACACAAACACACACACGAATAACCAGCCGGGCTGCTGCCCATCGCTGGTTATGTATGTATCAGTTAATTGATATGCACATAAGCGAATCTGGTCGCTGGTCCTCGGCAACCGGCAAACCAGTGTCCGAGACATTTGGTTTGCCCGGTAATCGATGGTTTGAGGTTGCGATTTCGATTGGGATAGATTGCCAGTTGATAATAGAAGATAACGGAACAAATTTGAGGCTCGAACCTGGTCGCGAAGGGTATGGTCGGCAGGGTTTTAAATCCGAGAATGTCAAGAATGGGAAATCAAGCTTCGGGATGGAATTAGACTCTGATATTCTGGTCACAACTTCTCACAGTGACGACGAACACAATGATGGTTTCAATTTGAGATGAGAGTGGGTGGAGGAGGGGTGGCGAGCTCGAGCAGGTTCCGTAAATGGATATTTATAGCCGAGCTCGATCCTTATAATAAAACACACAATTGAGTATGTCCAGACACTCGTCTGGACAAGAGGAAACTGTCGAGCCATCTTGCAGGCGTGGAGGTTGACTGTCGGGGCCGAATTCGTGGCGTGGACTTTCGGCCACAAACACGATCAGACGATTCGAATGTTGGGGAGACCAATTGGTCGGGGGCTTTTGCTCGCGTGGGGACGACGAGGTCAGGGACACCTTTATCGGCTGTCGAGGTGCAGGGAACAGGCGTGTCGAGATGTCGCCGGAAATTGGCTTGGACCGCCGAATAATGAAGGAGGTGACCGGAAACGCGAATTGGAAAATGGCAGAATTGGTCCCTGAAGTTTGATTCTGTTTTAATTAAGTCCCTGAGATAATTACGGATGGGTCCTTGTGGTTTGATTTGGCCATGTTTAGTCCCTTAACCGGTTTTTGGTTTAAAACCTTTTAGTTTGAAAAATTTCAAAACAGCCCCTCAACTTTAATAATTAATTACATTTTTTTTTAATTTCAATTATCTTTTATAAACTTATATTATTATTATTATAAATATTTTTATAAAAGTTAATTATTTTATTTAAATAGGTTATCTTATATATACATGAACCCTTTTAATTTAGATTTTTTTTATATAAAATTTTATATAAGTTTAAAACTTATAAAATTTTAATTATTTTAAATCCATAAAATAAAAATATATATTTTGTACAAAAATAAAAACACTCGCATTTCATTTAAATATAAATGATTACATGATATATATATATTACAAGTGCGTGAATGAAAATCCGAAATGTCACAACCGAAGTAGCTGTCACATAATCACATATTACACGTATTGTTCTTTAAATCATTAACATCCGTTTGTCACTAGGTTATCCGTTTCATCATTCATTGAATTACCATATGTATATGATTAATTCCTTTGTTCTTTACATATGTTTACCACGTGGATAAACGTTTCATCATTTACTTTGTTGGCGCGTTTACACGTTTGCCCCTTTTATGCTTTGTCTATGGTGGCACGTTATACGTAAACCCTTTGTACACTATATCATTCTTGTTGGCATATTGACATACAACATCATACATTTAGGCACGTAATTTATACTTAGCCTACTTTTCATACTTTACTGTTTAGCACATTTAGCCATAAAACCATTTACATCATAAGAGTATGCACCCAGCCCAAAATCATAGACAACAGGGGACTTAGAACTCACCTGGTAGTCGTATACTATGTGAAACTTACTACGCTTCATCTACACACGTGCTACATGATCTGTATGAATTCAATACGTGAAATCGGTTAAACCTTGCTAGTGTCGCCACAGACAGTGTCTCCAGCACTAGAGTCGTCCGACAGTGTCACCTGGTGATAGTGTCGTCAGGGATCAGTGTCGCCTGAATTTTCATTCTGGACTTAATGTTGTCCTTTAGTTTCGTTCTTGTAGCGTCGCCAAGTGATATTGGCGACACTCCTTAGTGTCGTTTACGTGTATGGCAACACTGTTTAGTGTTGCCAACTTAGTGTGGTCAAACAGAATGACACGAGTCCCAATCATTGGCGAACCTCGGGAAACGTACATCATCATCCCCGATTAGTGTCACCCATGAAGATGGAGACACTAATAGTGTCGCCTTTAGAACAGGAAACCCTAATTCGTTATTTTCGATCCAAAATCATAACTTTCTACGTCCAAATTGATTATCCAGCTTCCATGAAGCTATATCTTAGTTTTAATCATCTTTTAACACCTAAAAATCCGAACTTTAAGGTGAAAACCCTAATTTTACCCTAAAACCATATTTTTGTAAAAAAATAGAGATTCATGTTGGATCCATACCTCAAAATCAGTCTTTCTTCGTGTTTTCTTGCTTCAAAACAATGGAGAAACAGGTTGGAGTTGAACTTGAGCCAAACTTTCTTTTTCTTGGAGCTTTTCTCTCTAGACCCACTTTCTCTCTTTACGGGTTTAAGTGATTTGTTATAAAATGATGGATGATGGAGGCTCATGAGGAGTGTATTAGGGTTGAACCCTTGTGGACCAAGCCACACATATTAAGCCCACTTCTTATTCTTTATTTCATGATTTTGGCCCAACATAAGTGAATCAAGTTTTCAGGTGTTACATGGCTGGCTCTTGGACCCTAATGTTTTTTCCGTCAAATTCAGTGCCGACTAAAGTTCAGGCGGCTTAGCCGGTTTGTCTGACATGTCATGTTGCCATTATTTATTTTCTCGCCGGCTAAAATTCCATGTCTAGTTTGGTGATTTTCTTGTCCAAATGTCTACTTTGGTGATTTTCCCTCATGTTTATCATGTATTCTCTTCTAAATTTATAAAATTATATATGTTGTTTTAAAATAATTTGTATATAACTAAATGTGGTTAGGGTGTTAAAAGTGGAATTGAAATTTTGCAAGTCTTTGCATCAAACGAGTCTAACCAACGGGTCAAAGGGCTAAACTAAATTCTTGTTGTTAGTATATGAATTGATGGATACCAATATTCCAATAAGAATGAATAAGGTTTGGTTAGGGCTAAGGTTGGTCAAATAGATCAATTAATGTATAATTTGAGTTTTATGTAATTTTGTTTGACTTTTTAGGAAGTCAAAGGTCTTCAGAGAAGAACACACAAACGAGAAATTCTAGGCATCAAGATGGATACATGCTATCACCTAAAGTCTAAATTGTTGTTTACTTGGTTATACAAGTAATTACACGATGAAATTTATGTACATATGTTATTATCAGATAATACGTAACTATGTGATGTATAATTTAATTATGGGTTAAATATGCCTTAATTTGAATGAGGTGGTAGAGATATGCCTAATAAGAAATGTTAGAATGGTGGGTAAATAATCAAAGTGTATTATTTGTGAAAAAGGAAAACATACATCAAAAGATGTAAAATGGTGATTTTTATGGAAGTTTATGAACTTCATAAGGATGTTGAATGTAGTTAATACATCAAGGTTTATAAACCATGCAAAGAGAATAACAAATCTCAATAAGAGTTATGATTTATGAACCTTGAATAGGTTTAAATAGGATGTAGTGAACTGTTTATTAAAATTGCTTATCCTAAATTGATTGTATGAAATCGAATGCTTTTGTTGTGGATTGAATGATTAAAATACATCTATATGATATGCATAATGTTGGTTGTATAGTGTATAACATATATAAGATAATTGTGGATGAATTTGGGTTGAAAATGACACATGGAAACACATAGAGTTGTCATTCAAGAGTTTATGCAAGTGCGACGTAGCCATACGCCAAGCAGAATACCATACGTCGGGTCATACGCCGATCCGTTATGTCATATGTCAGTTTTGGATGATTTCGGGTATTTTTGTTTTAAGTAACATTCTTTTGAGTGTTGGTGATTAGAGTATAATATAACATATTTGTACTCACTTAACGTTACCTGACGATGTTTAAACAATGCTTTTCAGGAAAACCACCGTAACAGGATGATTAAGACTAAGAAGAGCATTGGTATGTTATTTAAGGATCGATATCTCTATTTTGTAAATCCACTATGGTTGTATTATATTAGTTGGGTTAATTTTCATTAGAAATTAATATGAGTTTACGCAACATATTATCGTTCTTGTATCCATGGGGGTATGAAATTGCAAGTGTGGTTTAATTTTATTGATATGCTTCCGCATGTGTTTTGAACAATAAAAAAATTGGGACCATCTTTAGAAGAATATTATAAAATATGAATAAAAAGGTGAAAAAGTAGATCTTACATCATACTAGCATGTTTTGATAATGCACAAATTATTTAAAGAGTTAAGTACACAGATAGTACGTGTGTCAGGTATAAATTTTGAATTTGGTTAATAAGTTTGAAAAATTACACTGTCAGACTTCAAATTATGCATAAACGTAACATATTTAGTCCTTAGAGTGGATGACAATTAACTTTTCTATTAAATATTTTTGAAATGACCAAAATACATCAAGATTAAAAAACAAAAAATAAAAAAAAGGTTTTTTTTTAAAAAAAAATGGTGGTGCCGCCTGAGAACTAGGGGTATAAATATAGGTTCTTTTAATTTATATATATATTTTTTATTTTTTAATCTAAGGGTATTTTGGTCAGTTTCAAAAAATATTGAACAGAAAAGTTAACTGTCATCAACTCCAGGGACTAAATATGTTACGCTTATGCATAATTTGGGGACTGACAGTGTAATTTTTCAAACTTATTAACCAAATCCAAAATTTAGACATACCACATGACCATCCTATACTTAACTCTTATTTCAAATATATTACAAACAATCAAAATATACTCCAAGTGGTGCATTATATTCAGTGGCGGAGCTTGAAAATTTTCGCAGGGGGGGCCGGGGATTTTTTTTCATATAGGGGGGGCCGGAACTATAAAATTTTCGGCCGAATACATATAAATTAACACTACTGAGCGAAAAATCGTCCGAATACGTATATATTAACACTTCAGAGCGAAAAATCGGGAGGGGGGGGGGGGCGGGGCCTCCTCGGGCCTCTTATATCCTCCGCCCCTGATTATATTGTTAAATCGGTCGTTAAATTAACAAGGTGAAACAACTTATAGACGTTTGAGCATACATAAGGGAAACAAGGTTTGGACGTTAATGACATTTTCAATGTAAATTTTGTTGAAAATATATAAATTACTAGTAAACATACAATAGTTTGATTGATGCGTTGTCAATATGTAATCACACTAACAAAAATGTAAATCCAACAAATAGTCTTTATCAGTTAAAATACGTAATTTAAAATAGTTACATTAACATTAGAAACATATTGATTTAGTTATGTGAATCAAAATATGTAAAAATTGTAATTACTTTGATTTAACATTACATAACAACTCTTTTGGTGTATAAGACGATTACAAATTATTATTTTTTAAATTTAATTTCGATAATTGAATCTAGAGGCAACTTCTCATGTGTGTCTCTCAATGTTGCTATTAAACTAGGAATTTCCTCTCGCGCAATGCACAAGTGAAAAGTTATTATTATTTAGACCATCTGTAGTGGGAGTGTGGAGGGGGGGTCCACCTGGCCCCTTCATGGATGTGGAACACCGCCCCCATGGGCGTGAAAGGGGGCGTGGGTAGAATCACGGGGGAATGGGCTAACCAAACAAAATTCCATCCAATCACAATCATACAACTCATTATTCATTTTTCTTTTTAATTAAATATTAAGTTTAAGATTTAATTATTTAAAATTAAATACGGTACGTGAAACCAATACGCACCTTAGTGATTCTGGGAAGTGATGATCTAATTGATAATATTGTATGTTAAATTTAACAAATTAACAACATATAAGGACGTCAATTTATGTTATATTAACTTAACATTTAAAAAAGATCAAATTTTATAAAATACTCACAACAACTAAATTATTTAATTATCGTTAAGTTCTAATGTAAAATTAGTCACATTCGTAACATGTTTTGCTCATGCTTCTAGTTAAAAGCAGTTAACCACAACACAACTACAAGAGTACAAGTAGAGGTGCACAAAAAAACCGGTTTGGAAATCCAAACCGGTTCCGAACCGGAACCCGAACCGCCCCATAACCGGTTTTGTGTGAACCGGTTTCAAACCGATACGAACCGCCAGTTTACAACCAGTTTAACCTATTTGTGCGACGAGCGGTTTACAACCGGTTTTTTGTGAACCGGTTTGAGAAACCGGTTTGGTAAACCGGTTTGAACCGGTTTAACGGTCAAAAAAAAACTAGCCGTTGGGACCATTTTTTGACCCATTTTAACCCCCAAACACATTATAAATAGGTAGTGGGTGTTTTGGTTAAATCACACTTCTCAAACGCTCAAAAAACGCTCAAAAAATTTCAAAAAACGCAATGGCAGGTTCTTCAAGTTATGGTGTTTCCTCTAACGAAGTTAGCGTTGTGAAAATAATACCAACAACGAGGAACCCCGCAATTTGGTCAAACTACGATCTATGTGAGTTGTCTAACGGGTTGGAACGTGCTCGTTGCAAAAAATGTGGTGGTTTTTTTAAAAAGGAATCAAATTCTACTCTAAAAACTCATCTGGAAAAATCGTGTCCGAGTTTGAAGAATATTCCAGGTGAGGGTCAAGCATCTATGATAAGCGAGGGTGGAATTTGGAACTTCGATCCAAATATTGTTCGAGATAGAATGGAGAAATTAGTTATTCAAAGAGGTTTGCCGTTCAACCATTTCGACAACCCGCTCACGACGAGGATGATTCAAGAAGCCCTTCAACCACGTTATCATCAAGTAAGTCGTAGTACTCTTAGACGTGATTGTCTAAAAATGTGGAAAAAAGCAAAAAAAGAATTAATTTTAGGTTTTGAAAAATTGGAAACTGGTGTGAACTTAACCACCGACGTTTGGTCGGCTCCACATGGTATTCCCGACTCATATATTTGCGTTACCGCTCATTGGGTTGATCCCAATACGTGGCAAATGATGAAACGTACAATCGCGTTTGATATGTTTGAATATCCGCACACGGGTCAAAATTTATTTCACATTTTAGATGATGTGATAACCGATTTTAAATTACAAAATAAATTATTTTCAATATCTTTTGATAATGCCTCAAATAATACAAATGCGGTTCAAAAATTAATATTAAAATATAATCCGATTTGCAACGGCGCTTTTTTCCATAATCGATGTATTGCACACATCATCAACTTAGCCGTGCAAGACGGGCTTGGGGTTGAACCCGTTATTGAAATAAGTAATGCATTTCGAGTCATGCTTAAAGACGTTTTTAGTAGTAGTAAAAAAAGATACCATGAATATATTAGATTATGTAACGATACGGGTTTGATTTGCTTAGGTCCCAATTGGGACCTCCCAACAAGATGGAATTCAACTTATAAAATGTTTCATAGTGCTATACGTCAAAAAGATACTTTATCAATTTTTCATGATATGCTTTCCTCAAAACCGCGTCGTAAAATTCAAAGTTTTCCGTCTACGAGTTGGGACATTCTTGAAAATTTAACCAAATTGCTCGAAGTTTTCAAAACCGCCACTACTTTTTTATCCGGGGTTTATTACCCCACAAGTCCCTTGGCTCTTAAACAAATATTTCTAATGTGTAACAAATTAGCCGAACTTGAAAATAAAAATACTCTTTTTACGACAATGATAAAACCGATGAAAGAAAAATTTGTTAAATATTTTAAAGAAATGCCTCCGGTTATAACTTGTGCCGCCGCATTAAACCCTACAATTAATGTTTACGGTGTTGAAACCTTGATTGATAAAATAACTTACGATTTGGATTTGAATTCCGAAGATATTCATTTTTCAACCGTAACAAAAACTTATTTTAACAAATGTTTGCAAGATTTGTTTGATATTTATTTACATAAATATGGTACAACACAAACCCCACATGATACGATGGGCGCGGGCGCATCAAGTAGCAGCTCGAGGAATGTGAACTTAAATTTGTATAACGAAATGAGAAATGAATTTACTAAACGGGCTAGAGGGTCCATCCCGAGTAGCGAACTCGGAAGGTATACGGGAACAAACTTTTTATCATTTATGAGTCCGGATGTTTTTGAGGACTTTGATATTTTGGCTTGGTGGAAAGGAAACGAATCTACTTTTCCGGTCCTTTCCTCCATGGCCCGTGATTTACTAACCGTCCAAGCTTCCACGGTAGCTTCGGAATCCGTTTTTTCTCTTAGTGGCAGGGTTTTATCTATTCGAAGAACTAGACTCACTCCCGCGGCAATGGAAATGTGCATTTGCTTGAAAGACCATTTGGATGCGGTAGATAGGAGACAAGATAGGGCTTCGCTTGAAGAAGAAATTGAAGTTGAAGAACTCATACACGAATCTGAGGTTAACCAAGGATTGGCGAGCCCACTTACAAATGAAGAACTCGCCGAAGATGATAGACTACGAGGATCCACTAGTAACTCCGAGAATGACGGCTAATATTAAACAAAAAAACTCCAAAAAATAAAAATATATATATTTTTTTCTCGTATTGTAATGTTTAATATTGTAATGTTTTGTGATTTCCGAACCCCTACAATATGAATAAACGTTGAACTATATGTTTTTCTTTTTCTCGTATTGTAATGTTGTAATATTTTTTAATTTATTTTAAAATTTTTTTTTTTAAAAAAAAACCGGTTTAAACCGGTTCACCAACCCGAACCGGTCCAGAACCGACCTGAACCGGTTCAATAGGTTCGACATTTTATACTTGCAAAACCGGTTTAACCCGAACCGGTTTGGGTCAAAACCGGTTTAGTGTTTGCGTTGACCAAACCGGTTCGGGCCGGTTCGAAACCGGTTCGGTTCAAAAACCGCCTTTTGTGCACCTCTAAGTACAAGTATATAAACTTGTAGTTTGGGGCTATAATGCTATGGTGAATGAGCATAACGGGCTCATATTTCATGGGCCTTAATCCAAAACCCATAATGAGAATCATTGGGCCTCTCGTCTATTATGACCATATTACATTATTACTAAACTCGTTATATTTCAAGAAATAAACACAACTTTCTTCGCATACCCGATACTTGACTTAGCTCCTATATTTATCCAGGATCTAGGGAAGGGCCGGATCGCTTCGCTTTTTGACAGGTTTGAATAATTCCAAAATTCATGGGCTTCATTCCGATTTTAAAACGCTTAAAATTCAACCAAACATGCCTCTTAGGAATCACAACAAACGTTGCATAAAAACAATGTTTTTGTAATCGACCATTATTGAACCGCCTGTTTCGGTTTAAAAAAACTGATGACGTCATAGATGATTCAAAGTTTGAAAATATGTATAACAAATTTAAAAAGAATATGAAACTAATTTATTTTTTTGACATGGATTTGCTTAGAAGATTGAAATAAATAAAATATGAGGCTGAAATAGACAAAATAGTAGATGTATAAGTAGATGAGATGTATAAGGAAAAAGAATTTGAAAATCCGGTCCAACACCTGTCTGGTTCGCCGGTTCAACTGGTTGACACTAGTCATGTCTAAACGAATGCGGTTAAGAGTATGCAACCGGTCTGGTCGTGTTAGCGGCTTTTTGGTCCGACAGACCAGTCCGGTTCATGTAAAAGTGATAAAATAAAATAAAAAGTAAAAGGATGTGTAATGATTTGTATTCTATAGGGAAAATACATAAATTTCAAAGTTGGTTTTTTGGGTAGTGATTAGATGAAAAGGGCCAACCTTGGTGATTGATAGGGGGTCAATTAAACCCTAAAATATGAGTGACACATATACAAACAGACTGAACCCAGACTAAGTTTTCTGACCACTGATGCAACAATTGATCATGTGGGGTTCAACCCTCTGCTGCTCCTGTTAGGAAAGAAAGATTGAAAAAGTGGTCTGAATCGATGATGACAAAGAGACATCATAACTTGTGTCTTCTAGTGTTTCATATGCCCTTTTCTACCTTCTACTTTTTCATATTTAATTAAAAATAAAAATAAAAATAAAAATAATTAATTTGCATGAATTACTGAAAGTCTTTTTTTAAATGCATTTATCTTTCGGTAATTAGATTGTAATAAATATCACTTTTTACACTTAATATTTCATAACTAAAGTGTTTATTTCAATAATATATATATATATATATATATATATAATATATATAGGAGGAGTATCAAATAAGAAATAGTTTTTCGCTAACAAATCTGAGAAATGACAAAACCCTTAAGAAACGATATCAAACGAACTCCGATTAAGCTAATTTTAGCGGCGTTGGAACCGTCTCGTCGAACTCTACCATCTTAGCTTTTAGGGTTTAGTTTTTAAGGTTTAGATTTTACTTTTGAATTTTAGGGTTTTAGCCTTAGGGTTTAGATTTTATGGTTTAGTTTTTTTTTTTTTGTGGGGGTGGGGGGTTTAGGTTTTTGGGGATGGGTGGGGTGGGTTTAGGTTTTTGGGAGGTGGGTGGGAGGGTTTAGGTTTTTTTGGGGGGGGGGGGGGGTGGTGGTTTTAGGCTTTTCGGGGTAGGGTTGGAGGGGGGTTTAGGTTTTTGGGGGTGCGGGTGGAGAGGGTTTAGATTATTGGGTTCGGGTTAGGGTTCGATAAGACGGTTCCAACGCCGCTGGAATGAGCTCAATCGGAGTTCGTTTGACCCACTTCTTAGTATTTCTTAGCGAAAAACCACTTCTTATTGGAATCATCCCCTGTGTATATATATATATATATATACATATATATATATATATATATATATAGGGTTAGGTTATAGTAAAAAGGGTTTTAAAAATAAGAAGGGTAAGAAGGATTTTAAGCTTGACATGTGTCATTTTATTGTTTTTAAAGGGAAGGCATAATGGTCAATGTGTAATATACCAGGTCAATGTGTAATATACCAGGTCAATGTGTAATACACCAGGTCAATGTGTAATACAAGGTCTGATATTACACAATGATCAGACCTGATATTACACAATGACCTAACATATTTGAGCGAATTACACAATAATGAGTGAATTACACAATGAGCTGGAAAACGTAAAACACAATGATGAAAACATATAACACAATGATGAAAAATATTTGACACAATGAACTTGTATTACACAATGACCTGACTAATTACACGATGAACTTGTATTACACAATGACTTGACTAATTACTCAATGAACATGTATTACACAATGAACTTGTATTACACAATGACCAGACGTGGTATTACACAATGAACTTGTATTACACAATGAACTTGTATTACGCGATGAACTTGTATTACACAATGACCTGACTAACTACACAATGGAAAACGTAAAACACAATGATAAATACATATAACATAATGAACTTGTATTACACATTGAACTTGTATAACACAATGAACTTGTATTACACAATGAACTTGTATTACATAATAACTAGACATGGTATTACATAATGAACTTGTAATACACAATGACCTGAGTAACTACACAATGAGCTGGAAAACAATGAGCTGGAAAACGTTAAAACACAATGATAAATACATATAACACAATGAACTTGTATTACACATTGAACTTGTATAACACAATGAACTTGTATAACACAATGAACTTGTATTACACAGTGACCTGACTAATTACACAATGACCTAACTAATTACACAATGAACTTGTATTACACAATGACCAGACGTGGTATTACACAATGAACTTGTATTACATGATAAACTTGTATTACACAATGACCTGACTAACTACACAATGAGCTGGAAAACGTAAAACACAATGATAAATACATATAACACAATGACCAGACGTGGTATTACACAATGAACTTGTATTACACAATGACTTGACTAATTACACAATGACCAGACGTGGTATTTCACAATGAACTTGTATTACACAATGACCTGACTAACTACACAATGAGCTGGAAAACGTAAAACACAATGATAAATACATATAACACAATGAACTTGTATTACACAATGACCAGACGTGGTATTACACAATGAACTTGTATTACACATTGACCTGACTAATTACAAATTGAGCTGGAAAACGTAAAAAAATTTTGTTTTTGTTTATAACGACATTATACTCGTTTTAAAGATAAAAAAACGCTCGTTTTTATGGTGCAATTTTTTTGAAAAAATAATGGCGTATGTAAAAGTTATGAACCTTTAAAAATGAGGGGGGAACTTGATAAAAGTCAACAAAAGTGGCCAAGACTAAAATACCATTCCAACAACTTTTTCTCCTACAATTTAATCTCAACCATTAAATCTTTTCTACAATTTGATCTAATGGCCCTAAATCTTTCTCACCCTTCTTACAATTAAAATCCTTTTTACCTGAACATAATCCTATATATATATTTATATATATATATATACATATATATATATATAAACCACTTCTTAGTGGAACCCACCCTCAAAAACCTAAACCCCCCACCCCCACAAAAAAAAAAACTAAACCATAAAATCTAAACCATAAGGCTAAAACCCTAAAATTAAAATGTAAAATCTAAACCTTAAAAGCTAAGATGGTAGAGTTCGACGAGACGGTTCCAACGCCGCTGAAATTAGCTCAATCGGAGTTCGTTTGATATCGTTTCTTAAGGTTTAGTCATTTCTTTTCATTTCTTAGATTTTCTTAGCGAAAAATAATTTTTTATTTGATCCTCCCTATATATATATATATATATATATATATATATATATATATATATTTATAGGGGAAGGTTCAAATAAGAAGTGTAATTTGGCTAAGAAGCCTAAGAAGCAATCTCATCCATTCAATTGGATATCAATGGTAGAGATTTAAGTGTAGGAAAAATAAGGGGTGGAAGGGTATTTAATTAATAGTCACTTTTGTTGACTTTTTACAACTCCCCCCACTTTTTTTAAACGTTCATGACTTTTTATAAGACATAAATTTTTTTAAATTACACCATAAAATCAGGCGTTTTTTATCTTTAATTTGATTATAGTATTGCTATATTTTTTTATAAAAACAAAATCGACACTTAATGAAATTGTGCTACTTTACGTAAATGTGCTGGTTTATGGTAAAACAGCACAATTTAGCATATTAAAAATTTGTTGGTTTCTGGTTAAAACAACACAATTTACGTAAATGTGTTGGTTTCTTTAATTTGTGCTACTTTTGGTCAATTATTATGTGCCTAATTTGGTAGCATTCTTTAAAAATAAAAATTTAAAACATCCATACACCAGCAAAACGGTTCAGTGGTAGACAACAAAAAACTTATGCATCAAAATGTTATTTTGTGCTGGTTTGATATACTAGTTTTGTTATGCTCGTTTTGTTTGTGCTTGGTTAGCTAAGAAAAGCAAGTTACACAATTAACCGTGTTGTTTTATAGTAAAACAACACAATCAATTGTTATGTTTGGTGTTGTTTTATGATAAAGCAGCACAGTTAATTGTGCTGTTTTACAATGCAGCACAGTTAATTGTGATGTTTTACTAGAAACCAGCACATTTACGTAAAGTATCATAATTTCATGAAGTGTCGATTTTGTTTTTACAAAAAAATATATCAATACTATACTCGAATTAAAGATAAAAAACGCTCGATTTTATGGTGTAATTTTTTAAAAAAAATAAGGTCGTATGAAAAAGTTATGTACGTTTAAAAAAAGTGGGGGTGTTTGAAAAAAGTCAACAATTATGGGTTTTCCAATAATGCCCCTGCATCGCTTATTTTTCTTACACTTAAATCCATATCCTTGATCATCCAATTGAATAGATGAGATTGTTTATTAGGCTTATTAGCCGAATTGCAATTTTAGGGGAACCATTCCCTATATATATATATATATATATATATTAATATGATGTTAATAAATAAAATAATTGTATTTAAATATGTTACATAATTAATAAATTTAAGTAAAATATTATCATTTTCGACATGTAATTTCACATTTAAATTTCAAAATTTAAAATTAGGGGGAAAATTAATTGAAATATTTTTGTGTGATGGTAATATTGAAATAGTGGAAAATTTTGGACGTGAGACAAAAATTATATATGATTATATGTCATTGATTTCATTATTGCAAAAATGGTACATGAATGGTAGCCCTACAACACATGAAGAAATGAGCGAAAAACAAAGATGAGCAATGCCAGAAACCTGCCACACCCATGGACCATAAATCATAACCATTTGCAATTACTATTTGTGTTCGATCTCTTTTAATTTTTTAATTGTATTTTTTATTGTGTTTTTAAGTAAATAATAAAATATATATTTTTAAAAAAATAATTGTATCATCAAATGATATATTTTATTAAATAATTACATCACTAAATGATCTATCTAATGCACTTAAACTAAACTTGAAATTTAACTTTTTTTAGCTCATTTGGTATAACAAAATATATATACCAAACCATGTATAACTCTTTATAATCTAACTTTTTATTACTTATTGAGAATAATGACTTGGATTAATGGTGATGATACATTGTGGAGGACAGAACACGGACTCCGCAACCGTTGCGTAGATACGCACAACATGTACATTCTCGTGCACTACGAATGAAGATGTGTAGGATGACGTATGACCGAGTGCACGACATGTGAGCACAATAACTCTTGACGTTAAGGGTGCGGGTGCAAACACACACAACGTGATTGAGGTAGTCATAGCACCTCTGCGAAAGCTCGAAAAAGGCTGTTTGTGCATTCGCACGACATGGGTCTTAAAGTGAGATCGATGGATTTATAGATCTCGATTTTTTCTCAAGAAACCAAGTGTTTCATATATTCCTTATTGTTGGCGTGTTGAATCGTGTTTATGATTTAAACTCACACCATTTTTGTAGAGACAATTATTAATACCACTGGGTCACAACACCAGAGGTAGTCATTTATCTTTTAAGTGTAATGTTTCTTATTATCAATATATGATTAGAAATTATATTTTTTATTTGTCTCGTGTAAATCAAGCATTGTGTTTCTCTAAATATCTAAAAAAATATAATATTTAATAATTATAACTGTTTGAAGTTGTATGCAAATATAATGCGCAAATATATGATTTTGAAATGTATAATTGTATTTAATTGAAAAATAGTTTTGTAAAATGACATAATTGAAATTGTAAAATGACAGCAGGCTTACAAAGTCGTACAGATGGTTACATGGGGGACGGGTAGTGTTGTTTTCAACAGCTATCAGCACATGGACGACTGTACGAATTAAGATACTTGGCCCTCCATAGATATTTAAATTAGAAAATTATCGATTTAAAAAGGGTTTGGTTATTGAGACACTTAGCCATTTTAATTCAACACCCCGTCATCACCTATACGCCTCGTACAGTTTTATACGAGCCATATAATCACAAACCTTAAAAAGTCAGAGTTGTATGTCAGTTCTTGTCTGACGGCTGTTTTATACGCGGCGTATAAAGCCATACGCCACGTATATGAGGTATGAGATTTTTGTCTCCAAAGTTATTAGATTTTTTGTTTTCATAAGCCTATACGTGGAGTGTAGGCGTATACGACAAATATAAGAATTATTATTATTAGTTTTTAATAATACCAACATTATTATACAATATTTATGGTTTTAGATATAAATTTGTTAACATTAAATAAATAAATATTTTTATAAAATAATAACTTTATTAATTAATCGAAACTAAACTATCGTATGATACGTAACAAACTAAACATTGTAAACAAACATTATACATATAAACAACTGAAACTGTACATATATATAACATTAGTTTGTACGCGGTCAACCAGCCACATCATGATGTCCTTGACATGGTCGATCTGACGAGCCTGATGCTGTGACTCCTGAGCAAGGCCTGTGTGGCTGCAGTCAGCCTTACAGCTCGGTGAACATGTCGAGGATGCTGAGGCGGCTGCTCAGGTGCACCTTGCGATGGTATATCATGCACCACCGGGACCTCCTATATCGGCATCAGCATCGGCTGGACCTCCGACAAGAGATGACCGTCCCTGGTGCGAAATCGATGGCCGAGGTCTGGGAACTTGCCGCACGATGCACATGTCGTGCACCGTGCGCCTATCTAACCTGACCTGCTCGATCGGGGGTGAGGGGCATATGGTGAAGATAGTGGTGGATAGGTGTCAGAAACCGTGCAAGAATGGTGATGGACCCCCCCCCCCCCCCCCCCCCCCCCCCGAACAACATACCCCGCTGCTGCCTATGAAAGGCATACGCAAAGTACTGTGCCAAGCACGTCGCTAATGCGCACGTCCTGCCAGTACATGCATTGGATTTTCTCTGACTTTTTTTTCGTTTTTAATCTTCTGTATCGCATTGTATATATCTCTATGAACGCACACACTCCGAGGGTTTTGTTCCCTTATGTTTGCCAAAATATTACGTGGCTCCATGTTTTGCGAATACAACTTCGCCATCAAAAGGTATTCATTTAGAGACAGTCTCCTAACAAACGAGTGCCCCTCCAGATGTTGAGCACGATCATGGTTATGCTTGTCATTCCTCACCTGTAAATTCTAAGTACCACGCGTTCCGTCGTACACCACTACCAGTTTAAAAGGACAACCTATTTTTTTTGCTATCGGCACGTCTAATCGTGGCTGTACTCTTGTGTTCGCCACTAAGGTCGCACACAAGCCATATCTTCATGACCATTGCCGACGGGTCTGATCCTTTTTTTCTCGATCGACGGGTCACAATACCGTAACCATTCTCACGTCCTCTGGTGACAGCCTACGCCACCAACTCATCACAAGACATAAAATCCTAAAACAATGGTATAGTTACTCGGTTAGACTTATATATAAAGAAGAAGAAGTAAGTGAAGGAATGTCACACCTAGTTAGTTTCACACGAAACTATTGGGTCAAGTCGTTGATCACCATACACAAACTCTAGATTGATTTGTTCCTCGTACGAAGGTTGGAACCCGTATACATATTCAGGATTGCTTTGTTCCACGTACGAATGTTGACCCGGAAAGAAGAACTCGATATTGGGTTGTGCCAGGTAAGAGGGTTCACTGTCAGGGACGAACTCCTAAAAAACGTAATGGTTAGACTTTAGTAAAGCTAACGGCTAATAAATAAATAGATGTTTTGCCTCGTTCAAATCGAACAGCCTTGTCTCGTGATGAAAATGAACGCCAGACACGAGCTCCTCCTGATTCAAATCTAACTTTCCTGTTTCGTAAGAAGAATGAACGCCAGACCCCTCCTAAAACAACGGTATGGTAAGTATTTTATAAATATAACAACAAATACGTGAATAAATGTTATAATAAGTTGTTTTCCCATGACTCGTTAGAATATTCGCCAAAAATATACCAGTCATCCCAAAACGACATCGCTATACTTGAGTATGTGGGTTAAATTTGGGAGGAAGGAAATTAGTTTGAGTATAGACCAATCGAACGAATTTGGATAGACTTATAAGGATTTGAAAGAACATATACGCCTCGTATAACTCTATACGGGCCGTATAACTTTCACAATTCCCAACGCTAGGCATCTTGCAGAAGGCACTCCGTACCCTGTACGCTTCGTATAGATCTATACATGTCGTATAAAGTACGAGGATGCGAGGTACCTCGTACTCTATACGAGGCGTATAGGGTACTGGGTCTCTTCCGCAAGATGCCTAGCGTTGGAAATTGTGAAAGTTATAAGCCTCTTATAGAGCTATACGAGGCGTATACAAGGTGTCGAATTATGGAATTAGGGTGTCAGTATAGTACATAAAATATGAATTTATTTAACCTGTTTAATACATGGGTTTCTAACCTAGTTATAATATATATAATGGTAATACAATGTTGGAATATAAAAACTACCACTTATTACATAAAATGTTCTTTGAGTAATAAGCTACTATTGTTGCGTTACAAATTTAAATTTAATTACTTTTCTAGGCACAAACTAACAATAACTTACGTTGAACACGTTTTAGCGACCAAACCTCATTGCCTTACATTGAGTTGATAGCGTCCTTAAATTGTTCTGACCTTATTAAGCTAGTGACCATTTTTAATAAAATAATATGAGTTTGTTGGGGGCGTGGGTGGGAGAAGAGCCGAATATTGCTAATGTAAGACTCATTCATCTCATTTTTTGATTAAGGGTACAAAAGGACTCTTTATATTTAAATCTGCATATATACATATACACCACATATATATATATGGGACATATCATACGCAAACCCCATCTTAATATGAAAACCTTAAACTAAATCTCATCCACTTATTTTACTATCCTTTTTTCTGAATTATTTTTAAATCTCAGGACAATTTTGTCATTTCCATACTATCTATACTTAAACCTATCTTTCTCTCATAATCTATATCCAGACTTCTACTTTTCTTTAAACCCTCCCACCCACCTCTCCCTAACCTCTATCTCTCTTTTGATCTGGATGAACCAGAGGTTTGTTTCATCTCCGCCTGTAAACGAAGAAAACGCGACATTTGAAGATCTGAAAGATCTATTTGAAAGATCTGATTTGCGATGAACGTTTGCACTGATTTGCAGATCTGAAAGATCTGTTTGAAAATCTCGCAACATTACGGTGAAGAAGACGCAGCCTGCAAACATCAGGAAGCACCGGAGGAACATGAGGTTCGTATTTGTCTTCAATAAACCTGCTGAACCAGATCCTAATCGAGACGACGTAGCCTGCAAACATCAGGAAGCGGACAACCAGATCCCCCGCAGCCTGCAAACATCAGTTGTTTGAAGTTTTAAATCTCCCCACTAGAACCCCCACCACGACAGTACCTTCCCATCTCTGCCCTTCACGGTAAGTTGTACTTCTTTATTTTTGATTTTAGGGTTTTTTTTAATATGTATTGATTTCCAATTTTGGGTGGATTTTTGTGGTGTAGAAATCAAGAACATAATTTTTTTTAACTGTTTAATTTTTTGGTTTAGAAATCAAGAGCAGGGTTTTCATCTTGTTACCTCGAAATAACTGGTCTGTTCTTTTTGGATAGTGTTAAGGTTTGGTGAAGATGAATTTGGGTGTTGGTTTGTTTATGTTTTTGTTCAATTTTTGTCATGTTCGGTTTTGTGGATAGAGAATTGTTTTTTGATTTGTGTACATAGTTTTTACACATGTTTATTTGATTGTTACACATATGTAAACTGAATTTACACATGTGTAAACTGAATTTACACATGTGTAAAAAGTTGTGTTCATGTGTATATAAAAAATGTAAACTGAATTTAACATAGTTTCTGATGTCTAATTCAATTTGAAATACATAGTTTTTGATGTCCACAACTCGTATAATAAAAACTAGATTTGTTGTTTGATACTTTTTTCTTGAATTTGTTACTCAGATTTGTTAGTATGCTCGTATGAAAAGATTTGGGTTCAAAGGCTGGTTTCAAGATCTTGGCTCAAGATTTGGTTTCTACCCATATTAATTTCTGGATTTTCCCTAAACTTAACCCTAGTAATACTTTGATTGGCTTTTTTGATTTGTATATAGTTTTTACACATGTGTATTTAATTTTTACACAAGTGTAATACAAATATTTAAACTGAATTTACACATGTGTAAATGGACCTATAGATGGTTAAAGTCATGTGTATTTGATTTTTACACAAGTAATACTTCTGCTTTATGTATATTTTTTTTATTTATATATTTGGGATTTTTGGATGTAGATTTTTTTTTGTTCATTTGTGTTTTTAGGTTTATTTTAAAATCATGTTCAAGATTTTTGTTATTGTAAATTATGTGTAAAAACAAAGATCTAGAAACAATAATAAAAATAGGAGAGAGTGAGAGAGAGAATATTGCTTTATTAAACTAAGGATATAAATTTACCTTTTTAGGGGTATTTAAGAATTTAAAAAAGAAAAAAATTCCAGATTAAATGATAGCCCTAAATTAAAATATACAAATTGAATGTGTGGTTCATATAGAGTTTATGAGTTTTCACATTAAGAGGGGGTTTTCATTTGATACACCCCCTATATATATGTGCATATATATATATATATATATATATATATTGTATATATATATAGGGGTGAGTTATACTAAAAATTAGATTTTTTCTAAAAAGTCTAAAAAGTCCATGTTTAGGCATGATGTTCATTTATTTTAGGTATGGTGTCATGTTTTATTTTTGTGAACATATTTAAAAATTAAAAAACACCATGCCTAAAATAAATGAACACCATGTATAAACATGCACTTTTTAGACTTTTTAGGAAAAATCTTCTTTTTAGTTTAACCCAACTCTCTCTTATATATATATAGTGTGAGGTTTCGCTAAAAAGTCAAAAAAGTGTATAAAGTCCTTTAAAACGCTCATAACCGGCTCATACGAACTCCGATTTTACTCATTTCGGCGGCGTTGGAACCGTCTCGTCGAACTCTACGATCTTAGCTTGTAGGCTTTAGATTTTAGGGTTTATTTTTTGCCTTATGATTTAGCCTTAGGGGTTTAGCTTTTAGTATTTAGGCTTTGGGGGCGGGGGTTTTAGGTTTTTTTGGGGGGGGGGTGGGTGTTAGGTTTTTGGGCGGGGTTAGGTTGGATGTTTAGACTTTTGGGGGGGGGGGGGGGGGGTGGTGTTTTTAGACGACTTTTTTGGCTTTTTAGGGTTTTTTTTAGGATTTAGGTTTTTGGGGGTGGGGGGTTTTCGGTTTTTCGGGGTGGGGGTTAGGTTTTAGGGGGGGTGTGGTGTATATATATATGTATATATATACGGAATGAATCATTTGAGAACTCCTAAATATTTTAAGAACTCGCGAGAACTCGTCAAAAATCCAATCAAAACATAGGGAAGAGATATTTTGAAAACCCGTTTGAGTTGTGAAAACTCTCCAAAAAAACGTCTTTTCACATGTTTAAAAAAAATAAAATTGGATAACATTCTAAGCAACTTTTATAACATTTTCATCAAAAAATACAAAAAAAGCCGAACGGTTTTTTTTTAAAAAGGGACAAAAATCCACGTTTTACAAAAATTACATATGTTAAAAACACCAATTAACTGTATAAAACAAAACTTACATATGTTAAAACACCTTAGCATAATTTTAATTTTTTTTATAAAAACATTTGGTCGGCTCTTTTTTGATTTTTTTTATAAAAAGTTTTCAAACTACATATAAAAGCTTGTTAAAAAAAAACCTTGTAAAAATCCAATTCTTGGAGAGTTTTCAAATGTTTTCACAACTAGGAGTGGTTTTCATCCTATACATATTTTAGGTACGGTGACATGTTTTATTTTTGTGAACATATTTAAAAATTAAAAAACATCATGTCTAAAATAAATGAACACCATGTATAAACATTCACTTTTTAGACTTTTTAGGAAAAATCTTATTTTTAGTTTAACCCAGCTCTCTCTCTCTCTCTCTATATATATATATATATATATATATATATATATATATATATATATATAGGGTAAGGATTCATTGTTAACCCACTGTTATTGTATTAACCCAATTAACTCCGCCAAAATCAATTCAAATCATTATTTTTTTTTCCGAATAACATTATCACACCAATACAACGTCATTTTATTTTTTTGTATTTTTGTAAATTCGTAAGGGTAGGGAGAGTTTACATCAATGTAAAGATTTGCTGAAAACATAAAAAATATATTTTTAGCAAAAGATTACATTGGTGTAAACTTTCCTTACACTTGCGAATTTACGAAAATGCAAAAAATAACATCATGTTGCATTGGTGTAATAATGTTATTAAAAAATGATTTGGATTGATTTTGACGAAGTTAATTGGGTTAACACAACAAAAGTGGGTTATTAAAAATATATATATAGGGGAGGGTTCCAGAGAAAAGCATACAGTTACGCGAAAACCACTAAAAAAATTAATTTTAACCGATCATATACTAATATTTATTTTTTATTTTATTTTATTTTTATTTATTTATAAGAGTATCAATGTAATATTATACATTTTTACTAGAAAATCATTTAAGTATTGGTTTACGTATACGTAACACATAGTGTTACGTATACGTAAACAGAAAACAAAAAAATGTCAGTTACATATACGTAAAACATAATACGTAAAATATTTTTTTGGTAAATTGTTTCATATTATATTAATACACTTAGAAATAAATTAAAAAAAAATCTATAAATTATTTGATTGGCTTTTAGTAGGTTTTCTCGGTTTTCACATAACTTTGTGGTTTTCATATATATATAGGGAAGGTTTCTCTAAAAAATATAAATTACCTAAGAAAGCTAAGAAACAATCCTATTTATCAATTTTAATGATCAAAGGTTGAGATTCACGTGGGAAAACGGGGGGGGGGGGGTGTCGGAGCATTTATGAAAAACTCATAATTATTGATTTTTTTTTTCAAGTTCCCCCAATACAACAAACAAACAACAAGGAAAAAAATAGCTAAATAACAACATAACATCAAAATTGCAAAAAAAGGCACCAAACATCAACCATCACAAAACAACAGCATATCAATCAGCACAAAAACAAACCAAGACATGTAATTACAACATATTCAAAAATAACACATCATATAACAAAGCACAATGATGTAGTTGAATAATAAAAAATCAACACAAAGCTAGAAGAAAAAAATCATGGAGATGAAGAAGTTGAAGTTGCAGATGCAGACGATGAAGGCGCTCCAAATGTAGGATTAGAGGAGTGGATGAACTAGGGTTTGAGGAGACTAAAGATGGATAGAACTTTTGATTTTGCCTTTTTTTTAATGACGATGCAAACATGAAACTGGGTTTTGGATGCTATTGCCCTGGACCAAAATGCCCTTAAAGTCTACAATTTCTAATGTGTTACATGTTACTTCATTGTTAACACTTTTTATTTAAACATCTCGTTAATAAATAAGTAACTAGTGGCGTCACATGTCACAGTTCTATGTGTCTAAGATTATTTTTTCTTTATTAATAACTATTTAATATTTCTTTTATTAATTCCTAAATCTTCATTATTATTTGATATTTTTTTTATCAATTTTTAAATCTTCATTACTATTTAATATTTCTTTTACAATTCTTAAATTTTCATTATTAATTATTGAGTTAATTACATGGATGGTCCCTATGGTTTGGCCAAATTACAGTATGAGTCCCTAACTTTAAGAAATTATTGGTTTGGTCATAGCATACTTTGATTTTGTTAAACTGATGGGTCCCTGGCATGGATGGGGTTAAGTTTTTCTGTTAAGTGTGTGTGAAAAGACGAAAATGCCCCTAAGGTTAAATAAACATTTAAATATTAAACTATGTTTATATTCATGTGGGTCCCACCCCCTTCATCTCCCCAACTATGACCACCCTCCCACTTTCGTATCCGGTGACCACCACCACCGCACCCAACACAGTCGTTTTTCCGACCATATTCATCCTTTTACGGCTACTTTCAGAAAATTCAACCATTATCCAAAATCAATTGCTAACTTCCCCAAATTGCAAGCAAATTACTTCCATAAAAAAAAACCCCACCCTATTTGCCGGAAAGAACCAGACAAGCCCCCAACCGCCGGCAAAAGATCAAGGTATAGTGTAATTGCCATTGCAACCCCAATTTTGAAGACCTAGGGTTAGCAAAACCACTGTACATCCCTTAATTACGTTCCGACTCAATTTAGTTTTCAATTGACTAGCGGTGGCAGGCTATGGCAGCGGCATCGCCCTTTACTACATGCTTAACGACGGATTCAATTGTGGCAGTGGCTAAAGAATCGGGTCGGTGCAAGTTCTCAAGTTCGATCGGCAGGCTGGTTATACGTCACGGCAGGCGATTTAGCTTTTACCAGAGGCGCGACATTAATTGTATGAGAGGATTTGATGTTGTTGGAAAGAGGATATCTGAACGAAGTGTGGAGCTTGTCGACGGCGAAGATGGCGATGGAAGTGGATGAGGAGACGTCGTCGGAGCGGAGAGGTGAGTCGGTGTGGGAGAGGAGAGTGGAAGTCGTCGAGTTGGGAATCGGTGTCGGAGATTGATCGGTGGGTGGTGGTGGAGCTGTGGTGTCGGTGGCTGGTTGGGAATCAATGTCGGAGAAGACAAACGAAGGGGGGAGGGGACAGATCTAGGGTTTGGGGTGGGTTTAAAAGGGCTGAAATTTTTAATATTTAATTTGTTTTATTTATATTTTATTATTTTTTTAAATAAATGGGTATTTTCGTCTTTTCACACACACTTAACAGAAAAATTTAACCTCCATCCATGCCAGGGACCGTCAGTGTAACAAAATCAAAGTATGCTGGGACCAAACCCGTAAAATCTCAAAGATAGGGACTCAAACCGTAATTTGGCCAAACCACAGGGACTACCCGTGTAATTAACTCTTAATTATTTAATATTTTCTTTATTCAACCCGTATAAAACACAGGTTTCTAACCTAGTGTGTGTATACACACCCATCCATGTTTCCATAATCGGGCATTCCCTTTCCTTTCACATCCTTGATCAATCAAGGATTTCAATATTTTAAATCAAAACGGATTCGGATATCATCTTCCTCATTGGATTCAAGTTTATTTTACCGTCTCTACACATAATCTTGTGCAAATTACTTGCATGAAATAATTTGGTATTTAACGAGTCATGGATTCTCATTTCTCAATAACACTTTCAGATTAACCAGCCATTGATTCTCATTTCTCAATAACACTTTCTTAACATTTGAACAAACAACCAAAGCCATGATCTTTTGAAGCTCTTGGTTTCTTTCTGATTATCTACGTTAAATATGTTTTTTATACGCGGTTCTATTACTTTTTTAAAAGAAAATTAAACAAATTTGAAAAAAATATATATACCTAAGGTCCTAACTTTCAAGTGGTCCAAGAAGAAAGAGGATAACGTGACATACCCATATCCAAATGATACTTTGAAGAGGTAGAGGAGCATGATGTGGACCTTAGAGACGATGGTTGTAGTGTTTACGACTTTCATCAAAAGAAAACGACCCTCCATGGCTCCATTCACTCTATAATGTCTATGTAATATATAATATACATTCCTATTATTGTTTCATGTTATCAATTTTAGTTTATTTACCCTTATACTAGGTTTAAGTAACATAAAAAGGATTTTTTGATAACAATTAAAAAGTTTATTATGATTCAAAATGTTTTAACCGTTTAAGCCGAAAATAATACGATATTTTCGCATTTCTGAACCGTGTTTAGCAAGTCGTGCCAATAATCGTGTTAAACGTGTCATGTCTGTTAACAAATAAACATGTACAGAGAAAAGATAGAGACTCAATATTATTCAAATGAATATTAACTTACAAATGAAAAAAAGCAAACATTAAATAGGAAGCTAAATGGGCTAAAGCCCATAACAGACTAATTATGCTAACATCCCCACTTAAACTCACAATGCAACAGAAATAAACATTAAGAGTTTGTCACACAAAAAATGAAACCGAGATGTCGATTGAGCCTTGGTGAAAATATCTGCAATTTGCAAGGCTGATGGAACAAAAGGAAGTGAGATGGTCCCGAGCTGAAGATAATGACGAGTAAAATGACAATCTATCTCAATATGTTTTGTCCGTTCATGAAAGACAGAGTTCTTGGCGATCTGCATAGCACTTTGATTATCACAATGTAATGGGGTAGGCGAGGAAATGACAACCCCCATGTCTGACAGAAGCCATCGTAACCAAATAATTTCACATGTAGTCACAGTCATAACACGATATTCAGCCTCAGTGGAGGACCTAGAAACAACATCTTGTTTCTTGCTTTTCCATGAGATTAAGGAATCACCAAGGAAAATACAAACACCAGTAGTGGATTTACCATCATTAGGATCACTATCTCAATCAACATTACTATGGACACGCAATTCCATAGAAGATGTAGAGGGGAACAAAAGACTTTGAAACTGAGTGCCACGAAGATATCTCAAAATACGAAGAACAGCTCCCCAGTGAACATAAGTAGGAGCGGTAACAAACTGGCTAACCACATGAACAACATGAGCGATATCAGGGCGAGAAACTGTAAGATAAACCAAACTGCCTACAATGGTACGATATAGGCTTGGATAAGATAGAGTAACACCATCAGTGGGAGAGTAACGTGCGTTGGTTTCAAGAGGAGTGTCTGCAATTATGTTATCAGAGAGTCTCGCACGTTGAAACAGATCAGAAATATACTTCGTTTAAGAGAGAAGATATCCCTTTTTAGATTCAGCCATATTATCAAAACTGAACGACAGCAGAATAACCGCAAACTTCAAGTACCGCAAACTTCGTAATACCGCAAACTTCGAATATCGCAAACTTGAGGTAACCGCAAACTTCGAATACCGCAAACTTAGTAATACTGCAAACTTCAAATACCGCAAATTTGAGGTAACTGCAAACTTCGAATACCACAAACTTGAATACCACAAACTTCGAAAATCGTGACAGAAACAAGGTCCAAACATGTCAATCTGTCCAAAAGCTCTTCCAAATACACAATTCAGTTCAAATAAAATGAAATCCGTAACTTTGATACCTGGTTGGCAAACTTCGAAACCGCAAACTTGAGGTAATCTGAGCTCTACCCTTCAACATCGAACAAACCAAACAACGAACGAATCAACAACTGAGCGGAAGCGACAACAAAAATCTTCAATCAAGCATGAATCGATTAAGCTCTGATACCATATTAACAAATGAACATGTACTGAGAAAAGATGGAGACTCGATATTATTCAAGTGAAGATTAACTTACAAATGAAAAGAAAGCAAACATTAAATAGGAAGCTAAATGGACTAAAACCCATAACAAACTAATTATGCTAACAATGTCATTCATGTCATTGAAATGTTTATATTTAATTGTGTTAAACTTATAGTTTCGTGCCATTTTTGTTATCGAGCTAGTTACATTTACTTGTGTTAGACGTGCTTTTGTCATTTAACCCACTTACTAACATGCTTGCGTTAGTGTTTAAGAAAATAACACGTCTAGTTAAACGTGTCATATTTGTATCCAATGGTCCTGTTAACCATTTCCGGTTACAACCAGGTGTGTACATAGTGGTTTCCATCTCACATGAGATTCAGGGTTTCAGTCTCATGACGGATAATGAGATAGATTTAGAAGTAGAATTAGACAGATGCATATGTTTACCATTCTTAAAAAAAAACATTTTTGGTTTAATACAACATATTTTCACATCTCTAGCATCTACAAGGAATAAATATAAGAAAATTCTTATGTTATTTAATTAATAATCATAATAATCACATATGTAACAAATATAGAGAATAGAAAAGACGAGTGGGCACATAGGAAGTAGGGCAAGGGTATGATCTAGGAAACTTTGGTGAGTGTGTAATTAATTTCATTAAATTCGATGCGTATCATGTACTAAACTGTAAAGACATATCGGACCACCTGCCGTGGCCCGTTGTTTCGGGTTTACATATATTAATATTATATATTATTATTATTATTAATATTTATTCGGTAAAATATCAAAACAACTAATTTGTATTATAAAAATATATTTATAAAATTATATTTTCCCCCTAAATATAATTTAGTTAAAGTATTAATATGTGTAGAAAATATATGTCTACTTTTATAGTGCTAACAGGTTAACAATACTATATTCTCATTTGTTACAAAGATAATTCAAAAAAAATACAATTTCAAGAACATTTTTTTACATTATTTCTTAAAAAACGAGATAAAAACAAGTAAATGTAATAATATAAATTATTTTAAATCTTTTTAATTAAAAAATAAAAGATAAGTTAATTTTAGAAACACAATATTAAGAATACAAATACTTGTAATTGGTCTCAATGGTGTATTAGTCCTACTGTTGAATAAGTTGTAAGGGTCTCCTAATGGTGTCAATTGGTGTATGTAATTTTGTGATTATAGTATATTGCTAGATCACTTGGTTTTATGAATTTTGTAGTTGTTAAAAAAAACAAATTTTAGGTGATTTAAAAAAAAGGGGCAATTTCATATATACCCCTACAAAATTTGAAAAATATCATATATACCCAACCAAAACTAAAAATATCATATATACCCTTATAAACATGTAATAATATCATATATATTCATTTCATAAAAAAAACAACTTAAAAAGATGACCATTTTACCCTTATTTCTCTAAAACTTTAAAATTTCATATTTATCAATTTTTAACATTAAAATTTCATATTTACTCATTTTTAACTTTAGAACTTTATATTTAACCAAAAAACAATAGTTTTCTCAAAATACGATTTTGAATTTTTTCATTTCTTTTATAATTTAACCAAAAACAATATTACTAAATTTTGTAACTTTATCGCAATCACTACTTCTGAATCGATGCATTCTAAATGAGTTTGGAGAATCGTGATAGTCGCCATAAAAAATAGGAGAACAAGTGATCTTTTACGTATTGGATAAAACTAAAAAATTAGGTTATAAAAATTATGTAATGGATAAGGGTAAAATGGTCATAAAGTAACAAATTATTTAAATTGGGTATATATGATATTTTTACTTTTGGTTGGGCATATATGATATTTATCCATGTTTGTAAGGGTATATATGATATTATCCCTAAAAATGATGATTTACTTATAATATATGAAAGATGATTTGATTGTGAAATTGAGAGTATATTTATTGTACCTCTATATTTTTATTTTTTTAACTAACAATTTTTTTAAACTTAAATAACATCTAACGTTATACTTGTAAGGATTTGAATTCACATCATTTTTATGAGACAAACACCATACCACTAGACTACTATGTCATGTTTTATTTACTCTATTAATATTTATTTATTTTATTCTATAAAATATCAAAACAACTAATTTATAATATAAATAATTCATTAAGTCTCACAATAATTCAACTAAAGTTAAATATATATATTTTTAGAACGACATGTCGGTTAGGATGTCGCTAACCCCACCTAGCACAGAGTTTAAGTCCTGTCACAGAGGGTGTTTATGAAATTATGAATTGCACCTTGTAAGGATTAAACCTGTGTCCTTCACGAAAGGAAAAACTTATAACAAAACCTCCTGACCACCTGATCAAACGCCTGATGAGTAAAGTTAAATATATACTTACTTTTACAGTCTAGTATCATTTATTATTATGGAAATATATTCTTTTTGTTTTATCTGAGAAAGACGTACAAATAAAAAGACCAATTAAATATTGAGACGTGCGTGTTTATGGTGCGCCTTAATTAAAGGCCCTGATTTTAATTGCTAAATTATTGAGGTATGAGTAATTAAACAACGCATCAACAAAGGCGGCTACGTAGGTCGAAATAGAGAGAGGATGGATTGTGGAATCACAAATGATACGTTTTTTTGTGGTATTCGAATAGATCAAAGAACAAGTCTTTAACATGGGAGAAGTTGTGTAGTTTTAATTTGATGTAAGGTTTTGTTGTTTTGTTTTCGGTCTGGTTGTTGCCTGTCCGGTTTGGGTTTTGGCGTATTTCGTTTAATAAAGTTTGCCTTTCAAAAAAAAATTGATGTGAACGTAAAATATATTATAATATCGTTTCAAATGACGGGGCTTAACTTATGCGTAATGAAAAGAAAAATAACAGGGAAAATTACCAAACTATGATATGTTTTTATAGACTAAAAGTCAAAGATCATTTTCATAAAATTGGTGATCAAAATGTCTATTTAGGTAATTTTCCCAAAAATAATATGTATGTTATTTGCATGTTTTTTTTATTTGTTAACGTTGGAAGTTATTTGCAATGACTAACTAGAATAACAATGAGCTAGACAACACACAAATTTTAGAAATCTTAGTCACATACTTGATTATAAATCTGGGTTAGATACTCGTCACACACTTGTTACTCATTACTAGTGGTGTTCTTGGGTTTTCTCATTGGTTTCAAGTATACATGTTTTATGATATTATGTGCTTAAAAATTACATGTGGGGACTCCTATTACTAGAAATCCGATCTTAAACTCACACAAACAAACTTGAAAGATCAAATACTCAACTATACTTCAAATAATCTTATATTTAAATTAGTTTTACTTTTCTAACAACTTACGAACAATATATAATATATTTTTTAATATTATATAATATTCGGTTTGATACGGGTAAATGAGTATATGATTGATTTTGGGTAACCGCTTCGGTATCATCTAATACCATTTTAAATTTTGATAAAATTATTTTTTGATGCCCTATTCACAAACTCTAAGGGCATCAGGTACACCGGGCGGCGGGTGTGAGAGGGGTGTGAAGGACGTTGTTGGCGTGGAACACCGCCCCCTCCTTGGTGTGAGGGGGGCGTGGTTTGGCTCACGGCTGCTTCAACCCATTTTTAACCGTTGATTAATATTTAATATTAATCTTTAAACCCATAAACCCATTTTTAACCGTTGAAAGCCCATGCTTACATCACTCACACTCATACGGGTATACCCCTCACATGTGGGAGTCGTGTGAGAAATCTGGATGGGTGAAGTGGCGCCCACATTGCCTGTATTTTTTGCTCACACCACTTACACTCACATGGGCATACCTCATACCCTAAGAACAATTTTTATAACTCTCTTGATAATAATTGAAGGTACCACTGTCTATAAATGTGCACAAAAAAAAACGGGTTGGGAATCAATCAAAACCGAAACTGGTTAAAACTGAACCAAAAAAGCCGGTTTCAAATCGAGCCGGTTTCAAACCAAATCGATCATTTCTACTCAAAAACCCAAGCGAACCGGTTTAAGCCAAAGCCCGATGTTAACTAGGTTTGACCGAACTTGAATTGGTTTCAACTCGAATCTGAACCGATTCCTGCACTTCTTCTTGTCCGTAGTGTACCAATAAACAGACATGATATTTTTTTCGATCTTCTTGTTTATTTAAAAGTACAGATATTTAATGCCCAGACAAAAACTGCATTCTTACGTGGTAGTTACAATTAACTCGACAGTATATATTAAACTACTTGCACGACATGCATTAAATTCCCAAGGCCTTTGAACCGTAAATAAATCTACCGGAGTATCTCATTAATTAAACTATCAATTCAATAAGAATAAATTAATATGAAATAGTAGGCAAATATTTGAAGCTGACATTTGCTAGTAAGCCCCAGATCAACTGGTTTAGAAGCAGGTACCTTCATGACCTTTCAATGCGTATGTCATGAGTTTGAGTCTCACTTAGTGCAATATGTTCAGGTGGGCCATGGGTTTTTTCACAATGGGCCTTATGGTGGTGGGTTTCCCTGGATTGGTGGGCGGGCCGGGTCACAAGCGCTGTGTGCGTTCACGAGCGTGTGTGGCCTTTCGCCAATGGATTTACCCGGGTGGCCGAACTTATAGTATTCGTTGACTGTTAAAAAAAAATAAGGCGAAACTATGACATGTATTTTACAAAAAACTATCTCTATTGTGGATTATATGGTTTGCACAATTCAGTCAGTGTAACCCAAGAAATGTACTAGTCATTACGACGAATTGTCATAAGCCACAAAGCTTTTAGGTATATATATTTTTAAATTTTAAATTATTTCTGAACTCAGTCGTTTTTAAAACGGTTTAACTAGTGGTGTTAAACGGGTCGTCTTCACGAGTTGGTGGGTTCAACCCATCACAAACCTAAAAGTTGAACTAGACGTAAAAACATGAACATAACACAAAAACGCTCCGTTTAACCTGATTTTTTCATTCTTTTGCATATTAATATTTAAAAATTACATTTTTTCAACCGAAAATGCAAATGTATATAAACAGTTATACTTTAATTTTAAAATCTTATGTGAATTTATGTTTAACTTTAATAATTTGAGATAAAATACTTAAACAAATTTTTTTTTTCAAAAAAAACACAAATTAAAAAAAATATATAGGTTAAACGGGTCAATCGTGAACTTGCAGGGTTGACACGAACACGACCAGTTTAACTAGATGTGTTCATGGGTTCGATCCGAAACTAATACGAGCCCTTTTATACTAAACTCAAACTCACAAATTTCGTGTTAAGTTCGTGTCAAGTTCGTGTCGTGTCAGAAATTCACATCCCTAGGTTTAATAAGTGGAATACGGCTGACTCAATTACTCATCAGATGTGTTAATTTTTTTCGTACCGTTTTTATTAATACAAAAATATGTATTTCTATACATTAGAAGTTTTGAGCTTGCTCAAAATTAAAACAATTAAAAAAAAAAAAACATCCACAAGTGTCATGTCAGACGACCGCCAACCACCGCCGCTCATTATTTATTACCACCACCATGTTTTGATTGACGGTATAATTAACAACTTAACGTGAAGTTAACGGAGGATTCACGAGTACGTGTAACATAGATGTGGTTGATGCTTGATACCTTACGTTAGGTTGGATTGACGGAGATGGGTAACGGTGAGTGGTCCTTGAATTTGAATTGAATGTGTCATGGACATGGTCGCCATTGCTGCATTGATTATAAGTTTACATATATGCAACTAGGGTTGTTCACGAACCGAACCGAGCAGACCTTTACTCTTGCTTGGTTCCGTGCCGATCGGCTCGTTTACAACCGAGCCGAAAATCGAACGAGCATTAACCGAGCATTAATTTTCTAAGCAAGCGGCGAGCGATTTGACAACCCTACTGTCTAGTGTGCCCTTCGAATTGCAGAGCCGCAAAAGCTGATCGTCGCTCGGCGTCGCCGATAGTGAGCCGCAAATGCTGATCAACTGACCAAGAGGAAGAGACGATTTGAGACTTGAATCGCAGAACCGCAAATGTTGCTCGTGTGGGTGGCGTCTGATTAGGGTTAGGGATTTTAGGTAGAGACGATTTGACACTTGAATTGAGGAGAGGGCTCTGAGGGTGAACTAGTGAAGTAACTTAATTACTAAAGAGTTTTTTTTTATGTTTTAAGTTGGGCTACTCTTGACTCACTATTAGGCTGGCAATTTTTGACACGGACCTGTTAACACGACACGACACGTAATTACCATGTCTCGTGTTTGACCTTAACAGTTTTCGTGTCTTAAACAGGTCGACACGGTTAAATTCGTGTCTAAACAGGTTAAAGACATGTTAACCTGTTAAGACCCGTTAGTGACATGTTAACACTTAACATGTCTCGTCAGAACTTATAATTGTCTTTAATGGATGTTTTGATTTGACTTTAATGAGTTTTTGTTTTAAAAATGTTTAGGATTTATTATGTTAATGGATGTTATGATTCGACTTTTTAAATTTTTATGAAGTTTTGGCATTTTTTCTTTCATTACATATGTGATATTTAATGCCTCTTTAAACAGGTCCCTTAACAGGCGACCTGTTTCTAAATAGGTCGTGTTCGTGTTTGGAAAAAATAACACGAACACGACCTGTTTAGAAACATGTCACCTGTTAAGGGACCTGTTTAGAGAGAGAATAAATATAACATGTGTAATGAAAGAAAAAATGCCAAAACTTTAAAAAATTTTAAAAATTCGAAACATAACATCTATTAACATAATAAATCATAAACATTTTTAAAACAAAACCTATAAAAATAAATCAAAGCATCCATTAAATACATTAAGAGTAAAATATAAAACATCCATTGGGCTTAGCCTGGGCCTAGAATCTAGATGTAAATAGGATGTTAAATGTTAACATGTCACTAACGGGTCTTAGCAGGTTAACATGTCTTTAACCTGTTTAGACACGAATTTAACCGTGTCTTAACGTATCGACTTGTTTAAGACACGAAACCCGTTAAGGTCAAACACGGGACATGTTAATTACGTGTTGTGTCGTGTTAACAGGTACGTGTCAAAAATTGCCAGTCCTAAACACAACAGGTCATCATATCTTATCGTGCCGTGTCTGACATGTTATGCCAGCCCTACTCACTATAAGAAGTTCCATATTGGATTGGGCCAAAAGAGTTATTTATAAATGTTTAAAATACTAATTCATTATTTTTATATATATATATATATATAAATGTTAAAAATTAATTCGAGCTAAACAGAACGAGCAACGAGCGAGCGTACATTTGCTCGTGCTCGGTTCGTTTACAAACCGAACCGAGCCGAAATCGAAGGAGCAGATTTTCAAGCATTTTTTGAACGAGTTCAAGCGAGTTTCGAGCGTCGAGCATTTTGGACAACCTATATGCAACGGTCTTTTGCAAAATAACTTTGCCCACATGATCACACTTAATTATGGAGTTCTCTTCTCATCCACAACCAATGTGCCCACAAACATGCTGATGGTATTTGAGGTGGATAATTATTTATGAGCACAACATCTCTCATGTCCACGACTGATGTAGGATTTGTCTAAGGTGTTACACTTTTTGTGGTCCATCTAAACTCTACTCTTAACCTTCATCAAGAAATGTTGAAAACGTTGCTAATGTACATCGAAAGTGTTATTTATTTTTTTGTTATTAATTCATTTAGGTTATTGAGATTTATTTAAGACCAAATGGAAATCTGAATTGTAACATTTCTTAAAATTTCGTGCCAAAAAATTAAAAAAATATAAAGTACAGGGACTATAAGCGCAATTACATCAAAGAACAAGGACCAAAAAGTGAAAAACTCAAAATTCGGACGGTAACGGACCATCACTAATGGTAACGGTCCGTTACGAGGTGGCCACGCGAGTAATGATGACACGCCAAGTGTCCCGTGACTAACAGATTGATTCTGACGTGTGGAAACCTTATGACGGACCGTCACGCCGCAAAACGACTAGAGGCTGACAGGTGTTAACTGACTCGCCAACCCTAATTCGGTGACAGACCGTCACCATCGGTAACAGTCCGTTACAACCCAGCGGTGACGGACCGTCACCATCTGTAACGTCCCGTCACATCCGCCAAAAGTCACTATAAATATCAAGGTCGGGTTTAGTCACTTTCTCACATCAAAACTCGAATTCCAGAGTTATTACCTGATATCCCACTATCCTAAAACCATTCCCACTCGTACGTTTAAGTTCCTGAAGTGCAGGATAGTCCTAGAAAGGATCAAGAAGCTAGGAAACGCTCATTTGGAGAAACCAAGCTAAGTTGTTTAGCAAAGACGCTGCCCGCTTAGGCACTCACTCTAGAATATTCTTAAGCTGAGACTCTATCAAGGTGAATACTTGTATTTTTATAAAACGATTTCAAAACTGAAAAGGTTTTGATTGTGATATGACTTGAATGAACTAAACCAACCATTGGTCGCATAAGGTGATTTACTATATAGCAGTCAGCCCATAGAGTCACGTATATATACACGTGTTACAGATGAGACGATGTAACAGGGCAAGAGGTTGAACCCATGGTTGTTATGAAAGACCTATCGTTTGAGGCGTAAGACAGAATATTGAATAAACGTAAAATCATATCTAAGGTCCCTAGTGTGGCTGGTGGTTAGAAAGTTGATTGTGTAAATTGACCGGAAACTATGGGCAAATTGTCCTATTTATTCATGTTTGTCAGATTATGATTTCCAATATATTTGTATTCACCAGTTTATACTGATAAAATATTTTCAAACGTTTTTACGTGTAACCAAGGATGAATTGATATTGAAATAGCCATGTGATAACAAAGAATAATGATGTCATGAATAAGGGAACGTCCACCCTAGACATCAGCTTGAAAGAAATGGCTCATGTAAACCTTAGTTTTGTAAAATAAATGTTTGTATACAATATCAGGGTTTATCTCTGTTTATGAAATGAAATGAAACGGGAGATTCCCCGTCTTTTGAATAGATCCTGAGTTATTAAAATATTCCGCTGTATTTATAAATATCTGATGAGATAAAATAAGAGGCATGTACCAATTGTTGGTCGCACACCCGGGTAAGCTAAATCCGGGGTGTGACACGAATAAGGTTCTATATGATTTAGGAGGTGTGAAGTGCATAATTATTTAGGCTTAATTTGATTTCCAACTTTCATGAACAACATGGGTCAAGCCGGCAGTGCCCCTTTGCGGGGTCCAAGGGAGTAGCATCCCTAGTTGGATTCAACATGCAACACACGTGGCGACCTAAAAACTGATTACCGGAGTTCAAAGCCACTAGAGCTGGCTTTTGATCTACCCGGTTGGTAGAAAATGCACCATGAGTAGGAACTAAGTGATCAGTAAGAACCGGTGTTCGTGCCTCCCGCCAACCATTAGTAGCACCCTATTGATAGAAGCCAATCATCGGTAATAACTAAAATCGTACTAACAAAGTCAACAATAGGAACTACCAGTAACCAATTACCTGAATTAACCGCCAACTGGTATGTACACTTTCAACAAACATTGTGATGGTTCCTTGTCTATATAACACAATCTTCGGTCTATTTCAGGGATAGTTTTTTAAAACATAAATATTTATTTTAGTTCTAGATTTTTTTGAATTATCGATTGAGATTTCGAGTGAGCCGTTAAAATACTTCAATTTGAAAGTAATAAAACTTTAGAAACCAAAAGATTACCTATAATATTTAACCTACAAAAAAAGCTACCATGAGCAATGCTTTTAGAACTGGACCGGATCGGCTGGTCGGATCAAGAACCGGACACCTAACTGGTCCGGTTGTGTGTAGTTGAAATGTTTTTACTGAACCGACCGGTTACCGGTCGGACCGGATTCAAACTTTTTTTAATTTTTTTTTTGTATTTTTTCCTTTAAAATCTCATTTTCTAATTAATTTATTATTTCAAGTTGCATATTTTATTTATTTAAACCTTTATATGTTATTAAAATTAGAAATTTACATAAAACAAAAAATATTTTTACATTTTGTATCTATATAAATAGTTTTAATTATTATATTATTTATAACGTCATCTGGTTCTTAAATTTGATCTAACCGGCTCGGCCAATGACCTTTTAAGACGGCCGGTTCAGTGCCCGGTTTGGTTATGAAAACATTGACCATGAGTTAGAGGGAAAAAATGCCTTCCAATTTCATCATTTCTTTTGGTTAGGTTTACTTTAAGCTGAGAAGGTTTATGGAAACAATTAAACACTCAAATTAGGTTCTTGATGTTCGAACCATTCACCAAAAAATATTGCATGAATAGCGTAATACAAATTAGAAATTTAGTCCATCCAGCCTCGTGATTTGGTACCTGCACAATGGAACAAAACAACCCGATTTCTTCCATAGAAAAGAAACATTTTTGTTTGTTTAATAATTAATACTAACAATATGTAACTATTTAATCCTACATGTTATACAGGTGATGCATAATTAAAGAATATCAATAAGATATGTCCAAAATTAAAATTTGTACCTCATACGATATGACTGGGTGTAACAATTTATATACAAAAAACATGCATTTTAGATTTTTTTTTAAAATGCCATATACAAAAATTAGTTTTGTAACTTTCACATGTACTTTTTATAAGTCGGAGGACTTTTATATTCCAAAATTAGAATGAAAGATTTTTTCCTTAAAAAACCTTCTATACTATATAATAAATAAAAATCATTTATACTACGTGTCACGTTCACATCTCTTCTCACTATTTTTTTTCGCCTCTCTCTCACACCTCTCATTTTTTCTAATAATGATTTATATTTAAAGAAAAAATATTAATTATACTAATAAAACACATTTATTTTAAAGTATACTAAATAGAAATTAATGTATTCAAACCGTGTAATATACGGGTTTTTAAAAATATAAACTTTTTATTAGTAAGTATATAACATTACATTTTATCAACTCGTGTAATACACGGATTTTTTAAAATATAAATTTTTTATTACTAAGTATATAATATTACATTTTATCAAAATATGTAATAAACAAAATTTTAACCTAGTAAGAATATATACTTTTATAGTATTATTTCTTTAAAAATAACCATTCAGCTTTCATAATATGCTTCAATGTTATAAAATTTGATATATAATATGGACCATTATGATGCAACTTATGCCATGTCATTATTTTTTAATATTTAAATTTAAAAATCGACATAGATTAAAAAGCAAGTAACATGAATTTTTATTTTTTAAAAATAAACTAAACTATATAACTCAAAATTTTTGAGTGACTTTATCCTACACCAAAAGCCGTACATAAATTAATCTAAATTAGTAAAAATAAACAAGTTTTATTTTTAAAATTTATCACGTTTTTTAACTGGTAATGAGTTGCTCTTAATTATTATGGCCATAATTGGATAGTCAGCATTAACTTTATTAGGATCATGAATGATCTAAATTGTATCTGTACCTTAAATTGCACCTCCTAATTTGTCCCCACATGATATTAGGCCCCTCGAATACAACTCAATAACATATAATATAACACTTATTAATAATACCGATTATCATTAAATTAAAAATATTATCTGCTTAATTTTAATTTTAATTTTTTTTACCAGTAACAAAAATTTGTTAAAACAAAGTAGCCACAGGCCCACACTAGCAAGAAACTAGAACATGACAAAGAACAATTACATACGTTAAAATCATACCAGTTTCCCCAATTTAAGAATTGTAAATTACCCCGATATTTTATCCAAAGCAAAGAGCTCGCCACGAGATCTTCAAAAATCGATTCTGGAGTTCGAGTTTTGTGAGTGAAACATCTCTCATTTCTCCATTTGCAAATGTGCCAAAACGTTGCAAGGATTATAGCGTTACGATATTTTCGAAATACTCCATCACCATTAACATTATGGGAGAGCTGCAGCAGCTGTTGGATCGAACCCAAATCCGCCACCGAACACCTGCACCATTTCTGAATCATATTCCATATTTCTTTTAACATATTAAAATTAATTTTAATTATTTGAGATTAAAGTTAGCATATTAAAATTAAAAAATTATATTGCATACACCACCGCAGATTCTCTCACACTCCCCAATGGAGACAAAGAAAGAGGATGCACAAACGTTTAACCTTTTCCTTTATCTACGCCGCTCACTGTCTCATTCAAATTTCTACTTATTTCACTTTCTTCCCTTTTCTTTTTGTTTCTTATAGAACCTACCCTCTAACCAGAATACAAAGTTTTCCATTCATTCTAGGATTATAATCGGAGCTTGAGTTCGAGCTTGGATCGTTTTCATTTTTATACGTAAAGTTTGAGCTCGGTTCGTTAATAATTTTTTAAACTTAACCTTGGTTTGGTCTTGACTCATTCATTATTTATTAAATATTTATTATTTTATTTATATACATGTATAATTATTTTTATGCATATTTATAATATATAACAAAATATATATTACTTACTTATTTTCGTTATAATTTTATGTATCATAATATTTATTATGTATTAGATATTATTATATAAAAAATATTATATTCATATAAATAGTATGTTTCTTTAGGCTATGAAGTTTAATCCAACTTGATATGTGAAGTTAGGGCTCAAGCTCGTTTATTATATGTGCTCCCATTTAGTCTCGAGTTCGAGCTCAATCTTGTTTAAACTAAGTTCCATTTTTATTCATCCGATCTCGAGTAGCTCATCATCAATCATAGAATATCCTACAAAAACCAAATTTTACAAGATAGTTTTTATTTGTTTTAAATCTTTTATAAACTATATATTATCATGTTAATTATTTATTCTATGCGAGCTCTAAACCATTGAGACTGGCCAAACCAAAGCAAGTTGGTCCGTTGGCTAGTTTTACCGTTCAGTTTTGACGATTTTACAGCTTAACGGTTCAATGGACAGTTTGAAACTTGAAATCGGTTTTTACTTTTATTATTGTATTATTTTCTTATTTTTAAATTATTTAGTTATGTATATGTACTACGTTAATAAACCATTGTTAATATTTTAAGATTATAACACAAACTAACAATTTTAGAAAGATAATTTGGTTTAAGCCATCAAACCGTTAAACTGCTAAACCGTTAAAACCGGTTGGTCTGGCCGGCCCAAACAATCCATCCAGTTTGGACCATCAGGTTTCCATAAACAGTCTCCAAAAAGACTATAATCCAAAACCTGGGGGGCGAAAATAAAAATATTCAATTTTCGGCAAGTAGAATTCGGTGTGCATTTAAGTAATAAAACTTTCATATTTCTCGATAAGAGTAGTTTTACTGAAAACGAAGAAGAAGGTCAGTTTGGTAGATCTGTCCATAACCAAGGGCATTTTCGTCAACTAAAAATACCCCAGCAAACTGCAACACACAACAAAACCGTGAAGATGAAAAAGATCACACAGACACACACACCTTCACCTTCACACACAGAAGAAGAGTAACCGTTTTCATGGTTATAATACCTCCATTTTCAGATTCCTGAATCTGAATCTACTTTACAGACGGTAATGTTCATCTCTGTGTGGTTACTGTTACTGTCCTTTTTGAATTTTTGATTTTGATGCTTTTGTCGAATATTCAAGCTGTTGTAGCATCGACATAAATGGAAATTTGATGCTATTATTGTGTTTGACAGATGAATTCCATTATTGAATGCTTGTACGTTTGTTACGTTGAGTTATCTTCTCAACTATTTGCTGTCATTTGTTTGTATATACCAACTCTGAATGAAATTAAATCCGTGAACCGTGATGTAATGTGTTTTATCTTTTATCTGTGATTTGTTTCGTAATCTATGGTGGATATTCAACGAATCAGACGATCCAACTCAAAACGTCATGTCATTTGATTGATTTAATTGATAGTGTGTTTGTTTGCACTTAATTTTAACTTTCACAACTTTATTTTCATTAGGTTTAGGGTTTTACCTTCGATTCTTATTTTCTTATCCTATTTATCATAATAACGTGCAGATCGTAAACGTGTTTCGAATAGATCCGTTTCATTTGGTATTCATGCTTTTGAAATTGTAAGGATGAAGGTGTCGTATATCATGTGCTTCAATCCAGTGCATTGAAAATTGTGTTCAGGTTTCAGAGATCCTGATTTTGGAATTACTTGCTTAGACAGTTGCAGATGCGAAATATCCTTACCAAATTGGGTGAATACGAACACCTCCTCGCCTGTTTTGATTCCTTTTCAGAGGTTCTACATTTTTAGAAACACTTTAAGTGGCGATACTCTGGTGAAATTTTACCAGTCAAAAGCGTCTTATCCCTAATTTTGGAGGTATTCAGTTAAGCTTTTGTTACGAGACAGCTTGCAATTTCTACTCGCGTGTCTATGAAGAATCAAAACCTGGTGGTGGGGGCCGATTGACTCCAACACAATAATGCAAATTGGTTATTGTTCTAGTTAAAAGTTTATGTACAAATTTGGGGTAGAGCTGGGCTGGAGCTATTCGTATTGTGAATGGGCTCAGTGAGTAGAGAAGAGTACATGGAGAAGGTGGACAAGGGTTCAGATGCTGCTGAGAAAGTGGTGGTTGCTGTGAAGGCATCTAAGGAAATCCCCAAGACTGCTTTAGTTTGGGCTTTGACTCATGTGGTACAACCAGGACACTGTATTACATTGCTTGTGGTTTTGCCTGCACAAAGTTCTGGTAACATAATTTCTTGTTTGCCACTTGCACTGTATGCTTTTATGACCATATGCTAATTTTATTTTTTCAGCTCCACAATTATTGGTTGATTTTGTGAAAACAGATTTAGATTTTGCAAAAATGCAAGTTCTATCTTTTAAACATATTTTATTTTATAGTTTTTGTAGTATTTTATTTAGTAGTTTTGGTCAATCAAGCAATCTGTTTTTTTTTTCCAATGTAGGTAGAAAATCATGGGGTTTTCCAAGATTTACTGGGGATTGCGCTAGTGGCCACAGGAAATCTCATGTAGGAACAAGTTCAGACCAAAAAGTCGATCTTACTGATTCCTGCTCCCAAATGATTCTTCAACTTCATGATGTTTATGATCCTAATAAGGTTTGTTTGTCAAGAAATAATTCTTATTGTTTAATTATCTTTCTGGTTGATAACATAATCCTCATTGTGATATGATTATATTACAGATAAATGTGAAGATCAAAATTGTTTCTGGATCACCATGTGGAGCAGTAGCTGCCGAGGCTAAGAAAATTCAAGCTAACTGGGTTGTATTGGACAAGTATGTTCAAACTAAATTCTTTAGTTTTTTTTTTCTTTTGATATTTCACTTAGCAAAATTAACTTTTGCAGGAAGCTCAAACATGAACAAAAGAGATGTATGGAAGACTTACAATGCAACATTGTGGTAATGAAAAAATCACAGCCAAAAGTTCTTCGTCTAAATTTAGTTGGATCACCTAAGAAGAAACCTGAAGCTGACTGTCAACTGCCTTCAACGAAACAATCATCTGAAAAACAAACAAAAAACAAAAACTCGTCTCTTGATTCTGTTCGTGGGACCGTTGTTACTCCAACAAGTAGCCCTGAAGTATTCACTGCAACTGAAGCCGGAACCTCATCAGTCTCAAGTTCTGATCGGGGTACTTCACCGTTTTTTATCCCTGTAACCAACAGTTTGTTAAAAAAGGATAAATCACTAGGCGAAAAAGAAAGTCGGGATCTCATTGAGTCAAGTTCTGACTCTGAAAGTGAGCATTTATCATCATCTTCATCTAGCTTAAGGTTTCAACCATGGATGGTGGATATTATCACATCCAGCTGTCAATCATCTCAAAACAGGGAAGAAAGTTCACAAAGATATAATTCACTAGAAACTTCTAGATCTCAAGACATGTTCAGGAGGTTATCTAAGCTTGATAGAGACAGCGAGCATGGAAGCCATAGAAGTGACGTTGAATTTAACGGTAATGTTAGAGAAGCAATATCTTTCTCTAGAAACATACCTTCGGGCCCACCCCCTTTGTGCACAATATGCCAGCATAAGGCCCCAATATTTGGAAAACCGCCAAGGTGGTTCACTTATGCTGAGCTGAAGCTTGCCACTGGAGGATTCTCTCAAGCTAATTTCTTGGCTGAAGGAGGATTCGGGTCAGTACATAGAGGGATACTTCAAGATGGCCAGGCAGTTGCTGTCAAGCAACATAAATTAGCAAGTTCTCAAGGGGATCAAGAATTTTGCTCAGAAGTTGAAGTGTTGAGCTGTGCTCAGCATCGAAATGTTGTTATGTTGATTGGATTTTGTATAGAAGACGGAAGGAGGTTGCTTGTTTATGAATATATATGCAACGGATCACTGGATTCTCATCTTTATGGTAATTTCTTAACCACAACCCTATAATGTCCAGCATGATATCTTCAAATTTGTCCATAGAGTTATGTTTAAATTTGCTATGATTAAACAGTCGGACTTTTTTTAGGATGGCGAGTGCGCTACTTTTTGGTGACTGTAACCCTAATCTTTATGTTATTTACAGGACGTCATCGAGATCCTTTAGAATGGGCTGCACGACAAAAAATTGCAGTTGGAGCTGCCCGAGGCTTACGCTATCTTCATGAAGAATGCAGAGTTGGTTGCATTGTGCATCGTGACATGAGGCCAAACAACATCCTAATCACCCATGATTTTGAACCTCTGGTATATTCTTCTTTTAGTTACATTCAATTTAGATGCAATCCCCACAAGCTTTTGTTCTTTAGATACAATTTCGATATATTAGCAATTAACAAACAACAAACAAACAAACGTACCAAGTAAAATCTCGCTCGTAACATAGCTATTGGTAGGGATTAACAATACATATAGTTATACTTTTTGTTTTACTGTACAAAAAACTAAAAAATAAAATCTAGGGTATGTGTGTGCATACCCTTGACTCCTTTTAGATCCACCCCTGGTTGAAATGCCTTTTGCTCAGCTTTCTAAAACTGAAATATGGACTTTTAAGAGTTGAACTTGGTGAAAAGTAAAAGCTAAAAGATGCCTCATATTTTTTTTTTACAAGGTAGGAGATTTCGGCCTAGCGAGGTGGCAGCCTGATGGTGACACTGGGGAAGAAACAAGAGTAATAGGGACATTTGGGTTAGTCTTTAATGTGGATTTGTTTCTTCTTGTTTGCACCATCTCCATAATATTGTGAATAGTAATAGAAATAATAATGTGTTTGTGGTTTTTAATTAGATATCTGGCTCCAGAGTATGCACAAAGTGGCCAGATCACTGAGAAAGCTGATGTGTATTCCTTTGGAGTTGTCCTGGTGGAGCTTGTTACAGGACGAAAAGCAGTGGATCTTAACCGACCTAAAGGCCAACAATGCCTCACAGAATGGGTGAGTTTTAGGCAACGATTAGAAGTTCATAAACTGGTATCAAATATAGATGTGTCAATTTCAACCCATTTACTTATATATGGGTCGATTTGGGTTATGTTATAACCCAAAATTTGAAAAGATTAGCTAAAAATGAAACTGGGTGGGTTGAAAGTCTTATAGAGTGTATTTTTAATTCGAACATTTAGAATAATACTGTAATATAATATCTGTAACCATATTTAACACATTGATTATTTATAAAAAAAAATTTAAAGAGTGAAGTGTTTGTTGGATCAAGCCAACTCGACCTATGTGCACTAGAAAAATACTCTTATCAACCACAACCTGTTTCAACCCGTCACCCGATTCGCCTGGAGTTAAAAAAAACACATTTCAGCAGTCAGAAAAATGATTTCTTTTCTTTTTCTTTTTTTTTTAATTTGCGGTTATGTGAATAGGCACGGCCATTGTTGGAAGAAGATGCGATAGATGAGTTAATTGACCCACGCTTAGGGAACTCTTACTCGGAACAAGAGGTTTATTGCATGTTACAAACAGCTTCTCTATGCATTAAAAGAGATCCACAGTTACGTCCTCGCATGTCACAGGTACTTCTTGGTCTTAGTACTATTGTATTCTCTTTTTCCCCGCATCAAAACTGGTTTTTAGTAACTTAAAAGCTTACAATAGTATGCCAAGTTTCAAAAATATGTTTGCCCATTTGACTAGTTGGTTTGAAGTAAATATTCAGTCACTAAACTTTTGTTTCACTTACTGAAATATTTCACCATTTTGGAGAATGTGAAATAACTTGTACAATTTAATCACAGAAACAATATAAGAACATCTGACCGTTGGCTTCTCCTTTACCTGTACCGCACCATCCACCTTTGTCAGGTTATTTCAAGTCACCGTTTTCACTTTTCTGGAGACCTCTTTAAAAACAGTAAAAGCACTTTACACATGAAATGACTAGAAAAGAAGCCAACTCATCTGAAACTGACAGTCAAATCAAAAGTTATCGTTATTTGTATTTTTATACACTTTTCTTAGATCCGGACTTGCTAGTCGGATCCGGAACCACCTACACAATCAGTCTGGTTGAATACTTTTGAACCTCTTCATTTACGCCGGCTAGTTAAACTGATCATGGTTAGACTGGATTTTCAAATTTTCTTTTATTTTTTTCTTCCAATGACTATATTTTGTTAACATTATGAATCTATAATAAAGATAAAATACTTTTATATTTTATTTTAAATTTGTTATATATTTTTTAATTTTTAAATTATTTATGACATCATCTGGTTTTGAAACCGGTTTGACTGGACTGGTATGACGGTCAGTTAGATTACCGGTTTTGTCAATACATTTGGTTCAACATGCTTTCTTTTTCAAGAATTTCTGTTCTACAACCTTTGACCCAACTAGTTCATGGGTCAATGATCCATGGGCAAACTTTAGTTTAACCCAACTAGTAAACGTGAACTTCTAAATTCAAATTTTTGTTCATTTTACAAGGAGTTGACAAGTAATTAACAATAATCATATTTGTAAGGTGCTACGAATACTAGAAGGGGACATGATAATGGATTCGAGTAACGATGATGGGAACCAGAGTGGTAGGATTTATATGGATCGTCAACAGAGTCCAACAAGGGAGACGCTGGTGGACGGGTTGAGTAGCAAGGTTTCTCTAGACTCGATGCGGCCTACTTATTGGCAAAGAGAAAAGGCCAGAAGGACAGCATGTGAAGATCGAAGGTAATGTCGATGCAATAACCTAAATGTCCACGTCCAACCTTTTTGGTTCATCTTGTATGCTTTTGTCCTTGTACAGGACATGATTGGTTAGTGTTTTTGTAATCATTCTGAATGAAGAAACAACTGCACAAAGTGTTGGTGAATATATTCTTTTCAATCTAACCAGACCTCTTATGCAGATTCAAGATCCCATCATTAACACAATAATTACTCAATCCAGCCTTGATCAGATTTTGTTAAAAATTTGAAGTCTGCTATAAATACACCAGTGATGCTATATAGACATCATATGCCATCGTACGGGTCATATGACATGACGAAAATGGTCATACGGGATGTATAGTTTGACAACACCACCTCATACGATCCGTATGACCATTTTCGTCATATCATACGGCCCCGTATGACATGTCAGTGGGGTTGTGTTAGTGGTATTCCTTTAGACACAACCAAAAATTATATAATTACATCATTTTCAAACAATTTTGAGTTCCATTATGTGTAAGATTGATTGTGACACCAGGTTATCTCCTATCCATATGAGAGAAACTGGGTCATAAAAGAATGTTTGGCCTCAAATATCACTCAACGTGTTTTAAACGTATTGATTGTACCAAAACAGATCCATGAGCTCCTCGTATGGTTTGGTATGAGGGGCGGGTATGCGGGATCTTGTAGCATGATCTTTACCAAAAGAAATTACAAAAAAAAACAGAAATTATGAAGAAATCCATCAAACAGTAAAACTAAACACAGAATGATTAAATAAATTCAACGCAACTGAGCACTAAAACTGGAGATTAACAAACATAAAACACAGCTATTGATACTGAACGCAGTGTGTTCAAATAAATTCAACAAATAACTTTGTTTGGTGCACAAATCAATTCACAAATAGGCAGTAAAACTGAAAACTAACAAACATAAATCACCAATTGGTACCTTCTACGACGAAGAAGCAACCAAATAACCGCCTGCTTCAACTCCGTCTTCATCTAAACACAGGTTATCCGTCCTCCTCAAAACACCGTGAACCACCACAACCACCAGCCCTACCAAAACCGACACCAGTATGTTCTTCGTGGCGCCAGTCAACAACAGCAAAACAAGCGTTACAACAGATAGAACCGTCAGGACCACACGATCATCAATCAAACGGTGGAAAATCACAAGAGGCTCGTCGCGGAGGAAGTAGAGGAACAGCCAGGCCGCCATCAACACCACGAACACGATCAACGAGATCGGTTGCCATAACAGGCTTAGGAACAGAATCAAGAGCATAATTATGGCGTAGTTCATGCGGAAGTAGCCGATGTTCGTTTTAATACGTGGAAATGCTTCGGAGACGCCGTGAGGGAAGTTAATCGAAGCGAGATTGAACATCTCCTTCCATGGCCGTCGTGTGCCGAGGCCGGTTTTTATGCGTTCTTTTGCGCGGGATAGGTATTCGAGATTGGTGCCTCCGCCGGAAGAGGTCGGAATCGTGCCGTACGTCGTCATTGTGAGAAACGGCGGCAAGGGTTGCGATATTTTAGAGTGAAAATGGGGCGGTGCAAAAGGGCGGGGATCGGGGCGTGGATGTAGAGGAACTCATATGATGCACCTGATTTAGGCGCGTCGCTGATATAACAACACTCTTGGACGGCCTGGATTTTTCAAATAATAAAAACTTAAATGTTGGATACTTAGTTTAATTTAATGTATTTTTTATTTGATTAAACACGGATGGTCCCTGTGATTTTTCAAAATTTTGGATTTGGTCCCTAGCTTTTCAAAAGTACATGGATGGTCCATGTCGTTTGCACTTTGTAATGCATTTAGTCCCCAGCCAACAAATCTAAAAGTTTTAGAAGGTCCAAGTTAGAGACTAAATGCGTTACAAAGTGCAAACCACATGGATCATACATGTACTTTTGGAAAAGTTTGGGGACTAAATGCGTTACAAAGTGCAAACCCCATGGACCATTCGTGTACTTTTGGAAAGCTAGGGGCTAAATCCAAAATTTTGGTAAACCACATGAACCATCCGTGTACTTTACTCTTTGATTAATCATATCTAGAACTAGAATCTCCTCGAACCCAAGCAACTATTTAGGTGACAAATTGAATTTTAATAATATAAACTATACTGATAATTTAGCTAACATTAATCATAACTTTCGTTTTCGTTGTCAAAGCCAAACTCTGTAACATAACTATTAAAGATTTACACTTGATGTCCACTCGATTTTGCTCAAAATGATATTATAAACGAAATGGTAAAATGTACAAGCGTAATCGGATAAAATCAGATGTAAACGAGTGTAAATTTTTTATGATGATATTGTCTTTGACAACAAAAGTGAAAATTAGGCTTGTCATTGGTCAAATTGTCAATATGAATTATTATCGATCAATGGATCATAGTTTGATTTATTAAAATCGAATTTGACATGATCAATTTGATATTTACTGGTTGTAATACAAGTGGTCCATTGGTACTTATAGCTAACAGACATTATAAAATTAGTTAAATTCATGTAAACTGATCAATTTATCTTTATACTTAAACATACACATTACTCGCTTGTATTTTGATTTTAAACCCTAAAACATCCTAGAATCCAACTGGTACCTCGATATTGTTTTCAAAAAACCCTAATTGAAACCGATAATTAAAACCATGAGCCGTAAAAGTTAGTATTAAATCCAATGGAACCTTTTTATTTCAAAAACATTAGTTAAAAACTCATATTTAAGAGCGGCCAAATCAGTAAATTGAAATCAAGAATCATAACTTGTTAAAGGAACATTAATTTATCAAGTATGAAACTTTAAATATCGAATTAGATGAAGAAATATCCTTATTCTAATAAATGATTCCAAAAAATGTCACTTGTCATCACCATATTTTTTCTTATTAAAATTTTCTAATTTTTCATATTTTAAGTAAGTTTAAATTTTGAAAATCTAATTAGAGTACATTAGAGAAATCGTCCTTTATATTTATACCATTTTTCATTGTATGTCCTTTAGCCTAAAAAATGTCATAGATCATCCTTTACGTTTACAAATCTTGCACGTTACGTCCTTTGCCCCTAACCCAGTTAAATTTCTCAGTTAAGTCACATGATAGTACTTTTGTCATTTTACCCATTTAATTAAAAAACATATTATTTATATATATATATATATATAACTTATCTCTACCATCGCTGACACTATAAGAGCCCTGCCACCACTGAATGGCAGCGACCTCCCCGATCTCCACCATCGCCACCACAGCTCCGCCATCACCAAATAAACACCATCAGAGAGGGGGAGAGAGATAGATCGAGAGGAATGGAGTGGTGCACCATCGTGAGTTTCAGGTGAAGATCGCGTTGACCAGATCTGTTCACACATCATAAAATCGAGGGAGGCGGTGGTTGAAGGTAAGGTGAAAAGGGGTGGCGGCTAGGGTTCCGACGTGGCAGGCGACGGTGACGGTGAAGGGCTCAAGTTCAGGCTAACAGGAATGGTTGTGAGATGAAGATAACAACTGTGGCCTGATCCCGTTTAGGGCCTCTAGGGATGAACTTTTGGTTGTGGATGGATAACGAGGACCCGAGGGTAAAGCCATTGTTCTTAACTCATGGAACCCTAACTCGGGTGTTAAAAATGGAGTCTTGGATTGAAAGGTTCTTGGGGCCAAGGAGCATGCTAGTGTCTTTGTTTACAATTGTGCTGTCATGGGTTCTTGAAGCCCTAATTAATCAGAGTCTGTATGAACAACACGATCATCCCCAAATTCGACCTCTATGAACACCAACAGTCTGTATCAATTGAAAGTTTCCACAATCAGATCTGTTAATACTATTCATGTTCTTCAAATTAGTCTCGTTTGACTAATTTCGTGGTCAATTTTGTAGGTTTATGTTTGTCCAGAGCACAATTTCGTTGTCAATTTTTGATTTTGTTAATGGAGAAAACTGACAAGAGTACATCGGATTTGTTTTTAAGATGGAGAAATAAGAAGAGACTCGGATGTGTGAGATTCGGAGACGCCGACTACACAGCCGAACCGTCGTTAGCTGTTTCCGGTCGCCGTAGGGCTCGCCGAAAAACCAGAAATTTCAACCAATTTCATGCAGATCAGATGTGAATTTGTTGGTGGTTGCGAAGATGATGGTGGTTCTCATGGTTGTCGGAGGTTGGGGTGGTGGTGGTGGTTGGCTGCTGGTAGTGGTGGAGAAAATGTTGAGAGAGAAAGTGAAGAGAGTGAGGAGAGAGAGTGTGTGTTGAGAGAGAGATTATATTTTATTTTTTTTGTTCTTTTATATAAATGGGTAAAAAACCAAAGTACCCTCATGTGCCTTGCACATGATCAGACTTAACTGAGAAATTTAACTGGGTTAGGAGCAAAGGACGTAACGTGCAAGATTTGTAAACGTAAAGGATGATCTATGACATTTTTAGGCTAAAGGACATACAGTGAAAAATGGTATAAACATAAATGACGATTTCTGTAATTTACTCATCTAACTATGTTAAAGTTTTTTTTTTCAAAAAAAAAAATAATATAAAATTTGAATTCTACTTATTACTTAATTAGGAAAACAAAGAATTTTATTTATTGTTTTAGTTATATATATATACATATAGGTGTGTGTATACTAAAAGGTAGGGAATAGATTTAAACAATTGATAGTTGATAAAATCATAAAATTATATAATTTCTATTTTACACATTATTTTAAATTTTTGTACACGGTATTCTACTTTTATTTTTTTATTAAACAATCTCATGTAATACATGGATATATAACCTAGTTATAATTATAAAATAGAACAAATGCTTATATGTTATTTCGCGACATTTAATGATAATAACTATAAAAACTAAAATCACTCCCGTTGGCAACTTGATTAGTTCAATCAGTACCAAAACAGACACCAAATTAAGTGTATTACTATTTTATAAATTTTATATTCAAAACAATGATTTAAGTTTAAAAAATCTCGTAGGGACCTTTATATTTGAGAGAAGCTAAACACCAAAATGTGAGGCGCATTCTCTACGCGTTTGATGAAGGACTTCAATTACGGGACCACAAATATACAAAAGAGATCTCATATAAGGAAGTTTGATATTCCAAAAAAAAAAACTTAAAATTTGATTTGAATTGCCAATGATTCCCATATCAACTGGTTTGGAAGAAGGCACCCTTATGGTCTTTCAATGTAGAGGTCATTGTTCGAGTCTCACTTTGAGCAATATGCTCAGGTGGGTCAGGGGTTTTTCCACAGTGGGCCTTCGGGTGGTGGGTTTCCCCTGGACTGCCGAGTCACCTGCGTTGTCTGCTTTCACGGGCGTGGGTGGCCTTTCGCCAATGGGTTTACCCGGGTGACTGGGCTTATAGTATTTGTTGGCCGTTAAAAAAAATTGATTTGAATTCCAATCCCAAATTCAAAGCATTCTATTTGAATCTCGATTTCGAATTTCAAATCGAATTCGGATTTGTGATTTGCTTCAAAATTTGAACTCGACTTCGAATTGAATATATATATATATATATATATGTAAGAATGGTGATCTTTATTGATTTGAAAAAGAGAAGGATTACAAGGTATAAATACAAATAATTATCTCCTATGATTGAGGAAATTGATAGAACAATATTTGACTAAATTAACTCTCCTATAATTATGCACATTGATTCTTCTATAATCATGCACATTGATTTGAATGTTGAGTGCTATTACTCCCTACAAGCAAATAGGTGGGGGACCAACACATAGCAAACCGCGAAAACGTTTGAATAACCGTCTTGGAAGGCTCTTAGTAAAGATGTCAACCACATGAAGCTTGGTTGGTACAAATTTTGTGTACCAACGCCCGGATGAGACATGTTCTCGTATGAAGTGATAGTCGATATCAATGTGTTTTGCCCGTTTGTGAGAAACATGATTTTGGGTAAGAAATAGAGCACTTTTATTGTCACATATAAGAGTGGGTCGGTCCGGTGGTAGGGCATGAAGTTCTCTTAGAAGATGAGTAAGCCATATGATTTCAACAGCCGTGTATGCCATTACACGATACTCCAACTCATAACTTGATCTTGAAACGGTCGGTTGCTTTTTGACACTCCATGAAACAAGATTACCACCAAGGAGATGGAGTAGCCATATATGGAGCGGCTTGTCTTAATGCATCTTACCTAATCCGCATCTGAATAGCCAACTAAACGAGTGGTGACAGGTTTATCAAAAGAAAGCCCATTTGAGATTGTTCCCTTGACATAACGAAGAATACGCTTTACCAATTGATAATGAGCCATGGTAGGAGAGTGAAGAAACTGACTTGCTTGATTCACCGCATAAGAGAGGTCTAGTCTTGTGATGGTGAGATATTGGAGCACTCCTACTAACAAGCAATAGAAGGTTAGATCATGAAAAGGTTCCGCTTAGGAGTTGAATGATTAGGTTGTATTAAGGGGTGTTGCGATGGGTTTTGCATCAAGTAGACCGACCCGAGATAGAATATCGTAGACATATTTGGCTTGACTAAGAAAGAGGTCAGTGCTTGTGTAGGTGACTTCAAGTCCCAAAAAAATAGTTTAAGTGGCTTAAATCTTTGATGTTCATCATGAAGCCTTGTAGTAAACTGTTTGACGAGGGAGGTATCATAACCTGTTAAGATGTTAACGTCAACATATACAAGCAAATAAAGAATATTGGATCCTCGTTTAAAAAAGAAGAAAGAGGGGTTCGCCTTGTTACAATTAAAGTCAGTATGAGTAAGAAACGTGCTTAGCCGTTGAAACCAAGCACGGGGGCTTGTTTAAGACCGTCGAGTGCCTTTTTACTGTAGGATTTATAAATCCATGTGGTTGTTCCATGTATGATATCCTTCCTCCACTTGTAAGGATCCGAAAATATCAAACAATTTGTAACAACCCAACAGATATAATCTTAAAAACGTAAATATTTTCTAAAAAGACTATAAATAATTTAAGAAGTCTCCCTAAAAAGACATCTTGACTATCAAAAGGTTAGAGGGATTTGTGGTATAATTATCTTATAAAATCTAGGAATTTCTGTTAAAAGGTAATTTAAGAAGTATTAAATTTCTAATTGAAGTCAAATTATAAGCCACCTGTCTCCATTCCATATTTCGTGGATCAGATAATCTCTATAAGCTACGCAACAAACATAGTTTATTAATTTGTTTTTAAGATTTCAACAAAAAGTTATTTAATATGTTTTCGTAATAAATATATTACCAAAACTTATTATGTAATTAACTTTTTATAATGTTATTTTATTATTAGATTACATATATAAAGCTTGGTAATTATGAGTTCAATACTTATAATAGTTTCGACCCGTTAACCCAAACACAAGTTGATTTGGTTTACTTTTCTAACTCGATGAGTCGATGATTGATGCAAGATTTGGATACGGCCCGCCAAACCCACACGATGCGGGACCGATGAACACGTATTACATAGAGACCACAATCGATATGGGTCACCTATTGTTACAAGTGGCATGTACAAACACATGTGGTCGGGTCATAAGCTTTTTTTCTTTTTTTTTAGAACAGCTATTATTTAAAAGCTATTAATGTCTATGGAAGGGCCAATAATACCATATCGATCCAAATGGGAAGTGTTTCGACGTCTAGATACTTCATTTCTCCCTAGCGGGCCACAACAAAAATAGAAAGTATTATTTTAATCTCAACTTAAAATTATAAACTTAAAAAGAAAAAAAACATATAAAAAACTTGATAATTTAATTATTTAAAAGTTAAGAAACTGTTGTCCTACTTTATTTATTCCAACTTTATCCTACGCAATTTAAAAGATGGGTAACTTTATAGAATAGTAATCAAGTTTTAAAAGTGTTTCAATTAGGTCACTCAATACGCATTTTACACGGTAAACATCCTCGGGTATACTATGATGAGTGGCCTAATTGGAACACTATTCTGTGGTGTTTTCCCTTTAAAATACAACATAATACTACATACCGTATTAATATTTCTTACAATATAAACCTATGAAGCAGATAAAAAAATATTAAAACAGATAATTTCACAACAAACCAAATAAGTAATTTGCAATCCCATTGGTGCATTAAACTACATTATCTTGTCGTGTGACTATTTTGGATAAATGTAGATTAGAGTGTGCCACGTCTAGTTATATATATATAATAACAAAGTCGTGCAAATAATCAATGTGTCAAACCTTACGGGACAAGAAATAGCTAAACCTCTAAGTTAGAGATTGACAGGTATATAGTCAAAATCACTAGATTTATGTAAAATACATATTAGGAGAACACGTAAAACAAAATATTTATCTTTTCAATCTTAAAAGGTTTTAAAATTAAGCCCCCTAAAGCTTCATTAATTACATATATACCCAGCCTAAAATTTTATTTACGTATATCCTCTTCATAATTACAAATATAACCAACTGGATGATGGAATCGATCAGAAGGGACACTAGATGTTGAAATCAATCGGAAGCAGGAATCAGAAGGTTAGGGTTTGAATCAATGGGAATAAGAATAGTCGTATTTCTTGTAAGGTTAAAAGACTAATTTTATAAAAGAGGGTGATATATGTAATTTAAGTTTAGGGTTGAGTATATATGTAATTAGGGTTGAAAATAAAAGGATATATGTAATTCTACCTAAAATTAATACATACACACATATAGGTAGTGGTACCGCCAGAAAGGACCCAAACACTACAAAGTCTGGAAGGAATCTGGGCTACAAGTAGGGGTGTTCATCGGTTTGGTTATTGGTTAATCCGGGTAATTCAGTTCGGTTCACGGTTCGGTATTGCTATATTAAAAAAAAAGCGTTTTTTTTTTCTTTTCAACAAGTATGGTATTGCTATATTTAAAAAAAGCGACCAACTGGTTGTTTGAAATTGAGCGTTATATGGTGTTTTATGACGTTTTTATGTTTATGGCGTTCTTTTGCTATGGTGTTTTACAGTTTTGGCGTAAAATTTCAACATGACGATTAGTTTTTCATTGTGTATTACAACTGTGATGTGAAGGATTGTTTATTTTGTTGGTGTCACTTTAAATAAATCCAAGAACCTGTACTTGAAGCAAAAGCAAACAATTTAGGCTGAAAGGTTGCCTCTAAGGTTTAAATTATAGACTTGTATAAGTCTTCTAAAACTGTAGCTCCACTCAAAATGCAAAATTTGCTTTCAAAGTTTCTTTCATATCTTAAATCACATTAACAAATTTCGTTCATCAACTCTTTTCTATAAAGATGAGTTTGATTCTATGTATGTATGCTTGCTAAACAAACAATGGAGGGAAAACCAATGTTTCTACATGGAACACTTGAAGCTACAATCTTCCATGCCACACCTTATTCACCGCCGTTTCTACTCAATGTATGTATCGTATATTGATTATTGTTTCTTACAGTCGTTTTGTTATTATGACTCATACTTGTGAATGAGTCGATTTAGGTTATGTTTGATCTCTAAACGGGTGATACTAAAAATATTAGTTTTGAAAAATTGGTTAAACGGGCCAAAAGGGTTAAACAAGATAAAAACTGCGCAAAGCATATTTGTAATTCATAAAACCTCCTAAATCATTTTATTAACGATAACATGTATTTTGTAATCCTATTTGACACTAAATGTTAACCAACAGTTTAAAATGGTGCCGAAAAAAGTGTTTCTGAGGGTCAATTGCATCGACCCGTTTTGACCCAATACCTAACCCGCACATTTTCCTACCTCTACCATTATGCCTCAACATGACCAAGAGCATGGAAAACTTACTGATCGGTGTTTGGCTTTTACAGTGCATAAATCCAACTGGAGCACCTGCATATGTTACCATCAAAATAGATCACAAAAAGATAGCATCAACTAGTCATGAAAGTAACAGAGTTTGGAACCAAACGTTACGCGTTCTTTGTGCTCATCATATAAATGCAACATTAACAATCACCCTCAAGACAAAATGTTCAGTCCTCGGGAAAGTCAACATGCAAGCTCATCAGTTGTTAGAAAAGTCAAACCTGATTGACGGTTTGTTTCCAGTGTGCATGGAAAATGGGAAGCCACATCCAGAACTGAAAATTAGATTCATGTTATGGTTCAGACCTGCAGAACTTGAACCAAAATGGCAAAAAATAATTGATAACAGCAAATTTAATGGGCTAAGAGATGCTACATTTCCACAGAGGACTAACTGCAGTGTTACATTGTATCAAGATTCTCATCACTGTCCATTGTTTCAACCACCGATTGATGTTTGTGGGTCACCAAGAAACCTTTGGGAGGATGTTTTTGTAGCCATTGAAGGTGCCAAATATTTGATTTATATTGCAGGATGGTCTTTCAACCCTAACTTGATTCTGGTAAGCAAATGAAAACCTTGTCAAAACTATATTGGTAATATAGGGGTCACAAGATGGGCGGGTCCATAATTTTTTGTATAGGTCATATGAACGGGTCAGGTTAAGTTTCCCTGCAAAAAAAAGTCACTTTTTGTAAATAATTAATATGCCAATTACAATTAAAAGAACTATTATTACAAGAACAGTCAAAATCCTTTAGTTATCGATATACAAGGTTGCATGCATTAGAAAGTGTGTTGGTCACTTTCAAGCCATTTAACTCGTTCCCCTTTCCGCTAAGGCGCTAAGGTTTTGATTAGACACGGACGAGACACAATCCAAGTCAAATGTGTAGAATTGACACATCAAGTACTACCAAATTTTTAAATTTTCTATACACAATTAATGTGTTAATTGTGGTTAGAACAGTATAAAAATAGACTTTCAACTTTTTTTGAGATGTAGTTTTAAATCTTTTTATTTTTTTTATTTGGCCAGTTATCCGAATCCACCCATTCATAACTAAATAATGTTGGGTTCGTAGGCCTTTTGGGGGCGCAGAAGAGAGGGAAACGGGTCAGGGGCTGCCGGCCCTAACCCTGGTTGCTGCTCCCATTCTAATTAGGCCCATATTGGGCTTAACTTGGGGAACAAGTTTGATTAACCCTAGATTAGTCTCTATATAAACATGCTTTGTACTTGTAATTTTTCATCACCTCATAAATAAACATATCCTAGTTACCACCCGTGGACGTAGGTCAGTTTAGACCGAACCACGTTAAATCCCTGTGTTCGTTTATTGCTTTCGTGTGTGTGTTCGTGTGTGATCGGTCCTAATCCCAACAAATAAGTCAGAACCATCACATCTAGTACTAGAAACACAAAGAAAAACTTAAAAATAAAATGTACCACACAGGTAAGGGATTTGGAAACAGAAATTCCACATGCAAGAGGAGTAAAGCTAGGTGAACTGCTGAAAAGAAAAGCAGAAGAAGGTGTAGCAGTAAGAATCATGATCTGGGATGATGAAACTTCATTACCAATAATCAAAAACAAAGGAATAATGGGAACAAATGACGAGAACGCCCTTGCCTTCTTTAAAAACACAAAAGTGGTCTGCAAATTGTGCCCTAGATTAAACCACAACTTCCCAACAATGTTCACCCACCATCAAAAGACCGTCACAGTTGACACACGTGCACACTCGTCCTCAAGCAAACGAGAAATCATAAGCTTTATCGGGGGCATAGATCTATGCAACGGCCGATACGATACAGAACAACACTCGCTTTTTAGAACCCTAAATACCGAATCACAAGCACATGATTTCTACCAAACAAGCATACCTGGAGCAAGCTTTAGAAAAGGCGGTCCCCGAGAACCTTGGCATGATGCACATGCCTGTGTGATGGGAGAAGCTGCACGGGATATAATGCACAATTTTGAGCAACGATGGGTGAAACAATTTGATCCATCTTTACTGGTTCGCGTTAACAAAATATATGATCTTGAACATGACTACTTGATTACTGCAACTGAAAGGAATTGGAATGTTCAAATTTTTAGGTCAATTGACCATGTGTCGGCTTCTGTCAACAGTAAGTTTATGGTCGAACGAAGTATACACGAAGCATATGTAGAAGCAATTAGACGAGCCGAGAGATTTATATACATAGAGAATCAATATTTTATTGGGGGGTGTCATTTATGGGAAAACGATCGTCATTCAGGATGCTGGAATTTGATCCCGATTGAGATTGCACTTAAGATTGCAAGTAAAATCAAAGCAAAAGAGCGGTTTGCAGTGTATATTTTGATACCTATGTGGCCAGAAGGCGGTCCAGAGAGTGAATCTGTACAGGATATACTGCATTGGACACGGGAAACGATGAAGATGATGTATGGTTTGATAGGGGAAGCCATAAGAGATAGTGGTGAAAATTGGCATCCCAAAGATTATTTGAACTTTTTCTGTCTTGCTAACAGGGAAGATGAAAACAGAGGAGAGTATGTCCCTCTGTATTCACCTCATAATGGAACACAATACTGGAATGCTCAAAAACATAGGAGATTCATGGTTTATGTTCATTCCAAACTCATGATTGGTAATCAATCATCCATAAACCTGTTTAATTCCTTAATTTCATCAACTTTTTTCATAAACTAATCTTTTTGTCATCATGTTAATCAATTTTCAGTGGACGACATTTACATGTTAATAGGGTCAGCAAACATAAACCAGAGATCCATGGACGGGCAACGAGACACAGAGATTGCAATAGGATGCTACCAATCAAGTGAAAACGGTACACAGACAAATAAAAGAGATATTCATGGTTACCGTATGTCATTATGGTATGAACACACTGGACGAACAGAAGAGATTTTTATAGATCCCGAGAGTTTGGAATGTGTGGTGATGATGTGTCAACTTGGGGAGCTGATGTGGCAGATTTATTCAGGTGATGAGGTCATAGACATGGAGGGTGTCCATCTTGCCGGTTACCCTGTTCATGTAACACAAGAGGGAAATGTTGAGGACCGAGTGGACAGCGGTGGCCACTTTCCTGACACAAAAGCACAAATAAAGGGAAAACGATCTAAAGTTTTACCGCCGATCTTTACTACATAAACCAAAAGATATAGCAGCATCAAGAATCCTGTAACATATCTTCAGTATACCACGGGAGTTGAATCTCTATATAACACAAATTTCTATCTATATAAAAATGTAGTTTATATTTATGTTCCATTTTCAGTTGAATCTCACAAATTTCAATAAATACACATCTTCTCCTCAAATATGAGTTAGTCGCAACTTAAGAACATGAGTTCAGATGACTTGATATTACTTGTCATATCGAGCTCAATCAAATTTGCAGTCTATAATATAAGTAATGTTAGTGTGGTCTATTTGTCGATTCAATTGTTTGTTTGCTTAATTAAAAGATTATAGTTTGAAAAATACAATATGTGTTAAGTTTTGTATTTACCACCCCCCATATTATGCAAAATAAAGTGATGCAGAAACTATTTGAGTTTTTGGACCAGTTTTGTACATTTGCAGAAAATTCGGACGATACATGAAATTTGATAGGATACGCAAACATGTTACACGTAGTGTTCCGTACTTGGAATGTAGTTATAAGACAATTTCTGTGTCGAAAAGAACTTTATGCCAAAATGTGAACATAAAGTAAATACGTGAAAATATCTTGACGTATCCATGACTATGCAGGTAAAATCTAATATGATATCCATATTGTCTTATAAATATACTCAAAAAATACGTCTCAAAAGTTTTCCATGGCCCGTCAATGGCTAGTTGCCCAATTTCATGTGCCTAATTGCAATTTAGCCTCCAAAGTAACGTTTAACCACCACTATTTACTACATAGACAAAAAGATAACGCATTATTGAAGACCAGAATGGGAAGTGTTCATAACCATATTTAATTTCTTCCAATATTTTCCTGGCAACTTAAACTTATGCAGAATTTTGAATTCAATACATAAACCACATGGGAGAAATTCAACATACCTCAGTCAAGATGGCTTCGCGATAAGAACTGAGACAACTCTGAAGATTGCTGTAAATATTTTAACCTCAATTTTTTCAATATAATATTATGAAAAAAAAATCGTTGGTTTAAAGATGAAAATGAACAAATTCGTTGCAGTTTGTCTATCATTTCATTACTTCAAGTACATGTTACATAACTAGAAAAAAGCAGCATTCAACTGTGACAAAATTCACCATACGAGGTGCCTATTCAACTGGGAAAAAAGACTTCGAACCAGAAAATCGAAATGAACAATAAAATGGTGGGGACATTCGCCATGATCTAAGAGTTTTTGTGTAAATTATCTTACAAAAAACCAATGTGTAAAACTTGACTCCCTAAATAAATGAAGGCAGAAAAACAGAAACTTGAGGGCAAAAAGGCGGTGCAGAGTGTCCCCGACTGTCCAGTGGTTTTAGCATCAACTACTGCTATCAAGAAAACCTTTACAAAAAAAGAATGGAAAAGCTTCTAAATAAAAGGAATAAGGGTTTAGGGTTTAAATTATCTCTAGAGAGAAGTTCAAAAAAAAATTAGCATTTCCCTTTCATTGAGTTGACCAAAAATCATCTATAGGTAAGAATTTTGTTAATCTTTGATGAGAGATAACCATACTGAAGACCATGAGATGAGTTTAACTTTCTCGTAAAGGTTTTTTTGGTTAATTGTAATAGCCAGAATTTTGAATCTTACCTATTTTAGAACTTCAAATATAAATCAAACTTGCTCTTCCCAAACAATTAGAAAATGTATTTCCAGCATCTAGAACCACGATCATCTGCAACACAACATAAAGAGAACGAATATTACAAAGGAAAGTAGTTTTGAACAATATGCTTGTTTAAAAAACCCTCAGCAGCAAATTCAAACTGTACAGAAGTCTCTAATATCTCACCAAAATACACATACACATGAAATTAGGGGATAAGGAAAAACTGAACTTATGAGCCTAATAGGTTGGTTTGATTTGATTCTTTTTCCTAGTTACGTTTACCTGGTTTCCTTTTCGTAGCCTTGTATCTTATATGTGTGTGCATAGGTCATACCTCATGAGAAAGAGACGCAAAATATATGATTATACATACCCAAATCTAATTAATAGCATCCGAGTCTGAGCCTTACTTCTAGGTACAAATCAGTTAGTGGAACACTAATCAGCCACTGTCCCACTGATCAAGACCCTAGTCATCGGTTCTCTTCTCTACAGAAAATTCCAGTTCGAGAAATTGGTTGACCTATTTTGTCAATCTGCGTCAGTCAGTTTTGGTGATTTTAATTATAGACTTCAGATCAGCGGTATTCGTGAGCACATCATGACGATGAATGACATGTCCCGTAAACTCAAGGGCTTAGACATCAAATCCTTTGAACTGAACAAAAAAACTAGTTTTCATATCAACACGGAAATAAATATCTTACCTTACTTATTGTGTTCTACCTATTCTCTAGTATGATAAAATTAAATTCCTTTGTTCCCTATCTTTTAGTGAGGTATGTTTGGTTCATGATCCTACTGTTCCGATGCAACAGTCTAACCGCTTCCGTGTTCCAATATGACTAATATTCTAGATTCATAAACTGGGCCATTCGTGTTCCAGATCTAACGCAAATTGTGTCGTTTGTACATTTCCATTCGCGACACTGTTCTTGTTATTGAATACGATGGTCAAGAAACCCATTGATTTCTCCCACATCGATATTGTCCGTGTTGATTGCTGTTCAGGATATCAAGTTGTCCGTACTTGATTTTCTTGGCCCGATTACTTCAGTTGTTGGTCTACTGTGATTCATGATTCTTGTTCTGGTTCATTTCCTGCTTTGTTCACTGTTCTAGATGGAGTCAAAATCCAAGTCCAAGAATCAAAGTCGAGTAACGTTGCAGCTTCACACCCGATTACTTCAGTTGTTGGTCTACTGTGATTCATGAAGTTCTCTTCCTTGTAATCCAGAAGTGGTTGGCTAGTATGGAAGTGGTGACCTCTTGTGTGTAACAAGTTGGACATGATTAACATCCATGCTCCAACGTGAGGATGGCTGTTAGATATGTCAATAGGATTAAATAGGCTGAGTTGACTTGATTCAGTTTCCTAGTTCACTTTTCATAGCCTTGTATCTTATACAATAGAGGTCATCACCTCATGAGAAAGACAATAAAAACTCCTAAGATCTAGATAGTCCTACAGGGAACAAGATAAATAATTCAGGTTCAGTCCAAACCAAAAAACCCCACTACAGAATGATCCAAGAAGCATTATGCTTTTGCACCATCAGAATGTATCAGAAACTCTATTCGTCAATAATCTCCTTCCATATCCTAGTGTCCCCTTATCCAATGTGCCATCTCATGCACAAAATGATGATTCAGCGGAGTCTCATCAAGATGAACCAGTCACTGATAGTTATTCGATCTACTATGAATGGAGACTTATGGTAACTGCTCAAAGGTAATAGATAGAGAGAATGGAGTCGGATAAAAAAACAGTTTTATTAAGGTGCAAGTAAGAAACAAGCATATAACAAATTAAACCTCAAAATCTACCCTAATGTGTACAACTAATGTTCCAGAAAGACAACAAAGAGCTATAGGTTCAAGTCCTATGATGAGCAATAAACTAGTATAAAAGTTAATCCAAGTGTATCAAGTATAATATGTATCTGTAGCTCAAGATATATTTACGTATACTCAAGAAACAATTTTACCCACGAAACTGAGACAGAGTACTTGTCTAGCATAAAGCACATACCAGAACTCAGCCCACGTCAAACGCATGCCAGCCTTTCTTCAAGCTAGCCACCAGACAACGCAAAATGAGCAGCTCACCTCTGATTGGATGGTGGCAAGGATGTCTGACTACTGAACTAGATTACAGCATTATTAAATGAAGACATAAGCAGAAGATCGCACCAAAACAAGATATACGAGACTGCAAAATGGTTGTCTGAACTGCTGCAGACAGATCAACATGAGATGTCATGCTCTTAATGAACAGGCTTTAACAACGTGATGGACCCCACTGATTTTCGTCTTCAAAAGTCCTCCATATGAATGATTCAAAAGTTTCTCCATTACAAACTGGTGAAGAGTTTACAGATATATCACCTCAAGAACCTAGACTATAGTACTGCTGCTTATAAACAACTTAAAACAGACTTTTTCAGCTATTCCTCGTAACACTAAATCTGTCAGAACTACCGAATTCGCCAAATCATACAATGAAATATCTCCGGTAACTTAACGAAAATGTATCCAGTCACTGAATTTTAAAAGGCGTGTGATCTCAAAGAGCTCCACGTCATCCTAGTCCTCAGGCGCCCTGCACGCCATATGCTTCTATGTAATTAAGCTCCATCCTTCTAGACCAGTGCCCTAGAGTTTTGAGAAAGATTGTATAGAAATAACATGTACATTATCTTTTGAGATAAAGAAAGGAATGTGAGTTTTGAGAAAGATTGTATAGAGATAACATGTACATTATCCTACTAGATGTCTGCTTTTACCACTTATGATGCTAGACTCTATAACTTAACATACACTGTTTTTTCAGAACCTGCCATAATAAGAGCTTGGTGCTAATACAGGTCTTGATTCAACAGGATATCCAATTCGTTTTCTATATCTTAGATCCTCCAATTGACGCTTTCAGTCACCATGATCCAACATAAGGGGAGAAATAGTGGATGAGATATTTAGTAATGAGGTATCATTGCTACAGTCAGATTTAAGGATGTAGCCATATATAGCCATAATAATATCAAGAATCAAAAAAAGAAACCACATGCTGTAAACAATACAATAAAGCCTAAAATATCTGGTAAATTAAAACTAAGTGATAATCATGACACACAAGAGGATCATCATGTCCATAATTTATAGTAAAGCAACCCAATATTCCAAATGCACTTAGTTAAATAGTCGATAGTTCAAATAAAGGGATTACTTATTTAAATGCAAACATAAGAGAACCATACACTCCCACCAACCCAATATGCCCTTTTGCAAATTGGAACACGAGCTATCCACATTTCAACGACGGGTTCGAGATTTCTCAGGCCCAACCCTTGGACCAGAACTTGAACCATATAATGGACCCTTGTCAGCAGCACCCTGAGGAACAGTGAAGATGTGAGTTTTAATCCTAATGTGGTTCATATGTGAAAGTTCGGGGGTGAAAATCGTAAAGAGTCTAAAGATAGATTTATTTCATTTAGTATGTTTATTGTTTTTATGATTTAGTTTCTATTTAAGGTATTAAGTGTTTTTTTTTGGGTGGTGGTCGATTGCTTCTCTTCAGACAGCCCTTGATCTTGTGCTCTGATACCAATTGTTGGGCACAATCAGATCAAAACAGAATCAGAAAGCTCAAAAAAACACATTGACTTTTTGGGGAAGACAGCCCCGACTCTTTTCTGTATTTTATTAAATCAAAACCACACTTTTAAACTTTAACAATGACCCTCTTTTATACTAATCCTAACCTAAATTACTAAAAAAACTCTGATTGATCGATTGAGGGCTGCTGGTCGACTGCAAAAGGGTTGCTGGTCGACTGTGAAAAAAATGTTGGCCGATTGTGAAGGGTTGTGACCGATTGAAGGCTGTTGAAATCCGATCTGTGATAGATCGAATTGTGAAGGCTGCTGCGAGGTTTCAATCGAAGGGCTGTTAAAGCTACCAGAAGGTCTGCGCGAGACAGATTTGGGCCGCGAGATACGGCTGGAGCAGATTGATTGTGCGACTCAATCAAAGGCTGATTGGAGTTGTGTGAGTCAATTTTGAAGACGAAGACCTGAGCGACTCAGGTTCTGATCGTGGGAAGCGATCAAGAGCAGTGATTTCTGTGAGAGACGGATCTGCATAGTGAAGGGCAAACCTGTGCGAGACAGGGTTATCGACTGGGTGATACGAGAAAGAATCTGTGTGCAACAGAGGCTTAGTGGGTTCTGTGCGAGGCCGAACAGAAGTTGTGTGAGGCAAAACAGGAGTGATTCCAGCGATTGGAATTGAGTGTGGAGGCTGATTTGTGTTGTAAACTTGGCTGATCAGTTCACTTGAAAAGATGGCAAATAAGGCAATTGTACCAGCCCGAGAACCAAGCAATGTGAGTTTGCAATGTCCAAAACTGACAACAACAAACTACACTGCGTGGTCTATTATGATGGAGACAATCTTAGCTGCACATGGTCTGTGAGAGGCCATAGATCCCGAGACAGGAGGTGCAGTGGAGGAGAGAACGAAGTTCATGGCAAAGGCCATGATATACCAGTCGATACCTGAAGATGTTCTTCTTCAAGTATCAAAGCATAAGGATCCGAAAGATGTGTGGGATGCACTACGAGTTAGATATCTAGGAGCCGAGAGGGTTCAAAAGGCTCGCTTGCAGACGCTTAGGAGTGAGTTGGAAATGATGAAGATGACTGAGACAGAGACAATTGATGACTTTGCAGGTAGGCTAAGTGGAGTTCAATCAAAGTATAAGAGTCTTGGGGCAACACTTGAAGAAGAAGTACTCGTGAGGAAGTTCCTAAACTCAATGCCTAGGAAATACCTACCCATCGTGGCTTCAATTGGGCAATACTCAGAGATAGAAGATATGGCGTTTGAAGAGGTGGTTGGTCGTTTAAAGGCTTATGAGGAAAGAGTGAAACCCCAAGAAGACTCAACTGAAGACACTCATGGTAAACTCATGCTCGCTCGTGATGATGAGCAAGTTAAAGAGAAGAGTGGTGGTTGTGGTAACTGTGCTTGTTGCCGTACGGAAGGCCGGGTTCGAGGAAAGGGCCGTGAGGGCCAGTCTAGTAGCATTCGAAGGGAACAAGGCGGGGGACGAGACAAGTCGCGAGTCAAGTGTTTTCGGTGTGAAGAGTTTGGTCATTTTGCGTGGGAATGTCCAAAGTCAAAGCCAAAGCATGAGGAGGCCAACTTGGTTCATGGGATATTGGACCACCTCTACTTTAGACAAGGAGAAAGTCCACATTAGGATTAATGGGGTGATTGTGAGTTTTAATCCTAATGTGGTTCATATGTGAAAGTTCGGGGGTGAAAATCGTAAAGAGTCTAAAGATAGATTTATTTCATTTAGTATGTTTATTGTTTTTATGATTTAGTTTCTATTTAAGGTATTAAGTGTTTTTTTTTTAGCTGAGAATGGGTTGTCATTCCAGCTGTGATTGGGCTGTGATTTCTTAGTAATTTAGGTTAGGATTAGTATAAAAGAGGGTCATTGTTAAAGTTTAAAAGTGTGGTTTTGATTTAATAAAATACAGAAAAGAGTCGGGGCTGTCTTCCCCAAAAAGTCACTATGTTTTTTTGAGCTTTCTGATTCTGTTTTGATCTGATTGTGCCCAGCAGAAGATACTTCAATCCAACAATTTCAAGTAGAAACCACAACCCGAAACTAACCGGCCCATTAGGAAAAGACTCGTTCTGACCCAAACTGACCCGCCCATTTTCCCACCTCTAAGAGCTTTCACAGCCCGTTCCTTATAATTATGTGAGTGAGTTTTGTATATTTTATGGAGTGGTTTAAAGTGGTTGTGAGTGAAGGAGAGAGAAAAGATATAAGGTTTTTGTAAATATAAGGATAAAAGTAGTGGTTTTTAGTATAATTATAATTATAAGGATAAGGATAAGGATAAGGATAAGGAGAGAGAAAAGTAGAGATAAAAGATAGAAAAAGTAGTGTTTTTTAGTGTAATTATAAGGATAAGGATATGGAATATAAAGAACGGGCTGGGAATGCTCTAAGGCTAAGTATAAGTTCAAACGATATAGCAAGTAATACCAGGTGAATGCCATATCCATCGCTATAAGGAGGAGGAAAACGGCCATCTGAACTTCCATATTTCATCCCATATGAGCCACCTAAATAACCAGACATCAAAGAATCATGAGAAAATACCAGTGATAGACTCAAACTAAAATATCGGTGATACTAGACATCAAATCCTTGTCTAATTCACACCACAATGACCTCCACCTTCAATCAAGAGCTCTTAAAGGTTTAGGTGTCTTTCCTATTTTCTCTTATCATTCAGAATAAAGTACAACTATACAAGTAAATGCCATCCGTAAAAAATAAAAAAAAAGAAGAAACGATATGAAGAAAAAGAAACTTCACCATGTATTTGGTTCCCATATTCTAAAAGTACAAAATAAAAAAGAAAGAAATGAAGTGAGCACTGATTACGGTTTTACGGTAGGCTGCCTAGAGGTCAGCTAAAGAAGCAAATAACTTTAGCCAAATATAAACGCAACTAAAAGGGTATAATGGTAAATACCAGCACCCCATGGTCCAACATCAGTACTTGTAAGTTCTGCACGGAGCTTTTCAACTTCACGGGCCATAGAAACCAAGTTTTTCTCCATTGCTTGTCTTTGATCCATCAGCTCAATACCTCCTTTCTTTTCATAATCAATAGCAGCTCTACAAAATATAAAATAACATTACATTATAAAATTTAATTGAAACTTTAACTATTTAAGAGCCAAGATAGAGGGGAAATAAATTAAATACCTGACATGCATAAGCTCCTGAAGAATTCTCTCATGCTCTGCTCTTAAAACCGAAGCTGCTTATTTTCTGTTTGCAGACTTGCAAGGTCCTTTTTGAGAATCTGAATCTGTCCAGATAAATCATGCCTTACAGAATTCAACCTCTCAACTTCAGCATGAAGTTGTTTAGCCTCATTTCTCAAAGGTTCAGTGGCACGAAGATCAGCTTCTAGTTTCAGACAGTTTTCAATAAGCTTCCGTGAATGCATTTCATTTTGTTCTTCAATATCAGCAATTGCAATATTCATTCGCCTGAGTTCCTCTTTAGCAGCGCCCAACTCTCGTTGTAGAGCAATTCGGTCTTCAACTAACCTCCTATTTTCACCCAAAAGCCTGCGGATTTCATGATGTTGGATTTCAAGTTCTTCCTCCAGCATGGCAGGATGAGGTGGCATAGGTTGAGGCATAGGGGCCCGTGATGGAGGCCCTCCTTGGAGATATCCGTGCCGGTTGTCATATCCCTCACGAGGATAACGGTTTCTCCCTGCCATCTAATATGACCCTAAGGGAAAGGACAAAACATCTCATCAAGTAAAACTAGCTTATATAGTTTATGCACTAATTTAGTAAGTGATCAACTAAGAGGTGGCATGTCAACAATTATAGGAAGTGCATATAATTTTATCTGAGCTTGAAAATAATGTCACTGACATAACTGCTTCATGATAACTTATTAGATCTGCTAAAATACTTATATGAAGTCGATGTCCTTCAGCATTTATGTTTCAACCCATTTGTTTTAAGAGAGTGGTGAATGAGAAAGAAAGGAACCTTTAACCATTAAATGAGAAAGGATAAATAAAGATATTTTTTAAAACTTAAGAAGTCAAATGGTCTTTTGGGGGACAGAGAAACTTAGAACCAACTGAATATTTTCCTCTTGCTATGAAGTTAGTTATTGTTGGTACTTGGTACTGACATGTAGAATCGGACCTTACATAAGAAGACTACAAAACAAGAGTAAATTAGTCAATCTAATGGGACCATTTTGTCTCTATATCATCCACCCCACTACCACATGTCATACATATTTTTAACCAACAAATTAAAGCACGGGCTAGGGTTTCTTTTCCCAAGAGCTTGCCATATTACTTTTCTTATTATCAATGTTTTTTTTAAAATCAACTATCACCATTTACAGAAACTCCCCATATACAACACTACCATCTATGATTGACATTTGATCCCCTTTTTTTACTAGCAAATCCATTGGCCAACATCTTGACACCATTTCACTCATTATGCTTGGTATTCTAAGGGAACACGCAAGAAGTTGACATGTGGATGTAAGGGAAACTGTAAGATGTTGACATGTGGACTATTCAGTTAGAAGAGTTCCATTAAAAGTTCATTGAAGATCATTTCAACAATAGATTATAATTTTCTTTGATCATGTAATCCTACTACAAATTGTATAGGTCAAAGACATGTGGATCCTATGCATACAGAGGTAGAAGTGAAAGAGCACCAGCAATTAGACATTCGGTCTATCTCAAACCTCAAACTATTAGGCAAAATTAGCACAAAATCAGACTAAGACCAACGTTTTACGGAACTTCTAAAGTTAAAAGATAATATCGGTTTGACCTTTTACGGTACTTTTTCTTCAGGTGATCCAGCAACCAATCCAAAAGTAGTCAATGTAGAATATTGTAGCCTACAAGTTAAAGCTGCCCCAAGTCCCAACCCCCAGGATGCTAAGATCCACAATGTCTTTCATAAATCTCTCCACAAAGCTAAATTAAGCAAGAAACTAATCCCGTATTCACCCCTTCATGACTTCTTCTTATAGCCTCTGATAGAAAATTCTTAATTGAACCTATAGTCACATACATCTAAATCATCAAATAAGGCTACACCAGATACAAGTTGTCTTCATAAGTTTTCCATTAACGGTTTACGACTATAATTTTCCCTCGAAAACAAGAGATAGAACGCTATCATATGGGACGAAATTGCAAGAACAAATCGAATACAAAACCCTAGTATTAAATAAACAGCCATACTTGCGTAAAATTAACGGGATTTTTTCGTAGAAACAAATAGAGAATCAAACAACAAGATTATGTAGCACGAACCTTGATTTTATGAAGGAAGTAGGATAAATTTTGCGGTACTTTTATGTTAATTTGATTGCTACAGTTGAAAATTGAAACCTAGACACCTGATTGTGGTTCATGAACGAACGAATGTATTCCGTGCGACGCCGTTCGGTCATTATTATTATTATTTTTATTTTTCCTTTTTTTAGGAAATTATCAAATTTTGATTATAAAGAAATGCCGATTACAATAGAGTGGCATGTAAACGGACAACAAGTTGCGCCGCAACCCTTTTTTGGATAACAAAATCGATCCTACTAAAAACAAAGCTTTGAGCCATTATTGTGATGTGCGGCGTTTTAGTAAATACGTATAGGTGAAAAGAAACTAGAACCGGTTAGGAACCGACCTGTAGAGTTGAAATCGGTTTATAACCGTATAGGTTGAAGCCGGTTTGAAGCCGGTCAAGCCATAACTAAATTGGTTAAAACCTGGTTTTCTAACCGTTCGAACCCCCTTAAGAATCGGTTCCAAACCCGAACGGGTTTGATTGTTGACCAAGCCCAAACGGGTATAAACTTGAACTGATTTGGGATAAAAACTTGATTTGCGCAAGTGTCACAATTATAAGAGTGTCGCACTGAGACGTTGCAACCCTTGTTGGATCCATCAAACATCCACCAAAAGCACTGTCGACGCCGGTACGTGGTCATCTTAAAAGATTCCATCATTTGGGTCGAATCATGCTAAATATGTGATTGAATTGTACATGAGTAGGAATAGAGGTGTGACAGGGGTTTGGTGTGGGTTAAAATGGATTAGAGGTTTGGTGTAACGATACAGAGAATATTAGAACGGTCAATTGTAACACCTTAGGCAAATCTCACATCGGTCATGGGCATGAGAGATTCTTGATTCATAAGACATGCTCCGCCTTAAATATCATCAACGCGTTTTGGGTGCATTGGTTGTGGATGAGAGGAGAACTCCACAGTTAAGCATGCTCGGGTTGGAGTAATCCAGGGATGGGTAACCCCTGAGAAGTTTTCACCCGGACAACCAAAAACATATTTGTGAGCTCCTAGTGGACAAAGCGAAAAATATTTGTGGTATGAGGGGCCGGATGTTACATTTGGCGTTTAAATGGACACTAAAAATAGTGTGTGTGTGTGTGTGTTTTGATGGCATAACGGCTAGTGGCAGTTCATGTGACTAAAAATTGTAAAAACATAAAAATTACTGACTACATATTACACTTTATATGTTACATGAAATGGTAAAATTTACATGTTTGATACATTAATTAATATAGAAGGAATTTAGTTTGCTACATACAATTGAAAAGCGTGTTAAGTTGGAAACATTTTTGTGTAGTTAATTCGACCAATTATGCCAAGGAAAAATGTTTATAGTGCAATGTGGTTTAGTTTAGGTAAAAGGTAAACAGAGAAAATATTTGATAATTTTAATGAATGGAACCCTCGATATATAAAAGAAATAACCTTATGATACATATATCGGGCCTATGGGTCGTAAACGAATAAAACTTAATAACTACTATATACAATTTAACACTTATCTTCAAGTTGGAGCATAGTTGTCAATCATGCTCAGCTTGTTTCAAAAAAAATCTATTTGTGGTCTTCGAAGAGGTTTGGTAAAGATATCTACAGGTTGAATTTTCGTCTTCACATGAATCAGCTGAAAATATGGGGGGTCTGTTTGAGTGCCTACTATTTGATCCATGATTAGATGGCAATCAACCTCTATATGATTTGTCCTCTCATGAACTACTTAATTATTGGCTATAGCCCGATAAACTATCATAATATGACCGCTGCAAATCATCGGAAACAAATTCGAGTTCTCCAAGAATAAGGTAAACCCATATCATATATGATGCGCACACCGCTATAGATATGTACTATGACTCAACACTCGATCTATATACTGTGTGTTACTTCTTACTCTTCCAGGACACGAGATCTCCTCCAACAAACACACAATGCCCCGTCATAGACTGTGATACCCGGCAAATTCAGGTTAATATCCATACCCGACTATTACTTGAATTCACATGATTACACTTGCATCATACTTAATTATAGAGTAATTAAGTACATATTTCATATAGCAAGTCCATTCGCTTCATTTCATTACATGCATCGGTAATCGGGCAGATTATCGGGTCACACACGCGTCCTGTCACGTTTGTAAATTTTAGAAATAATACTTAGACATATAATTGGTGTGCAAAAATTATATGTAATACTGTGATTTAATATTTATGCTTATATGAATTTTTCCAAAATTTATTGAGCAACTTTTATTTTAGCATTTTTAAGCAGATAAGCGATATGTGTCAACAACTTTAAATTAGATTTTATAGAAATAATGGTTTTAATTACTTGGGCTTAATGAATTCAGCTTTTCAATTAGTTTTAGTCCAATATGAGCCCATACTTTTATTAAAAGCCTTAAAAGAGGGAAAAGCCCAATACCATTTTCACTAAAACTCCCTTAAGACCTCTAATCCCTCATTTATACCCTAAACCTAAAAACACTCTCCCGTCACCTCTCTCTAACCTACGGCTGCCAACCCCCCTCCCTAGCCACCACTCTCTCAAACTTTCTTCATCCAGTTCAAGCTTTCTAGGTCCATTACAAGGTGATTCAAGGTGTTAGGAGCTAATCTCACATCCATTCTACCTTCCTACTTGAATTTTATAAGTGTTCATCCATATTTTCTTGTCATTTTTGGCTAAAGTAAGAAACCCACTCATCCAAACGGGTTTTGTTGTTACAAGTGTTATAATACATGTTTTTATCAAAAAGTTTTCATAATATAAGGTTGTTGATACATATTTGCACTTTTTATTGTTTGAAATGGTTGTTTACATAGTATTTTGCTCGTTTCTATTTATAGAAACTTTATTGGTAGAGATTTTGCATAAATGAGTATATGATATGTTTGAAAGTTTAAATGATGCTTATATTAGTATAATAAGTAGGAAATGTAATTTTTTGGGTTGAAATGTTGTTTTACACTAGGTTATGGTCGTCTTTCTATAAAAGGAAATTTTAATTTGTCATATTTTGAGTTATGGTGTTTTAATGGATGAAAGCATGCTAATATGGTTCTATAACATCTATTAAAGTGTTAGAAAGATTTGTTTGAAGTTACACATGTGTAGGAGGTCGTTTGGATCACTTTCCTAAAAAGGAAACTTTAATTATTCATATTTTGTATGTGTATGTTATAAAGGTCTAAAATAGGTTAAATGGCTTATTACTATATGAATAGATGTCTTATGCAAGAATATGTAATTTGAAATGGTATTATGACATGTTTTGGAGGACCTTGCTAAATAAGGAAACTTTATTAGTTTTGGGACTTCACCTTTGCTTGAAATAGAAAGTGTATGCATAGAATCATGTTTATGATATGTTACTAGTATAACTTCATGTATAACTTGTTTAGTTGATGTAACGAACCAAAATCCAAAAATATATTATTATTTGCCTAAATGATATTATAAGGGTGAAAGTAGAACAAAACAATGTGGAAGGTTTGTTTTAAATGGTGCATCTTTGGCATATTTGGAAGAAAGGGTTAAAAACGGAAGTTCAGGGGGCTGAAATGTAAATTTAGTAAAATTATGCATTTAGTGAATTAGGGGGGAGGAACACACGTTTTTTTAGTGTGTGTGTGTGTGTGTGTGTGTTACGTGAAGATCAAGGGGAAGAAGGGAGGATGAGCCAAGAAGCTTGATTCTGGAAATTGGAGTTTAAAGATGATAGATTTGATGATGTTTGAGGTTCAACCAACATGCATGTAAGTTCATCTTCTCCATATTCATCTCCTACACCTCCATTAATGGAGTTTTTAGTGAGTTTTGGTAAAAACCCTAAATGGCTCAAATTGGTGGTATGATTTGGATTGAATCTTGTCTAAAAGCTTTAATCTAGTGTTAATGAAGTTGAAGAATCATGATTTACATGATTTAAACACCCAATTTAATGATTCATAAAATAGGGTTCTTGAGTTGTAAATTGGAGGCTTTGATTTGGGGATGTCATATTGATAAATTGAAGGTTGGAAAGTGTCTATGGTGATAATAGACACAACATTTGGTGAAATCCTCAAAATTTGAATGTTGAATGGTGATTTAAAGTTATGCCCGTAAGGTGTTTGATTAAATGCCTAAACCAAAATGTTTAGTAGCAAACTTGAGTAATTACAAGGTTTACTTGTTTAATATAAATAATGATAAGTCAAGTTTAAATTAGTGGGCATAAGCTTATGGTGAACATAGATGGTGAATTGATAGGTTTGAAAGTTTGACTTTAATGGGTCAAACGGGTCAATATGGGTTGAAGGTTAAACTGGGTATTAGAGGTTTGGTTAAGGTTGTGTTAACCAAATTAAGTTGGGGTATTGATCTTTAGATCATTGGTGTGTCATGAATCTCAATGTGGTGAATGAATTGAGATTGTATGATTACTAAATGCAAGTTGATTGCTAGGTAATCAAGGTATTAAGGGAGCTAGCTTTGAAGACCAAGTGGAATTGTCTTTAGCTAAATGTAAGTTCTTTGAACTTACTTAGTAATGATAGGTGGTGGTAATTACACATATTTGATTTACATGTTGGTTGTTCAAATATCTTATATGTGTCTAATTGTATGTTGAAAAATAAGGAAATTGCATATGGTGAAAATATACAAGGGTGGGTGCGTGGTGTTTGAGGTCTAAGAACCTCGCCTTATTGTTTGATTAGTTAATAAACTTATATGGTGAATTAGTGTAAAATTGACTTGGGTGGTAAAAGTCAAACTTGTATGCATAATGTAGTTGAAATTGGAGTAGTTGACTATGTGGTATATAGTCAAACTAAAATATAGAATATGATAAGTTGGTGTAATTGACTTATGTGGTGTATAGTCAAACTAGATGTGATATATTGGTGTAATTGACTTATGTGGTGTATAGTCAAACTAGAGGTGATATATTGGTGTAATTGACTTATGTGGTGTATAGTCAAACTAGATGTGATATATTGGTGTAATTGACTTATATGGTGTATAGTCAAACAAGAGGTGATATATTGGTGTAATTGACTTATGTGGTGTATAGTCAAACTAGATGTGATATATTGGTGTAATTGACTTATATGGTGTATAGTCAAACAAGAGGTGATATATTGGTGTAATTGACTTATGTGATGTATAGTCAAACTAGAGGTGATATATTGGTGTAATTTGACTTAGTGTGGTATGAGTCAAACTAATATGTAATATGTGGTGATTTGGTGTAATTTGACTAATACGTGGTAAGAGTCAAAGTAAAATGCACTTGGTGGAATTGAGGTCATGAACCTCACATATGTCAATGTAGCTTGAAGTCTTTGAACTTCACTAATGTCGTTGTTGCTTGAAGTCTAAGAACCTCACACAAAAGTAATTTAAGGTCATGAACTTCACAAGGTTGTGTTGTGGCGTTTGAGGTCTTTAGAACCTCATATAGAGGAGTTTGAAGTATAAGAACCTCACATTGTAGTTATTTGAGGTCTGAACTTCACAAGTCGTTTGGTGGTATTTGAAGTCTAAGAACCTCACACGGAAGTTAATTGAGGTCGTGAACTTCACATAGTTGTTTGTGGCGGTTTAAGGTCTTTAGAAACTCACAAGGAAGTATGGTAGGGTTGTTAGGTGTTTACAACATTCATGAAATGTTGTTGGTTGCTTAAAACGACTGGGGGTCGAGTCGGGAGGGTCGAAAAGGCTGAAATTTTGTAAAACAATTTGGCGGATTTTGGACCGGAGTAATTTACACTGCCCCGGAGTATTTTACGCCCAAAGTGGCCTGTTTACGGTCCTATTTACGCCCAAAATGCCAAAATGTCGTTTTGGTCGATTATTGTCATAAGTGCCTGGGGAGCTCATAAAGGGGTTATATATCATTACTAATGGTTGTTTTATGGTGTTTTCTTGTAGATAAAGCTCCGGTCGAAGCTTCGGGTCACGCTTCGTGTTGGTTTGTATTCTCATTCATTTTCATGGATGTTGGCGGTTGGAGTTGGAACCCTTTGTTGGGATTCATTAAACTTGTTTTGAGTCATCTCTTAGATATTGAAACGTGTTGTTGTTTTAAGATGTCGGTCGAATGTTTTAAAACAAGTTATGTTGACATTTTGTTGTAATTTAAAACGTGTTGTTTTGTCAAGAGTATGTTGATGTGACCTATTTCAGCATGATTTTGAAATTTAAAATCGGTTGAAAATTTTGGGTGTTATAGTTATGCTATGACACCTAAGGTGTACTAAAACCCTAATTGCCTAAAAAGGGAAACTTTGCTATATTAAGAACTATGGTATAGAAATGACATGTTATGATTCTTGTTCAAATGAGTTGAAATATTGTTAATAGGTTATTAGTGTAGTGACATAACTTATGTGGATGATTGGTTAACATGTATGAAATATACCATGAGGATGTTCAAATACCATGTTACTTGTCACATGTTAATTACTTATGCAACTACTTGAAGCATGCATGATATGTCATGAGGTATGACTTAAGTGTTACTTAGGTATTACTTATGTGTTACAAATGTGTTACTCATATGTTACTTATGTGCTACTTGTACATGTTTTCACCATGTGTCACCAACGGGTCGTCGTGTCACATTGGTCAACATTAGTCAAACTTGGTCAACATCAGTCAACATTGATCAACATTAGTCAAACTTTGTCAACATTAGTCAAACTTGGTCAACATTAGTCAAACCTGGTCAAAGTTGGTCAAACCTTGGTCAACTTTGGTCAAACCTTTTCAAAAGTCAATATAATCTTTCAACATTGAGTCATTTGGATGAATGTGGTTACATAAACCATGTTTACTTTCCTAGACCTTATAGCCTTACTATTCTTAGGGGTCGGTTATCCAGAGTTGCTAGATTTCTCGTGTTGCTTTCATACTTCATTCACCTCATTCCCAGGTGAGTTTTCACGGCCCCATTTTACTTACTTTTCCATTTAGGGGAGATACATGCTAAACCATTTTCTTACTTAGTCGTATGATGATTACTTTGATTTCGCTTTAATATATATAAGTGGGTGCATTTCCCGCACATAAATTCCTCTCATATTCGAACCGTTAATTATTACACAAAGCCAGGTGATTCATGAATAGTACCATTGGGTTTAACAACCCTCACCCGGGTTAGTCGCGCTAACTCTGACTGGGAGTCAAACGGGTGCATAATTGACCTAATCCATTGCGTGCTGGGCACGTAAGAGGCAAAATGCTAGTTTCTGCATTCCTTCGTTAAGCTTCGGTTTCGTTGTTGCTTATATAGTTAATGTTTATTGTCTGATCAACAATCGAATCACTAGTATACATACGTACTGTTACAATGTTTTTATTTATGTTACTATTACCTAAACCTGTGAACTCACCAACCCTGTGTTGACACTTTTAAGCATGTTTATCTCAGGTCGCTAAGCATTCACACATGGACTAGGATTGCATATATGGAGTCTCATTTCATGTTTTCATTTAGAAGCTAGGTTTATGGGAACGTAATTTGTTATGCTTCTGTATTTTGCTACATTACTTTTGCTTCCGCACTTTACATTCCGCATTTTCAAACTCTGTATTACTTGTTTATTTTTGTATGATGTTCAAACGGAATGTCTTTTCGAAAACCATTTAGAGGTTGTTCGAAATGACCGGGACTGATGATCCTTGACAGTCACAACCCGCGGGTAACCCGCTGTGGAATTTCAGGGTGTGACATAGACCGTCGTGAAAATAGGACAACCTGCCTAAGTGCCTAATATGCGTATGAGAATCCCGACATCTATCCGTCTCCATCCTCTTTAAATGCAACAACACGACTGTGACCCTAATCAGAATGCAAAATCTGTCGACCTGATATAGTCTTGAGATACATCAATACACGAAGAACATCTAGTGTCCGAAGTCCGGTATATAGTGTGGCCCTTAACTGACTTAAAACACTCATGGTAAATGAAATATCTGGTCGAGTAATTGTCAAGTAGTTAGGTTTTCCAACTAACCGTCTGTATCATTCTAGATTCTTCATTGAGCTCCATGTCATCCGGAAAGAGCTTCGTTGTAGGAAGTATTGAGCTATCTCCCGACTTGCATCATAGTAATCCACACTCATATAACACTTCAAGGATATGCTTCCTCTGACATACTTCCTCTGACATACTTCCTTTGAGAAATAAGTATTCATTACGGAGAACGAGCAACGCCAAGGAAATATTAATTTTGACCTAAGTTACTGATCTGGAACTGAAACTAAATGAATTGTTTGAGCTCGACAATACCGACCTTGTCATCCCCTGGGATTATGATATCATCGACATAAACAACCACAACAATCCTTCTGCCCTTATAGTGTCTGAAGAATACATGATGATGTTAAAAATCCAATCATGAAGGTTAAGTGTTACTTCTAAGAGATCTATATGTTTACAAAATACATGTCTCTCATTGCATATATTTAGTCATAGTGCATAATGCGAAAGATCAAGCATCAAGCCGTGATCAAATGACTACCCATAAAGGCAACACGGTCGGTTCACAGTCGACCATGTATCGACTACCAAGCTTCTATTCAAAACGACCAACTTTTATTCAAGCATAAGGCTACGAATATGACACACTACATCCCAATCTAATCCTTTAAGACCTAGTATGGCATGATAAATCCCATCATGGTCCATTAATTTTTATCTTTGTTTTCTTTTTGAGATAGGAGGTCAGAGGTACGGTAGAACCGTGAACCAACCGTACTCTTCTAGATGACTTTTCAAGATGCAAGCATGTTCAAAGTCAACAACAAATCAAGACGGGTCATCCACAACTACAAGATCTTCAAGGACTTCATTTCAGTGGGTATAAAATATAATCACTTATATTGTTTTATAAAAAAGACTATATATTTAAGGGTTTTAAAATAAAATTTGCTATTGTTGGATGAAACTTTCCCTAAGAGGTTGTTTTTCAAAATAGCTATGGTCAAACAAAAACGGGTTGTACAAAAAAGGAGTAAGTCTCAACCAAAGGGAACAGAGACTAAGCCAAATCTTATGTATTAGCAAATTTGTTTAACCTTTGGGCTTTGGCCTCTCTCTTTTTTGGTCAATGGTAATCCTCTTTGATATGAATTGATTCTAACATTGAAAAGACTTAATCACAAGGCAAAACTTGTTTTGACAGTTCATAACACATCTATTTTTAAGAGACAACACTAAACAGAAAGAGTACGGTCGTTGCACAGTCCGACCATGCCATCGACCGTCCGGCATGCATGACCAAAAGTGCAAAAAATGTATATAATTGGAGATAGAAGTCATAATTTGAGACATGAAATCTATACATATGAGAGTTTAAATCCTATTTAATATCAACGAGTCTTAGTGGAAAAGTGAAACAAGAAAAACGGAATTATAAGGGTAGAGGGGGTGGGAGTTGGTTCGGCTTCGGGGTCATTCGGCTAGGCGGTAACACCGCCGCAACCCACACGGGCTGTGGCATGGGTAAGATTGACGGGTTCATGAAGTCATAGAGGATTAGGTGTTTTGACCGCTGAATTGAGCCGTTAAAACCCAAAAAATAGCCGTTGGGCTATTTACAAAATAAAAAAAATCCCCTATGAATACAAACCTTTTAATACACAAATTTTACACTAAACACATAATATCTCACTCCTACTTTTATTTTTTATACTCTACTCATGGATCTAAGGAAATAACCATCCTCCGCCCGCAAAACCTATAGACCAAAAGTCTGTTCGGGTCCAAGTGAACCGACTCCACCACAACCGTTTCAATATCCCCAGTTCTACCAAAATCCTCCAACCTAATCGTCCATGTCCGTCCAAATTACACCGGGTCATTTTGTGCTTCAACAACCCGAAGGACCCAACCTGTTTCCATTCCACCAAAATCTACCCTTTTGTAACCCAACCCAACCCGTTCCACCAAAATCTACCCTTTTGTAACCCAACCCAACCCGTTCCACAAACCAAATATGAGGTGGAACAAGATGAGGGTAATGAATATGAGAAAGAACAAGATTATGAGGTGAAAGAAAGAAGTTGACAAAGAAGAAGAACAAGATGACACTTCGAAGTAAAGGGAAATTCACAAACCGGGCGCCTCGTAAGGTTTGAGAGGATTATGAGAAAGTTGCCTTAGCCAAGGCTTGGATTCAGAATGTTGGGGGAACCGAACAAATATTCCATCAAGCAAGAGCAAGCAAAGTTGGGTTGAAATTGTATCCGACTACAAGACGATGAAAGAGCAAGAAAAAGAAGAAAAAAAACAAGTTCGAAAGAAATTGGTCGAAACAAAATTGGTCATGATGGAAGAACAACGAGAGGCTATCCGAAAAGAACAATATGACCGGGATATTAAGACGTTTCTCGAACCGCATGACAGTATCCCTGAACCGTTCTTGCAAATCGTCCGACAACGCAAACGAGACATAGCCGCAAAATATGGGTGGCCTTGTGATATTTAGATTTTAGTTATTTTATTTTTAATGTTTAATTTTTTTAGTTAATTTTAATTTTATTTTTAAAATTTATGTTTTATTTTTCAGTTAATTTTAATTTTATCTTTAATGTATAAAAAAAGCTAGAGTATTTAGGGGTTACACCCCTTGTGTTTAGGATAGTTTAGGGTAAAAATGACGTGACACGACATGACGTGTTTAGATTGGTTAATCCTTAGGGTAGTTAGAGCATCCACAACGGTGGATCAAAAAAACACAATCAAACGTGTCATATCAGATTGTCACTCATCCTTTAAAAACACTCATTTTTACTCTAACACTACATCCTCTTTCAAACACCCACTTTTCTTTATATAAAACGAAATTAAATATAGGTGTGTGAGAGAGTCTGGCCCACCAACACAACCAAACGCACGTTTGCAGGCGTTCGGAAATCCAAACGCACGCAAACAAACGCCCTCCCTCCACGATCGCTTGTTTGTTTGCTTTTGCCAACTTGGATCCGGATAAGCATCTCTCCTTGCGTTGGAGAAGCTCTTAGGGGTTCAAGGGGTTCCACCCCTCCACCCTAAGATTTTTTTAAAAACATCAAGTTAATAACCAGATGACGCATTCTCTCGTGGTCGATACAACCACATTCATTAAAATATTATAAATCAAGAAATATAAGAGAAAAACTATTAGCATTCTCTCGTGATATAAATTGTTCAACGCATACTTCATGATTTAAATTGTTTGAAGCGTATAAAAATTAACACTATTTCATCAAACTTATAAGTTCCTTATATGAGTTAAAATAAATAATATGGTTTCATATGTTAAAATATTCTTACAATACATCTATTAAAGAGTGGTTATAAAATGGTAATTATTGTTCATGCATCCCAATAAAGAGGTACATATCTCATTTTAATATGTTAAAATTGCATTGTAAGTTAATGATTTGAATATGTGATGATAATGTTGTTATGTTATACAAGACGTTGTACTGAAATTTAAAGTACCAAGTTTGAATTTGTTTTCGAATCAGATTTGCAACCGATTTGAATTCAGACTTCGGTTTTCAAATCGAATTTAAATTTGTGATTTTTAAACCGAACTAATCCGAATACATATTCAAATTTTATAAATATATATTTTATGTATAAGTACATATATATTCTTCCTCTCTAATTTGAATTTTTTTTAGATTCTAGTTCGAAATTATTTAAAAGAAAATCAAAATTTAAATGACCCGACACAAAATAACTAAACATCCAAATAAACTTAATATATTTTAATTATTCAGGGGGGTGGGGGACGTTCGTAGGTTTGTGACACATAACCCCATCAATCCAAATCAAATTCTTGATGAAGGCATATTCCTAATAGTGATTAAAAATGATTTTCAAACACAAAGTTACTTTAAATGGGCCCTTTAGAGCCCCAAGACCAAATTATTTGTGCTTACCTACGTACTTACGTCATCAAAAAAACAAAAGGTAAAGTACACAAATAATCTTTCATGTATATAAATGGATTTGCTAATAATTTTGCTCTTTAATAAATTACATTTTACTTTTGTCTAAATGAGTACTTTTCATATGTGATCATATAATTAGTTGGTTTTTATATTATATTTTATAAAAGAGCCATAGGCCGAGATAACTAAAACCTTAAAAAGCTTGCCATAATACTTAAAAGTACGTCAAAGAAGTACAACTGAAAATTTGTTTTCGGATGAGGTTTCATGAACCTCGGTAGCAAAAAAACAGTTCCTAATTAATTAACTTTGAACTTAAAATCTAAGTGCAAAATTAATTAACCCTAATCAAGTTTACATAAAAAGGTTCCTATCAAACTGTCTTCCACTTGTGACCTTTTTAACATGCATGTGTGGGTAAGTTCAAGATGGGACAAACATATCAGCATATATCTCATGTTATGGCCACCCACACGTGTGGTTCTACTTCATCAAACTTTTCTTTTTCTTTAGACAAACGGGCCCATGAAAATTCTTCAATCATTACCCCCCACCCACCCTACCCTACCCTCTGTAATTCTCTCTTTTGACCCAAACTGGCATTCTGTTCTTCATTCTTACTGTTGGGAAGTTAATTATGGTGTCATCCTCAGCTACCCACCTGAACTCAGTAACAAAGTGATGGAGGAATATGGACGCTTCAAGTCTGGCCAAATCAAGCCCAGGACATAGCCTGAGCCCTCCTCCAAAAGGAGTGAAGCAACTGCTGCTATTACTACTGTTCATATCCCTATTCTGTTTATCACAAAAGATTCAAACTTTTATAAGGTTTAATAAGAGACACTGGTGATCACCAAGGGGGTCAAGGGGTCTGCTGACACAGGTCACCGGAATTCATCAAAAAAAAATTTAAATCTAAGTTTTTAAAAGAAAAGATGAGTTGGACCCGTAGTTAAAGAAGAAAACTTTACGATGACCCGCTGACCAATAAATTCTGGTTCATTCTGGTTCCACTACTGATCAGTAATACTACACCATGTGCATGCTCAAATTACCTGCCACCTCCAAGGGTTGAACTGGTGAGGAGACTCATGGTGATTATCATCAAGATGAACTGATCTGAAATGAGTCAACACACACCATCCTTTTGGTATTAGGTACCCTTTGATCTCCACATCTTTCATAGCCTTTCTAATAACCCCCATTATTATATTCCCTAATCTTAGGGTTTCTGTAATCACCTGTTTAATTTTAGTTACCACCACTAATTAGTGTTGTTGTTTCGATTAGTCATAGAGCTCGAGCGAGTCAATTTTAACTTACATTTTGCGTGAATGGTAACGATAGGTAATCATCCCAACACATCGCACCTCCGAGGTCTGTTTTAAGTCTTTTCACCTCCAAATTTTCCATCTAATTAATCATCATCACAATTAAATAGTGATTAGTGAAGTGGGTAAGAAAATGATGATAATTAGAGATGAATTATGGCCATAAACAATCATCACAACTCCTAAAAGTTGATTAAATAGTAAAATACTATACACCTGCTAATAGTGCATGTCACCTTAATTACTATGGTCATGCAACATGCAACGAGCTAATGAATACACCACAACAAATATGTGATTTATGTATAAAAATAATAAACTTATAGTACTTAAAGTATATAAAATTAAAATAATATACTTAAAACTGAAGATGCTAGTACCTTAAGTTGATGGAGAGCTTTGGGACAATCCGATAAGTATTTGATGGCTAAAGTTATAAGTAAAGGGACGGAATCCTCTCCAGGAATCATCAAATCAATCATATTATCAGATATTAATTCATCTGTTAGTTTCTCACTCTTATCGTTAAGTAACACATCAGCTACATCCTTTGGATGATCTTGTGACCTAGCAACACCACGTATCCTTCTATTTGATATAATCTTCATGACTAATTTCACCATCTTTTTCTTGGCTTGCAATGACCGATGAAGTTGGGTTCCAGGTAGTTTTACAGGTAATGACATGAGACCCGCGATAAAATTTTGAAAATGGATCTTTAAAAACTCCATATCTTCACCCGGATCCAAACCGATCAAAGCTTTGGCCAGTACTTGAAACGCGATCTTACATAACAAAAATTTTAATAACAATCACTAGAAGTGTTATTTTTAATTTGAATGCATGAATATTATGAAAAACAAATGTAGAAATTGGAAAATTTGTAATAGCGACATGTAGAAGAGATTGGGAACATATATGGGCCATATGGTGGTGAAATTTGTAGACAAAATAATTAAATTTATAATGATTATGTGACCAATAACAACAAGGGTTGTAATTGCTTTATATCATAAAAGTTTTGAGAAAAATCAAAAGTTAAATTTACTTTTGTAACTTGTTCTTTGCTTAAAACCCTTTTCCCTACAATTAAACACCCAAACAAACTACTTTTTGGTTTTGCAATTTTGTTTTCTCTTCTCACAAATAGCATAGCTAACAGTCTACGTCTCGTGTTTACATTGTAAACGATATATAAAGTATGTATTTAAAATTAAAATCAGAAATCATATTTCCATGGATTCGAAAGTTGAAACTTTAAATTTTATTAAACATCAAAAAATACTAAACGTGACAAAAATCCAATGCATTAACGGTTAATTAATTTATTTACTTTTACATAAACAATTTTAAAACTTTTATAAAATATATTTTATCCAGATAATACCATAAATTTATATCCGAACAAATGTGATTATATATTTTAAATAAGCATCAATGGAATAAATATCATAATTGTTTGCAAAAGAAAACATTAATTAAACATGGTCAAATGAAGCAACTTGCTTTTGGTTTTTAGTTAACAAATAATTATTGTATAATAACTTAATAATAAAAACATTGGGATGAGTTCGGCGAAACTTTTGTTCAGTGGTTTATACACATTCAAATATACTTATTTATTTAAACAAATTACCAATTATTTATAAGTATATATTACTTTAAATATAATTTATATGAGGCTTTTTTTAACTCCTTTTCTCTCTTACACCATACGTGATAATAATTTTTATATTACCCGTAAAGAATAACGTAATTTTTACAGTTTTCTATTTAAAGTTTGTTTTGTATAAAAAAAAATCGTAAAAGTTTAATAATGTTATGAAGTCGTAAAAGTTTAATAATGTTATGAAGTGTTTTTTGGTAATAGAGACCAATTAAATTTGTTAAAAATACCATATTTTGTTTTATTTTTTAAAATATCTGGAGGCAAGTTATCGTTAACAAAAATAATATAATTAGTTAATTTGTTGTATCGAAATAATATAAAGTTTTAGGGATCATAATTCATACATGTTTAGTTTCATCTTGAATGTAAACCGGACGATCTTCTTTCCAAGTAGCCATGGCTTGCAGAAGAAGTTTCCTCATGTCAAAAGTTACTTGAGTTTTAAGGTACGGAGACTTGAGGAACGAGCCAATAAGACCATGAATTCTCCGGTGTAAACTTCCGTTGATCAGCAAAATCGACGATTCTCCCATCAATTCCGTCAATGATTTCGGATACGACGGCACGAAACTGTTCGCATCGCTTTGTAACACGATTCTACTCACTTCTGCATCAGTCGACACGATCGTTGGACTTCCGAACAAATGAGATTTGAACACCTTCCCGTACCTGTGAAATAATGAGATTCAGATTTCAAATTCGAAAATCGGATTAATCAGAAATTAATTAATAAGTAGTTACAGGAGACGGCGTTTATCGATGAACGATTGAGGACGATCGGTGTAAGCACTGGAGATGAAATCTAGGGTTTCGCCGATGAAAGGCCATCCGGTGGTTCCTGAGAGGATTCTGTTAACTACCGCCGGTGACGGTGCTTTGGATGGACGGCGTTTGTTGATGATGAAGAGGAAGAGTAGGAATAAGGCTGTTGCGGTTGCGGTGGTTGAGAGGACGGAAATGAACGTGAAGTCCATGAGCGGTGGTTTAATTAGGGTGGCTTTGTGGGTGGGAGTGGTGTTTTAAATATGATTGGAAGGGAAATGAAAAAATGGACGTACGTGTGTGTGTGCACGCTTGCAATTAATTGATGACTCATCACATATTACCTTGATTTAAAGACTTGTTAAGCAAAAGCAATCATCTAGATTTGTTTTTATCTTTTATTTTATTTTAATTTAATTTATTTATCTTTTATTTTAATTTAATTTATTAATTAACCGTTATTTTATTTATTTTTTGTTAAGGTATGCAAACGAAATCTTTTTATATTTAGCTTATATATGTATGTTAGATAGTGTTTGATATTTTATTAGATAATATTGTAAATGGTGTTTATGAAAGTGATTATTACAATATGAAATATTAAAGAATAAAATTTAGAATATATGTGTTTATAGTTAAGATACTTATGCCTAAAAACCAATTTTATTAAAACAACTTTAAATGCATTAATATCATATTATTTTGTCCCTTGAAAATAAAATACAAATCTGAGAATTAGAATTCACATCAAACAATACAAAACTAGTTAAGTAGTTTTTTTTAACCGCAAATCTACCATACTTCTATTGTTAAATTACACCAAATAATTCACCTTATTTCTGAGTTTGAACCCTAGAACTCTATTTTAAAAGACAAGAGCCTCTACCAAGTAAGCTAGTTTCACATGAAGTTAAAGTTAAGTAGTTATGTATCACATGATGTTTAAGGCCCAACCATCTTATTGTGCAACATTAAGGATTGAGACAACAATGTTTTGGTTGTTGGAAATTAGAATATAAAAAAATAATAAAATAAATGTTATTTTTATTTATTTTTTAAGCAAACAATTTGATTTTGATTATTATTTTTTCAATAATAAATAAATTAAATGCGACAAAATTGACTTCATGGAAGAATCTATCTGTGCCAATTCAATGTTCTTAAACAAATGAAAAAAATAAACTTTTTAGTCATGTTAATGATGCTTATCCTAATAATTTTACTTCATTTTCTATTTAAAAAAGTTGCTAATCATAAAAAAAATAGTAATTTAGAATTAAGGTTGAAGGGCAATGAACTATGAACACACGTGGCCGTATTATATGATTATGGAAAATCAAACAAAAATCAAAACTAAAACCTACATCAATTTACATATTATCACAACATCAACAAATTAAATATTTTTTGTTTTTCTTATATCTCGCCCTTTAAATTTTTTTTTCACTTTCATATTAATTAATTACGATATTGTTATCACTTCAATCTTAATTATTGAAATACCGTAATTAACAGTCTTAAAATATTTCTAACATAAATTTCACCTTTTTATTATCGATTCGATACATATACATATACTCGTATGCCGTTCTAAAAATATATATGTACATATATGTGTACACATGCACACGCTCCCTCTATGATGATAACATAGTTAGAGATGAGACATACGATACTTTGATTCAAAGGATGACATAGATTGATAGATAATGTGTAGAAGTGAAGTGGTCAAAAGTGTAGGTTTGCGAATAGTGAAGGGGCCCTTTTGTATAATTATGTGAAAAAGGGAATTTATAGGATGAAGAAGTCCCCCACATAGTCATGGTTGTAGGGTTTGCTGATATGCTTCATGTGACCATATCATTATAATTCTTATTTTCATGTAATCACAAAATAAAATTAAAAAATAAACATAAAAATAAAAATAAATAAGTTGGGAATACATTCTACTCATCATCACACACGAAAATTAATCATTCATCATCCAACACATATTTAATGGATTCGGCGGACGTTCCCATGCTTCTTTTTTTTTTTTTTCCAAATTAAATGTAACCGTATCTTTTGACTATAATAATTAACTTATATCAACTTTTTAAAATAATAAATTATTTAATCATATTTATTAACCACCTAATGACACTTTGTATTGAGTTTTAACTACAAAAAAAACCTTGTTTTATTGTATACAACATTCACAACAACATCTTCATTTCTATCTCTATAATGTAAATAAGTATCACATTCTTTCAAAATTATTTTTAAATTTAGTTTAACTTCCCGTATCTCATTCTCTATCTCTATCTCAACCTCAATCTCACTTACAAACACTTATTTTATTATTTTTTTCTATTTTCCTGGACATTCACAAAAAATATAGAGATTGATGAAAATAGATCTCTATATTTAGAGAATCTCTATTCACTAAACCCTAAAATTTAAATATAAAGATAGAGATAAAGATCCTGACAGAGGTGTAAAATAAAAAATTTCTTTAAATAATAGAGATGGAGATGAATATAGAGACCGTGATGACGTGAATGTTCTAATATTACCTAAAAGATTAATCTTTGATGTTAGAGTTAACATTTTCCTTACTTTAATGATAATATAATAAATTATTTAAAAATATTACACTTTAAAAACTACATATGTATTTCTTACTATTATAACAATACAGTGAGGTGGCATCTTAAACTATTTTATGAATAATTGAGATAATTGAAATGTTTACTATTAAACGATTAAACATATAACATAAATATTTTAGGGGACTACTAATGGGACACGGGAATTGCTATCTGGACCGGGCTCTATACGCATCGTATAGGGCAATACGATGCGTATAGCCTTCACAATTTCCCAAACCCGACAACATCGTACTCCTAGACATTCCAACCCCTATACGCATCGTATAGGTCAATACGGTGCGGTTTAGGGTACGAGGTGACTTCTGCAACTAGTCATCCATCACATCGCTATACGCCACGTATAGGTCTATACGTGGCGTATAGAGATGTGATGGATGACTAGTTGCAGAAGTCACCTCGTACCCTAAACCGCACCGTATTGACCTATACGATGTTGTCGGTTTGACCAGGAGTCTATACGCATCGTATAGAGCTATACGATGCGTATAGGGGCCAAATTTTGTGTATTTTACCATGCACAATTCTCATTTGAACGTATCGTTCAAAAATTTTCAAACAATTTACGGTTTTCAAAAAGTTATAGCAATGTCTTGGTGGTGGGATGGTAACTACGGTTTTCAGGTATATTCTAACGAGTCGCTGGAAAACAACCCGCAAAGTTCTGGATTTCAAGATGTGAACCGGGAGGAGGTCTCGTCCGACGTTTATTCTAATCAACGGGTAAGGCTTCCCGATTTGAACGAGCCACTAAGCAATCCCGAGTTCGTATACGGTGAACACTCTTACCTTACACAACCCACGGACGACTTCGTGTACGGTGAAGACTCTTACCCGACACAACAAACCGACAGCTTCGTGACGTATAAAACTGACCAGGTATAACATTCCTATATATATGCATACATTTAGTTTGTTGTTTCTTAACTTTTACCGTACCGTTGTTGTAGAATTTTCAGACTCGTGATTAGTTGGTGGATTGGGCTGTCCGCAGAGGACGTGAGAATGGTTACGTCATTGTCACCCGACGATCTTTTGGACGAAGCTTGATCTAAAATCGTCGTTTGTCGAGGATGAAAATGTAGACGTGGATAAAGTACTTGGTCAAGTGAGAAACAAAATTATGTCACAACCCGATCAGGTCAAAAAAAGTCTGTTGTCGAGAATCGTAGGGGTGGTATTTCCGATCAATAGTAAGAAGAAGGCGCCTATGGTACAAGAAGATACTCGCGGTCGTCCAACTTTGAAAAAGCAACAACAAAGGAAACATGATGTCACGAGAAACAGCTCGTTCACAGGATCCCAACAAAGCATATGTGACCCTGCGAGACATAGCTCCTATATTGCGTCACAAGACTCTCGACAAGCGAGTTCAGTCATTCAACACCGTCGTTCAACGACGGGTAAAGGAAAGCAACCACCAGATATTTATTCGTCAACAGCTTCTACATGAGATGGACAGTAAAGAAGAATGGTGGAGAACTGTTTTCGACAGAATCGCCTTTCAAGAGTATGATAGGCTGCGTCACACAATAGATTGGCAGGATGTGAAAGCCGCGCCAGTTAGTCGTTGGATGTGGATGCCATACACAGGACTCTTAATTGCTCAAAGATTTGGGGTGATTGTTCATCTATTAAGCATTGCCGGTAATCAAACATTTTTTCCATTATGGTTTGGTCCTCATGTTCATGCTCAACATCAAATTGTATCGTTCGTTCACGTCAAAAGTGCTCATTTCATCCACGTCAAGTTAGACGGAGATTTTCCGATGCCCCCTACGAATGCATTATGGAATTTGCACCGAAATGATGATGCAGCAGAATGGGAAAATATATACAGTGATCGTATTGAACGGTTTAAGAAAAAAATGGCTACTGATAGCGATAACTTTTCACAATACGTCACGAATTATGGATGAAGTTTGTTTGTAATAAAATACATGTTTATACTAATTATATCAAAAAAGAAAACAAAAAAAAAGAATACAATTATACTAATTATACTAATTATATCAAAAAAAAAGAATACAATTATACTAATTATACTAAAATACATGAACTATACGCCACGTATAGATCCATACGTACCGTATGGAATTCCAAAGGTCATGAGCTATACGCCTCGTAATGTTCTATACGATGGCGTATAGCGACCGGTATACTCAGAAGAGCCAGCGTACAGCACCAAACGCCCCCCATTTTTAACACACACACACATACGAGGAGACGCTAGATTGAGATTGTCGGGTCAAAAATTTCCTCTTTTACTCGTAAAGGTACGTATTCTAGACTCGTGATATATAATATAGGTTTAATTTTGATTATTAGTCATTAAAATTGCGTAGAAATAGAGATTTATAAGTTGAATTCGATGAACTATACGCAGCGTATAGAATTATACGTGGCGTATAGTTCATCAGAGGAAGAAGATGAAACAATACGCAACGTATGGGGCTATACGCTGCGTATGGTTTAAGTTACCCGGTAACTGGCCTGCGTATGGCTTGGTTGGCCGCGTATGGCTCGTTTTGCCCGGTAACTGGCCTGCGTATGGCTTGGTTGGCCTGCGTATGGCTTGCTTACCCGGTAACACCCTATACGCCACGTATAAAGCTATACGTGGCGTATAGGTTTTTAAAAAAATTATTTTAAATCATTTATTTATATTAAATAAACAATTTATTTATTATTTTAAATAATTTATTTAAATAATAAAAACAATTTATTATTATTTTAAATCATTTATTTATATTAAATAAACAATTTATTATTATTTTAAATATATTATTATTTTCAGATATGGCGGATCACGACGACGATGTTCAGATGGACGAGTTACAGGATCTTGCGCACTACCCCTATTTGGATTTTCCGGCAGACTCGGAGTGGTATGGCCGGTGCCAAAAGCTACGGGAGGTGCGTTTGGGGCCGGGGACGGCGGTGGACTGGGAGCTTCTCCAGGAGGTCCAGGAGGCGGAGCGGGCCAGGGCCATCATAGGCGAGGACACGCCATGGGATCGGCTTTTTGGGGTTTGATTTCCGATAGCCCTTGGTTAGGTACCAAGGCGAGGGTTTCGGGGATTAGAGACCCCCTCTATAGATATTTGCACCGGCTTATCTCGACGTCGATCGCACCGCGTCAGAAAAGCCGTGAGTGGTGCACCGATAGAGACCTCTTCTTTCTCTACTGCCTGCTTACAGGCACGGGGTGCGCCCTATCCACATGCCTCGCTAGTTATTTCGCGTCTGCCTATATGCGGCAGAGGCGCGGGCTTTTGTATGGCGGCGCTTTTATCACTCAGGTCATGCGTAGTATTACACCATGGCATGCGCATGAGCCTGAGTTGTTACCGCCCATTCCCCTTGTCAGATTAGACCGCCGCACGGCTAGCGGCATGCGCATCACGCACCGTTTCCCGGGGCTCGGCCTACGGTTTGTAGGGGCCGTCCAGGACCAGGTTTGGGTCCCGGTGCCGTTGCCGTGGATCTATCACGAGCCGCCGGCATCGAGCTACCACCACTACCACTGCCACGTCATTATCCAGACGACCCCGTTCAGGATGACGGCGGGGCCGGTCAGGATGACGGCGGGGCGGGTCAGGCTTAGTTGTTTTTATTTGTATTTAGTTTGTTTCTTCGGTTATGTATGTAAAAACATTTTGATGTATATATTTAATTTTGTGATGTAATGTATATAGTCTTTTACTTATTTCTTTGGTTGTAATGTTTAATTTTTTGTTTGTTTGTAATGATAAATTATAAATGCAAAAATATAATAAATGTTAACAAAGTTATATAATTTAAATTAAAAAATATAACAAACTTATATTAACAAAGTTATATAAATTAAATTAAAAAAAACAACAAACTTAAATTAATAAAATACCCTATACGTGGCGTATAGGGCAATACGCCACGTATAGAGGTTTTTAAATCGACTTCTGCCAACTTTTGAAGCAAAATTAAAACCCGTGGCCCATACGCTGCGTATAGATCAATACGGCCCGTATTGGACCCAGCCGCCAGACCGGGAATGCGACGTGGCATTCTGTTGGCAGAGACTGAACCCTATACGCCTCGTATTGGCCTATACGAGTGCGTATAGGGCGACGGCATGTCCAATTAGCAATATTCCGTGTCTTAATAGATTTACCCATATTTTATCAGGGGGAGTAATAAAGAATGTGTTTTAAGAAATCAAAAGTCGCACGAGACCTTATTTTTAGGGGACTACTAACCACACACGGGAATTGCTAAATGGACTTGGCCATATACGCATCGTATAGGGCAATACGATGCGTATAGCCCTTCACAATTTCCCATGCCTGACATCCTCGTACAACCTGGTCATTCAAACCTCGTATACGCATCGTATAGGTCAATACGATGCGTATAGCGTACGAGGTACTTTCTGCTACTAGTCAACCATCACATCGCTATACGCCACGTATAGATCTATACGGAGCGTATAGCGATGTGATGTTGACTAGTTGCAGAAAGTACCTCGTACGCTATACGCATCGTATTGAACTATACGATGCGTATACGAGGTTTGACCAGGTTTGACCCGAATCCTATACGCACCGTATTGCCCTATACGATGCGTATAGGGGCCAAATTTTGTGTATTTAACCATGCAAAATTCTCATTCGAACGTATCGTTCAAAAAAATTTCAAACAATCTCTCAAAAATTATAAACATGTCTTGGTGGTGGGATGGTAACTACGGTTTTCAGGTATATTCTAACGAGTCGCTGGAAAACAACCCGCAAAGTTCTGGCGTTCAAGAGGTGAACTGGGAGGAGGTCTCGTCCGACGTTTATTCTAATCAACGGGTAAGGCTTCCAGATTTGAACGAGCCACTGAGCAATCCCGAGTTCGTATACGGTGAACCGTCTTACCTTACACAACCCACGAACGACTTCGTATACGGTGAAGTCTCCTCCCCGACACAACAAACTAACAACTTCGTGTGCGGTGAAGTCTCTTACCCGACACAACAAACCGACGACTCCAAAGACGAAGAACAAAACCATCAAAATGTGTCGTATAAAACTGACCAGAATTTTCAGTCTCGTGAACAGTTGGTGGATTGGGCTATGCGGAGAGGACGTGAGAATGGTTACGTCCTTGTCACCCGACGATCGAGGAGAAAAGGCGACGATCCGACGGAACCGTTTATCAAGGTGTGGCTTGTGTGTGACCGTCACGGCGAACGTGCGTCTACTGCCACGGTTAGACGTGCCGGTAGCAAAAAAATAGGTTGTCCCTTTAAATTGGAAGGAGAGTATCAAGAAAATACTGGTGATTGGAAATTAACGGTGAAGGATGACAGTCATAACCACGATCCTAGTCAACATCTTGTGGCGCACTCGTTTGCAAGGAGACTGTGTCAGTCGGAACAACTTTTGGTGGGGAAGTTGTACTCGCAAAACATGTTGCCACGAAACATTCTGGCAACTATAAGGGAACAAAACCCAGAGAGTAGTTGCATTAAAAAGGACATTTATAATGCTATACAAAAGATAAAAAACGAAACGAGAGTCGGTGAAACTCCAATACAGATTCTGGAAAACCTGCTTTCTTCTAAAAAATACGTCTACTATACTCGAGAAGATCCTGTCACAAATAGTGTGGAGGAGATATTCTTTGTTCATCCGAAATCGTACGAGATGTGGCGTGCTTTCCCGCACGTGTTGATGATCGACGCGACCTACAAAACAAACATGTATAAACTTCCATTTGTCCAAGTGGTCGGTGTGACCTCCACACACCAGTCGTTTTGCGTCGCTCATGCATTTATATCAAAAGAACGGGAGGAAAACTTCGTCTGGGTGCTACTTCAAATAAAAGCAATGTTGCAAAAGTGTATGGAGCCGCGTGTGATAGTAACAGATAGGGACAAAGCTCTTATGAACGCGTGTGATAAAATATTTCCGGGCTGTTCCAAGAACCTATGTCGGTGGCACATACACGAGAATATCGCAAAACATTGCAGGGCATCATTTACAGACGAAGACTGGAAAAATTTCAAGTATTCATGGTCGGTATTATGTGAGTCTCCCACGCCAGATATATACCAGTACAACTTCAACCGGCTTTACGAACGTCTGTATGCAGCCAAACGAGGAAGTAAGTTTTAAATATTAAATATTTAATATTTTCAGTATTTAAATATTTATTCAATATTAAATATTTTTCCAGGAGTTATAGATTATGTGACTAAAAATTGGCTGGACCCGTATAAAGAAAAGTTTGTATCGGCGTGGTCCAACAGAAACCTCAATTTTGGTCAACATACAACGAACCGAGTCGAGAGCCAGCATTCGCTCTTAAAGAGCTATCTTAGAAACGCTAACAGCTCGCTAGATAGACTTGTTGGGTTTGTTGATGAAATTGTATCAGATCAGTATTATCAGTTACAGTTTGGGTTTGGAACAAGCCTGATAAGGAAAATGGACAGCCACATAGCTATTGAATTGTTTGATAACCTGCACGGTAAAGTTTCACATAAAGCTCTAGATTTGATAGAAAACGAGTGGTACAAGTTATCAAATATACGGAAACAAAATGCAACGTGTGGGTGCCAACTTTTCAGTAGTTGTGGGTTGCCGTGTGCTTGTCGTCTGGCAGATATCGAAGCTACAGGTAAACTGTTCTGACTATTTAGTATTTGTGGGTTGCCGTGTGCTTTTCAAAATGTTCTGACTATTTCGTTTAAAATACAGGTGGCATAATCCCTCTAGATGCGGTGGACGTCTTCTGGAGGAAACTTGATTTAAAACCAGAGGGAATTCAAAATTTTGACATATACGACACGTATTGATCAATACGTGGCGTATAGAATACCAAACGTTGCTGAAGATACGACACGTATTGATCTATACGTGGCGTATAGACTTTTGTTATATCAGTTTTGCCTCACGTACTGACCCAAACGAACCAAACAAACAAACACAAAGCCATACGCTACCCGCTCGTTGATTTGGATTGTGGCCTCAAAAAAACTTTGTAAAGGTACGTGTCTCAACCCACGATCATTAATGTTAGGTTTTAATTGAATATTAGCGGGTAAAACTGGGTAGATTAGCGATTTTTAGGTCTGAACTTAAGGGCTATACGCTACGTATAGGGCTATACGTGGCGTATAGTTCGTCCTAGGAAGACGATGAAGCCATACGCCACGTATAAATCTATACGCTGCGTATGGCTTGGTTTACTCGGTCACTAGCCTGCGTATGGTCTTAACTGGTCGCGTATGGCTTGGTTTACCCGGCAACTCGCCCGCGTATGGCTTAATTGGCCTGCGTATGGCTTATTTTGCCCGGCAACCGCCTATACGCCACGTATAAGCCTATACGTGGCGTATAGGTTTTTAAAAAATTAATAATTATTTATTATTTAAAATTAAAAACAATATATTATTATTATTTATTATTTAAAATTAAAAACAATATATTATTATTATTTATTATTTAAAATTAAAAACAATATAATATTATTATTTATTATTTAAAATTAAAAACAATATATTATTATTATTTATTATTTAAGCCTATACGCTACGCAGTGCTTGATGGCCTTGTTGCCGACTCACGACGACAGGGTCGTCAACTCGATCGCATGGAGGACCTGATGATGTGGGCGGTTGGACAGCTCGTGAATCAGTCACGAGCCGCCGGCATCGAGCCACCCCCACTACCACCGCCACGTCATTATCCGGACGACCCCGTTCAGGGTGAGGGCGGGGCGGGTCAGGGTGACGCCGGAGCCGGTCAGGGTGACGGCGGAGACGGTTAGATTTAGTTCTTTTATTTGTATTTTGTTTCTTTCGTTGTTATGTATGTAAAACATTTTGATGTATATATTTAATTTTTTGATGTAATGTATATAATGTTTAGTTTATTTGTTTGGTTGTAATGTTTAATATTATGTTTGGTTGTAATGTTTAATATTTTGTTTGATTGTAATGTTTAATATTTTGTTTGGTTTGTAATGTTTAATATTTTGCTTGGTTATACTTTAAAAATTTAACAAATGTTTAAAAAAAATAAAATATACAAATGTTTATATAAATTAAAATAAAAATAAACAAAATATAAATAAATAAAAAAATATAATTAAATAAAAAATACCTATACGTGGCGTATAGGTCAATACGCCACGTATAGGATTCATAAACTCCAAATCTTCCAACTTTTGAAGCAAAAATATAACCCGTGCCTCATACGCTGCGTATAGGTCAATACGCCACGTATTGGACCAGCCGCCAGACAGAGAATGACACGTGGCATTCTGTTGGCAGTGACTGAATTCTATACGCCCTCGTATTGCCCTATACGAGGGCGTATAGATCGGCGACGGGTCCAATTAGCAATATTCCGTGTGTGGTTAGAAAAAGCCTATTTTTATGGAAAGAAACTCTTTCAAATGATTTAGTCAAAAAGGTACGTTATTACTGTTATAATATAGACATATAGTTTGGTACATTATTTATTTTTAGAATATTCTCCATCAGTTCTTTAGTCTAGTGGTCAGGGGTTTTTTATCATAAGGCTTTCCTCTTGTGGAGGTCTTAGGTTCAATTCTCACAAGGTGCACTTCATAATTTCAGGAACACCCTTTGTGGCAGGACTTGAACTCTGGGTTAGGTGGGGTTAGCGACATCCTAACCGACATGCCGTTCTTAAAAAAAAATAAAAAAATAAAAAAATTTATAGAATATATTCAGAACATAAACTAACAATTGTTTATAGGGCCAATTATCCAACTCGTTCTTGCCTATGCTAAAAACTGGCCATCTAGTCTAGACTTAAAACTCACTTATTTTCCATTTGGTACTTATTCATTTTTTCACCTCATCAATAAGTCAATATATTGATGAAGTTGATTGTAATTTACACGGTTTCTAGACAAAAATATATAAAAAGTAAAATAATTTGATCATGTTTTATTTAGAAAAATATGATAAAGAAATATGAGTCGAAATATTGACATCGCAACAAACTCATCGACAACTTTGACCATATAGTCTTTTGTTGTCCATAGCCTTGTGGTTTAGTGGTATTGGTGATTTGTCTTTTATAAAAGTGGTGTAAGTTTATATCTTACAAATACTAGTTGGTATTTACGAGTTAAAAAATTGTTGTTAATTTTTTTTTATTTTTTGTTTACCCCTGCATCAAAGGTTTTTAAATGTTGGGTTTCTAAAGAGAATATAACTTGTCCAAGGTATATTACAAATTCTTACAATTTGTTCTTTTTTTGCATATTTGATTTTTACTTGTTTTTTTTTTCTAATTTTTGCCACAAGATATTGGAATTGAAGATCGCCAAAAGAGGATATGATTTTAAAAGAAGTTATATTTAGAGTAGAACAAATCAATTTCATTTTCTATGACGTAATTAAATACAAAGAAGTAAAGAACGACTTTCACGATATTACATAACATGAAATATTATGTTGATACTTTTCCAACTTCATTACCCTAATTATATTATAATATTAATAAAAATCAATGGTTATGAATAGTGTCTTCACCATTTTCGTCAAGTGTATAAGTAATATAAAAACTAAAATTGAATTTCATAAACAAGTAAAGGTGGTAGTCTAACTCTAATGGATAAAGCTTAGGACTTCTAAGTTCTAATCTTGAGATTGTGTGTTTGTTTCCCACTCTAGGATTCTTTGAGAATATTTTTAATACTATCCCTGTGAGGGCAAATGCTATTTTTGATTGGCTCTTCAATTTTATTTATTTTTGATTGGCTCTTTAATTTTATTCTAATTAATATAACAATATAGGTGAGTATAATATAAGTAAAATTGTCTATTTAAATATATATTCTTCATAGTGGCAATTTCCAAATTGAGACCTATATTTTTATTAATACAGTAGGTTAGAACCCCGTGTATTACTATTACACGGGTTGAATAAATTAAATATTCAATAGTTTGTAATAAAGATTTAGAAATTATAAGCAGAAAATGAATCTTAACAAAATTAAATAGTGGTAATGAAGATTTAGAAAATATTAAATGAATTAAAAATAAGCTGAAAAAATAGTCTTAAGCTCACTGAATTGTGACGTTTAGCGTAACAGGTTACTTATTTATTAAGTATAGAAGATAGAAGATTGTATAAGAATGTAATGATGACATTGTAGAAGTGTCAAAATATATACATGCATTTCCAAAACAAAAGAAATGCAATATATATGATAGTAATAAAATAATTGTTATACGAGATAAAAAAATTGATGATTAACAAAATTATGAATTTAAAATTTTATAGATAAAAATTAAAACAAATTATTAATGTAGTTAAAATAAAGAAGTTATTTAAAATGTAAAAACAATCCTGATGATATAATAATTATCCATAATACAAATTTATCTTTCAAAAATTGATAAGTAACCTAATACATTATTAATATCCATAATTAATTTCATATTAAATTTATTTAGTTAATGATATAATAAGTATCCGTAATTATATTTATATTAAATAACGATGAAAAGACACCAGAGAGTGACACGTGTTTCTCATTTAATATGATAGAGATGCGAGAAAATAAGGACGAGGATGCACTAGTGAGTGACACGTGTCCCAGATTATTTTTATTTATTATAATAGATAGATTTAAGATTGATCTTTATGTTGAGTGCATGTTATGATATCGGTAATTCTATTTATTTTGGTTTCTAATAGCTTAAAGTGATTGAAAATCTACTAGTTTGGTTTCTAATAAGATGAGATCGTATTTAAGTAGAGGACAGTCCAGTTCTACTAGTTTTGATAATACTCTGGACCGAAACACTAACTACAATTTCAAAAAAAGACAAACTAAACCAACCAGTTTTACTGGTTTGACGGTTTAAAAAGATTTTTTTATTTCCAAAATCATTAATTCGTATTAAAAATTTTAAAATGACAAAAATGAATCGAGTATTTTCCTCTTCCTGGCTTTCTTCTAGTATTGTCCTTGTCCTTGCATGCTCAACATTTTACATAGCAATGGTATCAGAGTGGTCTATCCTCAACGCGAAATCAAGAGACTGAGAAAACCCTACAACGCCACGAAAAATCCATCACCAACTTGGTATCTTCTGCAGCCAAAACCTAAGCCTCACTAGCTGCCACGCGGGTTACCGTGGACGAACTGAAGGGGTTGACAGCCCTCGAACTGAATCGTCAATCATCGTCATACGGAGGCACCGACACTCCTCTCAACCACACCATAACTCGCATCGACAGCACCAACACTCCTCTCAACCACACCGTATCCTGAGTGGCGCTCACCATGGCGTTTTGCCAAGACTCTCCCAAAGGGTCCCGGAAGAACCGAGTGGCGCCCGCCGTTGGCTTCGCCAATTAAGTTGGCTCCGGATTCTATCCTTGAGATCAAGGATGTTTTAAGGGGCGAGTATTGTAATGATATTATAAGAAGGGGGAATGAATTGTTATTTTTATTAGTTAAAGGTCTAGTAGTTAAGTAATGGTTGGTTTAGTAGAAGTGGTCTTCATGTTGATTGTTGAGTAGTGGGTAGTTAGCATTGTTGTCTTTAAATTATGCAAGAGTCTGTACATTTCTTTTTATGCAATGAATCGAGTATTTTCCTTCATATGTGAATGGTGAGTGAGAGCTTAGGTGGCATCAATTCACGCTCACATATGTGTGAGTATTCCAGACGCCCTTATAGCCTTTACTAAAAACTACCCGTTACCCAACACATACAATTTTTCTATTGATGGGATATCCTCATATTGGACCCAGCTTAACAAGATGAGCCCAACCAAAGTTGGCCCAATTTTAGTGACCCCGAGTTGAGATTGCCCCACTACTCCACTAGGGTTAAGGCCCAACAAGCTCATATAAAAGAGAGATTTGCTCTAAATAACACCACGTTTACATTCTCTCCTTCGACTCTTGCTCTCTCTAGACACACATACATGCGCCTATGAAGGACAGAAGGAGAGAATGCAACCTTATGTGTTATTAGAGTAAATCTCCTTTTTATACGAGTTTATTGGGCGTTAACCCTAGTGGGCCAATGAGCCGTCGATCTCAACTTGGGCTCACTAAAATTGGGCCAACATTGGTTGAGTTCATCTTGTTAAGTTGGGTCCAATATGGGAATACCTCGTCATCCATACTGCAAAACTGCAAAATGATGATCGTCATCATCATCGTTATGTCATTGTAAGGAATCAAGGTGAATGTCCAACAAGTGTAATCGTTAAAAGCAAGCAAAAGCCAACTGATATCCCGGTAGAAGCAAATATGCCCATATCCCAACAAAATCCCAAACAAAAACTAAAATGTACAAACTGTGAACAAAGAAATGATTTGAATTTCAGAGAGGCGGGATGGACTTTGCTCGGATGAATTGTTTCAAAATGGCTTTTTCTTCATCGATTTTCTTTCTCTCTTCGGGGTCCTTTGGTTTTACTTTCCTTTTTTCTTCCAATATCCACTTGAAAAGCTCGCGTTGCTGATCCATTGGTATCAGTTCAAGCACTTTCACGGGCTCCACAGCAACAGGGTGGGATGTTGATAAACTGCTAACTGAAGCAGTTGAAATGGCAGATGTGGGAGTAGAAGTAACAGCTGTTGCATTTTCCTCTACATTCTCCTTCTTCTTTGTTCGCATGAAAAGGTAAGCTACAAAATATAAAAATGGCATGGTGATGGATTAAACTTAGAAAAAATAAAGGGGAGGGAGGAACGTTTATGTTCTGCCTAGGAAGTTTTTTTAAAAACAATAATACTTATACTTAACTTTATTGTATAAACACATTCACACTCTTATTTACACATGGCTGCTGCTAGCAGCACACATCATTTGCCCTATAAGATACTATTGCTAATAGATGATAATTAGCAACAAATCACCGGGCCTGTGACTGAAGATCCTAACTAAACTTCGTATAAAAAGAGATGCTAATTGCTAAATGCTACTGATAGTATCAAAACTTATGAAACTATGGAGGAAAATCAATGTCAAAAACATTTGACCTGTTCAAGATTGCATACATTATATACGACCCAAATCTATCCATTTAAACAGAAATCTCCACTCACATAGCATGAAAAGCAACCTACTGAGAGGGCTCCCAATATAGAAGAGTTCTTCTATATACCCACCCACATACTCGGGTGTCGGTAAATGCTTTCATAAACGAACCAGAGTGCCCTCTGCTAGACTCTATCTACATAGAGGTACAAACATAGCTTTTCAGTTTCCTATAAAAGCAACAGATCCTAAAGAAAAGGCTCATTTTATATTATGAATCTTATCTATACGGTGGCTTTGGCTTTGAGAACCAGTTAACTGTTACCATAAAAATGAACAACATAGTGATGTATCAATGTCACTTGCAATTATACAAATGACACAAGGACTGAAAGCACTGGGACTATGGCATCAAATAGCATTCTGGTAGCTATAACTTATAACTTCTCAACTTCCTCATAGAAGTTACAAACTGTAACAATAAATCCTTGAGATCCCCAAGCATGCAGGGATCTGATTTAGCCCAAACATAACATATATCAGAACTCATTAATCAACCTAATTCATAATAAATTTAATAGAAAAGATTGAAATCGAGAAAACCTAGAATTTTAGTGATCCTAACAATTAACAATCTCAAATCATTTTAAGCAAATATATATACCTCCGATGGAAAAATTGACGGCTAGAAGAAGCGGCCAGAGGAACTTATAACGGCGTGCAAATGATTCCTTCGGTGGCGCGGGAGGAACACGCGAAGACGAAGAAATAGTAGATTGACTAGCCATTGACGATGACGAGGAGGATGTCACCGGTGACGGTGGCGGTGGTGGAGAAGGACGCGATTGTTGTTGGAGGTGTTTCTTCAGTTGAGCTATTTCACACAGTATAATAAATCATCACAATCAAATCAACTATTGAAGTGCAAGTAAATGATCAGAAATTTAGAAGTGCTGATTCAATTTCTACAATCCGGATTTCACATACGAAAAACAGATTAAACATTCAAATCAAATTCGAAAAACTGAGATTCGATAACAATGATACCTTTCTTAGGCTTGTGAACGTAGAGCTTGGGAGTTTCGTCACTCATTTTGTGCTTTTCTTCCTTGGATTCGTATCCAGTCACCGTCGGCAGGTTGCCCTTTCTACAAGCGATACACCGAGAGACGCCGTGAAACTGGATCGAGTGACATGTAATTGGGTATCCATGCGGACTGGGCTTGGCCTGCTGGTCAGATAGCCTCAAAACTTTTTTTTTTCTTTAAACAAAACTACGCGATTCATGGCGGGTGTCAGGTTGCCTAATTATCTCATAATAGGTTTGGCTTGTCATAACTCACAACAACACAACGGTAACGATACTCGATATAAAGTACGATAACAAAAAAAACTTGATTTTGAATAAAACTTCGTTTTCAAATAAATATATATCAGAATATTGACAAAAAAAATTCATAATATGTTCGGTTTGTCACAATACCACGACGGTAACGTCACTCGATATAGGCTGCGATACAAAAACACTCGATTTTAAATAAAAATTCATTTTCAAATAAGTATATATCGGAATGTTGACAAAAAAAAAAAAACAGTTGCGCAAGCCGTTTTTTGAAAAAAGTTAACAAACGTAAGTTAATAAAAAAACCGAAATTAATAGAAAATAAAACTTGTTAAAAACGTATATTATATACGTAGTACAGGGGTGAGAACGAAAAAAAACATTAAGCACAAGTCTCTCATACTTTTTAATAGTTTTCCCCCAGCGTTCCATTGCGGGAATCTGCTCGTTTTTTTGCCGATACCGGTAGGAGCTTGCTCGTTATCGGTTTGGGGTAAACGAAAACCATAAAAGCGAATACCGATACCGGTTCCATAAATACCATCAGTTCGTCACAGTATCACAACGGTAACAACACTCGCTATAAGCTACGATACCAAAAAAAACTTGATTTTATATACAACTCCATTTTCAAAAAAAAAATATCAGAACGTTGAGGTGAAAAAACTTATAATTAGGCATTGTTCCATCCGGTTGTCTTTTAATCTTTAGTAGTATAATTTGTTAGGAAAACGAAATTATCAGAAAAATTAACAGGTTAAAAACGAAATTATATATAGTATAAGGGGTGAAAATGAAGAAAAAAAAACCAAAAGCATGAGGTTGCCCATTTTGAATCAACTAGGCATTGTTCCATCCGGTTGTCTTTTAATCTTTAGTAGTATAATTTGTTAGGTCATGCGGCATACCTCTTAGGCTAAGGGGTGTACTGTAATTTCTGTTTCCCTCAATTGGTAAGCATCATATCACTCTCTATTCCACTCCAGTCATCCAAGTCACTCTATGCTTCCCTTCATTTTTAATATTAAAAATACCAAGAAAATCTTGAAAAAGTGGATAAAGGGGGTATGTCAGCGGGGGTTTAAGCAATGGATTCTCCACGCGAATCATCTTTCTAGTGACGCCTTCATAGGGTGGGGTGGTGTTCATCGCCAGCACCGTTGTCATCCTCGTAGCGACATAACGACCACACCGCCTAGTCTTACGGCCTCACATGTTAAACAACATGCCTCACTACCGTGAATCCCTGGTGTGACTCTCTTCTGTGAGTCACGTGGAAACATTGGAAATGTTTTCTAGTAATATTTAAATTTTCATTTAATTTGATTTACTCTAATAATTTGTGCTTATTAACTTTTCTAAAAAATCAAAATACACAATGTTGTTTAATTTTTTATGAATATTACGATACAAAATTTATTGAAAACCGACTTGGTTTCAAAATAAGTAATTTTTAGTCTCGTAAACGGCTTTGACACGTGTTTGAATTAAAAACTTTTATGAAATATATTTATGCACTTTGACTAATATGACAATGAGAAACATATATTTATTTATTTTATTTTTGGTATTTTTCGTTTGTGTTTTTTCAATTTTCAGTGGTGGTGTTTTTTTTATTACGTATTTCTTATTGTTTTTTTATTTAAGTTGTAATTGTTTTCTTTAACATAATTGTTTAAACATTATTTGTATTTAAAAAATATAAAAAAATGTGGAAGTGAAAAGTGTTGAGAAATGAAAACCAATTTCATTGTTTAGTGATGATGGAGTGGAGAAAGATAGTGTCAGCGAGTGGGAATTGAAGAGTGAAGAGTACGCCTCATAATCTTATGTCTAGTTATTCAGATACATGTTTTTTATAACCAATAAAATGTTTAGAACTGCGGGCGTGTATGGACCGTTTTAGTTCGGTATTAGTAGGGCTGTAAATGAACCGAACGTTCAATGAACAGTTCGTGAACCGTTCGACGGGAAGTTCATTTACGTTCGTTCGTTTAATAAATGAACGGACATGAACAAGGAATTCCGTTTGATTAACTAAATGAACGAACATGAACAGAGGTCTCGTTCGTTCAACTGTGTTCGTGAACGTTCGGTAACGTGTTCATGAACATTCGTTTATTTACGTTCGTTCGTTTACGTTCGTGTTCGTTCATGTTCGTTTGTTTATGTTGTTCATTAAAGATTTTTGTATATTTCTATTTTATTTTATCTAAACTTTTTATATTCTTTAGTATTAATTTATTTTACCCGAACAATTAACTAAGTAAAGTAGGAAACCCAATTCTCATTTATGCACCGTTCCCTTATTCTCACAGCCTTCAGAAGATATTAGGGTTGACATCAAAAGTTTCAAACGTTCGGTTCCGTTCGTGAACAAGTCCGTTTCCTTAATGAACGAAAACGAACATGAAATTTTGTTCGGTTAGTATTCGTGAACCGTTCATGAACAAGTTAAATGTTAAACGAACGAACACGAACAAGGCTTCGTTCGGTTCGGTTCGGTTACGGCCCTAGTTATTAGGGTAAAACCAAGTCCAAAACCAAAAGTTCGGTTTTTGTTTTTTTGAAAACCGTCCGGTTTCGGTTTTTACTATGAGTCCAGTTTCGGGTTTTTCATTTTTACCAATTGTACTTGAATTTTTTGAAATAAAATTCTTTTGTTAACTAATGATTAATTGATGATTACACATTTAGGCCTAAATTTTTTTAACTATATAAGTCATTAGTTTCTTAAAAAAATACTTAACGTTAAAAAAACATTATAATCCATAAGTTCAATAACAGATATAAATCTTAACAATACTATTAATCCAAATATGCATAACACTATATATAAATGCACACAATATATTATAAAAGTTTATATGTATATGTTCAGTTCAGTTCGATTTTTTCAGCTTTTAGAAAATATAAAACCGAACTGAACCATAATTTCCGGTTTTCAAAAGATACAAACCAAACCGTCGTTTTTAGTTTGGGTCGTTTTTTTATGTGACTTTTCAGTTCGGTTAATTCGATTTTTTGCTCAAACCTATTAAGAACTATGAGAACATAGAATGCAAATGTAGATGATGCATAGAAAATAATAAAAGTAGTGAAGAGAGAAATTATGGCTTACATAACCGTCATATTATCACGTTAAATGCACCACGTACAAGTGTTTCATGCAGTTTTTTCACGGCTCGTGTAAAAAAAAAGAAAAAAAAAGAAATTCAAATACCATGCCGTTATCGCAAATAAGTAAAACCCAAAATCTATGCAAAACCATCATCCCCCAGTACGCTCGAAGTTAAATCCATGGCTGCTGCGGTTACTGCTCTGAACGCATTATCAGTAAAGGTTAGAGCTTCATGGGACACGCAACAGAGACTCCCTTACAATCCCCACCGTACTTACCCTAAAAACCCTAACACTCTCGCTCCCCCAAGTCCAAACACCGGACGAACCCTAAAATCTAACTCAACAGATCGCAATTTGATATCTGTATCGGCCCTTCTCAGTCGCAAATCCCCAAGCCCAAATCAAGGTATCACTTTTCTGCATGTTTCTCAGTGCGGAATTTTGTCGAACACCTTGTGTGCACGTGACCAGTAGAGTTGTGTATAGGTCTTTAATAGATTAATGAGCAATTTTATGTTGGTAAGTTAGATAATGTCATGATCTTTACCCGTTTATTGTGTTTGTTATGATTGAAATTGAGAATTACAAGTGGCGTTCTTCATAAACGAACTGTTACATGCATTAGGAATTTCTTCGAACACCTGGTGTGCATTCATAATGTATCCAGTAGGTTGTATTTTGAGTTTTTGACTATTTACTTAGTAACAGATAATGTCATTGATGTTCTATCCTCATGGGTAGTATCAGGATTTTACCACTTGCATGTGTTTGTTCTGATTGAAATTGTGAATTTAGAAGTGTGTTTGGAAGAAACGTATCTGGGTTACGAGACATGGATGCCAAGTGCGCCGAAAGTAGAAAAACCTCGCTCAACGTACAATGCTGCCTCACTAGCATACATTGGAGATTGCGTGTACGAGGTTTGTCTTAAATCATGTTGCAAACTTATGCATAATTAGCAAATGATGATTCTTTTTGTCTACTAACGTCTGCCTTACACTAGTTAGGGGCGTTTGGATGTGTGATTGATAGTGATTTTGTGATACTTAATCATCGGAATTTGATTATTAACTGTAATGATGAACTAAAGTACTAAACGTGGTGCTTGAAGTTGTAATAATCATAATTGTTGGTGTTGATAGTTAGAAAATATTTTATTATTCAAGAACACAATAGATAATTAAGGGTATTTATGTAACTTTTTAATTTTATCGTTTGATAATTAGCTTGGTTGCATGTAGTATTAAACATTTAAACTTATTAATCAAAATAAACAACCAAAAACCCTTTAGTTTGTATTCTTTTTAGGTAAACACTCACCTAACCCACTTTCTAAAACCAGGATACAGTGTTTGCAGACAATATTTTTGTCTTCATGAACACATCATGTTATTTTACAGCATTTATGAACTCCCATTTTGGGAGAAAAGGCACCCTCAGGAGAATTTTGTTGGGGAACTGAGGGGATTTAATATGGACTCTGGCTATGCGTACTTGAATAGAGGAAATTTATCGCAAGTAGAAACCCCTTGTGGCTATAACACTATATAATCGATATCATATGATCCTTTTGTCACATGTGTCTTTAGCTTCAATTTTCTCAGGGTGCATGCTTTATATTTTTCTTTTTCTTATGAAATCCTGCTAAACTTTAATGAACCAAGTAAAGTTCACACACACCAATTTAATCTTACCTTCAAGCGTTGTGTGACTGTGATGAAAAGAAAGTTTATATGTCAAGGAATAATGCCTGCAACAGAATAGTAAAATCAGGTCATTTTGAAGGCACACACTTATTATACTGTGACACCTGCAAAATTTCAGAATCCAAAACCCAGTTGTTGGGCTAAAACCCAACTAGGCCCAATAAGGCCCAATAGGAAGTCAAGTCCATTTGAGGCCCGGTAAGGATCCAAGCCCGTTAGAAATCCAAATTTACACAATCCGAATATCATATTAGTCACACGATTTCATTTAATGACTCGTTACGCGATTCTGAGAATTTAAGAAAAGATATAAGAACGTACGCGGTTCAGAAATTCTAAACGTTAAACGTGTTAAACAACGGTTTTTACCGGGTATTCGACAGAACGATTAAATGAATTAATGAATTATTAATATTAAGTATTAATATTCATTTGAAAAGACTGTTCGGATATATACACGTGTAGTACGTGTATACGAATGTTAAACCACTTTAGATCCTCGTAAAACTAACGATAGCGGTACGGTTATTACCGATACGACAAATATTATAAATATTTGTTTATAATAAAAATGTTATTAATAACCGGAGAGTGAAACGATAAATCCGACGAACAGACTCACACACGCGTTGTCAGCTCATACCGACTAGAATATTCTCCGGTAATAAGCTAACAAAATAAATTATTTGAATATTTATTTTAGTATTAATATTTATATTAGGAACGACAAATATTAATCGGGAACTAAATACATGACGATATTTTGGGTTTGACACGCGTTACTGGTAGGTAGCCTACCCACTTAAAACTCTAGATATATATATAATCTTCTTATCTTTTTCCTCATTTGCACAACAATCACACACACTTGTGTGTGTTTCTAGAGAGAGAACCGAGAGGAAGAAGGGGAATGGAGGGGCCGGCCACCCTTCCGGCGGCCTCCTCCGGCGGACGAAGACGACAACACAGCGGCGAGCATGACGGAGGTGGAGTCCGGCCGAGCAGCCGGCGGCGCGCAGCGGCGGATCACAGCGGACCGGCGAGTGGCGGCAAGTGCACCACCTCATCTGATAGATCTCGACGTCCTAAGTCCGATGGTGGTGGTGGTTTGCACTAGATCGCGACGGTGGTGGAGATTCCGGCCAAAAACACTTTTCCGGCGACCTCGACAAATGGGGCTTTTGCTAGAAAAGGGTTCCTAAAGGTCCGATCTACGCATACGAAGAAGTTTGGGTCGAAAAAGTGAAGTTTTCCGGCCAAAACCACCAAATCCGGCCACAGTCCGGTTTTCCGGCGAAGGCGGCGGCGTCGGCCGGCGGCGGAGACCGGCGGCGCTGGTGGGGCTTGGCGAGACGAGTTCATGGTCGCTTGAATCACCTCAATCGGAGTTCGTATGACCAAGTTATGAGCGAAACAAGTTTCTTCTCGCGTCGTGCTCAGCTTTTCGTACAAAACCGCTTAGAGCGGCTTGTAGGCTAAGGTATGACCCGAAACACTTATATATCTATTGTCGGGTAGTAGCACGGGACCTATAAATTTTGTCGGGGACGTCTTTTGAGAACGTTTTTCGGACACGTTAAATTGTATTATAATTATATAGTTTTTATATATTTATCAAATAATTGTCGAATTGAAGTATGACTTTAGTATTAGGATCTAAAGTGCGGTTTATTGGATTATTGTTGTAAGTTGATGTAATTTGGACAATTGGATATTGTCGGGTTTAGCCAAAAACAAACGGGACTCTGCCCAATTTTCGTTAAAAATAAAGAATTTGGTTTCTACAACTTAGATGTCCTCAACATGGGTTGGGTTTAGATTTGAAACCGTAATGTTAGGGCACGATCCTAGTTATATTGTTGTTGATATTGACAACACTTGTTTGAACAATAGGAACCGTTTAGGATCGTTGCGCTCACTTGTTGTCAGTTGAGCTTGTGATCGCATTAGCTGGACTTGAGGTGAGTTTCACGACCCCATTTTAGCTTTTTAATGTTTTGTAAACATCGGGGGAGAAACATGCTTATACGACATATTTGAAAGAATGAAACATATTTGTTTACACTCTGGAAAAAAGTAAACATTTTGGTTTAACTCCTTGTGAGTTTCACGGCCCCTTTTAACTGTTTTCTATATTTGGGGGAAAAACATGTTAATTTCAAATGGTATGATAACTAGAAAACGAGAAACAAGCATCTGATTCCCTTGTGAGCATGAGTTAACACTAAAAGGTCCTCGGTATTTCGAACTATAACCATTAGCTATGGACTTAGCCGTAGATCGATATGAATAGTACTATTCGGGTTGACACCCCCAATCATGGTTAGTCGCGCTAACCACGACCAGCAGGGTCAAATGATTGCATATTAGGTCTTGTTTTTCTCATTGTTTAAAGGGACAATGGGCTGGGGCAAATTTCGAGAATTCGTTAAAGGTTTGGTTATAGGCTTATGCATCACATAATTCGTAAGTGCTAGCTAGACTTCGATGAATCAACCGCTAACTTGTTTTGTTTATCATATGCATAAAGTAAATTTCGTGCAAATGGTTTTTGTCAAAGGATTTCGCATAAATGGTTTTTGCCAATGGTATACGTACCAATGGTTTTGCCAGTCAATTTCGAGAAAAGGGTTCTGCCAATGGTATACGTACCAATGGTTTTGCCAGTAAAATTCGAGCAAAGGCTTCTGCCAATGGTATACGTACCAATGGTTTTGCCAGTAAATTTCGAGCAAAGGATTTTGCCAATGGTACCCGTACAAACAGTTTCGTCAAACGTTTTCGTGCAAATGGTTTTTGCCGAAGGATTTCGTATAAATGGTTTTTGTCAAACAGTTTCATACATATGGTTTTGACAAATGTATTCATTTAAAACCTGTGAACTCACCAACATTGCGTTGACATTTTTGAGCATGTTTCTCAGGTAATATATATACGGCACGGTTGGAATAGGTTAAACATTTGGATTAAGCCTTAGAAGATGAAGACGCAGGGTGTTCGACATATTTAGAAGTCTTTGTTTAGCTTCCGCTGTTGTGTAATGTTACCAATTGTTACAACCTTAATTTATTTATTTATTTAATAAGTAAACAAATTTGGGGGTGTGACAGATTGGTATCAGAGCCAATGGTTTTAGCGAATTAGGTTTCCTTAGTGACACCTAGGCTCTAACCAGACTCATTTAGGGACCAAGATTTCTAAGACCTGCGTCACACTAAGTACACCCAAGGCCTGAGTATAGATATTCCAACCGTTGCCGAATAACTTGAGTTGACCATTAGTGTATGTAGTTACACTAGCAGTATTATTAGTTATATTAATACGAAGTATAATTATGTGGCATAAGTAATAAACACCTACATCTACTCCAGCCGTGGAGTCAGTTTTCTTTTCCGACATATGTCGTCTTCATTCGGTGTGGTATATATATACCCCCTTTTATGATTTGCTGGCTTGGATGACAAAAACTTTTGCCATGAGATATGGCAGACGGAACTACCCGATCTGATGGGAACCTGAGGTGGAGGAGCAGGGCCAAACGGGAGAGAACTATAAGGGTCAGGGGACCCATAGACTCATTGGGATCATGTGGATCCACACGTACAAACAAACTTGGAGCATGAGTTGCTCGACACTGATTTGAGGGTCTCTACCCTGACATAGTCCATGACTTCCACCGCACACGTCCTGATATTAGAAGACACCGGTTGTGTCTCTCTACCATTAACACCATCCAATAACAGCTTTAGTCGGCAGATCCATGGGTGCTGATACCATGACTATGAGTAATCCGATAGAACATAGACACTCTTACGCAAGAGTGCAACACGATGACACAAACTAATGAACATTACAGATTCCTTTTAGTTGAGAGCTTGAGATAGAGAAAACACTAGAGGGACCATGCGAAATAAATTATCATTACGGGTGCACACGTAATCATAATTTACGGCGCATGAGAAGTCTGGTGAGTCTTACTATCCGAGTTAATGTTCATGATTAATCTGTATTCCTAATCTCAATTCACAGTCACTCGATTAATGATCGAAATTACCATAACCAAAGGGTTTAGCCTAAAGGCATAGGAGGATGCGATAGGCTATCACAAGTGATTGGAAGTATACATCATCTCCTTCATCTTCGAATCCTAATGGATCTAAAATTCTTATCGAGACTTCATGGGCATGTCGATCTTGACTGAGGCACTGAAGATGTCTATTCTCAGTTAATTTAACCTCAATACTCGGATCGAATTTAGAAATTCCTTGTAAAGAATTGTTTCACCTTTTGAGGTTCAGCTATAAAAATTATCTTTTCGATCTCATTACTTATCTACCAACGCTTGTGGCTGATCTTCGGTCTAGCTTGAGTCAGACCTTAACATTTTTGAGTTCCCTATTGAATTTTCATGTAACATTCTCGCAGTTCTGGAAGAACGGGAGAAATTCAATTGGATCTAACCAACTCTTAGTGGATCTTGAGCGACGAAGATTTTCACTTATCCATTTTTACTTGCTAATTTATGTCCTTTGAGATCTTACTTGCCACGAAAACCCCATGTTGACCCTTACAACGATCAACACTTGCAGTAATTGCACAACTATTATCGGAAAACACGGCATAATCTCAGGGTCTGTCTTACAATTAAGTATCACACTTACTGAAATTTACATCGGAAGTGCTATGCACTAACTCCTGTAATGGGATGGAAATTTATTCTGACTCTCTTACGCGTGACACCTATAGGGTATTGTGGAAACCCGACTTGAGACTAATGGATAATCTTACAAACTTTTGTGCTTGTATTTTTCCAGGAATCATTTTGTTGGCTGAATCTCTGACTTCATACCGCAAGAGAGACGTATCCACATCTCTTACTCTCAGCCTTCTATAGTTAGAGAGCTCTAGAGCGCCTACTCTTAGGAAACGACTTCTTAACACATACTGAGGGAAAATACAAAGCTTTGACATTTAACACTCATTACCTCAATTTTATAGCTTAAACCCTTGGACTAGGGACTTAAAGGCTATAACCGATATGAGTGAAATACGTACTGGTAAGTCGTGACAATACCATTCGAATGCCAGGGAAGTTGCAGACAAACTGTAGTATCAGTTGTTAGCAAATTCTGAAACTCTGTGATCCATTCCGACCAACTTTGATAGGAAATAAAGAACCTAAGTCAAAATCCGAGGATTTAATTCTGTGTACGCTACCAGGAAGATGAACAAAGGACGAATCAATTCCGGAAGTTTTACTTGACTGTCGTCTATTTCCTAACATCCGCTTAATGAGAAGTCAAGCCTTTGATTAAACAAACCATGATTTCACATCGCAGTCTACCAATTTAGTGGGTTAGCAAGCGCTGAATCAGTTTCGGGGAAACACCATTCTTATGAGGCTACTTCCACGATGCGACTGTTTACCTTCTCATCTAGACTAACCACGACTTTTCCAAGCAAACATAGAACTTCTTAAGACTTATCTATTTCGTGGACATGATAGTCAGGTCATGAGTTCACAAATCAAGATATTACAGCCTAAATACCAGACTACAGTAGAAGTGCAGTGCAAACGATGGTAATGAGGTATTAAACTAAAACTTCGCCAGTGAAACCATACGAGAAATCTTGAAACCTTTAATCCGTTGTGACCAATGTTGATGGAAAAATCTCATATGGCACAGAACCTAATATGAGAGTATAACTTTAAGTCCCAGAAAATGCCTTCGTGGAGTATAAGGGAACAATCATAACGTTTCGTTTATGAATTCTGTCACTACTATCCGAGTACAAGAAGGTGATGGATATGCAGTTAGAAAACGAATAAGTGAAACTATGTCACTAACACTTAGCAACTGTTTGAGAGCCATTCTCACTTTTCCTTGAACCCCATGAAGATTATTAATCTTTAGTATTTGTTGAGCCTAGCCAACTAAAATATTCTCAAATACTTTGATATTCTCTTTCTTCTTCATCTAGATTCACCTTCATCTTTAGATGAACCTTTAAAAAAAAAAAACAAAAAAAAAAAAATCTAGATGATTCAATGAGACTACGAGAATTTATTGTGGCGAGTTTGTTAATCGATATCCGTTTCGTTTAGATTTCAATCTAAATCAAATTACGGATAACATACGTGATGATGTTATCAGTAATGGAATTTGATAAAAACTAGGATCAATCTCAGGAGATCATGTCTCCGTAAAATTTTATCCCATATCATAGTTGTTTAATTCGTTAACTAGACAACTACTGACGTTCCATTAAACCATTCCAGCTCCTTTGTGAGAAATTGTATACACTGACATTATTGTCTTGAACTCAATTGAATCAGTTTAACCTACATACTGATTAGACAGACAAAATGTCAAAATTAAAATCTTTCATTCTAGAAGATTGAATGCACCAAGATGTTGACCCGTCGCGATGAACGGTCGATTACCTGATTTGGACTAACACATGGACATCTCATTAAAGAATCTGACCTATCTTTACCAAATGCTTGATAATTTTCTTTTAGATCCTAGCACGATTTGGTTTTCTGGAGAGAATACCCGAATATGAATAATGAAGTATGTACCTATATACTTTCGGAAATCCGTGTGCATGAACGCACTTTTGTCTTTCATTATGAATGATAATGATCATACAGTTCCACTCTGATGAGAATGATCACATAATGAAATGCTTCGTCATCTGATCCTTGATTGTTTATTTTGGTGTGTGAGTTGTTCACTTGGTTAGTGAAAACTCATTATTATAATTCACATCGACCAGGCAATTCTCTTGATGACTTACTCATTACATGAAAGTGACCCCACTGATTGTAATCCCTTTGTTCATGGGACTCTAGTAATGAGTTTATCACTTCAGGGTATAGCCAACGCCGTTCCCTTGACGATATATTCAAAGAAAATTCCTAAATCTACTCATTCGATTTAAGGTATACTCAATAGTAACGTTATACTGTTACATTATAAGAGAATATCTCAAATCCGTACACATCCAATATCGTTTATTGGTGAGATATCCACCTTATCTTCGTATACCAACTGCTATTTGGAATGAGTCGACATTCTTCGTAAGAATCCAAAAATGGAAAAGGATACGAAATCCTAATCCATGTGTTAATATCAAATTTCGAGGACGAAATTTCTTTAAGGATGGGAGAATGTGACACCTGCAAAATTTCAGAATCCAAAACCCAGTTGTTGGGCTAAAACCCAACTAGGCCCAATAAGGCCCAATAGGAAGTCAAGTCCATTTGAGGCCCGGTAAGGATCCAAGCCCGTTAGAAATCCAAATTTACACAATCCGAATATCATATTAGTCACACGATTTCATTTAATTACTCGTTACGCGATTCTGAGAATTTAAGAAAAGATATAAGAACGTACGCGGTTCAGAAATTCTAAACGTTAAACGTGTTAAACAACGGTTTTTACCGGGTATTCGACAGAACGATTAAATGAATTAATGAATTATTAATATTCATTTGAAAAGACTGTTCGGATAAATACACGTGTAGTACGTGTATACGAATGTTAAACCACTTTAGATCCTCGTAAAACTAACGATAGCGGTACGGTTATTACCGATACGACAAATATTATAAATATTTGTTTATAATAAAAATGTTATTAATAACCGGAGAGTGAAACGATAAATCCGACGAACAGACTCACACACGCGTTGTCAGCTCATACCGACTAGAATATTCTCCGGTAATAAGCTAACAAAATAAATTATTTGAATATTTATTTTAGTATTAATATTTATATTAGGAACGACAAATATTAATCGGGAACTAAATACATGACGATATTTTGGGTTTGACACGCGTTACTGGTAGGTAGCCTACCCACTTAAAACTCTAGATATATATATAATCTTCTTATCTTTTTCCTCATTTGCACAACAATCACACACACTTGTGTGTGTTTCTAGAGAGAGAACCGAGAGGAAGAAGGGGAATGGAGGGGCCGGCCACCCTTCCGACGGCCTCCGACGGCGGACGAAGACGACAACACAGCGGCGAGCATGACGGAGGTGGAGTCCGGCCGAGCAGCCGGCGGATCACAGCGGACCGGCGAGTGGCGGCAAGTGCACCACCTCATCTGATAGATCTCGACGTCCTGAGTCCGATGGTGGTGGTGGTTTGCACTAGATCGCGACGGTGGTGGAGATTCCGGCCAAAAACACTTTTCCGGCGACCTCGACAAATGGGGCTTTTGCTAGAAAAGGGTTCCTAAAGGTCCGATCTACGCATACGAAGAAGTTTGGGTCGAAAAAGTGAAGTTTTCCGGCCAAAACCACCAAATCCGGCAACTGTTCGGTTTTCCGGCGAAGGCGGCGGCGGCGGCCGGCGGCAGAGACCGGCGGCGCTGGTGGGGCTTGGCGAGACGAGTTCATGGCCGCTTGAATCACCTCAATCGGAGTTCGTATAACCAAGTTATGAGCGAAACAAGTTTCTTCTCGCGTCGTGCTCAGCTTTTCGTACAAAACCGCTTAGAGCGGCTTGTAGGCTAAGGTATGACCCGAAACACTTATATATCTATTGTCGGGTAGTAGCACGGGACCTATAAATTTTGTCGGGGACGTCTTTTGAGAACGTTTTTCGGACACGTTAAATTGTATTATAATTATATAGTTTTTATATATTTATCAAATAATTGTCGAATTGAAGTATGACTTTAGTATTAGGATCTAAAGTGCGGTTTATTGGATTATTGTTGTAAGTTGATGTAATTTGGACAATTGGATATTGTCGGGTTTAGCCAAAAACAAACGGGACTCTGCCCAATTTTCGTTAAAAATAAAGAATTTGGTTTCTACAACTTAGATGTCCTCAACATGGGTTGGGTTTAGATTTGAAACCGTAATGTTAGGGCACGATCCTAGTTATATTGTTGTTGATATTGACAACACTTGTTTGAACAATAGGAACCGTTTAGGATCGTTGCGCTCACTTGTTGTCAGTTGAGCTTGTGATCGCATTAGCTGGACTTGAGGTGAGTTTCACGACCCCATTTTAGCTTTTTAATGTTTTGTAAACATCGGGGGAGAAACATGCTTATACGACATATTTGAAAGAATGAAACATATTTGTTTACACTCTGGAAAAAAGTAAACATTTTGGTTTAACTCCTTGTGAGTTTCACGGCCCCTTTTAACTGTTTTCTATATTTGGGGGATAAACATGTTAATTTCAAATGGTATGATAACTAGAAAACGAGAAACAAGCATCTGATTCCCTTGTGAGCATGAGTTAACACTAAAAGGTCCTCGGTATTTCGAACTATAACCATTAGCTATGGACTTAGCCGTAGATCGATATGAATAGTACTATTCGGGTTGACACCCCCAATCATGGTTAGTCGCGCTAACCACGACCAGCAGGGTCAAATGATTGCATATTAGGTCTTGTTTTTCTCATTGTTTAAAGGGACAATGGGCTGGGGCAAATTTCGAGAATTCGTTAAAGGTTTGGTTATAGGCTTATGCATCACATAATTCGTAAGTGCTAGCTAGACTTCGATGAATCAACCGCTAACTTGTTTTGTTTATCATATGCATAAAGTAAATTTCGTGCAAATGGTTTTTGTCAAAGGATTTCGCATAAATGGTTTTTGCCAATGGTATACGTACCAATGGTTTTGCCAGTCAATTTCGAGAAAAGGGTTCTGCCAATGGTATACGTACCAATGGTTTTGCCAGTAAAATTCGAGCAAAGGCTTCTGCCAATGGTATACGTACTAATGGTTTTGCCAGTAAATTTCGAGCAAAGGATTTTGCCAATGGTACCCGTACAAACAGTTTCGTCAAACGTTTTCGTGTAAATGGTTTTTGCCGAAGGATTTCGTATAAATGGTTTTTGTCAAACAGTTTCATACATATGGTTTTGACAAATGTATTCATTTAAAACCTGTGAACTCACCAACATTGCGTTGACATTTTTGAGCATGTTTCTCAGGTAATATATATACGGCACGGTTGGAATAGGTTAAACATTTGGATTAAGCCCTTAGAAGATGAAGACGCAGGGTGTTCGACATATTTAGAAGTCTTTGTTTAGCTTCCGCTGTTGTGTAATGTTACCAATTGTTACAATCTTAATTTATTTATTTATTTAATAAGTAAACAAATTTGGGGGTGTGACGTATATAAATCACTAAGTTGCCTTTAAATTGAATAACAATTCATTTGCATCAATGAAGGATATGATGTGTTAAATTTGAGACATTATTGATTCCACACCATAGGGGCTTTGTGCATCAGTTTTTAACATGTATGCAAAAAAGTAAGTAAATGAAGAATAAGGGAGAAGAAAGAAAGAACAAAAATCCTACTAAAACTTTGCTATTTTATAGTACAATTTTGAATGCTTATTTAGAATACTTTGGATGGCCATTTGCAGTTGATGAACTTTTCCCTCTTTATTTGTTTACTTGCTACTTTTTTCATGAACCAACTACATGGGCTCTTACCTTTTTTATATATATTTGCGCATGTGCAGCTATACGCGCGCAGGCATTTTCTGTTTCCACCATTAAATATTGAAGAATATAACAACCGTGTGATGGCTGTTGTACGCTGCGAAGCCCAAGTATGATATGTATATTGAATTCTATATTACTCTACTACTTTCATTTTAGGCATTGTATTGAAAGTTTTGTTCTGTGCATATCAGGATGCAATGCTCCAGAAACTAATGAATGATAAAGCTCTATCAGAAGAAGAAAGGTCAGTCTTATCATGCTTTGGTTAATTATGTACTATGTTGTGTCACTTTTGTAGAGTTAAATTTTGGAACATGTAATGAGCTCTGAGCCCTAACAGTTGTTTGGACTACTTTGGATATTCTTTTTTTAAAATATTATTTTTCATTGTAAATCAAAAATATGCATTTTTTTGGTTGTCTGATGCAGGGACATTCTTCGGTGGGGAAAGAATGTTTCTTCCTCCAAAACACAAACCAAAAAACGTGCTGGTGTAGCTGTTTACAACAGAGCATCATCATTGGAAACACTGGTCAGTTTCTATATGTCCTGTGTTGTTTGTTGACAAATATTCTGCATATTTTTTATGTAAATGTTTTTTACATATTGTCAGTCTTAACCTTCAAGGGGGTGACGCAATGGTAAGGGTTTGATTCCCTCCAGAAGCGACCTTTTGATTACCTTTAACCCCTTGAAGGCCATCCGCCCAACGCAAGTTGCGTTCTACGTGGTCCCACTGGCTAGCATGGTATTGGTGGGGCCCAAGAGTTTCTGGTGACAGGATTTCACAGTTACCCACAAGGCCACAATAACATCTTTATTTCTCTTCACTTCATACAACACAAATTAGAAATGTTGTTTAAACAAATAACACCTAATTGGACTTGTTATTCACCTTTTACGCAGGTTGGTTATCTATACCTTACAAATGTGAAACGTTTAGAAGAAATCATGCTAAAGCTAGGCTTCTCATCCGGTGTCTCGAATCAAATGATCCTGGAAGAAGCAAAGAGTTAGTTTAATTAATTTTAACATAGCATACTCACTTGTTAATTTATGTTGACTCTTTTAATATAATCAATACATATTTTACCGTCTACTTTGATATGAACTTTGCTACCGAAGTAGATGGTACTAATGCTTTGTTGTACCGATTTATTATCCCGCTTTCTGACCAATTTGTGAGTGGCTTCCTTTAATACGAAGGTAATTAGTCAAAACAAGTATTTTTTTTCCAGGTCAGATGGACATGAAACACTTTTTTTTTTCTAAAATTACACCAGGCAAATGACCTATTTATCAAAAAATGGGTTGATTTGGCTATTTTTTTGTATACTTATGGATTCATTTGGTGTACTCAAATTATAAAACGGCCGGTTTGGTCTAATCAATTTATGACATAGGTCAAAATGGGTCACTCTTATAAAACTTTCTAACTTAAAATGAGTCCAAATGGGCCAACACTACCCACCACCTCTTTCTGTCACCGCCACCTACTGCTCGCTTACACCACCACCTTCACCACTCACGGCCGTCGTTGCCACCTCCACCCGTTGCCACTAGCCCCCATAAAAAACTATGGAGGGTGAACCTATTTTGATAATTTTTTTTAAACGAATAGTTTCAACCCTAGCCCATTTGGGTTGGAACCTGTTTTGATTCGAACCAAACTAATGCTTTTCTAAAACGAACTATTTTGAGGCGAACCAAGCCCATTTTTGGTTAGAACCCATATTCCACTTAGACATTTTTTTTAAAACGGCCTATTTTGACCCGAACTCAGTTTAACACAAACCCGTTTTTACATGTTACTCAACCCGTTCATTTTGCGAGGCTTATCTAACATTTTTAAAAGCTTTATTGTGAATAATTACTTATCAAATACGATTACTAGAACTCTTCAATAATAATCAAATTCATTAAAGCACAGTAATTTAGGAGGTTTTATACATTAACACTCAAAAATATAATTTCACCGACTTACCTCTCTATTTGACTCGTTTCCTTCTTGGCTAATATTTTTGTTTTATTGTTACAGATAAAACACTTCAAAACTAAATCGGTTAAAATTTTCAACTCTTCTTTCATACTACCAAAAAAAAAACAATCAAATATGTATTTGTGTTTCGTTATATTTTATTTATTTATTTTCATTTTTTTTCGGGTTTTTATAATTAAATTTAGATGTTATATAGACCGCAACTTCTAATGTGGTGTAGTGGTAGGAAGCCTGGATTCTCTAAAAAAGACCCAGGTTCTATCCTCACTAGCATCACTTTGGGAAGGGGCATGGTGACTCAATGAAGGAAGACTTGGATCTTTGTGATCTCCGGTTCGATCCCGAAGGCGTCCGGGTTTTACCACCAGTGGGCTTTCGGGCAGGTGGGTTTTTCCCGGAACTGGAGATAACTTGGGGCGCTTAAGGGCTCCGTACGGCTGGGTTGGGCCAGTTGGCGGTGGCCTTTTGTCAATGGGTCACCCCGTACGGAGTACCTAAGCAATTCTATGTTTGTTGGCCGTTCAAAAAAAAAAAAGATGTTATATAGACCGTTAAAAGAAACGATGGTTGAAATATTTATGTGATAAGATAGATGAAGGTATTATCGTCACATATCATATCGCTTCTGTTGCAGTCCCACTTATCAGATTATTTAATAATGTGTTCGATTCTTAACTTGAAAATGAAAAAAAGGGTAGGCAATAAAGAGAGATAAATAAGGCATTATTTAAGGCAAATATTTTAGGAAGCCCACAAAAATATTTTAAGTGGATGAAGTAGGACCTCATCTCATCCTCTAATTCATGGATAAACATACAATTTCATACCATGTCATTTTATATGTTTCTATTTTATCTAAATAATATTTACGAATTGAAGCGGATAGGATTTAAAAGAAAAAAGGTTATCTTTTTATTTATTTATTATTTCATCTTTTGTATATTTTTATATTCCTTATTTCATATTTTGTTAACGTTGTAAATTTTATGTGTCTATGTGCACACGTTTAATTTTTAAATTATTTTTGACGTTATCCGGTTTAAAACCGATTCGATCAAAGACCCGGTAATACGGTCGATTAGATAACTAGACCGGTTATGAAGAAATTGTATAAAACACTTCAATTCTAAACACTAAATCCTTTCTGAACTCTTAACACTTTGGAATTTAAAGTAGATAGATATCTAAATCTTATCTTTATATGGGCTTAGAGCATTCACAGCAGCTTCCTTATATTCCTTATCTTTATCCTTATAATTACACTAAAAATTACTACTTTTTCTATTTTTTATCTCTACTTTTCTCTCTCCTTATCCTTATCTTTATAATTATACTAAAAACCACTACTTTTATCATTATATTTACAAAAACCTTATATCTTTTCTCTCTCCTTTACTCACAACCACTTTAAACCACTCCTTAAAATATACAAAACACACTCACAGATTTATACCAAACCTGCTGTGAATGCTCTTAGACAAAACAAAAAAAAATATAAATGATAAATTTAAAAAAACTGTACTAATTTTATAAATATATAAATTAATTTTTAACAGTATCCAAATTTAAAATGATTACTATAAGTGATGTGATGACTGATGATGAATACATTAATCAATTATTGTTATTGTTTGCTGACTGTATAATAATGTATATACAAAAAGATGGATTCGATTTTCCAAGAAAAGATCCAAAATATCCATACGATTATTATATTGATATGTTAATATGTTATGATAAATTATTTACATTTGAATTTTTTAAATTATATATATGATTTCTTTAAGTAGTTATCCTTTCCTACAAAACCATATTTTGTGACTAAAGTTATCATGCACGAGATGCAAATTGTATCATTTGAAGTGTTATAACTATATGTTTCAAATGAAAGCTATAATCCTAAATTTTACATACCGATTTAATAAGTTAAATAGTTAATATTAATAAAGGTAGAAACAAATCGAATTTTTATCAAACACCTTGTGCTTGATTCGAGATTAGATTGAATCACGAAAAATGAGTGAAATATATAACAAAGTAAAAAGATTGAGCTTATAAGGTTGTCTTGAACTTGTATGTAGCTTTTCAAATCATATGTAAAGTGTATGTGTAGATGTAAATATGAAAAAATGAAATGTGAAAATTATGTTTTTATTGGTTTTTATAATTATAATTGTTAGACTTGTATGAAAAGATTCTATTTTACTTTTATCAAACTTTGTTGTAATTTTTATGTATATTTGAAATAAGTTTTGTTACGAAATATAAATTTTACATTTTACTAAAATAAGTTTATTTACAGAAGATTACATGTACTTGAAAAGCCAAGCTCGAGCCTAAACCATGGAGGCTTGTCGAGTTTAGTTTAAAATAGTCAAGCTGATCTCGGGCCACTCGACCACCCCACTTACTCCTATGATGTATTGATACAAGTGATGATAAAGTTTCAAGACGTGTAGATATTGAAATATAAAGGTTCTTATTTGTATGTTTAAACTAAAAGAGTAAAACTACATTACATGTCACCCCCTCCTCCCCTAGTACGTGCTAGGTGGGGAGCAAGGAGACTCGTCTCACGACCAACATAATAGAAATTTTATCGGTTATTAAACTATGGTTGAAAGCATTGTTGCTTCCAAGCTCATGGTTTATTATTAAAGATGATTATATATATTAACAAATTAGGTGTTCTCATGGCATCAAAATTGTTTTTCAAACAACATAATGAAATAGTGCACATGTGAAATTGGTGGAAAATGTTTCTTGTGTGGGGTTTGTTGGTTCATGGTTGAGCTTGATTTTGGGGCCATGGATTATGACATGCACACCCAAAGGAACATGGGTTTGGCCCATTTCATCAACCAACTTGATTAATAACCTCCAACATTCCCGTCAATAGTTTCATACACAAAGAAGTTATGAATCATAAACTTCATATCTACCTCCATAAATACAAATAATCAAATGTGACGATACGAATCGATGGAATTGCATGCAAATGTAGAATAAAAACAGGGCCCAATATCAACCAACTTTATTAACTTTTGTTCATTAACTTTTTTCAAAGAACGGGTCATTGTGCGACGGTTTTATTATTTTTTTTATCAACGTTCAGATATAAATTTATTTGAAAACGGAGTTATATTCATAATCGAGTTTTTTTCATTTGTATCGTAGGCTATATTGAGTGTTGTTACCGTTGTGCTGCTGTGACGAAGCAAAGCTATTATAAAAAAAAAATTGTCAACGTTCTGATATACATTTATTTGAAAACGGAGTTTTATTCAAAATTGAGTTTTTTTGTATTGTTGCCTATATCGAGTGTCATTACCGTTGTGTTGTTGTGGAACTGAACATATTATGAGCGAATTAGACAACTACACACCCGCCGCGAAGCGCGGTTATTCAACTAGTTTTATTTTAAAAGATAAGAATTCAAATTATAACATACAAGAAAATATTAAGGTGAAAATTACCAAAATGGACATTTGACCAACCTACTTTTTCAAAATGGACATTGACTTTTTTAGCCTACTAAAACATGATCATTAAGAATAATAGACGGCTAAGACGGCTAGGCTTAGCTGGCTAAAATTTCCATGCCCGAATTGAATTTGTCAGACGCTACACCAATCAGATTGGCACGGAAATTTTAGCCGTCTAATCCTAGCCGTCTATTGTTATTTTTTTTTAACGACGAACATTGAATGTTGTGACGTCGCATCCCCCTCGGTCACATGGGAGAGTCTCGTCCAACTCCGACCAATATGTTGTCTTAACCGGGCCCACTTGACGTCAGAGTTGGAGAGCATCTAAGGAAAAATCCCAACCAATACGGCCCATTGAGGGAGAGCCGAGGCTCGAACCCTGGATCGGCGTGGGTAAAACTCTCGTGCATCAGCCTAAGAACTAGCCGTTTATTGTTATTGATGACCATATTTTAGTAGATTAAAAGTCAATGTTCATTTTAAAAAAGTAGGTTGATCAAATGTCCATTTTAGTAATTTTCCAAATATCAATCGGCAACTAAATTTGAAAGTCCAATAAGCATATTACTACTAGTTTATTGAAATCAGACAACTAACTATCTTGAAACACGAGTATTATTTTCGCATGAATGTCTTATGCAAAACTAACACCATATATTTAGACTTTCCATGTTTATATTTTCCGAGGACTAAAATTTGTTTGTACTAATTTATAAATAACAGTCGTGTAACGAATCAAAATTCGGGTTTCGTTTCAAATAAATAAATATTTCTATTTAATATTATGGCGGAAATAACAATTTAGGAATAAGTTAAAATAAGTGAGTTTCAAGTTAATTTTGGGGTTATGTTAGTTTTTAACTAGTTTTGGCATTAAAATGGATGAAATGGAAATTGTGGGACAGAAATTACAAATATAACAACTCTCTCATATTTGACTTATATGAAGTCAAAATCTAGATTTTTGGGTGTGGGGGTCGATGCTTGCAAGAGAAAAAAGGAGAAAGAAGAGAAATTGATCAAGAACGAAATTGGTGACTTGCATGCTCGGGACTAAGGTGTTGAATCACACAATACCTTCCTAACATCAAGTAAGTTCCTCCTTCATCTCTTGAATCCACCATTTATGATGTTCTTGATGGGTTTTGTAGAAATCCAAAATTTATGATGCATGGGGTTAAATTGGTGATTAGATTGTTGATAATCTAACTAAACTAAAGGTAAAGAGTGGTAAATAACATCATAGAACCTTTTAATTTTGATTTTTAAAAATTAGGGTTCATATGGGATGAATTGGAGGTTTTTTATTTATGATGATAGAATGTTAAATTGAGGTTGAGATAAGTGTTTAATTGATGTTAGGCACTTGAATGAACACCAAATTAACATAATAATAATGATGGAATGAAAATTAGTGTTAAGGAAATGGTAATGAAACTCAAGTAGGTGAGTTTGAGTGGAAAGATGGTGTTTGGATATGAGTATAACCCAAACGGGTCAGTTTGGGTTGGAAATAGAAGATTGGGTTGTGAACCCAGTTAAAATGTGATTTTGAAATAAAATAGATTACTAAATTAGGTGAACGTGTTTAGGTAATCAAATTTCAAAGCATGAAAGAGGAACGGGATCTTTAAACCCGAAATGTAAGTGCTCTTGCACTTACTTAGTATTGTTGACAAATGTTGATACTTGTGTAGTATGTTTGTATATTATGTTATGTGTAATGAATGTGTACGAAAGTGTATGAACATATGAATTAATGTAGTTACAGTTGTAATACTATAATGGAAATGTGGTTATGAAGTTATGGTCTATGAACCATAATGAAAATGTGGTGAGGTTATGCTCAAAGTTATCATAATGGGCATGTGATGAAAATTATGGTCTAAGCAACATGTTAGAAATGTAAAGGAGTTATGGTCATGTGCCATAATGGAAATGAAAAATTTGTCAAACATGAGATGGTTTTAAGGAAAGAAAGGAACGTGTATGTGGTTATGCAAGTGATATGTCGTCTAAGGGGTAATTGAGTGGAAACGGGTTGAATGGGTGAAAATGGTAATACATTACAATGTTGTTATGATTTGTCTTCTTTACTAATGGTGGATAATTATGTGGTGATATGCAGGAAAAGCTCCGATGTAATCAAGGTCAAGTCCATGGCAATTGTGGGATTCTTGTAGGCGCATTTGTTGGTTTTGGGTGAAACTTAGTTGTTCATCAAATGGTTGTAAAGCAATATATAAATTTGTAGTTTTTGGTCCAAAAGTTGTGGTTTTGAATGTTTGAACCCATTTCTAGGTATTGGGAAACATTTTATGGCAAAATGGGTTGAAGTTGTTAAAATTGGTTAAGTGTTGAAATCTGCAGGTAGAATGAAACTTTATGTGAAAAAGGGCTATTCGCGTCACGCGAAAAACCAGGGCCTGGTCTTTGCGACACGCGAAGACCTGGTCTCCCGTACCTGCCTTTTTGAATTCCCTCGCGCCACGCGAAGGGAGGGGGTCCGGTTTTCGCGACACGCGAAGAAAAAAAATTTGGAACAAATACTTCCGTGTTTTTTTATTGATTAAATAATCAGTGTTTGAAATTAGAGTGTTACAGGTCGTGAGTTATACATATTAATATTATCTTGATTTACTATATTTTTCATTTTATGAATCTTAATGTGTACAATCAAATCTAAATTTATATATGAATTAGCTTGTCTGTTTAATTAATTACTTTTTATTTTTTATTTATAATTGTTACTTTTTTATCATTAAATTTATTTTATTCTTATTTTATTTTCGTAGCACACGGATAAATAATTAAAAATATACCTACATTTAAATAATTGAAATATCGTGATGCTACATATATAATATGTTAAATAGATAACGTTGGTAGTAATCGTCATTGTAGTCGTAGTCCTACGTGTAAGTGGACCCACAGGTGGATGATGTGTCATCCTAATCCATTACACTTTATGGCTGATTTGTGTAGCCTAGGAACTTGCTGATGTGTCACTCATATCCTTACTCATTGGCTGTTAAACAATTATCCATTTATCATATCGTCAAATATAGGTGATTGATTAAAAACGTTAATGTCATTTTTGGAACCCGTAACGCCAAAGAACGCATGTCAAATCCATAAGTCATATGAAGCCACAGCTTCAAGCATAATATTAGGACGAGAATGATCACCGCGTGAAAACTGACCTCGCCACGCATTGGGACAATTTTTCCACTCCCAATGCGTACAATCGATGCTACCGAGCATCCCGAAAAAGCCATGTTTAGCTTCATGGGCCGCATATAATTGTTGAATGTCGCTAGCTGACGGTTTACGTAAATATCTACTATGATACAATTTAATTATAGCTTTAGAAAATTTGTAAATACAAGATCTGATAGTTCGGGAAGACATGTTCAAGTAATCATCGAACAAATCACTTGCGGTGTCATACGTCATTTGACGAATCGCGACGGTACACTTTTGCACGGATGTAAAACCAATCCTACCTCTTGCATCTACCCGTTGGTGGAACCAAGGAAGCTCTCTCTCCAAATCATTTTTAATTCTTAAAAATGAATTCCGGCTCATTCTAAACCGGGTACTAAATTGCACCTTGTTGTAAGTACACCCTTTGTCAAAGTAGTCTTTGTGTAGGAGTGTGTTAGCGGCTGTTCGATCACGATTAAGACGAGCACTTCGTTTTATAGGTTGTGAGGATTCAGCTTCTTGCCACCACTGAAGCGCCGTCGTTGAAAAAGTATGGAACATTATATTTCGGACTTCGTCGCTTGAAGATGAAGACATTTTTATAAAAATAAGTATAAAGTTGTAGGAGAATGGTATGATTATTTGTGTAATTTATAGGTAAAGGAGATATATATATTTATAGTTGGGTTATTAAAAATAAATTTTTTTCCATTTGACCGTTGAACGGTCATATTACCGTTTCAAAATTTGATTTGTGTGCTCTGCTCTACGTGAAGAAGTTCAAATAAGAACCCTTAAAAGCATCCCCAATGTCTAGTTAGCTCACGAGGAGGAAAGAGGGAGAATAGGCGTTTGTGTGGAAGAACGCCCTTGAACAGGCAGTAGTGAATTGTGATGTATCTACGCTTTTAAATCTTGCGGCTGGTGATGCTCTAAATAACTACGTACCAAAAACAATTTTATAAATTTTTTAAATCTTTATTTATATATTTTAGAAGTGTAAAAATATATTACAAATACTAACGATAGAAAACAAATTCAAAATATGTAAAAAATAATATATAATTGGGTTTCGAAAATACGTTAATTACTATTTAATATAATTTAACTTTAATTTATTATTTGATTGAAAACAAAAGTTACATAATTAAATTTTAAAGTTTTTTATAATAAGGGATAATTTAAAATAAATGTGTTTTATTAGTATACTTAGTATTTGCTTTATACATATATTATTATTAAAAAATAAAAGTACATTAAATAAGAGAGAGGCGGAAAAAAATTATGAGAATGAATATGAAGGTGACACGTGGCAGAAAAAACCTTTATTTATTATATAGTATAGATATAACATATTTGGCATGTTTATTTTTAACCTTTAAAATAAACAAATAGACGATTAAGTAATAACATTAACGTAAGAAAGTATTCTCATTTTATACTAAAATTAACAAAATTATTTATTACCCTTTTGACATTTTAATAAATAAAAGAGTAAACTGACATTTTCGTCCCTGTGCTCGTGAATCAGCACGTGTTCGTACCGTTTGCCTTTGACACCTTTGGCGCTCTCGCCCCTGATGCGGTGCGGTTCCTTAAGCGGGTTCAGCGGGTTGTCAGCAGTAACACCGCATATATTTATGGGGGGAACTTTGTGTTTAGTAGAGTAGGATTTGCTATTCAGAAGGGGGTAGCGGCGCATCTTGTTGCCCGTCTACCTGCCATTAGTTTGTAATTGTGACGGTCATCTCGTTATTACACAATATTCTATTTAAAAAAAAAACCTTAAAGTTAAAAAAAAAAAAAAAATCTAAAAACTATTTTTTTAGATTTTTCGTTCTTGACTTTTCAAAATCTAGTCGTTTTCATACACCTGACTAACCCTGTTAACTTTTTAACGTTAACTAAGGGGCAATTTGGTCTTTTCAAAAATTCATTTTTTATTCCCCTTACTCTCTCAAAAAATATCCACTCCCTCTCTCTCTCTCTCCCTCTCTCTCTCTCTCTCTCTCTCAAATTACAGATCACCATGGCATCTTCTTCAAACCCTACCTCACTCCCCATCACGACTTCCCCGTCAGCCTGCTCCCGACGTCCTCTCCTACGACCTCAACCGTACTTCCGGCGAGTTCCCCGTCAACCTAGGACGCCCTTGCCACCTCATCCTTCCGCTGGACAACTACCTCGCCACCTATTCGAAGAAAGTCACTGGTAAGATCGGCCATAGGCAACCCTAAATCCCCCTTTCTGCCGGTTGCCCATTCTTCCCTGTCGCCAGCCATCGAAAACACCCCTTCCGGCTACCCATTCTTCCTCGTCGTCTCCTGGGTTTAATAATCACCCAATTCTACCATGTATTGATGATAAAGAGGAAGCGAGGGAGACCTGCAACTTGACCGGAATCAAAACAGAGAGAGGCCGAGTTGGGTGGCCAGAATCAGAACCAGAAATCTAGGGTTTGGTGATGACGATGATGTTGCTGTTTGTTTCTCTTTAAATATATCGTCCATCCACTTTGTTTCTCTGTAAATCACGATTTAAATCGAATGGGGGTGGCGGCGAGTCGTTTTTCAGGCAAAGGTTGAAGGATTTTCAGGGGAGGTGGTGGGTGGCCGTAAAAAACGTGAGGGGAGGGATAAAGGGGATTAAAAAAATTTATTTTGAAAAGACCAAGTTACCTCCGAGTTTACATTAAAAAGCTAACAGGGTTAGTCATGTGGATAAAAATGACTAGATTTTGAAAAATTAAGGATCCGAGTTAACATTAAAAAGCTAACAGGGTTAGTCATGTGGATAAAAATTGCTAGATTTTAAAAAATTAAGGACGAAAAAACTAAAAATATTTTTTGAATGAAAATGACAAAAATGACCGAATCAAAGTGACTAAAATAATAATTTACTCAAAATAAAATAATTTATTTCAAAAATAAATAAATAAAATAATTGATTTTAACAATTAAGGAATTTGTTAAATGAAACACTATCTGATTGGCTAACAAAAAGGAGGTGGCGTTGGCTATTTCGTTACCATCCGGGTCAGCTGTAACACACCATATATAGACTTTTGACCCGACCCCACTTTGATAATGACGTAGCTTAGGGCGGCAGGCTGCATGGGGCGGAAAGTTTAATTTTAAATTATCTTAATGCTACAAAAAAGGGTTTTGCTATGGAGTCAAGTTTGAGCTTTAACAGAGAACTCTAAACAACTCGAATTCGAGCTTAAAAAACTGTTTATGAGTCGAGTTTGAGTTTTACAATAGAGCTCTAAACGAGTCGAATTTGAGTTCTCCCAAATTAAATGAGTTGAGCTTGAGCTTAAGCAAGCTCGGACTCGGCTCAATTTGTTTACGTCTTTGTTTCTGGAAGTATATATTCTAATAACTAGTAGATGTTTATTAAATTTTAATTTAATTTTTATTATTCAAGAAAACAAATAAAATTAGATAAATATACAATACATTGTAAAAACAACATCTTACTCTTTAAATCAATGCCTAGTGATTTTTAATTAGAAATGTAAACGAGTCCAACGCACTATTCATGAATTATTCGATATTGGCTAGCTAAAAGCTTAAATCAAGTCAAACTTAAATGAGCTCGAACGTAATTTAGAGCTTATTTACAAACGAATCTGAGTCCAGGTTTTATATATCGAGTTTGACTAGGTTTTCAGGCCTAAATGAGCTTATTGTTTATATTATTATAATATTTTTAATTTTGAATAATAAATATGTAATTGTGTAATAAATATTATTATTATATATATAACTAGGTTAAATTCTTGAGTATTACACGGGTTGAAATAAAAGAAATATTAAATAGTTAATAATGAATATTTATGAATTATATAAGATACATATTAAATGATTAGTAATGAAGATTGAGAAAAAATAAGTGGATAAAAAAAACTTCGGCTCACAAAATTATGTCACGTGACGCAGTCAGTTACTTATTTATTAGGGTACAAGGGGCACCCTTCGGGTTCACCCCTCGGGTAATGCGGGTACAACGGGTACACCGCCGCATGCAAGCCGGGTACCCCTTGTGGGTATGGAAATCGGTTATAAGTACCCGTGAACGGCTAGAATAGTTGAATGTGGTAGTCGGAGTGAAAAAGACTTAAGGTACTTAGGGTTGGATTTGGGTAAAAATGAGGTGACTATCACTCATTGGTTAAAGCCATTAGGATACTTTAGGTACTTAGGGTTGTGTCCCTAGTACCCTCATGTATAGATTATGATAGAGTTTAAAGTGAAACTAGCTCGCGGTCTTATAAGTTAGATTAGTCGAGCTTTGTTTACACGCCTATTTTTAACTTTAAAGTGATCACTTAATAATTTATTTATGCTTTTATTTCTTTGTTTATTTTAATGTTTAATAAAGTGTATGATAAATAATAAATTCTAAAGAAAAAGAAAATGAGGAGATAATGATGCTGCTTAACGACATGTAGGTGTAACTTGTAAGCTACCCTTTGAAATCGTTGGGGGTTGGGATCTTACTAAAAGCAATAATTTCGTTAGTTAATATAATCCCAATTTTAAAGGCAATAATTTCATTTCAAGTGCAAGGAAAATTTTATTCTGTTTTTGAAAGAATGAAAAGGTTGTATCAAACTTTTTTTTCCCGTTTTTAAAATAAATCTTTTACATATATCTTGCCGTATGGTATTAATAAAGTTTTATATATCCGCATTTTATTACGGGATAAATTCAAATATATTAAATTCTTTATTGGTGAATACATGTAACCGATAAAGATTTAATGATTGCTTTAAATTTACACTTTCAAAATTATTTAACATTATAACAAAAATACGAAATTAAAATACTCTTAATATCCTATTACATATTTATATAATAGGATCAGAATGCCTAAAAAGATCATCTTTAGGTTATGTGGCTAATTGTTGTAAACTTATGATTAATAAGAGACTTAATATTACAAGAAAAACATATGTAAGAAACTTGAAAATTTATTGATATACGATTATATTAAAATCTTCTGTGTAATAAATAAGTAAATTAGGGCAATTTGTTACAATTCTGTGAACCCTTATTTACTTTTCACGCTTCTCTTTTTCCTCTAATAAATAAGTTTGTTTTCCGCTTTTTTTTTCTTAATTCCTAATCTTTATTACTATCTTTTATTTTTTTCGTTTTTATTTGGCACTTCTCTTTCTTAATTTTTTATTATTAACTATTTAATATTTTCTTTACTCAATTTGTGTGATACATAAGTTTCTAGCCTAGTATAATGTAATATAGCTAACGCATAATTTTTTCGTTTTTAGTTGTGGGGTGGGTGGGGTGTGGGGTAGGGGGTTTACTTGCCGCCTGGACAAAGAGATCAAAGATTCAAATCACCACACCATGACATCAATCTCTTTTTAATGAATTAACCCATCAAACAAAACTTTTTATATGTTTTATGATATATTTTTAATGATTATATGATATATTCTATGTCAACATTAAAACTCTCTATTAATATGAAAATACTTAGGGTATTAAATTTTAAGTGATAAGTATTTTAATTTACAAAGCAAAACTTAATCAGAAACAGTGTGAAAATAAGAAGAAATAAATAGAAAAAATGTTGATATATATTTCAAAATTCAAACTTAATTCATTGCTTCCATGAACTATCCTCCTAACAACCACATAAGTCTTCCAATAAAGCAGAATCAATTATTGCACCGGTACCTAACTTCAGGGAGATTAGAAAATCACGAATATGTACACCTACTTGATAAAGTTTCATCTTGTATACTCATAAATCAAGGAGAAGTTTATTGTATTCTAAAATAAATCTGAACCACTTTGAGTTTTTATAAATTTCATATTCTAAAATTATCATGTTGTACTCACAAAAATTTTTAAGGTGTCTTGCCTCTATTTAAGAGATGAAGGGTTTAAATTATGTAAGTTACATGTATAGGAGGTTTATAGAAGGGACTGCATTGATGACATATTCGACACCTATTTTTATAATAATGTACATAGATAGCATCGATGTAAAACGCATGTCGATATCTTTCTGTGGATGTTGCAGTTTATCTTCTGGTTACACGATAACATTTTTTGGGTAATTAAATATAATATTGTTATATACATGTTTACCGTTGCATCCTGCAGGGGAAATTTCTAGTTATATGCATTTGACTGAAAATATATATTTGTATTTCAACTAAAAACACAAATGTTTATAATTTTTACTCATTTTTAAAGACTCTTATTTATTTGCTAATAAACAATATACATGGAAGTATGTTAACCAAGTTTTTATGTGATAACCACTCTCAAACAATCACATAATTTATAAATTATTTTTTATTTTAATTATTAAAAGAGTATTTAAGTATTTTGAACATAAATACGAAAATGAAAAATCTTACATATACGTACCACATAATGTTACATATACGTGACACATAGTGTTACGTATATGTAACACTAACATAATGATAATTGTTACATATACGTAAGACTATGTTTGAGAGTGATATCACATTTATCACATAAATATTGGTTATCATTTGAACCGCACACACAATATACATTTGCATATTTACCATTAAACATATGGAATGGTTAATTTTTGCTACTTATTATGCTCATTAAAAAGACATCATATTATTTTGGTTGTCTTTTTAGGGGGCTTTTTTTATAATTTTTACGTATTGTTTTTTTTATTTAAATGGTACTTAAAGAAGAGAAGATGTGATTTTGATTCCATTTTACTTGACGTGAAGGCAAATAATGATAATAACTACAAATTAGATTTAGTAAAGTCGGTGAAAATGGTGTAAAGCATAAAGTAGGGGTGCATAATTCAATCTTGTAAGGCATCATGAACTCAAGTGCCCCTTTTTAGTTCCACCAATTTGAATCGAACTTAAATCGTTGAACCGTACTTATTGTTGGTGATTTAGTTCCACCAACTTATGTGATTAATCAACTTTGGGCTCTCCTTTCAATTTTGTCATTTAATTCACTACATTGTTTGTGATTTTAGTGTTATCAACGCCATTTTATCAACGTATACTTTATCTTCCTCCTATCTTTGTCTTCACTCTACGAGATGTGTTGGGTTTACACAAGAGTCGTCTAATCAGTGACGCCAAGCGGAGAATGGTGCAATCTATATCTTAGTGGCTTGTTGGGTTATTTGGAAAGCTAGAAAGTATTTGATATTCTCCAACAAAAATATTCTTCTTGAAAAGCTTATTGAGGAAATAAAGTATACGTCTTTCATTTGGGTCAAGAATCGATCGAGGAGGCTATCTTTGGAATGACAGGAGTGGAGTAATTTTTCAGTTGTGTAATGGGAGTCTCTGTTCTAATTTGGTGTATGTTTTTTGTTTCTAGTCTCTTGCTAGAGTTCAACTGTTTGAGAAATAAAATTTTTGTTGATGTTCAAAAAAAAATCAACGCCATTTGTTGTTATTGGATTTACTTGAGACCAAATGTGAAATTGGAATATACATCGATTTGAGTTAGGGGTGTAGAGTGCACACTCGATCAAGACCTTTCTAATTCCGTGCACTGTTGAATCTTTACGGTTTGTAAGGCCCTTAGATCATACAGGGTCCAAAGGATTGAGCCCCTGGCGAGGTCTCGCTTATATACACAAAGTTTAACATTTTTATCTGTTAACATATCTTTGTAGCATTTATATACACATATATGTATATGTGTGTGTATGCATACGGAATAAGCCTAAATGCAAGGTCAAAGGAAATATTTAATGTTACTAAGTTTTTGGGGTGTTAAATGGATTATATCATGCATAATAATACTTGAAAACTGATAGATCTACCCCATGGTTGTATATCATTAAAGAAGAAGATGAAAGTAGATAATACCATAGACAAGTTTAAAGCCAAATTAGTTATCCAAGGGTTTATACAAATGGAGTGTATTGAATACTTTGACACATATGCTCTTATCACTAGAATATCCACCATCGGGTTGCTAATAGTTCTTGTAGTTATACGCAACCTTGTATAACTTCTCCGTCTTTTACAGCGAGCTTATTTGCCGGCTTCCTCCCTTCATTCACTTCATCTTCACCATCCTCTACATTGAGTGTATTTGCCGGCTTCCTCTCAGTCTAAGTAAGATTCATCTTTTTCTTAGCTTCTTCCATTAAAAGAGAGAAAAAATAAACTGACTGGTCCAACCGCACCGGTTTCTGGTTCGACCACCGGTTCCCGGCTTCGTGTGCTCAAGTCTCTGGTGATTCCGGCTACTTCTCGACCAAAATGAGGCGTGCAACAGCTTCTTTGGGAATCTTTTGAGGTGCGCAAAGGTTTGATTTGTGAATTGGATACAAGGATTCGTCCAATTTGATGGATAAACGATGAGGGTCGATGGTTACGGCCATTATTCTCATTATTGGGATTAATTCGAATCAATGTCGATGTTTAATGTCCTAATGATGAACGTTTATGGCTTGATCGTGTATAACAGTTACAGATTTCAATAGGAAACGATCGTGGGATTCGAATTTGGATCAAACTGCGAGTTTGACTTTCTAAAGTCAAACATGATCGAGAATTGGTTAACTGCAAGTCTAATCCTTCTGGTTTCATGCATAGAAGTTTAGAATATGTTAAGAACTTGTTAGTTTGACTATTAAAAGTCAACAGAAATACAAAGATATGTGATTTTGACTTTCAAAGTCAACAGAGTGGGTTTTGACTAATTACACTACTAGTCCTTGTAGTTTTAAGTTTAGATAATGACAGAATTAGTCCTTGAGGTTTGAAACGAGTTAACAGAGTTAGGATTTAACTGAGCTATATTAACGGAGTTAACTTGAAAAGTCCGGATGTCACAGGTTCTACCCATTAGTAGGAACTTTTGGGTTCGCTGACGGTTGTACAATTGGTATGAGTGACGGTGGTTGCTCGGGAGAACCACGCAACTCCCCTTAGTTTAAAGCGGTATTGTCGGTTCATGGTGCTAGCCATGAGGGCGGTACAGTAGTGACAAGTGAATTGACGGTTAAGCGGTAATGACGGTTCAAGGGCGTTGGCCATGGGGGCATTGACTAGGTGCTTGTCGGTTCTTGGTCGGGAGTCATGAGGGCAGAACAGTGCAAAGGATTTGACGGTTTATTATATGTTTTTAACTGATTTGAAAAGTAACGTGTGTAAAGAGTTGAACTGAACGACACCTTATTCGTATTTATTTATTAAAAATTTACCTCACAAACGAACGGTTCATGAACAAATAAACAAACGAGATTTATTGTTTGTATTCGTTTGTTAATTTTCTAAACAAACACAAACAAACATATATTAGTTTAAAACATTTAAAAAAGTCATTCTTACTCCCAAACATTACATAGTAACCCAAAATAAATATAAAGGTTAAGTACTTACATAATGGCTTTCTGGTCTAGTGGTATTGGTTAGGGGTGTCCTTTTTACTCGAAACCCGATTGAGCCGAACCTGATTACCCATGAACACCGAACCCGAAATGCATAGAATGAGTCGGTAATTTAGTCAGCAAGTTCCAGATTCGGGTTGACCCGTGGAACCCGAATTCCATTTAAAAAGAAATCCCGAATTTTAATCGGTGGACTTTGAAGCTTGAATGCGATTATAATAGAAATATACAATTAAAATTTAGAATAGCGGTTATTTAATAGGATAGGGCTTGTATTACAAAAAAATAGGAAGAAGTTGGTTTCCATTCCATCGTGATCGTCAGAACCCACTACCGCCACATCTCGTATTTTTCTATCGTTTCCATTCCAATCTTTGAGGTTTGATTATAATTATATTATTATTAATTTTTAGTTCCATCTCAAGACATACAATAAATACATTTAGTATTCCACAATTTTTTTTGATTATCGGTTAACTTAATATTTGATTATAATTATATTATTATTAAACCCAATTACCGACCCATTTAAACTCGATTACCGAGTTACCGAATCTTAATAGGGTCGGTATTTGGGTTGATATCCATTTACAAAAAACCCGATTAACCCGAAACCCGATGAACACCCCTAGTATTGGTGATTGTACCTCATAAAAGTAATGTGGGTTCAAATACTGCAAGTGACAGGTTTAGGTGGTATTTAGGAAAAAAAAATTGCCGTTCAATATATATATATATAAAGTTTAAGTACTTAACATAATTATCCGAAAAATAATTAGAGACAACAATCATAAATGTAATTATCCAAAAATAATGTCACAGGGATCTAAGTTTTAAATGAAAGTGTTTAACAACTTCATATTAGCTTTATATCTGTTTTAGGGGTTTAGTTTTTTCTAGACCTGTGATGTTTCTTTGCTTGTCGCCTTCTTGACTGCGTGTGCCTATGTTGTTGTCTGTATTATTTTTACTTTTCACTACTTACACTCTTTCACCTCTTTTCTGTGATTGATAACCAATTAATAATTTATTATTCGAGTTTTTTGTCATTTGCTGGTTAGCTTTTTTGGATATAACTTTTTGGTTCTATTATACCTTCTATATCCTCCGGGATAGAGATATAGTTTGCCTACATCCCACCCTCCTTAGCAGGGGCGAAGCTATGAAGGGGCCAGGGAGGGCCCCGGCCTCTGCCGTTTTTTCCGTTAGTAGTGTTAATTTTTCCGTTTTCGTCAGAAATTTTTTTTACGTATAGAGCCGGCCCCTGCTTATTTTTTTCGGCCCCCGCTTCTTAGATTTTCAAGCTCCGCCACTGCTCCTTAGACCCTACCAATAACTTTGCTAATGGTGAGATTTTTACCGGGTATGATTGTTGTTGTATATTTTCGTTAAACGATTTTTTAAATTTCGTTTTTTATCCATTTTTTTCTATCTAAGTTTCGATGTTCAGAATTAAGCCTCCATAGTTAATAGTACTGGTTAACATACTAAACGCGTAAATGCTTTGCAAGGGCAAAATAAATTAAAGTTCATTATCTACACAAGGATAAAATACTAAATGTTCTTCAAAACATAAACATGATATTGGTGGCTTTCTTTTTGTGGTCCCATTATTATTTTATTAAACATTTTCAAAGTTCAAAAATATTCTAATCGTCTGAAATACTGTACTTCAAGCATCTTAACATAAAACTAGTATTATTTTTCAAATTATATTTAACAAAAATATCTACTTATAGTACACTTTTGACTATCCTTTTATATTATATTTTGAAAAGATATAATTTCAGAACTATTGATATCAATAATCAATTAAGAAATGGAAATTGATATGGTACACCACCCTTCAATAAGACATTGGTGCACCCGTCACATTTTGGGTTATATTTGGCAATATGGCCTGTCGTCCTTAATTAAACCCACATCGTTCAAAAAATGTTATATTAGTCATGTTGAGACATCTATATGGCCGTATTGTAAGTGAATTCTTCCTGATTTAAGCTCTTATGTTTGGATGAATGTTTTCCCTCTTGTTAATACCATTATGGGCAACTCTCATTAGGTGGTAGATGTTGGTAACATCAGCTTAAACATGGCTAACTGAAGTGTTGATGTTTTTTCTGTGCAGAATGTGGATCTTAATATTTTTTTTAGAGAAGTTATTTAATCAGCTCATTTTTTTACCTTAGTTTTGCCTAGCTTGTGCATAAGACTCAATCTATTTTGTAAGACATCTCTCTTAATATCAAAATAAATAAAATAGAATGAAATAGATTACCTTTCTCTCGCTCAATATATGTATCTGGTCTGATATAGTACAGTATAATACAGGACAATGGAATGCAATGGGATAGATGGTAGAGGGCTGCCTGCGCCCAAAAGCGATAATTCACTTGTCTCCTTGTCCATAGGGAACCCGTGGCATACAATCGAAAAATGTAATACTGCCCATATTGTGTCTATTATATGGTTCATATGAGTGAAAAATACACCCACACTGCCTGTATTGTAGGTGAAAAAAAGATAATATGACACGTGGGATTCACGGGCAGTGAAGGCAAACAAGGGAGAGGAATCATTCCATTCAATTCCGAAGCCTAGCGTCTCCTTTAAACATTGATAATTTAAGGATGATATACAGATAAGATTGTCGTAAAAAATAGTAGTCTCGTCAATTTTGACTAATCAATTTTTAAAACTTCAACTTATTTAAAAGATTTTAATATAAACTTAGTTTTATTTAATTTTTTTTGGCCATGTCGTCTAAAAGCAATTTTGTAGATAAATATATATATATTATATTTTTAACACTGTATGTAGTGATAAAAAATACATTTTTATGTAATTAACTTGTTAAATTATTAAAAAAAATATATTTTAAATTTAAAAAGAGACCGAAAAGTAGGGCCTTTATCAATCACTACTTGCAGACAAACCCAATCTTCATGCTTAAATGCAGCTTCAAAGCACTCATTTTTTCCTCAAACATTCACACACAGCTTCAGTTTTTTCCACAAAAACTGATGATACAAAAAACCAAAAATTTACAAGAAACAGAATCTTTTTTTATTTAAATCCCTCTGTATAACACCCAAATTTAACACGGGTTTTAGTGTATGTTTGTGAGTTTTTGGGTATCTTTCTATAACTTAAGACACACAAAAGAAGAAAGATCAAAGAACAGAGGATTTTGGTTTGTATTCAAGGGTTTGTGATGGATTCTCTGTTCAAGAAACAGGGGTTTATGAAAATGCAGAAATTTAATTTAATTTTGATGGGTTTATTGTGTTGTTGGGTTTCTTTCTGTTGTGGTTCTGTTTCATATGACCATAAGGCTATCTCCATTAATGGCCAAAGAAAGATTCTTATTTCTGGATCAATTCATTACCCAAGAAGCACTCCTGAGGTACAACTTATCAATGCACTTATGTTCTTGACTTTCTTGACTTCTTGATTTTTTTTATTTATTTTTTTTTTTATTTCCCCCTTTTGTAATTTCATATTATCATCAAGAAGTCAAGAACTCACTTCTGGGAATCTATTTATACTATTTTTTTCTGTCATATTTTTGATGTTTCAGATGTGGCCAGATCTTATTCAGAAGGCAAAAGAAGGAGGGTTGGATGTGATTCAGACTTATGTTTTCTGGAATGGGCATGAACCCCAACCCGGTCAAGTAAGTTTTTTTTTATTTTTTTTTAACTAAATATATATTTGATAAATTGTTCTAATTCCAAGATTGTTTTTTCTTGTTTTTTTTTCTGTTACAGTATTATTTTGAAGATAGGTATGATTTGGTGAAGTTCATTAAGCTGATTAAGCAAGCTGGACTCTATGCTCATCTCAGAATTGGTCCATATGCTTGTGCTGAATGGAACTTTGGGTAAATATTTTTTAAAATTCCATAAATAATAATGTATTAATCTTTAAATTTTTTTGACAAGATAAAGAAATAAGTTATACTTCCTATTGTCATCTCAATTGCAGGGGATTTCCTGTTTGGTTAAAATATGTTCCTGGAATTAGTTTTAGGACAGATAATGGTCCTTTCAAGGTATGCCTCTCACTCTTTTAAATAATATTGGAAATTTTCTTTAAATTATTTTCTGGGTATTTTCAAATTTTAAATTAGAATGTAATGATGATTAATTGATTATATATGTATAGGCTGCTATGGAAAAATTCACAAGGCACATAGTGAATATGATGAAAGCAGAAAGTTTATATGAGACCCAAGGTGGTCCAATTATTTTATCTCAGGTAGTCAATTAGTCAAAGCTAACTAGATTTCTAAAACAAATTCACCAAGATTTTGAAAATTTGCAAAATTGGATTTTAACAAAAGTTAATGTGACAGATTGAAAATGAATATGGACCGTTGGAGTATGAACTTGGAGCACCGGCTCGAGCTTATACGAAATGGGCGGCACAAATGGCTGTGGGTCTAGGAACCGGTGTACCGTGGGTCATGTGCAAACAAGATGATGCCCCTGACCCAGTTGTAAGTGCACTATCTAGTTATACATGTTTTTGTGTACATATTGACCTTTTATGTTGACTTTTTTCTTGTCAGTTACTTGACATATGACTGTTTTCATGCTGTATGGCCCTAGTGGGATCTTTATGCATGCACATAGACAATTTTTCATTATGCATGTGTATACATCAAAAACAAAATTTTAGTGTAAAAAGGTGAAAGAAGTTATATATTATTTTTAGGGCATACTACAGAAAAAGTTGAAATCTTGATTGTCATGACAGTATGTGCTAATTTGTTACTTTTTTTTTAACTTTATAACAGTAATAATAATTATATGTTGGTTTTTTTTATTAACAGATTAACACTTGCAATGGTTTTTACTGTGACTATTTCTCTCCCAACAAAAATTTCAAACCTAAGATGTGGACTGAAGCCTGGACAGGATGGTAATTTCATTTAATTCATTGTGAATAAGTTATTCTTTTGTTTTTTATTTTATTTTATTTGGTTGATTTATTTTAAAAAAATATGAATAAATACAGGTTCACTGAGTTTGGAGGTGCGGTTCCTTATAGACCAGCTGAGGACTTAGCATATTCGGTTGCTAAATTTATTCAGAGTGGCGGATCTTTTGTCAATTATTATATGGTAAACTAAACTTTTTTGGTTGTATTTTTATTTTATTAATTCTCCATTAGTTGATAATATTGCATGAAAGTTAATTCTTTTTTTTGACAGTATCATGGAGGAACTAATTTTGGGCGGACTGCGGGTGGCCCGTTTATTGCTACAAGCTATGACTATGATGCTCCTCTTGATGAATATGGTATGTTATAAGCTAAAGTTCATGCCATATTAGCATGCTTACAAAATATGTTATTACAAATTTAAAATTTTAAAATAAATTTGGATGGGCTTATTATTCGGGTCAACTATGGTGTATTAACAAACTACACAGTTTTTTTTGTCAATTTGTGTCACATCATGGATGATACGTTGCGTATATCACATCACCAAAAGTGTAGATCCATGAAAGAACACATTATCATCTAGTTATGCAACATATCTCCTGTTATATTCTTTGAGGTTACTTTAAGGAGCCACTTGATACGCATACTATACATTTTTTTGGAAAGTTTTTAAGTGAAATTACATGTTTGCCGTTATCGGCATTACAAGTCAACTAAAGGTATTGACTTTCACTTGCAAGACTTTTTTGTCTTCTATAACAGATGTCGTCATAATAAAATTAAGTTAATATTACCTATTAGTCTTTATCATTAGTCTAAATAGATTGATGGTGTCGACTTAGGCTGACAAAATTCTTTATTTTACTCTTGATAAAAGGGCATTTTGGATATTTCACCTTTAGCTAATCTAATCTAGATTATGAGTTGTGTTTACAAATAATAAGTTGCAATGTAAAGCAGGACTTGCATTTATACTAGAAGTAGGAGAGTTTACTACTTACCAACTAACTTAACTAACACCAACCACCTTTACTAAACATATTCTTTCACGAATAAGTCAAAACATGTAACTTAAACTTGCCATAAAGATAGATTGCACTTAAGATAATTCTGTTTCCATGCCTAGATATTTTAATATTCATGACGATTTTCCTATGCAATGTTTGTTACTAAATTTGCATAAATTAAGGTTTATTTGAATGTTCTATTTATAGGACTAAAACACGAAGCTAAATGGGGACATCTAAAAGATTTGCATAGAGCCATAAAACTATGTGAGCCTGCTTTAGTAAATGGTGATCCTTCTATTATCACCCTTGGAAACTATCAAAAGGTTGGATCTTTTTGTTTTATTGACTCATGATTACGTTATCCACATCAGCAGTGGACACCGCACTTATGTTTGTTGTCTTTATTATTATAGGCATATGTTTACAAATATAAGGCTGGAGGCTGTGCTGCTTTCCTTTCAAATAACAACAGAGATGCTTATGCAACTGTAAACTTCAGAAACCAGCGTTATAATCTTCCTCCTTGGTCTATAAGCATTCTCCCTGACTGCAAGAACACAGTTTATAATACAGCAAGGGTAAGAAAGATTATAAGTTTCCGTTATATTTGTCTTATTTTAGTAAAATAGTTTACCATTTATTACATAAAAAGGTAACCAGTTTTGGTCAATATTTTATTTTAAGTTAACGTATTTTTTTGCCAGAAAAAAACTAATGATTCAAAATTTTATTTAAAGTGACCAATGTTTAAAAAATTATGAATAAATATATCTATTCGAGTCAAAAATTTATTTAAAGCATAAACTATGAACATGGATATGGCTCCCAAGTTTGTCAAAAAAATGATTATTCTTAATAGTTAGGACTTAGGAAGTCAACTTATCTATTTGGATTTTTTATTATAAATGGTTTCAACCTCATTTTAAATTGAAAACTGCCTCCATGCATATTTGAATCAAATGTTTGTATTTGTTTCGTAGTTATTAGTGATGATGTGTAAATGTGAATGCGATTAATAGGTAGGTGCTCAAACAACATTGATGAAGATGACTTCAGAGGGGGGAGGATTTTCTTGGCAGTCATATAATGATGAAACTGAATCATATGATGACAATTCATTTACGACCGTTGGATTATTAGAGCAACTTAATGTCACTAGAGATTCTTCGGATTATTTGTGGTACATGACAGAGTAAGTGCAACTTTTTTGTTAATTTCATGTATCATTTTGCATTAAATATAAAAGATATAGGTGGCAGTTTCAACCTATTTACCTATAAATTGTTGATTTGGGTTGTGTTTTATCTCAAACAAGTCAAATAAAAAAGTCTAGCCAAAAGGGGAATGTGGTCAAATAGGTTAAAAGTCGCCCAAATCATGTTTTTAATGTACATAACCTCCTTGAACTGTGTATTCAAAGATTTAGTTTATTTTTATCATAAGAATATTCTTTTCTTTATCATAGTTATTTAGTTAATTATTGAAATAGAAAATACTAAAAAAGAAGCGGTTGCGTGTCAACCTGACCCGACCCTATCCAACTGATACTAAAAAATGACCCATTTTCATGCAGTGTCAGGGTTGGCTCCAATGAGGGGTTCTTGAGAAGCGGGAAGTGGCCTACACTTAAAGTCTTATCCGCGGGTCATGCTTTGCATGTTTTCATCAATGGTCAGTTATCAGGTAAGAAATTTAAAATGAAGAACAAGATAGGTTTTAAGTCATTATAAATTTAAAATGCAGAACAAGATAGGTTTTAAGTCATTATTTTCATATTCTTATTCTAGAGATTTATCTTTTTCAGTTTAATAATTCCAATGTTTTGTTTTTCATTTTATGCAACTATTATCGTGTTTGATTATTAATGCTAACAATTATTGCACAATATAACTCTTTCAAAATGTTTCTTTGTTTGGAAATAATGAAGTATGTAGAGTTCATCCTTTGACACTCTTGGTTTTCCACAGGAACTGTCTATGGAAGTCAAGAAAATCCAAAAATAACTTTTAATAAACCGGTAAATCTAAGACCTGGCGTGAACAAGATTTCTCTACTAAGCATTGCTGTTGGTCTCCCTGTATGCACTCTCTCTCTATGCACACACACATGTATATATATATATATATATATCACATAAACATATATATACATTCATAAATATACACACAAATGCATGTGTCTTATGGCTCTTTTATATGATTTTATAGAACATTGGTCCACATTTTGAGACATGGAACGCCGGTGTTCTTGGTCCAGTCACACTCTATGGTCTCAATGAAGGAAAAAGAGACTTGACTTGGCAAAAATGGTCTTATAAGGTTTGTCTTTTACAAACTTCCAATCAGTGGGCCCCATCCCAGTTCTCAAATCAAATAAATGGGACCTACATTCACATCTTCATTTCACATTATAAGACAACGAAAATGATGAATGCTAAATAGGCCAAGAGAAACAAACTGATTTTCTTACTTGAACTTTGACTGTTTGGCCAGGTTGGCCTTAAAGGTGAAATTTTAAGTCTTCACTCACTCATGGGGAGTTCATCTGTTGAGTGGATTCAAGGTTCTTTTGTGGCTCAGAGACAACCGTTAACATGGTACAAGGTAGGTTACCATTTCATGTTATGTACTTTCTTGAAATCATAAATGTCTGTTTTTTGGTAAGTTACCATAATACCCTTTAATGAGTACATATAAATGAATCTTGAGCCCAAATTAGTACCTTACTTCCAAAAAAGGAAATGTTGTGATTTTCATGGGACATATTAAAACAAGAAGTGTTACAGTTTTTTGCATGATTATAGTGAAATTAACTTGGATTTGTACATGTTCTTTTATTTTTCAAGACTATTTTCAATGCTCCGAGTGGGAATGAACCTTTGGCTCTAGACATGAGCAGTATGGGAAAAGGTCAAATATGGATAAACGGACAAAGCATCGGACGTTATTGGCCTGCATACAAGGCGCGGGGATCTTGTAGTACTTGCAGTTATGCTGGATATTTTGATGAGAAAAAATGTTTAAGTAAATGCGGCGAATCTTCCCAAAAATGGTAAGAAAGCTTCTATATATATTTTTTCAAATCTTGAAGTTTTTCTTAGACGATACAATCTTTTTGGGTGTGTTTGGATTTGCATTTTAGTATTTGATATTTTGATTAAATAAGTTCGATTTGCTTTACAGGTACCACGTACCTCGGTCATGGTTAAAACCTAGAGGAAACTTATTGGTTGTGTTTGAAGAATTAGGAGGAATCCCATATGGAATATCAATGGTGAAAAGATCAGTTTACAGTGTGTGTGCTGATATATATGAATGGCAGCCTTCATTAATGAATTATGAAATGCAAACTTCTGGTAAAGCGACTAAACCGTTGAGGCCCAAAGCACACCTTTCATGCAGCCCGGGTCAGAAAATATCTTCTATTAAATTTGCTAGTTTTGGCACCCCGTTAGGCGGTTGTGGTAGTTATCGTGAGGGTAACTGCCATGCTCATCACTCCTATGATGCATTCAATAAGGTAATTTTTTTTCTTATTCATGGATTTAGAATAATGGGCCTTAGTTAAAATTTGTAAAAAAATTATAAATTTATTTTAAAACATCAATCTAATTATTTTTTTATGGGTGGCTTCTAAAACATTTGACCCTTTTCTTTTTTAGACAAATTTACCAATTTGAGTTGGTAAATAAAGACACTCAAAATCACATCTTTATTTCTTATAAAACTGTACAAATAGGACCCATCAAATAAAATAAAAATGCTGATATTTTGCTATTTTTAATATTTGTAGTACTGCATTGGACAACAATCATGCACAGTACCTGTAACACCTGAGATATTTGGAGGTGATCCTTGCCCAAAAGTAATGAAGAAACTTTCAGTTGAAGCTATTTGCAGCTGATGATGATTAAAAACAAGAAAGAAAAAGGGAAAAGTTTCAAGAACAGCAATTTGGTTTGAATTTATATCAAAATTTTATGCTTTATTTAAAATATAATATGATGGGCTTTTGCCAAAGGTGAAGTTGTACAGATATGCAACACACCAATGTGGTTCAAAAGTATCCATCATATATAGACGATTGGTGTAAATAAAGTTGCATGCATGCGAATGTAATATTATTAGGAAAGCACTTTGAGACTCGGGTTCGAGTCCATGGGCTTATTTGAAGTCAAATGTAAAAGCTTCTGGCTTTTTTTCTATCTTTGTTTACTCTGTAGAAGCAATTTGTTATTGCTTGGTAATTGTATGAACACTTGAAGATGATAATATTTCATCAAGTTTCTCAAATTTATTATGTTTTTACAATATTTTTGAATCTTCCAGTTTCTTGGTGTTGGATATGAAGTATAATTTAGAAAGCAAATGAAGGTTGAATTCCATTGAGACATCTCTGGTTTTGTGAAATTAAGTCCCTTTTGATATTATGTATAGAGGAAAGGGTGTTGAAAACCCCACCTGATTTAGGACTAATATTTATGAATACTCTATTTGTTGGGTGCAAATCCAATCGTATGTAAGTGTCGGTGATTTTAGTGTCATCATTTGTTGGGTGCAAATCCAATCGTATATAAGTGTCGGTGATTTTAGTGTCATCAATGTTATTTTATGTAATTGGATTTACTTTAAACCAAATAAGAAATTGGAATATACATTGATACGAACTAGAAGATGTAGAGTACACACTCGATTAAAACTATTATGATTTTGGGCATTGGAAGTTGGAACCTCTATGGTTCTTAGGGACGAAGCGTCTTAGACCGTGAAGGTTCCAAGGGAGCATCGCCCCCTTGGCATGGTTCGGGGCCATGCCTAGAGGGGGGTCCAAGGGCAGCTTCCTTTGTGAGGTCTACGGGGCAAAACCTTTGTCGAGGGTGTGCGAGGAAAGATTTTATTTAGCTTGTCTAGTTATACACTTAAAGTTGCTTTGGATTTGCTTAGTTGCATGAATTTTGACCTTCAGAAAAAAACTGATAATCAGAGATAAATTGCTACTGAGCATCAATGGCAATGGGTGGGTAGCAGCAACTGCCCAACGGTCCCAACTAACCAGCAGTGGCATTGGTTTAGCAGTTGCAATTCATGTGTGCAACAACCAGATGATTAGTGATAACTTACCACTGATGGGTTTCCCACTGATTTAACTGTATAACTAAAAGAATTTATAACCGTTGTGTATTGTATTCTTTCACTAAGAGTTGCAACACTTTACCTGTGATGATTCAACCACTATATAAAGGATCATATAGTATGATAAAAAAGATATCTTTCATAGGAAAAAAACAACTCGTTCTTGAAGAACCCAATCTTATCCAATTATTGATTTTGTTTACACACAAAATATTTTAATCTAAAAGTGTTTATTATACGATTCAAAAAGCTATCTAAAAAATATGAAATCAAAAACCTACTTAGAAGAAAAAGATAGAAAGTAAACACAACATATAAGCCAACGGGTGATGCTTTTCTATTTAGAATGAAACTCTATGAAGCTTATATGTTGACACTTGGCTAGATATCAACCTGATAAAGTGGCATTAGAGCTATAATTTAATTTGTAGGGGTGAATATGGGTTGGGTCGGTTATGGCCTACAATCGAACCTGTTTTGATTTTTAGATTTTTCATAACACAATTTTTTTTTGATAACCCGGGGAACCCGCTTACACGGTAAACCTCTGGGCCCTGACCAATACCCTATTAACCAGTCAGATTAGGTAAAGTGCGGCCTAAACCGGGTAGGTGACCTTGTGAAGAGACTAGAACCCAAGACATTATGCATTTGGGGCATGCGGCTTACTACTTGCACCACTCCACAAGGTTTCTTTCATAACTGATTGGTTCGGTTATAAACGGTTCACTTACTTCGGTTATTGGAAAAGATGTTTCAGTTAATTCAGTTAACCGTCGGTTAATAACTGAATTTTGACGTGAGTAGATTCAAGCTAATTTCGATTAATAAATTCAGTTATACCTCGAGCCAAATAAAATATTAGAAAACCTCTAATTTATAAAGGAAAATAAACGACGACTAATATGTCATCTATTAAAAAAATATAACAAAACTTTTACGACATATTTATAAAAAGAAAAGCATAAAGGTTTGTTTGAATGTCGGTTCGGTTGGTTAATTGGGTTATTTAGACACATAATCATAACCTAACCATAAAAACCGATTATGAAAATAATCGTAACCGAACCATCGGTTTCTCAATTAGTTCAATTTTTCTGGTTATTAGGTTTTTATGCCCACCCTAGAATAGGTCGTATGTGGATGGGCAAATGACATGACCCCAGTTTAACTTGGTTCAATTGTAGAATTATACTGTTACATGAAATAAGAATAATAATAGTCTAATGGGTAGTTTGGTTATTATTAGTTGAAGGGTGTCTGATGTAATTGTATTGGTTATTTATGTTACGTATCTAATGGATGAATGTAGCTTTGAATTTTGAATTTTCCCATCTTTTCATAGTTTCTCTTTTTCAGGTTTGATCCATTTTAATGGTATCAGAGTCACTCAAGTTCTTGTACGTGCGTAATCAACAAAGCATGGATAGCAATCAAACAACAATAGTGGAAACATTAGAAGAAAGTGTTAACAAATGAACATGACAGAGAAAAGATGGAGACTCTCTATTACTCAAATAAAGATTAGCTTACAAATGAAAAAGAAAGCAACATTAAATAGAAAGATAACTGGGTCTGGGCTAAGACCCATAACAGAGCTCATAACAACTTATTATGCTAACATCCTCACTCAAACTCACAATGCAATACAAATAAACATTGAGAGTTTGTCACACAAAAAAGGAAACCGAGATGCCGATTGAGCCTTGGTAAAAATATCTGCAATCTGCAAGGCTGATGGAACAAAAGGAAGTGAAATGGTCCCGAGCTGAAGATGATGGCGAGTGAAATGACAATCTATCTCAATGTGTTTTGTTCGTTCATGAAAGACAGAGTTCTTAGCGATCTGCATAACACTTTGATTATCACAATGTAATGGGGTAGGCGAGGAAACAACAACCCCCATATCTGCCAGAAGCCATCGTAACCAAACAATTTCACATGTAGTCACAACCATAGCACGATATTCAGCCTCAGTGGAGGACCTCGTCTTGTTTCTTGCTTTTCCATTAGATTAGGGAATCACCAAGGAAAATACAAAAACCAGTAGTGGATTTACGATCATTGGGATCACTATCCCAATCAGCATCACTATAGGCACGCAATTCCAGAGAAGACGTAGAAGGGAATAAAAGACTTTGAAACTGAGTGCCACGAAGATATCTCAAAATACGAAGAACATCTCCCTAGTGAACAGAAGTAGGAGCGGTAACAAACTAACTAACCACATGAACAACATGAGCGATATCAGGGCGAGTAACTGTAAGATAAACCAAACTGCTTACAATGGTACGATATAGGCTCGGATCAGATAGAGGAACACCATTAGTGGGAGAGTAACGTGCATTGGTTTCAAGAGGAGTGTCTACAATTCTATTATCAGAAAGTCTTGCACGTTGAAACAGATCAGAAATATACTTCGTCTGAGAGAGAAGATATCCCTTTTTAGATTGAGCTACCTCGATCCCCAAAAAATACCGTAATAATCCCAAATCTTTCATAGCAAAACGATGGCCAAGTCACGTTTCAAGGATTCAATGCCATCATAATCATCGCATGTAATAATCATGTCATCCACATATAAAGACAAGAGAATGCGTCCAGCATTCGTAAATCGAACAAATAGTTCTGAATCATGATTGCTAGGGAGAAAGCCAAGGGAATTGATGACCGTAAAGAATTTTTCAAACGAGGCACGAGGGGCCTGTTTGAGTCCATATAGAGCTTTTCGAAGCCGACAGACTTCACCGGGCTGATGAGCTATTCTCGGGGGTGGAGTCATGTAAACCTCCTCATGAAAATCACCATTCAGAAAAGCATTTTTGACATCCATTTGACAGATCTTCCATTGTCGAACGGACGCAACAGCAATTAAAGTACAAACTGTTGTCATTTTGCCACAGGGGCAAAGGTCTCCTCATAATCCATACCATACGTTTACGAATATCCTTTTGCCACAAGTCTGGCCTTGTACCGTTCAACAGGGCCATCAGACTTTGTCTTAATCTTATACACCCAACGACAACCGATCTTATGTTTATCTGGTGGTAGAGGAACCAAATCTTAGGTGTGAGTCTGATGAAGAGCAGTGAGTGACAGAGAAAAGATGGAGGCTCTCTATTACTCAAATGAAGATTAGCTTAAAAATGAAGAAGAAAGCAACATTAAATAGAAAGATAACTGGGCCTGGGCTAAGGCCCATAACAACTTATTATGTTAACAGAAAGAAGCCTAACCTTGGCAGAATTGAATGCAAATAGAAAGAGTTATAATGAAGGAGGAGCGGATAATGAAGAGACTCGTTCCAACCAGGTTGAAACAGAATCAAACAACGAGCACATAGGAAGAAGAAAAGTAGCAATAATGGACCAAATACCATCAGATAGGGCTACAAATCAAACTCGGGCTTACGAAGATGGGAGTGTCGAAATTGGAGTGGTTGTGATAGATACCGGATTTGAGAACTAGAAAATAGGAATTGTTTCAATAGTCGGCTCGATTCGAGATGGGTAAATCTTCGGTTACAATGTACTTAAGTAATTCAAATAAAACAAGACCAACCTAAAACTAGAACATAAGAACTTAAATAGTTAAATAGACGTGAAGATGAAGCCAAAGAGTTTTTGGTGGGGAGACAGAGTTTTTTTGGCATTTATTCCCCTAAAGACCAATAGTCCCATTTATTAACTACTTCTTGGATCCAGCTGGTCCGACCCATCCAGAATCTGGGTTTGTATCAAGTTGACTAGGAGATAATAAAGGAGGAATCAGTTTATGCGCTAGTGGCTAATGTAACATTCAAGGATCAAGAAAAATGATCTCTAGAATTATCGAAGCCAAATAATTCTTCTAATTCTAAGAAAAGAGGGGATACGAGAAGAAGAGGCTATTGAGTTCAAAATTGTGGTTAAACAAGTAGACCAAAACAAAGTTTGGGAAGTGTGTGAAATTTTTGGCTACCATGCTGCAAAAATAGCTAACACTCTCACTCCTATCATCGTCTTTACAAGATTTGGGTCCATGATTGTAGTTTTAAGCCATTACCAATTGTTCTCAACTATCTTTGCCTGCCTTCACAGATGTAAAAGGAGTTCAACAAAGATTGATGCTCGATGATGATGATGATGATGATGATGATGATGATGATGATGATGATGATGATGATGATGATTTTTCTGATGAAGCCACACAAACGTTACTACTTACTACTACTTTGCCTTTTATTTCTTGAGGTCAAGAAATGGGTTAAAAGAAAGGGGAAGTATTGTTACGTGAAATAAGAAGAATAATATTATGTTTAGTTGAAGGGTGTCTAATGTATTTACATTGGCTATTTATGTTCCGTATTTAATGAATAAATACATATATAAATACGTTTGAATTTTCCCATACTTTAATAATCATCTCTTTTTCTAGTTTGATCCGTATCACATACTCACTGACTTATAGGGAACACCGTATCAAAAGTCAATCCAGGTCTTTTGGATCAAAACTCTTCTTAGCATGTACCATATTGTGACCCGAGATTAAAGGCCACAGCATTGAAGAATAGAGGTGCATAGTGAAACTGGTCCCAATCCGTCAGTTTGAAATCGATTTGAAATCGATTTGAGAATATATCAATGAAACCGGTTAAAACTGAACCAAACCGGATTTCAACATGAACCAGTTTTTTTCCCTTCTAAATCCGGTTTCTAATCCAAAATAGTTTGAGCAGATCCGGTTTTAACTTTCTTTGACTCGATCCAAAATCCGGTTTTGTGCACCTGATATAACATTTGGATTTGAGGGAAAGATTGTTGGGTGCAAATCTGATCCTACATTGTACACATGAGCAGAAAAGAAAACAATTTTTTAGATACTTGTTAGATATGACCATGTGCGTAAAATAGCTTTATATTATATAAGCATATGGACGGCAGGTAAGCATGCAGGCCATTTAATGATCAACATACAAGTCCTTTTACAAAATTTCTTCATATTCATGTAAACAACAATAACCAAACCCAACTCAACTCAACTCAACTCTACACTGCTTCCTTCTATTTCATTTTACATCATCAGTCTATCTTCACAGATGAGTAGATCTTACGCACAAACCACAGGCACGCATAGAAACCGATTGTACCCGTCAACACAAAGAAGGCATACGAAGCGATCAGCATGTATCCAAAGTAGAGAATACCCGAAACCACCTTTGTGATTTCCAGTTTCGTCAAATAGTAGAAGATCGAGTACAGAAAAAGGTACAACGCAGAGGACCCGGCTGTCAGATAAGCCCGCCACCACCAATGGTAGTCTTCACTGCATAACTGGAAGTAACAGAGTACAACTGTTATCTCGGCACACGTAATGATCAAGATCACAAACACAATGAAAAGAAACCCGAATATGTAGTAAAACTGGTTCAACCATATGGAGGTTAAAATGAAGAATAACTCGATGAAAACCGCCCCAAAAGGAAGGATTCCACCAATAAGAATCGAGAACACGGGTTTCATGTACCAAGCTTGTTCTGGTACTTGTCTTGGGATTTTGTTTGTTTTCACCGGATCTTCGATCACGGGTTTCTTGGAACCCAAGTAACTGCCCACAAAGACTAATGGGACTGATATCCCGAACCATAAGCAAACGAGAGCAATCATGGTCCCGAATGGTACTGCTCCAGATGACTTTTCGCCCCATATTAATGCATTCAGAACGAAGAAAATTGCAAATAAAATACCGGGAAACATGAAGGATGTTTTTAACGTGGTCTTCTTCCATTCTGTGCCCTTGAACATTTTGTATAATCGGGCTGAAGAATAACCACCGAATAACCCCATGAATACCCATAAAAGAACCATGGCGGTCATAAGCCCGCCACGATTGGATGGTGATAGGAAGCCTAGAGATGCAAATATCATGGTGACAAGTGTCATTCCAAAAAGCTGCACACCTGTCCCGACATAAACAGAGAGTAATCCAGAATACTCTGGAGCCCTGAAAACATCTCCATGAACTAGTTTCCATCCGGTTTCTTCTTGAGCTTCATCTTGTGTGTCTAACTGATTATAGTTCGCTATATCTCTGTAAAGCGTTCTCATCATGATCATAGCTACCATTCCTGAAAGAAATAGGACTATCATTAAGGAGTTTATAATTGAAAACCAATGGATTTGATCATCGTTCATAAGCAGGTAAGTGTCCCAACGTGATGCCCATTTGATATCACTCTCCTGTAAAAATTTAAAAAATATGAGAAATTGGGTATTTGTGTTTACAATTGTAGAGTGTAAGAATAAGCGGTAGTGTTTCATTAAATAGTACCTTGAAAGTGACATCATATGTGAATACAACCTCTTTATCTGTATCAACTTCTTGAGGTACAGTGCTTCCTTGAATTAATTTTTTGGTATTTTGGTTGCATGTTGTGAGTTGAGGGTTATTCTCATCCCAATCTTTATACTCATGATTGATACTGTTAGCAAAGAGAATCAATTATAAATGCAGTTATAAATAATGTTAACATTTTAAGGTGGCTAAATCAGGAAAGTGACAAACTACCTGTTTGGAGTAACTTCAAACCCAACAATTCGAGTAGAATCAGTATCAAGATCGGTGTGATACATGACTCTAAAGCTCAGATGATTATTGATGAAATACTTTTCCTCTTTGCTCTAAGAAGTAAATGAGGGGTTAAATTCATGGTATTTTGATCAAACAAGAGATCAAGTTTTTTTTTAATTATTCTCAAACTCACCCCAGCATAATTTCCCTTAAAACCAACACGAAACCCATGTTCATAAACGGTTGACTGGCTACCAATCGTTCTTTGTCTAGGAACAGCAACTGGGAGGTTATCTAGAATCCTGCATAACATAGTAAAAATCCAACAAAAACACAAGTCATTTACAACTACTCAAGAAATGAGACATTTGTACTTCTGAGAAATCTCAAAAGTGAAATATTCCAGTTCTAGTGGGACCCGTGGAATATATTGTTACGCGATGAAAAATACGAAGAAGGCTGACAGTGGCACATACATGTTAACTCGGTACTCATAATTGATTTTTTCTTTGAATTTCTTTGCAGATTCAGCATCAAGCTTTACTCGGCAACCAACTTTGCAGGGTTGCTCCTCTCTCATAGAAAACTAAAATGGATATTAGAGACGTATATTATAATACACGCAAGAAAAAGTGATGTTGGACAATAGAAAAGAGGTCACTTTAACCTCACCGTGTAGACTGAATTCTCAATGCGGTCACCTCTTAGCACCTCCCCCAAATTCTCAGCGCTGTTTTGAATGTGCTTAGGCTTACAATAGTTCAAGTAATAGTACTCATAAGGAAGTTGTGTTTTTGTAGAAGAAAGCTTATTGACTTTAACTTGAAGAGGATCCCCCTGGTAAGAGGATTAGCATTTAGCTTAACAACTAACCAAAGATTAACAGTCTTACTGGACAAAGCTACCACAAGGTACTTCACAGATAAGATATCCGCCTCATAAAGAGTCAAGAACCATAGTAAAACAAGTTCAGAAATACTAAAATAACTGTAACATGACAACACCTAGTGGGTTAAATGTCAGATCTCAAAGGTCCAAATCCAATGCAGGCACGCGCTCAAGATAACTGTATCTCGGGCCAGCAAATAAAGAACCAGCGCGATAAAAAGAATGAAACGTTTACATTTCTTAAGCCCCTAACAGTTTCTTCTGTCACTCATCAGCTACTCTAGTTAATTTGCAAACTCTTATCGTTTATGAGATAACATTTATCAACTAAAAGTCTGTGTTGACTTACTCACCAGTTGCATTGATTTGTACTTTATGAGTTCTAACCTTAATACACCACTTAACTGATCTGCACTTCAGAACGAGAGACTATCACATACCACATTGCAAATTCAATCACCCTGGAACCCTAAATGACAGAATTATCATTTCAAGCATGTTCCAAACTATATGTAAAGAACAACTACGAGTTCTTTTGTCAATAACCTAAATCTGGCATCCGGCAAGCAACTAGCACACTCTATTATGAACAGAAAGAAGAGACTAGAGTCAACTAATTACATCTACCAGCAGCACATCTCCATATGCAACAGATCAGTAATAGAAACAATTCTCAAATTGAGTCAGAAGTTCAATTAGATCTCAAACCTATAATCATATCCTTAAGCTCGATTTGTACGAATTATTCATAAAATTGAGATTCTGAAGTAAATTAGACGAATCATTCGGATTAACGCATACATAAATGCCAAATTAAATCGGTAAAAAGGAGAAAAACAAAAGCTACTGCTAGATCCAAAGGATAATGAGGACTTCCGGAGTACGTACTCTTTGAAAATCACGAGGAGCGACGCCAGGAAGATAGAATGATTCAGAAGACGAGACGAAGAAGACGAATGAGATGAAGATAGCAGGCAAGGTTCGCTTGAAGCTCCGTTCCATTCTCGAGATCTCGATCGAGTGAGGTGGTGTGTAGGTAGAACGATTCCGTGTTTCGTGTGTCGAGAAATTATTATAGAGGATCTTATGAAACCAATTCCACGCCTATTTTTGCTATTTCCAGTTTTCGTGAGTTACAAAACAACCCCTAAAGTATTTTATGGTTTTCTTTTTTAGTGTGATAACCAATTTATTACATTTTCAGTCCATATATGATTGGTTTTGGCAACATTATCCCTTTTATGTCAAGATAAATAAAGTTGTATATCATGTACAAGAGTTCACACCTAGGGCTGGCAATTTTTGACACGGAACTGTTAACACGACATGTAATTAACATGTTCCGTGTTTGATCTTAACAGATTTCGTGTCTTAAACAGGTCGACATGTTAGGGATATGTTAAATTCGTGTCTAAACATGTTAGGGATATGTTAAATTCGTGTCTAAACATGTTAAAGACATGTTAACCTATTAAGACCCGTTAGGGACATGTTAACACTTAACATTCTATTTGCATCTAGATTCTAGGCCCAACCCAAGCCCAAACTTTAACCTATGTTGCCCACTTGCCCGGTCCAGAGACTTTAACGACCTTGCGTTTAACCTAATTTTTTATACTCTGATACTCCATTAGTCCATCGTCCGATTTTTGATACCTTGTGTTGCCCACTTGGATATTTTGATTTTACTTTTATGGGTTTTTGTTTTAAAAATGCTTAGGATTTATTATATTAATGGATGTTATGATTCGACTTTTTAAAATTTTATTAAGTTTTGACATTTTTTCTTTCATTATATATGTTATATTTATTCTCTCTTTAAACATGTTTCTAAACAGGTTCCTTAACAGGTGACCTGTTTCTAAACAGTTCGTGTTTGGAAAAAATGAGACGATTAGTTATCGTGTCGTGTTCGTGTTGAACAGAACAGGTGTCGTGTCTTATCGTGTCGTGTTTGACATGTTATGCTAGCCCTATTAACACCCACGAACTAGTTGTCTAGCGGTACGGTATTTGTCTCCCGCAAAAATAATGTGAGTTGAAATCTTTTTAAGTGCAAGGCAATGTGGTATTTACGTGTAAAAAATTGTTGTTTTAAAAAAGGTGATTAAGAAAAGATAAATTTAAATGAGTTTATATCAATTTTATAATCTTCATATTAATATTAACAATCTACATGTTCGTTTTCATCTCTTTTTAAACACATTATAGAGTATGAATAAACTTTAAAAAAATAAAGATATCAAGACATATGGTTCACATAAATTTTTAGAGAAACTTTAAAATATGTCAAAATAACTAAAATTATGATGAATATAATTAACAAAATAAAATAATCATGCTTGTTTTGAACATTTGTTAAAAAAGGGATATGATGGTGATGACAATAGCATTGCCATAAGCATCGGCGTTAGTGGTGACAAACTGACAAATTGCGTTACATCACTACTAACCGTATAAATATATACTAATTAATCTACTTAGTATTTTTTTATTAAATTTTGTTTTAATTAGTATATAAGTCTATAATGAAAAAAGAAAAACATAATTGATAAAATTGGAATTTTTAGCTTGTACAAGTCATTTACATCAAAGCATCCCCGCAGTTAAATGACCGAGTTAGGAAGTTTGATTTCGAACAAAATTACAAGAAAATAAACAATTGACTAATATTTTACACTCTTTAAGTAGTTAAAGGACTACTTTTGTAATTGTTTCCTTGCTTCTATAAAATTCAAATGTTTTTTTTTAACATTTACAAAGAGTTTGAAAATATGGTTTATCGTAAAAAATAATAATTGTGGTCCATATCGTATATATTTTTTTAATTACAAAACATTATATAAATCTAAATCATGATTTAAAGACTTTATGCATTTAAAGTTTAGAAAAATATTTAACACATTTTTTTAACATGTGTTGGAGATAAAAGATTAAACGTAAATTTGTTAAATAAACAAATAGTAGAGATCGTTTGTTTAATTTACCTTTTTTTAGATATATATAATATTTTACAAGTTAAAGTGCGTTTTTTTTTCAATTGTTATATTAAAGACATAACCTTTTAAAAATCTACTATACAAAGAAATAATTCAAAAATCTAGATAAAAGACGTGTCTAAAAATGAATCTGATATTAATGTTGGTGTCTCACAAGATGTAACAACTAAACAAAGTATGGGTGTTCTTAAAACTGTTGAAAGCGTCTAAACCGAGTCAAGTCCGTCCGACTGGTTTGGGGTATATAGTTTGGTTCATGGTTTGATTTTGGCAATTTAAGAGTTTAACGGTTCAGTCGGCGGTTTGGAACTTGAATACAACTGTGTAAATCGAACAATCATTTGATCTTTTTTTTATTTTCATTTTTCGAACACAGTTTTTTATAACGGCAAATGTTACTCTTACTCTACTTTATACCAATAATCTAAACTATTTCATTGCCCAGGTTTGAACCTGGGACCTGCCCTCTAAGAGGCATGTGCTCTACCAAGTGGGCTAGCCGCCTAGCCCCAAATTGGCTTTTGGAATATGTAACTATGTGTATGTATTATATTCATCACCGTCTTTATCATTTAGAATACAAACTAATGATTTGAAAAAAAAAAGTTGGTTCAAACCGCTAAAAACGGCTAGACCGACTCACCCAATTCGTCAGTTTTGGTTTGTCGCTTCCTAAAACCATAATTACCGCTTCTATCCAACATTTTGTGTCCACCTGGATCTTGAACATCAAACAAGAAAACACATAATCTATCACATTCTATTTTGACAGAAACTCAATCACGTTCAATTGATTTGTATTGAAGGACGAAGACACAAAGCACAGCATACCTCCAATCAATTGAAGCAAGTGTTCAAGTGGATAAAGACACCAAAGCAATTGCACCCTAACCGTATCCACACACAAAGATACGGGGAACATCATGTGTTAGCCCTAAGGGTTCTTCCCCAAGAAAACCCTCACACTCGCTTTAGAGTACTCTGTTTAAGAAAACATTCTTGATATCTAATTGATGAAATTACGAGAATTGTACAAATGGCAACATGTTTAAAAAGGAACTAAATGTCACATTATAATCAAGACCAGATAATTAGGAGAATTCTTAGCAACTAACCAGGCTTTGTAGCGCTCAAGATTGTCGGTACAATAAAGTTTATGACGAAATACATGATACAAGAGTTGGCTAAGCCGGTAAGAGAGAGTGGTTAGTTCAATAAATGATTAAATGTGTTAAATTAGTGATGATTTGAGGGTCTAAAATTTCACCTTTTTTTTGAATTATGGTTTAAACTTTAAATAAAACAAATATGAAACTTAGTTAATATTTAATGATTATTTTCTTCTCAAGTTTAATATGAAGTAGGAGGTGGTTGCACTAAATAATATCCACGCTTTATAATTGTTTTATGTAAATCATTTAGTTCAAATAATTATGAAAAACTTCACAACAAATAAATGAAAGAATAACAAAACTTAAGTGGTTTTTAAAAATAGAAACGTGTATGAGTAGGTTTATTGAAAATAAAAATATTACTTATTATTATTTTATGATTTTATCCGTTACATTTATGAAACTAGTTTTTTTACGTGTAATACATTATACATATAAATACGTTACTCCCTTTCAATGGGCCTGAATGTTGCACGATAAAAATCTTGAAAATAAAAATGATCACCAAAATTCGTGAATCGAATTACTCATTCTATTATGTTTTAAAATATGCAAAATCAATATTAGTATTCTCCAAATTATTAACGAATAACCCAAACAGAAATAAAAGATTATCTTAACCTCAATCAATATTCGTTCAATTCACAAACCAAAAACAATCAATGTGTTATTACTCATATCACATCAAAAGCTAAATTGAATGAAATAAAATATAGAGCAAACTCCGGTTTTAGTCTCTGTGGTTTGGGTCAATTCTCGTTTTTAGTCCAATAGTTTAAAAATCACGATTTACATCCAATAGTTTCGCCATTTGTCTCAGTTTTAACCAATCCACTAACCTCCATCCATTTAATATGTTAAGTTAAGGTGAAAAGACGAAAATACTCTTAAACTAGTTATGTAATATATTAACATGTTTAATTGTTGAAGGATCATTTATCGCGCCGGATCTGGTGATCCCTTTTTTCGCGCCGGATCTGGTGTTCTCTTAACCAATCCACTAATCTCCATCCATTTAATTTGTGTAACACACATTCTCTCAAAACACAAACACACACATATGGTGTAAATGAGAGAGAGAACACCAGATCTGGCGCGATAAAAATGGATGGAGGTTAGTGGATTGGTTAAGGGTATTTTCTTGGGGAAGGGATAAAAATGGATGGAGGTTAGTGAATTGGTTAAGAGAACACCAGATCCGGCGCAATAAATGACCCCTTCAACAATTAAACATGTTAATATATTACATAATTAATGTAAGGGTATTTTTCGTCTTTTCACTATAACTTAATAGAATAAATGGATGGAGGTTAGTGGATTGGTTAAAAGTGAGACAAATGGTGAAACTATTGGATGTAAATCGTGATTTTTAAATTATTGGACTAAAAGAGAGAATTGACCCAAACCACAGAGACTAAAACCGGAGTTTAATCTAAATTCTATTTACCTGAAGTTACATGAAATAAGTATCCTATATTGAAATCTATTAGTGTATAAATAGTCACGTCGTAAAATGCGTTCGCAGTGTTTAATAATGATAAAAAATAAATATGTGATATAAGTATTAGATATAATTCTAAAACATCAACAACAAATGTTCAAAAGATCACCCATTAAAGAAAAGTAAAAATGGAAGACAAAATATGGACATCCGACTCACGATCGAGTCATGGTGCGACTGTGCAAAGCCTAGGCAAAATGAACGATTCAGATGTTGCTCTTTTAGGGTGAAAGGGATGCAATACCCGGCCACATGCGGGTAGGAGAGAAGGTATCGAGTAGAGGGGGATACACCGCCCCTTATGAATCGAGTTCTTTGCCCGGGAAGTTTATCCGAGTTAATTTACTCGGGTGAGGGAAAAGAAAAGGACCGTTGGGAGAGCCGTTGGGGGGGGGGGGGTTGGGGGATTTAAAAAAAAATATTCTAATTCTCTCATCTATATATATATATATATCTCGCTTTTCTTTTTAAAACAAATAACTCTTTTCCACCCATATATTTTTGTAAAACTTCAATTTTTTAATAAAATGTTTTCATCCGATTCTAGCATTCTTAGTTTGTCTTCGGGATTATCCGATTCTAGTGGTTTTGATGATTTTCTTTCCGACACTTCCGAATCAAGTGACATTGAGTTTTTGTCCAAAGTTGCCGCTGCGTCTAGCGAGCTTAAGGATATGACAAAATCAAAGAAAAAATTTGTACATCGTGATCGTGAAGTTGCTAACACAGTTCTGTTGAAAGATTACTTTCTTAACAATCTACAAGTTACAAGCACTAATGACTACTTTCTTCATCATCAACAAATACAACCCCTGCATAGCAACTTGAATTGAAATTGCAGACTACAACATCTATATTTCAAGCAAGTAAATTAGGGAAATCACTACAAATATAGCAAGAACAATTCATCAACTGAAATCGCTACTAGCAATCAATATATCAACATAATAACAAGATGCAAACCTACAATGAGTGCTAGAAACCCTAGATTATCGCTATCGATGTTAAATGATCCAATTCTAATGTGAGAAAGCAGCTTGATCAACAACAATTTCATCAAAGGAAATAACGATGAACGATCAAAAACCCATACCGGATTGAAACTCGCAATTGTGAGAGACGTCGATCAAACACACAATCACGCAGAGATGTTTGTATTTGTGGAGCAGAAAACGTTAAAAAGAAAACTGTTTATGACTGGAATAAGTTGAGGAGAATGGCTGGGGCTAAAATGCGCCGTGGAGAAGTGAGCACTACTGGCTACGCCGCTAGCTGTTGTAGGACAAAATCGCCATGGCACAAATTACAATGTCAGCGAAGACACGTGAGGGATACGGCCATGCAATTCCCTCAGGGGGAGTGTTGTGTCAATTGTCAAGGGTTTTTCAGAAGTCAATATATATGTTTCTTTCGGGTGAAAGGGGTGTGTTACTCGGGCCAAGCCGAGTAAGAGAGAGGCTTGCCGGGTAAATGGGCAACACCGCCACTATCACCTCGAGTTGCTTGTTCGAGTAGAATGGCTGAGTGATTTTACTCGGGGGTGTGGAGTGTGTAGGCGATCCCCCCAACCGCTATAATGTCGTTAAACATAAAAAAAAAGTTATTTTTTTCAAACTTTATATATATATCTCACTTTCTCTTTAAAACAAATCACTTTTTTCCATCTATATATTTTTTGTAAAACTCCAACTTTTTTAACAAAATGTCTTCATCCGATTCTAACATTCTTGGTTTGTCTTCAGGATTATCCAATTCTAGTGGTTTTGATGATTTTCTTTCCGACACTTCCGAATCAAGTGGCATTGAGTTTTTGTCCAAAGTTGCCGCTGCGGCTAGCGAGCTTGAGGATACGGCAAAATCAAAGAAAAAATTTGTACATCGTGATCGTGAAGTTGCTGACACAGTTCTGTTGAAGGATTACTTCATCGAACGCCCCAAGTACAACGCAGATACGTTTAGAGGGAGATTTCGCTTATCGAAAGATTTGTTTTAAGCATTGTCAGGGATATAAGTATGGATTCAAGGTTTTCTTGGTTTCACGAAAGGTATGACGGGAGATTAAAGAAGTGCTTCACGCCGATTCAAAAATTCACTTCTGCTATTCGTCAACTCGCTACTGGTAACCCTCCTGACGAATATGATGAATATTTATCTATGTCCGCTAGGACTGCTCGTGAATGTTTAGAATACTTTTGCAATTATATTATTGTGACACCCAGCATTTCAGGTCAATATCCACATTTTATAAACGCACGTTCATAATTATTATTTTCTGATATTTTATTTTGACTAAGTAAAGTCAAGAAGTCTAGCAAAGAAGTTTGTTCCAAGTCTAGTAAACCGTAAAGAGTTACTAGAAAAAGTAAGCAGGATAACCCGACTTAATGCGAACGTAAATGGTTAAATAAAATAACCAGAAAAATCGTTCAAACGCAAGTAACATACAAATCGTTCAAACGCAAGTAAGATAACAAGAAAACTGTGTCAAACTCAAGATTTGAACATAAAAATATACAGAGTGAATTCTGTAAATCAAAATGCAGATATCGAAACTATAGTTTCGATACATGTTAGTCAATCGAAACTAGGAGTTTCGATACCTATTGATCGAAACTAGGAGTTTCGATACCAGTTATTCAATCGAAACTAGGAGTTTCGATACCGGTTGTTCTATCGAAACTAGGAGTTTCGATATCTATTTACTCAATCGAAACTAGGAAGTTTCGATACCTGTGTACAATCGAAACTAGGTAGTTTCGATACTATTCTTGTCAATCGAAACTAGGAGTTTCGATAACCGTTTTGCCCTGTCGAAACTAGGAAGTTTCGACATCTGTTCTGTTCAATCGAAACTAAGAAAGTTTCGATACCTGTTTATTAGCCCCATAAGGCTGTAACTCAGAACTATTTTCATAACAAAACAAGGTTGGAAAAACTAAAAAGATAATTAAAACAAAAGTAATCAGATCGGCTAAGTCAAGTGAACAAATTGCGTTTAAGACGAGTAGTCTTAACGTGTATGTTATCCTTGTGTAAATAGGATACGGATAGGCGAATCTACCGTCATTCAAATTTTTGCTAGCATTCATACCGTCGAGGTGAGTTTCACTAATCCCCCTTTTTCTAAGTTTTTGAAATGATTTGGGGTGGAAACATACTTGTAAAAGACTTTTGTGTATAAATGAATGGAACTAATGATCTGACCGTATGTATGTATTGAGGGAACAATAAAGCGCTTAAAGTCCTCGTAATAAATTAGTAACCATTAGCTATGGATTTAGCCCGGGATTATATGAATAGTACTATTGGGGGTGACGCCTCCGGTCATGGTTAGTCGCGCTAACCAGGGGTCAAAATGGCCGAATGACCGCATATTGTCTTACTCGCAGAAAGGCGAGGGGAGGCACAGAAAGTTGGGGTTTGGTTACGGTCTCGTACATTACATACTATTTTGTATTCCTTGCAAGCTTACAAATGGGGTCAATAGATCGGATTAGTAATCATATTCATTGGTAATACATACAAAAGAGTTCTGATCAGGGTAAAGTGATCAGGTTTATCGAAAGAGTTCTGATCAGGTTAAAATGATCAGGTTTTACACAAAAGAGTTCTGATCAGGGTAAAGTGATCAGGTTTATCAAAAGAGTTCTGATCAGGTTAAAATGATCAGGTTTTACACAAAAGTGTTCTGATCAGGGTAAAGTGATCAGGTTTAAAGTAAAGAATTCTGATCAGGTTAAAGTGATCAGGTTTAAACGAAAGAGTACTGATCAGGTTAAAATGATCAGGTTTAACAAAGAGTTTTGATCGGCAAAAAGATCAGATTTAAACATTGGGTTTATGATAACTCTTTATAATAACTTGTGAACTCACCAACCTCGTGTTGATAGTTTTAAGTATGTTTTCAGGAAATTGAACGTGGTCATCAGGTTAGCAATGTAGGTTACATGCATGCACGTGGATACGGCTTTTGGGAGGATTTCTCTTGTATAACTCATGGTCTTGAGTCATATTTGCGAAATCTTAAACATTTGTAAACTCAAATTGATATTTTGTAATGTAAATATTTTAAATTCAGTTATGTATCCAATTACATGTATGTGTTTGCGGTAATCATATGCTTTGGAAACCAGTAAAAGTCGCGCCTCGCGTTTCCGCCCTGGCGGGGTGTGACAGAACTTGGTATCAGAGCCATTGATTATAGCGAACTAGGTGTCTAAAACGGAACCTAGTCTATAATTAGAATGACTCACTAAAATGTTTTCATTGCATAAGCATTACATAACCAGTCATCATGTCATGTGGATATTGTAGTCACAAGTATGTCGTCACATTCACACTCTGACCCCGTCTCTGACTCTGAATCCAACGAGGAACTTTCTGCCTCACGCCCTAAAAATCGAGTACAAGTTCGCAGCTCGACACCACCCAATGTCGCTCTGGGAGAACCGCCCATCGTCTACCGAAAGAAAAGCGGAGGACCAGTTAAGGTGCAAAGTGCTAGGAAGAAGGTTCGACTTCCGCGCAAGAGAAACCTGGCAGCCCGTGACCCGAAAGACTTGGAGACCGATGAGGAACCACCGAGGCAACGACCCTGTTGCCATCCTACTGTGGGAACTATCCGTTGGATGCCTCGTGCTCTGGCACGATGGAGGGAGATGGAGAGCATCCCATCTACCTTTGAGCTTGGAGAGTCTTCTAACTCCCCAACACCCTTACCCCACACTGGGGAAGCCATAGAGCTCACTGTGCCTACCTTGGTAGCTCGCGTTCGTACGCATGAGGAGCGTCTTGATGATCTCCTAGATGATATTCGGGCACAGGGGGATGCAACCAGGCGCTTACGTCAAGGGCTCGGATCTCGAGTACAGACTCTGGAGGATAGCACTCGAGACATACAGAGTGCCACTGACTACCTCGAGTTGAGAGCTGATATGGACTGGCAGTTCACTCTCACGGTCCGAGACATGGTGGAGGCGCTGGAGGAGAGGACTTTAGCTGCAGAATTTGTGGCGAGAGCTAGTTTTGTCATGGCGGGACTTGCCATGATGATTGGGTTGTACTCCCACTTCTTCTTTTAAACCTATTATGGGCGGGTTGTGCCCATAGTACATTATGTAGTTTAAAACGTTAGTACTGATGAGGTCATGTGAACCCATCCTTTTGTATCCTTATCTTTTGGAACAATGTACTATGTATGTTTTGACTATGTATGTAATGGTTTATGTTGTAATGATAGTTGTTCATGTTTGATGTTGTGGTATCCTTATGTCATGATCTATCATTATTGATATATGATGTTGTTTCTTTTTAATTGACATGTTAGAAAGAACGTCATGACACCTAAACGTGGGACACCCCGTAACACTACTGGTGACAACAACGAGACAATTTCCCCAAACATGGAACAACTAATAGCACAGCGAGTAGCTGCCGCTATAGAGCAGTATGAAGCAAACCGAAATAGCGGAGGAGGTGCAGGAGGTAGCGGTACCGCAGGGGGTAGCGGTACAGCAGGAGGTTCCGGAGGTTCCGGAGGTAATAAAAAAAATAAAATAAAATAAAAATAAATAAATAAATAAGCCATAACACATAGTCATGATCCGAATTAATGACGTTATGACTTATGATCCTGCAGATGCTCCAAATAGGAAGTGTACCTACAAGGCCTTCCTATCCTGCAAACCCCGCAGTTTTAATGGCACCGAGGGTGCAGTAGGACTAATGAGATGGATAGAACATATGGAGTCGGTGATTGATATAAGTGAATGCACCGCTGATTACGTAGTGAAGTATTCTACCTGCACGCTCACTGATAAAGCTTTAACTTGGTGGAATACTCAAATGAAGACTTTGGGGAGAGAGACAGCGTACCAATTGTCTTGGGAAGATTTGAAAAACATGATGATTGAGGAATACTGTCCTCGGAACGAATTGCAAAAGATTGAAACTGAGATGTGGAACCTACAGATGATAGGAGATGATGTAGCGGGATACACCGACCGCTTCAATGAATTGGCACTTCTGGTACCGCATATGGTCACACCAGAACATAAGCGTGTGGAGAGGTATCTGTGGGGACTTGCGCCTCAAATTCGAAGCATGGTAACATCATCTAATCCAATAGATGCCAAGAGTGCTATAACTTTAGCATTCAAACTAAAGGATGATGCAGTACGTAATGAATTGTTTGTGAGGAAGGAGAATGAGGAAGGTAGATCTGGGGAGAAAAGGAAATGGATGGGAAATTCAAGTAACAAATCTGGAAAACAAGAGTTTAAGAAACAAGGAACTGTGAAGGCTTTTGCAGCCAACACAGTGGAAAGAAAGGAGTATGATAGGGGCCTACCGAGATGTAAGAGGTGTGGAAATCATCATGCCAGTGTTTGCATCAAGTGTGGAAAATGCGACAAATTTGGTCACATCACTCAAGCTTGTCGAACTAACAACCGATTGGGGAAAATTAAACCGAGATGTTTTGTATGTGGTGATCTAAAACACTTCAAGAAGGATTGTCCCAAGTGGAAGAATAAGAACAACGCTCAGGCACCAGGGAGGGCATTTGTGATGGGTGCAAGGGACGCACGCCAGGACCCGAACATCGTCACTGGTACGTTCCCGATAAATAATCACTATGCCTCTGTACTTTTTGATTCGGGTGCGGATATGAGCTTTGTGTCGAATGATTTTAAATCTTTACTCGGTATTAAGGCCAGCAAATTAGATCAACGTTATACAATTGAATTAGCAAATGGGAAATTAATAGAAACCGGAGAGGTCTTTAGGGGTTGTACTTTATGTTTAGAAAACCGTACATTCAGTATAGACCTTCTACCCGTCGAGTTAGGGAGTTTTGATATTGTTATTGGTATGGATTGGTTAACCAAGAATCGTACCGAGATACTATGCTTCGAGAAGATTGTACGTATTCCCCTACCAAGCGGAGAAATTCTTTCAATTCAAGGCGAAAGGTGTATAACGATGTTAAAAACGATAAACTGCATGAAAACTTATAAGTATCTACGTAAGGGTTATTGTGCATTCCTGGCTCACATCGTCGAGAAGAAACCCGAAGAACGTCGACTTGAGGACATACCAATCGTCAGAGATTATTCGGAAGTATTTCCCGAAGACTTACCAGGAATACCACCATCAAGACAAGTCGAGTTTCGGATCGACCTAGTACCAGGAGCCGCACCAGTTGCACGATCTCCGTATCGTCTAGCCCCTTCCGAGATGCAGGAACTGTCGAGTCAACTACAAGAATTACTTGACAAAGGTTTCATAAGACCGAGTTTCTCACCATGGGGAGCTCCGGTCCTATTTGTAAAGAAAAAGGATGGAACCTTTAGAATGTGCATTGATTACCGGGAATTGAACAAGCTAACAATAAAAAACCGGTATCCTCTTCCTCGAATAGACGATTTGTTTGATCAACTTCAAGGTTCCAGTTTCTATTCTAAAATTGATTTACGATCAGGGTATCATCAACTGAAAATTCAGGAAGAAGACATACCAAAAACGGCTTTTAGGACTCGTTACGGTCACTACGAATTCCTAGTTATGCCATTTGGCTTGACTAATGCACCAGCTGTTTTCATGGATCTCATGAACCGCGTGTGCAAGCCGTACTTGGATAAATTCGTGATTGTGTTTATCGATGACATATTGATATATTCACGAACCAAGGAGGAACATGAATATCATTTGAAATTAATCTTGGAATTACTCAGGAATGAGAAGCTTTATGCTAAATTCTCTAAATGTGAGTTTTGGATCCAAGAGGTTCACTTTCTCGGACATGTCATTAATAAGAAGGGTATCCATGTGGATCCATCTAAGATTGAAGCTATCAAAAACTGGGAAGCACCAAGAACTTCGACTGAGGTGCGTCAATTTCTGGGTTTGGCAGGATATTACAGGCGATTCATCGAGAATTTTTCAAAGATAGCCTTGCCTTTGACCACGTTAACCCAGAAGGACAAAAAGTTTGATTGGACTGATAAACAAGAATCAGCTTTTCAATTGCTGAAGCAAAAACTTTGCAGTGCACCAATTCTATCCCTTCCCGAAGGGACTGACAATTTCATTGTGTACTGTGACGCATCACACCAAGGTTTGGGATGTGTATTGATGCAGAGAGAAAAAGTCATAGTGTATGCATCCAGACAGCTAAAAGTACATGAGAAAAATTATACGACCCACGACTTGGAATTGGGTGCAGTTGTGTTTGCACTCAAGATTTGGAGACATTACTTATACGGTACAAAATGTACTATCTTTACAGACCACAAGAGTCTCCAGCACATCTTTAATCAGAAAGAACTTAACATGAGGCAACGTCGTTGGGTAGAACTACTGAATGATTACGACTGTGATATCAAGTATCACCCTGGCAAAGCAAACGTCGTAGCAGATGCCTTAAGTCGTAAAGAACGAGTTAAAACACTACGTGTTCGTGCCCTAGAATTGACAATTCATACGAGTCTCACGACTCAAATTCGGATGGCACAACAAGAAGCAATCAAAGAAGAAAACAGTCAGAACGAAGCTTTACGAGGAATGATAAAGCAGTTGGAACCAAAGTTAGATGACACTTTATACTTCATGAATAGAATTTGGGTGCCATGTTTTGGTAACATACGGGAGTTGGTTATGGACGAAGCCCACAAGTCCAGGTACTCCATTCACCCAGGTTCGGATAAAATGTATAAGGATCTGAAAGAATTCTACTGGTGGCCGAACATGAAAGGAGAAATTGCTATTTATGTCGGTAAATGCCTGACATGTTCAAAAGTAAAAGCAGAACATCAGAAACCGTCGGGATTGTTACAACAACCCGAGATACCTCAATGGAAATGGGAACAGATTTCCATGGATTTCATTACAAAGTTACCCAAGACGTCGAGCGGGTATGACACTATATGGGTAATCGTCGATCGTTTGACGAAATCAGCTCATTTTCTACCCATCAAAGAAACGGATAAAACCGAGAAACTTGCAAAGCTTTATATCAAGGAAATTGTGGCTAGGCATGGAGTACCAATTTCTATTATCTCTGATAGAGACAGCAGATTCGTGTCTAGAATCTGGAAATCGTTACAAGAAGCCATGGGCACACGTCTTGACATGAGCACGGCATATCACCCACAAACAGATGGTCAAAGTGAAAGAACCATTCAAACCTTAGAGGATATGCTCCGTGCGTGTGCAATTGACTTCGGTGGAAATTGGAATACTCATTTGCCACTAGCTGAGTTTTCATATAATAACAGTTACCACACCAGCATCAAAGCCGCTCCGTTTGAGGCTTTGTATGGTCGAAAATGTCGTTCACCGCTATGTTGGGCAGAGGTTGGCGACAAACATTTAACCGGTCCTGAAGTTATTCAAGAGACCACAGATAAGATTTTCAAAATCAAGGATCGTCTGAAGGCCGCCCGTGACAGACAAAAGAGTTACGCGGATAACAGACGAAGACCTTTAGAATTTCAAGTAGGAGACAAAGTCATGTTAAAGGTCTCACCTTGGAAAGGAGTTGCAAGATTTGGCAACCGTGGAAAGCTTAACCCTAGGTACGTTGGACCGTTTGAAATATTGGCTAGGGTTGGCCCTGTAGCTTACAAGCTCAAGTTGCCACAAGAACTAAGCAATGTACATGATACGTTCCATGTATCAAATCTCAAGAAGTGTTTATCAGACGAGACATTAATAATACCGCCTGATGAGATTCACATAGACGACAAGTTGCACTTCATTGAGGAACCTATGGAAGTCACAGATTGGAAGGTTCAGAGAACAAGGCGCAGCCGTGTTAAGCTGGTCAAGGTACGTTGGAATTCAAAGCGCGGCCCCGAGTATACGTGGGAGCGGGAAGATAAAATAAAATCCAAGTACCCGTCATTATTTACAAAAACACCAAGTCAGAGTGACAAGAACTGAATTTCGGGACGAAATTCTCTGTAACATGGGGAGAATGTGACACCCAGCATTTCAGGTCAATATCCACATTTCATAAACGCACGTTCATAATTATTATTTCCTGATATTTTATTTTGACTAAGTAAAGTCAAGAAGTCTAGCAAAGAAGTTTGTTCCAAGTCTAGTAAACCGTAAAGAGTTACTAGAAAAAGTAAGCAGGATAACCCGACTTAATGCGAACGTAAATGGTTAAATAAAATAACCAGAAAAAAAAAATATATATATATATATATATATATTACACAAAATTTACGTTGAGCCAAGATTCTAATATTTTCTTCAACGAGCCATAAAATGGTTAAAAATTATAATACCGCGAAGAATCGAAACTGAATTAAATTACCCCTTTAAAACTATAATTGATACTAATATCATTAATAAATTAATGATTAAAATTGTTATCATTAACCCCAAACCCACTTCTTGACTTTCTTGGCCGAGAGTCAGGGGAGCCATGCTCCCACTTGCCTGATTCACTTTGATTCAGATGAAAACCATACTCTTCAGTCGAAACTTCACCATCCGTTTCAAACCTTCTCTTTTCTTACGGCAAATTCCCAATTCTCTTTCAAATCGAAGTCCAGTTTTAAAGCGAAAATCACCACAATTCGGTGTCATAAGGAGAATTTCAAGTGTTCTTGAAGAAAGCTTAGCAAAAGATTCAAGACTACTTCTCTGTTTTTCTCTAAAGATCGCCATTCTCGGTTTGAGGTAAAAACTCGATACCATCCATATTATTTGCTTTAAAACCGTAACTAAACATATAAATCGTTCAAACGCAAGTAAGATAACAAGAAAACTGTGTCAAACTCAAGATTTGAACATAAAAATATACAGAGTGAATTCTGTAAATCAAAATGCAGATATCGAAACTATAGTTTCGATACCTGTTAGTCAATCGAAACTAGGAGTTTCGATACCTATTGATCGAAACTAGGAGTTTCGATACCAGTTATTCAATCGAAACTAGGAGTTTCGATACCGGTTGTTCTATCGAAACTAGGAGTTTCGATATCTATTTACTCAATCGAAACTAGGAAGTTTCGATACCTGTGTACAATCGAAACTAGGTAGTTTCGATACTATTCTTGCCAATCGAAACTAGGAGTTTCGATAACCGTTTTGCCCTGTCGAAACTAGGAAGTTTCGACATCTGTTCTGTTCAATCGAAACTAAGAAAGTTTCGATACCTGTTTATTAGCCCCATAAGGCTGTAACTCAGAACTATTTTCATAACAAAACAAGGTTGGAAAAACTAAAAAGATAATTAAAACAAAAGTAATCAGATCGGCTAAGTCAAGTGAACAAATTGCGTTTAAGACGAGTAGTCTTAACGTGTATGTTATCCTTGTGTAAATAGGATACGGATAGGCGAATCTGCCGTCATTCAAATTTTTGCTAGCATTCATACTGTCGAGGTGAGTTTCACTAATCCCCCTTTTTCTAAGTTTTTGAAATGATTTGGGGTGGAAACATACTTGTAAAAGACTTTTGTGTATAAATGAATGGAACTAATGATCTGACCGTATGTATGTATTGAGGGAACAATAAAGCGCTTAAAGTCCTCGTAATAAATTAGTAACCATTAGCTATGGATTTAGCCCGGGATTATATGAATAGTACTATTGGGGGTGACGCCTCCGGTCATGGTTAGTCGCGCTAACCAGGGGTCAAAATGGCCGAATGACCGCATATTGTCTTACTCGCAGAAAGGCGAGGGGAGGCACAGAAAGTTGGGGTTTGGTTACGGTCTCGTACATTACATACTATTTTGTATTCCTTGCAAGCTTACAAATGGGGTCAATAGATCGGATTAGTAATCATATTCATTGGTAATACATACAAAAGAGTTCTGATCAGGGTAAAGTGATCAGGTTTATCGAAAGAGTTCTGATCAGGTTAAAATGATCAGGTTTTACACAAAAGAGTTCTGATCAGGGTAAAGTGATCAGGTTTATCAAAAGAGTTCTGATCAGGTTAAAATGATCAGGTTTTACACAAAAGTGTTCTGATCAGGGTAAAGTGATCAGGTTTAAAGTAAAGAATTCTGATCAGGTTAAAGTGATCAGGTTTAAACGAAAGAGTACTGATCAGGTTTAACAAAGAGTTTTGATCGGCAAAAAGATCAGATTTAAACATTGGGTTTATGATAACTCTTTATAATAACTTGTGAACTCACCAACCTCGTGTTGACAGTTTTAAGTATGTTTTCAGGAAATTGAACGTGGTCATCAGGTTAGCAATGTAGGTTACATGCATGCACGTGGATACGGCTTTTGGGAGGATTTCTCTTGTATAACTCATGGTCTTGAGTCATATTTGCGAAATCTTAAACATTTGTAAACTCAAATTGATATTTTGTAATGTAAATATTTTAAATTCAGTTATGTATCCAATTACATGTATGTGTTTGCGGTAATCATATGCTTTGGAAACCAGTGAAAGTCGCGCCTCGCGTTTCCGCCCTGGCGGGGTGTGACAATTATTATGTTATACGGCAAAGAGTTTTTACGTAGACCTACAAGCCACGACATTGCACGTTTGTATAATGCGCATGAAACCAGATGGGGCCTTCCAGGGATGATCGGTAGCATCAATTGTACGCATGTCGTTTGGAGGATGTGTCCGACGAATTTGTGTGCGCAATTTATGAGAGGTGATCACCAATACCCTACGATCATGATGGAAGCAGCGGTGTCACATGACTTATGGTTTTGGCATGCGTATTGTGGTCCTGCCGGTTCGAATAACGACATAAATGTTCTCAATCAATCTCCGTTGTTCAATAACGAAATGCATGGAACCGCCCTGAAGTGTCCTTTCCAAGTTAATGACCGTGAATACAAACGTGGGTATTATCTTGCGGATGAGATTTACCCCATTTGGTCTGTTTTTTGTGAAATCATTTCCATTCTCTGTAGACCCGAAAGAAAAAGGTTTAAGAAAGTTCAAGAGTCGGCTAGAAAAGATGTCGAACGCGAGTTTGGTGTTTTAAAATCTAAATGGGGGATAATTAATCGTCCGCAACGGTCACGTAAACGTCAAAAAAATACAAAATGTGATTTACGCATGTATCATATTGCACATTATGATTTTAAAGCAAGACGAAAATGCAATCTCACCCAGCTACGTGATGGACCATCCAACCAATGAAGTAGTAGACGATGGTGTAATTAATAAATTGCGGGATCAAGAGACACACTTTAGACTACGATATGATCTTGTTGAACATTTTGCTATACTACCGGAGTGGGCCAACAGCGATTCGAAGACGATTATGTTTAATTTATCGGGTTTTTTTTTTAATTTGTAACTTGTTATTGTATTTTATTATTTTTAGTTGTCTTTTGTATTTTTAATTAATAAAAAATATGTTTTTGTATTTAAATGTTTATTTTTTTTAAAAAAAAAGTTGATGAGTAAATGAGTATGGTGTTTTCAATTAAATCTAAATAAATGAGTAGTTTTGAGGTGACATAATTTTATTGGGCAGTTTTGATGAGTAAAAGGGTAAACCACCCCCTTCACCCTTATGAAAACTTAAGCATAAATATCGTAAAACATTCAAGAAAGGAATAATTGAGATGTGTTAAAGGCTTCTCAATAATCGCTTGAAATTGTGTATTTTGAAAAGCTATCTTTTAAATAAGATTTGAATGTTTATATTAACCAACCAAAGTCTTCTAAGAATTTCACATCTTTTATGAACTTTATATTTGATCAAGAAAGTAGGTGAAGAACTTTCTTATATAGGAACTCTACAAAGTCAAACCCATCATCATTAAATGTGTTGTACTAAATATGTTAAATGGTAAACACTTTACCATGCTTCCAACACATTTTTTGGAACGACAATTTGGATCTATAATATATTCGATTATCTTCATCTCTTTTAGGAGAAAACTCACTATAGTTAAAAAAACTCTCTGTTCCAACTTAAACATTTTTTTTTTGTCACAAGTGGTACTTGAACCCAAAACCTCTCCATCTTAATTAAGTCTTGGGTATACACTTTTGCCACTTGATTAAGCTATTTTTGATACCCATCTTGCATGAATAAATCTTCAATTCGAACTTTGACTCAACACAATGACTTTAACCAAAAACTAAATGTCAAAAAAGTGTTCACAGTGGACAGACACCCCGTAAGCCGGCCAACCCTCTACTAAAAATTTTTAAAATTTGTTTGTAAAGAACAATTTAGGCTAATTCTGAAAGGGGAAAAGTACACACTACAAAACAAGATTAAGGGTAAAGACACACTCACAAAAAAAAATGAAATATCAAAACCCCGTTTTGAATTCATTCACCAGAAATAAGAAAAAAAGATAGACATTTCCATTATTTTGAATCTTTTACATAAAAAGTTGATTAAATATTTAGTTGAGAAATTAATTTTTATTTCTCAATGTTAGTTTTATTACTTATTTGGTTAACTAATTTAAAATGATTATTAAAGTTAAATGTACTTTGTTAATAATGCGGTCAGAACACTTACATAGTTTCTTGTTTTATTTGACCCGGCCCATTTGCGACCCGACCCATTTTTACCGACCATGGTGCGACCCGACCCATTTTTTACCGACCATGGTGCAACCATGCCTCCTTTATCCGGTACACTTTATTGTTTTCACATTTTTATAATTTGGCACTTACCGTTTTGTGAAACAAGCATCGTAAAAACCAAAAAAAAAGTCTATAATAATGATCCTTTATGTGTAATGGGAAGATATAAAAGATTATATTTATCATCTAAAAGCATTCCTCAGCCTGTTCTTAATATTCCATATTCTTATTATTATAATTACACTAAAAAACACTATTTTTTTTACCTTTTATATCTACTTTTCTCTCTCATTATCCTTATCCTTATAATTATACTAAAAACCACTACTTTTATCCTTATATTTACAAAAATCATAAATCTTTTATCTCTCCTCCACTCACAACCACTTTAAACCACTCTGGAAGATATACAAAACTCACTCACATAATTATAAAGATCGGGTTGTGAATGCTCTAAGACGAGATTTTACATGTTCTCTCTATTTTAGAGAGAATATAGTTGAAACATAGAGGTAGAATACTCAAAACCGATTTGATAAGTGTAATTCGGCCACCAAAAGATAATGCTTTTGCTTTTTAAGAGGAGAGCTTAGATTCAAACATTTCGATGACCGGTTTCCAATTTTTAATATGATCCATATTCGTCCCAACCGAAAGCCAAAGATAGGTGAATGAAAATTTACCGCGTTTACAATGCAGTGCCTCCATCATTTCATTTAAAGAAGCCGAATTCACCCCAAAACCATACAATCGGCTTTTGGAGAAGCTCCCTTAAACCGGATGCTAGGCAGAAGCAACGAAGTAGTCTAGCAAGGTTTTTGGAGTTTGTCATAGACCACTCACCAACAAAAATTGCATCATCGGCTAAGAAAAGGTGGGTTAAGAAAGGCCCGTTGTAAGGGGTTTGTATACCATGAAAAATACCCACACAAGTAGTTTTTTAAACATTGCATCTAAAGCTTCCATTGCCAATATGAATAAGGAGATATTGGATTGCCTTGTTGAACACCCATTTTATGTTGAATTCTTTAGTAGTCACTTACTAATAGTCTAATATAGAGGAATGAGCCAAAGAAAGGCAAACACGAATCTAACTTCTCCAAAGATTGGGAAATTTCATGTGTTGCATAACATCATTCACAAAATTCCAATTTAGAGCTTTCTTAAAGTCAACTTTAAAGAAAGTAGCTTTTGATTTTGACTTTTTTAGCCAAGACACAAGTTCATTGATAATAAGGGATCTCATGGGGTTGTTAATCCATATATCATTTACCATCAACCCATGTAATCTCCTTTTCTTGATATTTGAGTTAATTACACGATGGAAAAAAGCAAGAGTTCTCATCTCCATCAATAGCCCATTTTGTTCTAGCTTTTTGCATGAGATCCCTTTTTAAATTTAGCTCACATTCTATAATTGATTTCTTGATATCAAGTTCCTTAAGACATTCAATCTCCGATAATGGCCGAGATTCGGCAATGGAGTCGAGCGAGTCCAACCGGCATAAGTTGAGGCCATAGAGTACTTGATGTTAATCCAATATTTTAGGCCATGCTTGATGTTTTTTTAGTTACAAGGCAAGCCTTTTATTTAGAGCAAGTGACAGATCTATAGGAATGCATACGGCCGAGTCAATAACATCTTGTATACCAGATTTAAGTAGCCAAGATTTGAAGAACTTGAATGGGTGGGGCCAAAATCCAATGTTGAGGTGAGGAGAACAAGAGGGGAGTGATCCGAATGAAGTCTTGGAAGAGCTGAGCGGGAGACATTAGGCCAAAAGCTTGTAAATTGATCACAAACAGGAAAATGGTCAATTTTACTAGTTTTAGAGCGATTATCCGACATGTAGGTAAATCACCCCCCCCCCCCTAGAGTATTCTGATAATCCGACCTTGTAAATAAATTCATTGAAGCAAGAAGAAGATGACAAGCAAAAAATTTGAGTTGAAACGTTACGCTTGACACCGAAAACATGGTGGTTTAGGCATTGGTACTCTTGAGGCATTAAATCTTGCATTGCTTTCTAAATGGTGGTGGAAAACCGAGTCTCATAAACTATGGTTCAAGGCCACTTTGGCAATTCACCATGGTTCAAGGCCATTTTGGTAATTCACCATAACTCACGCATGTCTACATATCTTCCTTTAAAATCAATCATATCGGGGGTATGGAAGAACATAATGTTTATTTGATGGTGAACTAAGGGGGAATGTCAATCGATATCGACCAACTCGTTACTAGCTCCACCTACTTCGCCACGTCCACTATACGGTTCATAATTGAAGATGTCAATATTCCTCATCCAGGAACACTATTTTCTTGTAACAACTTTTTCCCAATATTAAATTTGTTTTTGTTGGCGAGCATCCTTACATAAAATCGTAACTAAGGACTCATTGGCAAGACATAGTATTACTATCAACTCACAACTTTGCTCGGTTTGTGGCCTCTTTGATGAATTGGCCTAGCATCTTCTCATTAATTGCAACCTTGCAAGGTTAGTGTGGGCTCAACTTTACTCGGGGTGCAAGCTTCCTCCTATTGACAATTCACCGTTAGTTATTCACTGCTTCAAGTAACCTTCAATTCTCTAACTTCATAAAAAAAAACAAGTTGCTCTTCGCCTCATCACATTTTGGTGTCTTTTGTGATTGAGAAACAATTTTGTATTCAGTAGCAAACATGTTTGTCCATACAAAATCGTGGACGAAATAAAAGCTTTAGGATTTTTATGGATTACTAACCGTCAGAAGATGTATACCATAGACTGGCGTAATTGGTGTAATTTTAGTTTCATTATTTGATTGTAATTGGAGTTGGTGTTTGTTTCTTGTCTAGCTTCTTGCTAAACTTTAGTGAGTAACAAAATCCCATTGCGGTTAAATAAAAAAAATGAATTTAGTGTTTATGATTATTATAAATAATTATTTTTCTACAAACAATCTAACTTTAGTAACTAAAAGTTCATAATATTTTGAATTAACTACTAACATTAACGTCTTTCAAGTCAAATGGAATAAACTAGTTGACGTACCTTGCGCGTTGCGGCGGGGTGTTGATAAGATTCAAAACTTTATACAAAAAAAAAAATTAAATAGTGTTGTAAACCCGCACGTTACATTGAGGGGCGTTAATAATATTTGAAACTTTATACCAAAAAAAGGAAACCGTGAAAAACTCATGTTGGAACGTTTAATAAAAAAATCACGTTATCGAAATGTAAATAGAGATAAGCACGTCGTACCGGTATATGCGAAACTTAAAGAAACATTACATTAAAAGTATATTACACTTGACCCGAGTTAGTTTTGATAGAAACTTAGATAAAAATATAGTTGTTAGAATAAAAAAAACTGAGAAAATAAAAAGAAAGCCAAAAAGAAAAAAAAATCAAACAGAAAAAAAGGAAAGAAAAAAGAAACCCGAATTAAAAAGTAAATACAGCAAGAAACGTAGCTTGCACTCTAACTGGTGCCCAACAGGAGGGCACGCTACACGTACGGGTGTTCAAAATCGGATATTCAAAATTTCAGATACGTATTCGAATAGTGAAACGGATATCTGTTTTTTAAATTATTATTTTTTCCTTTTTCCAGTTATACCTGTATTTTTTGGCAATAGAACCTACGTTTTTTTTCTTTTTAAAACCGGGTAGGTTAGGTTGGGTTCGGGTTTGGGTATTAAAAAAACCCGGGTTGAACCGAATTTTAACAAAAAAACTTAATTTTTGTTTACGACGCGAATACGTTTTAATTTTTTTATTGTGTATATGGTGACCTTATGTTATTGAAACTCAAATTATATAATAGAGTAAACTGTCATTTTCGTCCCTGTGGTTTGGTCAAAATTGTCAATTTCATCCAATAGTTTGTTTTTTTGTATCTGGGTCCTCGTGGTTTTAAAATATTGCCATTTTCATCCTCGTGGTTTTAAAATATTGCCACTTTCATCCAGTCAGCTAACACCGTCCGTTTTTCTCAATTAAATGAGAGGTATTTCAGTCCTTTTACATATTTGTTTTATTTCTTCATCTTTTTTACTCTCACTTTTTAATCATAGAAACAAGCGACGGAGGTGTTCCAGTGGTGCTCGTCGGAAACTGGTCAGGAAAAGAGGAAGAAGGCCAGCAGGTGGATGATTAAATTAGAGGTTAAATTGGGGATGATTAAAAAGTGAGAGTAAAAAAGATGAAAAAATAAAACAAATAAGTAAAAGGACTGAAATACCCCTCATTTAACTGAGAAAAACGGACGGTGTTAGCTGACTGGATGAAAGTGGCAATATTTTAAAACCACGAGGATGAAAATGGCAATATTTTAAAACCATGAGGACCCAGATACAAAAAAACAAACTATTGGATGAAAGTGGCAATTTTGACCAAACCACAGGGACGAAAATGGCAGTTTACTCTATATAATATAAAACGTAAAGAATTTAAAAACAATAAATTTATTGTTTACTTGAGTTGATTAATATATATATTACTATAATTACTTAACTAGTGTATAAATTTTATATGAGAAAATTCATAATAATTATATGTAGGACTGGTAATTTTTGACACGGACCTGTTAACATGACACATAATTAACATGTTCCGTGTTTGACCTTAACAGGTTTCGTGTCTTAAACAAGTCGACACGTTAGTAACATGTTAAATTCATGTCTAAACAGGTTAAAGACATGTTAACCTGTTAAGACCCTTTAGGGAAATGTTAACACTAAACACTTAACACGCTATACGTACGGGTGTTCAAAATCGGATATCCAAAATTTTAGATACGTATTCGAATAGTGAAACGGATATCTGTTTTTTAAATTATTATTTTTTCCTTTTTCCAGTTATACCTGTATTTTTTGGCAATAGAACCTACGTTTTTTTTCTTTTTAAAACCGGGTAGGTTAGGTTGGGTTCGGGTTTGGGTATTAAAAAAAACCGGGTTGAACCGAATTTTGACAAAAAAACTTAATTTTTGTTTACGACGCGAATACGTTTTAATTTTTTTATTGTGTATATGGTGACCTTATGTTATTGAAACTCAAATTATATAATATAAAACGTAAAGAATTTAAAAACAATAAATTTATTGTTTACTTGAGTTGATAAATATATATATATTACTATAATTACTTAACTAGTGTATAAATTTTATATGAGAAAATTCATAATAATTATATGTAGGACTGACAATTTTTGACACGGACCTGTTAACACGACACATAATTAACATGTTCCGTGTTTGATCTTAACAGGTTTCGTGTCTTAAACAAGTCGACACGTTAGTAACATGTTAAATTCGTGTCTAAATAGGTTAAAGACATGTTAACCTGTTAAGACCCTTTAGGGAAATGTTAACACTAAACACTTAACAATTAACATCCTATTTACCCAGCCCAACTCAAACCCAAACACTTAGAGCCTTGCGATTTGCATCAGACATACGCATACCGTATTTTTTACACTACATCTTTATTCTTTTAACCTAATTTTTTTACACTCCATCAAGCCGCAACTTAGAATTGTCTTTAATGGATGTTTTGATTTGACTTTATGGGTTTTTGATTTAAAAAGGTTTATGATTTATTATGATAATTGATGTTATGATTAGAATTTTTAAATTTTTACGAAGTTTTGGCCTTTTTTCTTTCATTACATATGTTATATTTATTTTTTCTCTAAACATGTCCCTTAACAAGTGACATATTTTTAAACAGGTCGTGTTCGTGTTTGAAAAAAATGACACGATTAGTTATCGTGTCGTGTTCGTGTTGAACATAATAGGTCATCGTGTCTTATCGTGTCGTGTCTGACATGTTATGCCAACCCTAATTATATGTGTTTGAATTTAAAAGGTTCCCTGCTTGTAAATACATAAAACAATTTGCTAGTTTCATTATATTTTATAAAAATTGATTAATTAACATGGTAAACCGTAATGTCACATTAACACCAAAATTCTCGTCATTAAATAATGTTATTTTCGAGAGTTCGTTACATTGCATAATCAAATTTACCTACTTAACAAGTCATACTACATAAACGATAACTTAAAAAAAACTTGTATACTTCTATGTGATTTGAAGGCCTAACTTAGATAATACTTTAATGTTTTTTGGTTATTCGTCCTAAAAATATAACCAAACCTTTTATTTTAGGTAGAATTACATGTATCCTCATATTTTCAACCCTAATTACATATATAGTATATGCCCAATCCAAAACTTAAATTACATATATCCATCTTTTTTATTCTTATTCCGTTGACCCCAACCCCAACCTTCTGATTCCTGCTTTGGATCGATTCCAACATCTAATGTCGCTTCTGATCTATTCCATCATCCAGTTGGGTATATTTGTAATTATAAAGGGGATATACGTAAATAAAATTTTGAGTTGTGTATATATGTAATTAATGAAATTTTTTAAAGGGATATATGTAATTGCCCTTTTATTTTATGAAAGAATTAAATAGTGATGCGTACAATTTATGAGAAACATATATATTATTAGGCACCGATTGTTGAGGCAAGGTGGAAATTTGAGATGATGAGATGAGAGTTAATCAAACGGCCATGAATTCATTCACCAACCTCCATCCATCCAACTCCGTTTCCAACCGTGAGCATTCATCCACTCACCACAAAATATTAATTACAATTCAATCTATCCATTATTTTTATCGAAATAAATATATATAAAAAAAAGTTCATATATACATTTTATCATATTAATATTCACATGCTATATCACCAAAGTTAACAATTCACTATACCCCTCAAATGGTTGATTTTGTTCAAATTTTGCCATTAAGTCTCAAAGTTGTTTATTACCTAGTAAACACAAATATAGATATCATTTAACACAAATATATTATTTAACGAACTTATTAATTTTTTTGCCAAATTTGAAATTGTGGGGGAATGGTCAAGATACATGAATGGTCCAACGTTTTTTTTTGTTAATATATGTGTTAAAAAAACTATAGTACAGATAAAAAGGTAATATACAAATTATATGATTAAATTACGAGCAAAGTGCACACAAAAACTAAAAATTTTGTTCATTGTTCATACTTGATCAATGATTCACATCGATTTATTAAAGGTTTTTCTAGTGGAGAGGGGTATTATTGGAACAATTTTATCTTAAACATATGGGGTTTTCAATGAAAAAGAATCAAAAATCATCGATCAGATATCATGATTTCAGCCTGGATTTCATCCGGGTTACATGATTTCACGTTTTTCACTAACCATCATCGTCTTTCATTTGCAAAATCTTCGATCAAGAGAAACTCTTTTCTCGATTTGTGCTAGATTAACATATTTGTGATCGTGGAGGTATTTTACAAAATCTTCAATAAACAGTAGCTTTGTCATTATCTGGCCCGTGAATGTATTTTACATATATGTAATCTATGGTAGTTGTTAGGTTTCATTTGTTTCATAGATTATCTGGTTTCGAAAACAATTTGAAGTTTTTTTGTTTGTTTAGTTTTGGTTAAAAGAGATGGTATTATGTATTAACGATCTATGATTTTATCGGTTCATGGTGAAGTAGGTTTAATGATTACATATATGTAACCAGTGATATTATTTATAAATATGTAACGATTACATATTACATATATATGATGTGATATGTCATATTACGTATATGAAATCTCACAGATTACCCAGTTCAAACATGTTTAATTTTTTATTTTTTTAATTTAGCAATATTATACTCAATTTAAAGATAAATACTCGATTTTATGGTGTAATTTAAAAAAAAATAATTACGTATACAAATGTATTAACATTAAAAAAAAGAGAAACTTGATAAAAGTCAACAATAGTGACTTTTCTTATTTTACTCATAGAGAAAAATTCACCAAATAGTAACCAAGTTTTTCAAGTGTTCCATTTAAGTCACTCAAAGTTTTTTTGTCCCCCTAAAGTCACTAAACTTTCACTAAGTGTTTCAATCCTATGTAATATTTTTATAAATGTTTAAATTTTTTAAAATTGAATGAGCTAAATGAAATATATATATATATATATATATATATATATATATGAATATTAGTTACCAATAAGTGAAAATTTTATTCCAATTAACTTAAAATAGGAGGTAGTAGTGAAGAAAAAAAATTAACCAGATAATAAGCAAGTTTCAAAGTTGTTATATTTAAGTAGAATTGGAAAAAAAAAATAACTGTTAAATAGTAAACAAGATTCATATATGTTTCATTTATTTCATTCAATTTTAAAAATTTTAAACATTTATAAAAATATTACATAGGATTGGAACACCTACTGAAAGTTGAGTGACTTTAGAGAGACAAAATTTTTTTGAGTGATTTAAATAGAACACTTGGAAAACTTGGTTATTATTGTGTAAAGTTATCCCAAAATAATATGAAGTTATTTAGAAATTACGTGGCCTTGGATTCAAATTCCACTTGTTACAAAAAGAAGGGGTCCAGGTTGGGCCAGAGGGTTTTCTCATCTATTATGGGTTTCCTCTTAAGGGAGGTGGAGATGATCGGGTGAGTCAGTGGCCCGTCAGTGATCCAAATAGCCGTTCAAAAAAAAAATTTAGAAATTACGTAATTGTTTTATAAGAGTTTTCTATATTTTCAAACTCATATATATACAGACATATATATCTATCATCTACTTTTAATATATCTTTTTTTTTGCATTAATTTTAATAATTACATAAAATTACAATAATCGAAAAATCAAATTGAGTAATACCATAAGTTTTCAAATACGAAAGTTTATAAAATTTGTTACCATTTAATCCTTAATTATTCATAGAATTTTCATTAATACAATATAAGATTGGTAGTATAATTTGTACATGGCTTTTATGTTTGTTATGGCGTTAGCTTTTATTGCTTTGACATTAATGGCATTCATATAGTTGTTCTTATTTAACAAGTGTAGAACAAACAATATATTATGAGATTATATGTATTGTAATTGTACCATACTATTTACTCCAAAGCAAATGTGAATATGATGAGTCCAATATTGTAATGAAGAAGGGTAGATTACACAGAGAACAAGACCAACCAGAATTGGCCACAGATGTAAAAGTTGAAGGTCTAAATACTGTGTTTTGAAACCATTGTCTCCATCTTCAATTCCCCTACCTCTTGCTCTATCTCCAATGGCACTCAACAACAACCACCACCTTTCTCTCTCCATTTTTCTTCTATCTTCTTTTCTTGCCACCCTCATCACCTCTTGCCAAGGTTAAAAGTCTCTCTCTCTCTCTACCTTTACCTCTACCTCTTTCTCTCTCTACATCTATCTAGCTATATGTATATGTGCATGTTCTTGGTGGGTTTTGATTTTTTCAGCAAATAATGATCTGGGTTGTTGTTATTTGGTTTTTTAATTAATGGGTTTTTGTTTTTACCTTGTTTGATTTGTGGGTTTGTGAAAAGATTGATGCTTTTGGCATAAAAGGTGGAAACTTTGGAAAAGATTTATGGAGTCTTGGTAGATATATAAATGTTCTTGAAGGTTTTTATTTTTTTTTCAGCAAATAATTATCTGGGTTGTTCTTATTTGGGTGTTTAATTGATTGGTTTTGGTTTTCACCTTGTTTGATTTGTGGGTTGGTGAAAAGATTGATGTTTTTGGCATTAAAGGTGGCATCTTTGGAAATTATTGAGGGTTTTGATTTTAGTTCTTTCCAACAAATAATGATTTGGGTGGTTGTTATTTGGGTGTTTAATTAATTGGTTTTGGTTTTGGTTTTGGTTTTTACCCTTTTTGATTTATTGGTTTATGAAATGATTCTTTTTCGGCATAAAAACGGTGGCAATCTTGTAAAAAGATTCAAGTTTTTGACACACAAGATTGTCTATTTTGCTAAAAAGACTCATAGTTTTTGTTACAATAGCAACAAATTTATAGGGTTTATGAGTAAAATTCAAGTTTTGGCAGTAAAAATGGCCATTTTGGTTCATTAATCTTGTTACAATAGCCGATCTATTTCTGGGGTTGCCGGAAAATTAAACCTCCGGCATAATTTAATTTTGTTATTCATAGTAATGTTATGACTTCACTATCTATAAATATAGTTTTTAAAAGAATTAGTTTTGTATCGTAAAAGTTTCTCAAGTTTTAATAAATATAATATTATATTTGGTCAAAACTGAAGTAAGGTTGACTTATTTTAATGGCTTTTAATAATATGTATTTTTGAAATAAGAATTTAAAACAATTTTTCTTAGAGAGCAAAATCTTTGGGAAAAGAAATCCTTGATTGTAGTAACAAGGGCAATTGAGTAATATGACATGTGCGATGCAGGTGATCACAGGTTATGGCAAGATCGGTACCCGTTCATCCAACGGGCGAGCTTGTTTTCATCATCAAAGTCAAGTCCATCCTACGGTGGAGAAAAGGAGTATGATTATATAGTGGTGGGTGGTGGGACCGCCGGGTGTCCGCTGGCAGCCACCCTGTCTCAAAATTACAGTGTGTTATTACTAGAAAGAGGTGGTGTCCCTTTTGCAAACATAAATGTGTCGTTGTTGTCAAATTTTCATATTACCCTTGCGGACACGTCACCTACTTCTGCTTCACAGTTCTTTGTATCCACCGATGGGGTTTTTAATGCTAGAGCTAGGGTGTTGGGTGGTGGTACTTCCATCAATGCAGGATTTTACACACGGGCAAGCACAAGGTACAACTCTTGCCTTATTGGTGTAAACGAGCAGAAGCTCAAGCTCGACTTGTTCAAAAAAAAAATTTTGAACGACACCAAGATATTTTAGGATAATTGGGTTTCTCCGGGGCAACACCTACAATATCTAGGGCAACTCACCACAGGAGAAACCCCCAAATGGATAAACCCCCTGACCTGGCCACAAACCCTTTTTTTTTGCTGTGGCCAGGATTCGAACCCAAGACCTCCACTATGGGAAGTCTTGGGGCTACCATTGCACCAAATGGCCAACGGTGACTTGTTCAATTTAATACAGCTCGAGCTTGACTCGTTTGTTATTTATTAATTATTTATTTATATATATTTATAATTATTTTTATACATATTATAATTGTAATTGTAATTTATATATAACAATAATTGTTACATAAGTATATATTAAATAAAAATTACATAAGTAACGGGCTCATTTACCTGCGAATCTAGTCAAACTTCATATGTGAAGTTCAGGCTCGAGCTTGAACTTGTTAAACAAAGCTCGATTTAAGGATGGATAACAAATCATAACGGGTTAGTTAGATTGACCCGAAAAACATCTTTTTGATTTTCAAAGGAATCCCTTACATTTAGATTCCAATAAATTTCACGAACCAAACTCCCCCTTAAGTACTAAGTAGGTCGGACTTAATTTAAAAATGTAGGTATTTGTTTTGGGGTTGGGCCTATTGTTAAAAAAGACGTTTATCAAATTTTTGTCCTCTTGGGCCTACAACGTACTGATGTAGTACTAATGGGCCACAACTATCACTATGACTGATGATTTTGATAGTGATTACTTATTTTGGTCCAATGGGCCACTAATACTAATGTGCTATGTTTCTTCTAAAAAAGGGTGGATCTTTTTGTTGTTAATTTAATATCGAAATTCGTTTGCAGATATGTTAAACAGGCCGGGTGGGATGCAAAATTGGTGAATGATTCGTATCCGTGGGTGGAAAAGCAAATTGTTCATGAGCCCGTCTTCGAAGCATGGCAAAGAGCGGTTCGAGACGGTCTTGTGGAAGTTGGTATTGCACCAAACAATGGGTTTACCTATGACCACTTGTACGGTACAAAAATCGGGGGAACAATTTTTGATAAGTATGGTCGTCGACACACTGCCGCAGAGCTACTAGCCTCCGGAAACGCAAACAACCTCGATGTTTTAATTCATGCCCGAGTTCAAAAAATCATTTTCGACACAACTGGTACGTATTAACATTTCGAATCATTGTATTTGAAATATCATCTCAAAATCTTGATCGCTTTAATTTGGGCCCGACAAGAACCGGTTATTTTGGGCCCGATAAAAGTGCACTTATGATTTAAAACAAGAGGTTACTTTTATTATTGTAAGACAACATGACCAGTTATACTGATATAACTTCATGATATATGTCAATCACAGGGTTAAAACCAAGGGCGGTTGGGGTGCGTTTCAAAGACGAGAACGGGGCACAACACGTGGCCTATATCTCGAAAAGCAAGAGGAGCGAGATAATAGTAACGTGTGGGGCCATAGGAAGCCCACAGCTACTATTGCTTAGCGGAATAGGACCAAAGGCTGATCTCGAGAAGTTGAACATTTCGGTGGTGCACGAAAACAAATTTGTCGGGAAACATATGTCCGATAACCCTTTGAACAGTATTTTTGTCCCGCTCAATAGGTCTGTCACCCAATCGCTAATTCAAACCGTCGGGATAACCAAAAAGGGTGTGTACATTGAAGCAAGCAGCGGGTTTAGTCAGTCCCCCGATAGCATCCATTGCCACCATGGAGTCGCTTCGGCTGAGGTAATATTATAACACGTCTTTTAGTTATTTTATTACATCAACAGTCAATATTAAGATCTGTAATTAGAGGTGGCAAAACAGATGAGTTGGATAGTAGATCAAAACGAGTTCTATTAAAAAAAATTATTTTTCGTACTAGTAACCTAGTCATGAAAGGTAGACACTTCCATTTTCTAAATAAATATATTAGGTTTTATGCATTATAAATAATATCCAGACGTTTTTTACTTGTTTGACCCGTTTTGTTTTAGCCCATTACAGATAAAACAATACTGGGTCGAATTGCCGCCTCTAAATTGTTTACTATAATCGGTTTGTAACTGTCAATTGATAACAGATCGGGCAACTTTCGACCATTCCACCAAAAAGACGGACACAAGAAGCCATTGAAGCTTTCAAACGAAACAAGAAAGATCTCCCACACGAAGCATTTCACGGTGGTTTCATTTTAGAAAAAATCGCCTACCCGAAGTCAAAAGGACAACTCGTTTTGAACAACACAAATGCCGACGATAATCCAATTGTCACGTTTAACTATTTTAGCCACCCGAGAGACCTCCGACAATGCGTGAGAGGGATCCGCATTGTGAAGAAACTCGTGCGGTCCAAACCTTTCCTTAATTTCACCAAATGTAACAAACAAACGGTCGATAAGTTGCTCAACATGAGTGTAACCGCGAACATTAATATGATACCACGACACGCAAACGACGCAAAATCACTCAAGCGGTTTTGTAAAGACACCGTAATCTCCATTTGGCACTACCACGGTGGATGCCATGTGGGTCGGGTGGTGAACACGGATTATAAGGTCATTGGGGTACACAGGCTTCGAGTCATCGACGGGTCCACTTTTCATGAATCCCCGGGCACAAATCCGCAAGCCACGGTTATGATGTTGGGCAGGTATGATGAGTATTATTTTCGAGTTCATTTCAGGTTTCACCTGTTTACCCGTGAATACTACCCATTTAATATTTTACAATAGTTAAGTAGTTAACAATTGTATTTGGATATTTATATGGTGTGACGCAGGTACATGGGAGTGAAGATACTAAGAGACAGATTAGGAAGATCGGCCGGTCTATGAAGTGGTTGTAGAAGATTTGCGGTGTAGACGATGCAGGAGATTAGTTACTGTGTGTACCAGTGTGTAGTTTGTGTCTAAACTAGGAAATTTAGGTAAGAAAAGATTTTGAAAAGTCAAGGGTTTGACTTTAACATACTTTTGTATTTGTTTATTTATCAACATTTCTTTTGTTTGGAGCCTGATTTAATTTTAGACTTTTGTTCAAGTGAATTTTTACATTTCCGTGTAATATGTTTGGGAAGATATAAATATAGTATTTAAATTGGAAAATGAATTCATAATTATGAATTTGTACTTGTGAAGAGCTAATGATGAAACGACCCTAAATTTGTCTACGCTTTTGCGTACGATAAGTTCGTGCTTGTTCACTAACAGTGTGTAGCAAGGTGGATCTAAGGATGGTAATGGGTCAGGTATTGGCAATCTCACTCCCGAACCCGGTTGTAAAACTGTGTCCTATACCCGGTCCAATACCATCGGATAATACCGATACCCGATGGGTATTAGGTATACCCGTTAGTTGGTTAGAAAATACCCCGGTAATCCAAGGACAAGGTCCCTCTGTTGCTTGCACAAGGTAAGACTCCATTTGTTTTGTTGCACAAGACAAGACTCATGTATTCTACTATGTTGCTTGTTATGAAAACAAGACTCCTATGTTGCTTGTAACAAGACTCAACTGGACTTTCTATACTATAACATAACTATACATTTACTCTGTCTATCATTCACATTTTCACATAATGTCACAAATTAACACACATTATCACATAGTAAATAATATGGTATCTGTTACTATCATCTAGTACCAAGGTATTGTTATCTCTGTTCATTTACTCTGTCTCTGTATAACATTGTTTTCTTTAAAACATTTATTTTAAAGACTATATCTGTTTACTCTGTCTCTGTTTCTTTTTACTTTTTATAAAAGATATATTTTATAAAATGTAAATCTGTCTTTCTAAATCTTTTGTTTAGTTCACGTTCTCTGTTAAGTATGCACGTCAGCCCAGAAACGTATGAAAATGTGCAACAGAAACTCACCTGGTTTGCCATTACTACTCCGACAATGAGGCTTTCAGCTAGTGTAGTCCGGCACTAGTGTCGTTAGACACTTAGTGTCGTTGGACAGTGTCGCAGAAAAGTGTCGTGGACAGTGTCGCCATAACTTTCGTTATAGACTTAGTGTTGTCTCTCTTATTGTCACCACTCATTAGTGTATCCACCATGAGTGTCGCCACATATATCAGGGGTCCCTGACTAGTGTCGCCCAAGAACTAGTGTCACCATCTTAGTGTGGCCACATGAACTTCAAGCGATCAAGTCGTCGTTTTGATCCAAAATCATAACTTTTTACGTCCAATTCGTTTATCTAACTTCCATGAAGCTAGATCTATACTTCTTAAGCCGTTTTACATGTAAGAATCTTACATTTGAAGACGAAACCCTAGTTTTCCCATAAAACCCACTTTAACCAAAATAGAGATTTTAAGCTCGATTCTCACCTGGAAAAGCTCTGAATCTTCGTGTTATTTCTTCACAAACGATCTATAACAAGAATGGAAGCAAGATGGAGGTAAGATGATGACCTTTCTTCAATTTATCTCTCTAAACACTATCCTTTCTCTCTAGGGTTGGATGTTGAAGGTGATGAAGGAGGGGGAGAGGGGTGGCGACTAGGGTTAAGGCCCTTCCCCCCTTTTTCCCGTCTTTCGTGTTTGTCTCGTTTGGTCCTTGATCTTTGCTTTTTTATTCCCGAACCACAAAACAAAACGTCGGTTTTCGGGATGTTATAATTTGAGAGGATTGTGATTGCGGATTTGTTTAACACAAAAAATATATATTTATATATATTTTTTTAAAATTAAAGATAAATTTGTATAATATATATATATATTATTGTTTATTTTAATAAAATTTGGGTTATTTCATATGATAATAGGGAATATATTGTTTTTTTTATAAAATTATAAAATTTGAGTTATTTCATATATGATAAAGGACAATTCCCAATTGATTGGCGATGAATCAACAGAATATCATATTCGCTATAAGTCTTGATCGCTGGTTCCAATGGATCTTAAACACCTATCTAATACCAATTGTTGGTAATAAAGACTCAAATGATGATTTAAACAGAGATTAACACAAACTTGGATTTCAGACTACTGAATTTGTTCATCCGATACAGGTGTATTTATACCTATCGAACTGGTGCCCTCAATGCGTCATTTGATTGAAACCAATTACATTTGACCCCTACATATTTACAATATGACCCTTATACTAATAATAATGACACAAATAATACATTTACTTTAACTTTCAAACAATAAACTATAGTTTTAGCTTTAAAATAATTTACCAACTTGGAATTACAAGTTACAAATAGTTGTTGATGAGATCCCCTTGTGTAGGTGATTAGGAACATAGTAAATTTGGTGATGACACATCTCCTCCCTTATTTTATCTACAAGTTAACTATTAGCTATAAACTAAAGTTTTAGATTTCAAATTATATACATACCAAACTGAAAATGTAATACCAACATAAACTAGAATAAGAATCAAAGGTAAAATCCCGTGATGGTTTCAAGAATTAATGAAAACATAGATAAAACTTGAAAATAGGGTAAATCTATAATCTATATACATACTAATAAATAAAGGTTTTTGGGTGTCACATGATATTTCCATGTTCATCCTTAAATTTTTTTTCCCGCCTCTCTCTCATATTTAATGATACAAGTTTCTATAAAAAAATTATAATTTTCGTTTCTTACATCTCTCACCTATTAAATAATAATGATTTTTATAACTATTTTTATAAAACATTTTTAATTAAAAAATAACTTTGTTCATAGAACATTTTTATAATTTGAACATTTCTTTCATTCTTTTTATTAAACATTTTAAAAAAATAACTATATAACGTCTCTAAATTTTGTATTAAAAAATTATGTAATATGTAATATTAGATCTTTATTACTAATTATATATAACACTGTATTTATTCACCCTGTATAAATGAATAACCATACTTGCTACGTGTCGACTTTTGATGAAATCTAGATTTTAATTTTTCGTCTTTATCTCATATTAAATAATGACGTTGTTAAATAATTAAATATCTAACATATATTCTAATATTTTATTAAAAATTACTAAATCATAAAAAAATTTCAATTATTTCTTATTTCACATATGACTAATAACATCAAACATACAAATATTTATAGAAAATACTTTTATAATAAGTTTTATTTATTCAACTCATGTAAATCATGAGCTTTAACCTTGTACATAATAAATAAAAATAAATTTGGACAGGTGTCACTACCTCAGCCCTTCTCCATTCGTGTTTTCCCGCCTAGAATCTAAACCCGTTTAATTCCACACGCGGACCTATAGCCCGACCCACTTCCTGTTTTCTAACCCGATTGTGAAAGACGCTCTTTTCTCACAAACCCTACCTTTGAAACCCTTTCATCGAATCCTTCCTTCTCATCCAATCCTTCCTTTTCATCGGCATCCTCTTTGATTTCTGTTCAATCAAACAAACCCGGTAGCTGATGTTGCTCATCCTTCCTTCTCAGCTTTCGTCTTTCCGCCTTTGTGGAACCCTAGGTGGCGGTGTTGTTATGGTAGTTTTTAAGTGGCCGGAAGTGGTTGTCGATTTTTTCCGCCTTTATGGAACCCTAGGTGGCGGTGGTGTGGTGGTGGGAGTTTTTAATTGGCTGGAAACCATCGCTGCCAGTGGTTGTTCTTGTGCTTTTGTTGCTGCAATATCTAGCGATTCCGGGAGGAATTCACAGGTAAATCTGCTTTACAGTTTGCAGGCATGTTCTTCACTAATTATGAAGTCTGCTTGCATACTTTTTTTCACCATTGTCTTCCATTCATATAATAATTGTATCTTTTTTGTTTAAAGTTGATTATTTTGGTCTTAATGTATCAAATTTGGTATTATGTTTAAAGAAATAATAATAATAATAATAATAATAATTTGTACTTCATCATTACAATCAACTTATGTTTCATGTCAAATAGGATATAACTTACAATGATTGCAAGAGGGGCAATGTTGGGTGCATATCAACCTGTAATTCTACACAAGCTTGATATTGAGCCAAATGCAGAAGCCTTGAAAGGGATAAAAATGGAATTGATGGATGGAGCGTTCCGTCTTCTTAGAGGTTAGTTTTCAAAACACAATTGATGTTCATGTACAATTATTTCAAAACACAATTGATACCTACTCTTCTTACTTTGACAGTAACATTCATACATTTAATGCGATTTGAAGTCACAACTCACAATAATTGGTTTTTAAGTGTTTGTGTATATAGATTATGAATTTCTTATTATTTATGATCAAAATACTCAATTGTGAAAAGTAGGTACAATTTTTTTTATTGAAATAAGTGTGAAATTACTTGAACGCCTCCAAATTCGTCACTTGATTAAGAGTATATGTTGCTTCTTGATTATGACAGTTACATTGATTGTTGGTGAGATAGATCGAGGAACCATCTTGATTATGCAGGTAAGACAATATTAAAAGATCTACTCATATTATCTTATTTAATTAATTCTTAAATCGACTCTTAGCCGCCATTCATGTTTTTAGATGAATATGGAATACACTTGCATTTTGTTTAGAAGATGTTTAAATGTATTTAATATTTACACGTTCATTTGTGTACTTGCATCAAATTTATGTACATAACTTATGCAATAACATTTTTAAATAAGTTTTTGATCAAATGTATGTGCAAGCAAAAAACGTTTTGCAATCACAAAAAACTTTTGATGCAGAGGCATGTATTCAACCTTATCCATGTTTTCATCCACTTCATGACTGGTGGATTAAGAGTGTTACAAATAAGATACTAACATATTTTTGTTTCAAAACATTCTCACATATTGTTTTCAATATTTCCTTTTGCATATAAATTTTTTAATTACTATTAGAATTAAAGACATGCTAACAGATTATATGCATACATTTAAGAAAATATGTAATATAATCAAGCTATATGTGTACTATCATCTCATTAAAACATGCCGATAAGGTTGTAAGGTGCTTTTGAATATTTTGTTTTGACATCTTATAGTTCACAAATCTATAGCATGTCTTTATATGAATTAATTTTTTTTCCCTCTAACAGTCAGTTCTTCCAGCAATTTCAAAACACAATCGATGTTCATCTATTGCTTAGGAAGAGATTGAAAAATGAAATGAATTTATGCAGGTGCTTGTGATTGCTAATCCAGCAAATACAAATGCACTAATCTTGAAAGAATTTGCACCTTTGATCCCAGAAGACAATATTACATCCCTTAGTAGATTAGATCATAACCATGCATCAAACAGATATCAGAGAATCTAAATGTCCATGTTAGTGATGTAAAAAATGTTATAATTTGAGAAAGGGAACATGGGTGTCGATGGGGTTTATAATTTGAGAATCTAAATGTCCAATACCTTGCTAATTAATTATATTTACTTTATAATTTTCTTGATTTTATTTTGCCAATTTGGGAGTTTACTCTCACGGGTCTTATAGTATCCAACCGGGCTTGATTTATTCTTTTCCGGTCACTTGTGAGAAAGGCGAATGGCCAATTGTTCAAGGTATGTTACCACTAAACATCCTTCATTAGTATGATGTGAACAAGGTATAAATTTAACATTTTTTTGATGTGAAAATGACAAATTATTTAGAATTTAAATTGAATAATTATTCTGCAAATTTGCAATGGTGCAGGACTAAAGGTTGATGAGTTTGAAAGGAAGAAGATGGATGTATTAGAAAGAGAGCTCATTGAGGAGAAAACGGTGATAGATTTGGCACTGAAGGTAGTATTATTCCCAAATTTTCTTAATCTAATTCAATAATTGTTCCATCTCCAGTTTAATTATGAAATCAATTGTGTTTGTTGATATATCATTGTATTATGATTCTTAATCAGAAACAAAGGCCTCTGTTAAAATGGCTTGGAAAGTTAATCACTAATAAAACATAATTCTTAAAGTAATTCTGGCAATAAATTAAAATAATCTTGACATAAATTCGTATACAGAACTTTGAGCATTATATTGGGTCAACATATCATTCTGGCAACTAATTTTTAATCCAACTTATTAGGTGAAAGCATTCTATTTTTAATATTTGACAACATATTAGTGTATGTGTACACCTTATGCAATACGTTGAAGGATAAATTATATGAATTACAATTCAAATATGATTTTTCTTAAGAAACCAAAGGTCATATAACAGGAGGCTAGAGGGTGTAAACATATTTCTTCTCACACAACATCCTACTATTCTTGGTATTGTTGTACAAAGTTTAATACTCTAGAACAACTTTCAAGGCAGTTGTTCTGCAATAAGTTTAGATTAGCATTTGTTATCATGTCAATCAAGTACACATTTATTCTTATGTGTGCATATCTTAATAACACTGAATATATTAAAATTCAGTATCTTACCAAACCGTTTGTATATGTTAACATTGAGTACGAGGTATTCATTTCTTACCTTTGGATACAATGAATTTGTGTGTAAAGCACTTTAAAATTGCAGGGGTTACTCCAAAGATGTTGACATTCATGTGGGATTTGCGGAAGGTACATGAATTATCATGTCCTGCACTCTTGAGAAGAATCGGCGAGGCTCTTGATGAGCAAGAAAGAATATCACTAACATCAAGAAAACATGTAACATAATATTTATCACGTTAAAATAAACCCAACTATTAAGATATGCTATACTTTTTTATAATTAGATTTCACATATAGTTATGGATAAATGATATTCTTATAAAGGGATACCTCATATTGGTTCCCCTCCATGGAGGCCAGATGATAAAGGTCACTATATGTTTGCGATAGCAGATAATATAACTCTTTGATGTAAGAACACCGCAAATCCCTAAATATTTTTATATATTTTGAATTAGAAACTTTGAGGGCTTGATCAATCATGAAAATGGTTTAGGGACTAGAACCACATTTTTAGTGAATGCATGCATGGTCTTTTTAGGGATAACCTTTGTGTTTTTTCATGTTATAATAATATATGTAGGTTTATTATTTTTTTTCCTCTGATGTAGTTTATGTACAGAACATGTGTTAATGTTGTTTTGTTTCTTAATCACAGATAGGATATTGAGCAAAATGGGTGAATGTTCGCTATCTGTAATTCTTAATTTCTTGATTTTTCATGTCTAAATAAGACATGATTAATGTTGATAGTTACTTTTAGTAAGAATATTATGTTTAATATGATCAGATTGGACTATTTCATAGGCTAGAACATTAATTATGGTGATAGAAGTATGCATTTGTTTATTACATTATTTTTAGTAATCAACCCCGTGTAATACACATGTCTATAACCTAATATTGAAATAAACCAAGTTGGGGACCAAAGTCCGAAGGTATCAAAATGGCCTACTTAAATTATCTTATAGAGGTGATTGAAGGGTTAAAAAGTATCATTTGATCCAAGGTAGAGGTGCACAAACCGGTTTTTTTCCGGAACCGGATCCGATCCGGACCGGTTCCGTCAACGATGGTCAAGAACCGGACCCATTGGAACCGGTTCCGGATCGGATCCGGTTATGGGAGTGGAGACTTGGAACCTATTTGGAACCGGTTCCGGATCGGATCCGGTTTTATCCGATTGGAACCGGTTTTTATGGAACCGGTTCCGGATCGGATCCGGTTTTATCCGATTGGAACCGGTTTTTTTTCCGGATTTTTTTGTGTCCGATTTTGTCCGGTTCCATTTTGTCCGATTTTTATCCGGTCCGGACAAAACCTTGGAACCGGTTCTGGATCCGGCGGTTCTCAAAAAATCCGGTCCGGTTCCAAAAAAACCGGTTCTAGCCGGATCCGGTTTCGGATAATCCATCGGATCGGATTCGGTTCGGATTCGGTTCCGGTTCTTTTGAGCACCTCTAATCCAAGGTATGCATTATTTTAAGAACTTTTTTTTTTAAAACTGGGTTATAACCCAAATATGTATTTTTGATACTAGATACGGCGGTATTGTGTTTCCGATAGCTAAAAAAATGTTGTTAATGATGTTTAGAACTTATTGGGTGTGTTAATTTGGATCATCTAACAAGAAAAAAATGAAGTATGCATGTGATGAATTTTGGTATAAATGGTCAAGCATAGCCCAATATGGATTTTTTGTAAGTAAACTAGTATTTTTACCCCGCGCTTCGCGGGGAAGCGCGGTCGTTTTTTCTCCGCATTACGCGGCCGGAGTTTTGTCGTAATCGCTTCGATTCGGCATAAATCATAAAAGCGAACACCGAAACCGGATACGATCAAACCACAACACCACTAACGATGTTGTTCGCTCATTAGCGGTTGGGTTTGTCACGCAAACGCAACAGTAGCGTCGCTCACTATAGCGTACAAAAAAGATACACGCAAACGCACCACCACCACATCTCAGGTTAGCTTCCTTTCAAATTGATGGTGAGATTGAATTTGGGTTGATGAAATTGGATTTTCCCGGGTGTTTTTGGGAGGTGGTAAAGTTTGTTGAAAAGGTTAAAGGGAATGGTTTTAGATTAACGAGAGGTTGTTTTTGCTCTTCCTAACAATTTTTTTTCTTTTTTGGTGGTCAATTTTGGTGTAAATAAATCCAAAATTTTAGTGGTCAATTTTTTGCCTTTTACTGTTTCCAGGGATGCAGATTGTTTCCAGGGATGCAGATTATTATATAGTAAAAGGGTACAACGGACATTTCACTTAAATTTAAACGGAATTTTTTAACGAAATTAGGTCCAGGGACTCATACCACAGGTACTCAAAGCGTTAAAGATTCGTGTTAGGGACACATTGTGTTAAATCGTGTAAACCACAGGGACGCAAACGGTAATTTACTCTAAACCAAATACACAACTTTTTTTTTAAAGGCAAACGTTACTCCTACTCTACTTCTACACCAATAATTCTAAACTACACCAATGCTCAGGTTTGAACCTGAGACCTCTCATCTAAGAGGCATATGCCTCTACCAAATACACAACTAACCAAGTAGTCAAGTACCCATTTACCATTCTTCTTAATGATGACTTCAAAAACATGCTAAACGATTTTCACCTAACGGGAATATCAGTTACGGTTGTAATTAGTAGCGGACTCAGAATTTTTTTTATAAGTGTCGGAAATTTTCGGTGTTCGAATGTTTATTAAAATGAATTTTTGTCAGGTCAGGTCATTGATTTTTTTTTACTAGATTAAGTTGGGTCATCGAACTTTTTTTCACCGGATTGAGTTAGGTCAGAAATATTTGAGTTACAAATTTTTTGCCAGGTTAAAATCTGTTTATTTAACTGTTCAAGTTCATTCATTTGTTTAGTTAAAGTTAAACGAACGGACACGAACAAGTCTCGTTTGTGTTCGTTTGGTTTGTTTATAGGCCCAGGGGAGGGTTTTACAAGGCCGATTAATTGTTTAGGAATGAACATAAGGGTTTAAAGTAAATGGTTATTAGATTAAATGGTTAGTGACATGGTGAACTTAATTGTTTATAAGGATTAATGAGTAGGTTCAATTAATTGAATAATTTACAATAGGTTTATATTTGTTCAATTAGTTTATAACAATTATTAATAAGTTTATATTTGTAAAATTTTAAAGTTTTAAATTAATTTTTTGGGTGTCGTTTTAGTCAAAAAAAATCATGGGAGTCGGTGCCAAAATTTCATGAGTTTCACTCAGGATTATATCGTATATATAACAAACAAATATTTTTTCATGTGTCAGGCAACCTGTGACACCCAGTATTTCAGGACAAAAGTCATATTCATTTTAGCATGTTCATATTTCATAGTTCCTGGATAGTTATTTTTTACAAGGTATTATCAGGAGTCTAGCAAAGGAACACACATCATATTTTAGTAATTTTAAGAATTACTAGAAAATAAACAATTATAACCCGCAAGGTACGTTCGTTGGTGATTAACAAGATTTTATTCAAGTAAAGTCTAGAGACACGTTATAATATAAAAACATAAATATTGGTGACTAAAACTTTTAAAAGTTGACATAAAAATGCTGGTTACATGGTCCTAAGTTATTTTTATGTGTATATATGTATATTATAGTTAAGGTAATAATTATGTCGGGATTAACTAATAGACTATTAATTCTAGTCAAGATACACAATATATAAGATATTTGATCATTAAAAGTCCTACACCGGTATTAAATCATGGGATCACCTACCGGATGTACACTACCTAAATACTATCTACCTAAACATTGGAATGATAACTCTTGAAATGACAATACTCAAAAGCCCAAGTGAGGGCCACTCACTTGCCAAATCAACCACTTTTTCATGATGGATGTTGTAAGAACCATGCTTATTCAACTCACAAATCAAGCAAAGGTCCAATCAAGTCCAAACTACTAGGATTGTAATGATTTAGGAAGACCTAACACTCTAACTCTTTCCTTTTTCTCTCTATATAATCGATACATGCATACATATACACACTTGTTTCATGATGATTAGTAGAACACTCAACCTCTTTCTCTCTCTATATATATATCGACATATGTACACACACATCCACTTTACATCTTCAAAATCCAAGAGCAAAAATATAGAAGAGTTCTAGTTAGAGATTTGGAGATTCAAGGAAGGCTTGGAGGTTTAAGGGTCGATTTTGATAGCAACACAAGCCTCTACCATCTTCTAACCGTTGTTCTTCACCTAGCTTTGTCTAGCGGTATGAAATCGACACCGATCTCTAGATTCATCTTTTTTTTTAGTTTAAATCATGTTGTTTATCATAAAAACGAAGGATTTAAATGATTAAAAGAGTTTTTATAAAGTTTAATTTGATCAAGTTTAAAAACTATGATTTGGTATAAATGTATATAAAGTGGTCAAAATTTACTATATATGTGGGTGTATTCTTAATGTTTTGATATTATGTTGATGAGTTATGGATTATTAAAAGTATAACTCACACTTAATGAAAAATAAAATGTAAAGATAGAAACATAAAGAAATCGAAAAATTGTATGTTTATATGTATACCTTGTTGTTTTTTTATTATACGATGATAAGATCTAGGTTAAGTTAAAAGCATGTTTAATAATCTAAAAATGGTGGATTAATACTTGATGAAAAGTAATATATATATATATATATATATACACACATACATGTATATAAAATCGTGGATTGTATGTATATAAAAAGGGTATTGTTAAAGATTATTAAGTTAGAAATGATAAAGTATACACTTACATGAACAAGAATCAAGATATATATATATATATATATATATATATATATATATATATATATATATATATATATGTGTGTGTGTGTGTGTATGTATGTATATCACTATTGTTATTAACTTGGAATGATTAAAATATGTTCATGTATACATAAAGATTGTAGACTTATATATATAGGCGGATAATAATAAATTGTTGAACTTGAAAAAATGGTTATGTATGTATATGCATGTATAAGAGCCAAAGATGTACATATATATGTGTACGTATATATAGATGTTTATCCGAAGTTGTTAAATAGATAAATATGTGTATATACATATGAAAATCAAAAATGAATATATATATATATACATGTTTAGAGATGTTATATATGGAAATCAAAATATATCTATGCATGAAATCTGAGATGTTCCGGTTAACAAATAAGATATTCATGGTACATAGAAAAACACATTTGAGCATGTGTTGAAATGTGGATATACTAGTATGCATATATTGGTATAAATAAATGCAAGAACATGAATAAATTAATAAATGTTGTTCGGAACAAGTAATTGCATGTGGACGTGTTAACGTGGTTTATATGCACGTAGGATAATTAACATGCGTAGAATATAATTGAACGATATTTGTGATTTTATAAAATTATTGGTAAGAAATAATTATATGTTTATACGTGGGTCAAATGACCGCATATTGTCTTATTCTCATGGTATAGCGAGGGAGAGGCATTCATTTGTCATGGTTTGGTTACGGTTTCATGTATGAACATACATATTTGTAAGCCTAGCTAGCTTACGAATGGATCAATAACACTTATTTTGTTTATCATATGCGTTTAGAATTATTTGTACTTATTTTATGACGGTAATGTCATATGCATGTTTTAGGGGAAAACTACTTATTTTATGACGGTCAAGTCATGTATATGTTTTCGGTGAAAATTACTTATTTTATGACGGTTAAGTCATGTATATGTTTTCGGTGAAAACTACTTATTTTATGACGGTAAGGTCATGTACATGTTTTCGCGAAAAACTACTTATTTTATAACGGTTAAGTCTTGTATATGTTTTCGTTGAAAACTACTTTTTTATGACGGTAAGGTCATGTACATGTTTTCGGGGAAAGCTACTTATTTTTGTGACGGTTAAGTCATGTATATGTTTTCGGTGAAAACTACTTATTTTTATGACGGTTAAGTCATGTATATGTTTTCGGTGAAAACTATTTACTTTTATGATTGTTAGGTCATTACATGTTTTCGGGGAAAACTGCTTGCACTGGAATAACAAACTCTGTGAACTCACCAACCTTTGTGTTGTCACTTTCAAGTATGTTTCTCATATAACCCTTAGCCATGGAGCGGTTGGAATAGGCTAGCTATGTTGGATTAATTCCTAGTAACTGGAAGGGCATAGAGTATCAAGTCTTAAGTCTATCGTTGATCTAGAAGAACTTAGATCATTGTATTACTTAGTTTTAGTAATTGTATATGTAATCAAGTCTTAGAAATCACTTTTACAGCTTCCGCTATCGTGTAATGAACCAATCGTTACAACCTTTATTTATTTATTAAATAAATAAATTTGGGGGTGTGACACAACCCAACCCACAAAGGGTGGGTACGCCATTGGTTGTAATTCCTCGTTCATCTCTTTCATTCCCAAGCTTTTGGATCCACTGAATATGTCGGGTTATAGGCCAATTAGACTGTTAGGGTGTATTTATAAGGTGATGTCAAAAGTTCTCGCAAATAGGCTTAAAAGGGTAATGGACTCCATCATAAGTAAGTAGCAAACCAAGTTCATTGCAAACCGTAACATTATGGATGGGTTGTTTATTCTTAATGAAATTTACTCTTGGTCGAAAAAATTCAAGAAATAAGTCATGTTCTTCAATATAGATTTTGAAAAGGCGTTTGACACTTTAAACTGGGATTTCTTAGAGTCTATTTCAGAGCATATGAACTTTCTACCAAAGTGGCGGCATTGGATGAGAAGTTGTTAGAACTCGGCCAAGATCACGGTATTAATCAATGGGGCTCCCACGAAGGAGTTCATGTGTGAAAGAGGGGTGCTACAAGCGGACCCTCTGTCACCTTTTCAGTTTATTATTGTGATGGAAGTTGTTCACGTGGCCATAGAGAAGGCGGTTCACCTTGGTTTTGTACAAGGTATTAGAACTCCTAACGGCGGCCCGACATCATCGCATCTCCTTTATGCGGATGATGTCATGGTTATGGGTGAGTGGCCTACATCAAATTCCAATAATTTCACTCGTATCCTAAAATGCTTATATCTTGCTTCGGGGTTGAAAGTGAGTTTTCATAAAAGTAAAGTCCTTGGGGTGGGTGTGGAGATATCCGAGATTGAAAGGATGGCAGCTATCTTGAGATATCAGTAGGAATCGTTCCCTTTCACTTACCTAGGCCCTCGATGGGAGAAAATTTGGGATTGGAAAAACTAGTTATCGATCATTGAAAAGTTCCAAAACAAACTTTCGTCCTAGAAAACTAAGACTATTTCCTTTGGTGGCAAGCTAACACTATTAAAGGCGGTTCTTAGTAGCTTACCCATATTCTACCTCTCCTTATTTAAAGCTCCATGCAAGGTGATTAACAAATTAAAGGGATTGAGAAGGAGTTTCCCTTGGGGTGGATCGGGGGATGGGGCTCATAATCGAAAAATCGCATGGGTGGTTTGGGATAAAATCCTAGCACCAAAGATTAAGGGTGGCTATGGTTTGGGATCAAAATCGGATAGTTTGGATTAGTATACGTGGGATAATATGGTTTTTCTTTGGGTTAATTAGTAGTTCCTTTTATGGGGCTAGGCGGGTGATGTTTTTTTGTAAGTTTTTCAGATGGTTTGTGTAAATGTCCTTTTAATGTTTCTAGTAAGGGTGCTCAATATTTGCTTTCAAACCGATTAAACCAATGATCGAATCGAAACCGAAACCGTTTAAAACCAAACCGAATTACACATCTGGTTTTCGGTTTGGTTCAAATCGAAAACCGAATATGTAATTTGGTTTTTGGTTTGGTTTAGGTTTTAAGATTTTGAATTCGGTTTGAACCGAAAAAACTGAATTGGGTTATACCACTATTTTAATCCATATTTTATAGTTAACTCAATTCATTTATATCGATAACCAATCTGTCACACCCCAACCGACGGCGGAATACGTCGGGGCGGACATGTAGAATGTTCAAAAGCACATGATCATACTAAAGTTGCATATTTCATTAAATCCAAATTCATAACAATTGTTTCAACAAACAAGGTCAAATAAGATAACAAAGTACTTCAAACAAAGTATAACTTATTAACTAGGTCTTGCAACTTCATACGTGATAACTCTTGATCAATACTCTCAATTATTAGTATTTGAAATATGATAAAAACAGAGTCAACTAAAAAGTTTGTGAGCATACAAAGGTTTTAGCACAACAAGTGTTATCAAAAGTTTTGTGTACAATTCATATGATACATGGATTAATAAGGCAATTATGGAGAACCACTATTGTTTAAATTGGGCGCACAATCAAACTTTGTGACTGATAGGCATAACACGCAGGTTATCCTTAAGTGTTTTCGGCAACAATCACCCTAACCGGGTGGGTTGGTCAGACACAATAGATCTATCATTGTATACAGTCGGTTTGTACTGAGTTAATGATTGCACTTGCACTATGCACAAAAAGTATGTAAATGTTGTTTGCACAAATAGTGTTCAGGCATAAGGCACAAATTGCACACATGATCATAAGGTTTGAATTGGAGAAATTGCAAGTAGTTTGAATGTAATCATGTTTCACCCCAAAGATGTAAATGTGAAAAATGGGCTATGTAAACTCACATTGGATCTGTAGCTTGAAATCACAAGTACGAGTAGTCACGCTAGTTGTTTCGCTAACACGAGGTTAACCTATGATTGGATTTATATATGTATCAATGAAAAATGCTCAAAGGACTAATGTATAAAGGTATTGCACTAGATTGAATGATGTATTTACGTTTGTTATTATTGAAATAATATGTTCGTTTAAATAGGAATAACTTGTTTGCTAATAAAGGACTGAATATATGTATATATAAGTATAATAATTTATATATATATATATATATTATTTTGTTTTACAAATAAATATTCGACTATTATTTATATAGATAATTATAATTTCTCAATTAATTAAATAGTCAAATTAATTCTTTATTAAAATAAGTAAATGATAAATAGCCATAAATTGCTCTAAATAATTGGGTATTAATAAGATAGCTCATAGGGTTTTTAAATTAATTAATTATATAAATCTTTAATAAAATTCATTTGTTTTTAACTCTCTAAAATGGTTAACAATTCTTAAAAATCGTTATGTTAATAATTTAGTTCATAAAATATACTCGAGTCTTGGAGTTTTATAAAATAATTTTTATAAAGAAATTTGGATTAAAAAGAATATGTTTTTTTTAAATGATTAAAAAGGAATAAAACTGACCACGGGACACACGACCGTGCCAGGGTTGGGCACGACCGTGCCTAGGCTCGGGACGTGACCGCGTCTAGTCAGGAGGCACAACCACGCTTGGAGTAGAGGCACGACCGTGCTAATGGATGAGCACGACCGTGTCTGGTTTCGTCCAGAAAACAAATTGACAAAATCATGTATTAATAACAGTTGGATTCATGGGGTTATCAAAGAGTGGATGTTTGCGAACCTAACCATGCAATTTAATTGAATTGAGACTGAGTCTAGGGTGGATTTTGATTAAACCCGAATGGGTATGAACCCTAGAATCCAATCGTGTCCAATTCATTGTTGTAAGCCCCAATTGGGTTAGGGCTTTCCATCTACAGATGAAAACGAAACCGTAGGTGTGATTAGTTACCTTAAACGATCTCGAATTGATGGTGCTCGACCAAATGGACCTCCGACTTCAAACGGCTTAGCCCCCGGCGTCTCTGGTTCCTTCTCCGGCCAAATTGATGTGCGCAAGATGATCGAATTTGGTGATATAGTCAACGATTTTGGCTTTAAAGTCTATAATTGGCATTAATTCGATTAAATGACGGCGATGGACGGTTAGAAACTGTCTAATGATGTCCGAAACAATCAATGTTGAGTTATGGCTGCGAACTCGAACGTTTTGAGGCGTTACGGATTGAGTTTGCGTCTTGACTGCACACGAGGGGCGACCGTGCCTGGAATTAAGCGCGACCGTGCCTGTTTTCTTGGCGCGACCGTGCTCCAGCAACGGTGTCAACTTGACTTTTGGTTAAATACAGGAATAGTCCTTGTAGTTTGACGTTGGTTTGAGTTTTGTCAGTTTTGGTCCTCGAAGTTTGTGAGATAATGGAGGTTTATTTCATTTGTTATTGTAACAAAGTAAAAATGTGTATATGTACCTATATCATTATGATAATACTCCGTAGTTATTGCACATGAAAATAATAAATGTTGTGACACAAAGTTTTGAATGTAAAAGGAAATTTGAAATTGTCATTTATTGCACATCATAAAACACTAGGAAAAGCATGGATGTTACACCAATACCCATATATGTATTATAAATCATTAATTTTACCTTGGATGTTTTTTATGAAGTTGTTATCATAAATTGATTCTTTTGAGCCTTTAATAATCGAAAATAGAATGCGGTTTATACAAACATGAAAAACTGATATTACATGATTATGTTCCATAATCAAATCTAAACATTACTTTAGATTGCTTCAAGTTGATAACTCATTTTGGTTAGATGTACTAAAATTACAATAAATAATGATTGTTATATGTACTAAAATTAGATAGTGTTTCAATTGTGACATGTTAATAACATTTACCGAGCTTGTGAGTTTAGTCGTGTTGTTTGAACTAAACTTGTTATTTGATGAATGTATGTTTTTGTTAGACTTTCCTAAAATATTTTGTTGTTTAAACCGAGCTTGTTATGGCTACTTAAAAGAAAAGAAAAAAATGTCTTTTTTTAAACTAATTTGGTTTGTTAGGTTCAAACCGAAAACCAAACCGAATTATAAAGTGGTTTAGGTTTGGATTGGCTTCCACGAATTAGGTTCGGATCGGATTGTGGGTCCAACAAAAAAATCAACCCGAAAAACCCAAATCGAATAAACCGAAAAAACCGTAACCCGAAACGATGAACACTCATAGTTTCTAGCAATTTTGGCCTGTGTTTTTTATTTATAAATGGTAGTTGATATTTAAAAAAAAGTTAAGATTTAGAGCTTTTGATTAGTGGTATCAAGGCGTGTACACAATAATGTCTTATTCATGAAGTTGAGAGTTAGTTTATCAAGTATGATCAGATGAGTGTCTGTGTTTTTCATTCTAAAAAGTAAAAAGGTAATAATAATAAATTTTTTTTAAAGTATGATTTGTGAAATTCAGGAGTAAGAAATATTAATAATTGGTAACCTTGCGATTTACATATTACTTAAACTTTCAAATAATTATTTTAAAAACATCAGATTCTCTTAATTATCAACCAAATTAGGTTTCTAAATTCTAATTGATTCCCATTAATCATAATTCATACATGTGATGTTGACTTTATAAACGCGTTATTTATTAACAAGCGCCATTAAAATAATACCAACCACAAAGGTTTTTGTTGGAGTGAAAGGCTTATAACTTTTCAAATGAAAGATCATTGGTTTCAGTCTCGTTTGGGACAAATTGTTCCAGGTTGAGGCGTTGAGCCAGGGGGTTTTTTCAGTTGTGGGTTCCTGCTAGGTGGGCCCGGTTCGAGTCCGCTGCGGTTACAACCCGTTGAAAAAGAATGCATGACTCACAGGAACATCCGGGCTGCTCCCGAAAAAAGTAGAGGTTTAAGAAAGTCGACTTTCAAAAAAGAAATTAAAATAATACGAATAAAGATTCATGAAATATCAAATATATATTTATAGCATTAAATACGAGCCGAAAAATATAGGAGAGCATGCATATCTGACCTTGCAAATGTATATATGACGTCATCGAACTATGCATTTATCAATGTTTTAAAAACTGGTTCAAACCGGCCGGTAATACAGGTTGAATCGGGTCTCGGGAACTAGCCCGGTAAGTTTGAGGCCGGTAAATTGAAAGAACGGTATGTTGGTTGAACCGTCGGTATTACCGGTAATACCGGGTTATACCGTTGTACCGGTTTTATTTACAAGTAAAATTTTATGTTTAAACTTAAAAAAAATGAGAATGACGATGATTGTGAATTTCATCTTTTAAGCAATCGTGAACTTGATACATTCAACACTCCAATGACATAAAACAATTGTGCACTTTCATTTTTAAAAAAAACTTTGTTGAAAAATTGAGTGTTTTTTTAATATGGATTAACTTTTGGATTATTTTTTATTATGGTATGATGTAGTTTTGGATTATTTTTTAAGTTGAAGTTGTATTTTTATGAAATTATAAGGTTAACTAGTCAACCGGTTGAACCGTCCGATATAATCCGGTACAACCGGTTGAACTATTTCTGAGTCTAATCCGATACAGTTTAAAAACCGATTTTTAGAGCATTGACATTTATTGAGTGGAGTAGAAAATAAAGAAATCGGAACCGTGTATACGAGTTTATCTCACCGTCTTCCCCACCTCCTCCGTAGGGTACAGGGTTCCAATCACCACCTGTCACTTTCTCCACACCATTATCAACAACTATTCAGTAGTTTTCAACCAATTTCTCATCAAAAAATTCTCAAAAATCAAACCGTGTGACCTAGTTCCAACAGATGGCTGAGAAAATACATCCTTCTGCTAAGCAATCTGCCGGAATACCTACCGCCACCGGAAATGGAAACCCTATGTTTCCAGCCGATAAATCTCAACTCCACAACTCAACTCGTCCGGTCTACCGTCCTCAACCACGCCGCAGCCGCCGTAGCTGCTGCTGCTCTTGCTGCCTCTGGATTACCTTCACTATCGTCGTTCTAATCGTCATCGCCGCCGTCGCCGGCGGTGTGTTTTACGTGATATACCGTCCGCACCGCCCTTCGTTCGCTGTTTCATCGCTCCAGGTCACTCAATTTAACCTAACTTCATCGAATCAGTTAAATACGAAGTTCAATTTCACCGTCACGGCTCGGAACCCTAACAAGAAGATCGCCTTCTACTTCGATTCGGTTTCCGTTTCGATTGATTCGAACGGAGTCGACGTCGGTGACGGATCTATACCGGCGTTCGTGATGCCGAAGAAGAATACGACGAAATTGAGGACGATTGTGTCGACAACCGGCCAGACGGTAGATGATAATAGCAATCTAAAATCGGATCTGAAGAACAAGAAGAGTTTGCCGTTAACGATTCAGCTTGATACGAAGGTGAAGGTGAAGGTCGGAAGCTTGAAGACCAAAAAGGTACCGATTAGGGTTGTTTGTGACGGAGTTAAGTTTACGGCACCGTCCGGTAAAACGGCGACGACGGCGACCACTTCCGATGTGAAATGTAAGGTGGATCTACGAATCAAGATCTGGAAATGGACAATTTGAGTTGAAGAAAAAGGTGTGGTTATATGAATTTGTTCCCATTCTTCATGAACTTTTTTTTTGTTTTGTTTTTCTTTTTAATTTTAGTTTGGGATGTTGATTGATGTTTTTAGTGAGAGGATTATGTGTATTTAGTATTGTATTTTCTCAAGAACAGAAAAGTGGGTTTGAAATATCTTTTATTTTCTCGAAAATTAGAAACAATAGGTTGTTATCCAAGAAAATCAAATGCTTTATTTTTACGAGAGTCTTTACGTTTGTGGTTTATCCTAATCTACACGTTGGGTTCTTACGTTTGAATTTTCGACCTCTGAGTCTCTTCCTGAGGCTAACGTCCGTTAATGTTCTGTTAGTAAACGAGGGTACATTAGTCATTTTGGGGGTAATTCGAACTTTTCACCTATATGTTGCCAATTATGTCCATCCCTCAAACCTTTCATTACACTATTCATTCCTCCCTTCATCTTCTCCAACCCGCCTCACCACCTCCCTTATCATCCGACGCTCTTCATTCGCCGGCCATCGTCGACGCTCTTCTCCCACCCGCCTCACCATCTCATCACCACCTCCCTTTCATTACACTATTCATCCGACGGCCATCGCACCATCATCTTCTCCAAGCCGACACTCTTTATCCGTCCTCCCTCATCTTCTTCAATCCGACTTCACCACCTCCCTCATCATTGGACTTCACCACTGCCACTGTACCACCGATCGCAGTGCACAAGACAACGATGGTGTTTCCAATCCGAATTACGGTTGCGCTAGAGAACGATCATGTTGTAGCCGGAATTAGGATAACCGACACCATTACCCACCTTGTGATGCAATGCAAGGTGATTTCGAAGTTCCTGTTCAACTGGAAACTCCACATTGAGTTTGAATGTGGCAACATAGATAGGTTAAATTAGAGTAAGTTAGTGATGTCTAATATTTAGGGGTTTTTGAGTTAAAGATAAGAGTTTTTAGGTGTTTTTTGGTGTTTAATTTTACCCCTAAATGTATGTATGTATGTATTGATCTTACTGAGCTTCTGTTTTGATCGGGTTTGCATTTTACCCCTAAAATGTATGTATGAAATGATTGTAGATTGTGTTGATCGGGTTTGCATTTTGCCTCTGTTTTGATCGGCTTTGCAAATTGCAGATTGTGTTGTGTATGTTCATGGTGGCTTTGGGTTTGTAAATTGTAGATTGTGTTATGTTCATGGTGGCTTTGGGTGTGTAGGCGTGGTTGTAACATTTAGGTTTGCATTTTACCCCTTTACATTTGCAGGCGTGATGGACCGGACTGGTTAAGAATGACAATTTAAACAAGCCTTCCATCACTAGCCATTCCTTCGTTGATGGACTGGTTAAGCTTCGGCTTCGAGACTGGTTAAATGCCATGTTCCCAGTCGATATAGAGGGAAACATATTGTAGAAGATGAAGTAATAGAGGGAAACAGATACAGATGAAGATGAACTAGAGGGGAAAATTTGGGTATTATGGTCATTTCTCTTGTTTACTAACAGATCCTTGACGGACGTTAGCCTCAGAGACTCAATAGAAGAAAAATAGAAACCACAGGGACTCAGATGTCGAAATTTCAAACGTAAGGACTCAACGTGTAGATTGGGGTAAACCACAGGGACGCAAATTACAGTTTACTCTTTTTACAATTATTAATTTATTAGAAATGGTATGAAATATACAAACTTGATTACTTTTCAAAGATATAAAGCGGATATGAAAGTTAGGGTGGAGGGGTCGAACCCCTTCAACGCTAAATTACTCTAGCTCTAAACTAATAAAAATTCACCATGTCATTTTTACCTAAACTATCCACACACTAGGGGGTGGAACCCGTGAACCCCTAAACTACCCAACGTTTAAATTTCAAGGTTTAAGCACTCGGGTTGTAGAACCTGTGAACTGAACCCATTTGATGTTATATTTGAAAGATTACCATTACTATATAGTATAACAACTTTTAGGTTGTCTCGTCTTGTAACTCTTGATAATGCCACATATAATTGACCATGAGTAAAAACCAGTTCTTTAAAAAACAAACCAACTGTTGATAGTGATTGTCCTTGACTCTTGAATATGGTCATTGCAAAACATACGCAAGTGGGAATTGTCTTCTCTATAACTTAAAAGGAAGTCTTTTGTCAGTGGGTATCAAAGAAATTCTAGGAATAAAAGTACGACCTCCAATGTTACTTCCTGATATAATATTTGCTTCGATAACACGATTTCCTAATGATACTACTTGTAATCTAGTTATGTTACATAAACCACTTTTTTTATCAACATTTCTAAGAAACATAACTGGAACACCAACTTTTAATACTAACTTATGGTTTGGCATACCGAAAACTTTAATTCCATTTAGAATATCCGGTGAGTATAAACTTTCATCTAAATCATCTGGAACCATTTATGTTTGACATATACTATCTGAACTTAGATATTCCCTTTCTTCTCCTGGAAAAATTGAGAGCAACAGATCATTGATTTCTTGAACAACTTCATTTTTTGGAGCGAGTATTGCCCTTTCATGAAAGAAACTTGGATTTTTAAAATTTTCCAAAATAGAAGGATATACAAACTCGATTAACTCAGAAATTGGATCTGATGAATCTTTAATTAGAAGATCTTCCGGTATCTCAATCATTACTTCACCGTCATTCATATCACCCACATTACCTTCCCCTATATCCAAAAGCCATTGTGCAAACATCTTAGTTTGTTCGATATCAACTGAATCATTTCTGCAAGTCAACCTTAGATTTTTTGTCAATTTAAGCACCATGCAGTTTGTCCAAATATAAGATGAACTTAAAGAAGAATTTACAATCTGTTGTCTACTTCCGTTTGAGACAACCGGAAGTATTTGCCAAAAATCTCCTCCAAAAACAATAACTTTTCCACCAAATGGTATGTTGGATGATGTTCCAGATGTAGATGTAAAAATGTCTTTTAAGGATCTATCCAAAGCTTCAAATACGTGTATATGTACCATTGGTGCTTCATCCCATATAATAAGCGATGTTTGTTTTAATAAACGTGCAAGATCTAAGATGGAAAAGTTAGCCCGTTTGTACATTGGTGAGTTTCGCAGCCCTACTTTTAAATGTTTACTGTTTTAAGGGGGAAAACTGTTTCACTACACGTTGTTACTTGGGATTAGGGTTACCTGGGTTTACTTTTAGATGCATTAAGTCCCCATTTTAAAGCAATCAATTAGCTTGAATAGCCGATGAGAATTATGAATAGTACTATTTGGGTCGACACCCCCGCCCAGGGTTGGTCACGCCAACCAGACTTGTAGGGTCATTTGGGTGCATAATTAGTCATAGTAGGTGTTCGCATTTGTCACCTGGATACAGGGGAAACAACTAGTCTGATGGTTTTGATTGTGGCTCAGGGTAACTGAAATCTTAACATGTGTACTTGATCATCTGCTGATGGGTACTTTTACATTTTGAAATCTATTTACTTACTTTTATCGAGTCGCAAAACCTGCGTGCTCACCAACTACTTTTATAGTTGACCGTTTTCGAAACATGCTTTTCAGGTAAACAGAATTGAAGCAAATGACTAGTTTGGTGAATTGCCTTTCGGGACTTTCTTTTGGGATTATGACTTGGTTGTTGGTTTTGTAATTGTATTTGGGATGTTGGAATATGTAGACAATTTGTATTTTGGTTTATGCGGTTTGTAAGACACTTTAAATTTCTGGTAAGCATGTAGTGGTTCTTTGAAATATGCAGTGTACCCATTAGCATTCCCTTGCGCCTAAGTGTTCGATGCACCGCTCTCGTCTCACCTTCGTGTTTATGCCTTCGGCGGGGTGTGACATCGCTGTCTGGCTTTATGTGACAAAAAGAATCATCAACTAAATTTAAAGGAATGTGAAACCTGGAGTGTGTTGTCCTACCTCCTGATAGTAAAAGAGATGCAATTCCACTTGAAGCAACATTTAATATAACCTTTTCTTCAGATCTTAGGGAGGCGGATAAGGTCTTCCAAAGATATGTTTCTCCTGTGCCACCATAACCATAAACAAAAAACATGCCTCCTTTGTTCTTGGTAACCGCTGTGATGATTTCTTCAAAATAACTCTTTGTTCATCAGTTTATATACAGGTTAAGAATGAATAAAAGACTTACTATGAAATTAAAAAAAATAGTACAATTTACATGAATCTAGAGTTTGAAACTTTGATTTGCTTCAACTACATGGTAAATTTACTTATACTATAGGTATGAAACTATGAATATAAGACACACATTAAATTACTCTCAAAATGCAGACCAAAAGACCACCTAAAACTATGAAGCAAATTGGAACATACTACAAAATATGCATTAAAATGTGTACAAAAGTTAAAGTATGCATTAAAATGTCTATTTTTATTTGTAAGATAATTTTAAAATTCAACACTAATTTCAGAACCTGCAACAATAACATTTTTAACAGATTCCTAATTTTTCCATCAAACTCATCATTATTCCAATTTATATACATACTAAGTCACTAAAACACATCACTCTTCCATACATAGTAATATTTTCAAAGATTAGTGGAAACAAAACACACACCGAGGAAAAAGAAGCCTAGAACAAAACAAATAAAGGCCAAACGGCTTATCCTTTTCCTAAAGTTATATAGAGGTTAAGAATGAATAAAAGACTTACTATGGAATTAAAAGAATAGTACAATTTACACGAATCTAGAGTTTGAAACTTTGATTTGCTTCAACTGCTTCATAAATTTACTTATAATGTAGGTATGAAACTATGAATATAAGACACACATTAAATTACTCTCAAAATGCAGACCCAAAGACCACCTAAAACTACGAAGCAAATTGGAACATATGATACATTCTCATACTTCATAAACATCAATTTTTGAACATGAAAAACGAAAGAAGATATAACATGAATACACTACCTTGGGTCCATAAGTTGACTGGTATCTATTGCTTGCAAACTCATAGCTTGGATTCTTAAGTTTCAAAGCAGTGGAAGAATGGGTTGAAAGTTTTTGAATAAATGGGTGATATTTATAACCGTTTGATTATAAGAAAAGAGACAAACGTTTATTTTAGGTAACCAAATAGTAAAAAAAAGGGTAATCAGTCTTTGATAGAGACTGCATATATGTTTAGAGGGTTGATTTTGTCTTCTATAGTTGATATAAAAAAAGTGTTAAAAGTAAAAGTCTATTTTCTGATTATTTAAGTTGATATTTTCAAGTTTTACTTAAAAAAAGACCACCAAAAACTGATTTACTTTCTAGGTATGCTGAATTTAACCAAAAGTATAAAGTAAGTTGGTTAGATGGTGATAGCACATAATTTTGGTAAATTATTATCTGCCAGACCCATCAACAATACTCAATTTCAAATTAACCGTAAATGTATAATATTACAGACTGATTACCCCATATTTGAGTATTTGACCATCTGTTAGAGGTTTTTTTCTGAATTTTATTCTGTTAATACTGCGATTATAAAGGGTTATAATAATACTTATAAACAGTATTAACATTATAACAATCAACTGTTATCAACCAAAAAACAATATTGTTAATACTCAAGATTCAACCAAAAAAAACAATGAAAAAATATATTAAAAATAAAGATACAAATGGCGATGATGAGGAATTACTGACATCTTGAAACTAACCTGTTGAGTGGATGTTCTAATCTGGAACGGCAGCAATCAATGGTGGTTGTGGCGGCTAGGGGGTTTAGGGTTGAAGAGGAGAAGATGAAGGGGATGACGGGTGGAGGTGTTCGGTGGGTGAGAGCAGGAAGAAAGGGGATGAGGGTTACCTGAAGATGGTGAAGACGATCTCGATTGACAGTTTAGTGAAAGATGGCAGTGACCGCCGATGGTGGTTGTGGCGTCTAGGGGGTTTAGGGATCTTCACTAAAGGGTGGAAGATGAAAGTGCTAGCCGATGGTGGTTGTCTTGGGTAGGGGGCACCATGTTGAAAGCCAAAGGTAAGTGTAGGGTTTGAAATGTCTGGAGCGTGGAAGATGAAATTAGAAGATGAGATATGGTAAGGTATGGTTTGAATAACTTCCGTTCAAAAAAGACGATCTCGATTGACTTGTTTATAATAATTTTGTTTTTTCTCTAATAACTTCCGTTCATTAATTTATATTAAAAACGGAATGCGCGACTTTTTTTAATTTTTTTTATCAACGTTCAAATTTTATTGAAAACAGAGTTGTATTAAAAATCAAGTACTTTTTTTGTATTGTATGTTATAGCGAGTATGCATTTCGACTTAAGTTTATCTACGCTAACCAGTCGAACCAGTAACGATCATACTCCCGCCGCGTAACGCGGGTGAAAAAACTAGTTATATATATTTTAGCTATAGCTATTTTGTTAAACACTCATATTTTAAATATTTATAACTCAAAAGTACAACTTATAAATAAAATATTCACGGATAAATTTATTTTTTATAACATACTCCAGATAAATTAAGAGTAAACTGTAGTTTTCGTCCCTAAGGTTTGAACAAAAGATCAGGTTTTGTCCACCTGTAACACATTTGATCCCCGATGTTTGATGTTTTAACATTTTGCGTCCCTGGTTCTTAATTGAACGGGTAATGTAGTAATTTAGCATTTGTTCAGCTTTCTTTATAAAATCTTCAATTCAACACCTCGTGTCGTTGTCAACCTCTCAAATTATCAAAATCAAAAGCTACAGTTGCCCATGTGATCCTAACAAACGATCATTACAATGACATCTCATGCACAAGCTTTTGGTCAATCATTTAACTTCACTCATGTTTTATAAGTATGTTATTTAAGTTTTTTTCTTTTTTAACAACAAATATAAAAAAGAAAAACGCTAACAGGAAGCTGGACAAAGTACAAAAAAACGGATAAAAACAAAAACAATTAGCCAAAAACATGGCAAATGCCTCATAACCAACACACCCTCCGGCTAGAAAATAAGTTGTCAATACAAACTCGAGTACACAATGAGAGTCGAGTTGATGTATTAATGTATATTTTCCAGACCGATTACAACATTGGACAGAATTACAGAGTGCTCCTATTCTAGCTTGTGATTTTCCCTTCCATGGTAAAAATCCCCTTTTTCTGGTGGAGAAAACTTTTTATACTTACTCTTGTTGTAGTGGGGCCCCTTGCTTTGGGTTAATATGCCATGTTCCATTTATGCCCTTCTCCGATGGGCTCTCATTCCTTCTAAAGGGTCCCATCCCATAACCGCCTTGATAACGACCTAAACAGGATCCGGGTCGGGCGTGGGGCTTATTCCGGGTCGCTTCGGCCTATACCTCTTCATAAGTAGAAACAAGAACAAAAGGAGCAACACCAGAGAGCCCAGTCTAGGACCAATTTCAATCTATGAGCAATCCAATAGAACAACTTGTTTTAACGTCTTCAAAAATCTTTGTAGAAGAGAAGCTAACTTTGTTAAATGCAAACAAAGTTAATTGTAATAAGAAATCTCCGTTAAAACTCTCATATGCAATACAATACACATAAAAGTTTGATACACGAGTAAAAATAGATACGCACGTTTGTTATAAGTAAATGATTGATTTGTTTCATAAATTCTTTATGATCATCTCCTCTTCTTCTTGACCAACAAACGTGTAGACAACAGTAATCCATGTCCACTAACCACCACATCTATCCCTTGTACCATACTTCTTGCCCAAAAGATGATCGGAGAACGACATAAAATGGTCGTATTTAGTCATCCATCCAACAATCCCCACCGCAACCTTCAGTAGGCCACTGTCTGTCCACATATCATACATTGGGCAACACAGTTAGCTAGTCAAAGTTCAATTTCAACATATATGATTACTCTAAAGTTAAAAAATTTACATGTAAAATGATCCAAATCAATAAGTTAACAACACTTCATCTATATTCTCCATCTTCATTTGAAAACTCAAAATCTTGACCAGTGTTTGAACTTCCTTAATCTCACTTTCTACAAACTCCCCTGCAGTGAACATATGCACCCTTTTATTCAGCTCAATCCAGCTTTGACCTGGAGTTTTGGTCAAACCCCGTGCCCTAGCTGATACTCTGACTTTTGCAGAGTCCTCCCATTGACCAGTTTGAGCATATATATTTGACAATAACATATAATTCCCAGTTTCAGAACTAATCTCAAGTATCTTTGAAACCGAATTTTCATCCCAACTTGTATTCTTATGCATTCTACTCGAGTTCAAAAGAGCACCCCATACACACACATTGGGCACTAAAGGCATCTTTTTTGCAACTTCACTTGCTTCTTGAAAAAGCCCGGCCCGCCCAAGAAGGTCCACCATACAAGCATAGTGTTCAATCTCGGGTTCAATTCCAAACTCGGGTTTCATTTGATTAAATAGCTTACGCCCGTCATTAACTAGGCCTGCATGACTGCAGGCAGAAAGTAATGAAACAAAAGTAACCCCATCAGGCTTATATCCATCACTAATCATTTGTTCAAAGATTTTTAAGGCACTTTCACCAAATCCATGCATTCCATATCCTTTGATCATGGTATTCCATGAGCATAAATCTTTGACCTTTATGTTCTTGAATGTTACATACCCTTCCTTAAGACTACCACATTTTGCATACATATTTATCAACCCGTTAACAACCAATAGATCGGCATTCATTAAGTTTCTAATTACATAAGCATGGATTTCCTTACCGAAAACAATCGTAGATAAATCTGCACAAACTGATAAAACAGTAGATATGGTTATAACATTGGGACTCACTTTTGCAAGCTGCATTTTTTTAAAGAGTTTCAAAGATTCATCCGATCTCCCATTTGAAGCAAATCCACTTATAACAGCACTCCAACTTATCACATTAGGCACGAGATATCTTTCCGAATTCTTCAAGTTTAATAATGTAGAAAAAGCCTCATCACATAGACCAGCTTGAGCATATGATGAAATTAAAGCATTCCAACTCACTAAACTCTTATTTCTCATCTCTGAAAACAGCTTTTCAGCAGGTTCTATAACTCCATGCCTTCCATACGCGCATAAAAGTGAGTTTTTAACAAATAAATAACCCTCAAAACCAGCCGTTGCCACGTATCCATGGAGCTCCTTGACTTTATTTAACAGATAAGAATCGTTACACGCGGATACAGCCACAGCAAGCGATTCAGCAGTAGGGTTGATACCTTTGCTTCTCATCACATTGTATAACCTCAATGTTTCCAGATAGAGACCACATCTAGCATGACTAGACAACAAAGAAGTCCAAGTCACAAGGTTAGGCTCCCATCCATCAAGTTCCATCCTCTTAAACGTCTCACGAGAACCATCGCAATCATAATTAAAAGCAAAACCAGAAACCATAGTGTTCCAAGAAATGTAGTTTCTAACATTCATTTTATCGAACAACTGGCGTGCAACACTCATTTGCCCGAGTTTCCCATACGCAGCCAACAGTTCGTTTGCAACATGAATGTTATCTTGAAATCCTGTTACTAAAGAATGACAATGAACTAAATTACATGAATTCCGATAACCGATCATAGTGCAGGCTCGCACTATCAAAGGGAAAGTAAACTCATCAGCTAAAACTCCGAGATTTTTCATTAGGGCATAAACCCTAAGGGTTTCTCGACATTCTCCATTCGTGACATTAGCTCTTAACATCGAGTTCCAAATAATTGTGTTGTAAAGGCATTCAATTGGGACGGTTTCAAATACTTTTCGAGCATGACAGAGAAGCTCAAATCTGTTATAAGTAGATATGAGCCTTGAAGGCAAGAACACGGTTGACAAGCCTCCAAATTGCACGATTTGGGCGTGTATTTGTTTCAATTGTCTGGAGTTGGTGCATCCTCGGAGAAGGTGATCCAAGTAGTCGAAAACTTCGTTGTGTTTTCTTGGATCAAACTGGATTTGAGCGCTGTATCCATTAGAAATCCAACGGCGAGAAGCTAATGCATATGATACGTGAAGAAGACTCGTCGAATTTGAAGGAGAAACATGAAGCATCAAGCTTGTTGATTTTGAATCGAAAGATGGGGTGGCTTTGTCATCAAATCAAAAGCAAATAAATCTTAAATAATTCTAAAAAATGTCACGGTTCATCATAATATTTTTTTCTTATCTAATTTTTTCTATTTTAAATAAGTTTGAATTTAAAATCTAATTATGTTAATTTTTTTTTAAAAAAAATAATATAAAATTTGAATTCTAATTATTACTTAATTAAGAAAACAAAAAATTTTATTTATTATTTTAGTTTTATAAATATACATTTACGTGTGTGTATGTATATATGTATTAAAAGGTAGAGATGAATTTAAACAATTGATTGATAGTTGATAAAGACGATCAAATTATAAACAAAACAACAAATGTCGTGTACAAAGAATTATTTAGAAATTTATGAATTGTAATTCTAATTTTATTTTTTATTGATGTACGTAATAAAAATACTTCATCTATGTAAATTTATGTACACATTCTAAAATTATATAATTTTATTTTACACATTGTTTTAATTTTTTATACACTTAATTGTACATTCATTTTTCTATTAAACAACCTCATGTAATACATGGGTATATAACCTAGTGAATAATATTTGATGGCAAATGGAAATGTTAATTTTTCGAATAGTTATTTTGTTAGTTATAGTTTTCCTAAAACGATAATTTTGTCATATTTTATAGTTTTCTAATTAAAATTAAGTTTTTAATCAAATATTAAGCTTTTGGTGTTTATAACAGGTAACCAAGTCGAACCGGTATGATGTTGTATCATCTTCTTGTTTCACACCGTTTGATTTTCATTCTATAATAAATTTATTTTACACTAGAATAATAATGTTTCAATTCGATACTTTATTTATAATATACTTTTACTTTAATTATTTGTTTTAGTTGCATTATTGTAGTGTAATTAGATTGACTTGTTGACCAAGGTGAATCATAATTTATATCAAACAAGTTCGGAAGTGCGAAGTACATGCGTGTTTGAGTTTATTATGATTTTAAATATTTAGGAACCACATTGGTTTTTAGGGGCAAACCTCCTAAGTAATAGGGGTTTCAAGAGGGCAACGCCCTTGGCGGGGTCTTAAGGGCAGAAACCTTGGTTGAGAAAATCAATTTGAGAGTTGAAAATTGTTAAAGTTAGTCATCCGGACTAAATTGTTAATCCGGAGTAGATTTAATCATTCAGGGTAAATCTGTTTGCATTTTCTTACATCAGATGAGTCTCAATTTTGGGTTTCATTTTATTTTGATTTTGGTCTGTTATGCTATGTGCTTATTGTAGCTGTAAGTTTCATCACACAATTCATCTGCTATGTGCTTACAGCTAATGTATACAAATGAATAACTCTGGTATATCATCAAGGAGTATATCAATTTTGAGGTATTCATTCCCGAGACTCCCTATCATATCGGATCACTTGGTTGACTCAATTTCTAAAAAAAAAATCAGGTGTATTTTCGATGATTTTACCATATAAAAATCAGGTTATTTTTTTGGTCATTCGATCCATCGTTGACTTTTAATGTTATTTTTTCAAGCCCTATGGGTGTTGTTGTTAGAGGGATTATGTAAGCTCTTTCGTTTATATCATATTCCTTGACTTTGACCTTCTACATATATTGTTAACAAATTTGTGTCCATTTGCCAAGTTGTGTCAGACAGCTGTTTTTGGAGGGAAGAGCTTGGTAACACAAATATTCGAGAAATCGAAGTTTATTATTTTATTGATCATGTCTACAAAAAAAAAACAATAAAATGATTGTTACAGTTTTGACTTTTGAGGTCAAATTCATTACTTAACCATAGTAATCTGATTGGCTTCTGTACCATGAATGAACAAGAGGAAGTTTACCTAACACCTTAACCGTAGTGTCACTAAATCATGCAGTTTTCATTGCCTCTCCCATAAGGAGGAAGAGATGTTATAACCAACAACCCTATTTTATGTGAGGATCTAATTCCACATAAGTTTCTGTATCCCAAAAAATGATGTCGTGTTACCCGGACTGGGACGGGTATACTACTAGTTGGTTTTTATGGGCAAACCTCCTAAGTAATAGGGGTTTCAAGAGGGCAACGCCCTTGGCGGGATCTTAAGGGCAGAAACCCTGGTTGAGAAAATCAATTTGAGAGTTGAAAATTGTTAAAATTAGTCATCCGGACTAAATTGTTAATCCGGAGTAGATTTAATCATTCAAAGTAAATTTGTTCCTACTCTAGAGTATTTTTACTCCTCCGGAGTAGATTTGGTCATCTAGACCAAACTGGTCAACTAGATCAAAATGATACTCTGGAGTAAACTTAGAACAGTTAATTTTCAAATGGTTTTAAATTTAAAAAATAACTGTTTGATAGCAATTACTGATTCCCCAAAATACAAATACGTTGTTTTGGTCATATATCTGGTTCATACAAAAATCATCCGATTTTCATACTCTTGTTCTAGATTTTCTGAGTTTTATCCAATTAAGAAATTCAAGAGAACCATCTAATTGTTTCAATCTGAAAGTGATTATACCACTCACTGAAAATCCTGAATTCTATATACTCAAAACTACATTTATTAGAAATATATGTTCTAAAATTTAATATAAATATGCAAGCTTTTGTACAAACTTGTAAACTGTCCACTAGATCAGTAAACTTCAAACATGCAAGACATTCATTCAACAAAAATGGTACGCCAGTTTCTGAGACATGCTCAGTAAAGATGAGATGAAACATACATACATACTTAAATTGTTCCTTTTCGACAAATTAAGAATGTAACCTAACAAAAAACAGAACATTTTAACAAATAAATATAACTCCAAACACAAAATCAAGAACCATCCAAAGGAAAAACAAAAAAATTGACCAAAATTCTGAAACCAAAAACTTTCAAACTCTCAAGTCTCAACCAAAGCAGACCACACCATTTGCAGCCTTCAATCAAACCTACTGTTGCTTGCATTCAGGAGGTCGCTCACCCTGCTCTCCCGCCGCACCAGCATTTGTGATGCTGCCCTTCTGCAGTTCACACACAGTTCACACAGTGACTAACTTGTAAAATGTTAAATTAAATCGATACAAGATACTAGATGTGGCAAGCTGGGTGGGTCAGACGAGTTGGTAAACAGGTACTCGGTAGTCTTTTATCACAGGTAATACAGTTTGGGCTGACTCACAAACATGATTCTAAAACTGTTTTTTAGTTTATGAATAATTAATATGCTAACATCTAAATATGACTTATAAAAACTAATATTATTAAAATATAATCCAAGCTAAAATAACTTTGGATCACTTTCAAGTTTCACCCATTTTGACCTGTTTTCTTATTAGTTATATTCTTCAGAATATGAAATTTCTCCCACCAAATATTAAAAAAAAACATGAACCAAATAGACATATTTATTAGCGAGCAAGTCAAAATACCACCTCTTGAAAAAACCATAACATGTTCGTATTTTTACTTTCTGTGAAGAGAAGGAAAATTCACCTTTGTTTTTCTCTTACTCTTGCTCTCCTCTTCATCTTCGTCTTCATCATCCTCGTCTTCATCATCATCCATTTCATCCTCATCATCGTCATCATCCTCGCCATCATCGTCGTCTTCTATGCCATCAAACTCATCCTCCTGGGCGGCCTCACCCGTAAACCACGAAACAGCATGGGGTATAATTTTGTCCCGTATGGTTGAACTATGTAACATATAAAACAAACATATTGTTTCATAAAAATAGAGGTGACAACATTGAAAAGTCGAGCAGTTCGGGTTACAATGAGTTAGTTTTTAGTATAAACTCAGAATTGTCTGATTAGGTTGACCCAAACAAAGACTTTTTTGTCCATTTAAAAACCATTGACAATATGTGCTAATTATGATTGCAGAAACGATGTCATTACACAAAATCAAAATCTTTGAACAAAGACAATTTAGAAGGTTTACCCCATTGGCCCTGATCAACACATTCGACTAGTTCCCAAATTTAGCCAACTTTATTTGATCCTTTTGATATAAAACACAACCCAAATGATTCAAAATCGCCAACTAAAAGTATAAATAATATTATACCACTCACCCGATATCATAGTCTTGTTCCATTTGATTCTGAAGTTCTTCAGCCTGCCAATTAAGTTTTCAAAATTAAGTCTATCAATCAAAGTCCTCAAAATGTGCATAAAAAAAATAAAAAAAAATTACCTCTTCTTCATCAATATCATCCTCATCCTCGGGCACTTCTGGAGGATTAAAAAAGTTGAAGAAACTCTCACATTTTTCGGTCTTAGTGATAGGTTTAGCATTCTTTGATCCCTTCTTTGGCTTCTTCTTTAATATCTTTTGTGTCAAGCATTTCCCTGGTAGCCATTCAATATCTGTCCTGTAAAGTATGAAGCATAATATGAGCTTAAGATTGTACCAATGTCTAACTACAATAAGACATGTAAAATAAAATATGTATATAAAAATATAATGGTTACCCTATTGCCTTCTCTAAAATAGGCTCATCATCATCAATCATATGATATACTTTGGTCAACACTGAATTTTTAAAAAACGGGTTGGTATCGAAAAAGAACTCGAGCTTGAAACCCTTGGGGTCGTCTATCCTGCACCACTTGATATCCTTCAGATATTTGAGAGCATCTTCATCTCGTTCTGAAATCTGATGATTATGCCAAAATCAAAATCAATAACTTCTAAAAACAAAAAAACAACAAACATAGCAAATTGTGTAACAAAAATCCAAGTTATTAACAGCGCTGCTACCTCCTCTGCCAATATTTCATTGGTCTTCATTGCAGTTAGCCAAAAATCAGGCACACCCTTATCTGAAATATTGTTTAAAATATTAAATTAGGTTCTTTTACAGATAAAAGAGGCGGAAACCATATAACAAAAGCAGGGTAAGATGAGACGGAAAGTATGTTACCTTCTTTGGTGTCGCCATCTGCCTTTTCAGTTGCAGCTTCATCCTTTAATCCATCAACTTCAACAACACCATTTACTATATCATACCTCTGCAGTTTCAAATCATAACAATTCAGTTTATACAACAATTAAAGCAAACTACAAAAGATTAAACAAGGTTTGCCCGATTTAAACACCATTATCGTGTTCTGTCCATAAACTAGACACACATTCAATGGGAAAAACAAGTAGAAAAGAATTCAACCAGCATGCAATAACTTTAGTATATTATCCCTTGTTTAGCTACAGCCAAATGATCAAAACGTGTTTCCTGTCAAACAATTTGGAGTAAAAAACCTTTGTTTCCAAGATGTCCATTCTCTATATGACTTATCATTCAAGTGAAAACAAATTGTATATATTTGTAATGTTCTAAAGTCACCTGATACACCTCATCAATTCTAACCACCAACGGCTATGTGTGGGATAAATATCAATCTGACCATGATCATATACGCAAATAGGAGAAAATCATATATCCACACCTTTGCATATAGTGGCTCGTACAGTTTCTGGTATTTCAGTTCCAGTGCTGCTCTCTCTTCAAAAAACTTCGCCTCCAACTCATCATGTTCGCTCTGCAGATTATAAATTATCAGAAGCCGATAGCATTTAGCAAAAGAAGTATAAAATATTCCACCATCAAGAATGCATATGCACATAAATAAAAAAAATAAAGAGTGACAAAAGCTGGTGTTTGTACACATGAAATACAACAAAAAGAAAAGGTAATCACACATCTTTAGGCTTTTTCGGATCAAACTTCACATGACTCATGATTATGCATATTATGCCGACTCAAATTTACGATTTTTGTAAGGCGTAATATTTACATCTATAATTCTCTCCCTAAATTTCAGGGTTTGAAGTCTAGAATATAACTTATACTTAAATTAAACTACATTAGATTAATTATAATAGTATTTACTTAGAAAACCAACCACGTGGAACAAAGTAATTAAAGATTACAATGATGTGAGAACTAAAATATTAATAAGTAAATCTAACTAAGCATGATTTAAAATAATAACAGCAATTAACATCTGCAATTAATAATTCATTGTTCTAATTTACCTGAATGTCTCTCAAAACCTCAACTCTCTTCCTAACTGTTGGAGACAAATTCTCAAGAACATCCGAGTGTTGACCAGCCAGATTTTGAAGTTGATTCTGTAAAATCATCCATGAAACAAGGTGAAAACGGATCTACTATCGATCGTTTCCGTCGCAATGAACAACGGTGTCTAACAGATGAAAATACATAAAAAAACTGATGAACGATCGAAAATTATCAAACCTTTAGAGCGTTCACTAGTCCAGCACGATCCACCTCGCTAAGAGCTACGAAATCAACCAAAACGATACAGTAAATTACAAGCTAATCTTACAAGGAAGCAAGACCGGTGAGTTGAACATACCTGCGGCGGCGGCCGGTAGAGAGGCACTGAGATCGGACATATCTAGCTGCTCTTTCTTGTTGTTGCCCATGGCGGGGAACGGGGGAAGAGTGATAGAAACCCTAGCGAAAACCCGAAGTTGAATAGCAAACCCCGTATCAAAGTGGTTTTGCCTTGGAGGCAAGCTCTGACCTAATATATAAACGGCAAAATGTGATTAAATTTTTTTCATATAATAGGAAAATATAGAAAAATTATCAAAGTTTGTATATTTATACTTACTAAATAAATAAATTAATTTTCTGTTACGTTATAATTAGCTCAATATTATTTTTAATGTTTATTTTTTTATTACTAGAAATTTAATATTATTATTTTCTAAATTTGCATTACTATTTAATATTTTCTTTATCACTTGATGTAGCTGAGATGAGGATGTTGAGGTGGATGTGTGGACATACAAGAAAGGACCGAATAAGAAATGAAGTTGTTCGGAAGAGATTGGGAGTCACATGTATCTCAGATAAGATAAGAGAAGGAAGATTGAGATGGTTTGGACATGTCAAGAGGAGACAGAGCACAGATCCAGTGAGAACGGTGGAAACTCTCGTTGTAGAGGGGAAAAGGAGCAGGGGGAGACCGAAATTAACGTGGGATGAGAGGATTAGGCTTGATTTGCTAGATTTACACCTCTCAGATGACATGATCAATGATAGGATTTCATTGAGACGTCGTATTAGGGTTTTAGGATGAGTGACCCGTTGTGTGGGAAAGTAGAGTTATTTAGCAAAGATTTTGCGTATGTCTTGTTTCTTGTAGGTGTGTTGTGTTTCTTGTGACTAATATACTCTAGTCATACACTGCTAATTGTTAGATTACTGTTAGATTTATTTTACTTTATTACTCATTAATTTTATTTATATTTTTATCTTTTTCTTTCCCATGGAGCCGGGGGTCTAAAAGGGAGCAGCCTCTCTATCCCTTGGGATAGGGGTAAGGTTTGCCCTCATCACACCCTCCCCAAACCCTACTAATAGCGTTAGCTATGTGTGGGATTATACTGGGTACGTTTGGTTTGGTTTGGTTTGGTTTATCATTTTTAAATATTTATTATTAATTATTTAATAAGACTATTTAAAACATCCCAAATTAATATAGAAGACACTTATGTAACCGCTTACCTAACTCTAAGGGGTGTTTTGATGTGCTTTTGAAATTGAGTTGTTGGCTTTTTGAAAAGCTAATAAGTCAATACGTCATTTTCAAAATCAAGGATTTCTTGGCTTTTTATAATGGCTTATTGACTTATTGGCTTTTTCAAAAAAAAAAATGCTATTTTTTTTTACTTATTGGTTTTTTGAAAAAGCCAATAAATCAATAAACATTTTCCCACCACACTCTCAAACACCCTCTTATTATATATACAAATTACCTTACCTAAGCGGTTACATAAGTGTTTTTGACTTCACACTTTCCTCTACACTCCATATTTTCCTCTATAAAAAAACAATAACCGTGACATAACCATCCCAAATTGTTTTAAATAGTTTTGTTCATGATTATTATTATTATTATTTTGCATATTTTCTAGTTTTCAGTTAGGTGCGTTCCAAACCCAAAAAAATCAAAACTAGCCTAATGTCATAGACAAAATGTTCGAAGATCGTTTTGCTATGTTTATACTTGAACGCTTGGGTTTGTTGGCTAGTCCGGACTTCATCAGGCACAACCTCAGTAGGATAGACGACGTGAACATGCCTAGATGTGCTTGCACACTGAACTCATCATTGGTCGCGAGCTGTTGTCGATTGCCTGATAAGTCCAAGGCAGGACGAAACTAGTAGACACTGGTCATAAGCGGGATGAATTGGCTGGCCCTGGGCCAACCCAGAGCGCCACACAGAGTCTCGAAATATGACCCCGTGACAAGTGGTATCAGAGCGGGTCGATCCTCGGATACTTTTGAACGTGACTTATCCCATATGTTTACGCAATGGTGGTGAGAGAACACCAAATGGGAAACGCTTCAGCAATGGTCTTTGTAAGCTACGGGTATGAGATCGTGAGCTTCGCTTTAGTCTAGTTACATTGAAGCCCGCAGTGATCAAGTTCAGCAACCTATGGTCCAGCAGTGCTGTAACCAAGTTAAGATTGCTACAACCTTCAGGTCCAAATACTAAAACTATTTGCGAACAACGGCGCCACCTAAAGTCACGTTCTTGAGAATTTGTAGCTTTTTAACTATTGTTACTATTATTATTATTACGTTAATGAAAACACCAACTAACTTTCACATCCAATAGAACGACAAATTCGATAACTATATTTTGTAATAATGTTACCGTATCTTTTTGGGCATGCTACGACATTATATTTTCATTACATGAGACACCTTTTACGTGATTAAATATAATAATATTATTATAATTTTTTTTACTTTGTAAAGTGCATATTTTCCCGCTACATAATTTGCTATTTCTTAATACATATATTATCACACGTTGTAAGACTGAATGTAATGGTTGGGTGAGAGGAAGGGCGTGGTGTCACCTCACCCACCACGGGCGTGAAACACCACGCCAGACCCGAGTGAGTGGGGCGTGGTGGGGGGAAGGTGAGGGTGCTAACGGACGTGAGGGCAAGGAGAGAGACACACACACACACACTCACTCACTTATTTTAGCCATCTCTTTCTCTCACAAACACATACTAACAAGCTGGTCACCTTACCATTACACACCTGGGTGAGGGTGAGGGAAGCCATGGTCTACGTGGCGCCTTCGTGGTATTGAAAATCCACCACCTTGACCCCACCACTACACATAGTCTAATACAGGCTATTATATATGTTTTTTTTTACATATTTTCCTCTATTAAACTTCTAAATTACATATACCCCCAACCCCTAACTTTAATTACATATTCCCCCAATTAACTTAAGACTACCCAATTGCCCCTCACAAATATTTAAGAAGGGGATGTATATAAATAGTACTTTATTTGGTTCATTAAGGGTAAAATGGTAATAAAATAAGTTATTTTAAATGAATTGGATAAATATGTAATATATAGGTTTTAGGAAGGGAAATATGTAATTAAATTTTAGGGTTGGATAAATATGTAATAAAGAAACTTAGGAAGGGGATATATGTAAATGCCCATTATATATTGAACATTTCCGGATAACTCCCCCTTTATATTTAGCTTTTCTTCACAACTCCCCCTTTTATCTTTCTAGAACACCATTAAGCCCCCCGACTTCCAATCCTCAACCAAACAGTTGAAAAAATGTTATCCGCATGTAGATTGACTAGATAGGAAATGCATCGAAGTGCGTGAGAACATTGGCACAACAACGCTATGGTGAGCCTGGTCAGAGGGGCCAATTACGCGGCCATGGCAGCAAGCTTTTGCCCTTCACTCCCCCAACACTTCAAACCAATACCCATCATCAAATTCCCCCAATCTTCTTCCTCTTTCAAAGTATTTTCTTCTCAATCTTCCGCAGGTAACTTTTCCGTGTTCAATTTCATTCGATTTGTTTCCGTATAGTTCTCACTAGTATTAGGGTTTGATTATTTGAACAAAGTTAGATGATAATACTGGTACTATGAATAATTTCAATGTGGAAGATAAGATTCTTGAGACTGTTGGTTATTGGTTACAGTCTCTAGATTAAGATTTTCATTTAAAATTACAGTGTTTGATGAATCAGCTCATAATGCAGCCATTGTTATATCATTTTGAACATCTGTAGATGGGATTTTATACTAGCATAGAGGGTTTTGATTATGTAAAAAATGGTACATGTAACATGTAATGTGTTTTTCAACATTGTTTGTGTGTAAATATTTCATGACTGTAAAATTTCACGCTATCGTGACGATAATAACGAATGGAATTACAACCCACTTGCACAATGTCACATTGGGTATTAGTATTACTAAGTGGTTTAATGCCATTTCTTGTGGGATTCTCTCGTGCGTGTTTTACTCATTATTTTTTCTTTTGTATAGCAGATGAAATTCCTACACGTGTGGGCTTTCTTGGTCTTGGAATTATGGGTTCCCCAATGGCACAAAATCTCATAAAAGCCGGGTAGGAGTCGATTTTCTGCTTAATAATATGCTTGTCAGTTCTATATAAATTCTGGTTTTATAATGTTAATTGTTTTTTTGGCGTCATGCTTTATGGTATATATCTAGCCAAAATATCATGTTCTAATGATTCATTATCATATATTTTTCTCTTTATAATATTTTGTCGGCTTGGTGTAGATGTGATGTGACTGTTTGGAATAGGACCAAGAGCAAATGTGATCCTCTTATTGATCTTGGCGCAAAGTAAGTTTTTATGAGCTAATTTTAACAGCTTTGTAGCACGGTTATTATTTGGGTTTGTTCAAAATTCAAACAAAGTGTTTTAGTTTTAATTGAAATATTATTTGGTTTTGTATATAATCAATTAATCATGCTCTTTTGGTTATGAGGATCTATAAATGGTTACTAAAACTATCCGACTTTTGAAAACCATTATAAAAACCATTCAACTTTATCAGCATGCTACATGTTTTCTAGTTGATATTACTTTGAATTATCAATTTAGAAGAGTACACTGGTTTTAGTAACGATTTCAAAGTCCAGTGACCCAATTAGAAATGAAGTGAGTTTATGTTGCTATTTATTGCAAATTTCTCGTTTCTAAAAAATATATTTCTAACAAAGTGGGAGTTCTTCACATTGTGATCAATAACCATACACACAATAACTGCTGTAGGAAATTAAAAATAAAAAAATTGGATGATTATTGCGACATAAAGAATCAAACGGAGATAATCAGGCACTTAAAGTTAGAAATAGTTATGCAATTTAACATTTATTTTAGTAATTAGTTTTCTTACATCAGCTTTTCAATTGCTCCTCCAAATTCATTATTTTAACCCTGTAATAACCAGAAAACAATTTTTTAAAGGATCAACCCTTGTCCTAAATTTCAAGAAAATTTGTTTCAAGTTCCTTGTTTTGTATATGCAGATATAAACCATCTCCCGGGGAAGTAGCAGCATCTTGTGATGTTACATTTGCCATGCTTGCTGATCCTGAAAGTGCAGTGAGTATGTCATATTATAATGTTTTTTTGGATAATATAAGGCCATGGTGGATAATTGTGGTAGCTTTTACAATCAGTTGGTTGTTGCTTGTGGAGAAGACGGAGCTGCCAGTGGAATGAGTCCAGGAAAAGGGTATATATTCCTCTTGCACGGGAATAAAATTACTTAACTATCTATTGTTTAGATGAGTATGGAATAATTTATAAGGAAAACTAATTTTCGTCACAACAAAAGTTTGCTACTTAGAATTTGAGTGTGATTTTATATGATGAGAGGTACGTGGAAAAATGGGTGGGCTTAGTTCCGGTCAAAATGGGTTGTGTTAGGTTGGGTGGGAGGTTGACCCACCAAACTTTTTTGTCTACACTTTTTGTTAAATATTATTACTAAAACTACCATATTAAAATAATAATTATCTAGATTATTTATAAAGCGATTGAGAGTAGGTTGTAAGCATTTGAATATTCTTTGGGTGACGTTTGACCCATTTGACCATTTTCAGGTAAATGGGTCAAAATCTCCACCTCAAACACCATGTCCTATGACGATTGCAACACTTGATTGAACCACCTAGTTTAAAGCAATCATTAGACTTTTTGTGAAATATCAAAAATGCATCTCAATGAAGACATAAATACTTAGTAGATGAATCTTATGGACCAAAATTGTACTAATATGTGTTCTCATACATATAGCAAAAAAGTAATATCATGATGAAACCTTGCTAAAGAAAAGAGAATGTTGCATTTCGTTCGAGACAACTTTATGAAGGTTGATATTTTAATATGCATTCGCTCTTTAAATGGATTAATTTTAGGTATGTAGATGTGTCAACCGTTGATGGGCCCACATCCAAGTTAATAAATGAACAAATAAAAGAAACTGGAGCATTATTTTTGGAGGTGACTAATTCTCTTCTATTTTTTCTTTAAACACCTGTAAATTTTATATTTATAATTTCATCATACACGGTAAAATAAAGGAATTTGTTCCATTGGTTTAGGCTCCAGTTTCAGGGTCTAAGAAGCCCGCAGAGGATGGACAGCTAATATTCCTCACTGCAGGTAGAATTTATGACCTCAAGTTATTAACTTTAACCTTGGTTTAGAAACTTTTTTTGTTGATAACCGTTGTTTGGATACTTGAAGCACATACATGCCCTTTTTCCAGGTGCCAAATCTTTATACGAAAAAGTTTCTCCCTTCTTGGACATTATGGGAAAGGTACCCCATTTTTTCTTATTTTAGTTTAATTTGAACCCGTCTCAGTAGCAGAGCCAGAAAATCATTCAGAATGGCGGAAATTTACAATTTTAGAGTTAGTTTCACAAATAGTCCCTGTGGTTTGGGGTCTCAGTATAATAAGTTGCAACTTTGGTATCCAATGTTCTCAATCGTATCATGCTTGGGTTCTAACACTAATTCCATTAAAAAATCTGTTAAGTTTGTGTGAAATGACCAAAATACCCTTTTGAAAAACTACATGGACTATTTAAGTAGTTTACTCAAACAATAAAAAATGAAAAAATAAAATTAAAACCCAGCTTGTTACAAAATGGTCCCTATGGTATAATAGTCAAAGGGCAAAAAAGTCATTTTACATAAAAGTTAACAGCAACTTTAACGGAAGTTAGTGTTAGATCCCGAATTTGTTACAAAATGAAAACCGCATAACCCATACATGCAATATTTTAAACTTAGACCCCAAAGGTGTGACTAGGCCTAACCAGAGGGACTATTTTTGTAACTAAATCACACATTTATTATAATTTCTCTTTTGGGATGTGGTAAAAGTTCTTTAATTTATGATTTCATTAAACTTTTTTAAGCATCTGTATTAATTGCAATAATTCGAGATGGGCCTACTGATCCAACCCCACCATGCTTCAGCTGGTTAGAATCTATTTTTTAAGAAACCAATCGATGTTTCTGCTTTTACTCCAGTCAAGATTTTACCTAGGAGACGTTGGAAACGGAGCGGCAATGAAACTTGTTGTAAACATGATCATGGGAAGGTTGTGCAATTTCATATTTTCTTCATTTTTCGTGTTTAGCACTTTGTTTCTTTGTGTATTAAGTTTATTTTTTTTTATTTAATACCACTTGCAGCATGATGACATCTTTTGCTGAAGGACTACTGCTTAGTGAGAAAGTAGGACTTGATCCAAGTGTGGTTGTGGAGGTACTCTGAATTTAACTCATTTTAACTAACCTTTTTTTTTCAACCCATGTATATGTAATAATGTGTCAATTTGGGATTTGGGTTGGATTTTATTTCTAACCATTTCGGTGGTATAATTAAAAAAACTTAGCAGGAAAGTAAATGGGTCAACCAGGCTTTATTAAAAGATGGATCAATATTTTACTAATAGTTAATATACTCGCATTTAATATGTAAGTTTGTTGTGAAATACATAAAAAAAAAATAAAAAACAAAACATGTCGCTGTCTTTAAGTTTTACCTGTTTGGCCCAACTCTGTTTTGACATGTTCCACGACCGGACCGTTTTTCCAAAAAGATTCAACCTCCATTACTTTGATTACGCAATAAACAATCTCTTTGACCAAACATAAGCAACCATATTTAAAGTTGAAATTCATTTTTTTTTGCAGGTGATCTCACAGGGTGCCATTAGTGCACCAATGTTCTCACTGAAAGGCCCTTCAATGGTGCAATCCAAATACCCTACTGCTTTTCCCTTGAAGCATCAGCAAAAGGTATAGTTTCCCTTCTTTTTTCTCCGAAAATCCACTGAAATCGAATGTGCGATGTTTTAGAAATACAGGATCGGCTAATGATCTGATTTGACACAACCCTAAATGGATCATGGTCTGACCCATGACCAACTAATCTAAATGGATGGATCATAACCCAGATTGACTCATTTGATATTTAGCATTTTGAAAGTGATAATGATTCATGTAACATGACTAGGGCTGCAAACGAACCGTTGTTCGTGTTTGTTCATTAAGGAAATTTCATGTTCACGAACACTAACCGAACGAGATTTCCTGTTCGTGTTCGTCCATTAAAGAAATTTCCTGTTTACGGACACTAACCGAACGAAATTTCATGTTTGTGTTCGTTCATTAAGGAAATGAACACGTTCGTGTTCTCCCGGCAATTCTATGTAACGACAGATACAAATGAACGCAAACGAAACGATCGTTCATGAACACAAACGAACACAAATTCATTTGAGAATAAAATCAACATTTTCATCTCAGATTAACATTACATAAAAAATCCACCAAAAATGAATATGAAGTACTTGACAATTGACATAATTATCTCCACATATTTGACATAATTATCATAAACACAATTAACAAATATCTTTAATTGATAAAATATAAAAACCATTAAAGACCGAATGAACATGAACGAACATAAATGAACACATTACCGAACGGTCACGAACATAAATGAATGAACGCGGCCTCTGTTCATGTTCGTTCATTTAACTAAACGAACATAATTCCTTGTTCATGCTCGTTCATTTATTAAACGAACGAACATAAACGAACTTCCCGCTGAACAGTTCACGAATTGTTCGCTGAACGTTTGGTTCGTTTGCAGCCCTAGACATGACCCCTAAATAACCATATAATCAGAATCAGTTTAACTATAGTTTAACTATACCCACACACTAGAAATTGATCATCTACTCCTTGAAAACTCAATATTCAGATAATCATTTTCAAACACTCCCTTATTTTAGTTATGGGCTTGTGTTTGCAGGATATGAGGCTTGCTTTGGGTTTAGCTGAATCTGTGTCTCAATCAACACCAATTGCAGCAGCTGCAAATGAGCTTTACAAGGTGGCTAAGGCCCATGGTTTAAGTGACAGCGACTTTTCAGCAGTTATCGAAGCGCTTAAAGTCAAACTAAAAGATTAAAAATGATGACACCACTTGACATTTTCTTGGCCTTTTTCAGTAGCAATCGTCTCCCTGCTCATGGGTTCGGTATGCCATATTCCTGTATTTTTTGAATGATCTTTTTATTGAAACCGATAAGATACTATGATCGATGTATACGCTCCTCGTTGAACATGAAAATTGTGGCATTATGAACTTTTATGTATTAGTCTTGGGTTATATGTTAGTTTATGTGGTTGTTAATATCCCCATATTTATTTTAAGATCTTACGGTATTACATTTGTGTTAAAAAAACGTGAAAGGGGAAAAACTACTAAAGGGAAACCAAGTACTAGCAAAAGAAATCATGGAGTTTAAAGCAATGGAACAATGGTGTATGAAAACATATAATCATCAGTTAAGTTTTTAAAATAAATTTCATCTTGTAATTAAGCTCGACTAGTTTACAAATATTCACAAACTAAATAATCATTTCAAAAAATATTTACTTTTAGCTAACAAATATTTTATTTAAAATAGTTATTTATCAAATAAAACTAATTACTAGTAAGGTTTTCTAAAATTAATAAATTTTATAATCTATAAACTCTAGAGGGAATTTTGCATGTGACCATCCTTCGGCGTGAGGATAAGTATCTGGTTATCGTCGAAGAAGAATGCATATATCGATGAATGTTTAAAGAAATTGCATACCTCGGTTTACATAAGGTCATCAACATTTATACTAGATATGTTACATGTCATTGTCATGGAGGAGGTGGGCCCTCGCAGGGGCATAACCGAGTTGATGTTGACATCTTCGACTTAGGTCTAAGACACATGTAATGATGATGAACTAGTGTAATGACGAGTGAAATTTTCAGTTTTGGTTGTAACAATGAAACAAATGTTAGCCTCACCACATAGAGAAGGAGGCTTTCATTTGTGTTCCGACTCTAATACGAGAATAAGCAACATTTGAGAGAGAAAAGATACTGTAGTCAATGCTTATAGTAAGCGTGTCGTAATAAATAAGAGCATACATCATTTGTCTATAGATCGTCGGTTTTATGTTGGTTAACAGTGAGAGACCATCATAACATTTGATGCAATGTCACATCCTATGTTACAACTCTTTTGGCTACAAGGATTTTATTTGCCATCCTCGTATTTAATGCATCATAGATACAATCACATCACATTAACTGATCATATAGCTTTATTTGAGGGGCATCATTATAGTCGGTTACTTGGATACTTGTAGTATGGGACTTATCTGTTGTGTCTTTGCAAGAGTTCACTGATCTAGGTATACCCATCTAGAAGTCGGAGGTCCAGACGTGACCGTGGTTAGTTTTTCAAGAATTTTGCTATGTATAATTAGACCTCTATCGTCCACGCTAGTTCAATGTCTGCCATATCCGACCCCTCTATCCTCGTTTTTCATGAAAGTGAACGCTCTCCTCCTCCTCTCACACACCTCGTCCGTGGACGACTCGTATTTCTCCCATTGAAGTTGTTCTCAACATTATATATATATATATTTCCCATGGGGATGAATAGTGCTTTTTTTTTCCATTTTTTTTTCATTTTTCTTACAAAAGGTTTTTTTTTTTTTTTTACATTTTTTTTTTCATTTTTCTTACAAAAGTTTTTTTTTTATAAACTGGCCACTAAAGTTCAAAACAGGCTTTAATTTTTTTTCCTTTACTCAAAACTCTGTTTTTTTATAGATTTGCCACATAAGTTCAATAAACTTTCGTTCGTTAACTTTTTTCAAAATACGGGTGCGCAGTTGTTTTTTTTGTCAACGTTCTGACATAAATTTGTTTTAAAACGGAGTTGTATTCAAAATCGATTTTTTTTATCGTTGCCTGTATCGAGTGCCGTTACCGTTGTGGTACCATGATGGACCGAACATATTATGGGCGAACAACATCATTGTCGATATTGGTATTATCGATTCGCCTCCCATGGGGATGAATAGTAGTTTTTTTTTTTTCATTTTTTTTAAATTTTTCTTACAAATTTTTTTTTATAAACTGGCCACTAAAGTTCAAAACAGGCTTTAATTTTTTTTTCTTTACTCAAAACTCTGTTTTTTTATAGATTTGCCACATAGGTTCAATAAACTTTCGTTCGTTAACTTTTTTCAAAATACGGGTGCGCAGTTGTTTTTTTGTCAACGTTCTGACATAAATTTGTTTTAAAACGGAGTTGTATTCAAAATCGATTTTTTTTTATCGTTGCCTGTATCGAGGGCCGTTACCGTTGTGGTACCATGATGAACCGAACATATTATGGGCGAACAACATCATTGTCGATACTGGTATTATCGATTCGCCTTATGGTTTTCGACGAACCGAACCGGTAATTTTTTTAATTTGTTTTCCCCTTTTTTATTATTTAGTTTTATGTTTCATTTCTATTAACATTATTTTTACCGTTGTGCCTATGCTTTTGTTTAAATTTTATTAACGATGGGCCACACAACGTTATCTATGATAACTTTCGTTCGTTATGTTTTTTTAAATAACGGAATGCGCCATTTTCTTAATAATTTCTTTTGTTAACGTTCTGGTTTAAATTTTATTGGAGACAAAGTTGTATTCAACTTCGAGTGTTTTTGGGTATCGTACGTTATAACGAGTTTGCGATTCCACGCAAACGAGCCAAAACAAAAGTTTTTTTTTATTTATTTTTTTCATATTTTTTTTCATTTTTCTTACAAAAGTTTTTTTTTATAAACTGGCCACTAAAGTTCAAAACAAGCTTTAATTTTTTTTTTCTTTACTCAAAACTCTGTTTTTTATAGATTTGTCACATAAGTTCAATAAACTTTCGTTCGTTAACTTTTTTCAAAATACGGGTGCGCAGTTGTTTTTTTTTGTCAACGTTCTGACATAAATTTGTTTTAAAACGGAGTTGTATTCAAAATCGATTTTTTTTATCGTTGCCTGTATCGAGTGCCGTTACCATTGTGGTACCATGATGAACCGAACATATTATGGGCGAACAACATCATTGTCGATATTGGTATTATCGATTCGCCTCCCATGGGGATGAATAGTAGTTTTTTTTTTTCATTTTTTTTTAATTTTTCTTACAAAAGTTTTTTTTATAAACTGGCCACTAAAGTTCAAAACAGGTTTTAATTTTTTTTTTCTTTACTCAAAACTCTGTTTTTGTATAGATTTGCCACATAAGTTCAATAAACTTTCGTTCGTTAACTTTTTTCAAAATACGGGTGCGCAGTTGTTTTTTTTTTTTCAACGTTCTGACATAAATTTGTTTTAAAACGGAGTCGTATTCAAAATCGATTTTTTTTATCGTTGCTTGTATCGAGGGCCGTTACCATTGTGGTACCATGATGAACCGAACATATTATGGGCGAACAACATCATTGTCGATATTGGTATTATCGATTCGCCTTATGGTTTTCGACGAACCGAACCGGTAATTTTTTTAATTTGTTTTCCCCTTTTTTATTATTTATTTTATGTTTCATTTCTATTAACATTATTTTTACCGTTGTGCCTATGCTTTTGTTTAAATTTTATTAACGATGGGCCACACAACGTTATCTATGATAACTTTCGTTCGTTATGTTTTTTTAAATAACGGAATGCGCCGTTTTCTTAATAATTTCTTTTGTTAACGTTCTGGTTTAAATTTTATTGGAGACAAAGTTGTATTCAACTTCGAGTGTTTTTGGGTATCGTACGTTATAACGAGTTTGCGATTCCACGCAAACGAGCCATACCAATAATGACCAGACTCCCGCCGCGAAGCGCGGGAGGTAAAAACTAGTTTGAAATGAAGATTGAAAAAAAAATGTGGGCGAGAATGAAGAAAGTGTAAATAAGTCTTCATTTTGTTATTGATTGATTAATGCTCACTGTAGCTCTCTCTCTCTCTCTCTCTCTCTCTCTCTCTCTCATACAGTAGTGGTACCCCATTTAAGCCTCTCTCTCTCTCTCTGTACATCTCCATCGCCATTTTAATATACACGCCGTTTGAATCGCTCTATCCATTCTTCCCTTCTATCATCAATCATACCTTTCTCCCTTCCTCCTTTCTCTTTCCCCCTTTCTCTCTCTCTCTCTCTCTCTCTCTCTAGGGTTTCGTTCCCCTAATCCATTTTTAAAAGGAACAATGAGTACTCCTGGCATGAAGAACAGCTTCTTGCCTCCAGGCTTGGTTTCGAATCTACAAGATGTTCTCAAGAAGAAAGCGAACACTGCTCCCGTACAACACGATGATGACGACAACAAATCGAATAATAAAAAGGAAGAAGAAGAAGAATCTGCCGTTCAATCTTCTTCTTCTGCTAGTACTGATGATTATGATCCTTCGAAGCCTGTGATATTTGTTACGAACAGTGAGGGGATCGATTCCCCTGGTCTCACGTCTCTCGTTGAAGCCCTTGTTCGTGAAGGTCTCTATAATGTCAGTGTCTGCGCCCCTCAACTGTAATTTTCTTCCCTTTTACATTATTTCGTACTCTGAATTGCCTGTATATTGATTTGTTTTTATTGGTTTTGATTCATGTTAGAAGATAGATTAGAGTTAAACTTCTCAAATAACTTTAGATGAAAACATAAAGATTGAACTATTACATGAGCTGTGGGAGTTCTAAACTTGACACTTTTTGCTAAAATTTTGAAATAACAAACTGATTGACAACTCATGAAATTAACATCATAAATAGACTAGGAAATCATGCTAATCATTGATTTACACGTTTTAAGCTAAAAAGGAAATGATTGAAAACTAAGAAATTTGGGGAAAACCTTTGATTGACGAAATCCGAGCTTGTCAAGACCTTTCCGTCCACTAGACCATTTTAAATTTGGGTCATTTTTGCCCTGTTTTCCCTGTATAGCTGGTCTTGGTAGGTGTCCATTAACTCTTGGACCAGTTCCTCATCAGAAGAAGAAACTAGATTCTGCTTGTTTGATTGTTTATGGCAATATTGGGTTGGGAATTTGAAAGTGATAATATCATATTCTGATAACGACTCCTATCAGATGATCACTTTTCAAGATTTATGGATGAAATCTTGAGGTTTGTTGCCAATTTGTATTCGGTTTGCAGGGATAAAACATTTTCTGGTCACTCATTTACACACCAAGAATCGATTTCTGTAAGCACTGCTGAAATCAAAGGTGCCACTGCTTATGAGGTTTCTGGTGAGCTCAGTTTTCTTTCTCAGTGATTACTGGACACCTGTTTGGTTTTTCTCAATCTGAATGTAACAATAATATGCTAACATAACCATTCAGTGAGTCTATAACTAATTGCCAACAAGTTCCCCATCAATTTAATGACGGTGAAGCATGGTTCTTATTAGATTCTTAAACCGAAGTTTTTTGCAATTTGTTCGTGTAGGTACACCTGTGGATTGTGTTTCATTAGCATTATCTGGGGCATTGTTTGCATGGTCAAAGCCTCTTATGGTATGTTTTTTTGGTTTTTATAGGTGTCATCGATCATAATACTCTAAGCAAATTTTGAATTTAGTTTTGCAATTTGTCATGACAAACAGGTGATTGTTGGAGTTAACAAAGGTCCAAGCTGTGGCCATGATATGTAAGAAGTTTTTCTTGGTCAAACATTAATTATTGTTTAACTGCCAATGAGTTATTTGTAGCCGATAAATTTATATTGTTATAATCATACAGGTTTTTGTCAAGTGCTGTGGCTGGAGCTAGACAAGCCTTAACTAGTGGGGTGCCATCTTTATCAATCTCTTTAAACTGGTAACTTATGCTTTAACTTCTGTTATTGTTAGTTCTTGTGCAGTAAGAACATTTAATAAATTGAACAAAATGTTAATCTGTTTCAGGAAGAAAGGTGAAAGTCAAGAAAGTCACTTTAAGGATGCAGTCTCAGTTTGTTTACCAGTAATAAAAGCAGCCATAAGAGATGTAGAGAAAGGGGCTTTTCTTAAAAGTTCTTCATTACATATAACGGTTCCTACATCCCCTACAGAAAACAAGGTTTTTCTCATTTTAAACCACATGCTTTATAGCCAATTTCATGACCACAAATGTGTGTAACTTTTCCATGGTTAATGCAAATGTGTAAATTAATAGTTTTTGACACACTCATGAATGTGTAAAATATTTCATGTTTAATCTGTATAAGTATTGGGAAATATTAGAAACTCTACACACTCATAAGTGCATAGAAATAACAAAGGCTCCTGAATTTGTAGGTTGTGAAAAGACACTTGAAAGCATGAAGATTAAAAAAACATGCTTAAAATGTATGGAAATTTAAGCCATTTGTTTGTGCATGAGTGCGGAATTTTAGCCAACATTTTGAAGTGCTGATAGTTAGAAGCAACTTGTCATGATACATTTCTCCACACAAGCTCATAGTTCTAAACATTTTTTAAAAGTTTGAATATGCCAAAGAGAACTTGTAAATTAATCAATTTGTAGCATTTGCTTGTTAACTTCACAATTCTTTTTTTAGATTCTTGATAAGCGTTCCCTGATTTTTAGTACATCCTGTAAAATATTTTTTTTATGGGCGTGCATATTCTTGTCGAAATCCTTGATTCAATTTTTTAAAATTTATAATGATTTTATTAGGCTATGAAATTCTATTACAGTTAATGATACAAAATTAAACTTTTTCACCCCTTGTTTGTGATGTGTTGCATTTGCAGGGATTCAAGTTAACCAAACAAAGTTTATGGAGATCCAAACCCATTTGGCAAGCAATTCCAGCCAATAGGAACCCTTCAGCAGCCCGTTTTATGGCCAATCAACCAGGCATGGGTTTGCAACTTGCACAGCTAGGTCGAGATGCATCTGCAGCAGTAAGTAGTTCATACTGAAGTTTTTTTTATTTTTTTATTTATATATATTGGAAATTCACTTTGCATCTTTTGTTTGATTGTTTTATTGTGTTTTATGTATAAGGGTGCTGCAAGGCGTTTAAACTCACAAAAGAAAAGCTTGGAAATTGTTGAATCAGTTGGGGTATCCGGGAAAGTCGACCTCATCAGAACAGTGAAATACTTCAGGCTAGAGGTAGGTAAACTGACTGGGTGGCGCCAGGTTGACCTGTAAACAGTCTGTTTAAATAATTAGTTTGTTATTTAGGATTACAAAAACAATATTGTTACAATGATAATTTAAACATTTGAATGATAATAGACTTTGGGCGATATTCAACCAGTTTAGCTAATTTTTTATTTGACCCGTTTGAGATAAACACAGCCTTGTTATTGGTCTTATGAAAATAATAGAAGCATGTAATTGTGATGCAGTTTCAAGACAGCAACCAGGAAGAGACAGATGAGAATCTTGATTTCAGAGCCCTTGAGAACGGATTTGTAAGTATATCAGTTTATAATTAATTTTGGAAAATACTTGTATTTGATATTTAAATTCAACTAGACCCTTGTTACATGAAAAATATTGGAAGAATATTGCCTTTGATTTATTAATATTTTCGACATTATTATTAATAATTTTAAAGCACAACCGTGATGAGAAAATATCTTTCTTTTGTTTTACAACAGGTCTCGGTCACTCCAATATCTGTTTCTCAACTCATTGAACCAGACATTGAAATGGCTGCATCTGAATGGATTTCTGATGCGATTTAAACTGATGACTGAAGTGCGGTAATCATGTATGTATATTTGGAGATGCAGATTGGTTTTCAGCTTTTAGCAATTGACATCATTTTGTGTTGTTGAGGTAAATTTTTATTTAAACTTCCATTTAATTTAATACTGGGTGAGAAATTCCTTCCCCACAAGTTTGTGTGGCATGTTGTAAAAGGCCTTTCTGGCTTTTTGATTATTTATTGATGACAAACTTGTCACCAAATTGTATTTTTTTTTTTTAATTTGGAATTGTAATTTTTTAGTTGTTTGTTGTTTATATGGATATACATGCTGCTACATTTTAAGGTTCTTGATTTCTTGAAATTTTATTTGGAGACCCTTAATAAAAGTCAAAATCTTGACTTGATAATTTTCTGTTAAGATGGTTGGTGCGATTGATGAGGGTCATAAAGATGGTGTGACAGTTGTGCTTTTTTCATGATTGATCTTCACAATAATGATCTGGCAAAGTAGTTTCACCTTGATGAAACTGTGGAAAAAGGATTCAAAATGATTGCTCATGTTTAGTGAATTGGTCAAATCTTGAAAGGGAAGTGTTGATAAACACTTATTCTTCAAGGTGTCAACAGTTCAACACATAAGTTTTATTGTATATTAAGTAATTTTAATGGTTTATAAATCAATCTTTTGTAAATGTTCTGGTACGTGTTGAGGTGGTTCTTTCACTATTTAAATTCTCTCTTCTCATATGTTCTTTTACCTTGTATCCTTTTGTTTATATCTATCAAGTTCAATGAATTATTAAACTTGTTACATTTGGTTACATAGAGCATCACCAATAAGGGGAGGTTTCACCGTTTTTGAGGCAAGAATGGGCGATATTGAGGAGAGAAGGCGGGGGTGTGTTCTTGGTTATTAACGGCTAAAATTGAAAGTTGTGAGGAGATGAGAGAGGGTGGGTGATGAGGTGGCCGTTTTTGGTGGAGGGTTATTGTGGTGCTTTTAGGGCGTTTGGTATGCCGGACATGAGTGAGTGGTGTGAGTAAAAGTGCACGCCACGTGGGCGTCACATCACCTTCAATATTTTTCACACCACTCTCACATAGGAGGGGTATACCCGTGTGAGTGGTCTGAGTAATAATTATTTTTATAAAATTTAATTGAGTGAGTGTAGTGTGTGTGAGAGAGAGACTCACGCCGCATGAGAAATCTCACGCCAAGGACTTCACGCTCCTTCACGGGGTATACCGGATACCTCATGTCCAAAATATTTGTCAAGAGTGTTAAAAGTATTAGGGGTCGTTTGGTTCGTATAATGTTTATGATGAAATTGGAATATTTGAAAGAAGTTGGAATATGAGTGAATTGAAATTAAATCCATAAAAAAATTATATTGTGTTGCGATGTTTTAAAAACCAAAATTACAAAACTACCCTTCACAATTAGTCAATTACCAACCCTAATCAATCCTCGTCCCTGTTTTCATCTTCGTTTTTCCCTGGCATGCACTGCAACACCATCAGTCACTCAGTCAGGTTCAATTACATCGAATTTCAGTTGTTTCATCACTGTGATTTAAGGTTATTTATCATGCGACACTGTGATTCAAGTCTTTTTCTTTCCCTCTCATGAACCGAACACGCCCTACTAATCGAAGTTGTTGTTGACCAGACCAAACCAAACCGGGGTCCCAAGGCCAAAGCTTAACCGAAGTTTTTTTAATCAGATTTGATCTCCTCAGATCTTGTTTGTAAATCTTGACTATGATTTTGTTTTGTAATAATCGACCTTGTGGTTCTTCACTCAGATTTTTTGTAAACTGTAATTGTTGTTGTGATTTTTTATTAATCGGATTCGATCTTCAATCTGCTCCAGATGTTTCTGTTACATATCACTCACATTTGGGGAAGAGATTTTGGGTGAAGAACAGAAAGGATAAGGGTATTTTTGTAATCTTTACACGTTCATTTGGAAAGTTTAGAATTCTATCACACATGTGGAGGTTTGATTGATGGAATTTGATGGAATGTTTTCCAATTCCATTACAAATCAACCGAACACAATTTTGAACGGAAAGTTTTCCAATTCAAATTTCAATTCCAACAGATTCTTTGAACCAAACGGGCCCTTAGGGTGTCATCCCAAACAAACAATTCAAATTTGAAATGCAACTATTGCATTGGTAAATTTAGTTTTAGCTTTAGGTTAAATGGTTTCATTAATGATATGGTAAAGATTGACATTAGTATTTCTAAAGTTGACATTTTGTTGCACATTATCAGGGGATGTACAAAGAAATTCATAATACTTGACCCTTCAATAAAACCGATCTCACCGTTATTTCTGACATGACTATAAAAGTATAACACATTTGAAAAAATGATATGATATAAATTATTCATGCTATCTTCACGACTTTGGGTGGTCGCACTTTAAACATTTTATGCTCTCACCCACATATGCCTATTGCAAATTATATTGTTTACACGGATGATTTATAGCTAGTTTCTACAACTGTTTGACTTATTTAGACTTTCCAAAAGTAGTGTCATATTTTCAAAAGCAAAATCTTACCCCTTGACCTTGAGAAAAAGTCAAAATTATAATTGACCTTGAGAAAAAGTCAAAATTATAATCTAAATCAAATTTGTTAAACTAAGACGTCAAATCCTGGTTTATGACATACGAAGTACACATCAAAATCAATTACTAAGACGTCAAATTTGAATTAAAATGTTTTAATTACTGATGTAAGTATGTAACCACGAAATACAAAAATACAGGGACTAAATGTTAAGACATCGTAAACTTTCAGGGTCTATACCGCAACTTTTCTTCTTTCTACAAAGTTGAGATCACCATCGAAAAAAACCCTGAATCGCAGGTAATCAGTCTGGAAAAATGTCGTCTAAAACCCTAATTCGCACCGGAGTTACGCTGATGACCCGTATTACGAATCCGGTGCTTCATCAAAACCCGACTCATAAGATTGTTCTCCAGATCTTCGACATCAAACTGAAGCCTTCCACTCCACCGCCATTTCCATCTCTTTTCAAGCTTCAGAATCCGATTAATTTGATCCAAAATGACGCAGAAACTCTAAAAAAAGTTTGTTCGGAAGGATTCTTGCATCCCTGCGGGCTTCCTTCTCTCAGATTCTTCCTCCCTGATGGTTATTCCTTGTTTCCCGATCTGATTTTACGCATAATTATATTAATAGATGATAACGGTTGCTATTAGAACAGATGTAAGAACATACTGCACAAATTCGATATCATATTTGTTAGTTTATGTTTTCAAGACGTAAATGAAGACGAAGTTTAAGTTTAGCTTTGAAAATCATAACCTTACGAATATACCTAATTTACTCAAAATTTTGAAGTAGGCTATCACTGAAGCAGGTCAAACTAACTTTGAAATTACATAATCACTGGTGACATGAGTGGTGAAAGGGACAATTTTTGTATAGAATTGTGTGGAAACTTGATAAGGCAGTGCTTGAACTATGTTTTGATTTTGGGAATGTGATGATGTCACATCTTTTTATTAAACTACTTCCTAATAAACCTAAATCAAAATGGTAAGTTTATTGATTTTCAATGCACTGCAAGGTGATGGTATACGAGGTCTGGCATTCCTTGTGAGCCCGGTATCTCTCATGTCCACGACCGAGGTAGGATTTGCCTAGGTTTTTACAAACACCCCTTATGGATTCATCGTCCTTGATGGGTTTTGCCTCGCCATCCCGAAAGGTATAGGAGTGGCTTTGCTACCATTGTAACATTTGGCCCCTTATACCAACCAATGTTGGTCACTTTGTCAACAAGTAACTCATGACTTTGTTTTTGGTTGCCTGATGGAGGCTTCCCAGGAGGTCACCCATTATGGAATTACTCCCACCCATACACGTTTAACTATAGAGTTCTCTCATCCACAGTCAACGCGCTTAAAACGCATTGATGGTATTTGAGGTCGGACATTCCTTATGAGCCCTATATCTGCCTAGGGTCAACTTAAGAAGTAAAAAAGATAAATCATATTTTTTCAATCATTCAGCCAACTCCATTTTGATTTCCATCTCTTCATTACTAGATATATTTAAAACTAATTGCTAGATAACTAGACATAAAGTTAGTTGCAAAAAAAAAAAAAAAAAGTTGAGAAGATGGCAAAGTGCTGAGTTACATTGTATGAGTGTATCACTTACTGTGAGCTTTTAACAGCTATCGTCCTTGCACTTTCTTGATTCTAGAGGTGAGAATTTCAGCTTATTTACTTATAAATTGGTTCATTTTGGTTATAAATTATCTCTAATCGGTCAAATGGATTAAAGCTAAAAGATTTAACTTAACCGGCTCTTAAATATCTTCATTAAAAACAGGTTCTTATTGTAATCATATAGTTTTTGAATCATACCCTCCACAAGTTACATTTTAATTAAAAAAAGGATAAAAAAGTGTTTGCAGTTCTGCCCAGGCCATTTTGACCCACACTAAAAAATAACCATGTTGACCCATTACCCTACTCATCTGACCTACCCATTTTGCCACTTTTATGAAATAGTCATCTGCTTAGCGGCTTATATAGTTATATGACATGACATCAATCATTTCATATTGTTTTTCTTTCTGTTATGCCTTTTTTTTCTCAGGAGACGATTCATCATCAAGTGAGCCTTTATTATGCAACAAAAGAACTTACCAGCCTAGCAACCTCAGGTGCAAAAGGGTTCATGGTTACTTGGTCCGGTAGGTCAATTTCTAGTTAGCATGCACTTGTAACTTACACCCGCATGTACACACACGCTATTGAAACCTAATTTACACTGAAATTATGCAGTAAATCAACCAAGGGAGGTAGACGAGTTATTGCGAGGAGGATCGCCAAGGGTCGGTTCAGAATCACAGCTTAGGAAAATCATGATTTAGCTTTAGTAACAAATTACTGAGATTTTGAGATCTTATGCCACCTTATTGATATTAGAGATTTTGGGAAGAATTGCAGAAATAATTTTTATTTTCTATATGAAGCTTTGGATATGGGTTAGAACCTATTCCCATGATGGTTCATAAATGTCTCTCGTTCCGCTTGCTTTTTGTGGACATTTTCATGACATTGGATTCTTGAACTTGTGTAAGTTAAGTTTTTTGGTTTGTTGTATCATTTTAACAACTGTTGTGGTCTTTTACTTTGCCTCTTCATCTCGTCTTAGATACGATTATAACGTTTTAGAAATCGTCAACATGATCTACACCTGCTACAAATTTATAAAAGAAAAGCTAGGATGGCTTGAACCTGCAGTCTTGTTTTTTTAAGCTATAACCAATGGGATCAGGTGGGCAGGTCTTAATCTCAATCAAAATTGTTTCGATTCGATTGTTCCATTAGGGTTCTATAAATTGTTACGCTTCGACTTTGTTGACTGTTTGATGAACTGTTTTCTTGGCAATATCCATGATGGTTTTAGTAATGTATATTCTAAGTTTAAAAGCTTGAATCTTACAGAAATTTTGATCAAATGAAAGGGATTCTAATTTTAAAAAAATGTTTTTTTTAAGGTAAACTTCATTTCATTATTTGATTGGTCTCATTTGATCCATTTTGAGTAATCTAATGATGAGACAAGTAAATTGCTTTAGTAATTTAACCCCATGGTCTTAATCACCTTAATCTAGCCAAAAATGGTTTTCAAACAAAGTTTCATTAAGATTGATGAAGTCCATAATTTAGAGCACCATAATTTTTATCATCTATCCCAAAAAAGAAATACTAAAAACCAATCAATTGATTGTATTAAAAATTGGGGAAAATCACTAAAATAGACATATTGACCAATTATTTTATCAAAATAATATTTGACTTTTAGCTTGCGAGATCATACACGCCTTCAGTCTTAGCCGGCGCTGAAATCTAGATAAAAAATAAGTTGTAATCAATGATGATGCGACACGTGTTAAAGCGTAGGCTAAGCCTCGAAAAGTGGAGGCTTAGCCGGCGCTTTTGAAGGCTTAGCCTCCGCTTTTGAAGGCTTAGCCTACGCTTTTGAAGGCTTAGATCTATACGTCATGTATAGATCTATACGAGGTGTATATGGTACGATGTACATTCTGTAAAATGTCTTTCTTTGAAAATTGAAAAAGTTATACGCCACGCCCCGTATAGAGCTATATAAGACGTATAATAGGTGTTTAAGATATGGAGTTGAGGTGATCCGATTATTATTAGGACCCTTTTTAAATACATTAGATATAAAACAACTAAAAGGCTATATCAAATATTATTATAATAAACTAAAAAATCTTTGACAACACTTGACTATCTCACAACCAGTCGACAAAGATGGGGTGGGGCTGGTCCGGTACAACTATGAGAACCAGAGGACAACAGACTAACCATCAGCGGTCCTCCAATGAGTTGTCATGACTCGTGAGTATTAAAAGAAACAATTGATTTGATTTTCTTTTAATTGTTTAGTATTTATAAATATTCATAAATGTCACTTGATTATGCAACCGGTTTATAAATGTCACTTGATTTAATTATCAATAGATTGTGTAATAATGTAAGGTAACTATTGTATTATTTGTTTTTATTTTTTAAGTTTAAATATTCATAAATGAAAAAAGTTGTTTTTTTAATATTGTTTTTTTTGTGTGTGTATGTGTGTGAAGAAAAAGAAAACCATATTTAAAAAAATTACACGGAAATTTATAACTTTCAGTTTGCACGACATAAATAATTATAAATAAATAAACCAAGTGTAAATAATGGGAAATCAATTTAAGAACATCCTTTTGATTTGCACACCCCGTTGTTCTAGTTAAAATGATTACTTATTGATCATGTATTTAGAATTTCATACCAAGGCATGAAACAAGAAGATATTGTAAATAAAAATCTATGTTATCAACAATATGTAATAATTAATTAGTAGATAGAAAATCTATGAAGTTTTAAGGGTAGTAAACGTAGAAGTTATTACCTTGAAATGACTACTAGAAATAATATTGAATTCCTGACATGACCCGAAACATGAAGTAAACATAGGGTGGTAATTACTGACATGACCCGAAACATGATCTAAACACAACACGAAAATAATCAGGTTTTTGGTTGGTACCCGTTAACCCGTTTAGGTTTCATATTTTTTTTTCCATTCTAGAAATGACTGTTCAATTACTTTTGTATTTAGTGTTTACCATAAAAGAACTGATTTATACCAAAACTTTTATTTCTTTCTTTTCTAAATATAACTGTTCAATTACTTTTTGGTTTACATTAAATGAAATAGATTTTGGATTTAGCACTTTATGATTTTGATTTAGATAAATGGGTTAAACAGGTCAGGTTCGGGTTGACCCGAATTTATGTGTATCCAAGTTATGGTTGAAATTTTTTACACGAATAATAATATGGGTCGTATTCAGGTTGCATAATTCAAACCGTCAACACGACACGATTAACACCCATACCCCTAGAATATCTCCTACTTCCAGAACAGAAGTAGCCATAAATGTATATTGAAAACAATGAAAGTTTCGTATCATATTGTATGTATAAAAATTAATATGGTTTCTAAGAGAGTATAATATACCTAAAAATATATGCTCTTTGCCATAATAGATTGGGTTATCCAGACGATATAATAATGAAAAGGATAATTGAAAGTTCAATCTGGCATCCTCTAAATGGACCTAGAGATTTCATATCAAAAGATTTATTATGTACAACATATTATTATCTTGAGAGGGAAATGATAATTAGACCTTTAGTGGGGGTAAAGTCAAACATAAATTAAATCTCCTTTACTTTTTTAATGAATTGAGATATTTGTGAGAAACTTATTCATAATTGTTACTTTATGGTATTAATTGATGCATCAACTTGATGATCATATATTTGTTTATTAGTAATAGAAATGTTGTCTTTGTCAAGTTATTAGTATACATTTTTTTAAAGGTAATTTGGATCAATGACCGGCCACTGACCCACCCGATTATCTTCACCTTCTTCAAGAGAAAACCCACCATAGGTTAGAAAAAAAAACCCCTGACCCAACCTGAACTTCCTTTTTTTTTGTCCCCAGACCTCTCAATTTTAGTGAAGTATTGGCTATACACCTTTACCACTAGGCTAAGCTAGTTGTTGTAGTTATTAGTATACATGATCAAATGAGAAGCACATTTTTTTAGAAAGGTTAGCCTTTGTGATTGGAGAGTTTTAGGTATTCACCTTTCTACTCGAGTGAATCTGAACAGGAAAGGTCTTGAGGTATGCGGTTGAGTCTGTTTTCCATGTCTTCGGGGAATGCGATAAGGTGGGGAAAATATAGGATTTGGTTGTTGCTTGGTTAAATGTTACAATGCCGGTGATTAGATTTCCGAATGATCTCATAGATTGAGTTGATAACTCTAACCTAGCGGGGCAAAAGAAGGAGCTTGTAGGTGCGATTATTTTTGTTGTGTGGTGAGCAGTGTGGAAATTAAGAAACGAGGAGGTTTTCTTGAAGAATCAGATAAAAAATTCAACGGTTTCAATAAAGTGGTGCACTTTTCGTTTATTTGGTTTGGTAGTAGAAAGAGTAAATGTAGGATTAAGTGGATAGAGTGGTTGCAAAACCCTCTAAACTTTATGTAATGCTTGTGTTTTTTTGCCATCTAGCGTCTTGCTAGTTGGTGTGTTCTAATATAATGTCGCCGTTCAAAAAAGAAAAGAAAACCAAACTTGATAATGCATAAGTTACATCCTAATCATTTAACAATACACGTACATACACAAAGTGATATAGCCGAATCATTGATTAAAGGGTTACAAATATTGTGATGTCACCACTTTTACATATTTGTCAAGAAAAATATGGTGTAATCGTATCAACGAATATCTTTCGAGAGCAAGATATAAATGTCATTCAAAAAGTCATGTGTTAAAACATACCAGAGAATATGTCTGGTTAATGTCAATGATATAGCATATTCAAGAAGAATGCGACCGGTAAGGTTTTTATTGAGTCAAATAAATATGCAATCTAGGTACTGAAAACACTATATTGATAGTGTATAATAAACATGAATATTTTTTAGGTGTATTATGAAATTATTTATTACGGACGTGCATTGCATATGATTTCACCTTTCTATTTACTGGTAACATTATAACGATGCGAGACATTATAGCTCCCATGCTCTCAAATTCTCCTTTTTCTGGATATTTACTTTCGTAAAAGAATAATTTTTTTATCGTTACCTAATCTACTCTTTTTAACTAACACCATCAAACCTTCATAGTATATAGGATTTAAAACTTCACCCGTTAATGAAGGGAATATATCATTTACCACTAGCCATGAGAACAAAAGATAACTTGTTTATCATTAATTTTTCTTAAAATCTTTCAAACTTGTTTTAATATATGATTAAGTAAATATTGTTTCATATCTGTATTTTTATTTGCATACTTTATTATTATTTATACTAAACTAATTATATTTTTATGTATCTTTCATCATATATATATATATAGGGGACGGTTCTACTAAGAAGTGGTTTTTCGCTAAGAAATCATAAGAAAGTGGGTCAAATGAACTCCGATTGAGTTCATTCCAGCGGCGTTGAAACCGTCTCATCGAACCCTAACCCGGACCCAAAAACCTAAACCCCCCTCCACCCGCACCCCCAAAATCCTACCCCCCCCCTCCAACCCCACCCCGAAAAGCCTAAAACCCCCACCCCCTAAAAAACCTAAACCATAAAATCTAAACCCTAAAAGCTAAACCCTAAGGCTAAACCATAAGGCTAAAACCCTAAAATTCAAACGTAAAATATAAACCCTAAAAGCTAAGATGGTAGAGTTCGACGATACGGTTCCAACGCCGCTGAAATGAGCTCAATCGGAGTTCGTTTGATATCATTTCTTAATGTTTTTGTCATTTGTTAGCGAAAAACTACTTTTTATTTGAACTTCCCTCTCTCTCTCTCTATATATATATAAACATGATAAATATACAGTGTAGATTATGGCTTGACGCCAACACACCAATAGATTTAACAACCTTAGTAGACACAGGAGCAACCAAAAGTGTAATATCACATAGTTTAACTCATGAAAAATTTCATAAACCTCTTGTATACAGGTTAATCACAAGAACCGTAGAAAACAGATTAATAGACATAACACATTACCTAATATATATATATATATATATATATATATATATATATGAGAAGGTTCCGCTAAAAAGTGAATTTTCGCTAATAAACCTAAAAAACTAGGTCAAACGAACTTCGATTGAACTTATTACAGCGGCGTTGGAACCGGCTCATCGAAATAAAATCTAAATATAAACCCTAAACTCTTAAAGCTAAACCCAAAAACCTAACCATACTACCCCCACCTTCCACCTCCCAAAAACCTAAATCCTTCCACCCCACCCTCCAAAATTAAGATATAACAAAATGAGGTGAAATATTATAACAAGAAGTTAATAAAAATAAAATATTATATTTAGATATAAAAGATAGATAAGAACTACAGGAGATGACGTAAGAAGTATTATTGAAGCATTATCCTAAAAATCTTATATAATAATTAGAGTTAATTACACAAAAGTCTATATGGTTAATAGATTTGGGTATTAAGTAACATATTTAGGTTTTATGTTTTAATTTCGTAATTTGGGTATTAAGGCTAACTTGCGTTAAGTTTGGGTAAAATGACTAAAATATGCTTCATGGAAAGTAACATCTTTGGGTACTAAGGGTTTAAAGTAAAGATGATATTTCAGTCATCTCACCCCAAGTTAACGGAAAAATTAACGGAAGTTAGTCTTAATACCCAAAACTCGTTACATAATTGAAAGCATAAAACCCAAACATGTAACTTTAAACCCTTAATACCCAAACATTTTACTTTTCGCAATCCACATAGACTATCTATGTAATTTACTATAATTCGGCCTGGGTGTGGAGGAAGGGGAGGTCATGAATATGGCGACGAGTATCAATTGCAACAATGCCAAAACTCCATTCAAATATCTCGGTATAGAAGTGGGTAACAACATGATCACTTGGTAAAAGGGACTCAGATATTGAAACTATAGATAGGCGTCTTTCCCTATGGAAAGCCTAAACTCTATCTATCGGTGGTAGAGTCACCCTCTTGAAATCGGTGTTGGATGCACTACCGGTTTACTTTTTCTCCATATATAAAGCCCCAAAGACGGTTTTGGACAAACTCGAATGGCTTAGGAAACAATTTTTTTGGGGAGGCTCAAAGTACAAGAGGACAGTCTACTGGATTCATTGGGACAAAGTGACTGCCCCAAAGAAAGTGTGTGGGGGGGGGGGGGGGGGGAAGCTGGGTTTAGGAAAGTTGGAGGACCTTAACTTTGGTCTCTTAATCAAATGGCGGTGGAGATATAATGTGGAAACGAAATATTTTTCTTCCCTTTAAATTGCAGGAATTAAATACATGTTGCATTACACTATCACAAATGAAGTTTCGTAACGGGCCAGACAAATGGGCTTGGACGGGATCTTCAATTGGAACATTCTCGGTAAAATCGGTGAGGACTAGTTTTGCAAGTCAAAGAGCGGTATCTCAGGGCCATGCTTTTGAATGGAACAATTTACTACCACTAAAAGTAAACATCTTTGGTTGGAGAACAAAGGCGGAAAGGATCCCAACTAAGATGGCGATGCTCCGGAGGAACATCCACACGAACTCAACATAGTGTTATATGATCCCAATTAAAACGGGCTGCACATTCCATTATTCTGCTGTTATATGGAAGGCCAGAAATAAAACTCTATTCGAAAATCACCCGGTTTTTGCAGCAAAAATTATTGAAGAAATCAAAATTCACGGTTACATTTGGATTAAAAATAGAGCAAAAATGAGTTCGCTGAAATGGCAAGACTGGTGCTCATTTAAAATGTAGGCTGTAATTTTCTTTTCTTGTTTTTGATTATGATATAGTTTCGGCCTCTGCTAGCCTGCGTGATTCTGTATTCTGATTGTTGCCCTGCTAAGCCTCTGGCTTTACTTTTTGTTCAATGAAATTAGCTGTTAAAAAAATGTAATTAACTCTAATAATTAATAAAACAATTTAACTTAAAAGAAAATTAGAAAAAAAAAGACATTTGGGACAACTTGGGTCTATCAAACTTCAGCACGTGCCAAAAAGGTTGTGGTGTAGTGGTTGAGGTGAGGCCTGAAGTTCCAAGGGACCCGGGTTCAATCCCTTTCACCACCATTAATTTCTGAGACATGCAAATGAGGCCTAGTTCTTAGGCTGATGCACCAGGGTTTTACCTACGCCGATCCAGGGTTCGAGCCTCGGCTCTCCCTCAAGCCCGGAAGAGGCCGTATTGGGTAAGATTTTTCCTTGGATGTTCTCCAACTCTGACGCCAAGTGGGCCCGGTTAAAACAACATATTGGTCAGAGTTGGACGAAGCTCTCCCATATGACGGGGGGTGCGACGTCACAACATTCAATGATCGCCGTTAAAAAAAAAAAAACTTCAGCACGTTCTTATTTAAACAGTTACAGTCTATCTTAATTCCTAGCCGTTAATATAATATGAATCGAGCCTACTAGTCAGACTGAACCGGGCCTGCCGACTCGGTCGTTACCGGCCCACACTAGTCCTAACCGGGTCCCACGTCTGTCGTGGGTCTTAGAATCAGCTAGACCCCTGATCACTCTCTATCACCACTCCAAATAAAGCAATTACTGCCTGCGAGAATCCCAATAAAATCTTTGGACTTTTCTGCCCCTGAATCCATCTCATTTGTCATGTAGGGGTCCTTCTCTCACAAAATAATGAAATATATATATATATACATACAGATAAATTTGTATCTATAAGCACTCATAATGAAATCAAAATTCTTCATCAGTTTTCTTGTGATAATGGTGCATATTCTGAGTGTAAATTGCAGGCAAAGGCAACTGATCACCATGCCCTTAGAACAGGTATGTATTATGTATATGTGTTTCTCTCTCCTTTGACCAGTTTTGACTTGTGGGTCTGTTCTAAAAGATTAAAAGTTGAAATCTTGGTCATGTGTTTTGAAGGGTGGAGGTGTGGTTGAGAAGAGAGTAGGCTCGAGCCCACCAAGTTGTGAACACAAGTGCTATGGGTGCAGTCCGTGTGAGGCTACACAGGTGCCGGCTAATGGTGGTCATGTAAATGTAAGCATCCAGTACTCGAACTATGAGCCAGAGGGCTGGAAATGCAAGTGTGGTCCGAGCTTCTATAGCCCTTGATGGTTCGGTCAAGTGGTTAACCCAACCAGGGTCTTTAATTTTTGGTGGTTCTTGACTATTTGTTCTTGATGCAACGTAATGTATGTAGAGTTGTGAGAGTGTGAACATCCCTGTATTCCTCTTCAAACCTAGAACAGGAGACCACAAGTTGACGTTTAGGAGACTAATAAAAAAAATATATTATGGACTAATAGCAATTACTAGTGACAACATAATTTGCTACCGATCATGGTTGCTACTCATGGACCAGTTTCCAATAACGAATTTACTAATGACGAACCAAGCAGCCCGACCGGATCTAAAGCAATTTTCAAAGGCTTTTCAACATGATAGTTGCCCTTTGGACCCCGCTATAGGCTTTGCATCTTATACCTCGCTAGAGGCAATGCCCACATGACCCCTATTCACTTGTGGGCTTCACACCCCATGTACATTCGAGTTCGTTGGTGTCGACGATGAGAATAGTCATGTAAAAATGTGCACTTTACACATCATAAACTTCTATTAGTATCCGTTACACATTTACTAAAAAATGTGCACTTTACACATCATAAAACTTCTATTAGTATCCGTTACACATTTACTAAAAAATGTGCACTTTACACATCATAAACTTTACACATTTACTATTCTGCATGTACATTCGAGTTAGTATTTATTAGATCTCCTTTTGGTCTTAAGTTAATCCAACTAACTAAAATGGGTTGATGACACCAGAATAACCAATAACGTCGATCATTTGTTTTTATATTTATGGGCGAAACTAAAACAGTTTTTAGTATCCGTTAAGATAGTGCCATAGTGTCATTAATTATATATAAAATAGACCACAGTGAATGTTACCGATGGTTTAATTGATCTTGACCGCCGAATCAGTTCAAAACCACCCCAACTTTTAATCTCATTCATTTAAACTCCACAATTATGTCAAATTTTGGCAGTTTCGTTTCATAGTTTAAGCTGAGACTCAACCCACAATTCCAACTTGTCGCTGCCCACTACATACATACATACAGTTATTAGAGCAACTTAAAGTTGCATGCTAAACATGAGCATAAACTTGAAGATGGTTAGTGGTGAAGCGGGGGAGTGGGCGGTTGAACCACTGAGAACCGGGGGGGGGGGGGGGTGTAAGGCTTCGTACCAAGCACCATACAGTTGGTTCTCATAACTGGTTATATTCTTTAAAAGTACATTAACTTTCATTTAAATAAACAGCGTAAGTCTTTTTCAAATTAATGTTATCGTTAAACCAGTTAATTTTCCATAGCGTTACCTGACGAATGCATGCGCACCAACCCGAGCAGTCCCGCTTCCAAGCCAAGAATACCTCGCCTAGCCGACTAACCTGCAAAGCAATCTAATACAAAGTCAGCTACGCTGAGTGAGTTCTAATAGTTCAATTTAAACAAAATCCAACTCGTCTCATTTATTGTTTATCTCCACTCAAGTCCCTCGGGTCCTTAAAAAGTAGTTTTATAAATTATTAGCACGTAGATAACCCCTGTTATCTTATACTAGCCCAAAAGGATTCACCACCCCAGACTATACCCGTCATTTAAACCGAGTAAGTCTCTCCGACATGGATCGAGCTTACTACTCTGATGACACACAGTTTATCATACATACTAACCATACCCTGGTTAACTCATCCAGCCTCTAGACACCGACTTACCAGCCCTAACCCGGACTCTCATAATCCAACTGACTCAACAGTTGTACACAACGTACTCATCCTGACTCAACGGTCAATCTAACTCGACACACCCCATTGATTCCATATATCTATCACATCAATATCATCTCATACACAATTAATATAACTCATCACTTGCATGCAATTTAACACATATATAGGCACACAAATACATACCTCATCACCGCACCCTCGTCAGGGTTACCCTCGTCAGGGCGTTCGACACACCCCGAGCTCATCACTGTCCTGTTAGACGTCGTCACCTTTGGTGACCTCTCGAAGGACTTCGTTCTCCACAATCCTGTTTGCCATGTCATAATGACAATACCGCACACACAATACCCGTCATGTCACAAGGACAACGACACAATGCACACAACACATGTATAATCACATAACATTATACTCTATGTACCTGACTCATTAACTGCACTTCACACATAGCACTAGGACAAGGTATCCTACACATAATCATAAGCGTTTAGCTCATACCCCGACTAACACATAACACAATACACTGTTACTATATCAACACTCATACAAATACTATATCTCGTTGTCTAAGCGCATACCACGTACATGTATACCCTGTGACACCTCCTAGTCGTACCTGTACGACCTGTAGATACAATCCCGACTCACCCCTATTAGGTTACCATACGACCCACGACCATATACCCACCTTTAACCTACACCTCTCAAGGACAACACATAGTCCCTTAGCCTCGTATTTAAATAGTTAATTTCGTAAACTCATCGGTTTAGACCCCAAAGCTTGATATACATTTAATGTAATAAAACATGTCTCAAAAGTATGTACGATAGCCCCAAAACATTAAAAACAATTAAAAGAGGGGGATTAGAAACTCACTGTTTATGCCGAGCCTTAATCCTTACTCCGCAACTCGTTATCTTGTCTGAAGCCAAACCTGTCAAACATTCGATCCCGTGATCAGAACACGTCCTAAACATACGTCGAGTGACGTATGAGGTAAAATAAATAAATCTCAACACTTGTCTCCTCTGCTCGTCATACCGAACCCTAGGCTTCATGTGTTTATGTAATATATAGATCCCGATCGGTTTAGGATTCGTGCACCCGAACCCTAATTTCCATGCACACACGTACACGTTGTCATGCAAGGAAAACACTAACAGAGCTTTACCCGGCTAGCACCACCCTTTCCGGCTTCGTGCCCAGCCCTGCACACCACCATTCACCACCGCCACCTTCCGTCCCCATCGATGTGTCCACCCTTAGTCAGTTCCATCATTCTCGGCCACTCCCAAGACCACCATCTCTGCTGCCATGCCACTACCGCCACTACCAGCCGTTTCCGGCTCTCGTCACGCCTCCACAGCCATCAGACCACTACGGTCCCTGTCGCCATCTCCCTCTCTCTCTTCTCAGAAACCCGCCAATGCGCATGTCGGCCGCCATGCTACACCCTTAGACACCACTACCGTTGTCAGCCACTCGCACCAAACCATCCTCCTGTGGAACGGCCTAAACCGGCCTCCAGTTCCTCCGTCGTGCCTTCTCTTCCGACCACTAAGAGTAACAAAACTAAACACTAACCGGGTTTTACATGCTAAACGAAAACAGGAAACAAAGAACGAGGATCGAGGTTTACCTTACACGTAATGGAGTCTTTCCCCCGCTCGTTGCCGCCGTAGGACCACCGCTAAACCACTCCTTGCTCGGCCTCTCTTTCCCTGCGTCTCTCTTGGTGCCGTCGAGTACCCCCTAGGCCGAATGGCCTAGGGTTTTCCCTTAAATTCTTATTTAAACTTTCCAGGTTTACATCCGGGTCCTTGCGGTTCTGCTAACACGCGTTTCGATCTCAAACCGTGCTTTAATCGGTTGAACGGTTCGCTATAGGAGTTAAACGCTCCTCTAGTGGAAATCCATGCCCCTTGCTACAAAAAAAAAAAATTAGGTCACCCATCACCTGTTTCATTAGTTTTACGGATTTCTAGGATGTTACGGGGGGTTAATTGAGTGTCTATATATATATATATATTCAACATCATATCCAATAATGTTTTACTTTTTTTCTCAATAGCAGCATCCTTATACAAGTGTTGTAACATAAACTGTAATGAAGCAGATCGCGAACAAAACTAGAGAGCAAACCGGTTGCCTTTCTTAAATCTTATTTTTTATCGTATTAATTTACATTTTTCATAATTTAAGTGTGTTCAACTTTTATTTTTATTACTTTTCAATTAAGATGGAGCAGAAGTTGATGCCTACGAAAGTTGACCCAAAGGTAAATATGAATGTTTATATTGTAAAAATATTCAGTTGTATTTTCTTAGATCCAACGTTTTAATTTTTATTTTTTTGCAAATTTTAGGAAAAAAAGTGACAGTACTAAGATTATTGGATACAATAGGTATTTCAGCCCTACAAATCACAAGTTCAAGGGGAAATTAGTGATGAGGTGATGTGTTTTTTTTATTTCACGCATGTATGAACTATACATACGTTATAATACTACATTTAAACTACAAAGTTTGGATGCATTGTGTGTTACGAAAAGTACAATGATGTATAATATATAAAGAATACATTATTTATAAATCTATTACTATAATCTGTCTTAAAACCAAAAAACATTGAAAATTGTTTTCTTTATAAATGTAAATAAACCTTACAAAAATAAGACTTTATGTTCTAGGTTTCTTTATCACTAGTTTAGTAAATGTTTATTCTGTCAAATCCGAAAGTTGTACATACGAATTAAAAGAAAATTAGATCTTGCTCGATGGAAATGGGAGGACATTATTGATGTTCATAGTTGGGATGATGAGTCGAAGGATGAGGTATCCGATACTCCAGATTCAATGGGATATTTCAGGAAAAAAAATTCAAGATTTCACGAGTTGCAATTCGTAGTCGTAACTGAGTTGTCCCAATTTGTTACTTTTAAGCTTAACAAGTCAACAACACGGATCGAGCTACCAGTCGAGACCGAGAAAGATTATGCAGAAGTCGAAGCAATTGAAGGACTAGATCACGTTCCTGTTTATTAATTTGAACCAAATTGTTGGTTTACGTTTGTTAATTTCAATTTTATTTACCAGACTTTTTGGGTAGACAATTTGATATAGTTTTTGTTATTATATTAAAAGACCCGGACTGTGGACGGATATAAAACCAGTTCATATAGCCAGCGCAGAATACACATGTGTTTTTCAGTTGTTAAATAAAATAATATTTTAGATTTAAAATATTTTTATTTTCTTTTGAGTAAACATATTAATTTGTTTGTTATGTTTTAATAATTTTTATTCTTTTCCTGATTTTTGCCAGGGCGAGAAGATCCACCACACCAAACTTTGAAAGTTGAAAATGGTAAGTCGGTAACGCTGGGTGACCAACCGGGTCGGGTCGGGTCAGGTCAGGTCGGGTCAAACAACCTGTCCCGATTCAGGCTGTGTTTGGGATTACTTATTTGAAACTCCTTATGACTTATTCAAAAAGGTAATAAGTCATAAGTCATAAGTCACAATTTGTAACTTCTCAAAAACTTTGGGATTTTCTTTAAAAACTACTTATTGACTTATGCTATAAGTTAATAAGTTATAAGTAATAAGTAAGGATGGACTTACTTCTTGAAAAATGGTATAAGTAGGCTAAATAAGTAGCTTTCCCAAACACCTTATTAACTTATATAAGTTAATAAGTAGAGTAAATAAGTAATCCCAAACACCCCCTCAATCAAAGCGAGTAAGCGTTGCGTGCGTGGGTTGGGTGGGGACTCGGGTGATATCACGATGCCTCTTCTTTCCTGCTTGCTTTCTCTCTCCCACAAATCCATTATTATTCCAACCTAAACCTCCATTGAATTTTTGCACCTGTTACAGATTACCTTTCTAAATTAAATCTTCTCTTCTAATTTTCCAAATGACAATCATATCAATTCAATTTCCTCCCACTTGATCTGTCTGTTTCATCAATCCTTGACGGACTTTTTTCCAAGCTTCAACTTCACTGATCATGGCGGTCGCTGGTGGCTGACGTGGAATCCCGCTTCATCTCGATCGGCCGATTCGATTTTTTTATAAAATGAGGCGTTATTCGGACCTGGATGCTGTTTTCCGTTAGGTTTTGTGAATTAGGGTTTTAATTTATACGCCTGAAGTTTTGAATTGTTTGACGATGGAGCCTCGTGTGGGGAATAAGTTTCGGCTAGGGCGCAAGATCGGCAGCGGCTCGTTTGGAGAGATCTACTTAGGTTAGATTAATTAATGATGTTTATGATGCTGATCTCTTCAGTTTTAATAGCTTGTATTGCTAATTTTGTGAATTTGTAGGGACTAATATTCAGACGAATGAAGAAGTTGCTATCAAGCTTGTGAGTATAAGATTACTATTTACTTTCAAATAATATTGCTATTATTGAGTTTTATAGAAGATCTTTTCACTTAAGCTTCACATTTAGGTTGTTTGGGTCAAAAACTCAACATAATCATACTTGAATAAGAAATTGAATAGTGAGATAAATTATGGGCATATCCATTGTGAATTTGTGATCTATAATCAAGCACAAATTATGGTAATCTTAATAATAGAAAACTAGTACAATGTATGTGCATGGTTCAACAATCTGCTGGTTGGGATTAAATCATACTTGGTGGAAAATGGGTGTTATGATAACTGATCTAGTGTTATTTGTTAGTTGCAGTCATTGTCTCAGGGGAAGTAAGAGGATATACGCATGGCTTAATATTCTACTTGTCAATAGCGACTATAGCGCGCTACATAGCGAATCGTTTACTGGCCGCTATTTGCATTTCTCGACCACATAGCGGACTGATAGCGAATATTCCCTTTTTTTTAATGTTTTTAAACAGTTTTTTACTTGATTAATATAAATAGGGTTGCTAATAACCCTAATATATGAAGATTTAGATGATTATTGATTATAATTGCTACATATCCTACAATAGTTGAATATAAAATATTTTTAAAACTTTCTACTAGTGTATCGCTAAACGTTAAATAGCGCCCGCTATTTACCGCTATTCGCTACGTAGCGTATAGGTGGCTTGTCGCTATTTACCGCTATTCGCTATTGACAACTATGATTCTAGAACAGTTTTATGAACTTTGCGTATTTGAAATACCTATAGTAGGTATAATCTTAATGTATCGTATGATTCGTATTTCATGTAAAAAATACTTGGTGTTCTTGTTTACCTCTTCTGTTTCCTGTTAGTGTTTGCTAGCTGTTACGTCAATTCAATAAAGTCAAATTTTAATTGGATAGCTGGTAAATTTATTGGCAAAATATACAAGTTCAAAATGACTTGATTTCCTATGATATGGAACTTTTGAAAGGTTATAATGAGTGTGAATGGAGTGCTTTATAAGTGGATGGCTTTTCTAGAGGTGAGGATTATTCTGCCAACTAATAAAACATACTACATGCCTACATTGATTAGCTAAAGAACGTAACGTGTAAAGTGTTATCTGAGAACGTTAAAAAGTACAGTGAAAAAGAAAGATTTGCAAAGAAATGGAGAGGGCCTCTGTGTTCTAGAGTTATTTTTACAAGAGAAAAGAAAGGTTGTGGAGGGAAAGTTTTGGCTAATTTTCTCTTTCAAAATTATTTCCAAATATGGGAATATTTGGAGAGAAAGAAAACTAGAAGGTTCAATACAACTTTATTATGACAAAAGTACAAAAATATCCTTGCTTTGTCCATTGTTTTTCAAATGGAACATTCAACCTTTAATTCTGTATAAGGATGATGTTAAATATGTTATATCCGGCCCCTCCCCGGACCCTGCACAAATGCGGGAGCTAAGTCAAGCACCGGGTACGCCCTTATGTATACAGAGTCTAATGACAATGAAAATTGAGCTAAAAAGCATTAAACCGAGCTAAATATCCGAGTGACCTCGATGCTAAGTGGTCTTAATACATAAATCTTTAATACTTGCAATGAAATTATCAGTTATTTTTGTGCTCACAGGAGAATCTACTAAATACATGTTACATATTTTAGTAAAAATATACTAAATTTATTTTTGTTGTCTTAATTTTATGTTATTGGTTGTTACCCTCATGTGATATTTGATTAATTTGCTGCAAATCTCGAATGAGAACTAGAAGTTATATACTAGTACCATATCAAAGTAAATACTGCAGCAGCATTATAACCTCAGATACCAGGAATTGAAGTTGTTAAAAGTAACTCTCATATAAAATGATGTTAGGACCGAAAATAGCGCTAAGAGGTTTGGGGTTTGACTTTGGATATATGGTCTTGATATTTCTATCGGTAATTGTCTAAAAGCTACATTATTTGGATGCGTTATTGATTAAATGTTAATGTGGCTTGTTGAACTGGACCATGTTTATTATTAGTTGTCTTAGACTTGTCCTTAACATGTCTAATGTATCAGGTGGTGTTTGGATGTGCATGTAAATTGATCGTTGTGCATTAAGACTTTTAAGTTTTAATGACAAAAATAAATTTGCAGTATTTGGCAAAGACGGATTGAAATTCTGATTTTCAGATTATATAGGGGGAAAATATTTTGTATCTTTCAAAGCTGGTAATGAGTGGCTATATCAAAACTGATTTTTGCTATAAAATATAGTTTTACATAACTAAATGTACCAATATTGTCAGTTTCTCCATCTCCGCTCTAGGAATATTTTAGCTATGCAGGATGGTCAAATACTAATCTTGGTGCCATTTTAAATTAATATGAGATCATTAGTAATCTTTAATTTATGGACTTTATTTCTATTTTATTGAGGCTTGTGATTTTATTTAACTTAACTATTATCTTGTTCCGTTGTTTCTTTTTCAGGAAAATATCAAAACAAAGCATCCACAATTGCTATATGAATCAAAGTTGTACAAGATATTACAAGGAGGAAGTAATGAGCCCCTTTAAATTATGCTTCACTTTTTTATATTGTAATATTCTATTTATTATTCTTACCGCCTCCTGTGTTTGCCAATTTGTTAGCTGGAATCCCGAACGTGAGATGGTTTGGTGTTGAAGGAGACTACAACGTTCTTGTGTTGGATTTATTGGGACCCAGTCTTGAGGATTTGTTTAATTTCTGTAGTAGAAAGTTGTCTTTGAAAACCGTTCTTATGCTTGCTGATCAGATGGTATGCCTTTTTTTAAAAAATATCGGCAATTGCATGTTTTTTGTTCTGTTTTCTCATGATTATATTTGCTACAGATCAATCGTGTTGAATTTATTCATTGTAAATCGTTTCTGCATCGCGATATTAAGCCAGACAACTTCCTTATGGGTTTAGGGAGGCGTGCTAATCAGGTTTCTGTCCATAATTTATTCTCTTTTTCCATTTCATGTTTCTGATTTTATAAGTTTTTAAAAATAAATATATGCCTACAAATTACAGGTCTATGCTATTGACTTTGGGCTAGCCAAGAAATATAGGGACTCTTCTACTCATCAGCATATTCCTTATAGGTAAGTGGGTTTCTTTGCATTTTAAAGGTGGCAATTTCTCAAACAGTTTGAAGTTTAGAAACTTGGAAAAGGAAGTAACAGGTTGAAAAGTAAAAGTGTATTCACATGCAAATATCCTAAATCGTTTTATTTAAAATTATTTGATTATTATTTTAACAGTATGGTTTTTTGTAATCTTAAATAATACATTAATTAGTTATAAAATAAATTAAAAAGGGATAAAAAGGTGTTGATTGGTCAATCCAACTTGATCCGTATTACATGTTACCAACCTACCCATTTTGCCATCTGTAAAGATGACATGTGCTCATCCAAGCGAGGTACATGAATTACAACTGTCAGTTTTTTGAAATTACTCATGAATGCATAAATGCATGTCCACAAGTAAAGTTTTAATAGAAAGGAAGAAAAATAAAAGATAGATATAAATAAATATAACAGAAGCCAAAGCCAGAAATCACGTCACATAGATGAAGGGGAACAAATAATGAAGAAATCCTGAAACAGATTGTAGTAATAATGGAACAAGCAATATAATGAATTCTGTTTTTAAACGAGATTACTTATAACCGAATTATTTCAACCTGAGGCAAGGGGAGAAAGTGAATGACAAGTACAAAAACAATAATAAATCATGCTAGAGTTTTACTTTTTCTAAAAGTGGCCAACCCATTTACTTATCAATCGGCCAATTATGCGTGTTTATCTTTAACATATCAAATGGATAAAATAATTTCTTTTAGCTAAAATAAAAAGAACAGCTCAAATCAGTCAAACGGGTCTGAAGTCTGACTAAAGTGCTGTTTTTAATGCACACAACCTTCTAAATTGTTATATTAAACAAATTGCAATATTATTGTAGTAATCTAATTCTTGTAATCATATTTACTACATTAACTACACAAAAACTCAGAAAAAATGGACAAAAATGTTTCTGGGTCAACCCATATTATTGACACACCCCACCCGCACTGCCATTTTGCCACCCTTAAATTTTCCCATGGAGCCATATTGTTATTGCCCTTATTACATGATGTCACACATTTTTTGTTTTATTATGTCAAAAAAATGCAGAGAGAACAAGAATTTGACAGGGACAGCTAGGTATGCCAGCGTGAATACTCATCTTGGAATCGGTAAGCATGTGGTGGTCAAAATCAAACATATAAAACGGCATAATATCATTCTTATCTTTTTATGTATCTATTTCTTAGAACAAAGCAGAAGAGATGATTTGGAATCACTTGGATTTGTTCTTATGTACTTCTTAAGGGGAAGGTAGATATACTCTACGCACCACATTTATATTATCTTTTTTTTCTTAGTTTTGATGCATAATTATAATATTATTGGTTCTGATTACATGTTTTGTGCATTGTAGTCTCCCCTGGCAGGGACTAAAAGCTGGGAACAAGAAACAGAAGTACGAAAAAATTAATGAAAAAAAGGTTTCCACCTCCATCGAGGTAAAACTATTATATCTTATGATGTTTTTTGCTGCCAATTTGCATCATGTACCATATGTTATTATTATTATTATCATTAATTATTATTTATATAATTTTTGCAGTCTTTATGTCGGGGCTACCCTACAGAATTTGCATCTTACTTCCATTATTGTCGTTCATTAAGATTTGATGATAAGCCGGATTATGCTTATTTGAAGAGAATCTTCCGTGATCTTTTTATTCGTGAAGGTAAGTTTGTTGGAGTTAATCTTGTTTTACTTTGTTTATTTAATACTCTATCCATCCCAAAAAAATCAACTTTTGACTTCGCAAACAGTTTAAAGTTAAATAGTGTTTAACCCTAGTCAGATATCTAAAATGTCTGGCAAAGTATGTTTGGGTTTGTGCTTTGTAATTGATTATCTGGTAATTAGCAATAATCAGTTTAGGGGGTCAAATCATCGGTTATAGCTGTAAGAAAACTGAATTTTTAAGGGTAAATACTTAATTACATATCTACCTCCTACTTTAACGTAATTTGAAGAAACTTCTACTCTTATTTCGCAACACGTTTGACCTTACAAAAAAGGTCATGTTTGGTCATTTTATCTATTACTTCCTTATTATAAAAATTTATCAAACTAACATCTGATTATCAGATTATTATAAATACCAACACTAGAGGCACATTCTAACACTATTTTCTGCAGCCCATTTACAGCTGATTATCTTATTCAGAGTTACAGATTATTCAATGTTACTTTATCACTTTCAAATTACACATCCAAACAGCCCAAAAGGCCAAAATAGATCAAGCCGGTGTAGAAAAGTCGAAATTACCAATATTTTGCAACTGTTATTTATGGAAGAAAAAGTGATTTTCTATTGAAACAATACCTGAAAAGGATTTACAGCCTGTGTAAAAAGGATCTGTTGCATTTATCTTTGGGATAATAATTAGTAACTGTTGCATTTAGTTTGGGAGGAACCGGGATATTTAATTATTAACGCCTTAAATCTAATTGCTGCAGGCTTTCAGTTTGATTACGTCTTTGATTGGACTATTTTGAAATATCAGCAATCACAGCTTGCCAATCCTCCATCTCGTGCTATTGTAAGTTGTTTATCTTTTATTTATTTATATTAGGAGGGCATTGTTTAGGAATCCTAATATCATTGAATTACATAATACTTTCTTGATAGGGTACTGGTGCTGGAACAAGTTCTGGTGTACCTCCTGTGGCTGCAAACCTGAGTAGGCTATCAGGTGAGTTTTAGTATCTTAAGTAGTCTAAATAATTTTAAAAAAATGATTTAGCTGTCTCTGTTCATTTACCCGTTACAGTGAAATGTTTATCTTCTATGTGTCAAATATCTTGAATATTGATAGACGATAAATAGATCTTGTTGATCTATATTATTCCCTCACTTTGTTGGTAATGCTGATTATGACAAATAGGTAATTTCAACCTTAAAGTTTCCAAAAAAGAAAGTTTTGCAACATTCATGCGACAGGTGTCGTTTTCTGAAATTTTCTGGCTTTTGCAATTTCAATCCATTTATGTGAAACGCGGTCAATTTCGGTTAAATTATTGTATTGAACCAAGTCAAACGGGTAAATTAAAAAAGGTGTTCTAATAGAAATCTGGTTTAACGGTTTAAAAGTTGTCCAAAACATACTCAAGTGTTTACAATCTCCTAAATTGCTTTATTAGACATCGGATCATTATATAGTAGTCTATGTAATCATATTTGATATATTAATTAGTAATTATTTATAGAATAAAAAGAAAAAAAACAAAAATGTTAGCAGGTGGTGAAGAAGGTAGGCCTTCTGGTTGGTCCTCTGCAAATCCCTCCAGGACTAGAAATGCTGGGATGCCCTTCAATTCTGGGAACCTTTCTAGACAGAAAAATCCAGCTTCCAGTGATCCATCCATGAGTAGAGAGGTATTTATTTTATTTAAATAAGATACTCATTGGATTTGCATCATATGATCCTAAATCATGTGACCCTTTGTCATGATAATGTTGAGGTGGCAAAATGGGTGGGTCTGGCAGTGGCAGGTTGGGTAACATGTGAAAGCAAGTGATTTAGCTATGGGTTGGGTTGGCTCGAAAGACTTGCTATCGTTTTTTTTATAAATAATTAGCTTCTTAACAATGTTTTCAAAAATCTTATTATTACAATAAAAAAAGGATGCATATAACAGATATGAAATTAGGTTTCTTTTTTACCTATGTAATTTTAACGGATACAAAAATAGCTTGACATATATGGTTTAATAAACATGTTTTAACTATTTATCAAATATTTAATGCTAATTCTAAATAATAGAATAAAGTACACGGATGGTCCCTGTGGTTTTTAAAAATTTTGGATTTGGTCCGTAAGTATGAAAAAGTGCACAAATAGTCCAAACTTTTGCACATACCTACACGTTTGGTCCCTGAAGTGGATGGCAGTTAACTATTCTGTTAAATATTTTGAAAATGACCAAAATACCCCTATATTAAAAAATTAAAAAAAAATCATTTAGATACACACAAAACTGTAGTTCTTAAACCAATGGAAGCCCCACCACCACCACCTGGCTGCAACCACTTTCTCCGGTGCAACCAACGTCTCAAAGTCTTCAACCAACCTACCCCCCTGCAACCCCTCACCACCTAAAGTTTGCTCATATCTGCCGAAAATATGAGAGAGAGAGAGACAGAGTATTCTTAATTTGCTCAGATCTGTAGAAAAAAACAAGAGAGAGAGAGACAAGATGGAGGTGGTGGCTGGCGGAGGGTGCGACTGGTTCATGTGAGGTGGTGGCTGGTGGAGGGGGCGGCTGGTGCAGGCGAGGACGCGAGGTGGTGGATGGCGAAGGGGGCAACGAGTTCAGACGAGGGGGCCGCTGGCGGAGAGGGGCGACTGGTTCAGGGATGCGGTGATGGGCGGATCTTGGGTGGTACGTGGTGCCGGTGCCGGTGCCGGGACGACTTGACGAGGAAGATGATCGGGTTGACGAGGAAGATGATCGGGGGGGAGGGTGTGGTTCTTGTTCCACTTCGACGTCCTGCGTAAGAGGCCAAGAGTAAAAAACTGATTTTTACCTGTTGTTTTAGAAATTGAAGAAAGAAGATGGAAATTCAACAAATGAAATTATTGGAAAATGAAAAGGGAAGCCGTAAGTTGCATAGGGAAAATATAATTATTATAATATTTAATAAAGGTGTACAGAGCACCATTGCATTATTATCATTATTTATTTGGGTTTTGATCGGAAAGAAAGAAGAGGGGTAGGAAATGGTGGCGTTCGTGGTGGTTGAAGGCGGTGGTTGTAGGAGAGGTGTTGGTGGTTCCATGGTGTGTTGGTGGTGGTAAAAGTGATTTGCAACTTGGGTTTCTTTAATGGAAGTGATAAGGGCATTTTCGTCATTTCACACAAACTTAATAGAAAAATTTAACCCCCATCCAAGTTGAGGACCAAACGTGTTACGTGTGTGCAAAAGTTTGGACTATCTGTGTACTTTTTCATACTTAGGGACCAAATCCAAAATTTTTAAAAACCACAGGGACTATCCGTGTACTTTATTCTAAATAATAAGATATATAAGTTTTGCAAAAGAAATTGATGTTACATATACCTTGGTCTGCACACACAATAGTTCAAAGCAAAAATATACTTTTTTGTTTTAGAAAAAAAAAATCAATTTTTTGAATAGAACAATATAGGAAGTTGCATGCTTAATAAAATACACTTGGCATGCTGCTTTGACACACATGACTTGTTACCCTATTTGCTATCTTTTTGTTTGACCTGTTAGAGATAAAAACATAACGCTAATCGACCCGTTTATTAATAAACGAGTCGAAATTGTCACCTCTACCGTTGTACCCTCATGACATGTCTCCTTTTGGGCTATACAGTTATCAAGCAACATTATTTTGCAATCAAGTGGATCTTCAAGGCGACCTGGTGTCTCTAGCAGCCGTGACCCGGGTGGTGAACCCGAGCCATCATATGGACGGACCACAAATGCAAGCCCTGGTGCTCTTCGTAGGGTCACAAGCACCGGTCAAAGGAGCTCACCAGTTGTATCCTCGGACCAGAAACGGTCAACTAACATAAAGAACTTTGAGTCAACTCTCAAAGGTATCGAGGGTCTGCATTTTTAAATAAAGTGGAAAAAGGGTTTGCTTCATTTGCTCTTGTACCATATAAATTTGTTTTTCAAAAGTAAAGCTCTCGGCTCATGCAATAACAAAGAAATCATGAAAACCCAGATTTGTTTTTCGGTTGCCCGTGGTTGTTTGTGGATATTGAGAATGATATAATGTGTTGTGGATGTTAACTTTGCAATATGGTTATTCAAACATTGTATGGTTTTTTTTTTCATCTGATTCATCATGAGACATGTTTTGTGCTTTTTTTGGTGCTTCTTGCTGCAAATTGAACTGATAAAATAATTATTTGGATTGATTGTAAGATCCTAGATTCAGAAAATGTTGTATTTATGTTTGTGAAAACTGATGTTCAATTATTTTAGCCAAATATTCTCAAATCATTTTGTAGATTCTGCACAATTATTATGATGTCTCTAACATATATTGCTCAAGTTTAATATTATAGTTTGGTTTAATTAAATGCAGAATATAGGGATGGATAAAGGTGCACGAGAAAACCGGTTTGGGTAAACCAAACTGAACCGAAACAAAATCGGCTTGGGTGGAATTGGTTTGAAACGTGTTTGTAACATGTAGGCTGAAACCGGTTTAACCTAAACTGAACTGGTCAAAACCCTGTCAGAAACTAGTTTTAAACTTGTCAAACCCATCTCTCGAACCGATTGTGATTTTGTGTTAACTAAAACTAGAGGTGCACAAACCGGATTTTTTTCGGATCCGGTTCGGATTCGGACCGGATCCTTCAAACTTGGTCAACAACCGGACACCTTGGAACCGGTTCCGGATCGGATCCGGTTAAGGGAGTGGAGAGTTGGAACCTATTGGGACCGGACCGGATATATGGAACCGGATTGGACAAAAAAAAACCGGTTCCACCGGATTTTTTTTTTAAATTAACAAAGATACACTATAAAATACATGTTTTATTTATTTTTTATATTTTTTTAAGTGATTTAACAATAGTTCGTACAAAAAAATTACAAAAAACATAATTGAATCACAAAATATATATTATTTATTATGACTCGTTATTCGTCGTCTACTCGTCTTAGTCTTCGTAACATTGGTTTTCAATCTTCTTCGCTTGAGATACGTTGGGCTTCATCATAAGCTTGTTTTTCGTCAGAAAGTGGATTCGCCGCCCCTTGTTCTACTTCGAATTCGTGTATTTCTTGTTCAATGTCAAGCTCGCCTTCTAGTTTTGCAACATGTTGTACACGTTCGGCGGCATCCAAATGGTCCTTCAAGCAAATACACATCTCCATAGATTCCGGTGTAAGCCTCGTTCTTCGAATAGATAAAACCCTGCCACTAAGAGAAAAAGCAGATTCCGAAGCTACCGTGGAAGCTTGGACGGTTAGTAGGTCACAGACCATTGCGGCTAGAACGGGATATTGGGATTCCCTTCCTTGCCACCAACTCAAGATATCAAAATTTTCAAACTCTTCGGATCTTATAGTTGAAATAAAATCGGTTGCTTGATATCTCCCAAGCTTGCTACTTGGTGTGCTTCTACGTGCTCGTTTAGTATTTTGGTTTCTTAAAGTGTTAAATAAATTTAGCATCGGGTTCCTTGAACTACCAGAACTTGAACCCGAAGCCATTGATTCACGTATGTTTGATGGATCACCACTTCCACCATATTTGCGTAAATAATAATCAAACATATTATTAAAAGCCAAATTGAAGTCCCTTATTGCATTTGATTCAAAATTTGGGTCTTCCTCGAACATATTTAAATCGTCCGATATTGATCCAATTAATATTTCAACACCGGTTACATTAATCGTTGGGTTAAGCCGGCCGAACATGTAACAACGCCCGGCATTTCCAAAAAATATTTTTTAAATTTAGCTTTCATAGGTGTTACCATTTTTTTCAAAAATAGTGCCATGATATTCAAACACTTTTAATTTATTACATATTAAGTATAATTGTTGAAGTATTAGCGAAGACGTGAGATAATAAACTCCCGATAAACATTTAGTTGCATTTTTAAAAACCTCAAGAAAATTAGTTAGTTTCTCGATCATATCCCAACTTATATTATCAAATTTTTGTGAACAACGTTTCTTTTGGACAAGTTCATCATGGAAATGTTTTAAAGTAACTATTTGCCTTAAGGTCGATTTAAACATTTTCCATGTCGAGTTCCATCTAGTAGGTACATCCCAATTTGGACCTAAAAAGATGGAATCCGTTTGTTGGCACAATTTTCTATAGTTTATATATCTTTTTTTGCTTGTGATAAAAACTTCCCGTAACATCACTTTAAAATTTTCTTTCACTTCTCTTATTTCTTGGACGTTTAGACCGTCTTGCACAACCTAGTTAATGATGTGTGCAACACATCGACTATGAAAGAAAACACCGTTACAAGGCGGTTCATATTTTATTTTTAATTTTTTCACCGCGTTTGTGTTATTTGAAGCGTTATCAAAAGATATTAAAAATATTTTTTGTTGAATTTTATAAGTTTGAATTACCGAGTCTAAAATATAAAATAAGTTTTCACATGTATGTGGATATCCAAAATAATCAAACGCAATCGTACGCTTCATCATTTGCCACGACTCGAGTTGAACCCAATGTGCGGTAATGCAAAGGTACGATTCGGGTAAACCATGTGGAGCGGACCAAACGTCCGTTGTTAAGTTAATGCCGGTATTTAAATGTTCAAAACCTAAAATTAATTTGTTTTTAGCTCTTTTCCACATTTTTAAACAATCTCTTCTCAAAGTAGAACGACTTACATTTGTGTAACTCGGTTGAAGCGTCTCTTGTATCATCCTCGTCAAGCGCGGATTATCAAAGTGATCAAAAGGCAATCCTTCTTGAATGACGAAATGTGCCATTCTCTCACGAACCCTCTCGACATTGTATTGTCAAACTCCTCCATCCCTACCAATTTGAGTTTGATCTTCACCTTGAGTGTGTTTTGTGTGACTACCAATATGTTTCCTCAAACTGCTATTTCCCGCAGCACCCAAAATTTTACCATAACGTTTGCAACGATCCTTTTGTGAACTGTTCGACATTTCACATAAATCGAAATAAGCCCATATCTCTTGGTTTCGGGAGCAAGGAAGTACTCTCACCACCGTGTCATCGCTAGTAGAACCACCATCCTAATTTTGAATGCTTGCGGAAGCGGAATCTATGAGAGCGTTTTTTTGCGTATAAGTGGACGTTTTTTTGCGTTTTGAGAGCGTTTTTGAGTTTTGAGAGCTACAATGTTGTTGTGAACTAACTCATACCCACAATACCTATTTATACTTAGTTTCAAGCCTAAAACACAAAAAAATACAAAAAAGGCCGTATAACGGCTATATAGCCTTTTTTTTTGCCCCAACGGCTAGAACCGGTTCCAAAATGTCCCGAAAAAACCGGTCCCAAAATGTACGATTTTTTTTCGATTTTTATCCGGTTCGCAAAAAACCCACTAACCGGTTCTGGATCCGCCGGTTTTGAAAATGTCCGGACCGGTTCCAAAATGTTCGGTTCTAGCTGGATCCGGTTTCGGATACTCCTTCGGATCGGATTCGGATCCGGATCCTTTGTGCACCTTTAACTAAAATTGAACCAGTTTGGTTTGAAAAACCGATTTGTGCGCCTCTAATAGGGAATATGATATAGCAATCAAGTTTCTATACTGCTCTAAATTATTTTGTAACTATAAAAACTAGTTACGTTTTTTATATTGTTTAATTATTGTGATTTTTTTTCATAAATAGTTAAAACTAAATGAGACTGTTTTAAATTTTGGTTACTAAGAATGTGTTATATCCTCACAGTAGGGTGAAGTTGCGACACATCAATGCAACAGGGAGCGGTGTTGTTGCACTCACCGCAATGCCACGTCGCCCCCCACACCACCACACCTTTTTTATTCCTTCACAAAATAGCACAAAGTGCGGTGATGATTTGCTGCACCTCACCGCTGCAAATCATCACCGTTGTCCACACTTATTGCACTCACCGCAATGCCACGTCGCCCCCCACATCACCACAACTTTTTTATTCCTTCACAAAATAGCACAAAGTGCGGTGATGATTTGCTGCACCTCACCGCTGCAAATCATCACCGTTGTCCACACCCACCGCAATTTGGGGGGGGGGGTTGCTTCACCCTTGCCGCAGTCCATATCTTCTCACCGCATGGTGCGGTGAGGGTATAACACACACAACCTAAGTAGTGATACTTTCTTAAACTTAACTCAAAGTAACGGGTAAATATGAAAATATAAAAATCAGAAAAGATTGAGTGATTTTATATTAGAAAAAGAGTTTGAATGAAAACAGTATAATATTATTTTTAGTACAATATAAATATGTATCTTAGATTAACTCTATAAGCTTTATAGCCAACGACTCTCTTACCTCTTTTGTAACACATGGATCACTTAGGCTCCAATTCTTGAATTTGAAATCGGGTTCTTCGTGTTTCGGTTCCAACTGAAGCAACTCCTTAAATTCTTCATGTTCTTGAAATCCTCCATTGTTGCTCGTATCCATCATCCTATCATCTTGACTACTTGACATAATTGAGAACTGTAACTTTCTTCTATTAAATATTTATGTAACAAATAAATTATTTAAAAAATTTACTACATGAAAGTGATTGATGATAAAAAGTAAAAGAAACCTCATAAGGTTTTAAAGATAACTTAGTAAGCTCGTGGTCGAATAGGATATTTAAGAATGTGTTGGAGTGCAAAAGGCCATTGATGAGGTGGTGGTTAAATTTTTGGATATAATTTAAAAGTTACATACGACTTTTTGGTTGAATATGAACTTTTTAAACTAGAGTTCATAATAATTTTCTTTTATACCTTTTAACTATTCTAACAATGATAATTTATGAAGTTAAAATATAAGAAAATGACAACGTTGGATACTCCTATTGTCGAAGGGCTAAATGACCCATTTAGACACTATTCTTAATTGATTAGATGTTTACCTTCTAAATTGGCTCGTTTCATGGAAATGTTAGAATAATTTGTTTTTATATTATACATGGGCGTTTATTTCAGCACGGTAACACCACTAATATGTTAAGAACTACAAGAATCGCATAATGTAATTGTACGTGGTGCATTGAATGTGATAAACAATACGGTTACGTAATCATCATAGTTTCTCTCTCCTGCTACTTCGATTCTCTTTAATGCATTATACGATTCTTATAGTTCTTACGTATTATTATTGATTTTGAAACAAAACATGAAATGTATGTGAAAAATCATCTAAAAAAAGTAACATATTGACTAAAATCAATAGAAAATCATCTAAAAAAAGGAACATATTGACTAAAATCAATTATCACCAATATTCACATGATAGTTACTAAGAGGGTAAAATGTAAAATGCGTTTAGATTTATAAATTATATCTGTTTACCCCATCCATCTTGAAGAAATACCATATTTAAGTTAAAATATGCTTTAATATTTTTTTTTAGTTATCGATCCGGTGTCTCAAAAATCTTAACAAGTGTTTTGTTATTGATTTAGTTAAAAAGTAAAAACTAATGAAATGGAAAAAATAAACAGACTGATTTTAAGTGAACCAAACTATGTGAAAAACTTATAGAAAACAGTCACCGTTTGTATTCATGTGTTGTTGATTGATCGGTTTGTTAAAAAAGATGCACTCTTCGTTTTTTAGTTATTATTCAACTCTTATTACCCTTCACTATTTGTAATTTTATATTGATTATGTCTTCGTCACTTGGCATTTTAAATAGTTGATCATTAATTAAATAATATTGTTAATTATATTCCTACCAAATATTATATTTCTTTTCAACAAATTAAGTCATTATTACGAAAATTTTAACTACAAAGGTTGTGATTTACTCATTTATGTATACGTTACTAGGTTAGAATCCATTGTACTACACGGGTTGAATAAATGTAATTTATATAATTAGTAATAAAAAATTTAAGTCTTTAAAAACCCGTGTATTATACGGGTTGAATAAATGTAATGTTATATATACTTAGTAATAAAGATTTACATATTACATATTTTTGAAAAACATTTTATAAAAAGAATTATAAAAATCATTATTATTTAATAGGAGAGAGAGACGGGAAACAAAAAATTATAAAAACAATTAAAGAAATTTATATAATTAATAGGAGAGAGAGAGACAGGAAAAAAAAGTTAAGAATGCATAAGAGAGTGACAAGTGTCACACCAAAACCTTTATTTATTAGATAGTATAGATTATATAATTCATTAATAGTTATTACCATTTATACATCCAACTAATTTTTATTTTATTTTAACGAGGAACACACACATCCCCTAAAATCTACCCTGAAAATCGGTGTTTCCAAAATCACGATTAATCACTAATTGGAGGGTTACCTTGGAATCTTCATTTAATCGGTCCACTAATCTTTAGTCAGTCAAAGGTTGTCCAAGGCGGTCCTAATTGGCCAAAAATCGGTGGCAGCCCAGCGATTCCATCCAAACCCTGTAAATTCCGCCTATTCCGGTCCTTAATGGATCGAGCCGTCAAGGAGGGATTAAAACATGTGTACTTCAAAAAACTACATATAAAAATGTGTACGTATATATAAGTTTGAAAATTACATATAAAAATTCCAATTCGATTAATCGGCAGTCGGTACCCCACCTCCCGATTAGCGCCCGACAATTTTTACAACACTACTTAAAATCCATTAATTGCCCATTTTGTAGGACTCGAACCTGCACTAATTTGGTAGGAATAAATACCAGACGCCACTAGGCCAAGTGGTTATGAACATTTAATCTTTCTTTTGAAGTGAAGATGAATGTCGGTATGAACAGTGCCACTGCCACGTGACACTGTTTGGTTGGTTATTTTATTTTATTTTCAATATTTATTTTATGTGTATATATATATATATATATATATATATATACATTGACGCATATCATAAACAGAAACCAGACCCTGGCCTGGTGGTATGCGTGCTTCACCTACACCCAAGCCGCACGAGTTCGAGCCTTCCCACCCTCCGCATGTTCTTTGCTCGCTACTTTTTTTTTTTCAAATTGTATTACATGTGTATATACACACACCGATACATACCGTAAACAGAAGCCATGCCTAGCCTGGTGTTATGCGCACTTCACCTACACTCAACCCACGCGGGGTTCGAGCCAGCCTCCCACCCCTTTTAGCGGGTTCTTTACTAGGTTTTTTCCTTTTACTATTAAATTAAATATTTTTTTCTAGTTTTTCTTTTTATTTTTTTCTTGTTATTATTTTTACCTAAATTATTTTTAAACGCTTTAATATTTTATCTTTTTTTTAGCTTTCCTTTTTAATTTTTTCCTATTATTTAACTTATTTTTTTTACTAGTTAACTAACTCATTTTTTAATTACTTATAATAACAAACTAAAATTTCAAACGCTAGGTAGATGACGGTTTTACATGATTTATTTTTTCGTTAAACGATTTTTTAAAGTTTGTTTTTGTTTTTCTTAACATTCATTTTTAATACAACGTAACTTTTTCGTGATTTCTGAATATACCGTCACGACGTGTTTTTATATCTACGTTTCGATGTTTAGAATGAAGCCGTCTTGACACGCTTTTATAATAACAGTTGAATTTAAAAATGAAAACACAACACTTCAAAAGTTTTTAACATTTGACAGGAGACCCATGTTTTAACCAGGAACACCGATCTAAACCTTCTTTGCCTTCGCAAATTGACTTTTAGCCCTAGCCAGAATCGATACAAGCACTAAAAATCAATCCAAGATTCGCTTCATCGGCGGAGGCGTACGCCATTTCTTCCGGCGAACGATTACTCTACTCAACCATGACTTTTGCATCTCACATCATCCGTCACTCTAAACAGGTTCCGATCACCCTTCCTTTTCTTCCACACACGCACAGATTACTTACTACTATCCGTGTTTGTTCGATGTTCAGATATCATGTTTTGTATGTATGAGCCTACGATTGACGATTACTGATTGATGTAAATCGATTAATGTATTGACTTTAGATGCGTTAGATGATTGCAATTTGAAGTTATTTTAAGATCTATTTTATCCTATGTATTTTTCTCTAGCTGCCAAAAAGAAGCGTAAATTAGTATGTGAAGATTGAGCTATCTAGGTTACAGATTAATTGCCAGGAGGAAGATTTGTGTTAATCTGGGCTTAAACATTAGTATGCTTATTTATGTCATAATCCATCTAATAAGTTATACGTATTGATTGTTTTTGTTTTTTTTTCCAGTTGAGAAATGCTCCTGGCTTGCTACGGCAGGATCATGCCGTTCTGGTTCGGTGGTTTACGCATAGTACTCGTTCCATCACTAGCAAAGGGGATGGTAAGTTGTAATTCATTTGCCACAGGTTCAAATTTTCTATTTTATGGAAGAAAACAAATTCACATGATGATGGTATTGATAAAATGTTGCATTCATGCTGCAGATATGTTGAAGCATCGCCAGATTAACAATGTGTTTGGGGAGAATATTTGTGCATGTAAGGCTTGCAGTGGATCTATGTCTAATACACCAATGTTCACTCGAAGTTATAGGACAGTGAATTCCACAAAGGTACGCCAAATCCACCAAGCATTGCATCTCCTTAGGTTTTTATCTTTTGTCATTATGTAGATTGGGCATAAAGTTAAATAGAATATTGTTGTCAGAACTGCTGTCTTATGTTCATAGGTGCAAAATGGACTTGCTGCTAGAGCAGAAGGAAGTTCAGTTAGTGGCATGGTGTTTAGTAGAGGAAATTCATGGTAATTTTTGAAGCATCCTAACCGCCATTGCAATTATTGGTGTTCATGATTCATGTTCTAATCATATGGTTTATGTGTAACAGCTCTGATGTGCAACTTAGGAGAAGTTTTGCAACAAATTCAGGTAATTTTTATGTGTAATATTGATATATACCTGCTACTGACACATGTGACCTTAAACCCCTACACGTATGCTTCAATGGGTTTAATTGTGTAAATCTATTAACGTATATGCTTGGTTTTAAAAAGTGCGTCCAAGATGCGAGGCGGTGGCGATTTGAAAAACGCCTCAGGGCCTTGAGGCGGCCCCTCATGCACTTTTGGGTCAAAGTTGGGGTCTGTCGAATATGTAAAAAGTAAAAGCAACCAAAGGGATAAAGAAATTATGAAGGGTTTATTTGATAAAAAGGCTGATATGTAAAAAAGATGAGAGAAATGCAGCTTTTGGTTGTACATAAAACTTATTTGGTTGTACATAGAGCAAAGCCTTACGTACATGAAGCTCTTGCCTTGGCTTTCGGGACCTAAACGCCTTGGAGTGCTTCGTGCTTTTTTAAACCAGGCGTATATTGAACCTCTTTATGTGATGAACTGATGATGGAAGTACAAATATTCTTTGTGATGCTTTGGTGCTGGAATTCCAAATATTCAGTTAACATTTTAGGTTATTTAGTCAGGATCAGGATATTTATTAGCCGGCTGCTTTATGTTATTAGAGATTGGGTGGAAGCTTAGTTGGTTGTGCTTCTCATCTGTTAGGTGGGTTGCTATTATATTATGTGGAATGTTGAACTGCTAGATGGTCACAAACGTTGTGGTGAACTTGGAGCTTTTAAATTATTGATAAGTAGCTCAATCAACATAAACATGAGATTCATAGGCCTATGATTGTTTTATTAGTGTATCATTAATGCCCAAATTATATGGGTTGATGGTTCAAAGCATGACCCATGATTATTTTTTTTTGTTGTTGGTGACTTGGTGGGGGACGAGGTTTTAGGCTCAAGGATCAGCTGTCTTGTTTTGTTTAGAAAAGCTCACATGAAGAAGCTGAGAACCTGAGAGCTTTCCCGTTTTTATTAATAAAATTAGTTCTCTAGGAAGTTGTTTTACTTGTGACGTTTTGATTATTTCCTTTGGATAACCTCCTTCATTGTTATCGTTGTTTTTTTCTTTAGATTTCTGATCAAGCAACTGCATTTTGTGAAGTTGGTGACTGATTCTTTGATCCACGAGGAAGTTATTTCTGAAACATAATTGGATAATGATGTCATTGCACTCTAACCATATAACTGACAAATATGTTAGGGTCTAGATAATTCTAACAGCTGCAATATTCTTTCAGTTGCCTTTGTAACTTCGTTAACGAGTGCTGGATTTGTGTTTCTAACTTAACCATGTTCTTACTTGCTATACATGTTAAAAATTGCTTGATAAATTCATCTAAGATTGATGTGCTGAGGGAAACATGGAAATTGGAAGCACTCATCAAGGGTTTCCAGTTTCTTCGACCTAGTACTTGGCTTACATTGTTCCAACATTTTTGGAATATCTGTAGTTCTATACTTCTATTGGGATGTGGCCATCAGCTGAGCGTATACTTATGTAGCTTCACGTTGATGTTAAGAATACATGGTGCAACTAGGCCTAGATCATTTCTCCTTATATTAATTGAAAAAGGGGCCATTTTCTTACGAGATATTAAGGAGATTTGCTTTGATCAAATTCTTGCGGCATATTCATTTTACCAAATTTTTGTGCTATATTAAAAATGATTTAATAATTAATATATGCTTTCATTTAATCAGGCCTTCCCCCACACCAAGAGCTTGGGATGCCTTCTCTTTCACCTACAATGACAGAGGCCTGTGCCATTCTAAGTCTCATTATACCTCATATTGGCTCTTTATATCATTCTATTTCCTGAAAGTTTTGCTTGATTTCTTGTACAGGGTAACATAGCACGCTGGTTAAAAAAAGAAGGTGATCAAGTTTTACCTGGTGAAGTACTCTGTGAAGTTGAAACAGTACGTCTTCTTTATCTTTAATTTTAGGTTTTCTGCTTATCATGGTTCTCTGGAGAAGAACTCTGTACAGTCCTGCAAAGTGACTGCCAACATGTGCCTTGATCTATTACAGGATAAAGCTACTGTAGAAATGGAATGTATGGAAGAAGGATATCTCGCTAAGATTATACATGGAGATGGAGCAAAAGAAATCAAAGTTGGCGAGGTATTTGATTTCGTTATTATGGCAGGACCATGTTTCTTCTGTTACATATTATATTTGTTGTTAAGAGTATCATCTGATTGTAATTCAAATGAGTGTATTTGGGCTTACAACTCATGCTCTGATTTCTCCTTACAAATAAATTCATCTCTTATGTGCTAATACCTGTGGTGACAAAATGATTGGCTCGATCGGGTTGGGTAATAGCTCAAAAAATGGTTTTGGGTCAAAGCGGGTAATTTTTTATTGCTCTTCAAAATGAGGCGGGTTCGGGTTGGGATGACCCGCACACTTCTTTTTATCCATTTTGGAAATGAATAATTACAAAAACAGGCAGACTCATTTTAATTGCAAATAATGAATAATTAATTCTTTTAGCTTAATCCATTTGACCCATTAGATATAAAGTGTAAAAAAAATAATTGTTAGTTTGGAAATGAATAGTTATAAAACAAGCATACTTATTTTATAGGAGGTTTTTATGCATTTCAATACACTTTAGAAAACCTTCAACCTGTTTGACCTGTTCTCTTTTTAGTTAAATCTTCTTTTAGCTCAACCCATTAGATATATAACATAATTCCAAATCGACCCATTTATAGGTAAATGGGTTGAAATTACCGACTCTAGCTAATACATTTCTGCATGGATTTGAGTTTAACCAACTAAATTTTGTTGAAATGCAACTTACTGCGATGTTGAACGTCTTCTAAGTGGTTAAGTTATAGCAAGGAGGAACTAAAGTAATTATACTTGTGGCAGGTGATTGCAATAACTGTAGAAGATAAGGATGATATTGAAAAATTTAAAGATTACAAACCTCAATCATCAGATGGTGGGGCACCAGAAGCTCCCCCAGCAAGTACTCCCGCCAAAGAAGAGGCAGTTGAAAAGGCACCCAGCCCACCTGAACCAAAAGCTGCGAAGCCCAGTACATCACCTGTAACAGACCGTGTTTTTGCTAGTCCTCTTGCAAGAAAATTGGCTGAAGATAACAATGTATTTATCTTATACGTTCTAATTCTACTACCATAAACCTGATTTTTTTAAACACTATTTTTTCATGTTCATTTTATAGTAATTGCTTTCTATAATTAGGTATCTTTATCAAGTATTAAAGGTACAGGTCCTGATGGAAGCATAGTGAAGGCTGACATTGAAGAATACTTAGGTATTTCTTAGCATAATTCAACTGAAGCTGATTATTCTTAAGCTTGTAGTGTTACTGGATCACATACACACATCTCTAAGCATGGCACTAGAGGTGGTAAAATTGGCGATTGGGTTAAAAAATGTCGGATGCAATTTGTTTGACTTGAAACACTTTTTGTCCAGCCTTTTAGAAGTAACTATAAACAGTTTTTGTTTTAAATACGATTACAAAAGTTGCATTATCACAATAATAATCTAATATTTTGGAAAGAAACCAATCTAACAGGTTGTCAGATATAAAACATCACCCGAATTAATCCATTTATTAGTAGATGGGTCGAAATTGCTACCTCTACATGGCACCCACAGTTTATTTTGGTTGCTTAATTGTTTTGTTTCAACTCACCCCACCCCTCTCCTTTTGTAGCTTTTGGTAAGAAAGATCTTCCAGCAGCACCATCAAAGAGTGATGCTAAAGCAACAGTTTCTGCTATTAATTACACTGACATTCCAAACTCTCAGATAAGAAAGGTCATTTATACCCTTATTCATGACTTCCAACTTTGATACAAAAGTTATTCACTCTTTTTAATCAACTTTAAATTAATAATTGGCTTGCAACATAACAGGTCACCGCTTCACGGTTGTTGCTGTCAAAGCAGACCATTCCTCATTATTATCTTACTGTAGATACATGTGTTGACAAACTTACAAAGTGAGCTTTGATTTAAACATAAATATGAAATGTCTACCACTAATCAGTCTCTCATAAGATGATCTGATTGATGTTGTTATACAGATTGCGGGGAGAACTCAATGCATTACAGGAAGCTTCAGGAGGGAAGAAGATATCCATTAATGATCTTGTGATTAAGGTATTAAAAGTTAGATTTAACATCTTATATGTATTTTTTTCATATACTCCGTTTCATTTTCGATTCTGGCTGATAAGTTATTAACATTGAACTACTTACTTTCTTTTGATTTTTTATTTTCAGGCTGCAGCATTAGCCCTTCGTAAAGTTCCTCAATGTAACAGTTCATGGACTAATGATTATATTCGCCAGTAAGTATACGCAATTTGGAAATTATATTCTTTCGTTCGTAAGAAAATTTAACTACAGTAACTCGACATGTGTCATCATGACATCATGTGTCCTATGGTTGAATTTATAGGTTCCATGAAGTGCACATCAATGTGGCTGTGCAGACCGATAATGGACTCTTTGTCCCTGTCGTAAGGGTTAGTCACTACACCTTTTGTTGCCATTACTATAATTTACAGGCGGCTAAATGGGCAGGTTATTTTTCGGGACAGCTTGGGTTGACCTGAACAAGTTTTATCCAAAAAGTTTAACTTTTTAATAAATAAATGATGTGTGAAATATGATTACAAAATTTATATTATTTCAGTAATGATCTTACTGGTTATGAGATTATGTGCATAAAAACTATACTTTTGAGAAACTTTTGACCTGTTAAAGATACAACATAAGTCCAAGTTGACTTGTTTATAATTAAATGGGTCTAGATTGCCACCTCTAATATATCTCCATGTTTGTGATCTAACTCTTGTTATAAATATATAATTGAGTTTATAATTTGGATTTGTGCAGGATGCTGATAAAAAGGGCCTGTCAGCAATTTCTGAGGATGTAAAGAATTTAGCCAAGAAAGCTAGAGAAAACAGCTTGAAACCCGCTGATTATGAGGTCTGAATGGTTTCCACCTTTTGGTTAAACTATTTGCATCTTCTTCAAGCATGATTCAGTAGTTCGTATTCTCTTTTTTTGTTGTTGTAGGGAGGTACATTCACTGTTTCAAATCTAGGGGGGCCGTTTGGGATCAAGCAGTTCTGTGCCATCATAAATCCCCCACAGGCAGGCATTCTAGCAGTTGGATCTGGTGAGTAGATAAATGAGCTCATTTTAAAATCATGTTTGCCATATAATTTCTCTAATTCCCAACCCAATGGTAATCCTTAATTAAACAAATTTTGTGCAGCTGAGAAGAGGGTTATTCCCAGTTCAGGGGTTGGAGAATTCAAGTTCGCATCATACATGTCTGTCACATTGAGTTGTGATCACCGTGTTATCGATGGTATGTGTTCCTAGGACTAGAAGTAGATTTAGCTGAGTGGGTTGGGTAACTGGTGCCGTAAATAATTGGGTTAGTACCATAAACTTTGTTATTTAACTTGAAAAAAGTCCCTCAACATATAAAAAATACACACAGAGTCACTAAACTAACTTTTGTATATTGAAGTCCCTACTACTTTTGATTATTTCTTTTCTAAATAATGACATGTTAACTTTTAAATTGGTCTAAATTTGATGAAGTGACGTTCAATTTTTTTTCAGAAATAGTTTATACTTTATACCATCTTATTAATTTTTGAGGGAATTTTTCATGAAAAGTAAAAAAATATATTGGTTTTTTGTGGTAATAACCTTAAATAATTACTTATTTAATTTTATATACAATTAGTGTCAAGTATGATACAGAAAGTATATTTTTAATATAAACCATTTTGGCCGACCCGTTTCACATTTAACAATTTGCTTAAGAAGTATAGGGATGAGATGCTAACGGTTTGCGTGTGGGTGGGTTTTGGTTATTAGGTGCTATTGGTGCGGAATGGCTAAAAGCATTCAAAGGCTACATAGAGAATCCAGAGACAATGCTGCTTTAAAAAAGACCATTAATTTTTCTCTTTTCTATTTCTTTCCATTTGCAATTACCAATTTCTTTGTGAGAGGACCCATGTGTTGTTACCCACTGGCTTTTGCTTGATCACATCATGAAATCTTTGTTTCAAAATAAGAAAAGGGGAGGCTATCTGAGGTTTTGAGTCATGAAAACATGAACTCAGTTTTGGTCATGTATAGAGTTGACATCTGTATGTCTGTAATGTGCAGCAGGACATAATTCTCGAGTCGATTCTTGCACTTGCATGTAACCTAAATAAAACCGATACGATATCTTGGTTTTATTTATTTCTAATTCATCTTGTCATATTGTTTCGCAGGAGATAAAACTGTAACATTTTTTTAAGTTGGGTGCTTAAAGTTGATTGCTATTTATTTAAAAATTGAAATTGGTAGTTGAAATCGAGAAAAAAATGTAACATTTGGCTGCTTCTTTGCCACGTAATCGTAGGGAGGTGGTGGGTAACATTGATTAACCAACGAGTTTAGAAGGATCTATCTATATGTTTTGGCTTATTTGCGTAATAATAAAGTGAATTACTAAATTACACATTATTGAGGCATATTCTATGGCTATGCCAAAGTGCCAATGATTTTATGCACGTAGTTATATTCTATATGTGAGTATTTGATCTAATATATAATTTTACTCGTTCAAACTTTAAATATTTTTATTATGTATGTGAATAATATTACATACACGAATTTATACATGATAAGGTGTCATATATCGCATGACTAAATAATTGATTTTTGACATGATATATACTAAAAAAATAATTATTTTTGAGATTTTATCAATAATTACCAACTTTGTCACTATAGTAATAAACTTTCAAAGTTTGCATAAATAATCATTATATGTAATGAACATTTAACATATTTTTAAAGGAACAAACTTTGATCCTATTATCTTCAGCTATCTTTACATGTTTCTCTTACTTTTATGAGAAGTTTGTTTTGATGAAGATGGTCTCTCCTCTCTTATTTTTGTTTTTAAAAGTTTGTTTTGATGAAGATGAATGACCACTCATTCAAATATTAGAAAATGATTTCGTCCAATAAAATTCCCACAAAAAGGGTTACCAGTTTTTCGATTATCACATGAAAATATAACAAAATTTCTTTCAAAATATCATTATATGTTATGAACTATAATTTTTATCTTCCAACAAAATAAACCTCGAATTTACTATAATTTGGTGACCTTATAACTTTCTCAAATGTGAACATTATTCACAACTTTTGAGACTAGCATGATACCTGTTGCATCAAATGGTAACGAAGATTAAAAGGTAAAAATCATACAATGGGAATTTAACGGGGTTTGGAACGAGTGAGGTTCACGTAAGAGCCATAAAATAATTAGGAACCAAACGAGCCGCTTATTTACATTTAACAACTAAAACACTAACGTATATATCATAACACAAATCGGAACAAAAAGGTTCTCACATGTAACAGAAGTCATCAAACACGTAACAGAATAGACATCGAATTTTGTTTCAAAAGGTGAAATTTTGTTCCGATTTGTGTTTGCTTTACAAAAATTGGTTGATAATAAGCTTCTTCAATCTTCCTCCAAAGTTTTGTTCCTCATGCCAGGTGAAGAAGTGAAAGACACAGATCTGCAGTTAGAAAAGTATCCATCAAGCTTATCCCAATCTACACGATTAGACGTATTTGCAGGAGGAATTGGAAGTTTTTGTTTAGAAACTGTAGTAACCCTAATGTTTTCAACATATTGAGAATCTGATGTTTCCAATTCAAATAATTGTCATCACCCAGCTTGATTGAAGCAAAATTTGTAAAATTATGCAAATCGTTGATCTGATTCAAATTGCTTTCATTGGTTGCATTTGCAGTAGCCATGATCTGGAAACAGAGAAGAAGATCGATGCTGCTGAATAATGAAGATTGAAGAAACAACCGGAAAACAACAGTAGCCGCAGAACAGAAAAGAACTCGGCTCTGATACCATGAAAGAGTAAAAATCTCTAATGTGTGTACAATGCAAGACCTCTGCATATAGAATAGAAGTCTGGGAATAAACTGACACAAGGCTAAGCTAATCATAAACTGAATAACAGAAAAGTCAAAACAGACTCAACTACCTACAACTACTCAACTAACTATTACTGCTCTAATAATAAGTAACAAAAGCTCGCAAGATAACAGAAAACTGTAATAAAATATGCATATCAATGTCTACATGAATTTATCAAGTGCACAAAACAAATTTATGCATTTTTTCCAGGCAAAGATATGCTGATCATCAACATTGTAAAACCCTACAATCTGAAACGATCAAAACTTAAATTTAGTTATAACTCGCTCAGATCGGAACGTATCTCTTCAAAACCTGCTTCCCTTTGACGCCTAATCCCACCGCAATTCCACCAATAGCTCCGGCCACCGCCGCAGACCTAAGCCCAGCTGCCGCCCTGTAAACCGCTCCGGTCCCTAACCCAGCCACCACGCTGTTAATAATATCATCCGTATCCCTAACCGCAACCATCCCGCTCTCCATACCTGCATACAACAGTCCGATTACACCTGCACGGTTGCCGTACTTCCGGCCCCAACCTCCCGACGCATTCAGGATCCTATTAACCCTAATTTTGGCGGTATCTGGAGCTTCGAAAGCCTTCACGCCTTCTTTACAACCTTTTCCGGCGCCGATTACAGCGCCGCCGAGGTAACCGATTCCGGTGTAGTAGGTTAGGTTTTCGCCCCATGAGCGACGTTGAGCGATGGATTCTTCTTGAAATAGGTATTCGGGGGATGTAGGGAGTTTGTATAGGGTTTGTGCTGGGATTCCGAGGTCTTGGTAAGGGTTGTATAGCCGGCGGTTAGGTTTGTGGTCGTCGTCTTGGTTGTGATTTGGAGATCTCGGCTGGTACGACATGTCGGAATTAGGGTTCCGATCTTGCTGATTCGAAGAAAATAAAAGGGGAAGAGAGGCGGTGTTCAAAACCCAGACAAGCGAAGGTTTATTAGAATTTTCATTCACTTAAATTCCAATATTGCCCTTTTTTTAAGAGTAAATTACACACATTGTCCTTTAATTATACTCTAAATTACACTCTATGTCCTTTGACTTCAATAAGTACACCACAGGTCCTTTATTTACATATTTTTATACACTCTATGTCCTTTACACTAACTGGTGTTAAGTTTTTCAGTTAAATCTTGCCATGTGCCTCTCACATGATGGGTAAAATGGTCTTTTTACCCATTAAAGGACAATTTATGTAATTTCTAATAATATTCCCTCAAAAATATATGTTTCTCTCTACCACCACACAATTCCCATATCCATCCACCGTCATGGCTCAGATCCATCCACCGTCCTCCGTCGTGTCCGTCGCCTCCGCCGCTTCTGGTTCAGATCCATCCACCGTACTCCGACGCCTCAGTCGCTTCTGGTTCAGATCCATCCTCCGTCGCTTCTAGTTCAGATCCGGCCGTTTTGGAGAGTTGGCGGAGCTCGATCTGGTTCAGATCCGGAGCTCGATCTAGGGTTTTGGCGAGCTGGCGACCTCGAGTTTTATCAGAAGCCATCACAGAGAAAGCAATTAAGCTTAATATCATCTCACAAACCCTAAACCCTAGCGCCGCTCTCTCAATCGTCACAATCGACGTCACCGGCACTCTCGGCTTCTTAATCCCGCTGCGGATTCTGTTATCAAAGCCGCCGGATCCGTCCTTAGTAGTAACGTCGGTCACCGCCTCCTCCTTCGCCGGCCGGTTATACGTTACAGCAGGCGATTTAGCTTTTGCCAGAGGCGCGACATTGATTGTATGAGAGGATTTGATGTTGTTAGAAAGAGGAGATCTGAACGGAGTGTGGAGCTTGTCGACGGCGACGATGGCGGTGGAAGTGGATGAGGAGATGTCGTCTGAGCGGAGAGGCGAGTCGGCGCGGAGAAGAGAGTGGAACTCGTCTATTTGGGAATCGGTGTCGGAGATTGATCGGTGGCTGGTGGCGGAGCTGTGGTGGCGGTGGTGGTTTTTAAGGAAATTATATCAGACCTGTGGTGAAATGGCAATAGTAATTAAATTGGGAATTTAAATATGCAGCTGAAAAGACCATTTTACCCATCATGTGAGAGGCACATGGCAAAACTTAACTGAAAAACTTAACACCAGTTAGTGTAAAGGACATAGAGTGTATAAAAATATGTAAATAAAGGACCTGTGGTGTACTTATTGAAGTCAAAGAACACAGAATGTAATTTAGAGTATAATTAAAGGACAATCTGTGTAATTTACTCTTTTTTTAATTTAGATTTAACTAATCACACCGCTAACTTTCACTTTTGTAAGACAATCCCGCTCTATATATATCACAGATTTCCAATCGATTTCAATTAAAAGGAAGCCATGTTTCCCAATTTTGCCTATAGTCATCATCATGAGTTGTATCGACTGGAAATCAAGTGTAAATCTATCATGCTTGTGCAAATGTAATCGTCTTTGATAACGAATATAAAATTTAATAGTGGTATTGGTTAAATTATCGGTTATTATCGGTCAATGAGTTAAAGTTTAACTTATTAAAATCTAACATGCCTTAAATTTAATAAAAATCCTCACAAACTTTCTTTTTATCAAATATACATTATTTTCACATGATTAATCCTTAAATCATGATCGTTAAAATCTAGATCGGATTCCATCTTGATTGGCTTGAAATATATGAAAGGGTTAACTTTGTTAAACATGTAAAAAGCATTTTATCAATGTGAGGCAAATTTAGGTATTTTTTTTACCTTGGTAAATATTTAATATAGATGCAACTCTTTTTAAACTATATCAATGAGACGTTACTTGCATATTCTTGCTAGTACATGTAAATTCAGTTCATGACCTTATAGTCTAGTGGTATTGGTAATTATTCCTATAAAAATGGTTTGAGTTCAAAAGAAAAAGATTTAACATCGCTCATATAAATTGATTTAATTATACAATAGGTACCTAAGTTGGTATATAGAATGTTGTTTTTCTACGACTTAAATCATTCAAAAGAGAGATTTTTAGTTGATAAGTAAATAGTTATACTTTGTTGCTTAAGATCCCTTTATTAGGTTAATCGACTTCACGACTATCACCTTGCTTGCTTTGAATTGTGTCGATACATGTATGTGAGCTATGTATATGTTTAGACTAGGTTAGAATCTCGTGTATTACACGTGTTTAATAAATGTAATGTTATATACTTAGTAATTAAAAATATATATTTTTTAAAACCCGTGTATTACACGTGTTGAATAAAAAATAATGTAATCTGTTAACACATACACTCGTCAAAATATGTCTTAAAAATATATATTTTGACTTAACGTTTATAAATTCTGCTAAGTTAAATTTTTAAAACATTTTTTTCAACTGGGTATTGATTTTTTAATGTAATTGATAAATGTTAAATAGGAGAGAGAGTTGGGAAAAATATACTAAAAATGCATCAGAAAATGACATGTTTTCCAAAAAACATTTATTTATTAGTATAGATAAGTATTTATTTGATGATGCTTAATAATATTTACGCTCACAAACATACATCTCTCATTCATTGTACATTTTTACCCTTGTGTTTTGCCTTTTCTCTTATGTAATACAAACTTATCTAGTGCATAGAAGCGCACACATGTACTAGCACCTGGTTCAACCAACTCCACTTGATTTTAAATTTTTAGTAGTGGTATATTACGTGAATGTCGAGCGACCCCGGTCTTTTTTCGAGGTCGACTCCATTGGTTTTAAAATATATATATTTGACTTCGAACCTTGAAAAAAAAATATTTTTTTAAAATATAATTAACTCTATTAATTAAACCCATAAGTTAGATTTATTTAATACACCTATTAGTTAATTAACTATAACTCTCTAAGCCCATAAATTAGATTTATTTTTGTAAGCCCGTAACCCCATACCCATTGCCCATTGGTGATTTAACCCATAATCTAGTAAGGCGTTAACCCAACTAGTTAATTAGTATTAAACCTAATCATAATTTTTTTTTAAAAAAGCCATGCAAAGAAGCAGGTCGTAGGGATAGAAGCGACGATCAAAATTCTATTCCATCTTCCAAATTCCAACCCTCAGTCGGCCATTGATGTTCAACGATACCAACGAGCTAAACTCTACAGACGATTTCAATCACAAATTGACAACCAAAATACAAAATTAAATACTCTAACAACGATTATGAATAAAAACAAGGTTAGTTTCCAATTTTTTTTATTCCAAACTTGAAATTTAAGGTATTATTTATCATTGATTCTTGTTTAATTAATTAATTTTTATTATTGAATGTTTAATCTTCATTCTTGAAAATTTAATCTTGATTTCTGAAACTTGAATACTTGAAATGTTTTACTTGAATTTTAGGTGTTAACTATGTCATGGAACTATATAATAAAAGAAAGTCATCAAATGTTTTTTTTATTTCTAATGACATTGTATTTTCATTATCATATCATATCTTATTATGTAACTGACCCGACCCGATCACCCGACCGAAACTGAACCGGACAAAAAAAATCATAGTCAGGAACTTAGAAATTTGAGTATCGAAAAAAAAACGACTCTACTGGAAAAGTTTCATGGTTCCCCGGTGCTAGTGCATGCCTTGAGAAAGGGCATTAATTGGGGGGGGAGTGTAATATAGGAAGAGGAAAAAAAATAATAAAAACAAAAACTGTGCCACTCTAGTGGATATCCAATTTTAGAATATCATTTTGCCTTGACAAGAAGGAAGAGTAAATAGGTATGCAACATTGTTAACATGTTTAATTATATTTAGCAAAGCTAAGCAAAACTATTATATTTACGTACTTTTCCATCATAAAAAGGAGAGATTTTTAGTGCATTCATTATGAAATACACTGCTTTCTTTGATGACACAAAAACATGAAAATGTGAATGTCCAAAAGATGAAGCAAGCAAGGTCATAAGGTCGATGTCAATCATCTTGGAGTTTTTATTTGTTAGGGCACCTTGCCAAACTTTAAGCATTGTTAACTGTTAAACATAACCATTACTTCCATTAAGTTAATTATTCAACGTATATGTAATTTTAGTAACTACTGATTTATACAACTCATTTGACCACGTTTTTAATCATTACACACAGTAAATATATTTAAAATTTTGAGATGTTACATTCGAGCATATCGATATCTAGGGCCGTAAACGAACCGAACGTTCAGCGAACAGTTGGTGAACCGTTCGGCGGAAAGTTCGTTTACGTTCGTTCGTTTAATAAATGAACGTACATGAACAAGGAATTCCGTCTGATTAATTAAATGAACGAACATGAACAGAGGTCTCGTCCGTTCATTTGTGTTCGTGAACGTTCGGTAACGTGTTCGTTCATGTTCGTTTGTTTATGTTGTTTATTAAAGATTTTTGTATATTTCTATTTTATTTTATCTAAACTTTTTATATTTTTTAATTTTTATTTTATTTTTTACCCTAACAATTAAGTAAGTAAAGTAAGTTCGATACATGTACATAAAACTTGATATCATTTCGGAATACATTAGGGTTGGCATCAAAAGTCCCAAACAATGCTTCGTTCGGTTCCGTTCGTGGTACATTTCCTTAATGAACGAACACGAACATTAAATTTAGTTCGGTTAGTGTTCGTGAACCGTTCATAAACAAGTTAAATGCTAAACGAACGAACACGAACAATGCTTCGTTCGGTTCGGTTCGTTTACAGCCTTATCGATATCTCATTCATCTTAGCTTTATTTCAAAAACGATTTAGCTTGTTATGAAGCTCTCATATAATAAAGCACAAACCCAGAAAAAATAATTATATTAATTACAATTATAATTATTTACGTTTAAAATTAGTAAAAGAAATACTTTTCCACTAACTTTTGTAACAATAAATCTAGAAAATCTCATCTTTCTTATCAAGTGGAAGTTTCATTATTATATTAAAAAGACATTTCATATATATCGCTAAAATATATATTTTATAAAATAGGAAAAATATATATATAAAATTCCTGTCATCAAAATCATTCCCGAGGAACTCTCTCGTATTCTCTCCCATCACGTCCCAATTAAACAAACACACGAAATAAACATCTTCTTGCCAAGAAAGAAGCTCAATCACTCAATATTTTCCCTTTTCATTCTTCAATCTGGTAACAAATTTATAGCTTTCTTTTGATCTCTGATTTCCAGTCTCCATCAGGGATTAAAAAAGCACAAATCTTGCAGTTTAGTTTCTTGAAAACCCCAATTTATTGCTTTCTTATGGTTGTACAAATTATTAGGGTTTCTGAAGCGATGAAACGAAAACCCAAGTTATCTTGATAATCTGAGTTGGGTTGCTTCAGATCCATGAAACCCAGCTTCCATGTGTGAAATCTTGAAAAAAGGTTCGATCTTTTTTATGGGTTTTCTGTGATCTTTGGTGGGTTTGCTTCTTTTGTTCTTCCTAGATTGATGTGTGAAGTTTGTAGTTCATGTTTGTAGGTGAAACCGTGAAATCAGGAATTAGGGTTTTGATTTTGTTCTTTGATTGAAGAATCTTGTAGATAGATGTTAAAAAAATTAAGTATTTCTAGTATTGAAAATTTGAAATTTATCAGTTGGGTTAATCAGATCCGATATTTCACTGCACCAGATCTGTTGACCTTTTTTGATTGGTCAACTGTAGGATGTTCTTGATATATATATCATAAAGCTTGCACCCTAGATCAACAACACCGCCACTTTTATCCTTGATCTTGCTTTAAATAAAAAGATTAAGGAATTAATGGGCTTGATAGAAGAGATGGCACCCGCTGCTTCGGTTGCAATTAGCTTAACTAACCCCATATCGAAAATCACCCTACTAACTGGCACAACAAGCTTGTTGTCTGATCATGTTCCCATGTTTCTTGATGGATCAAATGATGATTTGAATATGGTTCAAGAATTTCGAAGCAACGGGTTGGTTGTTGATGATGATATAATGATTCAAGAAAATGTGTCGAAAGAGATTATGTCAATTGGTCATCAGTCAAATTCGATTAGTTTACCGATTACTGTTGCAATCACGGATATAGATAAGGGTCAAATAGTTGCAGAAGTAATAAGTTTGGGGAAAGAAACAATCGAGGGTGCAATCGGGCACGCTTTAAAAGCATCAGTGATGGTGGTTGCTGATAAGAATCATAGTAAAACCGTAAGGAGTGTTTTTGAATTAGAATATGTGCCATTTTACGGGTTTCATTCGGTTTGTGGTAGAAGACCGGAAATGGAAGACACAGTAGTAAGTGTCCCTCTATTTATGAAAATTCCTGTTAAAATGTTGGTTGGTGATCGTGTAATTAATGGGATAAATTCGAATTTGAACGAGTTGACTGCTCATTTCTTTGGAGTATATGACGGTCATGGAGGCTGCCAGGTATTTTTCCCCTTTTCAGTTGATTACACATTAGTGGTTTCATGATTTTTAATTCATTGCTATTCTTTGCAGCTCAAGTTTAGTTCTATGTATAGGTGAAATATTTCGACCCGTTTAAGTGTAAATGCGTCGAACTGGGTTATGTTTTATTTTTAACATATCATATGGGTTATGCTAAAAGGATTAAAAAAAAACGAGATGATCTAATGGGTTGGACGCCATCCAAAATGTATTCAAATGCATAAAAACCTTATAAAATCACTTTATTAGAAAAAAGTAGCTTATTTTGTAATAATATAGTTTCTAAAGTCGTATAAAATTATTTGTGGGTCGGTCCACACTAAACCCTATAATATAGTTTCTAAACTCTTTCAGATCACATCAATGTGAGTTTAGGTTTACATATTTTGCCTGCGGATTATATTTGTTTTTGCAGGTGGCCAATTACTGCCGTGACCGTGTTCATCTGGCTTTAGAGGAGGAAATCAAGGTTATGAAACAAGAACTGATCAAAGGAACCATGAATGATACAGTACAAGTTCAATGGGAGAAAACATTCATTAATTGCTTTCAAAAGGTCGACGATGAAGTTGGAGGAAAAACAAGCAGAATCATTAACGGGTCAAATGCAATTTCTGAACCCGTAGCCCCAGAAACCGTGGGGTCCACTGCTGTGGTGGCATTGATCTGTTCATCACATATTATAGTTGCAAATTGTGGTGATTCAAGAGCCGTTCTTTATCGTGGAAAAGAAGCCATTGCTTTGTCAAGTGATCATAAAGTAAAAACATAAAAACTATATTATTTTTGTTGTCATATTATGTATTAACAGTTTGTTGTTGTTTATATAACCAACCATTTATTGTTTTTTTTTAATTCTTGATTGTTATAAATAGCCGAACCGTGAAGATGAGTATGCAAGGATTGAGGCAGCCGGTGGCAAGGTCATACAATGGAACGGGCATCGAGTTTTTGGTGTCCTTGCAATGTCAAGGTCTATAGGTGAGTTTATTTTTTAGTTAATTGTATAAACATGGCAACTTTGGTATAAAAGAATTCAGGTAACCATCTTTTTTCCCAAATTAACAAAATAAATTATATTTTCAGAATTTGTTTTCAAAAGAAAACCTCCAACTTTTATATAAAAAACCAATACAACTTTTTAAAAATATTCGTAAATTACATAAAAAGGTTAACTTTTTTGTGCAATTTACTCCTTTATTTATAGTGAAACATCCTTAGAAAACAATACAAGACAGAATCCTGTTTTTTAAAGTTTTTTTTTTAACTTCTTGAATTGATGTTGTTCTTAGGTGACGGGTATTTAAAGCCTTGGATAATACCTGAACCAGAGATCAGTTTTACACCCCGAGCTAGAGATGACGAGTGTCTTATTTTAGCCAGTGACGGTTTATGGGACGTGATATCAAATCAGGAGGCATGTGAAGTTGCTAAAAGACGGATTTTAATTTGGCACAAAAAGAATGGTGGATCACCGGTTACAAGGGAGGTCGGTGGGCCCGATTTAGCAGCACAAGCAGCAGCTGATTATCTTACAATGCTTGCTCTCCAGAAAGGAAGCAAAGATAATATTTCTGTGATTGTGGTGGACCTCAAATCCCAAAGGAAGTTAAAAGCAAAACAACCTGGATAGTTTTATGTTCACCCATCGTTTGAGCTTGATATAGTTTTTGTACAATGTTAAAAAAATGATGTGTATTTCTTTGTTTACATAACTTGGCCCATTCTCTTAAATAAGACTCCATTTATAAGGGTTCTATTGATGCACCTCATTTAGATATGAGTATGTAAAGTAGCATATATCACCCGACTTTATTGTATATAAGGATGAGCATGGAATGGTCCGGTTTGGTTATGGGTTAAAACCGAACTTTTAGTTAATGTATTGGTTTTTAGATTTTCGTTGTCGATCAGTTTAGGTTATAAGCGGTTTAGTTAATTCAGTTATTGAAAAAGCTAACCGTTGGATTGGACGTGAGTGGGTTTAAACTAATTTTAATTAATAAATCTAATTTTATTGAGTGATAATAAAAAATTACCAATTCTTTTAGTTTATAACATAGAATAAGCAACCAATCATATCTTTTTTACAACAGATTATAAAAAACTTATTTTTTTTATATCTATTTTCAAGATAATCTTCAGGCTTTCTTTTTATTCTTCTTGAGCCATCCTTTTCCCCTCCATCTTTTACTCTCTCATTGCTCCCCCCCCCCCCCCCCCCTCACATTCTCTATCTCATCGCATGTGGGAAAAGATTTTCCACTGCCAAATCAACTTTGCCATTGGCTCTCTCTTTCACGTGGGCCATGGGTCCTTGCACATTGGAGGTCTGGTCTAATCATCATCCTTCTCATCAAGCTTTACATGTGGTGAGGTAAAGTCATGAATTTGAGTTTGACTTTTCTTTTTGGCCACCTTATTACCAGCGCCTGACACGCCATCTCAATCTCCCATCATTTCACAAGCCATAAAGTCGTTCTCCACCATTTCTTAAGCCACAGAGGTTATCGATTTTGTACTCTAGTTTGATTAAAACTTTTTTTGTATATTTTGAGTAGAATATATACATATTTTTTTGGTAAAATGTTATTAAAGTTTATATAATAATATTTTCAGCCATAGATTTTTTTATAAAAATCTTAGTCACTAGATTTTTGACCATCTTTTGTAGATAAATAACATGTTAGACATATCTCACTTTTATGTTCTCGCTGTATGCAAATATTATGTTAAGCTTGAGGGCTTGTTTTTCAAATATCTTTTTGAGTTCTGGAGACACATTAACAGGTGCTATCACAGAGGTGTCTTCGAGATTTCAAATGTCCAGCGCGACTACAGAGAAAGGCCTCTCGAAAACCATCAAAATATATATTATATATATAATATATTTATATAAATAAATTTATAGTTTTTTATAAAATATAATTTTATATATATATAATATATATATATATATATATATAAATTTTACGTGTCCCGCGCGACGGCAAATGCCTCACATGCCACTGAGCCACCTCTGTGCTATCATAATTAGTGAACATTTGCTTTATTCTCTATAGATTCTTAATCTTTTTTCAAAGGTAGCTTTCACTCATATAATATTATCCTTATACCAAGTGTCTTTTTTAAAAGAGTTAATTACATGGATGACCCCTGTGGTCGACACTTTTTGTAAGTTTGGCCCCCAAGTGCGCTTAAATAGCAAGGTTGGCTCTATTAGTTTCCGATTTTGTAACATAGATGGCCCTTGGCATGGATGAACGTCTAATTCCTTCGTTAAATGGTGGCACGTGCATCTCACATGATGGGCAATTAAGTCATTTCAAGCTCCAACCTATAAAAGGTGTCATCAATTAGATGCAGCCACACTTTCCACCGGTTTGATATCGGTTTAAGAACTCCTCCCATGAAACCAAACCAATTAAAAACTAGTGTAAAACTAAACCATCTGATCCGTTACCGCTTCACATACAGGTTCCAACCGCGAACGGTTTCACCAAAAACCAGTTTTGATCGTCGTTGACCGGAACTGAACCGGTTTGATCGTTGTTAATGCTTAACTTGAATAGTATTTAGATTTATCTCACACACACACAAAAACTGACCAACTAAGGGTGGAAGGGGTGGACATGGGTTCACCCTAGGGTTGGCTCGGATAACACGGGAACACCACCGCAACTGGCGCGGGTTGAAAATCAGGTTCATGAACTCATGGATGAAGCCGTGTTTGGTAGGTTTGGGTTGTAAGGTAACAATACATAGTTGGTTGGTTCAAAGGGTTCATTCGGGAACACCGGTGCAACCCATTCGGGTACTTTAGGGTTCACTCGAGTAATATGAGGTGGCACAATATGATTGGTTGGTTCAAGGGTTTGAAGGGGTTCCACCCCCTCCACCCTAAGACCGACTTTAACAATTTGGTTTGTTCATCTTTTCAGGCCCAGTTACCGGTTGAACTGGTTAGAGTAATACCAACCTGTACCACTTTCAGTTTGAATAGCAAATTGTTAACAAGAAAGACACACACACACACACACAGGATAAACAAGTCTAAAACATGCCATATCTCCATGCTCATTGTAATTTATATAGATCAAAATAAAACAAGACCATCCATCCACTTTGGAAATTGTCAACCTCAGAATTTCCAAATCTGAATTACACAAAATTGTTCATAAATATCCAAATAACACACTTGCAGAAACATACCATTTTCAGCAACAAAAAACGAGCACCCGAATAATAAATTCATGTTCATCTTCGGCGTCTATTCCTGACTTCTGGGAATTTAAGAGGGGCAGGAAGTGTGGCCAGCATAATATTATTTTCTCTAACAAACTTGCAGCCCAAATATTCAAAATGAGGCCTCAGTGCACCAGCAGACATTCTAAGATCTTTAGCAATATCTGAGAATTCTGTTTTGAAGTTATCAACAAAAAGAGTAAGCACTAAAACATAACTGATAAGAAGAGCCCTTTTGTCATCAGCAAGCCTTTTTGATTCGTTGTTGGCAAACAAGTCGTTAAATTTCAGAGTTAATATGTTTGGCAATTTATGATGTTTTGCTGAGGAAAAACCATCCATGCTATGCTTGTCCTTGAACTTTATAAGATGATTGATGTATGAGAATATGCATGCAAGACTCTCCCTCGCCTCCTCATCCTACAATATGAACAAAAAACTATATTCATAACGTGTATTTATTAACAAATGTGTAAATATGCAAGTTTAGTTATTAGAAAGGGGAAATTTAAAAAATTAAACATCGTATGAACACTCTTGTTTCGCATGATTAAGTCCCAACCTTTGTTTTTATACTATTAAATTCCTCAACTTAAAAAACTGAACGGAAAAAAATTAAGTTTTAAAGTTAAAATATAACCGTTATGTTAATTTTAAGGTGGCTATTTCAACACGTTTAAATAAAAAAAAACGACATATGAACTTTCTTGTTACCCAACCTTTTTATAAAACTGAATGGAAAAAAAAATAAGTTTGAGGGTAAAAAAGAACCATTATGTTAATTATAAGGTGGCTATTTCAACACGTTAAAATAAAAAAGATGAAGTAGGTTACATTTTCTCTCTCACATGTCAAATGGCCAAACAGAAGATAAGTCGTCCAAAGTGTGTTCAATGCATAAAATATCATAAATCATCTTAATAAATATATATATTTATATAATGATATTTGACACACCAGTTATGTATAGAAGAATATGAAAAACATTAGACAAAACGTGTTGGGGTTCAAGCCAACATGTTTCAGCCCATACAAAAAAGTACATTTTGACCCTTTAGCCAACCCGCCCACCAAAGGGCATGCAGCCCAATAGTACCAAGGTGTTGAAATGGTGTCCCTCCCAAGTGGTTGAGGGTTCAAGTCCCGTTGGGGACAAATGGTGTAGATTTAGGAGTAGGTTTAGCCGGTGTGTGAATTCGCCGTTTAAAAAAAAAACAACCCACCCGGCCCGCTCATATGCCACCCATAGGCTAATTTAATAGTATACGCAAGAAAACACAGTACTTGAGTGAATCTTGTACCTTGACCTCCTCGATCTTATGAATTCTGTTACAAACAAAGAGAGGATAAGTTTCAGGGCTTATAACTTTGCTTGCAAAAGCTCAACAATATCTAATAGGTATCTCCATTCTCCCTTCAAAATGATCTTTTCCAGTGGATAAGCCTGTTGAGGTCTAGTTGCTGACATATCATGAGGTGGAATATTATGGGCAATATTACTAACTAGTTTCTGCACCAACTTTTAGGGCTTCTGTATTAACCATCGCATCAGCCATCTTGCTATTCAAATCTTCCTGGGCTTCAGGATCATGGTATGCACGTAGGGCCCGTTCTTTCTTGGCCTATAGTATCACAACTGCATCATTTTAGATATATAAAAATAATAGGATCAATGGTATAACAAAAAACAAAATGATAAAGATTTTTTGTGATACAGGAATAGACATAACAATGTGGCAGCAAAAATATTGCCATTGAAGGTAAAGAATAACATCAAACTTCAAAATATTGAATCCACAAACACAGAAAATAATCGCCTATGTTCATAATAGTGACATGTAGCTAGGGATGGCAATAGGTCAGGTATGGTATGAGTTTTGGTAATCCTGCCTCAAACTTTATTGTAAAACTGTAACCAATACCAAGTCTCATACCCGTATTTATGATCTCATATGGTTAAAAGTTACGTGTTAGGATTCCCATTACCCGAAACTCAAACTTAAACTTACCTCAAAAATTGACTTGAAATATCAATAACTCAATTAAACTATTGGGCAGTGTTGCAAAAATCGGGATTAATAATCGGAGAACCACCTAGGAATTTTCATGTAATCGGTCCACTAATCGCTAGTCGGTCCTAGGCGGTCCAAATCGGCTCAAAGATTTTGTTTTTCATTTATCACTTCTTCTTTAATAAAATTACAAGTTTCATCCTCAAAATTATAGTTTTAACAAAATTGGCCAAGACTTTTACATGTGTGCATCAAGATGTTGTGCATATAGGTTTTTAGGTTGTACATATATATTTTTATATATCTATACTATCTAATAAATAAAGGTTTTTTCATGCCACGTGTCACCTCCATATTCATTCTCTATCATTTTTTTCCCGCCTCTCTCTCTCTTATTAAATATACCTCTATCTTTTAATAATAATAGATTTTTAAAGAAAATACTAATTATACTAATAAAACACATTTATTTTAAATTATCCATTATTATAAGAAACTTTAAAATCTAATTATGTAACTTTTATTTTCAATCAAACAGTAAATGAAAGTCAAATTACATTAAATAGTAATTAATGTATTTTCGAAACACAATTATATATTAATTTTTACATATTTTGAATTTTGTTTTCTATCATTAGTATATGTAATATATTTTTACACCTGTAAAAAATATATACATAAAGATTTAAGAATTTTATGTGTTGATATTTTTCACCTCGTGTGTAGTACACGGGTTCTAAGCTAGTTAAAACATATATAAAGCTTATTTATAGCTAAATTTTTGGTAAATAATTCTAAAAACATATAAAAATTCCAATCCGATTAATCGCTAGTCGGTACCCCCACCGCCCGACTAGCGCCTAGCGATTTTTACAACACTGCTATTGAGTATTCTATAAAATGGGCAAATCCGGTGCACAAGGCTCCCGCATGCGCACGGTCCTAGGGGTGTCGGCCAACTTTGGGCCTGATGCACGCATCGTTACCTTGCATTTCTGCGAACCCGTGACCTCCAGGTCGCATGACAGCAACCTTACCGTTCTCCAAGGTTCTCTCCTTAAACATCTGACTGTTCTATAATTTTAATAATTTCAAGTTTCTAACAACTTCAAAACACTATTTATTATACTTTTAAGATTATTGAATGTATTGAAATATTTGGTTAAGATGCTTGTAAACAAGTGTGGGATCAAATGATCAATTTCGAGTAATCAAACAGGTATCACCTAAGAATCTTACTGAAATAACATGTTTAATATAAAAGTTCCATACCGTTCGTTCAGACTTCTTAGTTGAGAAGTTGAATTTTATCTTACTATCTTCTACTGTCGCTTCATTTTCCACCTTTCTAGAAGCTTCATCTGCGGCATTATCCTGATCCCCAAATCTCGGTTCCAATCGAAAGATCTAAATTCAAATAAAAAAATAGCATTGATCATATGAAATAATGTCTATGAAGTTCTAGTACGAATTTCAATACCTTGTTGGCTTCAATCTGAACAATCTTCAGCGTCTGAGTCTGCTTGTCAAGAACGCCGAGAGCATAAGAACACATTTGAGGAGCTGCCGCCTCGCCGGAATAATTAGTACCGACGAAGTTGACCGGAGAAGACTGGCTAGGGCTCACAACAAGCTGTAATCTGTTGTTGCGCTTCGCGTGTTTTAAAATCCTAACCCTAGGTTCTTCAGCCCGTTGGCGCTTTTCCGGATCATATCCAAATGGAAAATATCCGATTAAAGGTAAGGATTTATCGGAGCTTCCATTGACAGTCTCGATTTTGACCTCAATTCGTTCCTCTCTCTTGCGGATTTTCTTATTCTTGTGCTTCTTCTTTGAATATTCTTCCGGCGGCGGCGCTGTTTGAGGTTGCACGCCGTCGTCTTCCTCCATTGAACGGCTCGTTCGGTGTCGACCATATCCTTTTTGTGCTTCTAACCCATCGCTCTATGCAGAAAATCGGAGAGGATATAGGACAGATTCAGGAACGAGAAGGGGATTTGTTTAGCAAAGACGAGGGAGTGAAGGAGATGAAGATGTCATGCGGCGCGATGAGCTTTTCGCCCTAGACTCCAATGTGCATTTGTTTTTATAATTTAGAGTAAACTAGTGGGTTTTGAACTCAAGTTGTGGCCGGATTGATTTTGAAACCTATACTCGAAATTTAAAAAATATTACTTTGTTGCGACTTATAAAATTTATATTAAAACGTATATAGAAATAAACACATTACAATAGTAAATTATGATAAATTAGGAATTTAAAAGAAAACATTACATTATTATGAAAAAAAATAAAAAAATGTATTGTATTTGTCATATGGTCTTATATGTTTAAAATTATTTATTAGGACGTCCATTACCTGAAATCTGATCGTAAACTAAGCTTAAAAATAGACTTTTTTATATTATATATAATTTAAAAAAATTTAAGTTTCTAAGAATCTTCGCATAGGATTTATTATATGTATTTTTTTAAAAGTATGTAATATATTTATATATTCCGCTTTGATGCGGGTGAATGAGTTCAGGTAATAGGACGACTTTCGTCAAATGTCATAGTTGTTCCAGATCTATGAAACTTTTTAAAACTAATCACGTACTTGAATACAGATTTACCCTTCAAGTTCGGGTTCTTGTGTCATCTCTAGTAAGGGGTCTATGTTGTTTTGTATTATCGGCTTTTATTTATTTATTTTTGTTCTTGTATTAACCCGCTGATAAATGATTAAATACTATTAGATAACGACTTTTTAAATTTATAATTTTACCCCATTATGTTACTAGTTAATTTATATATTGTTTATTAATAAAAAAAGTTGTATATTAGTTTTTAGTTAATATATATAAAGGTTAAAGTACAAAGGGGCTTTATCATACGTAACACTTGATCCTAAGCACGATCGTGCACAAAAAGGCACATCCGTGCCGATTAGGGTAAATGATTGATTGTCGAGCTTGTGTTTGAGATCAGGGAGTGTTGCCAAGAATGTCATGTCGGCACGCCCGTGCTTTGTTGTTGGCAGACGACTATTAGTACATTTTGAAACGTGTTATCACCTCGTCAATTGAGGATCTCGACTCAAAACACTCTAGTATGACTCATAGAACGCGCTTGATCCTCCTGACACTCTCTCACGCCTTGAGAAACACACTCAAAAATCACTCTTGGCTCTCTCTCTCTCTCTCTCTATAAATTGCCCTAAAAGCTTCAAGATCATGAGTTGCATATCATGGAATTCTAATTGTGGAGGTGTTGAAACCATCCTTGAGACAAAATCAGGCTGAGATCACCCTTAGATAATCAGTTGGTAAGTGTTTAAACTATAAAACTCGAGTTTTGATGATTTAGTTAGGGTTTATAACATTTTGATGGAGTTGATGATGACTAGGAACTGAGATCAGAAACTGAGATCACTAAGAGACTTGGATCTCGATATTTAATCATATAATCTGAATTGGTAAGTCTTAGATTGAATACTAGTTTAGATTTTGAAATTTTAGCTTGGAATTGGGGATTTTGATAGAGAACTTGGGGTTTTGACCAAATTGTGATATGATTAAAAAGTGGTGATTTAGAATGACAAAATGGACAATGAAATGATAGTAATTGATTAGCCAGTTTAAGTTTTGGTAAGATTGGACAAAAGATGGGATTTACAGGTCAAACCCCGTAAAATAAAGACTATTTTGCAGGTAGGCATGACCGCGCCTTAAGAAGCATGGTTGTGCACCCCGTGACTCCCAGCAATGTTGTCGAGAACATTGACTGGTAACCGGGCAAAGGACTAGTTGACTTGTGTTTTACGGAATAAAACTTGTACATATGACTATATGGGGAAAACGGTGAAAACGAGAAGGTATCCCCTAAAAAATAAAAGAGAATGATGAGGTTTTTAACATGAAATGTGTGTTTGTTAGTTTTAATCAGACAATAAAAACCTACTATTGGGGTTGGTGGCCCAGTGGTAGAGGAAAATCTTATAGGAAGAAAACCAAGGTTTAAGAGTATGAGGTCCAAAGTGAGAGTATCTTTTCTGGCACATAAGCGCCACATCAGATTGGTGTAACCTCACCTCCTCAAAAGTTTCCAAATTCTTATTGGAGACATGCCTCCAACGTCGTCTTGAAAACGTCTGGTTGCTTGCATCAAAATATCCGTATCACTAACCCCGCTCTTTCGGGCCCACTCACATTCTTCGTATATCCCGTTGAAAATTACAACCTTTTTGTTTATATGAGTCCATTTAGAACTCATCTGGTCGGTTGTGCGGTAATCGGGCCCGATGTCCATCAAGATACTATATTTTTCTACAACACACTCTTATAAAGCGGTCTTGTTTTGATTGTTCTCTAAAAATAATAAAAGTATTAATTTTGTAAATAATAAAAAGTATTAATTTTGTAAATAATAAAAGTATTAATTTTACCGATGATGGGATCCTCGGAGACGTCGACAAAAGCTTTAGCCAACTTCAACTCCTCCTTCGTATCCCACTTTTTAGTGGCTCGTGTAGAAGTCGATTCTTTAACGGCCTTTTTCTTTCTGCTTTTTCGGGAAGGTCCGGGTTGCGTTTCGACGATGTTTTCTTCGTCGGCTTGTGGGGCGGGTTGAGTTTCAGGAACAACGTCCGGCTCGGACAAGTTTATCGGTTGGCCTTGTGGTTGTGGAACATAACCCGCTGAACCAAACGGGTTTTGGTTGAACGGAAGCCGTTGGCCACGGATTTGGAAGACGTTTTGTTGATTGGCGTATTGTTGAAACCACCATATTGAGTCATTAGGATTCATGGTTTTTTTATAAAAATACGAGAGTGAAGATTATCTAGAAATTGGTGTGTATAAAAATTTGGTTAAATGGGTTATTTATAGGGTAAAAAAATTAAATTAAAGTTTTTTTTTTAAACGGTAAAAAAATTAAATGCAAATATACCGGTCTTCACGCCCCCTTCATGCCACAGGGGTGGTGTGCTATGCCCGTTCATGCCGTGAGGGCTCTCACACAAACCCGCATGAGGTATACCTCTTACCCCCAATAAAGAAATTTGCCTTTCCAAAAAAAAAAAAAAACCTCCAACAACCTTTACCTAACACCTCCTGGATATTTTACACCGCCGGCCAGCATTCGGCAGTAATCCAGTCCACCGACTTCAAACTGAACTGCGGCGACGGTCACGACTTCATATCGGCCGGAAGGTAGCGCCGAGTACGGTATCTACCCCTTACATTTACTATTCTAAGCAAGTTCCTTCCGTAATCTGTTGAAGAATTTGATCGAATTCAGTAATCCGGTTTCGTTTAATTCGACATATTTAGCCAAGGGTTTTAGTAAATTAGCACTACATTTGTTTCCTACAGTATCAAGATGGTGTCAGTGTTCATTCTCTGAGTCTGATTGTTCTTATTTACAGAAAACCTAATTGTCGTTGCTCAACCAAATAAGCTTTACATCTCGTTTTATCTCTTTGGTTGTTTTTACATATCAGCCTTCTACGATTAGGACCAAATTTAACTCTGATGCACATGAGGTGACGCCTCAATGCCCCGAGGCGCTTCTGGATCGCATCATGCGCCTCAGGCGCACTTTTTATAATTGGAAACTGTTGATGTTTAGGGTTTGTCACTTTGCTGATTCACAGTGGTTGATGACTAGTTATTATTACGAATAGTTGCAACAGGTTTTTCAAAGAAAAAGAAGCTGAAGACATTGAGTTACCCGCCAAAGTAATCATCCTTAAAGTTCATTAAACATATGCTAATTTGTCAATGATTTCTCGTTTAACGGTTTAAGAATTGAAGGGAATGTTACTTGTATCTTTGTTTGGTCTGATTATTTTGTGTGACAGTTTGTTTTTATTGGGGTATGCAGTGATTTCATCTGATATAAAGCAACATAAAAATGGAAATTACACATTAATTGGAGATGCAGAGGATAATGAGCTAGGATATTTTGACAAACCCCTCCCTTGCTTTGGCTTTGGAATAGGATGGTTTTGGTGAGCTCTCTTCCTCTCATTGAACTTAGTCCGTTACTTTGGGTTGTGTATCATTTCAAACGGGACAAATAAACTTTGGGTTGTGTTTTATCTCAAACGGGTCAAATAAACTTTCGGTTGTGTTTTTATCTCAAACGGGTCAAACAATTTTGGGTTGTGTTTTTTCTTAAATGGGTCAAATAAAAAAGATTAGCTAAGGTAAGTTTGAGGGGCTTATACCGTAAAAATCAATACTTTTTTTATTTTTCACGTAAAAGTCCCTCAGCCTAATTTTGGTATATTAAAGTCCCTCAACTTACAAAAGTTACACTAAAAGGTCACTGAACTAATTTTTGTATATTAAAGTCCCTAAACTTACAAAAGTTACACTAAAAGGTCACTGAACTAATTTTTGTATATTAAAGTCCTTAAACTTGTCTAAAATATTTCAACATTTTTTTTAAAATAAGGACTTGTTAACTCTTAAATTGGTCAAAATAAGATGGTATAATTTATTAGAGTTAAATACGGTTTTAGTCCCTGTGGTTTGATCCAAATAACCATTGTAGTCCAAAAGTTTAAATTTGATTTTTTTAGTCCAATAGTTTCAATTTTGTATCTGTTACGGTCCAATATTTAACTTTTTTAATAAAAACTTTGGATGGGGTTAGTGAACTGGACTGTAAATGATACAAAATTGAAACTATTGGACTAAAAAAGTCAAATTTAAACTTTTGGACTAAAATGGTTATTTGGATCAAACCACAGGGACTAAAACCGTACTTAACTCAATTTATTATTATTATTGTTTTTTTTTGTAAAAATATTGAATATCAGTTTATCAATTTTTGACCAATTTAAGAGTTAACAAGTCATTATTTTTTTAAAAAGATTCACAAGTATGTGCGTTTTAAACAAGGTCAGGGGCTTTAATATACAAAATTTAGTTTAGTGAATTTTACGTGCATTTTTTGAGGTACTTTTTCATGAAAAATATAAAAGTATATTGGTTTTTTATGGTATTAATGGGTGAAATGGGTTGAAGGTTACCGGACTCTTGTTTTTTTATTGCATACAACCTCCTAAACCATTTTTTAAAAGACTTGAACTGTTATTGTAAGAAACTAAGAATATTGTTTAGTTATTCATAAAAGATTGACAAAAAAAGTGTGTTTGTGGGTCAACCCAACCGCACCCGCACTTAAGTTTACACATTACCCAACCCGCCCTACCTGGTGAACCGTTCATCTTGCCATATCTACATATCATCTTAATGTGGGTATCTGTGCTTTTGCAGCCTGTTATTTGGGTTCATATTCCCTTTGCTTTGGTATTATGCAACAATCTTGTACTTCAGAAATTACTATCAAAAGGATCCAAGGGAGCGCACAGGACTCGCTGCCAGTGCAATAGCTGTATGTATTAAAAAAACTATTTCTTCTATCAAATTACTACTTGAAATTATAAGTAGACTGTTTTGCACTCTAAATCCCAACATCATATTGTTCCATTTAAATTATTTGTTGTCAGGAGAAGCATGTTTGACTCTTAATTAACAGTCAACACTTATTTTAACATTTATGATTAGTCCACTTAATTGATTCTGGAATCTATTAATAGGTGGTTGAACTGTTTGCCACAAATCATAAAGAAAAGTTGTTCAACAATTATGTTTGATTGTAGTATATGTACATCTACAAAAGATTAATATATTAAGTACCTTACTTATTTTAGGCATTTTAGATTCTTTTATAAAATTTTATTTGTTTCCAATAATAGTAATTTAGGGCTCATATTTTTGGAGATTCAGGTTCTTTGTTATATTCTAGTTTCCATTTTTTTTGAAGATATTTAGGTTGTATCATGTTTTAATTTTGGTTTCTTGGAGTTGCAATAAAATCACATATAGTTTTCTCACTACACAATTAGTGTGCAGTTGACTAGTCACTAACCCAAGATGGGTTGCATTGCAGGCTCTGATATTTACAATCGCGCTGCTTATTGTAATACTCATTATCGTCATTTGATTTTTGGCTCGTTGCTGTTGGTACCATGACCTGTGTCATAGAAAAGCCCGAATGTGACATCTTATGTATGGATGGATTAAAAGGCCTGGGAACATGAATTGTGTTGTAAATTTTAAGGTGAGTCTTTAAATCCGTCATGATGTTTGCCATATTAACTCATTGTAAAGCACTGACCCAAGTTCAAACATGTAATGTCTGTAGTCTTGCATGAAACTGTGGGAACTAATGTTCTTATACTTGAATTTATGCCCCATTATGGATGTATGAGATCTTGCTTGAAAATATTTTGAGCCGACCAGTTTGTTGGAGATCTAAACCAATAAACTGTTAAAAAGAACATCTAAGAATTGAGTTCAAGATCCTAAAAACGACATGTCATTGAATCCGCTGTCTTACCGGTCGGATAGGTTTAAACAACCGGATGACATTAACCGAATAGCATGTTGCCCATAGATATTCTCTTAATTCTTTAAGAGGAACTAGAAAGGGATTCTTTAACCAGAAAGAATTCGGTTCAGATGTAGGATACTTGTTATAGAATTTTTCGCAACTCAATCGTAGATGATGGAATCTTAAAAGATTTGACATTTTCAAACTATGTGTGTACAAATGAATTTTTAAACATTTGTTAGATGTGTCGATACAGTGATGACTTGTTATTTCGAAGAATCATTTCTTTGGACAATATGTATAAAAGATTTATGTCCGTGGATGTTTTTTTATAGTACTTCAAATATTACAAACCGTAAAAATCAATAACAATCATTATTTTATTATTAGAAAATAAATGAAACAACTATAGTTATAAAAGATTAAATGATTTATGTCACTAATTAATTAATTCCCTTTATTTCTTTTCTCTCATTTTTTTTTGTAATTTTCTCTCTTCTTCGTAAGTCATAACAAGTTTATTGCACATGTAGATAAAAAAATATATAATAATCTATGTGTAAATATTTATAATGTAAGAATGCATATAAATTTACACAAATATGCATATATCAATTCATGTATGTTCATACAACAATGATATATTTTACTAGTTATAAATACACAAATAAATGAATGGTTTTTAACTTTTTATTAGTTCTTATAGTATACGTGAATCTGTTAAGAACCCACCCGGCCATCTATACACACACACATATATATATATATATATATATATATATATATGTGTCTGTGTGTGTTGTGGGTGAGGGGACTACTTTTATCTCATCCAATCCAACCACCATAAATGAGATTTTAGAAAGAAAAAAAGTACTTTTTAAAAATCTCGTCCAACCACCAGCAGTTTGCGGTTCAAGCACTCGACGACAATGTGACATAATCGGCTGACCCAAATAAATAGAGTTTAAGAGTACTCAACTTGACCTATCTGTGTAGATTTTTTCTGACCGGCAAGTTTGTGGTAATTAATTTTGTTAATATGATCGTTTTTAAAAGCAAGGGATATACCCAAGTGATGAGGGCCTCAAGTGATAGAAAAGTGCACGCCACATGTCGCCACGTCACATCCTTCAATTATCACACCATCCATCATTTGGCAACGGAAATACCCAAGTGATTGAGGTGGTGTGATCATTAAATGTTTTTTTAATATGCATTTAAATAATAAAACATAATAAAATTAAACCTAAATAATATTTCATTAATAAAAATAAAAATACATTAATCAAATTACTAAAAAAAATACATTACTAAAAATACTTGAAAATAATAAATAAAACTACGGTATACCATGACGTTCCTTGATCTCATTTTGTTTTTTTCGATTAAAAATCGTTGCGGGTCGGAGAGATTATCAAGATCGATGCCTAGATTTTCTATCTCATCTTTTGTTCTATTCCAATCCATCGTCTCTTGTTGTGCCATGTTAAATCGTTTCAATTGTTAGACCATTTGTAGGCCGATTTCGATGTGAGTTGGAACCGAACCCGATCCTGAGCCCGATGCTTGGGCTTTTGCTTTTTTCTTTCTGATCGGGCGGGTTATGTCTTCCACGTCATCCGGTGCATCTAGGTTGAGATCGAGAAAGATCTTCCATCGGACGTGCTCGGACTAGCGTCGATGTCGGTCGATGTTTGTTTCTTTGACGATCCGGTTCAGGTTGGGGCAACGTTAACTGATTGCCACTTTGGTGATTTCCTCAAAAGTTCCCAAAACACTATTGGTGCGTCGCTTCCTATATCATCTTGAAAGCGACCGGTAGCTTTAACCAAACATCGGTTTCAGTGTCACCGCTTATTCGGACCCGCAAACACTCTTAGTAGATCCCGTTGAACTTTACGACCTTTCCGTTTATATGAGTCCATTTTGAACTCAATTAGTCCAAAGTTCGGTAACCTGACAGTACGTCCATGAAGGCTTCAAATTTTTTACTTACACGAGCCCATAACAACTTTTGTTATGGGCGTTGCCTACAAAAGTTAAAATAAATATAATTAAAATTATTAAACACAAATACAAATAATTATAATAAATATTAATAAACACAAATACTAAAAATTAATTTTTGATACCGATAATGGGATCCTCCGAGACGTCGATATACGCCTTAATCAACTCTAACGGTTCATCTTTTTCCCACTTCTTTTTGGTATTGGTTTTGCTTGTTTCTTTTTTCCTTTTTTAGGCGACGGTTTGAGTATCGCCAACGACTTCTTGTGGCATTTCTTGTGTTTTCGGTACAAATTCTAGTGGTATACTCGGTTGGAACATGGGTGATTGGTAGTTGTACATGGGTGATGGGTGGTTGTACGGTAGTGGTTGGGTGAAAGCGTTTGGGTTCATTTGAAAGTTTGGGTTCATTTGCGTGGCCATGAACGCGTTATCCCGAACCGCTTATTGAGCCCAAAAATTCGGATCGTTACTCATGATTTTTGGTAAGGGAAATATTGTAGAAAATATAGTAGAAATGAGTGTGTAAAATGAATATGAATATAGTTGATATTTATAGTGGGTAAAAAAATAAACTTATTCTTTATTTATTAATTTTTTTACAACGGTAATGTTGCCGTTGAACGGCTAAATGGTTTCAATTCACGCGTGATTTTTATCACGCCAACCTTCATCATGCCGTAAGAGGGTGGTGTTCCCATGACCATCACGTCGTGATTTTACTTCCACGTCAGATCACACCGTGATTTGGGTTAGTATACCGGATTATCTTAAAAACAAATTATTTTAAGTAGTTGTGCTACTAAATTGGTTTTCTGTCATCCTGGTTTAGAAAAATTGGCAGCTGCCCTCAGATTGATAAAAAACTGAGACAATGACCTTTTGATATTTTAATAAATATATTCCGCTTTTTCTTGACCTGAGTCAAATAATAATTTTTTATAACTAGTTCATACCAGCTATACGAAAAAGAACTTATCTAAAGATGCAATTATTTGAGTATTTATCTTTTAGTTTTTTTTAACAGCAAATTTTGTCCCTTAAATACCACCTAAACATGTCATTACAGGATTTGAACTCATTCTATTTTTGTGGGGGAACAATCACCAATGTCACTAGACCAGAAAACCATAAGCAACCTTGAGGGACTTTTCCGTTCTTATCTTTAATATTTTTTTTTCACTTTTAGTGTTTTTTTTTTCGATTCAGAATTTACTAAACACTCGAACAGTTGTAGGTATCTAATTATTACAAATTTAAACAATAGATTTATATCCAAAGTGTCATATAATTATGGTTTTTTTAATATCACTTAATCACTTTTATAATATATATATATATATATATATATATATTATTTTTAATTAATTCAGCAATATAAGATTTTCAAAGCAAGGGGTATACCTCCATAATCATCTCCCATGATCCTAGGTGGCACCAATGTGGCACTATCACTTAAGTGATACACCACCCCCTTGTGGTGTGATTGTTGGTGTGGTTTTTTGGCGTGAAAAAAATCACGGGAGAAGAACAAAGCATGAGGGAGTGGGTGGTGAGGTGGCATTGGTTGATTGAGTGTGATTATTTTCACTTGAGTGATACACCACCCCTTGTGGTGTGATAGTTGGTGTGATATTTTTCACTTGAGAGGATAAAAAAGAGTATACCGGATGCTCTTAGTTGGATAAATTAAAATTTTAATATCACATAATCACTTTTATAATATAATATATCAATTTTTTTTAATTAATTCAGTAATTGTAATATTTTTAATTGATAGAAATTAAATATTTGTTTTGGACTAGATATAATAAGTTGTTTGAGAATGTAATGATGTTGTTTGGTAAATGCCCCAGGAATCACGATACGCGTGGATACATCTGTCAATTTCTCTAACAAAACAAAACTAAAACTACACTCTACAAGCCAATGTATTTTACTTTCAATATTATATGGTCAACAAATTCATCCCCGCATTTCTTTTTTATTCACTATTTCACAAGCAAAAATCTATAATTTTTAGATTATAGCTTCTTTAAACACTTAAGGCGTGTATGTTCAAGGCCGTTCATGAGGATTTAAGTGACTCGGCCGAGCCGGAAAAAAAGGTCTCTACGAACAAAATATATAAACTAATTTTTTTAAAAGACGATTAACGTTATAGCAATAAACATAGAAAGATTAAAAAGAGCCCAACCATTACATTATAAAGATTAAAGAGGGCTCAACCATTATAAAGATTAAAGAAGGACCAACCATTATAAAAAGGGCCTAATAAGTTTTTATAAAAAAGTCCCAATATATAAAACCGGTAAATAAAATTTTATAAAAAAAACATATATAAGATTTTAGGCCCCCTAAAAAATGGGACCTGACCGGAGGACCGGCTCGGCCTACCCCAGGGCCGGCCATGTGTATGTTTCTTTCTTTGTTTCCATATGCTTTTTAAGAAAGAAACTTGCGTGTAATTTAGATCGGTGTAACATTTTACGTTTATTGGTTATGTCATGTTATATTTAATACATGACGTAATGTCTTTTGTCTTTTTCTATATTGGCTTTTCCCTCTCTTAACTCTCCCATTCCTAAACTGCTTCATAGCAAGAGGACCTCGATTAATCAAACATTTTGAAGTGTTTTTGTTACGTCTTCTTGGTAAAGCATCTTATCTTAACCTTGTGAATCAAGGAGTATAAGGATTCATGTGTTTCTTACAAAGACCTTAAAGGAGGATATTTGACATTTGTTATATTTCAAGTCATAGATTTCTTCTCAAGTATTATAACTTACATATTTGACCCCAAGGGTTTTTGTCATGAATTTGGTTTTAACACTATTAGATGTTAGAAATGTTTGGATGAAAGAATGAGTTCGTTCGACTATCGTTGATCCCGGCTGTAAAGTAAAGTTTGTTTTGGACTAGTGTTGATTCATATGGTAGGGTGAGTTTTTTTCCCACCAACATTTGTGCAAATGTTTATATAACTTGTTAGTGCGTGGGTTATCTGTCAAGATATTATTAGGTCTAATATATCTTAAGATACGCTATCACGTAAAAACTACAATTATCAATAACGTGACTTTATATATAAATTTCTTCACAACAATCATCTTTTCATCTATGTTTTATAGAAGGGGAGATGTTGCTTATGAAAACATAACTTTTCTTTTTCTAGTTCCCGTTGCTATTTTTGTAAAAATGTGACATTTTTTTTAGATCTGTCACTCCCCCATCCAAAAACACACAAAAGATGGTGCACGCACCCATCCATGTTTTCTGGATTTTAAAAAATTAAAATTAAAATTATTATTATTATTGTTATACCTAATGTCTTAATGACGTCCTATTTTGATATTTCATATTGACTAGCGTAGTAATTGTCGACCGTTTACTCACCAAACTTAGAAAAATATTTAAATTATATTATTATATATAAATTATAAAATAATAAATATTGAACATTCGATAAAATTTATTCTTAATCACGTGAAAGACGACTAAGAAAAATAAATCTACATTCTCTAATGATTAAATTTGCACAACAATTATCATACAAACCAATGTGAAACAAGATTAACAAATTGTTATTTTATAATACTATAATTTACCATTTCGTATGAGTTCACATTATTTTATTTCTTAAAAGTTACAACCACAATCTTTTTTTATTATTTTTTAATTTTATATCCAAGTAAACAAAAATAGAAAACAAATTTCCACCAAAATATTTTATAAATATACATAAATCATGGCTTTTTATCAAAAGCTAAAGCAAACAACCACCCAAAAGCTTCCTCAACCCTTTCTTCCTTTTTCCACTCTCACCTAAAAGCAAACCTCGCCGGACTTATGGATGACGACGGTGATCAAACACCAAGAACCCCTTTTTGGATACAAAGCACCACCAATGTCCGCCGTGTCGACCTCTACCGCCGCCGTGCCTCTTCCCTCCTCTTCAACTCAGGCGTCCTCATCATCCTCTTGCTTTTATTGGCAATCCTATCCATGGTGTTCATAATCCCATCAATCATTTCATTCACATCCCATTATTTGAAACCTAATTTGGTTAAAAGGAGTTGGGATTCAATTAATTTGGTGTTGGTTTTATTAGCTTTGGCATTTGGGTTTCTTAGTAGGAACATTAATAATAATGATGATAAATCAAGATCTGATAATGGGTTTAATCGGAGCGGATCCGATTTGTCAACCGGAGCTCCGATTTCGAGTCCGATGACATCGACCCCGAATCGGTGGTATGATTTCCCTGAACAACCGATTAGTGGGTTGAGAAGGTATAGGAGTACGAGTTCCTACCCGGATCTCCGGGAGCTATCGCCGTCGTGGAACCGCCGTGTTGAACCTCCTTGGCGATTTTCCGACGATACACGTTTGAATAGTGTTAGGGTTTTGAACTATGATCGGCATTATTTCCGACGAGAGAATGATTTGGGTATCAAAGATTTTGATACGGTGGTGGATCTTGCTAAAGAAGATTCATATGTTCCGCCGTCGCAACCGTCGATTCCCGAAAATGAATCTATTTCTCCGCCGCCACAGCCGCTGCCTCCCCAGTCACAGCCAGAGGCTGTAATCAGAACTTATCATAGTGTTGCTGCTGATGACGGGGAAAAAGGTAGTAGCTTGGAGGTTAATAAAGTCTTGTCGCCGGAAAAAGAAAATGACTCGCCGGAAAATCAAGATTCCGAGCGAAGGGGAGAAATTGGGATCGGAAAAAGAGGGAAAAGAGAACGGAGAAGGGCAAGAAGCTCCGAACCCACAAAATTGGTGTCGACAAGTAACGATCTTGCGCCGGAGATCTTGCTGGGATTTCAAGATTCTGAACAAAAAACCAGCAAAGAACGGAAAAGGACCGGCGCCAATGCAACTAAAGAATTCTTTACAAGTTTTTATCAGAAAAAGAAGAAAAAGAGACAAAGGCAAAGAAGTGTTGACAATTTGGATATTCTTTTACACCATTCACAATCTCCGGTGAAATTTCAGCTTCCACCGCCGTCTCCACCGCCGCCGCCACCGCCACCACCACCACTTCCTCCATCAATTCTCAACAACTTGTTCACATCCAAAAAAGAAAGACGAAAGAAAACTTCCTCATCAACACCTCCGGTTCCTCCTCCGCCGCCGCCAGCGCGTGCCCCTAATCCCACCGTCACCCGGGTGTCACCTTTTGTGACGGAAAAACCTAAAGTGCCAGTAAAGATGAGTTCTTTTAACAGTATTGATGATAGCTCAAGCGGCGGCGAATCTCCGATGAGGCGAATTCCTCCACCGCCTCCGATGCCACCGTTTAAGATGCCGGATTGGAAGTTTGCGATAGAAGGTGATTACGTTAGGGTGCAGAGCACATTGAGCTCCGGCAGCTTGTCTCCTGATGGCGATGAAGCACAGTCGCCGTCATCCGCCGTAGCGTCGCCGGCGTTCTGTCCGAGCCCGGACGTGAACACAAAAGCCGATAAGTTCATTGAGAGGTTTCGGGCTGGGTTAAAGCTTGAGAAAATCAATTCTTTTAACCAAAATCAAAGAAACAGGATGTCCAATCTTGGCCCCGGCCCAGGCCCAAGTCCTAGTTACCGGCTTTAAATATCTTTATTTATTTATTATTAAATTTGAATTTGAATTTTAAAATATTGGTAGTGTGGGTATTGAGTTGACAGTATTGGATTTGGGTGGTGAGGAGCATGTGATTTCTGTTTTTATTTTTATTTTTTCAAACTTTTGGGGTTGTTTTTTTGACTGTCTTTAGATTGATTGAAAGAGACTAGTACGAGTTATTTGTTAAATCTTAATAAGGATCGTTGTTACAAACATGATTTTGTTTCATCATTTGGATATTAAATAAGCTAGTATTACAAGTTCTATATTTTTTATGATAAAACTTTATATAATGCAAATTTCTTTATAAAAATCAAGCTACGAAAAAGTCCGTAAGCTACTCGAAATCGGTTCATTAAAAGCTCAAATTTAACTATTGTATGAAAGCTTACTCGAAATCGATTCATTAAAAGCTCAAATTAATCGATTCATTAAAAGCTTAAATTTAACTATTGTATGAAAAAAATGATTATACCACTCAAATATTATCTATATAATAATATATTTAATATCACAAATAATTAAAAAATAACTAAATCAAACTCAATCCAAACTTTAACTTGTAAATTACTCACAAATTCAAGTTAAACTAAACGAGCTTAACCATCTATACTTATACTTCTACCTGGTACCTACTAATATGAAACCCACAATAGAGGTTAGTAATGTAACTGACCTCATTAGTTAAACATAAATAAATGGAGTAAAATATGAAATCTTTTAGTTGAATTAAACAAACAAGATCTGCTGACTAATTATACACCAACCGAAATCAAATTCACGCATAAACACCACCATCACTTTTCACAAACCAGTTAAAAGTTAACAACACGATGATATTATATCAACACGCTAATTATCAAGGTCGAGCTCTCTTGTTGCTGCAAGACGGACACTTGTATTGCTTAATATGCTCGGCTCTTGCTGGCGTGATTTTTACGCATTTGCCATGGAACCATTTCTCACAAATATCACAACATATCCAAAACTCATCTGATGCGTAATTCTCCCCACATGACCCACATAAAGTTTCACCATGTTCATCATCATCATCTTCTTCTTCTTCATCTTCATCATCATCATCATCATCCAAGCCTTCTTCTTCTCTCGGTGGTGGCTACAGGAAAAATGGAACTGTTATTAACAAGAAAGGATTAAAAAAATGTGGATAAATTGATGGAGTTAGCTTAGCACCTTTGGGTTTGATTTGGATTTTGTGCTACTGTGATTTGAAACTGATGATTTCTCCTTTTGGTTGTTCTTTGCAGTACCGTTTACAACTTCAAATATTGTTGGGAGATCGTTTATCATATTGAAAAGGCGTTTCCTGTAACATGGAACGAAATAGGCAGTTAAAATGGAACATAGCATATACGGACTACGGTTTTGTTTGGTTGGCTGGAATGGAATAGAAAGATGAAGGAATGGAATTGAAAGGGTAATGGAATCAATCATTCTATTCCATTATCATCACGTTTGCTTGGTCTGTAAGAATGAAATGAAATGCTAACTATGGCCCTAAGGGCCGTGGTTAACAACTATAAAGTATAGAGATGATGTATGATATTCTCTCTAATTTATACATTATTTAATTTTTAGTTCATGAATTTCTATACTAATACAAATTCAACATAAAAAACCTCAAATAATAGGATAATTATATATATAGGGGCGCGCTCAATACAAAACCATATTTAAGTAGAGAACCGCATAAGCATTTGCACGTTGTGCTAAACAGATATAGGACAGTTATGCGATTCTCATATTCTTTATTTAAAATTGGTTGATACAACTCTCTCTCTCTCTCCATATATACATATATATTTATATGTGTGTGTGTGTATAAAATAGTAAATTTTGGAAAAGGAAAAAGTAAGTAAACTAAAATTTAGAATCATCTGAAAAAGATGTCTGTTATTGAAATTACAGAAACATAACCACGTTATGCTGTAAATTTTCATTACATTCCAAGATGGGATAGAAAAAGAGAAATCACAGTATCAAAGGATCAAAATTTATAATCAACGACTCCCAATAAGATTTATAAAAGGGTAATGCGGTCCATTTCGGTATCAAATTCACCGTTTTAAAAATGGAAATTGATATGAATTCAGATTTGTGATTTACCTGTCTGATTTGTCGAAACCAAATCTGGCACCAAAGTAAAAGGAAACAGCAAGCAGCCAAGCATCGCTATGAACAGCAACTAAAGATAACCAGTCTTTCTCTTGCATTCCATCTCTTGCAAAATTTATTCCCAATGCTGGTTCTGGCAGTTCTGGAGGTACCTCTTCAGCAGGCAAATTCACTTCCCATTGCTCACTTGGAAACCCATACAAACACAAATTTTCCTTTTCTGTACACACAAACACACACAGGAGCACTCGTCACATTAGTAGTAGAATAAACATAAAGGTATTATGGAGTAAACAATGCATATTTTTACACTTGGCAAAATAGGCGGGTTGGGTAGCAGGTCGGTAGGGTTGACCTGAAACCCTTTTCCGGAACCAAGTAAAAATGATGTGGGAGGTTTTATGCATTAAAAATGCACTTTGGGCACCATTTGACCTATTGGACTGTTTTCTTTTAAGCTATGTATTCATTTACCCGCTGGAGATAAAACATAACATGAATCGACCCATTCAAGACAACCATGCATAAGAGAGATCTAGAACAATAGAACACTAATACATGCTTATACATGTGCACATCATAAACAAAGTTAATGCTTTTTACCAATTACCATAAAAAATATCAATCAGACAAAGTAAAGTGAGTTTGTTCAGTGAATAATGACTACCATGTGCAATATATATAGCAGTAAATGCTCAACCATTATTAGAGGTTGTTCTTATAACACTTCAAATTTTTATTACTTCAAAATTCAACTATAAAGCCATAAAATGCGGGTTTTCCCTATGCATAACAATTCACAAGGAATTCTACCGTTAGAGTGCAAATACTAAAAACAGTGAAAGAATACGTGGTGAAAGTGTAAAAGACATATACTAATTATAAACTAGAGAAACACGGATATGAGCTTCGAAGTCGAGAATGACATTTAGAAGAGGATGTAATGGAAATAAATAGGTTGAAAAGCAAGTTAAGATCATATGATAACATGTTTAATGTGGATAAAACATCATTGAAAATCACAAAAGTAGGAAACCATTACGTCACCCAAATAAATAAAAACCATGACGGCACCCTATACTGCTTACCATATGCCACAGATATAGACTACAATGCCCACATATGACAATTAATCACTAGAGGAAAATGTGCAAGAATATGCATCAGGGCAAAGAACCAAGACTGACAAAAATTGAAGAGAAAAACCACTTCATGAAATTAGATAAAAGCGATAATTAAAAAAAAAAATCGTAGTAACTAAGTGGTCATTATTGTAACATCTGATAAACTTTGATGTGTACTAGGATATAAATATGTGTTTATGAACATTTTTTTATTTTTGTATGCGTCTCCATCCGTTTTTCTTGGCTTAGAGGGGAAAACAGTCTTTTCATCAGACAACAAAACCTGATGGAATATCTTACGACCATATTTAGCAAAACTGTATCATTCAAAACAATGAATCTATGGAAATATAGTTGCTGAAACCGTCTCCCTTAAAAGGAATAATCTATGGAAACCATCAAACTTACAAACACACTAATTGCTTTTTCTGAACAACATAAACATATGGATTTAAAAGAAATTTTGCATCCAATCTCTTATAATGTTCCATAAAAGGTGACACACGTAGCCACAAAATATGATTTCAACTATGAATGAAATATGATTTTATTGTTTCAAAAGTCTTGCTCCCTATTGATTTCTAAACAAATGCAATGTCTTGATGGTAGTCTACTGTAGATTATGCAATAATTAACCTTAAACAAACTTAGAAACACTAGATATCTATATGCAGTTATGCTTGGAAAACGCGTAATAAGTACAGAAAAATCTTGGAATACAGTATATTTGTCTGAAAAAGCAAACAATATAGCTATATAGAACTACATCAATAATATATACATCTAAGCTGCCAAACCTCATCACTCACTTATACTAACAAAATTGGGGAAAGAAAAAAAATCTCCATTTGTCAATACATACAGTCACAATCATAAACTATTAACGCGAAAGTATATCACATCATACAAGCCAGCAACATATAACGCAACAATTCAGAGATTTCATCGAGTTAATTTGATGATTCATATCAACAGTAACCTAAAAATATAGAAAAATTAACAATTTAAATGCATGAAAATTGACATGCAGAAATAACAAATTGGTCAAATCAAGAGTAAGAACCCTAACCAGGATCACACTGCTGGTAAAATTCTTCAACATCTGCAGGAACAAACAGAATCACAAAATTCAGCACAATTAAAACCTAATTCCGCGAATGAAACATGAGTATCGAGTAGCTCACCGGTGGTCAGAGCTTTGATCAATCCGGCACGGCGACCTTTGAAATCCCTAAAAACTTCTTCTACTGTGCGAGGATTGTAGTTCGCTCCTCCTCCGTCCATCCTTGAATTGGATGAAGAAACAAAGTTTGTAAAATTTGCAGAAATTGAAGTGAGTAGAGGAGAGGACAGAATAGCAGAAAAGTAAGTTTAGAGAAGAAAACGACACGTACGAGTGAGAGATGGAGATGGAGATGGAGATGATGAAGGGGCGGATTTGAATCTAATGATAATCGAGGGGTTTAACTATATTTGATTCATAGGTGACGAGTCCGATACGGGAAAACACATGTAAGAAGATATGTGATTTCTACAAAGTAAATTATATTGATGACCAAATTATAAATTACGTTATTTAAATATTTTTTATATTTATAATATGTATTTTAACTAAGAAAATTATAGAAAACGTCCTTTATGTTTAGAAAAATTTGCCCGTTACGTCCTTTAGCCTAACGACTGTTAAATTTTATCGTTAAGTTTGGTCACGTGCCTTGCATGTGAGGACGCTTTGGCCTTTTCCCCTTTTTAGGGACTATTTGTGTAATTAACTTAAAGATTAGAGTTTGAAATAAAAATTAATATTATGTTATCGATTTTATATATAGAAAAAAATTGTATACAAAATTAGAGTTTGAAATAAAAATTAACAACTATTTGCATCTCGAGTTTTGCCAAAATAATTTTCTTCTTTTGACTTAGGAGGTGAACGACATTATTTTCGGAAAGTTACTATTTTTTATTATTATTGTTATTTATTTATTTATTATTATTATTATTAAAATAATAAATAATTATTATTATTATATTATGAAACACCGACGGCTATTCATATTAATTGTTAAGCAAATAACAGGTTCTTCATCCTAGCAAGCAGCCTCTCGAATATTGTTTTTTTATTTTCACCCTTAATAATAAATATAATTTATGTTTTTAACCCGTTTAATTATGTATTAATAATTTTATTTTTCTATAATAACTTTCGTTTGTTAATTTTTTTTAAAACGGGATGCGCCGTTGTTTTTTTTTGTCAACGTTCCGTTATATATATTTTTTTAAAACAGAGTTGTATTTAAAGTCGAGTATTTTTTGGTATCGTAACCCATAACGAGTATCGTTACCATTATGTGTAATACTCGGATTTACAACCCAATTAAAACTTTTTAAATAACACGGAATTTAAATCCCAAACAAACATTTACATTTAAAACATGCTTCGACCATTTACAACGACATGTAAAGCACCAGAGGTTTCAAAAGGAAAAGTATTTAACGGGTTTAAGACCACTATAAATCCAAAAGACCTTAATCATATTGTAATCCCATCCATAGGTTAGTTTAAAACAAAACAAACATTCAAAACAGTTATTAAGAATCTAATCATCCGACTATGGCGAGACCCAAGATCATTCCGGAGCTTTTCCTACGTCCAAAACATCAAAAGGAACAAGGTTAGTAAAAATAAGTAGTCCTTGGGACTCCCCACAAGTCCCTACAACAAAGACACGCCAAAAGACAAAATTCAACATTTGGGTGTAGGGTGAGCGTACGACATAAGTTTTTGGGCGTACAGTTCTATGCTGTCACACCCCCAAATTTATTTACTTAATAATAAATAAATAAATTCATGTTGCAACGATTGGTAACATTATACAACAGCGGAAGCTAAAATAAAGATATCTAAAGTATCGAACACTTTTACAAATACTAACATGATATAATACATTGATCTAAATCCACCTAGAACAAAATGGGCGTGAGGTTCGAGAATAATGCTTCATCGACTTCTAGGGTTTAATCCTATTGGTTAACATATTCCAACCGTGCCATAGCTATGTGTTACCTGAAAAACATACTTGAAAATGTCAACACGAAGGTTGGTGAGTTCACAGGGTTAGTTGTCTCGATGTAAATCAGTTTTCCTTGAAAACATTGATATAGTGTACATGGCCATAATATAAAACCGTTTTCCTCGAAAACATGTGGTGACTTCAGAGTCATAAGGTGAAGACATTGAAAAAATGTATCTGGCCATAATATAAAACCGTTTTCCCCGAAAACCTTGAAAATGTGTTCATGGGCTTAATATAGAACCGTTTTCCTCGAAAACATTTGATGACCTCATCGTCATAAAGTGAGTCGTTTTCCCAATGGAAACGTGTAAATGAGTTTATACCCGTGTTAAGCCCTCTTTGATGATAGCCAAAACAAGTAGCGGTTTCATGTGTATATGATAAACAAAACAAGTAATGTTGACCCATCCGTAAACTAGCTAGGAATACGAATAATATGTACATACATGAGGCATAACCAAACCATGACACAGGTGTTTTGCCCCTCACTTGTACATCACAAGCAAATGTTTGAACACTATACGGTCATTTGGCCAGAGGGACCCATGGTTAGCGCGACTAACCATGACCGGGGGTGTCAATCCCAATAGTACTATCCATAGAATCCCAGGCTAATCTATAGCTAATGGTTATAAATATGATGGTCAGGGGACTTCCAACGCTCTATATGTGTTAACTCATGCAAACATAAAAGCCGGGTCTTGTTTTCTTGTTATCATACAAAAAGTAGTTGTAAATATACTTCGTGTTCTTCAAACGTATCAAGTAAATATGTTTCATGTTTTCAAACGTGTAAAGCAAGTATGTTTCTCCCCCGATGTTTCTAAAACATTTAAAAAATAAAGAGGGGCCGTGAACTCACCTGAATTTCCTCTGTACCGTGAATTTCAATTAATGATGTTCGTCGGCCTTGTTCCTACCCACTTTCTACAAAAGTAATTATATACTATTGAGAATTAAGGACCAACCCAAATTTCTACATGCATATCTTAGCGTCTCACTACCGGTGTTGCTAAATGCACGTTACCATGGCGTCGACTCTCACATAGCCAACGGTGATTTAGACGTCTTAACGGCTTAGAGTCTTCTAATACCTCGTATAAATGCTTATGAAACCATTGTATTATTATTGTGATGGATTTAGGATTTTGTTTCTTGAAAATGTAAGTAATGCCATCCGAAAATTGTTTTTGTCAAAAATATATTTTCTCGTGTAATGAGGTACTTCTAAAATCTATTCGTTTCGTGTCGAACTTCCCCGAATCCCAAACACGTCATAGTTTGTGAACTCAGTTATGATTTTGAAAAATAATATACTTTCACAAAATGCTTTCCAAAATGCTAAGTGTTATATTTTTACAAAAATTCGACATTATAACGGCTGTAATCGGAGTTGTCCCAATCGACAAAAGTTCGTTTTAAATCCCAATATCAAATCCCATCACAACAACAATATATATTAACCCAATCCAAAAGGTGAGGACGATCGTACGAACCTATTTCACCAAAGGTTTTATTATCTATATGTATATGTCTCGTGACATGTAAATGCATGATTCAAATCATAATCCATGATTTCTTGAACAAAATCCATCTACTATATATATATATATATATATATATACACTTATTTGTACATATATTTTGTTATGGATGAGTTAACCACGCCATTAGTGATGTTAACTTAGGGTTTTTAGTCCAAATCCTTTATTTTTTTTTTAAATATATACATACTTTTACATGTAGCCTTTTGAACTAACATGATTCATTCAACACTTCGTTTAGTGAAATAATATGATCCAAGACTTTAAATACTTTGATATACTTGTATAAAAATACTCATTTATACATCTATGTACCTCATGTATATTTTAAATTCCATAGCTTTCAAAATATATATATCTTTCCATAACTTTTAGCATAAACACTAACATAATCATGATTTTTTTTAAATATTACACTAGTTTATGTATATAAACCTAGATGAATAAGGTCAATATTTTAGATGATGATGATCCACTTTATGACACCATTTTTGCTTTCAAATTATGAAATCATGAACATAAAAGCATAACTTGAAATCCTTGAAAATTAGAACTTGTAACTTGTCATACATATACATATCTAACGGATTTTAGTTCAAGAATCATGGGATGATCCTAAGAAAACGTGAAAGGATACAAGATTAAGAAGTATACCCTTGGCTAGATGAAGAAATGATGAAGATCCTAGAGTCTTTGAGATCTTGAGTTTACATCCAAGCAAAACGAACTCAGAATTTAAGGTGACTTTCGAGTAGGATTTTGATAGTTTTAGAAACCCAAATGACTTGTGGTTTCCATCTAAAATCAAGTTTATTGAAGTGAGAACATATAGCAAAAGGAATCACAAGGTTTGGAGTTGTATATGTACCTCAAAACAAGCAAAATAAAGGAGGTATCCAGACTCGGGCTGCTCTGTGTAGTTGCCTTGTGTCAGCTGTTTGGTGGCCGAATACTTCATCGATTCAAGAGATTCCAGTTGGATTTGTTAGAGGACTCATAGAGCTTTGTTTCAAGAGAAAAATGGGGTAATTTGGCCAAGAAACGAGGGAGATATGACCATACGAAGTCGACTAAAATTTCTGTCCGAACCTGTTCAGAATTTGGGGTTTGTTTTCGGTTTCAAGGGAAAGAAAAGAGAGAGATGAATGATTTTGTGTGTGATTGGGAGTAGAAATGATTAAATGGGGGTTGTTCTTGATATTTATTAAAATATTACATGGTCATTTTGCCTCAAAAGTCAAGACCTTGAGTGAAAGAGTGAGCAAAACAAAGAAAATATTAAAGGACATGCATGGGGGGTTGGCTACGGCTGAACCAAGAAGAAAAGGGGGGATGGGGTGTTGATTTGGTTAAATGCCCACATGTTGACTTTGTGGTTCATGTAGGATGAATGACTAGCTTCATGTTTATCCACTCAAATATACATAAGTTTTTATGTATAATAGTTAATAATAAAACTATAACTTGACCAGTTATGTATTTATGAACTAGTTAAGGTTCATATAGTATAAAAATCATGATCATATATAAGTATATATGTAAACGGATGATGACTTAAACATTTGTAGGAGAATTTATAAAAATTCTAACTTATAGAGGTTTAGACGAATTTCTAAATCGTGAAACGATCGGTTTTGGTTTTCCATTGTCAATAGAATTGAATAGTATACTTGTTATGGATTTAGGAGTGATAATTAGATAAAATCCATATAAAACGACCTTTGTATGTAAGCTTGCATACTAAGTGATTAAAATTACACATTTGTAATTTCTAATATACTGATAATTTCGTAAAGTTTTCCAAAGAATCTTGTAACACTTGAACATATAATTTGTATCACATTATTTTGTATGTAAATAGAATACTAAATTTTAAATCACCAATACTTGTTAATATGTCTTATATGGTATGGATCCCAATCCATAAAATTGCATTATCACAACGATCTAGTTCACAATATTCACTAAGTCTCAATCCATTATGCTTGGTAATTCACTATCTACATGAATAGTAAATTACTTGAATTTGGTGATTGTCACATCTGCCCTCAAAACTGCACATTTTTTAGAGTAGGGTAGGTGTACAACAGAGGGTTTTGGGCGTACAGTACTCTGCCCTCAGACCTGCACATTTATTTTTTGGTTTTTGGTCTAGCTTTCCCACAAGCTTGCGACCCCGACTCGTTTTACTTCACAAAAACACCACATTACATACATGACCACCTATGTATGCATATTTCGGTTAGTTATCCACCCCCAACCCGAGCACCACTACTTGTTTTTCACTAATTAAGAGTTTACCATCAAGTTCTATCAATTGATTAGTTTAGGCACACATTGACCTACAACTTAAGACACGTAATAATCCGTACATGACTTATATTTTACCATTCGTTTAACTTGACATATCCACATGTCTAACGAGAGATCCACCTCTCGGTTTCTCACATGGAGTATTTGACTCCATGTCAACTCATGAAGTATTTAACTTCATGCCACCCGTGAAGTATTTTACTTCACTTCCACCCATGAGGTATATGACCTCACTTCCATCCGTGAAGTATTTTAACTTCACTTAACCCCTCCATGAAGTATCCACACTTCATGTTATTCAACCATTTTACAGTTTTACACTAACGGGTCGACTCAACAACATATTAAGTTAATTTCTATATAACTTTTCACACAATCCACCATTTAGTTGACTCTAACCACTTTGAGTCTTTCATCGCATTTGATCACATTAGTTAGTCTAGTTTAGTTATTTACCACTTAATCCAATTTCACATATTGTCACACATCAATGGCTTAGTTTGACAAAATATCCACATTAAGTCACACATACAAATTCTACCACAACCGATATAATTTGACCATATATCACACAAGTCAAACACAACAATAACATGTAATTAGCATACCACACAACTACATATCTAATACTAAGTAAGTGCAAAGCACTTACCTTTTGCGTTAGACGTTCCCGGTTGCTCCTTGACTTTGACCACTTGATTACCTAAACAATTCATCTCGTTTAGTAATCTAAAGTCTAAACATTCACCAATTTAGGTATCTACACCCTCCCAAGACCTTATGATCTTTACCCTTAATCAAGGCTTGGTTAATCAAGCTTCACATAAGCTTTTAACCTTATAAAACCATAATCTACCCATTTGACCCGTTAAGGTTTTCACCCAACATTCTCTATTTCCATCCAATTCAAAATTCACTAATTCAATTGGGTTTTCTACATGAAATTGTGTTTATCTAACACCATAAATACTAGTACATATTCAATTACCCAACCAAACACCCCAGATTCAAAATCCCCAATTTTGGGTCTTATGAACCCTAATTTTCAAAATCTCCAATTAGGTGAAATCAATATGAATTGGTTGCACCTCTAGCTTTAGTAATGCTAGATTAACAATCATCTTCAATAAAACATCATTTACAACCCTAATTCCCATCCATTAAGGTTCACCCACTTAACCTTATGTTATGAACATGAAATCTAGATGGGGGAATGAGTTAAGAATGATTCTTACTTGATTAGATGAAGGTGTTGTGCAAATCAACCCTTCAATTCAGCACATGCAAGCTCCAATTCAGTGTTCTTGATCAAAGACCCCCTTCTCCCCTTTTCTCCTTTCAGAACCATGACACACACACACCATCTGAGGTGTGTGTGTCGCCACACCCCTTACAAGCCCAATAAGATTTGGCAAATTACAACACTAGTCCCTCAACTTTGAAAATAAACTCTTTATTTTATTTAAAAACACCCCCTATAATATAATAAACATATTATAGGATAAACCCAAAAATTGGTTCATTACATTATGGTACTGTGACGGCCCGAACCTATTATGAGCGAACTTCATTGGCGGTATTGGTTTTATCGGAACCAGTGTCGGTACTCACTTTTATGGTTTTCGACTGCCCGAGCCGATAACGACCAAGCTCCTGCCACGTGGCATTGGCGAAAAACAACCGGACTCCGTTTATACGGGCTTATTCAACTCTTATTTTGTTCTACGTGGATACATCCCGCCGCGAAGCGCGAGAGAACCGACTAGTTATTAGTGCTAGACATGAGGCACATGCTAGATCGAAAGTGCTTTGTATGTCTAGTGATTGGATCTAATTTGTACTTTGGATATTTTGGAACTATATATCAGTGTCATTTCATTTATCCTGACATGTTATCTCTTTATGCATACTACGTTCTGTATTAGCACGATTGCATCCATGAATAACTAAGTTATTCAAAATGTCTGCAATCAGTCAAGGTTATGTGAATAACCTTGAATTAAGACTATTGTGGGTCCTTTAGTTTAGAGATGAATAACTAAAGACCACAAATATTAATGAAAGGTTAATATTGGACGTGACCGTTTTCAAAGACACTTCATGGATTAGCGTTTTAAGTGTTTTGAAAAATGGTAGTATCTTTGTATCCTTTGACCTGGGATACATATTAGGGCTTGATTGCATAGAGCGTTGTTCTTTGACATTACCTAACATTGGTCGGACCAAGCAGAAATAAGGGTTCTTGTTGGGAACAAAGCGAAATGTAGTGTGAGGCATATGTAGTCAATATGGGATTTGTACCTTTACAAGGTTGATATCTTTGTGCCCCCCGATGATTTAAACTGATTCAAATGCATGGTCGTGCTCAAACTTATGTTTGATTTAAATCATGTTGAATCTCGATCGAGAAACTTACTGGTTGAATAACATATGAGATTTATGTCAATCCGTGTCTCATGTTCAACTAGATATCTATTACAGAGAGATAATTGATGACTAACCATGCACCATCAATTTGAGGGCTTAATTGGATAGGTGTTGAGGATGACAATAAGTCTTATATTACTGGGGGCAGTGAGATGTTGCTAGATGTCCACCACTGCCTACATTGATGTACTGTAACATTCCAAAATTTAAAGGCTTGAGAAACAAGAACGACAAGTAAAACCAAGTTCAGGGTTTAAAATGAAAAATTTAAGTTTTGAGCCTGTAACGGACCGTCATGGACGGTAACGGTCCGTTACGATCCGTCACGAGATGGTAACGGTCCGTTACGGGTTGAGCAAGGATTTTGACCGGAGAGTGACACGTGTCCTGTGACTCATCATGGTGAAGTGACGCGTGTAAACCCTATGACGGACCGTCACAATGGGTAACTGTCCATTACGAGTCATGACTGACCGTCATGAAAGGATAACGGTCCGTTACGTGATCGCCAAGAAAACGGTGCGTAGTCACCAAGAAAACGGTGACGGACCGTCACGAGCTGGTAACGGGTCGTCACGGACCCAGGAGTTTGCCTATAAATAGATAGATTCAGCCGAGAGTTGAGAAACACAAATCACACAAACAAACACATAAACACTATCATTACACATACACGCATACCGATGCAAGGCAAGCACGACCGTTACGAGCGTGGTGGTTACGAGTACGGTGCGCTGCAAGTGCGGTTCGAGTTCAGAAAAGCGAGGAACGAACTTATGAACTATCCAATGACAATGTAAGTACACTGGACCCGTACCCTAGATAATAATTATGTGAATTATGTGATTATGTGCTTCGTGCTATATGGAACTAAGGTACGGGGAATAAATAAAGGTAATGAAGGGTTAGTCTAAACACTAAACGGGAATAATAGAGTAGTCACGACGTATCCAAGGGGTGGTGGATACGCCGCTGATACTTCCTATATATAAACCTCTTTGATACTTTGTGGTGAAACCATTATGAATGTTTAGTGGTAGAGACTAAAAGTCAGTAATGAAAATATAGTAAACGAACGGGAGATCTTCCAACCGGTATGTAGTTATCTGACAAACGGAATGTTCTGTCTAAGGAAAGAGTGGTGCATATACCTCTCCTAGACCCGTCACTCTTTTCTAGGAACATCTCTGTTAGAGGTACTACTCTGGAAGGATAATCACCCCAGTTTACAATATATGACGAGTATTTATATGCGATAAAGTTGAACACATGAATACGTGCATATGTGAATACATGATGCATGACGAATATGAATACGTGAATGCATGATAATACGTGCAAGTATGAATGAGTATGTTGGAACAAGTCTAAACCCTAAAATGGAATAACGGAGTACTCACGAAGTATTAAAAGGGTGGTGGATACGTCGCTGGTACTTCCTATATATAAACCCTTTTAGTACATCGTGGAGAAACCGTTACGAAGTTTTAAGGCAATGACTGGTTGGGAAGAAAATCAAGCATATACGTGAAATGAAAATAAATGCTTAATACATTTGGGAGGCTGTGAGTCTAAGATAATCAAGGTCCCAAATGAAAAGAGATACCCGGCCTGTAAGGTGGATCTTAATAATAAAGAAGATAATTAAAGAATAAAACCTACGGGGCTAAGAAATGAATGAGCCTTTGTGGCAAATGAGTCTTCGTGACAAATGCAAGAGGTCTATACTGACGAGTATAAGGACCTTGCCAATATTATGACCGGAGGTACGTCCAAAGATGGTCATGAGGGGATTAGCACACCCATGAATGATATGAATACTATGACCGGAGGTACGTCCTGTAACATTTATGAGTTTCCGATTATTATCTCACTTTATTCTCCCTATGTTACAATGATAACAATTCCATTTTCGATCTCGTACTCGCTCAACACAATATTTCACGTAAACATATATAACACGTGCATACATATATACACATATTTATATAAATTCATATAGATATATATATATATACACACAAATACATGCATACATACATTAATACGTCACACAAATGCATACACACAAACGACACTCAATTCGACTCGATGTTTGAACTCAAACCCCGTAGTTTCGATCTTACTGTCGCGGTAGATGACCAAGACCAAGAAAGAACGCATGTTTGACTTTTAAAAGTCAAACAGGGCCGAATTCATAAAGATCAAGGCTGTATTGTTCGATCAAATCGACCCCAATGGGTTTCATCACGAGTACAATCGATAATCGACCCAAAGCACGCCCATTCCTCAAACAAATTCGGCCATTTTCACGCGGTTTATCCAAATTCAAACGAGTTTGACTTAGGATAGTCAAACCCGTAACAATTATCCCTCAATTAAATGAAATTTACGCGTCTCAATCCCCCAAATCACTCATAAAACAACCACGCACGTACCTAGGCTGTTATCAGGACCCGATTCACTCTCAAATCAGTGAATTTACGCGTAATCAGGCTCCCCGTTCATTTCGGCCAAATTAAAAATCAAAACAACTAATTCGTGAGAAATTAAGTGAATTAAATCCCTCACCCACTCTCGTATACGTCCATACAAACTCTCCCAGCCTGTAGACGAGCCGCATATCACTTCTGAATTCCTGTCGACCCTCAAGAACAGCCGGACCTGTGTTCTTGCCGTCCTCCCTCATCCCCGCCTCAATCCAGGTAAGAATTAGATCATTCGCTTCGTCTTTTCATGTATTTCAATAGCCCCTTATCAATTCAGGCTATCAAATCTTATCAGGGGCAATTTAAATTGCTGTTCTTGAGCGCTAATCGGATTTGGGTTTATATTTCAGATTCATGATTTAAGTTTTTGGAACTCCTTGTAATACCAGCGAACCACTCGGTCCGACTGGCTAAGTCACTGCACCATCGGACCGAGTGGCATGGGTTCGAAACCCGTACACGGCAGCCTTTTTGTAACCCTACTTAAACCCAAACCCGACCCACTTTAACAACGCATTATCTGTATTAAACGTTGGATCCTGATCAGGGGACCATGCCCCGGCCCAGCGGTTGTGCGCCTGACTTATACAAAACAGACCCGGGTTCGAGTCCCCAGGTCTGTTTATTTTTTTAAAACATATTTGTAAAGCTCCAAAAATTCTATAAAAAATATTTTTATAAACCTTATAGTATTTGTAACAGAATGAAACCAGATTTATTAAATTTTAATATAAATTCAGTTTTATTACGAATTTAGTTGTTAAGCTTGTATATTAAATTTGTAAAACAAAATTTTTAATATTTAAATTAATTTTCAAATAAAAACAATTGTTTTTATAAATTTATAAAAGGTCAACTTTATTTAAAGCAATCAAATACTTATTTCTATATGATAAATAAACATATAAATATATTATTATAACCTACAAAGTTAAATATATATTTATTATCAAACTTTATACATAAATATTATTTACACAACTTTATATCTACGCATCTTTATAAATAAATAAATAAATAAAGTAAAGATTATTTATTTAATTTTTAATATAATACACACACTATTTTGATAACTAAATAAATAAATAACAACGATTTAATTTTATTTAGTTATTCAAACCCGAACCCTAACTTCAATCATTTTAAACTATTCATTTCAAACGTTCGTTTTATAAAAACACCCATTCAAGTACCAATACAATGACCTACACACTTTCTTTAAAACTGCAACTCAAACCCTTTGAACACACATCCAATTGAATCCTAGACTTAGACCTAGACTATTGTAAACACTATTAATTCAATATGCATTACACACTAGGTTAACGTGGTGAGTTGTAAGGATCACTTTGCTATCTAGCCTCGCGTGTTAACTACGCCTTTGAATCAGGTGAGTTTTACATAGCCCCTTTTTCACTGTTTTTACATTTTGGGGTGGAACATGATCACAACTTACAATGATTTACATAAACTACACAATACAAATCCACTTTACAATTTGTGTGTAATTTGAGCTTTATGTTTGAGTGCTAGGTGTGTTAACTACATATGTGCAATTACATGTACAATCATTAACTAATCAAGCCGACGGTTAACAATGATAGATCTATTGAGTCTGACAAACCCACCCAGATTGGGGTGATTGTTACCAACAACACAATTTGGATGCTAGTTACAAAGGTTTGATTGTACTACTTGGTTACACAATAGTAACTCCCCATAAATGCCTTGTTAATCATGACTTGTATGGATTTGTTTACACACAACACTTTGATGCTATTTAGAGTCAAAACCCTATGTATGCTCACCAACTTTTTAGTTGACCCCGTTTTTCATCATGTTTCAGGTATAAAAGTTTGACTTGATCAAGTTGCTACACTTAGGTTGTGGACCTAGTTAATTGAAACAAATGGATATGTTATGTAATTCAAATATTCTCGTACTATTGTATTTGGAATTTGTGAATGGAAATGTAACATTTTTAATATATTAAATTTTAGTCAACCATGTGCTCATGAACAGTCTACATGTCCCGCCCCGACGTTTCCGCCGTCGGTTGGGGTGTGACACGTCTGAAGATGGTCAGGAGGGGGTTAGCACGCCCATAAAATATACGAATGACGTGACCGGAGGTACGTCCGGAGATGGTCACGGGGGGCGCCGAGAGCCTGAGAAACTTGAACAATAATAAAACCTAAAGGGTTCATAATGAAATGAAAAGATGCAGTGTACTTACTTAGCAAAACTTGAACAATAATCCAAAATATACGAATGACGTGACCGGAGGTATATGTAAAACAATATTTATAAATGAAAAATATACTTTGGTCATTTAATGACAATGTTTTGCAAAACTGAGACTATTTTTCACAATTAAACTCTGATAAAATAATAAAGTAAAAGTAGGGTGTTTCATGTACGTTGAATTTTGTGCAAATGGGAGATTGTTGAAGTTATGTGCCCAAGACACAACGTATAACATTGTTGCCAATCATATTTGATCCCAAAGTTCACACACCAAGCAAAATTTTCATATACGCAACTAAACACGGTTTAACGCGTATGACTCAATCAATGTCTAATACTTTATTACTATGCAATAATATGAATCATTTATATTTAATATTTGTTTCATGAAGTTACATAGAACATAAATATTAATATGATTGTGTATAAATATCTTATTTATATAACGTTTCAATTAAAATGTAAAGAAGCATATTTTGGACATTCTAAGATAAACTTAATATATAATCATGTTTAGTATAAGATTAATACACAATTAGTATTGTAGATTAATCTTAAGTATTAAACATACATGTATTAATTCAATGGATGCAAATCTTTTAAGTTGTCTTAAGCTAAAGAGATTTGTGGAATGGAATCAAGTATGTTTTTTTACAAGTTTGAATTGCTCCTTCCCTTCTTGGACCTACGCATGCCGAGATTGTCACACCCCAGTCCCAAGCACTGGTTAGTCGTGACGCAAGGTACAGAATACACATCGGAAGCTAAAACCATAATTTATTTAATAACTAAATTGTTTTACAACATGGCCAAACCTCTATTACAAACAACCCATCTGTTACAACAAAACGTCAATTCCCGTCAAGGAACTCAAAACCACAGGACTTATAGCTCTTTCATGCATGCCTTTAATCATCCGACCATCCAAACAACAAGCATCCATGTCTATCACCTTTCTACCTGGAATGCCATCCTCTATAGCCATCTAAGATTCCACCTGTAATAATTTTTAAAAATAGTAAAAGCAACTATGTCAACATAAGTTGGTGAGTTCATGAATCTTTACCACATGGTTATTATTTGATCATCAGCCATCCATGTGCCACCCACTAGTCAACCGTGAGCTTTTGTTATATATATATATATATATATATATATATATATATATATATATATATACACATATATATAACTAGTCAACCGTTCCCGGCCATTGGTCCTTCCACACCAGTATAAAATGGACAACCTATCCCATCTTACTGGTCCTTCCACAACAGTAAAATGAGATAAATGTTCCACCTGTAGGTCCCATCTATTTTCAGAACGTATAAAGTACTCACTACGTGTTATATATACTTGGAATAAGGTATTACTTATCAGACTATTTCAAATAACAACTGTGTAATCAAATACACATTTCAATTTAGAGGAAATCACATGGACAACACCTCAGCTTATATTTAACTGCATTAATAACCTCGAACAATATCCTAATAATATTGATATTTCTTAATTAAAACGTACTTTAACTTAATGGTAAATTACCAAAGCTTAATAGTTGGTCGAAACCTTACCTCAACACTATCTAATGCAATTTGCAGTCGCAATGCTCCTTGTTACGTAGCGGACCGCCAGGCTCCTTGTTAGCGGGCTACCGGCCTATTTCTAGATTTTTTTGTTTTTAGTCCTTGTAATTTGGGGCAATTTCCTATTAACCCCTAGACTTTGAAATGTTGGCAGCTTTGGTCCTTGGAAAATTTTGAAGTGTTACAGAGATCTTCATGAAGGGTCCCACCCTTCATGTTTGACTTGTGTGTTGTGCTAACATAGTCCTTACAAGCCTTACAAGGTCAAAAGTTGAAAAGATGCCTTTAATGGGAGGGAACTCTTGAACTTGAAACACACCTGCAAAGACCAAAAATACCTGCACTATAGAGAGAGAGGGCTGGGATTTTTTAAGGGTAGGAGTAGCAAGTGCTCTTGAATGAAAAGTGTTTAAGAACTCCATCAAACTACCATTCCATCTTTGTAGTTTGTTTTTGTTCTTAAGTCACTTTGATTTCTTTTTATATAACAGTATAACACTACTAAAGAGAGTTTTTAGTGTGTTTTATTTTTACATTGTTGAAAGACTAGCATCTTGAAAGATCTTGTTTGGTGTGCATCTCTTTGGAAGAAGGAGATTGTGCTTGCATCTTTATCATCTTTGTTTGAGCTACCACTTCGCTTTAAAGGTTGTTACTTCTAAGTTCTAAACATCCTATGAATGACTTTTCTTTTGTTTCAAGAACTTCATTTGGATCCATGATGGGTTTTGGTTTTAAAGTTTTAGATTAAACATGTCATAAATCGCTTACGTTGTAAAACTCTTTTAAAAGACATGTTAAAACTCAACACTGGGTATACCCACGTTTATGATCTTATGTAATTAAAAGTTACCCGTTGGATGATTATTACTCGAAACCCAATCTTAAATTCACATTAACTTCATTTCATGCTTTTAAAAACTTTAATGTACTATTTATTATAATTTTTTAAAATTCTAGAATGTATTAATATATTCACGAACGGGTATCACCTAATCCCAAACCCGCAAAAAATTCTAAAACCAACTTTATACCCGACTCACGTACCAAATACCCATCCCGTTATCCGTCCTGAATGCTTCAAGTTTCGAATTTACGCGTTGGGTTCTGGTGTTTTCCCCATCCCTATAAAAGCAACGTAAAGTTGACCAGTAATAGTCAAAGGACCAAAACCATACATTTCAATATTGTATGCAAAAGCAAATCAAAATCCAATTTATTACGACACTAGAGATCAGGGAACAAAATGGTTGTAAAAAGGTACTTTCTTTTCAAATTTATGTGGTTCAAATAACACAAAATCTGGATAGAAAGCATCACCCCAAAAGAGACAACGAACAAAGGTTACAGTTATGCTGCTTTTTCCCTTGTGCAAATCATGTTTCAATAGCTTTTGAATCTTGCAAATCTGGATTCCTTTCATTAAACACTTGTACTATTGTTCATCAGCATAGCAAGATCTGATCATCATCAACGGCTCAAAACGTTTGACCATCCTAAAAGTCTCGTCCTTTATATGGCATTTCCTGTATGAGATTACAAGCAGTATCTTTTTAATGTATAAATGGAAAGAACCCAACTAAGAAATCAACCAAATACAAAACTTCTAGTCTTTTACACCCAAGGGTAACAAACTTTCACGTTTTCATCATTTGATGTAACAGAATTTTATTTCATTATCATTTGATGCAATTGACCTGCTATGGGGAAAATCTGATGCCACATCAATCAAGATATTCATTGGTATTCCCATTGATTGTTTATATTTAATTGAGATATTCATTTGTATTCCCTTTATCTATTAATTGAGATATTCATTTGTATTCCCTTTATCTATTTATATTCCTTTGTATTATAAAAATACCAAATCAATAAGAGTATGATTTGAGTGGTGAAAGTATCTATTCTCGTATGGTATCAGCCTAAATACTGACCCTTACCCCCTTCTCAATCTCGCTCTCTTCTAGCCATGGCGTTGACCTCTTCTTTTGCTACAATTCTACCCATGGCCACCCTCCTTCACATGCTTATCATCAAGTTATCTTCTACAACTATCTTCTACGGCAAAATCAAGTTCTTCCCCTCCTCACTCAAAAAAAATTGCTTGGTTTTGTTGATGGTACAAACCTGGCTCCATTGCCGACACTCACCACCGATGGAAAACAGACTCCTAATCCGGCATATTCGTCTTGGGTTGAAACCGATCTAACGGGTGCTTCTCCTTCTTCAGTCCTCTCTTACTGAAGAAGAGATGGCAGAAGCTCTCGGCCTCACCACGTCCTTTTCCGGCTGGCGTGCCTTGGAATCGGCTTACAGTCATGACTCATTGGAACGAGCCCCGAATCTCAGACTCCCTACGTCGTCAACCGGAAGAAAGGTGATCTTTCTGTTTCTAATTATGGCAAACAATTCAAATCTTTTTGTGACCAATTGGCAGCCATTGGTCAACCCATATCGGACACCGACAAGACCCACTGTTTCCTTTGCGGTTTGGGTCCAGCCTTTGAAACGTTTTCAACCGCTCATAGGGTTGTTCAGCCCCGACCCTCATTCCGTGACTTATTACCGCATGCCGAAGGTCACGAGCTATTTATTACGTCTCTTCATGGATCTGCTACACCGTCGATTGCCTTTAATGCTCGTCTCCAACATGTCGGGATCGCAGTCCACCTCATTGTCAGTTATGCCGTAACGATGGACACTATGCAAATATGTGTCCCGAATTGTCTACTTATGCTCAACAATCTTCCCTACTCCACAGCCAACTTAGCTCATGCCTTCCACAAGGATCATCGATTAAATGAGTCCACACCCGATTAGCATATTGATTCGGGTTCTATGTCTCACATGGCTCCTTCCCCGGCTCAAGTGATTCATCTACACCATATACGGGCAAAGACAAAGTTGTCTTTGGTAATGGTAATGTTCTTCATGTATCTCGTAATGGTATAACATCTCTATCACCTCATTTGGCTTTACGTGATGTTCTTATTGTCCCTCATCTCAAGAAGAATTTACTTTCCGTTAGCAAACTAACTAATTATAAACCAATTACCTAGCAAGCTACTGGATGACAAGTCTCCCTATGAGCTATTATGATACGAACCCACTGTTGGCGGGAAAGAGACCAAGAAATCAGGAAGTGGGGGAGGGTGATTCAAGAATTAAGGAGGTGGAGGATTGCGGAAGAAACTACCGAAAGTTAGCATTTATATTCACTAGTATTATCTAGATTGGGATGTCGTGTCTTTTGTTCACCTAAATTAGCAAACTCATGTTTGTAATCGGAGATTAGCCTATCTCAAATCAGGCCAACTATCCTTGTTCTTGTTTATTTTAATCAATCAAATTTCCGGTTTCTATCATATTATTTCACTCGACCCCTAACTACAACAACTTCAAGGTTTTCAGTTGTCGGGTTTTTCCATTCTTACGGCCATACTCGTCTCATAAACTTGCTCCTCGCAACATTGAATGTCTTCATTGGCTATAGTGCTCAACACAAAGGATACAAGTAATCGAATCTATATTACAAGGCACGCTTTATTCGATGAGTCTACATTTCCATTTTCCAAGGCATCTTCCTCTATTGATCTACCTACATTTATTTTGTGTAGCTAAAATGATGCTACGCCCACTAAAATTGTCAACTCCACATCCCAAACAAGGCTTACCTGTCATCCTTCACCCGATACCTGCCCAACCTGCTTGTTGCCGCCTACCGCCACATCGCTTCTACCATTGCCACCCAGCCTCCTGCCGCTGACCCACCCACATACTCTAGAAAAAAGTATGTTTATTTTTTGTTTATTTTTTCATTACTATCACAACATACTCTAGAAAAAAGTATCTCTTAAATACCCATGCTCTATCATTATCAGGTCGGGGGTCTCCTTGGGTGCAACCTCTCTACCCTATGGGATAGAGGTAAGGTTTGCCCTCATCCCACCCTTCCCAGACTCTACTATTTGAGTGGGATTTTGCTGGGTATGTTTGTTTATTTGTTTAGGAATAAAATTTAAACTTTTAAGAAACTCTTGGCTTTCTTTAGAATTGATATATACAACATTTTCTCCAAAATATTATCTAACAAAATTATAAACCCTCTTTCTCTAAAAAGACATGTTACAACAGATCTGACTCTTGAGAATCATGTATACAATTTTTGTATTCTATGAATCATAAGTCATAACTAATTCTTTGGGAGTTAAAAGATAAGTGCAAATATTTCAATCTATATGTTCCTATATGAAATCTATTTTCAAACATCTGAACAAGGTCGAATTCAACTTTCTTACCGGAGGATAAGTTGGCATGTATACCACCTGACGAGGTTGGCTAAGAAGCATCTGCTGCCCATACTGCAATACATTTACCATTTATACCATAAAATTTTAAAAAATAAAATCACCCCGGTAGAAAATCAAAAAATATAAGACAAGTGAAACTACAAACATACCTGTGGACCGTTCGAGTGAAAGTATGTCTGTGGGGAATGCAAAGGTGTTCCTTGAGGACCAAAAATAACAGGCTGGTGAGATGGAAATGCGGGTCCCATCTACAAAGGTAAATTTACATAACACTTGAATTAATTGCAAGAAACCTAATATTATCTTTTGACGTCATTCCATATGATCAAAGCCAAGGGGTAGAGAGGGAAGAATAATTGCAATTATTAGTTAAAGCTTACCCCGATGCCAACAGGCATGCCATGCATCTGTGGGGCCGGAGCTACATTAGCCGGGTAGTAAAAGGAGGCATCAGATACAGGAGATGCAGCTCTTAATGGTGATGATGGAACAAAACTCTTGGCATTTGGGTTCAGTCTAAATTCCTGAATATATAATGATAAACATGAAGTCAAAATAATAATAATTGTTCAGAGCAACCAAACGTATTATTAAGATGAGTAAGATAACCGTGAGCGACTGTGAGAAGTTATTAACATCATAAACAGTATTTAAAAACAATGATACTATCAACACCGACTTTTAACATTTTGGCAAACAAGTTCCTGGACATTTTTTTGCATGATTAAATGGCTACACCGAAAAGATTAACGGAAAGGCAATTTTCTGCATGATTAAATCTCTTCACTTTTTAAAAAGGATATTTGCATTACAACTTATAAGTTAAGAGATTTAATCATGCCAAAAAAAAAAGTTCAGGGACTTGTCAATGGGAGGAAAAGGTTCAGAACTCTCCCTTTAGTATTAGTATCAGTACCGGTATGGGTATTGTGATTCTTATTTTAATGACGACCAGATATTTCTTGTTAACCTTTGCATGAGGATTCAGTGTTGACTTTTCTGAAGTCAAAGAGCCCATTGATGAACTAGGTGATAATCCAGGCCCACTTGCAGCAGTTGGGGCAGCATTTCCAGATTCCGAAGTGGATGATACTTCATTAGAACGTGTCTTTTCTTGAGCTTTAGATGAAACATTGGTTGGTGCAAATGCAGTAGCAGTTGCTGAAAGTCCTGTATCAGTGCTTTCTTTGTTTGGCAAGAATGATGACTCTGTATTTTTAAAAAGAAAAAGAAATTCAAGGGGATATTAAACCCGCTTAGAAAGTGCACACAGCAGAGCAAATGCTAAAGAGATGAATTCCAAATCACAACACACAAAGTAATAGAAAACATAGATGTGCAAATTCATCTACACATAAGGGGACTGATAATTATAAGCAAATAAATTACAATAGCAACCAAATAATGTATATGTGTGTGTTTGTGGTACGCAGATGCTATAATGTATTCTGAAGTAAAAGTTTGAAAATATGCATACAATAAAGAAACCATAAATCTCAAAAGAGAATGTATATGATAGGAACCAACAGGACTTTTATTGATAGATAAGTACATTAATTACTAGGTTAGAATCCCGTGTATTACACGAGATTGTATATTAAAAAAGATAAAACTTATAAATTTTAGAAACGTCATCAAGTGAAAATGTGTGTGTATATAACAAATTAGTATTTTTGTTTAATTAGTTATATTTTGATTTCCTATTATATATTCTTATTTAATATAATTAGTATTTTTCTTTAATAATATATTTATAATATCATTACTATTTAATAAGATAGATGCACATTTATTAGGAGAGAGAGGCGGGAAAATTATTGTGAGGATGCATGAGGAAGTGACAAATGTCCACATCAAACCTTTATTTATTAGTATAGATTAGGTATTCTTTCAAGAGGCATTCATCTTTCCAAAATACCTACTTTTGAGAGGTAGGAACTCCCTAATTGACACTTAATATTTAAAACTGAAATGATCTAGCATAATAACCTATGGCCCTTGACTGTGCTTATAAAGACAGATACAAATAAAGAACAAACTTAATTGCCCTAATCAGGGCTAACTTACACCGGGTACTATCAATTATTGAAGAATTATATCATTTCCGTATTTATAGTCTACCAGTATATAGGTTCAAATGATTAAATGATTCAAGACTTTCAATATGTCAAAGCTTCAAATAGTATCACCTCTATCGCTAACCATATCTACAAAAGTGCAATTAACAAAATAAAGGCAAACAAAACTAACAATCCTTTGCCATCAATATACACAACAAAGATTGGTATTGCCAAAAGTATTAAAATACTAACCTTCAGATTTAGAAGTGTGGTTTTGCTCATACACCTGCATTAGTCAAACACAAAAAGAACAGTCAGAAATTACTACAAGCAAAACATAATGGCAAACAGGTGGACATTTAAGAAAGTAGTTAGTAAAAAACTAATTTACCATGTGCTTCTCTGTATCCTGTTTGGTGTAATTACTACCAGCAAGTTGTTGATTAGTCTGATTGTTTTCAATACTGGAACAATGAAGGCTTAATGAGATACTTGATCTTAAAACAGATCTTAACAGTTAATCATACATAAAACAACACAAATTTGATAGAAAAAAAAAACGAAGTCAATATACATACATGCTTGGATCATCTAAAGCACCAGATGGATGGAAGTCGTTGCTAGTACTAAAATGAGTAGATTGAACCTCCCCCTGCATAACATGGAATATTGACAAATCATATAGCACTATAACTAAGGCTAAGCAAAAAAATAAAAAGAATAAATTTAATAAGCATGATGCATGTATTAAATCATTTAATGGAAAGAAAGAAGGCAAGGTTACTTAATGGAATAATAGTTCATTTAATAAAAACAGACCCATAATTCTCCAAGAACTATATAGGACACTAGTTGAGAAATTTATATATACCACTGTTGAAAAACGTGATGTTATCTGAGACCCGTTGTTCGGGAGAGAATCAGAAACATCTCCATAGGTTTGACAATTTTGTGGATCCAAAATATCTTCATTTTCATCATAACCACTATCATCAACTCCGCGATAAACAGATGAATATTTAGTTTCCTCATCGACATCAAACTTGTCATGTAAGTGGATGCCTCTTTCCTAGTTACAAGAAAAAGTTAAAGAGCTATAAAAAAATTAGGAAATCAGTTTATATATAACAAAAAGTAAATAGATGAGGAATTGATATTGAGAAGCAAAACTTTTACCTCTGCTAAATGAAGATCTTGGGTGTCCTCACCCTCGATTTCCCTAGCTAATCTTAAGGCTTCTTTTTCTAATTCTCTCATTTGAGGACCTCTATCAAGCTTTGTTGTGTAGAGTTCCTCGTTAAATGTACTTTTTACTCCAAATAATGTTGCATTTGCTTCAAATTGATCCCAGCCCCTAACAAATTGGGAGTTATATAAGTAAATTAAAGAAAATAAAAGATTTAGAAAATAAATTCACTACATATAGCATTATCTGGCATACTGGCTAATGTTTTCCAATTATCAAATTAATTCCCTTCAACTCACTTTCTACACCCCACCGTGCGCGAGTACAAGGGGCTCTTTACATCATCAAATGTTTTATAATAATTGTAATTTCATTATCAAATGCCAATATTAACAATTGAAAACAACAAAAAGAATATGAAACCTGTTCCAGTGACGAACAAATGTATTGTCTAATTCAGGACATTCTGGATTATCATCATCAGGGACCCACGGTTCCAACTCTCGTTCCAAGTCAACATGCCGGGAATGAGAAATGGAAGAGTCTATCATGATGTCATGCAGTTGATCATTCTGAAAATCATTCATCAGCCCATCCCTAGTCACAGGTACACCCTGGCCCAAAAAAAACACGCAAAGCTTTCATCAGTATATGTAAGCAAACCAACAAAAGCTTCCTATATACTAAACTTTAAGTTATCCCTAAAACTCTCCAGAGAGAACTTTTCCAGATTAATAAATGACATGGATAGGAAAAAGAAGCTAGAAGATGGATTCTAAAAGAAAACCGATAATATAAGGAAAAAACCTTAGCTACAATCTGCACAAGTTCTTTTCCGGGTATTATTAACGTTTTAGAAGGGGGCTTTTGGACAGAATCCGAAATGTTCTTCTGTCCACGAGATGAACCAGCCTTTGTTACACGAGCCATTTTCAAGATTATTCCTTCAAAATAGCAGCAATTAATAATATCATCAGAATAATAATCTATGCATCATTTTACACAATGTTACAAATGCTATAGAAGGTACCAAAATCTTTCTCTGCATTTGTAGCATGAAATATTCCGGTAAACAGAGATCCATCAAGGACCTGGACTTCCACCTGATGTCCAATGAAGCATGTTGTTATATAAACAAGTCTATCATGTGATGGGCTTTCAATTCCCCCTGTGTTTCCAGTTTGTACACCTAAGCAAGCTTAAGTTAACTTAAAATAACAAGAATGAATATCATAACATGATTAAGCAAGAAAGTTTTACCTGCAGTTGTCATTCTATTGATGTGTGATTTTCCAGGCTGGAATCTATTTTCCCTAGTCCCCATTTCTTTTTCACCTCTTCTCCGAGTAAATCCATTTGCAGATGATTTGGACTGTGCAACTTGTTGTGGGTTCATTCTTGTGCAGGATCTCTAATATGTCTGCAAAAAAAAATTATAAAGATGTGCTAAAAGATCCCAGGAGGTCACTTTGTAACTGAAATTTAGGAAAACTTAAGTGACTGTTATTTGTATATAGTTAATAGCATACGGTATCATATATACAGCACATCAGTAACTCTGTGAACCCCAAGGATGATATCAGTTTGCTTTTTTTCTGAAGTTGTGGTGTGATGGCATATCAATTATACCCCGTTTAAAAGGTAAAATTAGATAAAATTCTAGTTAGCGGTAGTATATGTGTTAGGAATCAGAGTCGGTAACGCAGCGGAATCACACACACACACGCACAATCAATAGACAAAAAAAGAAGAGACACGAGAGATTTATAGTGGTTCAGCCCCGATTGGCCTACGTCCACTTTGCAACTAGGGTTCTTTATTATTAGGTGCTCAGGGAATACAATTACATCAGGGATATATTTATAAGACTAGAATTAGGGTTACTAATTAGGAAATAACTTAATCAGCAAGTCAACGGGCTACCCATCTTCTGATTCAGCAAGGGGCTAGTCGCAAGTGGCCTAATGGCTCAGCCTTGTAATTAGCAACATGCGGGCCAGGCCCACCAGGCCCAACCCGGGCCAAAGCCTTCATAACCCAACAATCTCCCACTTGAAGGCTTTGCACGATCCACAAACACCATCCAAGTAATTCCCGATCCAGTAATTCCCGTATCCTCCATATCCAAAGTCTCCCGAGCCTTCAGTCCCCATAAACAAGCTCAGACTTCATCAAGATCCTCCTAGTTGCAATCCCCCTCTCATCAAGTACATGAAGGGGCAGTTGAAGCTCCCCCGAGCTCCAACCCAACAGTCATTTCTGACCCATCCTCTGTCTCAACTGGTTTACACATTCCACCAGTTCCAGAGATACATCGAGAACCATCACCACTCTCCACATTCAGCAAGTGTTTCCCTGGAGAGATTTTATCAATCGGACTACCGGTCTTCAAAACCCAACGTTGTTTTGTAACTGTGCCCGGAACACGCCCCGTGCTCCCACTGTCACCAACCCCCTGAACTAGTTTAGACCTCCGATCCCGCTCAGCTTGAGTCACCTTAACACCAGGCTTCACCCTTGCAAAATGAACCCTCTTTTGCTCCTTTGACTCAGCGAACCCGACTTTGTTATGCTTAACTGGGACGGTTACTCCCTCAGCAGATACTTCAACCATATACAGTGACCCCTTCTTGTTTCCCCGAGCAATAACCAGATTTCCATTTATCACTTTCCATTTGCCACCACCGAACTTTACTTCCATTCCTTGTTCATCCAACTGACCGACAGAAATAAGCTTCGTCTTCAGACCTGGAATCACCCTGACGTTCTTCAAGTTCCATGTAGTTCCCAATGGAGTTTTCAGACCAATGTCTCCCATGCCCGTTACTTTAAGAACCTCACCGTTACCTAACCGTACTTTCCCAAAGTCGCCTACCTTCAGATTCACCATTGTTTCCCCGTTGTGTATGGCATGGAACGAAGATCCAGAATCCATAACCCAAGAGTCCATGCTACTCTCCACACTACATACCAGTGCATCATCATAACAGACGACCTCAGCAGTGTTTACTCCAGCAGCATTTTTCTTATTTGGACATTGACTCTTCACATGTCCAACTTCATTGCAGCTCCATCACTTCACATTCTTCCAAGCTCTAGACGAACTCCTTCCCCTACTCCCACTGCTCCTGTTATTTTCCCTTCCTCTGCCCACATTGAATATATCAGAAGAAGATCCTCCACTAGCGTTCCTCCGGCGGATATCTTCACCCAGAATACTATCCCGGACTACGTTAAACTTCAAATTCCCAGCTTCACCAAAATTAGTGATTGCCGTCACATAACCTGACCAGCTGTCAGGCAAAGAGGATAACAGAATCGCCGCTTGAGTATCATCATCAAGCTTTGTCCCAACGGTCGATAGCCTAGACAAAATTGAATTTATATTATTTATGTGATCAAGCACCGAGCTTCCCTCATTCATCCTCATCATGAATAACTCCCTCAACAAGAACACTCTATTACCGGCAGACAGCTTTTCATACATGTTTGACAGAGCCGTCATCATACCTCTACGCTATGAGCCGTGGTTTCCTCCTTGATATTGAACGCCACACTCCTCGTCAAAGCCAATACGATCTTACCTCTAGCCCTTTTGTCCTTTGATTTCCATATCACTTCGTCGGCCTGACTCAAACCACTCGGTTTCTCTTCTAATGTCATCTCCAAATCGTTTTCACCAAATAACGTCTCTATTTGCATCTTCCACCATGCAAAATCAGTCCCGTTAAACTTGTCGATTCGAACCCTCCCGTCTTCAGCCATTGCAAACGAGAATCAGAAAAAAAAAAAAAAAAAATTAAAAAATCAACCAACCAAAGCCAAGCAACCTCCAAAAGATAACCTAAAACCCGAAACACCCGACCCGGCGCTTCTCCTGCAAAAACAAGTGTAACCAGCAGTCCCAAGCGGTCCAAAACAGGAACCCTAAACCACAAAACACTAAAAAAAAACTTCCGGACAGCCCTGCTCCTTTCCTCCACTAGCGGCGGCACCTAGGATTGTTGTAACCCTACTCGCGGCGGCTAGTAACAGCCAAATCAGACTGCAATCAGCCCTTCAGCAGATCGAAAAACACCCCTAAAAAACTGATTTGAAACAGCCCTTAGCCCCTTCCTTGCTTTCGACGGCCCTAGGGTTTAATCCACCCTAATCGCAGAAGCAATAAGCAGCAACCAGCAATCGAAACCAGCCCTTGCGGCTTATCGAACAGAAACAGAAAATAGGACAGCCACCATGAACCAACAGCCCCTCTCGAACAGCCCTCCTCACCTTCTTCGCGATTGAAACAGTGCAGAACCGTGTGTATACAACGAGCCAAGGCTCTGATACCACTTGTTAGGAATCAGAGTCGGTAACGCAGCGGAATCACACACACGCACAATCAATAGACAGAAAAAGAAGAGACACGAGAGATTTATAGTGGTTCAGCCCCGATTGGCCTATGTCCACTTTGCAACTAGGGTTCTTTATTATTAGGTGCTCAGGGAATACAATTACATCAGGGATATATTTATAAGACCAAAATTAGGGTTACTAATTCGGAAATAACTTGATCAGCAAATCAATGGGCTAAACAGCCCTAAAGGGCAGCCGCCCATCTTCTGATTCAGCAAGGGGCTAGTCGCAAGTGGCCTAATGGCCCAGCCTTGTAATTAGCAACATGCGGCCCATGCCCACCAGGCCCAACCCGGCCCAAAGCCTTCATAACCCAACAATATGAAGTGAATGGAAGTACGCTAGTTGCATCAACCTCATATCTAACAGCTTTTCCCCTAGTTTTTTTTTAAACAGCACACCAGTTTCAAGCTATTCAGCATCCATCAGAATATTAATAGATCTTTATTTTCTAGACAATTTGCAGTTTGATAATTTGTAAAATGATCACAATGCATTTTGCACCCAAGTAATATTCAATACTTCATTTTGACCTAGATTCAGAAGCTTTAACATCCTCCCACAGTCCCACTAATGGGAACTAACAAAAAGTTTTTGCTGTTTTTTCATTTGTCTCTTGCTCCTTGTAGTACTTCAGATGATATCACAACTTAAAATCCAGACAAAATTTCATTATAAAATGTGTTAAGATGGGATTTAAGAGGTCATATTAAGTCATGGATTGTTTCAGGCCATCAGGGCATGTTCTTTATTTCTGAAAGTTCAGGATTTTTATCCAAATTAATGTCATAAGACTTCCATGTAAGTCCATTAAATGAAGGACGAAAATTTTATCCAACACTACAAGATTCAAGGCCAAACTTTCTAGATTCCACGGGAGAAGGATGAGGACCATAACAACAAAATAGGATGATATCCGATAAAATATCTATTTAATTCTTAATATTTATCAGCTAACCAATAGGATAACTTTTAGTATCAATGTGTATCATTTATTTATGCAAGCCTAAAAAAAATTACTATATGTATCAATGTGTATCATTAATTTATGCAAGCCTCTAGAAAAAATTACTATATATCCCAGAAACGGTTTGATCTTTAGTTATGTGAAATAATCACTCTGAAGGGAAGCGCCTTTCATCATCTCAGGTGCAATAGTGTTTCTTTGTTATGAATCCCTATCATGTATCTTATCCCAAGGTTGTATTATTTCAAATCATCAAGGGTATTAAAGGATATATTTAATAGACTGTATCTTGTTCATCGTCATACAATGTGTTTGACAAAATTATTCTTTGTAGTTATACAAGACCTGAATTTTCACCTTTTACATAAACACCAATGACCAATCACTCCAGCATAAACTTACAAAAGCAAAATCTTAGAACTGAATTTATTTATGAGCAACATAAGAATGTTAAAAACAACATAACCCACATTTTCCAACTTTTGAATTCCCCACTCTATTAAAACAGCCACCTAGGCATTAAACGCGACAGCTGCTTTGACTAGTTATGGCTGCTTAATCAATGGTATGGATGTTAGGTATCCCCAAATACATTGCTTCGCAGCTAATTGTTGAATCGAGTGATCACTACTTGAAATGGGAATCAACCAACTTTCTCAACTTGTATAGTACTATAGCTGTATTCATCAATCAACTTTTCTCAACTAGAAGGGTATCATTCCAATCATTTATAAGTAATTACAACAATCGAGCAACTGAACTAATAATTTAACAATCATATCCGCTTAACGCCAGCTTAAGAGATTAGGCATCAGAAGATCATTTAGCACTACATTTTGGCCTTGAACCTAAAAGAGTTCCTTTGTTCACATAAGGCCTACGGCTTTCATCTCGAAGTAACTAAACATCCCTCACATTACCTAAAACCATTTCCATCTTTCAAGCTCCAAGAATTGGTTAAGAAAACTGAAAAGTATCAAGGGAAACTACAAGTGGAATTTTATGTAGCATACGAAGATTTTGCATATGATTAAAACGTCAAATATATATCTAAGATAAAAGGTATTCACCGTGCAGTGTGCATGATTTATTTAAATCTCTCACCGGCTTCACTATGCAGCCCCGTAACTAATTCACTCCTTTATATGGGCCATACTTTAAAGTCATTCAGCTAATCTTTCAAATAGGAAAAATATAATTCAACGTTGGATACTTTTAGTAAATAAAATGCATCAGTATTAAATAGCGCTCGTAACTATACAATGATCACAACACAGCTAGCAATATCCATTAGATTTCTTCTTGGTTTCTATCTAAAACAACTTAGTGGAAGTAACATTGTTATCCTTTACCAAACTTCTTGTCCTCTACCATTCATTGTAAACAGCTATAAATGAATTGAAAGCAAATAACGTATAGGCACAACCTGGATCACAATAACTTACTGATGATCCCCTCCTTGAAACCCTATAACTCCCACAGGTCTTCTTCTAGGGTTCTTAAATGTTTAAAAACACGAGATTTAGGTATACAAGAAGAATCCCTAATCAACCAATTAGAGCCAGAATATCAACGTGTTTTCTAATTTCAGAAGAATCCTAAAATACAATCAGCACAATGAAAGTCGAATCGAAACGAAGGCCCCTAAACCTAGACTGTTGGCATCATGTTGCATGTAACCGATCCGCGCAATTTTAAAGTTTATATACATACACAATTCAATATCAGAAAAACCTATTCCACTAGTATGGTTGCTTGCCATTGTACATGAATATAGTGCGATAAATTCATACGTGTGTATAAGGAAAGAGGACTAGAAAGAAGGCTTACCTGAAAGATCTTGAAGATAAATTGATCGGAGAAGAAAGTGTGTTGAAAGAGGAGGATCTCGGTCGTCGTGACGGCGGATCGAGGGCACTGATTTCTCGGTGGAATTCGGAAAACAAATCAAAACTCAGACCTCAAATCCAGCGAATGGTAGCAGAGTGTGTGATAATTTTCTTCCCCAAATTTACCCACCAAAGGCTTAGGTTTGGTTTTCGTTTACCCCTATTTCACGCTCACCTTTAAGGCGCGTGGTATCTTCGACGAGAAGGATACTCATACTCCATGAGGTTGCGAAAACCGAATCCGACTCGACGGTCTACACGTTAAAGACTGTCAACGTTGTTGATTCGGTTAAGCTAAATGGTTAGAAATAAATGAATTAACTCGTTCTAAGAGAATATATAAAATCAGTGACTTTCAGAGTAAGATCGGGGAAAAACTGTAGGAAGTGGAACTTGTCTTCTTTCTTTGCTGATTACTTGGTTTTTAGACTAGATAGACTGATGAACCGTCGAAGTTATCGATTTAGAAACTAGTCGGTTTTAAAACATTGTGAATTGCTCTTAGGGTTAAATGTGATAGAAAAATGATCTCTTTTCTTATTATTTGAGAACTTTAACGATGTTATATTTTTAAATCTAAATTCTATTAACTAATTGTAGTAGTTATTCTCATTAACTACTAGAGTTATTGGTTTTACAAGCTGTTAGTGTTTAAAACATGGTGTATTGCTCTTAAAATTTAGTTAAATGTGATACACAATAAACTTTAAGAGTTGTCAATGTGATTTTTAAAACATTATGCTTTACTCTTGAGATTAAATATGTGTGTCTTAATATATGAAAACGTTGATGTTGTCTTGTTTTCAAATTCTAATTCTATTAACTAATTTTTGACACTTTATTTTACCTTATCCTTGTTCAAATGCAATGGATTTAGATTGTAGACATCATCAACTCATTAATTTTAGCGTGCTTCTCTTATATATATATATATATATATATATATATATATATATATATATATAGGGGTGGGTTCCAGAGAAAACCAATAGTTAGGCGAAAACCGAGAAAACCACTAAAAAAACCAATTTTAACCAATAATATAATAATATTTATTTTTTATTTTTATTTTTTATAAGAGTATCAATGTAATATTACAATTTTTACCAAAAAATCATTTAAATATTGGCTTACGTATACGTAACCCATAGTGTTACGTATACGTAAACAGAAAACAAAAAAATTCAAAAAAATTGCGGTTACGTATACGTAACTCATAGTATTACACATTGTTTTAGTGGTTTTCTCGGTTTTCGCCTAACTTTGTGGTTTTCTCTTGATCCCTTATATATATATATATTCATGACTAAGTTATTTTCTTTATTTATTATCTCTCACCTCATCATGAGTCATGACGGGTCGTAATCATCATACTAAATTGGTGATGAAATCTATTTTGGTCATCCTGTTATTAATTTTAGATTATTAGGGGGAGATACATCATGTGATCACAATGATGAAAATCCCCGAAGAATATGAAGTGGAAGATTTGACATGAAAATGTTGGTCATGTATCTTTTAAATTAGGTTTTGTATGATAACTTTATACATCCATTTACATAAATCTGAGTTTGTAAACTTATTATTGGAACTTTTGTTTATCATGCAAAAGCTTATATAAATCAAGAACTTCAAGATATACGATTTTTCTATTCTGGAAATATAAGTTTTCGGTATTGAATCATGAAGTTTTTGAGCATTTACATACTATATCATTGTGTATAGTGTTTGTATAAATCTATTTGCATTTTTGCTCTAATGGTGTTACTTGATTGGGTTCATTTAATCAATGTTTATTAGTATGGCAACTAAATTAACGAAGAAATATTTAAATGTTTAATTATTTAACTGTAAATATGTTATGTGATGTGCAATTTATTGCAAGTATTGTGAAGCCAGACCAAACATTAGGGGCTAACAGGAGATATGCTACTAGAAGAAATTCACCGTGTGTCAAGAGGCAAGCTAAATTTGCTACCCGAACAAGTTATAGAGATGGCATAACAAACGAGCTGAGTTAACCGATAACACTGCTTTTTTCTTTTTTAATTTTTCAATTCCATTTACAACATGTTTACTTTGTCATGTGTTTTAATTCTTACTTGTGCTTGCACCTTCAATGCAACAAAAGAGAAACACCACATTGAAATGACAATATGTCATTGTGCAATCCCGATATGAAGGCTATAATTCTTCTAGTGTAACAAGTCCAATTACACATAAAAGGTAACTTCATATAAATAACAAATTCCATTTAATCTCTATTAACGCCGAATGTATGGTTGATAACAATGAAATTTAGAAAAAAAAACCTCAATTTAGAGTTCGCTTTAGATCTTCAAAATTGTTAAGCCGCCCCTGTGTGTACCGAGGAAGAAAATGTCCCAACTCAATCAAAAGATGAAAAAGAACAAGATGGATGGATTGGCCCAAAGATGATGCACTCCGTAACCACTTACACCTCCACCTCTCGAGCAAGAGTTACTGATTAAAGGGTAACATAATTGTGAAAGATGGCACATAGTCAAGTGGTCGAACTTTAAAGCAAGAGCCCAACTAATTACATGAAACTTATCCATTTAAACACCTAATAAACAAACAAAATTAGACCTCTAATCTTGTAGACTTGCAACAGACAAGTCGTTAAGGTTGTTGGTCCCAGTTAACAGCTGTTATGAGTAAAATATGTGTAAATGAGGTGAATACATTTTTCTTGATATTAATTTGAGCACATTGCTTTAATTTTAAAAATTGTATGTAAAATAAATCTTTTATAAACTTACCATGTGCAAATTATTCAACAAAACTACAAATCCAGAATAGTCTGTCACAAACCAGATAGTATTTTTTTTATAGTTTTTTTTTCTGAATGGTGATTTTTTTTGCCATAGACAAGGTTTGAACCCACAACCTCTTGATTGTGGGACTCCCCTCTTACCAATGTACTCCCTAAGTACTAAACGTGTAAACGGAGACGCCGATGCGTGAATTTTTAAAAACACCGTCACGAAAAGTGTCACATCATTGACGCCACAACAATGTGTCTGACATGCTCGGGTAACAGAGTACTAAATCTGAAGGGTACATAATATTCAAAATCCAAAGGAACATACGACAACGAGTACAAATTAAATAAATCTATTGCATGCTACAAGTGTCATATTGCCGAAATCATAACAAAGTACAACTGAAGATCAAAACTGAAACATAACTAAATAACAGATCGGATTTTCCCAACCAAGAACCAATCGCATGAAGATTAAAAATACAAGGCGTTCAACGATTCTTATGAGATTTGGCGGACATCTCATAAGTGTTAAAACTGAGATGCTATGAAATTAAATTTAAGTAAATTAAAAGGTATATGAATAGTTAATAGAGATAAATTAAAGAGAATCAAATAAAAAACTAAGTATGAAAAATATAATGTATTACACATCATACGGTCACACATGGTTACAGTTCAAATGTAGCAAGCTGGAAATAACAAGATCAAAAGATGCCAAAACGTCCACATATAAATCTTTATTCCTTCCTAAAAGCTAAAACTGATTACAGATATCAAGATACAACAAATAAGTTATTTATGGCTGTTTAAGAAAGCAACATGCTACAAATTACAAAACAATCCACCAACAGTATAGATTTGTGGATTAATAATGTACATACATCTTCAGTTATGTTTGTATAAATATCAAGTCAAATATTTCATAACTTTAAACTGATTTTCTCGGACCACTCGAATATACCAGTGTAGACCTGATCACCTCCCAGTTCTTCACCCGTGGCTCCGGCTGCAACTCTTATAACATCTTCAATCAACTGGAAATTACCCATAATATCCACGTGGGCCCCACTTTGCGTGCCCCTGCCCTCGAGAATGTTGGATGGAGGATTGTGATCGTATTCCCTGACGTATGTTTTGATTCCTGAAGGATTGAATCGGGTTTTCCCACGCCAACCTTTTGCACACATGAAACCTGCACTTAGTGCTGGAACAGTTTCGTCCCCGTCAACTGTGTAAACTCCATCTTTTAAGCACCCGTCCTCGCTTTTATCCTTTGCTGATGTGTCAATTCGGAATGGTATGTAGCATTCTGCTGCAGGTGTGAGTTTATAAACGTATGCTCTTTCGGTTGGGATGCCAACTCCATACATTGAATAGATCTCCATGTCGGGAGCGTTTGGTAACCTGAAAATGGATGTCATTACTAAATACTAATGGGCAAAAAGGTAATTTTAAATTAAAAATTTGCGAAAAAGGAAAAGAAAATGTATATCCTGGGGTAGTAGATAGGGGCGAAAAAAAACGAATAACCAAACCACAAGAGGATTAAGCGAAAAAACAGAACCGAAATAACCAACTGTTCAGTTATGGTTTTTGATAACTGATTTTTATGGTTCAGCGGTGATTGTATGTGTATTATTTAACCAAAAGGACTCGACATTAAAAGCAATCTGTATATGTTATGTCGGAAAAGTTTTAATAGAATTTTTTATAAATAAATATTAGTTGCCGCTTATTCTCCTTCATAAATTAAAAGGATTCCTGATATTTTATTTGACCCAAGATATGATTGGATTTATTAATTGAAATTAGCTTGAATCCACTCACGTCCAAAGCCGGCGGTAAACCGAATTAACCGAGCTATCTTTTCCAATAACCGATTCGTTTATAACTGAAACTGATGAGTTATGAATCTAAAAACCGAAACATCATTTATAGGTTCGGTATTAGCTCATAACTGAACAAAACATACCATGCTCACCCCTAATAGGAGTACCAACTCACATTCACATTCAACTAAATTTAAATGTCAAAGATCATAAAGATAACAAACAGAAGGTACAAGGATTCTTACTTTGTCTCCAATGGGTTAGACCAGTATTTGTAATGAGTATATTTCGGGTCATCCAAATTCTCGGCAATACCATACGAAAAATGAGCACTACCCCGTTCCATCATTTTTGGAGCAACAAACTCGAGCATGTCGACAATGTCGCCAGCTGTATATACCTTGTACTCTGCAACAGCCTTAATTCCACCAAATCCCATGTCATGATATTCAGTCCACACGTCCCGACATGTATTGTTTGCAACATTGTTACCCTTCACAGCACCCTAAACATCAACAATTACTTTAGTACATATAATTATTAACGGTAGCAAAATGAACATGTTGAAAGGGTTGTGTGACACGTCAAAACACTTTATTTCTATTACGAGTCAAAACGGGCCGGGTTGACCCAAAACACTCTGTAAAAAAATAATCTTTTTTTGTAAATACTGTTATATAGTTACAATAATAATATGTACCGATATCAACAGACTTACCCTAAACTCTATCCTCTCGATCTCTGAAGATGGTGCATCTGCTACATCTCTCCCAAATGATATTATCCTTCCATAATTTGCATATGTTGCTTCACATTCTTCACTTGCTGACTCATTTTGGGTGGAAGATTCAGTGTCATTTTTTCCATGTTTTCTCTTACTTGGACTGTACCCTTCTTCAGGTGACCAATCAAGACCGCCCCAAATAGTGTCCCCACCTTTTGGTATCATAGACATAGTTGAATCCCATGTGCGGCTCATTCTCATTATATGTTGTAACGTTTGAATCTGAAATAAGTCCGAGTCCAACACACCTGGTGCAAGAGCCCTGCAATTAAGTTGCATCCAAGTATTGTAAATAGGCAATGTTAAAATAGTCTGAACATCTATTCTATACTATATAATAAATAAAGGTTTTCCATGCCACGTGTCGCCTCCATATTCATTCTCATCATTTTTTTTCCGCCTCTCTCTCTTATTAAATACACCTATATCTTTTAATAATAATATATTTTTAAAGAAAATACTAATCTTTATATTAATAAATCTCCTGACATATTTTGACGAGTGTATGTGTTAACAGATTATATTGTATTCCACGGGTTTATTCAACCCGTGTAAAACATGAGTTTTTAAAAAATAATTTTTTTATTACTTAATATATAATATTATATTTATTCAACCCGTGTAATACACGGGATTTTAACCAAGTTGTTTATATAGTATGCATATGCTTTATTCACATGGTTTTCTAATTGATGCTAATGTACAATTAAACTTGTATTTAGGGTGTCTTTAGAGCCGTGCTCGTTGGGCTCAGCTCCTCGAGCTAAACAAGCCACAAGGCGAGCTTGAGCTTAACTTGGAGCTCATTTAATATATGAGCTCCAGCTTCAGATATTGAGGTTGGTTATGCTTGCGAGTCTAAGCGAGCTTCCACACACACACATGCACAGACTCAAACGCAGACACAGACACACGCACACAGACACAAACACGCGCGCACACATACATATATACAGAAGCTCCTTTAGGCTTATATATAATCATTAAATAGTAACCAAGATTTATATATGTTCCATTTAGGTAACTTAATTTAAAAAATTTAACATTTATCAAAAAAAAGTGTGAGTGACTTTAGTGGAACACTTAGGAAACTTGATTACTACTAGGTGAATTTTTCCATATATACACACACATAAATAAATACATAAATTAACTTTAAGATGAAAAACGAGCTGAGCCCAAGCCAAGCTCAAGCCTGTAAAACCAGTCACAAACCAGTCTAAAATTTTAACATAAGACCCGAAACAAACCAAGTTCGCGCTCAAATCTTAAATCAAATAGGCTGAACTCGAGCTTTGTCAAGCTCGATCTCGGTTTGTTTTTTATTAAATGAGGGGTGCGCCAGGCCTATGCTGGAGTACAACACAAAGGCGACACGTGAAGACCCCACTAGCAAGCTAATGTAACAGGCCTTCCTTCCCCCATAAAAAATTAGATCTCGGTTTGTTTACACCTGGCATAGACATTAATATTTAATAATAAACCTGGCTGTTGCAATATCTTTGGCTTCAGCAGAGAAAAGCCCGGCTACAGCTTTTGGGACACCTAAAAATGGTCCACCGATATTCATCACCGCCTTTATGTGTTTAGCACACCAATCTGGTCCACCTCCACCACCCATTGGAGCTGGTGCTTCAACCCATTTCATGAAATGCAGAAAGTAGATAACACCCATTGAATGTGGAATAATAACTGCCTTTTTCCCACCGTTTGTAGCAACCATCAGTTCTATATTGCTCTTTATCCGGCTCAATGTTTGGTCTCTTACCTGCACATGTGATGTTTAAGTTTGGATGAGAAGCAACAACAGACAAGCATGTAAGAGGGTAGCAATTTCGACTCATTTATTTATAATTTAATCAATACGGGTCAAATAAAAAATAGCTAAAAGGTGAAGTATGAACATGCCAAGATGGGGGTCAAACAGGCTAGAGTGGCTCAAAATCCATATTTGGTGCATTCAACCACCTAAATCATATTCTAGTAATATTGTTTTTATAATCATGATTAATGCACTAATTATTATCTAAAATCTATAAAAATATGGGAAAAAAAGTGTTTATGAGTATACCCTTCACATTCCATTTCCGTTACAAAACAACCTTTTTCACCGGTTACCCGACCCGACCCGCCCATCTTGCCACCTCTAAAGAGAAGGTTAAACAAAAACCAAACCTACCTCCGTGTTTTGAAATGAGAGTCTCCAGTCATATGCAGCCATGTACATATTTTTCTCTTCATACCCAACACGGGCAAGGTTAGCAATCAAAACAGCCCAAACAAAATATCCAGGGGCGAAGTAATCAGCAGCTACAAGTCCATTGACGGACCTGACCCGTATACCTGGTGGATCCATCCCAGTCTTGTTGTCTAGCGACATATGTTGTACCCAGCATGAAGGCCTTCAAGATATACACAACCAGTCAGCCACACATATAATATAACACACAATTATACAAAACACAAAGTTATTATCATACATGTAAGCAACTTCACATCCAAATTATGCAACTAATTAACCGAATTGCATTTAAACACTGTTAAGACTATGGAAAGCATTCAAAATACTAAAACAATAAAAGCTTCATTCAAAAAAGAGAGTTTCAGAAAACAAATTGATAATCTTGGTTTTAGAAAGTGTGTGATGCTCCGATGCGTTTTGATCCTGAAAGCTGATGTCATGATGTGTGATGCGCAATGCGCGGGCATCACGTATGCGAGGCGTTCTTTATTAAAAAATACTTAAAAAATATCTATAAATAATATATTAAATTGATAACTTTTAAACACTAAAATATAAGACATTTTCATCATCTTAGGTCACATTTGTTCAAATACTCAAACTCATTGCTCAATCGATGGTAAGATTTGTTCAGAGCACATAAGGCGCATCATGAATTCGCATCGCATCAACTGCAGCCAGTGATGCGATCTCATCATCACATTAAGTCCTCCTGATGCGCGCATTTTAAAACCAAGTAGCTAATAAGAAGCTTAGATCAAAGCCTGCAATATGACAAAAAAACTGTGCCCATCCTCTAGAAACCAGCACACTTTTAGTTGAGGAAAAGATATAGCATGTTGCAGAGTATGAATTCACCTTTGTATCAAATATAGCTTTCAAAAGCCGATATAAAGCATTTTAGTACTTACTACAATTAAGAAACAAACATAATTCGATAGTTTAGGGTTAATTTCAACAGTATAAATCAAGTTCCAAAGAAACCAAAATTAACCACAGAACATGTACAAGGACAGAGGGAAAATCACTTAGAACATGCTAATTCAACTCTGATTTGTCTAATTAAGCAATCTAGTAAGCTATAATAATCAGATCTCCAGCAACCAATCATGTTTCTCGATTTGTGAATTAGTTAATACCTCTTATAAACTTCACCAAACGTGCCGCCCCAAAGCCTCTTCCGGAACAATCCATCCATACACTGATGCCCCTCCCACAGCTCAAGTCCACCGGTCACAATCCCCGGCACAAACACCACCGGATGCCTCACCTTCAAACCTTCTTTCAAACATTTAACACCGGGAGGATCCGGAAACGGTCCGGAGATTGCTTCCGTCACAAACTGCGGGAAAGAAGCCGGCATAGCATTGTATAGAAACAACAACAACCACCATACCGAGCATACGCAACCAATAAACCAACAACAGTTATCAAAACACGAATAGTTCTTGCTCTTATTCTTTTTTCCTGAAATTTTCAATGCTTTTTCTTCCTTATCGTCGTCTTCGTCTGGTTTCGGATCTGGATGCTGCTGTGATTCGCCTTCCGGTTGCTTCCTTCTTCGAATTATCGCCATTACTACTTCGATTCGAATAAAGTAGCAAATTGATGAAGAATCGTGAGCTCTGGAGTTGAAGATGATGACGTATGCGACCGCGGTTTGGTTGGCCGGCGGTCGCGGAGAGTGGTGGTAGCGACGGAGACATTGGGTGAGGATATGTGTGGAGGGTTTAGTAGGATTGGGTGATCGATTGAACAGGAGCTGTCATGGGTCCAGAATGGGCGTTTATTTTATAATTTATCCTTTCAACGTTAATATTTGCACGGTTCTCGTAATATTTCGATTTTTTTATTTTTATTATAAACGCATGTGGAACTAGCTCATTTGATAGAGTCTCTTGTCTTTCGACATTAACATTTGCACGGTTTAAACCCAGACATGGAGTGATATCTATATCTATACTATATAATAAATAAATGTTTTTTATACCACGTATCGTCTCCATATTCATTCTTACAATTTTTTTCTCGTCTCTCTCTTATTTAATTCACTTCCATCTTTTAATAATAATATATGTTTAAAGAAAATACTAACTATACTAATAAAACACATTTATTTTAAATTATCACTTATTATAATAGATTTTGAAATTTAATTATGTAACTTTTGTTTTCAATTAAATATTAAATGAAATTTAAATTGTATTAAATAGTAATTAACGTATTTTCGAAACTAATTATATATTACTTTTTACATATTTTGAATTTGTTTTCTATCTTTAGTATTTGTAATATATTTTTACAACTATAAAAATATATACACAAAGATTTAAAAATTTTATATATTGATATTTTTCACCACGTGTGTATACACGGGATCTAAACTAGTTCTTTAATAAATAAAAGTTTTGGTGGGACACTTGTCACTTTTCTATGCATCCTCAACCTTTTTTTTCCGTCTCTCTCTCCTATTAAGTATATAAATTTCTTTAATTGTTTTTATAATTTTTTGTTTCTCGTCTCTCTCTGCTATTAAATAATAATGATTTATATGATTTCTTTTTATAAAACATTTTTATTTAAAAAAGAAATAGGTTTGTTCATAACATTTTTATAAATTGAACATTTCTTTCATTCTTTTTATAAAATATTTTTAAAAATAGCTATATAACGTTTCTAGAATTTGTATTAAAAAAACTATGTAATATGTTATAAATATGTAATATATAAATTTTTATTATTAAGTAAATATAAAATTGCATTTATTCAACCTGTGTATTACAACGAGTTTTTAACCTAACGTGTAATATGTAAATCTTTATTACTAAGTATATATAACATTGTATAATACAAAGTATCAAACTTTAAATGTTAATGTCTTTTAAATAACACCATTTAAAATCTAAATAAAAACTTTTTTTTTTGAAAAACCTTAAACTTAAACGGGTTAACGAATCAACCCGTTTATTAAACGCCCGTGTTTGGATTAACCAACTTATTAAAGGTGTCATGTTTGGGTTCACATGTTTAATAAACGGGTTATATACAACTTAAAATCTTATTTTTTTTTATTTCTTATTCGTATTATCTTCATGTCATGTTTCGAGTCAGTTTTATATTATACTAGGTTAGAATCCCGTGTATTACACGGGTTGAATAAATGTAATATTAAATTCGTAGTAATAAGAAGTTTACGTTTTTAAAACCCGTGTAATACACGGGTTGAATAAAATCTAATGTAATCTATTAACACATACACTCGTCAAAAGGGAACATTGTAAATATAAAAATATATGATTAAAAGATTTTTATTTGAATCCTAGGTTGGTATAAAATTGTTTTCAGTTTGTAGAGTTCATAAAAGTATGATTGAACAAATTAATTGATGATAAACACAATTTTAAATAAAAAATATGTTTATAAAAATTGAACAAATAATTAATTTAGTTGACTAAAATATTGGAGTTGATTATTAATAGGAGGAAAAAACGGGAAAATTAGAATGAGGAGGCCTAGAATTGTGACAAATGTCAAACTAATTTACTTGTTTATTAAGTAGTAAGATATAGATATCATTATTATTTAATAAGATATATTTGTATTTATTAAGAGAGAGACGGGAAAACTAATATAAGAATACATAAGAAAGTGACAAGTGTCCCTCTTAAAATCTTTATTTATTAGTATAGATGGAGATAGATTCTATGTCATGTTTTTGGAGTAAACAAACGTGGCTTCTTATATTTTGTTCGGAAACAAAAGGCTATGTGAAACGTGGCTTCTTGTTACCCCAAAGTCAATTTGGGACAGCTAATATTGTTTTCAAAAATTGACAATAGAGCATTGGAATTTTCTTGTTAGATTTTTGCAATGCTTTAAAATTTAGAATTTAACACACCTCAAGACAAAATTTAATTGCACATGCGACGCGTTGAAAAATTTATTAGGAATTAATTGCACAAATTTATACATAGAATATTCATTGTTTCTATCATTTTTAAAAGGATGCGACAATCGTGGAAACCATACATGTGTAATAGTAGGTGTTATAAGATAATCCGGTATACACCTAAAAAACACGGCGTGATCCGATTTGACATCCATGTAGCACCATCACTTGAGGGAACACCACCCCATTGATTAAATCACGGCATGATATGCAATTTGTGGGTCCAAGGCGTGAAAAATTTCACGGGGAATTCTCAAAGGAATGAAGACAACTTTTGAGGTGGCATGTGATGATTGGGTGGTGAGATTTATCACTTGAGGGAACACCACCCCCTTGATTTTTTCACTTGAGTGATAAGGGAATCATTTGAGGAATCACGGTATATATACATGATGTTCAATTCTTTAGTTAGTTGATTAGATTGTTTTAAATAACTAATTTAATATTTTTACATTTCAAGACAAAAATATATAAATATTTAAGGTTAATGTTTGTATGTTTGATGTTATGCGATTCTTGTTTATAAGGTTAGATTATTACTAGACTAGGTTAGAAAACTCGTGTATTACACGAGCTGAATAAAGAAAAAATTAAATAGTAATTAGTAATGATGATTTAGAAATTACAAAAAGATTGAATAATTTAATTAATGATGAACAAAATTTTGAATTAAAAAATTTATAGATGAAAACTGAAACGAATTATTAATCTATCTCTCTAAAATAGTGTACTTGATTAAAATTACTTATCTTTCAGGTGTGGGTTGCAGGTAACAGAGGTTTTGAAAGAAGAGGTCAAGCCTGAAAAATGTGGGTGATCCACGACCTGTTCAATTCCTTTTCATTTTATTTCAAGTTTATTTATTATTTTAAATGGTAATATTTGATTTTTTATGTATTATTTTCCTAAAATTTCAATATAATATTTGGTTTAATCTTAATTATTTACTATTTAATTTGTATGTCAATTTTCCTAGCATTGTACAAAATTTTGATCTCGAAATTGTTAAGTACATAATAAAAAATGGAACTTTTGACATGGTGGATAACTGAAAATAACTCTCAATTTCATAATTCAAAATTTGGACATACAAAATGCAAATAAAGTGAAATACAGAACACAAATACATAAACAAACTCTTATATTAGGGAATAAATGCTATGTTTGACGATGAATCAGCGTGATTTATCAAGTATGACCTATATTGACTATGTTTTTACATAACGTGACATATTACGTCAAAACTAATGAGTTATAATTGGTCATTTAAGTCATAACAGTCCATAAAGAGTTTTAATGGGTTATATACACTCATGTTTTAACTATAAATTATTATATTGACCATGATTCACTCTCATTGATCATTATTTGGCATACACTATATATGTTTGACCATGAATCACAATGGTTGACCGGTTTGACCAATATTGACTATGTTTGACCTAACATGTCGAATTACGTCGCAAGTATCACAATGGGTTGTAATACACCATTATGGGTTATTATAAACCATAACTGTCTATAAGGAGCCGTAATGGTTCATATACACTGATGTTTGACAATGAATCACTATGTATGATGAGAACTCATCATAACTAGACATTGTTCGACACCATGAATCATTGTGATTAACCAAGTGTCACATACGCTAACTATGTTTGACCTGACATGTCATATTATGTCATAAGTATCACATTGGGTCATAATGAAACATAATGGGTCATTATAAGTCATAACAGACCATAATGAGTCCTAGTGGGTCATATACACCATGTTATCACCATGGTTAACTATCATTGACCCATGATTCACCATCATTAACCATACTTACTATCTTTGGCTATGAATAACTGTAATTGTCTAAGTAGGACGTAATTACCCTTACTTGATCCTAACCGGAGACTATTAACCAATATTGACCATAATTGAAACTAATTGACCCCGATTGTCCCTAATTGACCAGGGGTTAAAACAAATTGACTCGATTGCACCTAATTGACTCTAATTGACCAATATTGGCCCTCATTGACCATCCTTAACTAATACTAACATTAATTGCCCCCTAATGTGCCATAATTGGTTATCCTTAGTCAATAGCGACCCTAATTGACTATCACTAGCGAATATTGACCTAATTGGCCAATAATATAACTACTAACCCTGATCGCCATAATTAATCCTAATTTATCATCACTGACCATTATTGACCCTAACTGACGCTAATTAACACTAATTGGCGAATGAGCCGAACCGATCATCATTAACCAATATTGACCATAATTCACTATAATTTCCACTAAATGATCATTATTGAACATGGTTTGGTATATATTTATGATTGTCCAAAATACATCCACGATGTTCCATGATTGACCACGAGTGGTGAAGTTTGTAATAGGTTATAACCAATCATACATGTCTTAATGAGTCTGAAGAGACATAAATCTCAACAAGAATAAAAAGAGGACAACCATATCACTCATATCCACCATGGAAGAATCACATCCCTTGAATTGCATATTTCTTGTATAAAGTACAGAAAAAGAAGCCCCCCATTACTAAATGAGAGCTCCCTATTTATAGTGTCATATTGTACAAAACTTAAATCTCTAATTAACCACTTTCTACCTGGGATTGCCTTAAATAGGCTTACAGGCATTGGGCTTATTAGAAAGGTGTATCTTCATAGTCGTATTCGATCTCAAGATTATAATAGCTTTTATTGTGTCATGATGGGTCTCATTGGGTAATATTTGGTATTAATTTATTATATTTGATGAATTAGGTCAAGGAGTAACCAAATTTAACTGTGCGTGACAAAGCTTGACTTTATTAATCAAGTTTGACTTTAAAAACTAATCGTTATTAAATATGTATTTCTCGATCTTGTTATGGATTTACTATAGATTTTCTTAACATACTTTTATTTATTTTTTAAAATTCTTTATTTCTCGACGGATTTTACTACGGTGTTTATTAAAATATTTTTATTTTTAAATATTTTTTTCTTGATTTTACTACGGCTTTTTGTTACAAATTTTATTTAATTTTTAAAACTATTTTTAAATATTTAATTTATTTATTTTGCTATGGATTTTATAAATTTATTATCGGTTATTTTATTTTGTTTTTTTTTTCGACTTTGCTACCGGATTTGTGAAGATATTTTTAATTATTATTTAAATACTTATGTTTTCACTTTTGCTACGGATTTTGCTATTGACTTTATTAAATTAATATTTTAATATTTATTTATTGGTTTTGGTACCGAATTTTCTACGGGTTTTGTCAAACAACATTTAGTTATTTTTCTAAATATTTATTTTCTGATGTTGCTACGGTTTTTATTAAATTATTTTTTTAATATTTATTTTTTTTTGTTTTTGCTACGAATTTTGCTACCGCTCTAATCTACGATGGAATATCTGTAGCTAAACCGTAGAAGAGTATGTTCGTAGGTAACCCGTAGCTAATATGTAGCAAAGTTGCTACGTGATGTAAGGTCAAATATCCCGTGTATACATGTCGTTTTGTATACGTTTTAGTAGTCCAACTTTGTATATCGAGTCGGTTTTACGTGTGTTTTGTAGTTTGATGAGTTACATGGTAATTGAGCTTAAAGAGCGGGAGTATACGAGTCATAAACAAGAAGGTACAAAGCCCGTGAATCCAAGGAAGTAAAAGTCAAGATCAAAAGTCAAATTCCTGAGTTTTAGGTTCCTCGCGGTATGTGAGGACCTGGGAGAGTATTCTCGTGGTACGCGAGGAAGAAGAAAAAGGACCGCGACTATTTTGGCCTTCGCGGTATACGAAGGCCCGGCCAGGATGTCTCGCGGTACGCGAGAAATGGGTATGTCAGCAAAAATAACCTAAATCCAATTTTAAACCCATAATTAACTTTCTTTCCAGCCGTCCCAGAGGATTTCTAAGGCGATTTTCATCATTGTTTGGTCAATTGTTCTTGTTTTTCAATGCTTGTAAGTTCTAGTTTGATTATTGAGATGTTTGCTACAATTATGAGCGTCTAAGCTATTCGTGATCCCTCCGGGTGAACGATTTATGCATATACTTATCTGGTTTTAGTAGATTATCAGTGTTGGATTGGATTTTGTGAACCCTTTAAGTTCTTTGGATTCAATTGTATGTTCGATTTCTTATCTGTTTGATTTTGTTCAACGTTGCATGTGTGTCATCGTTTCTTGGTTTTCTTGCATCAGGAATAATTTGGCCATGTGTTGAGTTTTATAAAATTGAAATTGGATTGAACAACTTAAACAAGATTATGTCTATGTAATCTCCTATCTGATCTGAAACTAAAACTGGATTTGTGTTTTGCTGAATCTGAACCCCGGAGTGGTCGTTTTCTCCAACTGTTTTCTAAAAGTTAAAGTTCGTTGCTTTCTATAATTCCAGTTGTTTTAATTAATAAAGTTTTCAACTTTAGTGACCATTGAACCGTTTTAGTCTAAATAGCATTCTCCACGAGTTTCCTGTGGATTTGACAACCCTACTTCTCTATATACAGTCTAAGGTAGCTAAGTAATAGTTTTTGATTGACCTTGACAACGCGATCACTACGGTCTTTTTTTGTAACAAAATTCGGTAGCTAATACCTGTTTGTGTAGTCGTGAAAGAAATTACGTGAAGTGTGTTATGGTGAACGTGTGTGTGAGTGTGTGCTTGTGTGAGTGGCCAAAAAGAAGGAGTGGAATGTGTTGGTGAACATGTGTTTGTCTAAGTGGCAACAAAAAAATAGGGTGTGGAATCAGCTGGTAGGGAGCCACATACTCCTTAACACTAGGGTGGAGCATGCTTTGGTGACTCTGTACGTAAGCAAAGTTATTTAATATATAAAAAAAAGATGATTGTTTAGTGAACAGTAATTCGTGAGACTGCCGCCATATTTGCTAAATGTATATAGAGAATATTTCAACCATGGAAATTTTCCTTATGTGAGGCAACGGGAAAAGTCATGGTTCTCCCTCTATATATAAATACCAATCCCTATCCTGCACTATAAGACATGTCTAAAAAGCACATAAAATTTGGTATCATATAGCTAGTCTCGCGTCATATGCATATAATATTCTTATATCCATGTTATTGTATGTTTATCTCATACCTAGTTCACGCCGGTGCGAGGAACTCAATGCAATTTATCTTCGGCAAGCTTCATCCCCGTCTCATACAAGGTCTAACTTGGCTGTAGGAGCGGAATTCCTAGGATTTGGCTCGAGTTCTAACATCTTTTTATCTGCCTATGCAACACTGGAACATGGATCATCCTTCACAACCCTGACAACCTAGTTATAGCAAAAAACATAGCCCGCTATAGATTTACATATCATCACATAACTCTATCTATAGGACACAATGATACCTTGCTCACCACATCCACCACTTACGAGAAGGTGGTAAAACAACTAATGACATATCAGTGACTCAAAAACTTATGTATAAACTCACGCCTCTTAAAGTATAATTAGTGTACACCAAATTAGGGAGCAATATTTGGTGTTGGATAAAAGAAACATGACCAACTAAGTCACCCATTTGGACATAACCCCTAACGCACACGTCATTCTTTTTCAGGACACAACCATATCGACCTCCTTTCGTCATAACTTCCAATATATATTTGTGGTGAAAAATTTTCGGACACTAGTAAGGAAATATTAAATAGTTAGTATGGAAATATTAAATAGTTAGTAATTAAGAAAAAATACTTAGGAAAAATAATCATGAGCTCATAGAAATGTGACACGTGACGCAATCATTTAGTTATTTATCAGGTATAGATTATATTATATTTATATAAAAATAAGTTTGTATGGGTTTGCGAGCATAATGAAGCCTGACGTATGAAGCTTGAGGTCGTTTAAGCTCGGCTCAATCCGAGCATATGCCAAGCACCCTTAATTTAGTCAAATAAGATGATTCCGTGCTATATATGAATGCTAAGGGATCATCCTCTTAGTATACTCTTGGGCATTAGTAGTTAAAGAGTTGTAATTATAGTACATCAAAATATTTAACACTAATAACGAGAATTATGGGTATCATGACAAATTAAATATGTGATTAGAAGTGGTTATCCGGTTATCTTTATTTAAGACATATGTCACAGAGTAATCTTTATGACTCACGTGAGGCCTTAGATGTGTGATCTATTAAGCAGCGAAAGTCTTGAACAGAAGGTTGGTTTGCGGGAACACAAGGGTTGTTGCTTGTATTTACTTGATTACAAGTATACAAGAAAGGTAACTTTATATTGATTGGGATATGGTTTACAAGGCTTTGATTGATACACGTTTGTGTGATTACATGTAACATCCCAAAAACGTTAATTTCAAATAAAGGAAAAAGAACGACGACTGAATATGCAATAAACGAAAGACGGATAAAAAAGGAGGTTGGGCTTGGCCTTTGCGCATCGTGGGCCTAGGGAAGCCCACCTATATAAACAAATGGACAGCCCCCTTCCTCCCATTTCCATAATTTTTGCAATTTCTAGAGAGAAATCGTGCGCTTGAGAGAGAAAGCTCGGTTTTGACTCAAGATCGTCACGTAACGTAAGGAATCATCACAACAACACACAACAACGAGAATCAACCGACAACATGTAACCTACTGACCTAAATCTGAGTTTTTATAACTTTTGAGTTGTTGGATAAATGTAGGATTTTTACGTATGAAATGAGAAACTGAGCATAGATCTAGATTCATGGATTGAATAGTAACGTTTTGAACATAAAAAGTTCAAAGTTTGAACGATTTGGAAACACAACCGAAATCTTAGGGTTCATGAGGAAGATGACAACAACGCCAAGAGCGAACTTAACATTTTCGCCATGCATGTTCGCCTAGTATCCATGTAGCAAACTTGACTTAAGTTCGCTAACCAAAATAGGCGAACTTGATATAAGTTCGCTAGGTACAAGGGGAGGCGAACTTACCTTATGTTCGCTTAAACTAGGTAGCGAACTTAACCTATCTTCGCCTAAACCTATGTAGCGAACTTGACCTATGTTCGCTCAGCCATGAGTGGCAAACTTGTCTAAGTTCGCTAACCCTAAAAGATGGAGCGTAACTAGTGTCGATTAGGTCGGTATTCTTATATTGTATGAACTATGTATACAAATTGTGTAACACCTAGTGACGCTCACTAACCATAGACTTTACTTCAAGAACCAGCTTATCAGGTGAGTTATGTGTTGAACTTTTCATATTCCATTTCCTTTGTAACGGATGTTTTTAAATTGATGAATAAATATTATCATATTTAATAGATGATCATGTGCTTATGAACAACCGCGTCAGCCCCGACGTATAATCCGCCGCCGGCCGGGGTGTGACATATTAAACTATAAAACCGCGTTCCATAAGCGGTCCCATACCTACCGGATACCCGCTACTCCATACCTGCGGGTATACTCGTTTATGGTCTTACATGGTTAAAAAAGTACCCGTTGAGATGCCCATTATCCGAAATTTGATTTTAAACTCACTTAAAAACCCAATTAAAAATATAAAGTATTCAACTACACTTCTAACAATTCTATAACTTTACAAAATTTAAGTTCTCAACAACTTTAACATACTTTGTATTACATTTGGTTTCAATTCTGGTATACAGGTTCGGTAACCAGGTGGGTATCGCCTAACACAATACATGTCCTCCCAAATGTTTCGGGTTTTCCAATCACGTTCTTATTTGTTTGCCATCTCTAGTTCCGTTGTCGTGATTTATTTAAAGTGACTTAAAACAAATATTAAACTTGATTACTATTTACTAATTAGTTTTTTCAAGCTTAACATGAAATAGAAGATAATTGGAAAGGAAAAAAGTCACTAAATAATAACCAAACTTCATAATAGTTACATTTAGGTCTTTTGAATTAAAACAATTATGAAAACTTTTAAAATACTAAAATAATATTAAAACTTATTTAATTTTTACAGTTAGAAAAAGATAAAAGTAACTTTATTGAAACAATATTAATATTTTATAGTTTTACTTTTTTTTCCTTCATAATTTACATCTAAAGTGATAATATTTTGTAATGTTTAGGGAATATAAAATCCTCGTGTTACCTTAAAAAATGGATTTTCTGGACTAAAATATATCACATAAGCCGTAATTTGTTTGATTTATTTTGAAATGCGAACGTTGAATGTTGTGACGTCGCACCCTCTCGTCATATGGGAGAGGCTCGTCCAACTCCGGTCAATATGTTGTCTTAACCGGGCCCACTTGGCGTCAGAGTTGAAAAGTTTTCAAGGAAAAACCCCACCTAATACGCCCCCTTCCGGGCTTAAGGGAGAGCCGAGGCTCGAACCCTGGATCGGCGTGGGTAAAACCCTGATGCATCAGCGTAAGAGCTAGACCTCATTTGCGATGCCGCATAAATTAATGGTGGTGGCAGGGTTTAAACCCGGGTCAATTGGGACTTTGGGCCTTACCTAAACCACTACACCATAACCGTAATTTGTTTGATGAAGGTTGGCATTTAGTCTTTTACTGCCATCATGTGATGGCAGGGAGCGTATACAAGCTATCCGTTGTCACCTACCTATCAAATTAAGCTCCCCTAATGTTATTAATTGTCACATTTATACCAGATATAAAAAAGTTAGGTGTGAGTTTTTAAATAGTAGAGGATATCAAGTTTGGGTTAATGGTTTGGTTAAACACGACTAGCTTATTTATTCGTATGTAAAATTAAACCCTAACCCGAATATGTTTAAGTGTTTAACCGGGATACTAATGTATGATCAAATATAATTTGTAACAGGTTGATGAGTTGTAGATGTATTGTAAATCGTAACTATACCCACAATAATGATCCATTCTTAGAGGATCGCCAATTGACCCACCCCATAGATTCCATCTCTATCTCCACGTCGGCTTTGTTTTTTCATGAGCGACTCCCTCCCTCTCACAATCTCTCCCTTTTTCCCTCCAAAGTCGCAGATATTTAGTTCTCTCTCACACCTCGTCCGTTGCCTCTCTATTCCTCGAGCCTGTCATATCGGCCATGCATGACCAAGGATCTCCCATTGATGATGCTCTTAAAGAAATGAATTGATTTGGGTGAAAAGAAATTATTTATGAGTTCATTTGCGTGTACACAAATTGTAAAACTAGTCAATTTAGTTATACTTAAATTATACAATGGATCAAAATAAACTACTATTATAAAACTTGTTAACTTAAAATGGAACCAAATAAATACCATCCATCATCATTATTATGTGTCGTTACCACCGGCTGGACGCAACCAAAACTTACATCATCATCGTCATCATCACCACGTTACTAAATGTAACATCCCGGAAATGTATAAATTATAATTTGGGTGAGTGGACGACCCGAACTAGTATTAACTAAAAATGAGAGTTAAGATTTGTCACGCATGAGGCGTTTTAACGACATTAACTAACGTGGTTAATTGTTTAAAGAGAGTTCGGGACCGAATCGTGCAAGATGGAACAAGAATGACCCAAAGCGTAACTCGCGAGTGGTATTTAAACCACTCTATGCGCAAACCCTAGACCTCTTTGGCTAGGTGTGCGCGACGCCAGCCGCAAGGGAGAAATGCGAGAAGCCGGTGACGAGGGTGGTCGGGCGAAGAACGTAGGCGGCGACTTGGTGGTTTCCGATCGGGAGACTTCGAAACACAACACGGTAATCCTCTTTTTCCTCCTTGTATTCGGTTTTGGATGGTTTTTCAGTGAAGGTTGATTTGTTTCAGCGTTAAGGCCGCTAGATGGCAAGTTGGGAACGATTGGTGAAAGAATCGAGCGAAAACGAGAAATCCGGCGAGGATTCCGGCCACTGTTTGCGTTTCCGGCCGTGGAATGCGGCGGCGATGGCAGGGGGTCTAAGGGCTTGGCGACACGGTCGCGTGGATATATTATTTGTCCAATTCCGAGTCCGTTTGATTGGGATTCGAGCAACGCGAAGTCGGACGCGCGGCGGAGGTTATTCCGGCGACTGTTTCGTTTTTCCGGCGACTGAGGCGGCGGATTACGGCGACGGAGACCAGAGGATTGGAAAGGCTTCGGCGATACGGTCGCGTGGACATATTATTTGCCTAAAACGGAGCTCGTTTGAGTCGGTTTTAAGCTACTTGATTATTGACGCGCAAAACTGAACGTGCTGAAAGACGAATCTGCGTTCTGACACAGCAGCGGTTGCGGCGGCAGCCGACACCAATAAAATTTTAAGGTCAGGTGTGTCGAGAAGAACGCGTGGATAGGTAGAACGCGCGAAACGGAGCTCGTATGGTCGAGATATAAGCAAAACAATTTTTCTTCTCGCGTGGTGCTCAGCAGTTTCGTACAAAGCCGCTTAGAATTGCCTGTACGCAAAGGTATGACCCCATCAAACTTTATATTCATTAATGGGGACCATTTTGGGATGTGAGAAGATTGTCGGGGATGACATTCGGGAACGTTTTTCTGTAACGTTAATTTAGTCGTTTTTACGCGATCGAGCGCGTCGGTTGTACGTTTTGGAACGATTTACACCAAGCTTGTAGCTTGCTGGTCTCGAGTAAGTGGGTTAGTGTTATGCAGGTCAGAGGGTTAACTTAGATGATTAATTTGACGACAGGTTTACGTTGGGCTATGCGTTTGCGGGTATGCGGCTTACGGAAGGAAAGCTTCGCGACCGATGAGTTTCTAATCCCCTCTTTTAAACGTTTTACTGTTTTGTGGCTATCATACATACTCACATGTTTTATTAAACGAACGTATTATGAGTTATGATTTAAGCATGAAGTGTTTTATGAGATCATTATATAATAATGAAGCTAAGGGTAGTTGTGTAGTCCTTAGGATGGGTGTATAAGAGTGTGATGATCTGCGTGTGTCGTCTTATGAGTTAGTCGAGAATTTAGTTAAAACCTGTGACGGTTATATAAGGAGAGTTAGCATGGAACCCGTACGTGGTTCATTAACGAGTCAAGTAAATGCTAGTATGCTGTTAAGCGTCATGTGTTTGATGATTGTGTGTAGTTGTGTCATTGTCCTCGTGACACGGCGGGTATCGTGTTTGCATGGGTCTATGGGGTGTACATAGTATATATGGGCTAGAAGTCAGTATGTTGTTTGTGTGTCGTATAATTAATTATTCGGAAAGAGTTGGGTAATGTGTTAAGACGTTAAAGGGATACGTCTAAAGTATGTGTTGGTTTACACACGTAAGTGATCCGTGAAAGGGTGATGAGTCGTAGTACATGTCCAGGTAGTTCATGTGTATATATATATATATATGTTGCTTTGTGTGCTTGTATTGTTGTCCGTATGTATGGTTAACAGTGGTGTGGAGGACGGAGTCCTTCGGGGTCATCATTGTACGTGTGACGTGTCTGTCACCGTATGGTAGATGATATAGTCACTGTGTGGGTGGCTGGGTAGTCATCATGGATGACGAGTGTGTCACTATAACAAGTATCCCGACGGGGATAACCCTGACGAGGGAGCAATGACGAGGTATGTGTGTTGTATGCATATATATGTGTTAATTTGCATGCAGGTGATGAGTTATATTAATTGTGTACGAGATGATATTGATGTGATAAATAGATGGGATCAATGTGATGTGTCGAGTTAGATTGACCGTTGTGTCGGGATGAGTACATTGTGTACAATAGTTGAGCCAGTCGGGTTATGAGAGTCCTGGTTAGAACGGGTAAGTCGGTGTCTAGAGATTGGTTGAGTTAACCAGTGTATGGTTAATATATGTATAGTAGATTGTGTGTTATCAGAGTAGTAAGCTCGTTCCATGCCGGAGAGACTTACTGAGTTAAAATGGTGGGTAGAGTCTGGGGTGGTGAATCCTTTGAGATATTATGAGGTAACGGGAGTTATTTATATGATGAAAATTTATACAACTATTTTATAATGACCAAAGGGTCTTGAGTAGAGATGGACAATAAACAAGACGAGTTGGCTTTTGTTAAATTAAACTATTAGAACTCACTCAGCGTAGCTGACTTTGTATGTACGTTAGATTGTTTTGCAGGTGAGTCTGCTAGATGATGTATCTTGGCTTGGGAGCGGGACTACTCGGGTTGGTGCGCATGCATTCGTCAGGTAACGTTATGAAAGTTAACGAGTTTTAAAAGATAAAATTATTTTGAGAAAGACTTCCGCTGTTTATTTAAATGAAAGTTAGATGTTTTTAAAGAGTTTGATCAGTTATGAGAATCAACTGTAGGGTGCCGGGTTTAAGGCATTATACTAAATGAATGAACAACACCTAGCATATTACTAAATGAATGAACACCACCTAGCTATAAGGAATGAAAATTTTTAGAAAACACCCAATTTCCTACAAATTATTTTTATTTTGTAATACATACATGTTTCTCGCTGCATCGCGTAGTTATATAAGTTAAAGTTCTTTTTACCGGCTTTGTTACGGTTCCGCTTTTTTGTATAAAGTTTTTGGAAGATTACTAGCTATATCATTGTAACGTGTGCATTTGCGTAAATGTTTTGCTTTCTTTATATAAAGTTCCCAGTACGTTTATTTATTTCGTAAACAATAACTTTTCAATAGTTTCGTTTTTTATGACTTTATTTTATAGGCTTTCGAGGACGTTAACTTTTTTCGCTGTTTAACGGCGCGGGCACATTTCTAGTTAATAACAAAATGTATAAACATAAACAATAAAAATAAAATGTTCAACACATAAATAATTAAAACAAAAAAGTAAAGTATAATCAATAAAAATATTTGATAGTCTATTATTTAAAATAAAGTTAACCATTTTATAAACAATATTCAATGTATATTAAAAACGAACAACTTAATTAATTAATAAAGTGCATTAAAAAGAAACATATTTGAAACTAAAAAGATGTCTAATGATAAAAAGTCAACTACTTCTTTTAGTTAGATCATATTTTATAGATTAAATAAAAAATAATGGTAGACTATACAAACACTAACCCTTACGATTCATACGAGTTGTGATTTTATCTTATACGAGTTGTATGACTTTCTGACCGACACAGAAGCGACTGATGTGACGACATACACTAGTAACAAATGTTACACGGGCCTAATCTTTTTTCACCGACTAGATGAAATCACCTAATGTTTTAATTACGGTTACTTAATGTATCTAAAGTAGGACCCAAAATAAATATAAATATGTTTCTTATGACTTCTCTGGTTAAGTCATTTTCTCACCAAAACTTAAAGAAACATAAGGCCGGTCCACGGCCTGATTTGAAAACCGACTGGACCCTGGTTCTGTGTTTGACATTTCAACCCGGTTCACCATCGTACACCAATCGAAAGTACAGTAGTTATTCTCGTAGTCACTATAAGCAGCAGACATATAAGTACTACTACCAGTAGCTTTACCACTACCACTACCACTACCACTATTCCGACCGTTGGCCGTCGCCTCCGACACCGGTACGGCCATTATGTAAATTAGGGTGGCTGATAACCTCATTCTCTCTCATCCATTCTTCACAGAGAAATTAATGCACACAACTATCATAACCAAATCAAATCAAATCCCTCAGATGCTCTACTAGTGAACACTGAAGAGGACTGTGTGTGTTCTTCATCGGTATCTGCTTAGGTTTTGCATAATTAAATTCGAAGTTCGAGAAACTTTACACGATTCGTTGCTTGCATCTTCATCAATCTCCGTCATTATATCGTTTCCGTAACGGTTTGTTCATTTACTTACACGCGCAAACCGCGTGAATTTGAATCTATGTTTTGTTTACTTTACTTTTTCTCCGATCCAGTTGTTTTGATGGAAACAATTGCATCTGTGTTCGATTTGGAATGTTAACCGGTGCAAATTGGATTGCATCTGACCTAATTTGAAGACGAGTGTTAAGATCGAGAATTAGAAATCGATATGTTGACTTGTATCGCTTGTTCGAAGCAGCGCAACGGTGGATCTCTTCACGAACAGGAAGAAGATGACGCCGTCGGTACGCCTCGCACTAAGCCAGCCATTAAAGCTCTGACATCTCAGGTTTAACTGTCGTTTTCGTCGCTTTATTAACGAATCGTGATGAACTGATGATTGGTCCTTTGATTAGGTTTTTATAATGCGTGTACTGTCAATTGTTATTATAGATCAAGGATATTGCAGTGAAGGCATCTGGAGCATATAAGAACTGCAAACCTTGCTCCGGATCGGGAAATCAGAATGGTGACTATGCGGACTCTGATGCTGGCTCGGTGTCTGATAGATTTAACTGCGGGTATCATAGAACTTGTAATTCTACACCTAGGGTTTGGGGGAAGGAAATGGAGGCGAGATTGAAGGGGCTTTCGAGTGGTGGGAGCACTCCGGCTTCGTGCAGTGACCGAATTGAGTCGATCAAGTTCATTGAGGAAGATGAGGTTAAAGAGTGGGTTGCTCAGGTGGAACCAGGGGTTCTCATCACGTTTCATTCATTACCTCAAGGAGGCAACGATCTAAAACGAATTCGATTCAGGTATTGGTTCTGGTTTGATTTGAAATCAGATTATAGTTTCAACTTTTGATCTGTTTTTTTGGTAGTAATGCTTATTTGCTGTTGGTAAAGTCAAATTTCAAGTTGCATGTGAATTGAACAATAGGTGGCATAATGCCCTAAATTATGGAAGTAGCCCCCAATTGGGGGTGGGTTAACATCAGCAATACCACTTAGCTCCTTTCACATAATGAAAACAAATTATAATGAAGACAGATATCTAACTACTGTAGAGGCAATATACAGTCAACAAACCTTTAACTCTTTGTGGGTCCATCTCATCCTTTCTTTAGACCATAATGTGTTGTTTGTTCGAGTCATCTGTCATATTCACTCAAGGGTTTCAATTGTATGCTTATATACTGAAAAAATAAACCCATGATTTGTAAAAGAAATTAAGACTACACCCATAAATTAGACAGTAAGAAGCAAGGGGAACAGCATTAACTAATGAAACCTAAATGGAGGCAAGATACAATTAAGAGGACACCCACGTCTTGACGGTCTAGTATATTTGGTTAGAGCATAAAGTTTTGTTTGTTCTAGTTATCTAATTTTTTCTTTTTTAGTCTTGTTTGTTTATCTACATGATGCGGAAAGGAATAAAGATGTGATCGTGGGACCATTTATTTTAATACTCATATGTAGATGAGGACCAAAACATAGAGAATTGACAAATTAAAATGAGATACATTGATGGAACTTAGGCTTGTAAAGGGCTTAGAATTTTTTAACTTGTGTTATTTTACCATTTTGGCAAGAAACGCCATACTCACACATCTAAAGAATTCTATAGAGTATCTTATTTGTTAGTGTAGTTCCAAGGGGTTGGTGCTTGTGTTATTTTACCATTTTGGCAAGAAACGCCATACTCACACATCTAAAGAATTCTATAGAGTATCTTATTTGTTAGTGTAGTTCCAAGGGGTTGGTGCATGCTACATAATATAATGATAGGGTAACAAATACATATGTTTTGTTTTCTGCTGTTAGCATCACATGGTGAACCCCATTTTATCCTAAAGAGTGTTCCCCCATTGGAATATTGATGGCTCAGGCGCAACATAATCACCTTTTAAAAGCTTATGTAGCCAGGAAATACCACTATGCATGTGAATTATGAATTTCGTGTTGGAGGGAAAGATTGTCTCTTGTAGATGTGTATGTGATGCTACCTACCATGCACCCCGTTATTGTTGGATAGCAATTGTGACTCTTTAATTCTTTGGATTTTGAACTGAGGGGACCCCTCACTTCCTGCAATTCACAATAATTGGTTTAATAATATCTTGGTCCAAATAATGCAATGGGGTCCTTTCAAATTCCATTTTAGATCTATTGTTGTTTTTAACTTTCATCCAAAAATGAAATAGAGCTAATTTGAACTGTTGTCCTTGAAAACTTAGGGGACCATCCTGTATGTTAAAACTTTAGGTTGTGTTTTTTTAATTCTTTTTTTAAATGGGTCTTGAGAAATTTAAATTACTTACATATCACTGCAAATGAAGAGAAACTCTTATCCCTAGTAGGAGTCCTTTTATGCATCATTTCCCTTCATTAATCGCAAAAATTACTGTTTCGTGACTTGTAAAATAGTGAAATAGTGATCATGTCATGAAGGAGGAGTCTTTTATTATGAGATAATAGTAAGATTTGTATAATGACTTCTAAATATGTGATTGAAAAGTAGCTCGCACCGCACACATGCATTAGTCAGTTATATTCATTAATTGTAATGGTTTTTATGCTGTTATACCTCTGCTTTCATTTTTTTCTACTTAAAACACGTTTAATTGAAGATATCTGCATAACTTAACATCTTCAGATCCAAAAACAATTGTATTTGTCCTAACTGAAGTACATAATCGCTTGGGATAGCGATTAACAAATACTTTTCAATTAGTTTTGCTGAGTTAGATTCTGATTTCTGTCACATATTTATGATCTTATTATACAAGTCGTGAAATGTTCAACAAAAGGCAAGCTCAAAGATGGTGGGCTGAGAACTCGGACAAGGTTATGGAGTTATATAATGTTCAACATTTTAATCATCAAGGTGTACCACTATCTGCTCCACCAAAATCTGAAGACGAGGTTAGCTTCATATCCTCTTCCACCATTAAATCAAGCATTTATTTGTCTGGTTGGGGGTTAATTTGTGCATGATTAATATGGGGTTTGGAGTGTGTTCGGATGTCCAATTTGAAACAGGTTATGTGATATTAAATAATCAGGATCAAATAATCGGCTGTAATAAAACATGTTGCTAGTGATGGTGTTTGGGTGTGCTTTTGGGTTGTAACTATCAACTGTTTTAGTGTTTGTTTGACAAATAATAATTGAAGTTAATAGATGAAATGGCTAAAATGACGTTCTTATATATTACTGAAATATTTAAATTTATAAATTGATAGAAAAGTTATCAACTGTATCCTAATATTTTTTTTATAAATATTTATTAATAAATGTTCTTAAAACATTTCCCTTCTATAATTATGTGCTTTCGAGTTGTAATAATCAGCTGTTTAAATGTTTGGCACATTTTACTTTAAGAAGTTAATAAGTAAAGTGGCCAAAAGTGACATGCTTACATATTACTGAAATATTTAAATTTAAATCCGATAATTCTTTTATCAACTACTATATTAATTTATTTATGAGTATTTATTATTAAATGCTTTAAAAACATTTCTTTTCTATAATTCTATTGATCAATCTTTTACTATTAACAATAAGGAATGTGGTTAAAAGATTTAAATAATACATGGTAAAAGTGAGGGGGTGAAATAGTCATTTTAGTTTTTTTTACAACGATATGAGAGTGGGATTTTACTGGGTATGTTTGTTTGTTTGGTTGTTTATAAAGATAATGAGATAATTAGTTTCATAACAAACATCCATACATCTTTTTGTTCCATAACTGATATTTAGATGCTTATTATCCCCTTCAGATCTCAAAAATTGGGTCTTTTGAGAACAGCCCAGTGACACCACCACTTAGCAAGGAGCCACCACCTAGGAATTTCTACCCAAAACAAACCTGTAACGTCTCTACTGGGCCTGCATCAACGCCTGCACTGTCAAACATAAGTGGGGCGAAAACTGAAACATCATCATTGGCTTCCGCAAGGAGTAGTTCATCCAGAGAGGGTGATGACCACTCTGGAGAGCTTTCTATGAGCAACGCGAGTGATTTGGAAACCGAATGGGTGGAGCAAGATGAGCCAGGCGTCTACATCACCATCAGAGCACTGCCAGGTGGCAATCGTGAGCTCAGGCGTGTCCGATTCAGGTAAAATCAATGTTTTTTAGGATAATACATATTACGTACATACGCCTACCCGTATTGAGAATGTTGCACTAAGCCACTTAAGGCCACAAAAAGTTTAAAGTATCACTTTATATTTTTTCATTTATGTCAACTCAGGCTGAAACTTGACAGGAATTTGTAAAATGACAAAATGCTCCTATAAAATGATGACACTTCATCAGAGATATTTACGCCTTTTTGAATTTTTGAGGGCATTTTCATCATCCAACAAGTTTTTTGGTATCCAATTTTGTTTCATTCTTGCTAATTCTGGATAAAAACTTGCTAGAAAATTGTAAAATGACTAAAATGCCAGTACTCAAGAAAACATGCCTTGTTTCTAAGTATGCAACAAATTGACTCTGTAAGACCCAGTTATTACTAAAAATTTTTAAACTATAATATGTTGATACTTCATCAAGAGTATTCACATCCTTCTGACATTTTAGGGGAATTTTCGTCATCTGTCAAGCTTTTATTATCAACTTTGTTTTTTTATTACGGCTAAAAACTTTGCTGGAAAACTGTAGTGTTGCTTTTTTAATCGCAAGGCAACAAACGGATGCTGTAAAACCTAGTTTTTGACTTTACAAACATTTTTTTAACCTATAAAATGCTCACCACCTCATCAAGAGTGTTTCGTCTTCTGGAGGGCATTTTCGTCATTTGGCTGTAATTGGCATAAATGAAACGAAATTGATGTTTAGTTTTGATATTTAGATTTTGATAAAATGGATTGAGAATTGAAAAGGGTGAATATATTTGGTTTGCAGTCGAGAAAAGTTTGGAGAAACGAATGCAAGGATGTGGTGGGAACAAAACAGAGCCAGAATTCAAGAACAGTACTTGTGATAATAAGCCTGCCTGTGTTTGGAGACGAGTCTTGGTTTTTAGGTGCCGGTGTATGGTCAATTTTTGTGGTGACTTTGTGTTTTCTTTTTCATCTTAGGGGGTGTGTCACCATTCATTTAAAAGTCGTAACAAATTATGTGTCCAAAATTGAAGCTTATATTATATCCTTTTCGTTAACGTTTAATTTGAATATTATACGGGCTATTTTATCTTTGAAAGTAAATTCCTGAAGAGGGAAGCTTTTCAAATCTATATTGGATGGCATGGTTTGTTGTACGGGTGCACACGGGTCGATTTGATTTGATTCGGTTTGGTTGGGTTGGGTTATGTATGTGTACAGGTTATTTGGACTTGGGCCAAGATGGCCCAATCAACGTCATAAACATAATTTCAGCCCACAAGCAATTTTAAACCAAACTAAGTATATTATTTTTCTTGTAAGTTGTGTTTTGGTTCCAGTTTAGTTTCAAAATTTTTAAATTTGAATAATTTAAATAACCCGAAAACCGATCCCAGGAGCACCCTCTACATTCCATGCTCGATTCAATCTTACCCCTTTGTTCAGGGACGTTTAACAATTGGCTCGATTTCAGTCAGAACCGAAACCAGTTCAAGTACGAAACTGGTTAAAACAAAATTCGCACGAGCATAAAAGAGTGAACAAAAAAGACCAACCCAGCTGAGACTTGTATAGGACTTTTGTACCGTCAAAGCTGATTTAACACAGTCCTTGGCCGTCTCTATTTCCCTTTGGGGTCAACATATTTTATGTTGAAAACTTGAAATACACATTTGTTGGAAACTTGGAATAATAATGTACTTCCTGTTGGGCCTAACATATTTTGTGTTTCTTTAATGTGTGTGTATTAGATTGGTGATATTATATTTTGGATCAAAAATTATGTTTTCTTAGTTTCTAACTTTCTAAACCTTGTGGCATGATGGGACATAACGCCTGTACGGATATTCTTTCTTTTCATAGCACTATCATTTAGGGTTGGTAAAAAAAAACGTAAGAGTTAACTTTGGTTTTGCTTTATATGGTTTGACAATTTTAACCATTTTGCTTTAATAGTTTGAAAGTGATCATTTTGCTCCCTCTGGGTACACTTTTTTCTCCAATATTCTCCCCGTCCCTAACTCCGTTTATTATACCCGTTAAATGGCAGTCACGTGCCCCTCACACGAGGGGCATTTATGTTTTTTCCATTCAAATCCTATTTAACTAGGGTTTTTCCCCTTTCACATGCGATCGTTTCATAGTACAGCAGTCAAGGAACGAACTCCGGTGGATCAAAGTACAACAGTCAAGGAACTCCGGTGCAATGGCCGACGATACTGTGATTTGTTCTTGTGGAGCTCCAACATTCTATCGAACTTCTTGGACACGAGCAAATCTAGGACGTAGGTTCTATTGCTGTGCTAAGCAGGTTATTTTGTACCCCTTTCTTACTTTGTTAGCGATGTTCTCTATTCTTCTTTACCTAATTTGCTTGTAGGGTGCAAGTTGTGGATTTGTTAGATGGTCAGACCCCCCAATGTGTCGAAGAGCTTCAGAGATTATACCTGGATTGTTGGAGAGGTGTAACAGGAATGAAGCTATTGATAGGGAAGCTATTAATCAAAATAGGAAATTGAAGTGTCTGCTAGGGTTTACATGGCTGTTTGTCATCTTTTTCTTTGTAATCAAACTGACCTAAAAATGTTGTGAAGGTATTTGTTAGCATTTATAAATGTAATTTGGTTAGGGTAAAATGTATGATGTTCAGTTAATGTAATGAAATAAATTTATCAATGTTCTCTGATTTGAACAATTTGTGTAGACTAGTAATATTCAATTTGAACAATTTTTTGGAGACTAGTAATGTGGAAATGTGAACAAGGACATGTAATCTGTGCAAATGTGCATTAATGTAATCTGTGCAAATGTACACCAATTTGAACAAGGATATGTAATCTGTGTAAATGTGCACTAATGTGCAGACCATATTCAAATGTGCAGTAATGTGCAGACCATATTTGCATTTTGAGCAAATGTGCAGTAATATGCAAACCATATGCATATGTAATCTGTGTAAACCAAACAGAAAATGCAAATGTGTAGACTAATTTAAAATGCAGACATGTCCCACATCACAGCTACAACATGTTTACATGACATTGTAATTAATTCCCACCTTCTACAGGAGCATGTTTTTTCAACCATGTTAACAACATATCGTTCTGGTGAAACTCCACTAACTTGATACTTGTTTACACCATTCCACAAGACTGTCATTTCAGCTGCATCGGACTTTATCTTCTCAAATATCTTTGTAGCATTTGGGGTTAAAGGTCCTTCACACTTTCCAATCAACTTGTGAACAACCACAATCCTCTTCATCAAGTATTCTCTAATGAACTCCAAGCATGTTATAATTGGTTTGTCCCTTCCACCTACTAACTGCATGTTGAATACTTCACATAAGTTGTTTAGAAGCACATCACTAGTTGCCACTCCTGTATAATCCAAGTGACAAATGTTTATGATAAATATCACTAAAATGCAAATGGGATCTAAATACAACTAAAATACAAAAATATTTATAAATACCACTAAAATGGGATCTACACCAGTGCCTTGCTGGAATTTCTTTCAACCATTGATGTAGTGTTGGGTCAGTGGTTTGAACTTCCTTCATTGCTTTCTCAAAGTATGGCACAGTGGTTGAAGTAGCACATTTCCACAACAAATTCTTGAACAACTGACCCCTCCATTTTGACTTAATGTTTTCATGCATATGCCTTAAACAATACCTGTGTTCAGCACTTGGAAAAGCCTGTTGTAATGCTGGTATGATGCCCTATAATGAACAACATATTAATTAACATATCATCTGATTAACTAACAACTGTAAAATGAACAAAACATACCTTCTGCCTATCACTGATGAATGTGAATTTTGAATTACAAGCTAGATCTAAGTCATGTTTAAGACATTCCAAGAACCAACACCAAGAACTTTTAGTTTTAGCTTCCACCAAGGCATAGGCTACATGATATATGCCATTGTTTGAATCTAGGTCCACTGCAGTCAACACCTGTCCAGGAAAAGGACCTTTCATGAAGGATCCATCCAAGCCTAATAAACGTCTCCCACAAAGCTTAAACCCTTTCTTCAAAGCTCCCAAACAAATGTAGATTCTTCTGAACTGTCTGGTTGGACTACTAGGGTTGCACTCACTCTCCACATCAATTGTCACAGTTGTTCTTGGGTTAGACCTTATCAGTTCATCACCATAGTCTCTTAGAATTCCATACTGAGCCTTGTAGCCCCCTTCAATCTTCTCCTTTGCCATTGTTTTTTCCTTAAAAACCTTTTGTAGAGACAACTGAATCAGATGCTTCTTTTAAAACAAATCTTAGAGTGCTTTCAGTGGAACATCAGGGTTAACTGCAACTGTGGATTCAAATTCTCTAGCCAACCATGAAACCATGCAAAGCCGGACTTCCCTTGTTTTGCAGACAGGTGTGTTCATTGAGATATGTTTTCATAACCCAAGATTCTTCATTTATGTTAGAGACATAAAGAACCTATGGACAGCTGGTTGTGGTAGATCTGGTCAATAAAGCATCCCCCTTGGACCCACCACTTTTTTGGGAATCTACCTTTGCCTGTGAATTTACCTCTTTAGCCTTACTAGTCCCAACACTATCAAATGTTGGTCTAACACCTTCACATATTACCCTTAACCTCACTGGATCATTCCTAATAATCTTTAGCTTCCTTCTACTATCCACAACCAATTTCTTAACAATTGATTTGATTTCATACCTATTTGCAAACTGTTGGCCAACAAAGAATGGTTCTACTACTGCATCTTTTCTCCTGTTCTGTTTCTTTCTTTCTTTTCTCAAAGCTTTCTTAAGGGGTGGGTCATTTTCTTCATCAGATAGGCTGTCAAAATCATCTATGTTAGCTTCTAATCCCATATCATCTTCACTATGCTCTTCTAAAGACTCATCACCTATGTCATTGTCCACGTTATTTATGAATTCTTCCATATCAATCTCCAAATCAGAAATCATGTTATCTTCATCAACAAGATAGTCAGAATCCTCATCAGTAGGTTCATCACTCTGAACATCACCATTAGTAGGTTCAACATCTACATCTTCATCATCACTATGGACATCATCTACATTGATTTCAGTAGGTTCACTATCAACATTATAGTCTAATGCTAATACTACATCACTTTGACTAAGTACAACAACACCTTCACTAAGTCCCATATCACCTTCACTAAGTCTAACATCACTTGAACTAAGTCTCACATCACCTAGACTAAGTGTTAAGATTTCTTGTGTGCCCCTAAGTGGTTGAGAATTTCCACGCTCGACATATATTTCCGTAAGCTTATGTTCACCAACACAAGTCAGGAAACTTAACACATCAGAGTCATTTCCTAATGCCCTCAAACCAAAGTTTAAATCTTCATTAAAGAGCTTGAAGTGGTAAGACATGATATCCTTTTCTGGGTAACCTAGCTCTTTCATCATACAATCAAGCTCATGTACTGAAAATTCATCTTTGTCCACATAATCAACATAGTGAACTTGACCATTGACATACCTTATATTAGAGGATTTTTTGTGAAGTTACCCCCATGATAAAGCTTCAGTGAGAACAACGTAGATACCACTGTAAAATTGAAACCATAGTCAATTTTAAACATATAATCAAGCAAAATGTATAAACTTTGAAAAAAATAAACAGACCATAAAGATTGTCAACATCTATTTCTTCTCCATGAGGACGAATGTACCACCGCGACATTGATGAATGATTAGATCTTCACATTCGTATATTCAGGACGAAGATTTGATGATCGAGGAGAGGATTTTGAATCGGTTTTATGATGATCCAGATGATGATTTTGAAAGGCGACATATTATGAACGAACATGTGTGGGAATTTTAGGGTTTAAGGTTTTATTTGTCGTTGAATCTGATTTGAATGGAAAAGAAAGAAATGCCCCTCATGTGAGGGGCACATGACTGCCATTTAACGGGGATAATAAATGGAGTTAAGGGAGGGGAGAATATTGGAGAAAAAAGTGTAACCACAAGGAGCAAAATGGTCATTTTCAAACTATTAGAACAAAATGGTTATAATGGTCAAACCACAGGGAGCAAAACCAAAGTTTACTCAAAACCTAACTTTAAATTCAAAACATTATTAGTTTTAAAATTTTCCCTGGTTCGGGGCGAGTATCGTATTAGGTTATACCTACCTGTTTACCCATATAAAAACTGATTATATTAATATGTTATTTTTTATTAAAAGTAGGATTATTGGATTTTAATAATCCCACCTTTTACCAATTGGCCGATAATAATCCCAACTGAGAATATTCTTACCACTGGTCCCTACTTTCAAACTATTTTTTTACATTGGACCCCCCGTTAAAAAAACTTAACGCCGTTAGAGTTTATATGACGTGGACATCTGCAAACCGCCGGAAAGTCGAGCCAAGCTAGCAGTGGTCTCGTGGTGGCTTTTGAAATTGGCTCTGGTGGTGTTTAACTGGTCTCGTGGGTCCGGAAAGTCCAAACAGAGAAAACGGTGGTGTTTAACGAGACCAGTTAAACACCACCAAAGCCAATTTCAAAAGCCAACACGAGACCATTGCTAGCTTGGCTCGACTTTCCGGCGGTTTGCAGATGTCCATGTCATATAAACTCTAACGGCGTTAAGTTTTTTTAACGAGGAGTCAAATGTAAAAAAATAGTTTGAAAGTAGGGACCGGTGGTAAGAATATTCTCAGTTGGGATTATTATCGGCCAATTGGTAAAAGGTGGGATTATTAAAATACAATAATCCTTAAAAGTATAATAGATAGTATGTTCAAGTTATTAGAAATTTGAAATTATTAAAATAATATAATTATTATAAATTTAGTTGAGTATTTGATATTTAAAGTCCATTTGAGGTGAGTTTAAGATCGAGTTTTAGATAATTCGTCCGGTAGGCAATTTTTAACCACATAAGACCATAAGCGGGTATACCCCCAAACACAATGGTACTAATTAACAGGTACCCAGCAAGTATGAGACTGGGTATAAGACATTCTATATCATATCAGGTATGAGAATGAGATTACAAATACCCTCCGATAACTATCTCTATTTTCATTAGCTTTTTATTAAATGTTTTTCACAAACATTTAAAAGATTAAACAAACTTGATTGTTTGATGATTGATTACTTGAGCATTCTTCATTGAATTCATGGCCATGAGCATGTGATGTAAAGCAAAAGTGATGATCTTTTTATGAAGTTTGTTTTGTGGTATTCTCAGAGAGTGCCTTCTATTCCCAGAGATTGTTATTTATCGGGATTGCAGAGACTCTTGTCTGCATACAAGTTTTATTCCCATGACTCACAAAAGAAAAAAAAACATCTGTTTCATTTTTTCTTAAAAGAATGAGAAGGGCACCATAAGAATCTACCCATCTTTTTTTTTTTAAATTTTCAATTAATCCCCATGTTGCTGTAGCCTGTATGCATGGTGCCAGCAGTCTTTATCAGCTGCACAACTGATGCTTGTGTTTTTATAATTTAATTTTTAAATATAAAAAAAACCTAACCCCTTTACTTTTTTGGATTCTTTGTTCAAGATTTGTTTGCTTTTATTAGTATGAATTTTGAATGTGGTGGTTAGATTTCTTATCATCCTCCCTGCAAGTGTGTTTAACTTCAGTTATTCATTGCTAAATGGACAAAATCCATTGCTAATTGTGTGTTAGGCTCTGAATACGTGTATGTGAGAACTTGAAAATTGACATTTTCCCTAAGTTTAACAATCAACTTCAAATTAATTATTAAAACAAACAAACGTACAAAGTAAAGATCTCATTCATAGCTAAAACTACTTTTAGGGTCTGGGGAGGCTAGGAGAATGGTAAACCTTTCCTCTATCCAGAAGATTGAAAGGCTGCTCTCACTAACACTGCCTGCTAAAAACCTAAATTAATATGGTAAATTGGATTTTAATAATCCCACATTTTATCAATTGGCCAATAATAATCCCAATTGAGAATATTTTTACCACCAGTCCCTACTTTCAAACTATTTTCTTACATTGGAACCCCCGTTAAAAAAACTTAACGCCGTTAGATTTTATATGACGTGGACATCTGCAAACCGCAGGAAAGTCGAGCCAAGCTAGCAGTGGTCTCGACGTGGACATCTGCAAACCGCCGGGTCTCGTTAAACACCACCGTTGTCTCCGTTTGAACTTGCTAGAAAAACGAGACCCGTTAAACACCACCAGAGCCAATCACGAGACCACTGCTAACTTGGCTCGACTTTCCGGCGGTTTGCAGATGTCCACGTCATATAAAATCTAACAACGTTAAGTTTTTTTAACGGGGGATCCAATGTAAGAAAATAATTTGAAAGTAGGGACTGGTGGTAAAAATATTCTCAGTTGGGATTATTATTGGCCAATTGGTAAAATGTGAGATTATTAAAATCCAATAATCCAATTAATATTAATTATTAAAATAACATTTTCGTATTGGTTTTTAGTAACCATGTCCAAGTTACCTGGCTATGAAACTTTCCGTTCGGTTGTTACGGTATGTGTTCATGGGCGGACCTATGTGATATGTAAGGGGGCAACCGCTCTCCATGAAATTTTTTTTAGTGTTATATAGGCGTTAAAATCCCGAGCGCCCCCCATAAAACTTTGCAATAGCCTCTCATGAAAAAAATTTAGTGTTTTATACGTGTTATATATCGCTAGTCTAACATACTCCAAAAATTTCTGACCTCATGAAAAAATTTTCAGGGTCTGCCACTGTATGTGTTGAAAAAATTTGTTCACTATTACATAAGGGGGTAATTGCGACAGATTTGAGATGGACTAGATCCGTCACAAATACACAATGGAAGTTAAATCCGTTGCTAATATCGTGTTGGGCATAGGTTGTACCATATAGCGACGAATTTAAATTTCGTCACTAGATTTTGACGGATGAGTTCTATCGCAAAAATTTAGAACTAAAAATTAATTTCTATTTTTTCTATGACCACCGGTAAAGAAAAACTAAAAGTTAATTTTTTTTAACAGAATGATTTGAACCCTTCTAATCTTTCTATTGTAAAGTACATCATTTAACCGTCAGGATTGAATATGTGATATGTTCTCAAAATTAGCAACAGAAAATATGTTTGTCGCTAATTTCGTTGCGAAAGTAATTAACGACAAAACTATTTGCGACAATCTAAAAACACTATTTGCAAAGGCTTTGGAGTGTGTAATTAGTTGGTTTTTATTTAGTGGTTCATATAAAGTTGATTGTTAAAGAGGAAAGAAAAGTGTAAAGTTGTCTTTTTATTTTATGAAGTTTGTACTTTTATTTGATTATGAGGTGGTTAATTTGAAATGGTTTTAAGGTAATTAATCAGTGGTAGGTTTAATCAGAGAAGATGCATAAAGTTGTCACTTGTTTTTGTTGTGAAGTGGGTCATGTTGAACCTATCCATGGTTTGGGTTTTACATCAGTAACAATATCCTTAATGACACACTTTCCAAGTGGCTAATCAATATTTACTTGTCGTATGTAGCATAAACTTATTAGGTTAAAAAGTTTAGTTTCTACCGATGTTTTTTAAAATCGGACTAGACTATCCGGTTAAATCGAAAACTGCTGGCGTTATCGGTTTGCTTACTAGCTAATAGTCCGAACATATATGGTATGGACCGATGAGTTTTGATGAACCAGAAAAAACCGGTTAAAAGCATAGCAAAACCCTTTATGCTTGTCTCATCCCTTTGTTGGCCCGCCAGTTTTTAAAACGGGGCCAACCAGTTGAATCACTGGAAGTGTCTGTTCAACAACCGTTCTGTTTTTTCAATACCTTGATTCTTACTATTCTATAAATTTTTAATGGAAATAATTAAACGGGTAGTCCTAGTGTTAAAAACCAGTTGTGTTACATCTGAGCAAACTACGAATATCAGAAATGTATTTTTTCTTAAAATTAGAGACTAAAACTATAATATAAAACTCAGCACATACAGACTAACCTTCTGATTTTTGTTTTTCGTTTATGTTTTTAGGGCAACTTGGAGTAACTTTTTTTTAGAGATGAACTAGTCAAAAGCATGGGTGTATATTATATATGTGTAATGGCATATTTGGCTAAATTAATTATAGAAAAAGGGTAGAGAAGCCACGAGTGGAATGATTACGTTCCCACTGGCGAAAACTACTACTCGTAGATCCCCCACCCCCATGCACACGTATTTGTATATATATGTAAAAAGGTATAGGATGCTGCATGCGCAACACATTACTTGTGTTTTAAGGTTAGTACCATTACATTAATTACGCCGACTATTCTTTATGCTTTTCTCACTAATCCTATCCATACGTACATAAATACCTACAAAATACTCAAATTGAACATTCACAAGATAGATGATATTATGTGTTTTTCCGTTAAAGAACAAAGGTCTTACTATAACTACACCCCTAAAACAGAGTTTTTTTTACCGAATACACGCCCCTCCCCTATCACATTTACCATTTTAACTTCTCAAATCATTCAATCGCATGGTATACGCCCGTATACATATGCTACACACCTCATATACACATGCTATACTTATGTATACATATCAAATCATATCACATCAAATAAAAGGTTGGTTAATAAACCACTGAGGTGTTCGTTATATATAAAATATAATTTATTTTTATCTTTTTTTTTCATTATATATACTTGAAAACATATATTTTTTTTCCTATTGTATGTATATTTATGCACACAAAAATCCGGGTTCTTAAAGAAAAGGATAAAAGGGTAAAATTTTAAGTTGATCGGAGAAGCAATCCACAACGACGCAAACTAATGTTCTCAATCATACATATAGAATGTTTTTTTTTGGTTTTAGGAAGGGAGTGATATCGCGTTTCAAACAATTTTAAAAAATTCATAGTAGATCATTGGTAATGTGCAATATGTTTTAAAGCTTAAAGAGTATAGTATAACTATTTTATAGTATCATGTTCTAATCGGATCTAAGTTGATTTAATTAGTCGTGGAATCAATTATGAACTATCATTCACGGTCAATGATGCTTTGTAGTTGAGTGTAGGCTTTGTGGGTGGATGTGACTCATACCCTTGGTGTGTGCATTTGTTTCATAGAAAAATTCAAAAATTTATACATGTCATTGGTAACTTTGTATGTAAAAAGTGAAACAATTCAAACCTTCAACAATTAATCATGTGATTAACACGATTTTATATGGTGAAAACACCATCAGCTTTGACAGACGCATAATTGTTTTACTCGAGTGTCATTTTCCGAAAGTGTTCGATAAATCTATCTTACTTGACTATTGAATATAAACCATATAAAAAACACGCATTGTACACCATACATGATACAACACATTTTTTTTTATCTCTGTAACGTATGTGGGTCTGCAATGCTATCAAATACAGTCTCCAATCTCCAAAGGGATGGTAATAATCGTGTATTGATGATCCAGTCTAATACCTGTTGGGTATCGATTACTCATTACCCATCGTGTTTACGGTTATACTTGCGGGTGTCAAGTATACCTGTTTACGGTCTCAAGTGGTTACAAGTTACCAATTGAGATGCGTGTTACCCGAAACTAGATCTTAAACTCACCTTAAAAACCGAATAGAAATCAAATACTCGACGACACTTTTAAAAATCTATAATTCTAATAATTTGAAGTATCTAACAACTTCAAAATAGTATATATTATATTTTTCAAGATTATAATAAATATTAATATATTTGATTTTAACGCAGGTAAACGTGTTATGATAATCAACACTCACGAAAATTTATAAAATCAGTTGAAACTTATTAAATATAATAACATATTTAGTAAATTGGATGGATATTTTAAAAAAAAGCATAAATCAATGTCGATGACCAATCGTACGAATCAATGGTTCCTCTGGTACTAGATTGAATTATTATTGCGACAATGTCATCAGCGGGGTTAAAGTAAACATACCTCACGGTATATTTGTACACCGTTATTCACAGAGGAAGAGAGAAAGGGATCAGCATCCCATTACAACGTCCTCCTCAGCTCCTCTCTTTATAAAAAGGCAGCATAATTTGTAGAGAACCACCACCACCAACAGTCCAACACCAACCATTCTCTCTCTCATCATCAAGAAACCCATGTTTTCCACTTCACTCCAGTCGCTTCTCTGAACCACAAATCATTCACTCATGTCCACTGTGTTCCCAAATCTCCATTTTCACTCATTCTAACTAGACACACACAATCCACCCATCGCCCTTTTTACACCTTTTGTTGAAAATGTGTTCCCATTTCCTTTTCCCTTAGATATCTCATCAATAATTCCCATTTCCTCACATCGCTACAGAATCATGTACAGACCTGCCAGAGAGAATCCCTCCTTCTCGTCATCGTTGCTCGATGAGATCTACCGCTCCATCGACGAACGAATCGACCACGAACCTATAGGTTATACAGACACTAGTAAGGAAAAACAGAGTGCCTATTTACAAAATAATCGTGATGTTCAACGGCAAGGAAACTCTAGTCTCGGACGAGATTTCCTGATCGAGAAATGGATCGGAAAGGAAGTAAGATCGGCGGTGGATTTCAAACGGAGTCCTCATCGGAGCGTCAATTCAAGTTCCAGCTCGTCAGATTCGAGCAGCGGCAGCGGTTTTTCATCGTCGGAAGCTGAATCGGTTTACTGCGTCTCGTCCAGACCTAAACCTATCCGTACAGGCATGAACCGACATGATGAATACAACACAAGAGCGAAACAGATGAACATGTATGGCCAAAGGTACCAATTCGATGATTTGCAATTAAAACAAAAACACGAAGGCAAGTTCGTGAAGACGAAATCACGAGCAATGAAGATCTACGGAGACCTGAAGAAGGTGAAGCAGCCGATTTCTCCGGGAGGTCGGTTAGCAACGTTTCTAAACTCACTTTTCACTACAGGCAACGCGAAGAACACGAAGCTTTCATCGGCCTCCGCCGGTAGTTACGACGACGGCAGGAGGCACGTCGACCGAGAATCGAAATCTGCCAGCGGATCAACGTGTTCTTCGGCGTCGTCATTCTCACGATCGTGTTTGAGCAAAACTCCGTCATCTAGAGGAAAATTAAGCAATAACAAGAAGAGATCGGTGAGATTCTATCCGGTGAGTGTGATCGTCGGCGATGATTGCCAGCCGTGTGGACATAAATCTCTGTACGGAGACGAATCGAGTCTACATCCACTCAAATTCGTCAAAAATCCTAACAACGACGAATTTAGGGTTAGTTCAAACGAGAAAACTCGTCGCATTGAAGAAGCTGCGAGGAATTTGTTGAGGAATTACCAGAAAAAAGTGGAATGCGAGTTTGATTTGATTACAAATAATTCAAAAGTTCAAAATGAAATTGACCTGAATTACGAAGACGATGATGATGTGGCCAGCAACGCCAGCTCCGATCTGTTCGAACTGGAGAATTTCTCTGCAATCGGAATGGAAGATGAATTGCCGGTATACGAAACAACTCATCTGGATACAAATTTAGCCATCGGTAACCGCTTTCATATGTAATTGAAAAAAAATAAAATTAGGTTATTGTTAGTTATTTGGTGTGGGGTTTTTTCGTGACGGTAAATTAGAAGTAATATAATTTGTGTTCTTTTTGTTTTGTTTTGTATTTGTAATTTGATTTTTTTTTCACTATTTTTGGGTTTTAATTAAATGTGACCTAATCTTTTATATTGCATCTTTAGGGTGGTTACGTAAATAATATGAAACGCGCCACTTGGGGTCGTAAGCCAGCGAGAGGCGGAGCGTCTTTGCACTTTGCGGTCAATCCAGGTTCAAACCTGATAAAAAGTAGTTTGGCTCGATGAGTGTAGTTTAAAAAAAATAACATGAAACGCAATTATTCTTAATATATTTGATAATTCTTTAGGAATTATGCTAAAACATGGTTTATTTTTTTATATGTATATATTTTGGACTATTTTAATCTAATATCAATTTTAAATAAAAAACGTAAGAACTATATGAACAGTTATATTTCACCTTTGTTATGTGCCGTTCGCAACAAACTTCTTCCTTTTTAATACAATGTATAATTACTTTTTAAATAAAGTTTGAATTCATATTGATCTCTTTATTTATTTCTAGGAGCTACAATATTTTAAATAAAACTAAATTTAATATAAATATATTTGGTCGACTACAAATATATTTCAAGAATTTTGTAATAAATAAATTTTTCGTATCAAATTATATGTTTGAAGTAACACATCCCTTTTCATGTTACCATATATTCTTTGAAAAGGAATAAATAAATAAATAGATATAAAGAAGGTGGTGTGAATAATGTGAAGGAGAATATATCGAGATTGATACCCAAATATCAGATTGAAATAGATGTTAGCAGCAAGATTATGGCTTTTTAACTTTATTTTCTATATGCTATTTGTGGGTCCTTTTTTCCGGTTTTTTTCTTAAAATATTAAGTAATATTTTAATATTTTCCATATGGCATAAAACCGCTAAATAATTGTTTAGGTCGTCCGTAATGGTTTCACATTCACACCCGTCACGTCACCACCACGTCAACATGTGGTAATCACTAAACCAAATCACTAAAGTGCGTACTAGTTTCACTATCCACACACATATATATACATAACACACACATACAAAACGCCTCACGCCAGTGATTCTACTCACGCCAAAGCGCCCCGTGTTCACGCCCCGTGGAGGTGGAGTTTGGCGCCCCAAATCCATGCCAACTAGATTCACACCTGTTTTCACGTCATTCATTACGGATGACCTTAGAGACGGTAAATATAAAGAGAGAGAAAATGTAAAACAATACAATAAATGATTTATATTAATTTTTGATTGTTTTGTTAGGTTTATGTATCAATAAATTGTGTTTTTAAAATCACAAAATAAGTGAAAAAATCTTTTTTGTTGTTATTGAACCGTTGGGAGTGATAAAGCAGCAAAACACGTTAACGAAATGATGAATAAGATTAAAATGGTGTTGGTGGGTCTCCTAAAGTGTGGGGAACATTTAGATTTTGTGTGGATTTTTCTTTCCGGTTTTACCATATTGGACTCCAAATGTTACTTTCTAAACAATCATATACTAATATTTTCTTTTGTTGTAATAAACACTATTTTATTAGATTGAGTAATTTGTATAAGTTCTGATTAAGAATCCCGAGTTAGTAGTGTCTTTTATGAACTCAAAGATAATACAAACAGATTTTGATCTATCTGAAATTAGGAGCCCTAGACCACTCGTAATGGGCTCACACCCCATCCACTTCAGCCATTATGGACGTGAAATACGCTCCTGTGGGGCGTTAATCAGGCGTGAAGAGCGCAAGCGTGGTTTTAACCACGGGCGCGGGGCAGTATGATGTGTTTGTGTTTGTATATGTATATCTGTATACACAATAACATTAAGGCTATGTGTAATGGTCATATGAGTGTGATTAAAAATGTCCTGTCACGTAGGCAGTGACTTTGGTCACGCTCACACTCACTAAGGAGTGTAATGGTTTAACGAGTGTAACCAGTTTTTGTAATAATAACTTAATCCTTAATTTTTTATTTATTTATTTTTAAATAATTGCTTATTTAAAAAATAATACTACTTATAAAAAAGGGAAATTAGATTTTAATAATAATGTCAACTAAGAATATTCTTACCACCAGTCTAATCAACCATGCTCTAGTATCACATCAAAGATCACATTTAATGCTAACTCACATCATTTAGACTGCAATCACGCAATCACACCATACCGCACATATTCCACTACTGTAGGCACAATCATACGCCGTCACAAACACAATTATCATTAATTATGTTCGGATCACCGTGCGGTATTACTCACAATAAATGTCAAAATCAAATAGTCAACATTTGAATTAAGCATCACCCCACGTAAACGTCTAATCAGTCAAACGTCAAATTATCCCATAATCTCTCGTGACAACTGTCACATCCACTAGTCATCAAGAATTCAAGTATCTCAAACAGTGCTCTCAGAATCATTATTGGACCACCTCAGGTGCATATGTTGCGTCCTCCTCTGGTTCCTCCCCATCAGATCCTGGGTCATTCACCGGGTCCTCTTAAAATAGAGCTCTTTTAGCTGTCGCACGTGGTCGAACTTTCAGCCATACAGGCCCACACCTGGAGGGAAATCGCGTACTGTTGACACCGCCCTCCTTTTTCATCCAGTCGTTCTAGTCACAGTACCACACGGGATGTTGCCATCCTCAACTCCAGTCACCCTTGGCGCGGGAAGCACCAATACTACTCCCATGTCACTGTCCGTCTTGTCTACAACAGCCGTCGGTTTGTCATGACAATCTGCTCTCTCCCTAGCCGGAGCTCCCCGTCTGACCGATCTAGTACGCTTTGTCTTAGCCATCAGTACCTGCACAAGATAGAACGTTGGGGTGATTACTACGGGCGTCAAATTCAGAATATGAGAGTAATCATAGACTGCCAAATTACGGTGATTAAATGCAATTTGGTGGTTCACATTACTGCTCAGATTCTAAACCTTCCCCATCATATTCACACTAGCTTTCTATCTTTCATACACCCCGGATGCACATGCATCCCACACAACTCACATAGCACCACACAATAATCTAGCAAGGCATCATATCTATCACAATTTCACACCATCCAAGGTTACACACAAAATCACTAAATCATATCGGCACACTAAAGTATCTCACATAGTTACAATTAATTCTACTCCATGTTACTCAATTCATATCATAGTTTCATTTAATCACACTATACAACTTCACATAGTTCTACATACTACCACACATATCACTCCACATGATCCCACATGGAACCATTGATCACTTTACTTAGTGTAACACCACACAATTGGTAAATAATAAATGCTGCCCAACTCGAAAGACGTACCTCTTGGCTCGCGGTTACTCGTGGTGGCATTCGTTTCACCCTCGTCCCATTTTCAGTTTAAGTTAAGACATTTTATTTGTTTAAAAATATCAGTTTTCTCTTAAACCATGGCTCTGATACCAACTTGTAAGGCCCCAAACCGGGCACCCTATAATTGGTTCTCATCACTAGGTAAACTCATTAAAAACACTTAACTTTCATTTAAGTAAACAACGGAAGTCTTTCTCAAATAGTATTATCTTTTAAACTCGTTGACATTCTTAACGTTACCTTACAAATGCATGCGCACCAACCCGAGTAGCCCCGCTCCCAAGCCAAGATACCTCGCCTAGCAGACTCACCTGCAAAACAATCTAACGTACATGATCGGCGTCGAAGGTACCGATCAAAGACAAGTTAAGAGAGTGTCCTTAGTACCTTAAACTAGTTAGGGTAAGAAGGGTGTCGAACCACGAAGAGCTTGTGGTCGGTGTGTAACTCAATTGATTATTCTTTTATGAAGGACTTCTAGATTCTTTAAAGTTGAGAAAATGGTGAACCAACGATGTGGTTCAATTGATTAACACTTAGAACGGAACAATGACTTTTAACTTGGAGTAATAAAAAGACAACGACTAACAATTTAGCAAACACGGTGATTATAACAAATTCGTAAACAATAATATAAGAAAAGACCACACCCGGGTTTCCGGGTTTGCAAGCAACTAGGATACTTTCACACAAATGGTTTGAATATCAATGAAACACAACGATATCGAGGATTTGTTAAACTGATTACTCAATTGGAGGCATCAACGCTCGTCTAACATATGTAATTGGTGCAAGAAAACCTTCACTATATTTATTTTAGAAAAACGTATGCTTTATGAATCAAGAATACAAAACAAACCCTAACATGAACTGAAACTAATAGCAATCATCATCTCATAATGTCAACGATGCAAGAAAATCTCAACAATTACAAGTTCATAACAATACTAACAATCAAAGCATGTAAACTCAACCGAATGATTATCCATGTAATGTTTCAAACCACAAGTGCAATGTAAAACCCTAGAAAACTTACAACCATCCACCCGGGGATGATCTTGGATGAATTAGCCACTCATGATATTGATTTGATCTTCAAAAGCCTTGATTTGATCTTCAATTGTGTGATGGAAGGTGATTTGGGATGAATCCAAACCTTGGAAATAGCCTATTTTCGCCCTAGAGAAGCCCCAACTCGATGATCCCTTCAAAAATCCTGAAATACCTTTTAAAAACCGATTGATTTGGTCAGTTACGGATTTCATGCGCAGACCCGGCGTCTGGGACCCCTGGGGCAGGCCCTGGGACGCCCACACTTTCAACTTCCGGCTTTTTCGTGTTTTTGCTTCGGTTCTTGATCCCGACCTTGATAGAATTCATCATAATGTCTTGTAAAGTCTCAAAGAGCATCCAAAATACACCTTAAACCTGTCGAAGCCTGCAAAACACTAACATCTCAAAGTAGTGTATTCTAACACTCAATTCAACAAAAACAATTGGAATTAAACGCTTTAAACTCGAGGAATAAACCAACCCATCAGTACATACAAAGTCAGCTACGCTGCGTGAGTTCTAATGGTTTAATTTAAACAAAATCCAACTCGTCTCAATGTAATATTTATTAATAGATAGATAACACCCGTTATCTTACAATATCCCAAAGGATTCACCCCACTATTTTAACCCAGTAAGTCTCTCCGACATGGATCGAACTTACCACTCTGATAACTCGAAGTTTACCACACTGGTTATATCAACCACCATCTAGACACCGGCTTAACCAGCCCTAACCAAGACTCTCACAAATTAACTGACGCAACAGTTGTACACAATGTACTTATCCCGACACAACGGTCAATATAACTCTACACATCGTATTAATAGCATCTATTCACCACGTCAATATCATCTCATACACAGTATATATAACTCAACACGTGTATGCAATTTAACACACACACACACACACACACACACACACACATATATATATATATATATATATATATATGCACAGAAATACATACCTCATCACTACACCCTCGTAAGGGCATTCGACACACCCCGAGCTCATCGTTAACCTGCTCAGAATTTGCCACCTTTGGTGACCTCCCGAAGGACTTAGTCCTTCACAATCCCGTTTGCCGTGTCATAATGACAACAATGTAAACACAATACCCGTCGTGTCACAAGAACAACAACACAATAATAATACCCGATGTGTCACAAGGACAACGGCACAATACACACAACACATGTATAAAACACATAACATCATACTCTATTTACATGACTCCATAACTGCACCTGCACCCCACACATAGCACTAGGATAACATATCTTATACGTATTCATAAGCGTTAAGCTTATATCCCGACTCACCCTTGCTAACTCATCATACAATACCCCACTGTTATGGTGACACACATTCAAGTACTATGCATCACTATGTAAGCACATACCATGTACGTGCACATCCTGTAACACCACTAGTCGTATCCACACGACATATAGACTCGTCCCCCAACTCACCCCTATTAGGTCACTATACGACCCACGACCATATACCTTTAAGACTAGATCACATGATCTCATAAACACCCCCGTATACCCTACAACTCATTACTGAATGTTTTAGTTCATAAACACATCGGGTTAAAACACAAAACTCTTAACACGTTTAATACGTTAAACATCTCTTGTAAGTATGTAAGATAGCCCCAAAAACAGTAAAACGTTTAAAAGAGGGGATTAGAAACTCACTGGTTATGCTGAGTCTCTATCTCTGCTCTGCAACTCGCTCATCCACGCTTGAATTCCAAACCTGTCAAGCGCGTGATCACACGATCAGAACACATTCTAAACATTCGTTGCATAGCGCGTAAATAACTAAGCCCTAACACTCGGTCTTGTCTACTCGCCTCCCCAGCTTCTCAAATTCCTCCCTACGAGTGTACGCGATCCGGGTCATCCCTGACCTGCTTGAAACTGGATGTCCCACTCCCGGTTCCCATGCATGCACGTACGTGTGCATGCATACGCATGCAAAACCCTAATCGAGTGGAAACCTGACTCTACTCTCTCCCTCGTCATTCCCGTGAACCACCACTACCAGGTTTCACCACCGTGTACCTCTCACCGTGTTCTACCGTCCTGATCTGTCACCTCGTGCCCTTCTCGAGTTCCCGCCACCTACTAGCCATAAGAAACCCTGGTCAGTTCCCTTTTTCACGATGGAACAGCAGAACCACCGTCCGCCGCCGTGGTACACCATCAAGTCCGACTGCAGCGGCCACCGGGCACCACCACTTCTCCATCTTTGTCGTCCCCGGCTGTCCCCGTAGCCGCTACCACCTTCACCCGTCACCTCCTCTTTCTCTCTCTTTCTCCTTTCCTTCGCTCGCCCGTCGGTTACCACCGCTAAGCGCCATCACTACCGACACAGTCGGCCACCACCACCACAGCCTCTCTCCCCGTCCCTCTTTCAGCCGGTCTCCACCGCTGCTCCTCTTTCCGGTGACGCACACAGACACGAACCCAAACCCTAGTCGGGTTCTTACGCAAAAACAGATACAAGAATCAAAGGATGAGATTCGAGAGTTACCTTACTCGTAGTGGAGTCCCTTTAGCCAGTCGTCGCCGTAGACCGCCATGGAACCTTTGTTGCCCTCCTTTCCCATTCCTGTTTGTTGCCGTCACACACACCTAGGTCAAGTAATGACCTAGGGTTGCGCATAAAGTGTTTATATGTAACCATAAATTTCATATCGGGTCCCTCTTTGTTCCATTCGATACGTTTCTATACTGGAGTTTCACAATAACGACTATCCGGTCCTCTGAAGATAGGTTCCTCATTACGCGAAACCCTTTACGGCCGAAGTTGTCTAATAGAGGCTACTAGCTCGATCCCTTGGTCAAATAGATTTTCGGGATATTACATATTAATAATAGGATCGTCGGACACGTCGACCCACGGCCGTCGGATGAGGAAGTTGTAGTTTTTTTATGGGATCGAGTTGTTTTTTTTTTTTTGCGCTGACCTTGCGGTTGTATTTCAGCAACAAATTTAGGATCCAGTTGCGTTTCTAAAATGAAGTCAAGTGTGGGAGTCGATGAAGTCGGGTATTGACTCCAATTTGCAAAACATCAACATTGGGATGTGTTCTAATGGTTGGGGGATGTAACAATTGACCCATGTGTTGTTCGCGTTGAGCCTCAGGTTGTTCGGGTCCATGCTGTTTGTAGGAGATGATTAGAATTTGGATAAAAAAATAAGTAGAAGAATAGTAGAATTTATAAAATTGTGTGGTAAAATTGATGTATAAAATGTTGGTATTTATAGATTAAAAAAAATATATTTTTAACCTAAATTAGAGCTCAACGGCTCTTTTTTGCGTGGTCAACGAGCCTCAACGGGTATTTTTTTTCTCCACGTTGCTACACCCACGAAACCATCCCCACGCCTCTAGCAACAAGGGGGCGGCGCACTGTTCCACTCCTTTCTCACACCCCCTCTCAAGAAGACCCGTTACATGTATCCTAATCAACATTTTGATCACATAAATAATAATACTTATATTTGATTGTATGTAAAAGAATGTTTAAAGTATTCTCATAGTGCTTCCAGCATGATTTATATACTTTTGAGTCAAAATTCATTTTATCATAATATATATGAGTATATATATAATTCTCTTTATTATTGAAAAATCTTAATAAATGAATAGTAATTTTTTTTTAGGTTATAGCGAACGCCGTTATCATTGAGGTACCGTGAGAAATTCGACGCCGTCACAACACGGGTCGGATAAAATTCGTAGTAAAACTAAAAGACACTTCAAATGAATAGTGGTTTTCTCATACATATTTTGTCATGTAATATTTTTTTTTTCATTTTTAAACCTTATACTATATATAATATACGTTTTTAGCCCGTTTCATTTTCAATTAATTTCGTTTTCCTTTAATAACTTTCGTTCGTTAACTTTTTTCAGAATACGGAGGGCGCGACTGTTTTTAGTTTTTTTTGTCAGTGTTCCGATATAAATTTTTTTTAAATGGAGTTTTATTCAAAATCGAGTTTTTTTGTATCGTTGCCTATAGCGAGTGTCGTTACCGTTGTGGTACCGTGACAAGCCGAACCTATTATGAGCGAATATCATTGTCGGTATTGGTATTATCGGAACCCGTATCGGTATTCACTTTTACGGTTTTCGACGACCCGAACCGGTAATTTATTTATTATTTTTTACTTTTTTTATTATTTAGTTTTATTTTTTTTATTAATAATATTTTGACCGTTGCTCCTACGTTTTATTTAAATTTTATTAACGATGGGCCCGACATCCGCCGCGAAGCGCGGGTGTAACATCTAGTTTAGAATCAAAGTATTAGGGGTTTTATCTTTATATCTCTCTCTTTAAAGAGCTATGATTTTATTATATTTTATAAAATTAGGAGTTAGTTACACCGTTAGTCCATGTGGTTTGTGAAAAGTAACAATTATGGGTACTAAGAGTTTCAAGTTGCAAGTATGGGTATCATACTTTCAATTTTGTAACAATTTTGGGTATTAAGACTAACTGCGTTAGTTTTTCTGTTAATTTTTGTTAAAATGACTAAAATACCCTTTAGTAAAAAATAATTATTAAACATATATATAATAAATTATATATACAAAATTATATAGGCTACACGCGTATATATTCAAAATCACGCCACCGTCGCCAGCCACCACCATCGCCAGCTAACACCATCTCCATCCAACACCACCACCACCGTCGTCCACCACTCCACTCCCTCTGTCGTCCCCTCCCTCTTCCCTGAAATCATCACCTCCATGTCCGATTCTTCATCTCCAACAACAACAACCAAATCCTCAATCGATCGGCGTCGGAGGAACCACCTTTGTTCATAAGAATCACTGAAATCAAAGTGATGACGGTGGTGAGGGAAGCGAATTTGGCGGCGTCGGGTTCTGGTGGGGCTTCCTGACTTCCGATGACGAATCTCGGTGAACCAGAAGCCGTCCACCACCACCACAAGACTAACGCCAGCCACGTGAAATCATGTCCGCCTTCCTCTCCCCTGAAATCATGGATAGCCTTCCTCTCCCTTGAAATCTCTCTGGAAAAGCGTGAATCACCGGAACCCTAGCCGGAAAAGAGAGACGAACAAAGAGCTCGATTACTGACGAACGGAGTTCAGGAAGCTAGGGTAAGATTTTTGCCGTTAAATCTCGTTTTCTGATGTCGAATTGTTGATTTCCATTCTTTTTTATCTGATTTCAATTCTCCATGTGTAAATTTGTTCTTCCAGTTGTTTATTTTTGGCTCAAAAGCTGTAGATCAATACGAATGCGTTAAGTGAAGAAATCACCTCAGTTGTCTTAGAGCTGATGAATCGGACTATTTAGAGTGTTACCACTTCGTGAAGAAATTTGCTAAATTATGTTTCAGGCATGTTTGTCAAATTAGGTTTAGTACTTTAATGGTTCAGAGTTCTGGCCGGTGGTGGTGGTGGTCGGTGGCCGGCGGTGGTGGTGAGATTGAAGGAGATTGTTTTGGTGGAGGAGGGGTAATTTTACACAAATGGTCCCTTTGGGTAATTTTGTTTATAAATGGTCCCTCACATTAAGTTACACAATTAGTCCTTTTAATGTGCTTGAACCTAACAGAAAAACTAATGTCAGTTAGTCTTACTACCCAAACTTGTTACAAAATTGAAAGCATAATACTCATACTTGCAACTTGAAACCCTTAATACCCATATCCGTTACTTTTCACAAACTACAGGGACTAACGGTGTAATCAACTCTAAAATTAGAGTTAAGATGAAAGCACACAAATCTATACTATATAATAAATAAAGGTTTTTGTATGTCCCGTGTCGCCACCATATTTAATCTCATCATTCTTTTCCCGCCTCTCTTTCTTATTAAATGCACTATATCTTTTAATAAAATACTAATTATATTAATAAAACATATTTATTTTAAATTATCCTTTATTATATAAAAAACTTTAAATCTAATTATGTAATTTTTATTTTCAATCAAACAGTAAATGAAAGTCAAATTACATTAAATAGTAATTGACGTATTTTTAAAACCCAATTATATATTATTTTTTACATATTTTGAATTTTGTTTTATATCCTTAGTATATGTATAGTAATACATTTTTACAATTGTAAAACACATAAATAAAATTTGAAAAACTTATGTATTGATATTTTTCACCCGTGTGTATTACACGGGATCTAAGCTAGTTATAATAATACAGTCAAGTTCAGATTTCTAATGACATTTCTCAATGTTTTCCTAAAATGTGTATAATAAAATAAATATAAACTAAAAGTATTTACTATTTACACAATTAATCCTAATTACGATCAACTATATTATCATGCTTTCATGTAAATTAATAAAAATAATAATAAAATTAAAATAACTTCAGATAATTATGCTAAAATTAGAGGGAATCCAAAGAGCACAAATGGACAAAACGAAGCTTACATCATTTTCTGTGTAGGGGTTCGGAGAAACAGGAATTTATAGGTGTTTTGATGTCTACATAAATCTTTTGTTACATACTTTTCTATGGAGAATGGATACCCAACAAATTTAATAAATGTTTTAATATGTATACAATTAAAAGGTTTATTTTTGTCATTACTTTTATCTTGTAATTGATTTGTTAATGATTTACCTACATATGACCCGACATATGCGAGCTTATTTCTGCTTTGAAAACCCATAAACGATAAGGTCTTAACATAATTAGAGGTACAAAATACCTCAATGCCTTTCCCTTATATTAGGTAAGGTTTGCTAGTACAATAATGCGAGGAGAACTTCTACAAGGGATTGGTAATCGGTCACCTAAGGTTATTACAATTACTCACTTAGGGGTCCGGTATATTTACATGAGTGAGATTCTCACGCCCCCTCACGCTAAGAAGGGGACGGTGTTCCACGCCCCTCTCATAGGGGGTATACTGGATACCCTTAGGACTCCCGGACAAAAGTGTCATGATGCCCATAACACTGTTTAACTAACTCGTGACTTGTTAAAAAAAACTAACTCACGACTTGTAACTTCTCCGGAAATAGCTTATTAAAAAGTCGAGCTAATTTGGCTCGTACAAAATTTCGAACCAAGGCCAGCTCGCTTGCTGGATCGCTATGAGTAAGGAAACTCGATGAAAATCACATGCAATAGTATTAGCCCAAGTGAAGCAATGATAAAGTAAGGTAATCCATCTAATGGGTGATTCTATTTCCACACATTAAGGGTGAAGAGGGTACAACCCTCACCCAAAAACTACCCTAACAAAATACCTAATGAGGATGTGCCACCTCACTTTTACCCAAATCCAACCCCAATACCCTAAAGGGTTGGGGGCACAACCCTAATACCCTAACCCTCTTCTCCACTTGATCTATCCAATCATTGTTTGCTCTCCTACCCAAGAACACGGGTACTTTTACCCGAAAATACTACCCGCACGCAGTGACGGCGACGGTGTACCCGCGTGAACCTGTGTACCTGACACCTTACCCGAGGGTGCCCTTTCACCCTAATATAACAACAATTTGCAAATGGGTGATTCTATTTCACTAATTTTTTTTCTATTTGCACCAATAATGTGACATTAATTAGTATACATTTTTTTAACTTTTTTTATAACTTTTAATATATAATGTTTTATAAAAAAACGATTATGACATTGTGATATGTTTATTTTTATCTACATTTCAATGTAAATTTTATAATAATTTTTTATATTTGACACGACTCTGTATTTTATAAAATTTACATAAATGTAGATAAAAATGAACATATCGCAATGTCACAATTGGTATTTTTATAAACATTATATATTAAAAGTTATAAAAAACTAAAATATATAATAATTAATGTCACAATGCAAATAACAAAAAAGTTAAGTGCAAATAGTATTACCCTTAGCAAACTTTGCATGTGAGTACATTTCACATGAAATTGTATAGATTTTTATGCTATACCTACAAGCATATAAAGATATAAAGATTGTTTTTCAATGTTATATTATGGCTTCTCAAAATTTTACAATATGTCCCCTCAATTTTAATTAAATATATCATTTAAACTCTAAACTTTTCCAAGTGTTTTTTTCAAATTTTTTTGGCCAACCACACGTTGACACGCGTCCTACTCATAAGCCTTTCATTTTTTTCGTTTATAACTTTCAAAATATGATATTTTATAAAATTATGAATATACCTTGCGACGTGCTTATTTTTATCTATGTTTCGACGTAAGTTTCATTCAAAACGGAGTTGCACGTAATAACGTACAAGTCATCTAAGCACTTATGTACAATTGTACGTATCATTAAAGTTGAATACATATTCGATGTCAATTTTTTCTACAGTTTGACATCCGCGCGGGGTATGTTTACATAAATGTTTTGATTTTATTTTATAAAGTTTTTGATGACGTTAATTTTATTAGTTGTACTAGTTTGCCCTAATTCCTTAATTCCATGTAAAATATTCCTCCCTTCTTTCAAGTCGCGAGTCCACCCGTAGCTGAATATAAATTATTTTTTATAAACTAAACTAAACTTTTATTAAATAATTTAAATTTTGATCAAGAAAAGGTTGGAATGAATTTTCCATTTAAACTATTTAAAGCTATATCCTAATGTAACTTTTTCCTGATTCAAATGAGACTAAAATTAACAAATGTTCAACAAATTGAGAAAACATCTTACTTGATTTACCCTTGATATAGTAACATTTCTTTATTTTAAATCCAAACATAATTGGTATTGTTAAACCCTACCTTTCTAAGATCCTTAATTTCATTAATTTAATTTTTAAAAACCTCCTAATGTAGGTTTACTCAAGATGTAACAAATCTAATTTTGGAAGGTACGTGTTATCTAGAAAGAACATAGTGTACGGTTGAATCGTTTGTGGTTTGACTCAATTTTTCTAATTTTGCTTTTTTTTTGTTTAAGCAATCATTCAACCCTAAATTGAACTAATCTCTCTTTCATACATTAACAAAAGATTCATCCATTAACAAAAGCAACTTTTTAACTTGCAAGTATACATTAAAAACGTCAAGAGTGAACAATTTGTAAAATTACGATAGTTTTTTTTACCATTAGGAATAAGAAAACCTCATTTATTTATTGTAAACAGGAGTTTCGGTAAAGGGCTCTTCAACCAGTATCCATGTTAACAAAAGCTTCTCCAGTTAGGCCCACGATAAACTCCCTATCTTTTTCGGTCGTTTTCCTGCACCTCAACAACTCGTTTAGGCGTCATATGGAGGGGATAAACCCTGTAACTACCCTCCGGCGTAAGAATCAGTTTTTCTGAATGAAAGAGATGATCTAAGTAAGGGATGACTGAAAGTATAAAGATGTAATATGAGAGTGAAGGTGCATACATGTGATTGCTTTTTAGTTTTTACCTTTCTTTATATACGGGAGGTGTGAGGGTAGCGGGGCCCACCTTTGGGTCATTTAAAAGCAAGTTTTTAACTTGCAAGTATACATTAAAAACGTCAAGAGTGAACAATTTGTATAATTACGATAGTTCTTTTTTACCATTAAGAATAAGAAAACCTCATTTATTTATTATCTTTCTTATTTTTATTTTTGTGAACTTTAAATATGATGAATGTAAAATTTTCAACTTTAAATTCACAAATTAACTAAACCAAGTTCGTATAATTCAAACGCGTTTGATAAAAATATAAATTTTAATATAAGAAAATATTTATTAAATAAAAGGACCAAGACGTAAGAATTGTATGTGAATAGAACACACTTGTCCATATTGGTTAGTTTTCAAACTATTCAAAAAATTTTAGGCATTTTATATTGAAAAAAGAAAATCGTTGTCGGGTTTATACGAACAAAATCTTTGACAAAAATTTTAAATGTTCAAAATTTATCAAATTATTATTCACTATGCTTTTTTTTGTACGTCTTGATCCTTTTAGTTTATTTATTAAATAATCCCTTATATTAAAATCTAAGAAAATAATGGTGTACCGCTGGCGCCACCACCACACCATCGTTACCCCGCCACTAGGTCTATTACTAGTAAAATTTTTTGTACGTTCTTTTAACTTCAAATAATTAATCCAAAGTAGAAAAGAAGATAAAGACAAACATAAACTGTGAAATCCTCTGACGCACCTAAAAAAAACTTGAAACACGTGTTATTATTAATTTCTTTTTAATAAAACCACTTATATTCTTTCAATATCTAAAGTTAAAACTACTAAAGCAAGTAGGGCTACTTAAAAAGCTCGTGGCTCACTCGAAAAAAACTCGGCTCAAAAGAAGCATTAGCTACCAGAAACCAGTCCAACAATTGACAGTTACAAATCTTGCGCAAAACTAAAGGTCGCAAAAATTTGGTCATTGATATAGAGACGGATTTTTGTTACCATTTGTTATATCTGTTAGTAGACTCATTTCTGTTGCAAATTTTGGGACCCTGTTCGGTAGTGAAAGGACAAAATCGATCTTACGATCGTTGTGGCGGTCGAAAATGCCCATGGGTCTAGGTATAAGACACGGTTTTACAATTGAGTATATACTAGAATTATCAGTACCCGTCCTGTTGTCATCCCTACATGATCGGCCCGCCATCGATCTTTTAATTTCACACACTTAATGACAAGATATATAAAGAAAACAACAAGCAAATAACTTGAAAATGAACTAATTTGTTAACCCAAACAATACTTGAATATTATCTTGAATCCTTACCGAAACGAATTGTCAATTTTCTTTAACTTTTAAGAAATTTTTAAGCACCTTAGTTAGTGGTGCATGAACTTTAGATGGTCTACGTGACAACGTGAAACACTGCTAAAAATATCGTACGCCTAGTCACCACTATGTTCACTGCCGTCGGCCCACCACTAACGCCACCACGAGTGGTGGTGATTACAGTAACAAAGACAAGTCTCAGCCCATTGTTATCGTTTCTGGACTTCCTTTTCAGCAGAGTGCACATGCGTGGGTGGCCAACATGTAGGCGCATACACGCGTGTGTGTCCATAAAGCCACCCTTTTGTTTTTATTTGATGAAAAAGACGTCTATTATCTCCATACCGCAACCGCCAACCACCAACTGCCACCACTTTGCACAGCAAAAACTCCAATACTCCATGATATGTCGTCGTCTGTGTCCCAAATCTTGAATCCCCCATAATCACGCTAATATTAACCACTAGTTCTTTTCTGACATTCACCCACCATTTTAAATATGGGAATTCTCGTGTGGTTTGTTTGATTAAGTCGGTTCATGCGTGTTAATGGTCTACTGGTCGGATCAATCAAATCGATTTCATGAACTAGATGAGGTAATGGACAATTTAAAAATAATATTCATATACAACAAACTTAAAGTAAAATATCATTAATAGAAAACTGGAGTATCATTGTCCGACGTAAATCCATGGTGATAATCGTTACCGACGAGAATCCATTGGTGATAGTCTGTCGGAAATTTAGGCGTGGGTACTTTGATTACCTTTCGGATTACCGATGGATTACAAACGGATTATGGACACGTCTTCTCTGGTGGTTGACAAATCCTCTCTGGTGCAACATACAAACCAGTAGACTGTTCCAGATATTGTCGACGGCATATCTCTCGGTAATCCGTCAGTAACTTATTACAATTAAAAATAAAATAAAATTATATTAGCTGGAAAGTTAATACAAAAACTGAAAATTAATACAAATTATGGAAATTAATAAAAATTACGGAAACTAATACAAAATCTAGAATTCAAAATTAAATTACAATAACTAAAAATAAACTCTAATGATGAACTTGTTTTGGGCTCGGTTTTAGTACATCGCTCGTTACGATCTTGTCTCAGGGTAGGTCTTAGCGCATCTCTCTCGTGACGAACATGTCTCATAATTTAATTTAAACATGTTTGAGGAGAAGTCAACCATCGTATTTGAACTTGGTTTTAGCACATCTTTCGTGACGATAGACTCTAGAGTATGATGTTGGGGACTCCTATAGTCAATCGGTGTCTCTGATTCCATTAGAGGCTTCGTATCGAAGAAAAACTCAATGAGAACCTTTCGGTTTTTGGTCTCTAGCCTCTTCGTATGGGTCATCAAGATTCCTTAACTAAATTGAGTACTTACCACCATCCTAGAGTTTATAAAAACGTTATAAAAATATGCAAAAGATAGTTTTAATTTGAATAATTAGATTATTAAATAATGAGGTCTAACTTAATGTAAATGAGATCCCAATCTAGGTCTTAAAATTGTGATAAATCTTTGTTTTTGTCCATGACAGAAAGCAATGTTGGCTTTCTTGTACTTGCTGGTCTGATCATAATCCAACTCAAGATACATCCTAACCATAAAGATTAACAAATCAAAACAAGTTGAATGAAAATAAATATAATGGACTTAATCAATGCACATGAAACCAAAATTTGAATTCTCACCATGATCAAAGATTTTAAAGCTTAGAAAAACATCGTAAGTATTGTGGATTAATTCAAATATAAAGAAATCAATGGTCATGAGTAAAACCATACCGGCTAAACTTGTCATATTAGAACCAATTTACACCATCAATCAATCAAACATAACAATTTACAAAAACCATACACATACACATACGTATACGCATACACATACACATACCATCATATATATGTGACAGGAACATATAGATAATAAAAATAAACCGTAAATCAAAGAAATATGATTAGATTAAAACTAAATACAATATATGTTTCCATTTAAACCGTAAATAAAAAACAATTTAATCCTAGTAGCTAAAAAAAGGTCTTAAGGTGGTGTCGGGTCTTGAGGTGATGTCAGGTCTTGGCCCTTTTTGGGCACCAGTTAAGCTATTATCACCTTAAGTCGGCTATCATGTCCTGGTCATTTTTCCACTCCATATGAACCATCTCCAACAATATTTCCAGATTGGCCATCTTATTCATAAAGATGGTTCTCAGTTCATCTGCCCATCGATCACCACGTCCGGTGGCGCTGCTGCTACCCCCTCCCCCTATAGATGTGTTATGCCCTCGACGTGTGGTGGATCAGGGATTCCTCTCGATGTCGCTAGGGCGCCTCATCGTTTGTATGAATGCTACAAAATACATATATAATGCATTATAGGTACATACATACATATTTATTGTATTACACATACATACATACATAATGTAGTAGACATACATACACACATACATACATAATGTATTACACATACACACACAAATACATACATGAAGTATTAGACATACATACATACATACATACATAATATATTACTAAATTTAAGTATTGAAACTAGATACATATACATATATATAATGTATTAGACAGCAATACACACATACATACATACATACATACATACATACATATTTATTACTCAAATCAAGTACCAAAAGTATATACACATACATACATATTATATTACTAAATTGTATTACACATACATACATGATGAATTAGACATACATACACACATACATACATACATAAACACATACATACATATTCACATACATACATATATACATACACAACCAAAGTAGCGAAAATATAAATACTTTCACAACACTAGATCCAAACTAAAGTATAATATAATACGTAGTTATTCAAGTACAAAATTCATTACAAGGTCTAGTAATTCCAAGATAACTAGTCATTTCAGCTTCTAACAAAATTCATCCCTTCAAATCTACCGTCATGCACATACTATATAAGAAGCTACTAGTCCAATTCCATCAAGTCAACTATTATTCACCTAGCTATTGGGGTTGGTGGCCCAATAATAGAGAAAAACCCTCTTAGAACACCAAGGTAACCGGTTTGAGAAGGTCTTGAGTTCAAGTCTCACTTCCATAGAATTAAATAAATTTTCCTTAAAAAAAACTATTATTCACCTGAAATGTGTGCTCAAAATATTTAAAAAGTCAGTATAAACTATGCGTTCTTAAATCTTAGTCAAGTTTTAAAGGTTGAGTTTTAATAAGAAGGTTTTTGCTAGAGAACCTTCACTATCTCATAATTACAATTGTCATCCCTCGACCATACAAAATTCCTATGATACGTCGTCATCTATCATCTATGGACCGTCTTCCTCTTTCTCTTCACCTCCACCAACAACTACTAATGACAAAATCAAATGTGAAGAGATCTAGCATATGATTTTTACATTATTCATCTCAAATGTGAAAGTAAAATAAAATAAATTAGTTAAATCTCAATAAAAAGGTCCATAAAAGTAGCAATAATAATTGAGCTCATAAAGGACAAACATGAAGAATAACATAAAAATAAGAGTAAATTACTACTTTGAGTTTATGACGTTTGTCCATTTTAACTAGTTGAGTCCCTTATGTTTCAAAACCTCGATTTACACCCATGACTTTTGATTTTTCTAACCATTTGAGTCCAAATGGCTAACTTCGTTAGATTCTCTGTTAATTTTTTTTCTAGAAAGACTAAAATGCCCTTAGCTACTCAAATGGTTACTAAAATCCTCCTTTTCTCTCTCTTATTATCTTCCACAAACACTGTTAGGGTTACGAAGTTTCGAATAAGAGGAGTCGGCTCTAATGGGCCTTTTCTTTATGATTTGGGCCTAACTTGGAGAACAAGTTAGAAACCCTAGGCTTTATCTATATATATACCCTATGTTGTAATTGTAATCTTGTGCACCAATTAATGATATAATTCTACTTGCAGCCCGTGGACGTAGGTCCCCCACTGGGATCGAACCACGTAAAATTCTTGTGTCATGTATTTTCTGTTTTATAATCGTTTGTGCATTGTGTGTTGGTTCCGCTGCGCCGCTTTGTTCATAACAAGTGGTATCAGAGCTTTTGGCTCGTTGTTACACACGGTATTGCACGAAAGAACGATTCGCAAAGGAAAACCCTAGCTGCTACAGTACCGCCGCCGGTCGTGAACAGTGATTCCGGCGTGAACAGTGTTTTCCGGTATGCGTGAACAGTGTTTTCCGGTAGTGTGAACATTGTTTTCCGCGCGTGAACAGTACCGGCAGAATTTTTTCTTTTTTTCTGCTGCTGCTGTTCCAGGGCTGATTCGCAGCCTGGTTTCTTGTTTTTGGGCCGCCGGAATTAGGGTTTAGGTTGCGCAAAAGGGGAAAGAAAACCGGGTTGTTTTGGAGGAAAACAGGTCTGTTTCGGAAGAAAACAGGGCTTTTCGGGGCTGTTTTTGGAGTGATTTTGCAATTAAAGTTCCTATTTTGGATCTCTTGGAGTTGCTGGTTTCACTCGGGTTTGCAGGTGAAGCGCTGGGTCGAGAGTATCGGGTTTTTGGGTATCGCGGGTATAAAAAGGTTTGATTGAGTACTGGATTGAAACTCTAGAAGCGGCTGATTATAGTTTTTGGTTTAAACTCTTGGATTCGTCGGGTAAAAGGTTAAAGTTTTTGTTTCAGTTCGGGTTTTTTTGACAGTTTATTATCAACCATAAATTGGGGAACCGGGTTATGTGAAATTTAGTATCGGGTTAAGATTTGTCTGCGAGGTTTATTGCAGAAGCAAATTGGTCATTTGACAATGTTCGGTAGAAGATCCGTCAAGTTTAGGCCCATGCCATTGCTGTGTTTATTTCACTGTTTCGATTTGTTTCATGTTTGCTATTTATAGCTGAAGACGGGATGGGTGTAATCGAAGTTTTGGCGGTTTGGATTTCGGTTGGTTGGTTTTGTCAAAAGAACTTGGCTGTGGTACTGCGGGATAAAACCGGTGAAAATGGACCCAACAGGTTTGGAATGTTTTGGGTTTTAAGTATTCCGGTTCTGGTGTGCTGGTGACGACATAAGTGAAAAAAGGGAAGTTAGGTGATATTTGCACGGTGGAAAGATTTTTTCGGTTATGGTTAGATGATCGGGTATACGATCACGGAATCCTTGGTACCGTTTGCTTTCATGAAAGCTCTGTTGTTGTTATAACTGTTTGCCGGTTAGTTGGTCTAGAACTGTGAAGCTATTTCTTGTTCGGTGGTGATAAGTGGTACGACATTTAGCATGGGTTGGGATAACAGGGACAGTGGGAGCTGAGCATAGTTGACTTGGTGGAGTTGCATGGAGGTGTGGGGCATTCTTTAGAGTCGATGTCAAAGATGGTAAATTTTGTTTCTAAGAATGTGTCTGGGTTGATGCATTGGGACTCAGTGAAGACTCTTGGGTTCGAGATTCTGGTATACTTCATTTCATGTTACCCACTATAGTGAAGTATTGGTGAATCTAACTAAAGACTTTGGGAAGGTACAGGTTTATGTATCGCCGGAAGAAGGGAACCAACTTCCGAGTAGTACAGTCTTGGCTCGCTGCATCGGATAGAGCTAAGTGAATTCATTTTGCAAGAGTGAATTTGAGCCACGGGGATGCCAGTTGAGTGCATTCGGAGGTTTAAACCAGGTCAGGGGTTTTGAGAACAGTGGGAGCACGAGGCGTGTTCTGGGTACAATTCAAAACACCGTTGGGTTTTGACGACCGGATTTCCGAATGGGAAATCTCTCCTGGGTTCTTGAAGGTTTTGGAGAGTGGTGTTTCCTCTGGAAGTCTTTGGAGCCGGTAGTTTGAATCAGTGGGAGCCGGTTGAGATTGAGGATGAGTCAATGGCGGGTTTTGCCATGGCTGGGTGATGACTGTTGGGTTGAGCTCGGGGGAGCTTCAACCGGCTCTTCTGGTAATTAAGAAGAGGGATGCTGTAACTAGGAGAAATAGATTGAAGTATTAACTTGTTTATGGGAACTGAAGGCTTGAAGGACTTTTGTTATTTGAAATCTTAGCTTATTCTTAGGAGCTGGAGGCTTAAGAACTTCTGATATTGAAGTTTAAGCTTGTTCTTGGAATTGGAGGCTTGGAGGATTTCTGTTTTGAAGATTACTGGAGTTACTGATTACAGGGTTTTGCTTGGATGGTTGATTGAGGATTGCTCGAGCCTCCAAGTGAGAGATTGTTAGGGTTATGGAGTCTCAAATAAGAGGAGTCAACCCTAATGGGCCTCTTCTCTATGATTTGGGCCTAACTTGGAGAACAAGTTAGAAACCCTAGGTTTTATCTATATATACCCTATGTTGTAATTGTAATCTTGCGCACCAATTAATGATATAATTCTACTTGCAGCCCGTGGACGTAGGTCTCCCACTAGGACCGAACCACGTAAAATTCTTGTGTCATGTATTTTCTGTTTTATAATCGTTTGTGCTTAGTGTGTTGGTTCCGCCGCTTTGTTCCTAATAAACACTCCATTACTACTACTAATACTCTCTCTCTCTCTCTCCTTCATAACATCACCAAAAGAACGACATGAACAACAAATCATGATAACCTAACCTAAATGCTGCAATATTTTGGTATTTGAATAACGAAAGAATTCATAATCCAACAGTTTTGAGCTTAACACCTCAATATTATGTCATTGTTCACCTTCTGTGTTGTCCTAGTTGTAATCTATCACTTTATAAAATAATTACCAAAATAAATAACACATATACAATCCAGAAACGTAAACAATACACACAAACCTGAAAGGCGCGGGTTTTGTAAAGCTTCACGAAGAAACCGATCAACGGAATTTACCAAATTTTCCAGCACACCGCCCGATGAAGACCTGTCCAGAGCGAAATAATTAGTAGCAAATTCCATAGAAGGACGCGAAGTAGTAGCTGTGGTTGAATCGGAGTTGTTGTCTCGCTTGGAAGAGAGCATCAATCTGCTCATAGTGGCGTCTAAGTCGTCGACCTCCCATGAATCTGGCGGAGCTTGTCCAAATCTGACTTTGGTTCTTGTTCTCCTTCGTTCTACACAACCAATCGACGGCGTTCGTATGACGTGGAACGCCTGGCCCCACACAAAAGTCGAATCAAGCAAGTGTGTGATTCTAATCTCCGCTTCAATTTTGTGTGATGAGGCATTGGGTGTGTCGTCAGTGGTGGGTGGTGGGCGGTGGATGGGCGGTGGGGGTGGGTCGGGGCAAGGTTTTAGAAGGGGGGAAATGCAAGCAGGTGATTGAAGCTGTAGGGGGCATTTTAGACTTTTTAAGAAAAAAATTAATAGAAAATCTAACGACGTTAACCATCTGGACTCAAATGTAGTAAAAAATAGAAAGTCATAGTGCAAAATGAGGTTTTGAAACATAAAAGACTTAATTGGTTAAAATGGACTAACGTCAGGGAGTCAAATAATAATTTACTCTAAAAATAAAATATAAATTTTGTATCAAAAGACCGTGTATTTACAGTTCATGATAGTATACAATAGTGTTTGAAATCGGCATGTCAATATTGAATCGGAATTGTTAACATTGTTGTTTCACTTTCGAGCTAATGGATTAGATAGAACTAAATGACATGTTTAGAGTAAATCCAAAAAAACTCGTGAAAAACTTAGTAAAACCGGTGTAAAACCACATACGTTTATCTTAGTAAAACCGGACTGATCGATTGATTTGGTGAACCACCAGAGTTACCGAATAGGTATCCAAAACATTGGTATATGAATACCTTTATACACTTTTATTAGTCAGAAAAAACGAACGCTATCTATATCTTTCAAAGTTATGATTCACAACTAGTAAATCAACTTTAGTTGTCGATCTTTCACTTAAATCCCTAATTTCTATTATCATTTCTCTTCAAAATTATAAAAATGTGTACAAGTTTACTTAGGAAAAATCATATTTATTAAATAAAAAAAAAGAAAAACTTATTTAATTTTGTGAAAGTGAACAAGGGATATTGGAATGAATAAAACAGAAAATAAAGTGAAGGAAATGCAGCTTTGAAAAAGTAAAAGGGCATGTTTGTGAAAAAAGAGAAAGGTGGAGGTGATCCCCAAGTGTTTGCAGTTTCCGGTGGAGCGTGCGGGTGGTAAATAAAGCCCGGTGATGTTTGATGTTTCATCTCCGATCAAAGATGAAGACAATCAATCCACTTTCTTTCTTACTTTCTTCTGTCTCATGTGAAAATTATTAAGTTTCCTTTTTTGGGATTACAATTTAAGATGGACCACATAAGTAGACCGTATTTATTGGCTGTACTCACATCGATTCTTGAACAGAGAAAATGATGTACGGTATAAAGTAGATGATTGGAGTTTATGGAAAATAAGTGTAAGCTAGCTACTCATAAAGCCATTAGATATTAACTTATTAAAAGCTTGATTCTAATCAAATTTAAATTGTGAATAAGCCCCAGATAAATTGGTTTGAGATGAGCACCTCTATGGCCTTCCAATGTGAAGGTCATGAGTTTAAGACTCACTTGATGTAATATGTTTAGGTGGCCAGAGATTTTTTTTACATTGGGTTTTCGGATAGTGGGTTTCCCCTGGAATGGTGGGCAGGCCGAGTCACCAGCGCTGTTTGCGTTCGGGGGCGTGGGTGACCTTTCGCCAATGGTTTACCTGGGTGGCCGGGCTTATAGTATTAGTTAACTGTTAAAAAACAAAAATCAAATTTAAATGAGCTTCAACCTTATACTATACTATAGCTCCTTTAATAAATTGAGCTTGAGCCCCAGCTTCACATAACGAACTTGCCCAAACTCGCGAGACTAAATAAGCTTAAACGGGTCTAATATTTATATAACTTTTATTTAAAATTATATATATAGGGTAGAGATTAAATGAAAACCAACATATTATGTGAAAACCAAAAAACCAATAAACCAATCACATAATTTATAAAGTATAATTTATATATGTGTTATATATAAGGATAGGGATCAAACGAAAACCATAACAAAGTGTTACATATAGTGTTACGTATATGTAACACTTCTCATTCCCGTATTTATGTTCAGACATATATATAAAAGATACTTAAATACCTTTTTAACAGTTAAAAGAAAAAATAAATTATGTGATTGGTTTTCTTGATTTTTACATAAGATGATGGTTTTCATTTAAACCGCACCCTATATATACATAATAATTTACTACATATAAAATGATGATAAAAGTAACATCAAACAAGCCGAGCTCATCTCTTAAATTAAACGAGCCAAGCCAGCTTAGACAAGACTCGGCTCGAGTTATTTACGCTCATAAAACGAGCTCTAAAGTTAAAAGGAATCTTGAAGGAGGGTAAATGATTCCCAAGGTACATTCAATACAAAACAAATTTTAAACAAGTATGAGAACCGTATAAGTAATTATATATAACGTATGAAATATACGTAGTGGTAGTGGGACAAATAAACAGAACGGTTAAAAAACGTCATATGTATCATTATGTGGTTATGCGCAATGTTTTTAAAATCGGACCGGACCGGCCGGTCGGACCGGCAACCGTGACCTCCACCGGTCCGGTTACATGCTCTGAGACCGTTTGCTGGTTAAACCGGGCGGTCCAAGCGATTCAGCTGTCGAACCGGGTAGTTTAATTTTTTTTATTTTTTTACTATTTTTTTAATCTTTTTTTATCATATATTCCTTCTACTTACTTCTATTTACAATTTTAACCCAATTTGGCTCTTTCCTTTTAACTTATACGCTGCCACAGGTTCTCCAAAACCCTAATCAAATTTAAAATTGAAGATTCAAAAGAATTAAAATTCCTACAGACCTACAATCCTCGTCCTTAACTCAAAATTGTTTAAATGGTTGTATATGTAGTATTTGAAATTTTTATATTTTTCTATATATTTTTATGAATATTTATATTATTTATTGCGTCATCCGGTTCTTGAATCCGGTCCGACCGGTCCGACCAGTGAACCTCTAAGACGTCCGTTTCTTTGTCCGGTCCGATTATGAAAACATTGGTTATGCGATTCCCGTTATTCTCTACTTAAAAATTTTATATTAAACTTTAATCATCATTTCAAAACTGCTTTTGTTTATATTAATGATAAATTGTGCGCCTATCTTATCACTCTATCACATGGCATCTCATTTCCACCTAGAAAATCTTAGATTGGATTGAAAAGATTAATTTATAACATTTAAAGGAACCATTAACATGTTACTACGTGACAGTCACCATCTAGTGCAAATATTTTCTTAATAAAATTATGAAATTATTAATTTTTTTATAAACACTCATTTACAATTACAAAAAGGCCATTTACTTATTATAAAAACATTTTTCGCTTCAATTGTTTATAAAAGATCATTTATATATATATATATATATATATATATATATATATATATATATATATATATATATTGCCTAATTCCTACAAAAAATTTAGGGGTTTGATGTGTAATAAGTAATAACTAATGAATACATTGAAAACCACAGGTTAAAATTCCATCAACTTTTATGGGTTTATATGGGTGTGTATTTATATTTAGAGTTAGGGTTGATTCAAGAATATGAAGATGATGGTGGTGGGAGTAATGGGGTTGGTGTTGATGGGGTTTGGTGGTTGTGTTAATGATGGTAATTGTATAGGTGGGAACAAGGTGGTGGAAAAGCGGTGGTTTTATAGGGGCGCGATTATGTACTTGCTAGAAAATAATTAATTATATATCTATATTAAAGGAAAACTGATAAGAATAGTACTTTAATCCGATTGGACAGCAGAACCACGTGACGTATGATAACTGGTCTCTTATTTTTATGAAATGGTAGCTTTTGTTTGTGTATTATTTTATTTGATTTCCTAATAAAGACAAAGGGGTGGGTTACTAGAGCTGGTTAGGCGTGCTTGCAACCCACCCTCCTCCCCCATGTTGACTCGAGTTCGAACCCTGACAGTCCCCCTCCTCCCTGATTTTTGCCAATTTTTTTTCCTTTTCCAATTTAGTTGTTTTTTTTAGCTTTTTTTCATTTAATTAGTCGTAGTCGTGCTTGAGTTAAGTTTTTATTTTAAGGTTCCGTTATACGCGTTTTGATATTTGGGATCGTGACAAATTTCCTAACGCAACGCTCGCGGGGGAGAACCCTCTAGTTTGTAATAAAAATACTCAAATAAATAGAGTGATAATAAAATAAAAAATTGTTTACGACTAAAAGAGAAATTAATAGCAGCATAAGTGCTAAAAGTTTGAAAAAAAAAATTTAACAGTAAAACAAACGGTAAAATATGGTTTTTTTATTTTTATTTTTACTTTTCAAGCAAAATAAAAACCAGTACAACAAAATAGTAAATAATATCAATGAATGATAAGACCCATAACTTTAATCAAATAATTATGTATTTTACTCTTAAAAATAGCTGTTCAAAAAAATATTTTTAAAATTATGTTTTCTTTTGGTGTTATACTTGTCGGACTGTTCGGATTTTTTTTTGTTGTATTGTCTTAGGTACCTTGAATAAGATGATATGAATAATAATTGGATTCAACTATTTATGTAACAGATCAAAAGAAAAATATACATTAATAAAAGGATACCAAATTTGTTTTCAAGATATTATTATACTAGTTTAGAACCCATGTCTACACACGTGGTGAAAAATATCAGTACATAAAAATCTTAAAATGTATATATTTTATAGGTGTAAAAATGTATTACATATACTAAGGATAGAAAACAAAATTCAAAATATGTAAAAATTAATATATAATTAAGTTTTAAAAATACGTTAATTATTATTTAATATAATTTGACTTTCATCTAGCTATTTGATTGAAAATAAAAGTTAGATAATTAGATTTCAAAGTTTCTTATAATAAGTGATAATTTAAAATAAATGTGTTTTATTAGTATAATTAGTATTTTCTTTAAAAATATATTATTATTAAAATATGAAGGTTTATTTAATAAGAGAGAGATGAGCGGAAAAAAATGATGAGAATGAATATGGAGACGATACGTGGCATGAAAAAAACCTTTATTTATTATATACTAGTTTAGATCCCGTGTATACACACGGGTGAAAAATGTCAATAAATAAATTTTTTAAATCTTTATGTGTATATTTACATTTGTAAAAATGTATCATATACTAAGGATAGAAAACAAAACTCAAAATATGCAAAAACTAATATATAATTGAGTTTCGAAATTAAATTAAATACTATTTAATGTAATTTGTTTTTCATTTACTATTTGATTGAAAATAAAAGTTAGATAATTAGATTTTCAAAGTTTCATAAGGGATAATTTAAAATAATTGTGTTTTATTAGTATAATTAATATTTTCTTTAAATATATATTGTTGTTAAAAATAGGAGGTGCATTTAATAAGAGAGAGGCGAAAAAAAATGATGAGAATTAATGTGGAGACGACATGTGGCATGGAAAAACCTTTATTTATTATATAGTATAGATATAAATATTGAACTGCTTTTGTAGTTGCTTTGGATAATGGGCCGAGTCCAATGGCCAATCGTACCCATTGGACTAATATAAGTTGGTTCGGATTTAAGCCCAACAGGCCGACAACTCTATTATCTTCTTCTGCTAAGCCCAAATTTATCCCAACCATTATATATTGGGCTTTTATACAAGTATGTAGAGGTGCACAAAAGGCGGTTTTTGAACCGAACCGGTTTCGAACCGGCCCGAACCGGTTTGGTCAACGCAAACACTAAACCGGTTTTGACCCAAACCGGTTCGGGTTAAACCGGTTTTGCAAGTATAAAATGTCGAACCTATTGAACCGGTTCAGGTCGGTTCTGGACCGGTTCGGGTTGGTGAACCGGTTTAAACCGGTTTTTTTTATAAAAATTTTTTTTTAAAATAAATTAAAAAATATTACAACATTACAATACGAGAAAAAGAAAAACATATAGTTCAACGTTTATTCATATTGTAGGGGTTCGGAAATCACAAAACATTACAATATTAAACATTACAATACGAGAAAAAAATATATATATTTTTATTTTTTGGAGTTTTTTTGTTTAATATTAGCCGTCATTCTCGGAGTTACTAGTGGATCCTCGTAGTCTATCATCTTCGGCGAGTTCTTCATTTGTAAGTGGGCTCGCCAATCCTTGGTTAACCTCAGATTCGTGTATGAGTTCTTCAACTTCAATTTCTTCTTCAAGCGAAGCCCTATCTTGTCTCCTATCAACCGCATCCAAATGGTCTTTCAAGCAAATGCACATTTCCATTGCCGCGGGAGTGAGTCTAGTTCTTCGAATAGATAAAACCCTGCCACTAAGAGAAAAAACGGATTCCGAAGCTACCGTGGAAGCTTGGACGGTTAGTAAATCACGGGCCATGGCGGAAAGGACCGGAAAAGTAGATTCGTTTCCTTTCCACCAAGCCAAAATATCAAAGTCCTCAAAAACATCCGGACTCATAAATGATAAAAAGTTTGTTCCCGTATACCTTCCGAGTTCGCTACTCGGGATGGACCCTCTAGCCCGTTTAGTAAATTCATTTCTCATTTCGTTATACAAATTTAAGTTCACATTCCTCGAGCTGCTACTTGATGCGCCCGCGCCCATTGTATCATGTGGGGTTTGTGTTGTACCATATTTATGTAAATAAATATCAAACAAATCTTGCAAACATTTGTTAAAATAAGTTTTTGTTACGGTTGAAAAATGAATATCTTCGGAATTCAAATCCAAATCGTAAGTTATTTTATCAATCAAGGTTTCAACACCGTAAACATTAATTGTAGGGTTTAATGCGGCGGCACAAGTTATAACCGGAGGCATTTCTTTAAAATATTTAACAAATTTTTCTTTCATCGGTTTTATCATTGTCGTAAAAAGAGTATTTTTATTTTCAAGTTCGGCTAATTTGTTACACATTAGAAATATTTGTTTAAGAGCCAAGGGACTTGTGGGGTAATAAACCCCGGATAAAAAAGTAGTGGCGGTTTTGAAAACTTCGAGCAATTCGGTTAAATTTTCAAGAATGTCCCAACTCGTAGATGGAAAACTTTGAATTTTACGACGCGGTTTTGAGGAAAGCATATCATGAAAAATTGATAAAGTATCTTTTTGACGTATAGCACTATGAAACATTTTATAAGTTGAATTCCATCTTGTTGGGAGGTCCCAATTGGGACCTAAGCAAATCAAACCCGTATCGTTACATAATCTAATATATTCATGGTATCTTTTTTTACTACTACTAAAAACGTCTTTAAGCATGACTCGAAATGCATTACTTATTTCAATAACGGGTTCAACCCCAAGCCCGTCTTGCACGGCTAAGTTGATGATGTGTGCAATACATCGATTATGGAAAAAAGCGCCGTTGCAAATCGGATTATATTTTAATATTAATTTTTGAACCGCATTTGTATTATTTGAGGCATTATCAAAAGATATTGAAAATAATTTATTTTGTAATTTAAAATCGGTTATCACATCATCTAAAATGTGAAATAAATTTTGACCCGTGTGCGGATATTCAAACATATCAAACGCGATTGTACGTTTCATCATTTGCCACGTATTGGGATCAACCCAATGAGCGGTAACGCAAATATATGAGTCGGGAATACCATGTGGAGCCGACCAAACGTCGGTGGTTAAGTTCACACCGGTTTCCAATTTTTCAAAACCTAAAATTAATTCTTTTTTTGCTTTTTTCCACATTTTTAGACAATCACGTCTAAGAGTACTACGACTTACTTGATGATAACGTGGTTGAAGAGCTTCTTGAATCATCCTCGTCGTGAGCGGGTTGTCGAAATGGTTGAACGGCAAACCTCTTTGAATAACTAATTTCGCCATTCTATCTCGAACAATATTTGGATCGAAGTTCCAAATTCCACCCTCGCTTGTCATAGATGCTTGACCCTCACCTGGAATATTCTTCAAACTCTGACACGATTTTTCCAGATGAGTTTTTAGAGTAGAATTTGATTCCTTTTTAAAAAAACCACCACATTTTTTGCAACGAGCACGTTCCAACCCGTTAGACAACTCACATAGATCGTAGTTTGACCAAATTGCGGGGTTCCTCGTTGTTGGTATTATTTTCACAACGCTAACTTCGTTAGAGGAAACACCATAACTTGAAGAACCTGCCATTGCGTTTTTTGAAATTTTTTGAGCGTTTTTTGAGCGTTTGAGAAGTGTGATTTAACCAAAACACCCACTACCTATTTATAATGTGTTTGGGGGTTAAAATGGGTCAAAAAACGGTCAAAAAACGGTCAAAAATTGGTCCCAACGGCTATTTTTTTTTTTTACCGTTAAACCGGTTCAAACCGGTTTACCAAACCGGTTTCTCAAACCGGTTCACAAAAAACCGGTTTTAAACCGCTCGTCGCACAAATAGGTTAAACCGGTTGTAAACTGGCGGTTCGTATCGGTTTGAAACCGGTTCACACAAAACCGGTTATGGGGCGGTTCGGGTTCCGGTTCGGAACCGGTTTGGATTTCCAAACCGGTTTTTTTGTGCACCTCTACAAGTATGTAGAGTTTTGGATTATTTCGATTCCACATCTTAGATTTTATAATAATCAGATTTTGACATCCTTACGTAAATAAAAATAGATTTTATTTATGTTTATAAAAGTTTTAATCTATTACTGTTTCCCTTTTTTTATTCAAATGATAGAAATCAATAAAGTTTTCCATTCAAATAAGTTTTAAAAATAAGAGTGTTATATAATAAAAGTGTAAAACTCACTCAATCCCGATCACAATGCTCGTAAACTAGGTAGGTCGTTACATTCTTCCCGGTTTAACTCTATTGCGTCCTCGACATGGCATTCTAATAATATCTCTAGATATCCATTCTAAACTTCTAAAGTGTTCGACTTCCCATCTTACTTTATTGTGGTCTAAGTTTTTCCTGATCATCAAGTACTCATTATAGCACTCCATATCGTTTAATTGGCCCGTTTATATCTCTTCAACCTCTCAGTTGGAGGACATATCATTGTTCTTCGTTCCCTGTGGGACACATGAAAGTTTAATTTCAACTTGGGTGGTAGTTGAAGTCGGTAAGATACACTTCTAAAACACCTTATTATCAACAAGTCCTCATACCTCTGAATCAATCCATATCACTTGGTCCTTGACCAGGAACTCAACATGTCTTATCTTTTTGTCTATCTATTTTTTCATCTTCTTGTCTCCTAGTCCGACGAAACATAGGGGTGTAAGTAATATAAAATACTTGTGTGCTACTCGAGATCGACTCGTTAAAAACTTAAATCGAATCGAACTTAAACGCGCTTGATCCAACTTCAAGTCTAGATTGGAACTCATTTATCTAGCGAGCTTGAGCCCTGGCTTCATATGTTGTCGAACCTGATTAGGTTCACATGCTTTAATGAGCTTGTTAGTTATATAAATATCATATTATGAAACGTATCACATATAATTAAGAAGAAAAAAACCTTAATAATATAATATATAACAAATAATTGGATAACGTAAATAAAAATAACTAAATAATAAACAAGTAAGAACTCGAGTCTGTAAAAGAGTAACGATGACAACTTCAATTCTAGACACAAAACTCAAAACAAATCGATATTAAACAAATCAAGCTAGAATTTTACACCTTGAAAAGCCCAAACGGAATTAACTTTCTCGTGCCACTCTTTATCACGGCAAATCTATACTATATGATAAATAAAGGTTTTTCATGCCATGTGTCGTCTCCATATTCATTCTCATCATTTTTTTCCCCTCATCTCTCTCTTATTAAATAAACCTTCATATTTTAATAATAATATATTTTTAAAGAAAATACTAATTATACTAATAAAATACATTTATTTTAAATTATCTCTTATTATAAAACTTTGAAATCTAATTATCTAACTTTTATTTTTCAATCAAATAGTAAATGAAAGTCAAATTACATTAAATAGTAATTAACGTATTTTCGAAACCCAATTATATATTAATTTTTACGTATTTTGAATTTTTTTTCTCTATCTTTAGTATATGTAATACATTTTTATACCTGTAAAATATATACATAAAGATTTAAGAATTTTATGCATTGATATTTTTCAATCCATGTGTATTACACGGCTTCTAAGCTAGTAATCTTATATAGTTATATGTTATTATATTGTATTTATTGAGTATTATATATCTATTCTTTTTTTTCAAACAAATCATTATTGAGATTGAGCACTAAACCTATGCTACTACTAGCATTAATACTTACAAATTTATGGCAATAATATATATTCATATTCAACGGCTGCTAATTGCAAATAGTATATATAAACAAACCTATTTTTGGCTCTATTCAACTTTATTTCTTATGTGAAATAATAAATATGAAATATACTCGTAAATCGAGACAAAAAATAACTCCCACCAACATGGGAGTTCCAATTAAGGCCTTCGTAATGGGTTTATAGTTTTTTTTAACGGTCAACAAATATTATGAGTCCGGTTACCCGGGTAAACATATTGGCAAAAGGTCATTCACGTCCGCGAACGCAGACAACGCTGGTGACTCGAACACAGACAACGCTGGTGACCCGAACACCATTCTAGGGGAAACCCACCACCCAAAGGCCCACTGTGGAAAAACCTTTAGCCCACCTGAGCATATTACACCAAGTGAGACTTGAACCAATGACCTTCACATTGGAAGACCATGGGGGTGTCTTCTCTCAAACCAATTGATCTGGGGCTCATTGACGTATTGGGTCTATAGTGATAGATATAGAAATAATGAAATTATTTAGCATGTAACCTCCAAGTTGGATTTGTGCATACTGTAGAAGTAGGGAGAACGATTCGTCTGTCAGATACCAGCCGGATGATGCTTGGCAATTCAAAACAGTCTTTCTCTTACTCCTATACACTGAAACAAACCATTAACCTCGTCACAGGAGATGAGAAGCCTCTATGACTAATATAATAATAACCGGAAAATTCGAAAATTTAATTCCAAAATATTATATATATATATATATATATTTGTGTTAAACTAATTAATTAAACTCAATTAATTTGATTTATTTAATTTAAAAATAAATATAAATAAATTTTGGTTTATAAGGAGTTTTAAACCCCATATAAGCCTTGAACCCATTTAATTGCAAAAACAACCCTCCCCCCCCCCCCCCCTCCGGTTTTTGAGCCCTATAACAACCAAGAACCAATTTTGACACTTAAAAGTAAAAGCGGCGTCAAGATCCCTCCAATCCTCCTAAATCTGCACTCCAAATCCTCTCAAATTGATTCCAAACCAATCATGATCATTTGGAATTAAGGAAACAACCGACTGATTGGAAAATCATTGATGAAATCAAGTGATTGAAACCGTATTTGGAATTATATGGAATGTCTTTAGAACACAAGAATTCTTCCTAAATTCGTCCAAAAGCCTCTAGGGATATTATGATACAACTCTTAGGGTTTAGGGTTGGTATTTATAGTAAAAAACCAACCTAACCCGCAAAATCCTCGAATCCAGCGTAGCCTACGCCCTCAATTGTCATCCTACGCCAAGTCACCTATGCAAAGTTGACAAAACGCCAACTTCCTTACGCTGAATAGAACCAGCGTAAGCTATGCTGATATGGGCGTAGCCTACGCCACGTGTGAAACTTGGTTGCTTCTTCCTTTTTCTCTCCTATCTTCCATATACTTTCTTGTACCATCCTTCTAACTTCACATAATGCTTCAATCACTCTCTAACATGCTCCAAAACATGTAATTATGCTCCATACGCGTGCAATTCATAAACACACACAAAGTTATTGTGTTCCACATGATTAAACAACTAAGAATGAGATATTAAACACAATAACACACAGCTTTTTACCCACACATCAATTGTTCACGCAAGGTTAAGACAATCAGGGAGAACGAAAACTCGAAATAACATGAACATGAATCGGATAGAGATTAAAATCTTGTCAATCTGAAGAAAAGTTAATGAATTAGCTATAGATCATAATTATGTCACAGAGTTAGGTTATAGTAAGAAAGGTTTTAAAAATAAGAAGGGTAAGAAGTATTCTAAGCTTGACATGTGTCATTTTATTGTTTTTAAAGGGAGCGCATAATGGTTAATGTGTAATATACCAGGTCAATGTGTAATATACCAGGTCAATGTGTAATACACCAGGTCAATGTGTAATACAAGGTCTGATATTACACAATGATCAGACCTGATATTACACAATGAAGTGATATTACACAATGAGCATATTACACAATGATCTGGCATATTTGAGTGAATTACACAATAATGAGCGAATTACACAATATGCTGGAAAACGTAAAACACAATGATGAAAAATATTTGACACAATGAACTTGTATTACACAATGACCTAACTAATTACACAATGAACTTGTATTACACAATGACTTGACTAATTACACAATGAACTTGTATTACACAATAACCAGACGTGGTATTACACAATGAACTTGTATTACATATTGAACTTGTATTACACAATGAACTTGTATTACACATTGACCTAACTAATTACACAATGAGCTGAAAAACGTAAAAAAAAATTCGTTTTTGTTTATAACGACACTATACTCGTTTTAAAGATAAAAAAACGCTCGTTTTTATGGTGTAATTTTTTTGAAAAAATAATGTCGTATGTAAAAGTTATGAACGTTTAAAAATAAGGGGGAACTTGATAAAAAGTCAACAAAAGTGGCAAAGACTAAAATACCATTCCAACAACTTTTTCTTCTACAATTTAATCTCAACCATTAAATATTTTCTACAATTTAATCTAATGACCATAAATCCTTTTCACATTTCTTACAATTAAAATCCTTTTTACCTGAACCTAATCCTTATTCACAAAATATGCAACTATTATAGATCATTTTAAATTTACTTATATTTTTCTGATGCAATAGTTAGCATATTCATACTTTGACCAATTAGACAGAAGGAAATTAGCCGGGAAATGGCCAAATTTTAAAAGCACATAACTTGCGGTTAGGTTGGAGTTACATGACCCATAGGTAATATACTAATATGTGAAAATGTCTCAACGGCCCCTATCATTTGACAAATGGCGATAAGCGGTTTGCCCCAACCCCAAACCGAATTCCATCATCTGAATACCCAATTTTGAAGTCAACTGTATTCCTTTAAAATTTAGCAGTTTTGATTTATATCATTTTCATTGTAAAAATGTGTGAATATTTGATTTGAATAATTTACGCTGCTAATTTGATTCGTAGATAGTCAATTTAGTTTTCAAAATTTGCCTCGACATTGTCACATATAAATTAAGGATACGAAAAGGTTCGGTTCTTGTTGGATATATGGATCGACAACTGGCCCCTATACTTAGAATTCTCACATCTGTTTCAATTGGAGATATCAAAAGGATGCATGGTAAATGATAGTTTTATAAAAAAAATGGGCAAACTTACTATTGGCTTTGGAGGTGGGCTAGGCCAATAACACATGAGGTAGAAAAAAAGGAGTTGGAAGAATGCTTGAACCTGCTCAAAAATTTCAAAAAGGTGAATATGAAGGATAAATGGGGGGTGTGCGTTGGGCAAGGATGCAAATTTTCTGTCAGTTTCGTTCGGCAAGTTTTTGATAAAATTTTGTCTTCTCAACCTCCCAATTTTGTTTTAAATTGGAACTCTTGATACCAAAGAAAGTGCTCACTTTTTCATGGCGGGCCGAGATGGAAAGGGTACCCTCTCTCACAGCACTAGCTAAACGGGGCACCCCGGTTAGCTCAGATAGATGCATTATTTGTCACGCTGTTGAGGAAACCGCAGAGCATCTACTGATCTCATGTCCTATTGCGTCTGCCATTTGGGCAAACATAAGTACGTGGTGTAACATCCCAAAAATTTTCGCATTCTCGATTAAAGATTTATTAGAGATTCACAATTCTATATCAGGGTATAAACTCAAGAAGAAGTTAGTTCATGGAGTAATTCTCAGATCATGTTGGAGTATTTGGAGGGCTAGAAACGATAAAGTGCACAATTCAAAGCCCATTTTGGTACACAACATAATCGAGGTAAAAGCACTTTATCATTCTTATGGATGAAGAACCGTTCAAAGATCAATTCCATACAATGGAGGCATTGGCAGATTTTTAATTTCGATCACATTGTATAGTTGATTTCTTTTGGTTGGTTTGCATTTTCTAGTTCCTTGCTTGTTTTTATTTTTAATAAAATCCTTGCCGTTCAAAGAAAAAAAAAGTAATAGTTCCTGTATTCAATATTATTATCAAATTTCTCTCTAACTTGTTTATGTATGTACTTTCGCTTTGATTTAAATTTAAAAGTTCTTTTAACTTTAAGAGTTCTAAGACGGCCCACATCGCTACCTCATTCCACCACCCGTGAGTCCACGTGGCCCGCCCGTCCCAAGGGCACCCGTTGAGGGCTTATCGCCCGTGACCAGCCTCCTGCCCCCAAGGGCATCGTATGTTTGAAGTTCGTGGGCCCCACTAGGTTAAAAATAAAGTTTGAAAATAAATTTTAGTTTAAAAAAAATTAGTTTAAAAATATTTTTTTTCTAACGGTAATATTAATTAAAAATAATATTATATTTTTTTGTAACGGTTAGTTTTATGTTTTGTCTTTATCTTAACGGCTAGTTTTTCATATCTAACTATAAATACCACTATAAACCTCAACCAAATTTACACCCAACTTTCACATCATACATTTCCTACATTCAATCCATATAATTCAAAATGACCTCTCATGATGAGCAAATGCCGGTAAACATTCCGCAAATGCTCACACAACAATTTCAAAGTATTATTTCCGATAATGTGGAAGATCTCGCCATGCAATTATTTGAGCTTGACCCTTTTGAAGAGCCGAGTTCATCCCAACGAAATAAGAAACACAAAGAAATAGATAGAAGCCGTAAGGAAGCTGACGCACGCTAGTGGAATGATTACTTTGCTCCAAGCCCGGTGTATGATGAGACTTTCTTTAGACGATGGTTCAGGATGAGTTTCACGTATGAACCGGAAAATAATTTAAAAATGAAGTTGTTCAAAAAATGTCAAGAGTCCGCAAGAAAAGATGTGGAGAGAGCCTTCAGTGTCCTTCGAGCTTGGGGGAATTATACAAGGTTCAGCAAGATCTTTCTACCTTACCGGTGTTTGGTGATATAATGCATACATTTATTATACTAAATATTATGCTTGTAGAGGATGAAGGTGCGACCATAACTATTTGGTCACGTGAAGTGCACGAACCCGATTACCAAGCTATAATAATGGAGCACCGTCACAATTTCAAACACATCTATAGAGGTTCAGAAACTTACGTAGTCAAGAGACTCACCGGGCACTACAAAGTGATCTAGTAGAACATATTTGTACGAAAAGTGAGTAGTTTATTTATGTTTTCTATTTATTAACTTTGTATTATCGTTTGATTTTATTGTTTTAGGTGGTTGTTTTTATTTAATTTAATGCAATTTTACTTTTTGTTTAATTATTTAGTTATTTAATTATTATTTATTATTTTAAATTATTTCATAACTAATAATGATATAAATAATTAAATGAAAAAAAAAATGATGTGAAAATAATGAAGTTTGTAGAAATGATGAGTATGATATTGCTAAGGTAAAATAAGTTTGTGAGAATGATGTGTGAAAAGCTGATATGACATGCTGACTAAGACTGCTCAGCATGTAAGAAGGATGACTTAGCGTTCAGTCTAATAAATATATACTTTTCTAAGAAATTAACAGAGCCTACCCTACTCTATACATATCTCATTCATCCAGAAAAAAAAAAACATTTTTCTCGTTGTAGCAAAAAATAGCACACCCTTAAATTGGTTGATATGGACCTCATTATCACTTTACGAAAGAAAATATCTAAGATATCTATAAATTCAATAAACTTTTAAATTAAAATCATAATCATAGTCTTTCATAAAATACGGTAAAATAATTTATGATTAATATAATAAAAACTACACAATTTTGGAATATAAAAGTCCTTACATATATAAAAGAAAAATACGAAAAAATCCCTTAACCCAATTTTACTATATTAAGTTTCTTACACATGTCTAATATATTTACATGTTAAAAGTAGTTAAACTAGTGACTCGTTACTCCTTAAGTTGGTCAAAATAAGATTATATAACTTTTTTTTTATAAAAAAGTTAAATGTCACTAAATGAAGGTCATTATTTTAAATATTTTTCACAATTATAGTGTAAGGACTTTAATACATCAAAATTGGGTTATAATAATTTTTTCATGTTTTTTCTGGCATGTGCTAGGACTTATAATTTCGAAACTACGTTGACAAGCTTTTTCATGAAAAATAAAAAATATGTTATTTGATATGATATTAACCTAGAATATAATAATAATTTTAAAATTTATTACTAAAAAAAGGTTCTCGTTCAATAACACATAATTACTTAATTCTAAGGGTGTAAATGAGTCGAATCGAGCCGAGCACGAGCTCGGCTCGTTTAATTTGTAGAGATCGAGCTCGGTTTGTTTCGAGCTTTATTTCTAAAGCTCGGCTCGTTTATTATTTATTAATATATATATATAATTATTTTTATATATTTTTTATTATAATTTTTATATATAACATAATAGACATTGTTAAGTTATTTTTATTATAATTATATAAGTAATAGGCCCGTTTAGGCTCCCGAACTAGTTTGAGGTCGATAAATGAAGCTGAAGGTTCGGGCTCGTTACTAAACAAGCTTATTTTTAGGTCCGGGCTCGTTTAAACTCTACTCAAATCGAGCTGTTAATGAGTCGATATCGAGTAGCTAGCGAGCCGGCTTAACTTGTTTACATCCATACCTAATTCTATAATAAAGCAAGCATAACATAATTAGATGATAAAGTAATGCTGCATCTATGGTTTTATTCCATTGCCATTTGAGAAATCGTTGATTCTGTTCTCCATTTGCTAAACCCTTAAATCCCTTAATCATTGAGTAACACCTACTCCACCCCACCCCACCCCACCCCACCCCCCATTAAAAATAACCAGTCCTACAAATGCAGTATCCATTCATCCTCTGTTCATCCCCTTCCGCCTCTATTAACACTCCACGTTCTTCACTTGATTCACTGATTAGAAATTTGATTTTGATTTCGAGTTCAGAAACAAAACTGTAACAGATCTATTGAAGCTGCTATTTGAATCAGTCTGAAAATGTCTTTCAGATTTTTCTTCCTTTTTCGTAGCAGATCCAAGCTTCAAGACGGAGAGTGGGAGAAAGAGAGATAATCGGTAACAATCTTCGTCTCCTTTCAACTAAAATTACCAAATCGAACGAAAATTGCCGTTGAAGTTCGTCTGATTCTGTGCTGGTAATTTAATTTCGTTTCTGTTTATATAATTATATCATTATATGATACTGATTTTGAAACGAATCACCGAGTAAACATGTTGTTTTCGTTTGCATAGATGTCTACTACCGTGATTAGCGATGCGATGGTGATGCCGGCGGCGGCGACGACGAAATTAATAACCGAGACGACGGAAGTAGAATCCGCGAAGTGCGATTGCTGCGGATTGACGGAAGAGTGCACGCCGGAGTACATCGAACGGATTCGCGAACGGTATCAAGGAAAATGGATCTGCGGATTATGCGGAGAGGCGGTGAAAGACGAGATCGTGAGGAGCAAAAGGCTGATAAGCACGGAAGAAGCTATGGCGCGCCACGTGTCGTTCTGTAGAACGTCGATCTCTTCAGGTCCGCCGGCGGATCCGACGGTTCATCTTATTGCCGCCATGAGGCAAATTCTCCGGAGGAGTTTAGATTCGCCGGCCTCCGTGAGATCGGTGCCGTGTAGTCCGACGACGAAGATCTCCGATGGTACCGGACTTACTCGATCGGAGAGTTGTATTCCTAATCTTACACTTGTCGTTGATTCGGAAGACGACGGCGAACGATCAACCAGATGAAATACATTCAACGCCGATCAAAATATATAAATCGATCACTTCTCTGATTTTCTAAATAACATATTGATAGTATCAAAGTTAAATGCATGTTTCATGGTTGTTACGGATTTACATCATGTGGTGTGAGAATTCTACAAAACTAGGATCTTGAATTTATGTAAAGAAGATATTGAAACACATGATAATTAGTTGCGTCACGTATAACAGTCCTGTGAGCTCAAAATTATTTTTGTCGCTTCTTTTTTTCTCGTTACTGACTATTTAATATTCTTTTTGTTAATTCTTAAATCTTAATTACTAACTACTTAATATTTCATTTATTCAACCCGTGTAAAATACAGGTTTGTGACTGGTAGAATCATATTTTATTATATAGCTAGTTTTATTTATATGTGATATAGTCTACATATGAAAAACTAATGTTAAGTTCTTTTATACGGAAATATTATATAAAAATTTATTAATTTGACATGTATTATCAAATTTTGGAAGATGAAAATTAATATTCTAGAATTAAAATTTAATGAATATGTGAATTAATGTTTTTATAATATAAATAAAATCAATCGAATCAGGAAAATTCACGAAATTGATGGATTAGCAATTATATCAATTAAAACAATATTATGATGCATGATGGGTATTAGTCCGGATACAACCAATATAAGACGCAAGAGAGTTAAGAACACAAATGTTCCCAAAGTTCAACATAAGCCGCGGCTCAATCCACCCGCGGCCAATCACGGCTACCTCCAGTCCCGGCCAAGCCAGTCAAGGCCACGCCAGTCCCGGCCACCTCCAGCCCCGGCCACCTCCAGCCCCGGCCTTCTCCAGTCCCAGCCTCCTCCACGCCCGGCCTCTAGCCCCATCCAGTCGTGGCTTGGGCGGTACACTAAGCCAGCCGCAGCTCACACCTAAGGAGAACTCCGGATGCTCGTTGGTCCTGATAAAGAATACGTTAAACTCTCTCCTTCATCGACACAACACTTAGAAAAATATCCAAGAAAATACCAAAGGCAAACACTAAGGTAAAAGACATGTAATATATACGGAAAGAGTCACATTAGCCACTAGAGAATATCGCCAGGCAAGTAATAAAACAAGATGGTAAGAGCCAAAATCCTTACTTGGTTCCCTGACTGACATCTGGTCAAGTACATGAGCGGTGTATCAGAGACATGGCTTAACTATGAAGACAAATATCATTAATAGGGCCTGGACCCTTTAACTGACATCTGGTCAAGTACACCTAGAGTATCAGGGACACAAGTCAACTATGGAGACAAATAGCATTAATAGGACCTGGACCTTCTCAACGCGAAAATGATATAACAGTTTAAATAAGCATGGTCAGGTGGGGATTGTTGACTACAGGTTACCTGGAATAGGGCCTTAGTACAAACATCCCAGCCATGAGAACCTTATAAATAGCTTCCTTAGGTTCAAAGGTAAGGCATCACATTCTCTTACTCTCACTCACTACCTCAATATAATTCCCTTAATTTTTCCTACAAATACTGATTCTCACACCGGAGGGTGGTCACGGGAAGAAATCCCTTCTGTCCGTGGCGAGACTCACAGTGTTTACCTGTTTTGCAGATCCGTTTCCAAGCCCAAGCCCAGAACAAGCAACTGGAACTTCTCACAGTCCAAGCTTTCCCTCCATCTTGCACTGCTTCAGGACCTAAGCCCCTAGCTGATAAGTCTTGTAGCAACAATGCACATTGACTACAAAGATTTAATCTTAAAATTTGCATCAAAGAATGCTAAAAAAAGATTACAATTTTATATAAACATTGTTGTTATAACAGGATTGGATCAATTGGTAGGACTAGAAAACGCCTACACAACCTGTTCTGTAACACATGCCACAAAAATATCCAAGAAATGCTAAGGTTTTGAACCTCAAGGACTTATTGTATTTTAAATACCAAAAGTTCAAGGTTTAAAATAAAAAATTATGATTTGACCTCTAAGGTCAACCCTAACGGTCTGCTACGGGTGGATGTCTGGTGGAGGTCCACCAGACTTGGTCCTTTACACTAATCAAACAGGTGGCAGACCGCCACCATACATGGTAACAGTCCACTACTTGTTCACTAAGGGAACACTCCGCGTGTGACATGTGTCCAGTTACTAAAGGGCAATTATTTTGACGCGTGTATATGTGGCGGATCGCCACGCCAGGTGGTAACGGTCCGTCAGCCGCAAAACCCTAAGAATCTGCCACATAGCTTGGTGGCGGACCGCTACGCCCTTGGGTAACGGTCCGCTAGTCGCAAAACTATGAACAGTCCAATCAGGAAACGACATTTAGGGATGACGCAATCCTGGGCGATGGTGAACCTTCACCCGCCTGTGTAGCGGTCCACTACGGGGCCAGATTGCACCCTATAAATAGCAGATCGATTTCAGCTCATTCTCACAACTCAAAATCGATTTCCACTTCTAAAACTTGTTCCAGAGCACCCTTAGCTCGTTCCTGACGATCCCGGTTTGATCTTCGCTCTCTTAGATGTCTCGCATTAAGAGAAAACGCTCGTAGAAGCGGAGATAGGAAGCTAGGATTTGACTTCCAAGCTTAGAGACTGATGTGTTATGTTTGATAAATATTATATAATAATATTTAGATATTTTGGTTTCACAAGATCATGTTTTAAATTTATAAAATGATAAATACTCAAATTTAAAACACACACAATAGGCAAGTGTACCTATCGCAGCGTAATATAGTTTAGGTAAGAACCAAGTAGGTAAGAACCAATGGACACGGTCGAGTTCCAATACTCAACTTTTGTTATCGTTTAGCCGGTTTAATTAGTGAGTGGGTTTTGTGTGCTTATGAAGTTGAAAAGTAAATGACAGAAAAGTAAATGACGGTAAAGTAAATAATAGAAAAGTAAAAATGTGCGTGATGTGTGTAACAGGAATGTAAATAACATAATACTAAATAGCAGGAAAGTAAATATCTCGGAAATGATCAGGTCACGAAGAGTATTGCTTTAGGCTTCGAATCCGCTTGATATATGATAATGTTAAGTTGATTAATCCAGTGGTACGATTAATACAGATGTGTGACCCGGGTCACCGCTAGAGCCTCGTCCTCATGACATTTGGTTCACGAATTATAATCTTTAATGATAAAATTGTAGGACTCCCAGCTAGGGACATCGTTACCCTCAACTCTTTGGTGTTATCTCCGAGTTGGTTTAGGACATCAAACTTAAGTGGTTAGTCATTATTATTAAAAGAGTGATTAGACTTTGTTCACCGGGAAGCGGTGTAACAATGGGACCATGTATAAAGACGTACCATTCCCAACATGAGTTAACCAATTCTTGGTCTCTTAACAAGTTCATATAAAGACGTACGACCTTATTAATATTAACCAAGCCTTGGCTTATCAAGATCCACTTGTATAAAGACGTACAAGCATCAAGATAAGTTTGATTAAAAAGGTTTTACGGTCTTACGCTTTAAAATCAAGAACACTCACAAGTGTAAAGACAAGTTTAGATAATAATAAAAAGCTCGCCAAGAAGGTGGTTTTAAGAACGAATAATTAAAGACATAAACATACCACTAGATTAATACGTTAAACATTAACATACACCAAACTTCATCTTCACCCTAGCAATACGAAGAGTTTAGCCACGAATAACCATACTAACTAGTGTAACGCTGAGTTTCGTAGGCTCTCCTATTACGGACAAAGGGGAGGAGCCTCTCTACTCTAAACTACATAAACGGACTCTCTTGAGCTCTGGTAATGTGTATTGAGGTGTGTGGAATGAAGAACTCAAGCCTCATATTTATAGGCCTCAAAATGAGCAATACACGACCATGCATGGGATTGCACTGGTGTGCAAACACCTCGGGAATCAAACAGGGTACACATGACAGTGTACTGGGCCTTGGGGAGCAAGGTAGGGCAATGCACGCCCGTGCATTGGGATACATGGCCGTGCATCCCTCCCCTGCTGCCCAGTTTTGTCTTTTAGATGCTTGTTGACTATTGTTGACTTCTTGGGGGTTAAAGCTAGGGAATGATCCTTCTATAAGCTTGATTTCTTGATGTTTTTGATAGGATTTAGCTTTGTTTATATTTGAGACACCGAATGACCTGCAATTACGAAATAAAAACGTTTTAAGTATCAATTGCAAGGTTATTAATCAATTAGTACCATAATATGGGGATTATTATGCATGCAAAATATGTATAATTTAGAGCATATCAGAGGCTCATCCTAAAGTTATGTTACTCCTACTTTATTAAGGTGAATACTTTATCTACTTTTAAAATCTTATGTCAAACATTTACGTTTACGAAAATGGCCAAATAAGTGTTAAAAGAATAATGCATAACGTTCTTCTACGAGCTAGCATTCAGGCCATATGTATATGTAAAACTTGCGAGGGATACACGGGTCTCAGGTGAAAGTCCTGGATCGCGGCTGGTACTTTCCTTATAACAATTTCGGAGGCGAAGACATGGCCATTGTTATAATACATGATACCAGTATCTACAGTGGTGCATACCGTCAGGAGAAAAGGGCCTGCTGAATGTGTGGACTGAACATATATATTATGATTATGAATTTAATAACTGTTTGTGGCAAACAATTTACTTTCAAAATAGTTATATTCACCGGTGTTCGCGCTGACGTTTCATTTTCAAAATATTTTCAGGTAATCAATAAAATGTGATGAGAATGAATGATTAAGGGCAGACTTGGTCTGGCCCATGATGATGAAAATGTACAAGATAAGTTGCATGTTGGATTCTCAGGTCTCATGCACAGGAAAATCCTAAACAAAGAAAAAAGGAGTTGGGCCAAGAAACTGATCAACCTTGGATAGTACTATCTCCTAGTGGCTTATAAACTTGTCTGAAGACAAGTGTTGTAATTGATTTCAAACAATGTTTGTAATCTAAATGAAATGAGTATTTAAATCCCATTATTTATAAATACGAGACTTTTGTTTTTCAACTGGGTCTTGGTATTTACAAAAGCAACCCTAGAGGTTGAGAATTATGATGAAACGATCCATGTAAAAGTCTTGCGCTATGTTTTATAAAAATTCTGAAATCAAAACAGGTATCAATCATGCTCACACATGTCCAGGGGGTGCCTGAGGCGGGGTGTGGCATGTTCGATTGAATACTTTTGAATCGCCAAGGTCGTCCGGTTATAACGCCGATCAGTTGAATTGACGTGGTTCGACAAATTAAAAAAAATCTTAGTGATTCATTTACTATTTGGATTAGGGGTGTTCAATGGTTCGGTTTTTAGTTTGTTCGATTTTTATTTTTTTTTGCTTATTCGTTAACCGAACCGTATTGAAAATTTGTCTAACTGAACATAATAAACCGAGTTAAAAAAATGTATAAACCGAATTCAACATATATAGTTATCACTAATTCGGTTAACCGAATAAATTGAATTCAACAAAATATATATCCATTAACCAACCTCGAATCTCAATTAAAACCAAACATGGCAAGATGTCATCTTAATCCGAATGTTAACAAATATGATTCTTTTTTACACTACTAATATTGTAATATTAAAAGCATCTCCCATCACTTTGATACTATTTGGAATACGTCCAAAGTCAATAATAGGGACTTAAAATTGGAAAGTTGGAAAATTGTTGTGTTTATAGATGGATATATATTTGTTTGTATATATGTACAAGAAAACCAAATCACATGGCATCACCTACAAAAACAGATTGACAATGTATTAATAACTAATTGATATTATTTTAATTATTTTTGTTTTTTATATAAAAATATATTCTATAATATTTTAGAAATGATTGGAAAATAAGTAGGTAGGATGGTGCATGATTAGAGTCCAAATTTTACTAGATTAGGTAAACCCCCTCCCCAATAATTGAGGTTTATGTTCTAGAAATATGTCATTAATTTTCTCTATGTGACACGTTAGTGGGTCACCCAACCTCAATATTCACACTATTATTTTTAATTTTTAAGTTTTAATATTTATCTTAATCATAATCGAAAATTCATGTTATTAAAAATGTAAAACTAATCAGTTCCGTTGATTTTGTTCGTTTTGGTTATTAGTTAAATAGGGAGTGATAAAACTACATATTATGCGAAAACCGTGAAAACCACCAAGAGTCAATCAAATAATTTGTAGATTTTTTTTATTTTTTTAGTTTATTTCTAAGGGTATTAATACAATAGTACACATTTTACTAAAAAATCATTTTACGTATTGTATTTTACGTATACGTGACTGTAATTTTTTTGTTTTCTATTTACGTATACGTAACCCAATATTTAAAATGATTTTTTTTAATAAAAATGTATAATATTGCATTGATCCTCTTATAAATAAAATAAAAATAATTATTATATGATTGGTTATAATTAGTTTTCTTAGTGGTTTTCACATAACTAGTAGTTTTCTTAATGAACACTCCCCTGTTTAAATATGCAAAATGCTTCGGTTAATTGATCAAACAATGTGATTTATTTTTGGTAGGCCATGTTTAATATTAATATGGGTTTTTATCAAAAATACAATATTTTAACAAATTTAATACATATTTGAGCCTAGATTTTTAAACTTTATCATTAGTTAAAGATCTTCTATCGATGATAACATCAAAATCAAGCATTCGAACATAATATATCGGTTCAGTTATCTGGTTATGACACAAACCATAACTAAACCAACCCATAAAATTCGATTTTAAAAATGGCTTAACCGAACCATCGGTAATTTGTTCGGTTCACCTAATTTGGTTTTATTTTGTTGGTTAATTCGATTGCAAATTTACTTATTCGACTTTCTACTCATGTTCAATCTTGAAGTTAGTAACGATTTGTTTCCAATAAATATTTCAAGTTTGAAATCATGTTTGGTATGTTCAGTTGGTTACAAGACGTACTTGATACATTAGGCCAAAAGTCTATTCATTGTGATTCATTATTCTACCCACATATCTCCAAGTTGAAAAATTATTACCAACTTAACTACTTTTGCATTCACAAGTGTCAAATTTAGCTAAGTTTATATTCAGATGAAACTGTAAACTTAAGCTAAGCTTTTTATATTCCTACGTGATGGTAACTCAATCTGAATTTGTAAACTAGTGAATTCACATGTGAATTTATACATAAACTAATACAAAATTTGTTCTCTAAATATTTTCCTATAGTTCTAAAAACATAAAAAGAATATCGTAAAGTTAACCCAAACAAACCTAGTTAAGTAGTTATTTATACAACATGAAGTCAAGTCAACTCAACCCGATTCATTTTGACCAATCTGTATCCGTGTGTTGGTTCTATTAGATGTATGTTTCCAATATTTAGGGGCAGACTATATAAACACCACTAACATACTATACAGACACCAGAGGTCATACAACCTGTATGATATGACGAAAATGTTTATATGACCCGTATGATGTTTTTATATGATATTAAAATAACTAATAATGTGACTATTGATAGTTATACGGCCCGTATGACCATTTTTCGTCAGATCACACCCCCAGTATGATATGACAAGTATGATTTGATAGGGTTCATGGTGTACACTTTTGGGGTGGTGTCTTTATAGCAGCTCTCAATATTTATGCTTCATAATCATGTAACATACATTATACACCTACACATCGACCACACTTGTACAAACTTAAACCATTCAATTTTGATCATAGTCACCATAACATGTTGGATCATGGATCAAATTACTATGTAACATCACTATATGCTCCAAACGAGTGAAAGCAGAGTGCCTTTATTTAATCATTTCATAATATTGCATAATTAGAAGCAGTTAAACGTCAAAACCAAGCCACCATGGATGATGTGCTTGCCATACCTTGTATAGATTATCTACTGTCCGAAGTTGATCCCTTGTGCAAGTGGTAGTTCGCTCCCGTAGTTTATCGTACTGAGAATCAACATGCAAGTACCATCAGATGATATATGTATGCAAGCAGAGGTATCAATTTCAATCCGGTTACTAACTCAGATAACATCTAAAACAAATTATATATTTTAAAAGAAAACATGGTTCGTCGAACGTTGTATATTTATTCAGACTTACAGTTTTATTGAAATAATATTTTGTGCCTTATTATTATCTTTTGACGAACTTATTATTTGTAGAAAAATCAAAATATGGAACGTCAATCAGCTCGACCTGTAGAGGGTGCGCTCCATATTAAGCACAGTTTAGTGGGCTCTAGCTTAGGGCTGGCAAAATGTGTCTAGTCGGGTTACACAGGTTGAACCCATTTAGACACTATTTTAATCGTGTTGACCTGTTTATGACCCATATCCATTTAACTCAAACCCAACCCCATTTAACTTCGTGTCGTGTCAAAAATTATCAGCCCTTTTGGAAACTAAAAGATTAGCGCTCGAAAGTGGAAACTAAAACATTGAGTGCCAGTTGACCAGCTGTAGGTGCGTTTGAGGTACTCTAGATTGACATGGAAAGGTATTTTTCTCCATGATGCTACCTGCCGGGAGTAGATGTGGGCTTCGAACGCAGCTGATTCTCGCCTCACGTGCACGACGTTGTAGTCATGCATAGGATCCCTGTAGAAACCAATGACATCGACACTATCTACATATATGCACGGGCCTCAGGGGTTGACAGGCACTTGTACGCAGTGGTGGTTGGGTTCCACAAGAACAACTCATGGGTATCATGGACCCAAGCACATAGCAATCCATCTAAGTGTGAAAAAATGGAGATGCTTGTAATATCGTGGTGGAATGGGCATGCGATGGTGGTCTCTGGTCCATATTCACCTGTCTCAAAGTCAATTGGATAAACACCACAGTTGAGTTCGCGAATTACGAGTGTTTTCTGGTTACCCGGAACCGAGGACCGGGAAGAATGCACACGTTCAAAATCTTGTGTAGACAGTAACGCATACCATTCCATGCAAACACTCTTAGAGCGTCCCACGTATTTTGCTGGAATTCTCGTTAGTGACTCAAAAACAATTACTTCAACACACAACACGGGCACGGTGAAGGGATTGGTTGCGTAACGGTGCGACGACATATCTATAAAAGGCAAGCAGGTTAGGATGAGAATTTATGAAGAGTTGTTTGATGATTATGAAGTTTGTAAAATGGTTAGGTTAGTCCATGATTTGAGAACGTTAGGATACATGCGTCTTATGTATTAGGTTGTTTGTGTGATATGAATCAGGTAACAGGATTAATAGGATAACATATTAGAAAATGCGTGGCTTAAATCAGTGTTAACATTATCCTATAAACATTCATGCAAATGGCATGTAGCAGATAGTCACTAACAATAACAGAAGCCTAATGAGATAAACATTAGAGCTACACAAATTCACAATTACATAAACATAAAGGAACCTAGATCTGGGCTATATCAATTGGCATATAAACAAAGAAATGTTGAACAAAGCAATGAATAACAAGCAGTACCAACTGCATCCGTAAAAGAGTGAAAATGTGTGGTTTGATTAACGATGTAGTCATAAATGGTATATTGATAGAAAGCTTAATGAATGCAAAGCAAGAATTTGTAGCACGTACACTTTTAAAAAGGGGTGGGGGATTTAGGTTATTGGGGCTTGGGGGGATTTAGGTTTTTTTTTTGGGGGGTGGGGGGCGGGGGTGACTATTTTTTTCAAGATGTTTAAAAGAAGATTTTTCACTCATTTTTTTTTCTTAACAATGGCTTAAATTTTTTTAAAAAAAATTGGAGGTTATTATGAAAGATATATAATTAGGCACATACACTTTTACCTTATTGTTTAGGTTTATGAAGTTTTGGAAACCACACATACACATATTAACCTAAGCTATTCAAATTCTAAGTGAGACTCATAAAACTAACTAAACTTCAAATAAGCAGACATTCAAAGCAACGGAAAAAGAAACATCACATATATGGCAGAAAGTTGATAATGGCACCTAAGAAAGCAGAAATACGGTCTGAGATGCATGCTCCTGCTACTGCCTGAAACAAAAGTAAACAACTTAATTGTTGTAAGCCTAACAACAATTCTATACTATTTATTGTGAGTTGATATGAGATGTCTCCAATACTTATTGGAGTAAAAAGAAACATAGCAATTGAAAAAAAAATGATTTAATAGTTTAGTTTCTGGTATACTTTAAGGTTTAATTATTTTTCTTTACTGAAGTTGACTGGGAAAAAAATGATCAGAAATAGGGTAAGTGATGTAATTGACAATTTATGTTGCTAAGCTCCTCACAACGTTAGTGTAAATAAACACAGTGGCCTTCTATATGGTTTCTTTGTGTGTTATGTAAGATACAGACATACAGTTCATACATAAAAGATGATTCTAAAAGTTCTAGCATGAGTTTTTTCTTGTGCACCAAATCATGCAAAGGTTTTTTTAGTGTAAAAGTTACAGGGTTTCTATCGGGTCCGCTCTACCTAACCCGGCAAGCCTATACCCACCATTTAAAAAATCCTCTATTTTTGACCCATTAATAAATTTGCTCGACTCTTGTAACCCGTTAACAATGCACACATAGAGAGCTTGTTATTAATATCTTAAGAGCTCAAGTACTGGAACAATAATCACTTATTCCTCGTACACTTGACACCACTTCTAAACATTATAACCATGTCATGTTTTAAAATTTTAATTCCAATAACAATGTCAACCTGGTCAACCATTCACTTTCACATATATTTCAATTTTGGAGGCCAAGACAGGTTTCGGTTACCAGATCCTATTTTATGGGCTTTCTCATGAGTATTAACATTGCACACCAGTGAACATAATTCATGATGCTGCAGTTTCTTAAAAAAGTATTTGTGTCCCTTGGTAGGGTGAACATCACAGTCAATACCGCTATAGATTAAACAGAAAATGACAACACGAATTTATGAATAATCGATCTGATTTAACACCGCCTCTGTTGTTCGTCCTTGTGTAAAATGCCCCAATTGCCAGAAAGCTTTATAAAAAACCTTTATGCAATTTAAATCCATCAATATGCATTTCTTTTTCTTTAAATCATAACTACACTTTTTACATCCAAATTTTCGTATTTTGGAGTAATCAAACTCAAGTATGCAGGTAAAGCAGTTACTTTTACACCATCCCAGAAACTTTTCGATAATGCAAATGTCTTCAAAAGTTAATTAAGTGTGCAAGGCAGAGCTCCTGCTGGCGTAACTTAACAAAAGCAAGGAGCTTACAGCGTCATAGATGATGTAACAAAGTGCCATCAAACTAACCCTATCTACACACTACGTCCATATATATAATTACGCCATTATCTTACACAAAGACTTATAGGTCATATACTCACATAGTTACATGTAATAAGTGGCCTGGCTACAGGTTCCACAGATAATGAATTTTTCATATGGTTAATTTGTTTGTCAGAAATAACAAATGATCAAATTAAAATGGTTTGAAAATGATAACCCAAAGCCTGATTATTTTCATATTGCATTTCTGGTCAAAACGGGTCAGGTTGCGGTGGTTGGGTTTCTTTTAATGTACACATAACGCACCCTAGGGAGAGTGTAGACATAACCCAGTCAAGTTAAAAAAAGTTCTAATCAAGGCCACCAAATTATTCAAAATTTTGCTTATGCTGCAACACTCAGCAGGAAATTGTAAAACATGACATTATATCATTAAATTGAAAGCTTTTGTCATCTGTAGAGGTGTGAAAATGACAAAAATACCTGTTAACCTAATTAAAAAAATCTAGGGGCTGCAATTTTTGACACGATATGAAACACGCCACGAAGATAATCATGTTTTTGTTTGTCGTATATAACCCGTTTAATAAAAGGGTCATGCCCGGGTTGACCTACTTAACCCATTTAATTAAACCGGTCGACCAAGCAGCGTGTTTAGTTATCTACACGTCAACCCGTTTACGACCCGTTTAACCCCTTCCTTTTTAATAACTAAATAGGTTACCAACTTTTATCCAGTTTTTTTTTTTCATTTATTTTACCTGTTAGATACTAACATTACCCTAATGTACCTATACTTAAAGGAAATTAGTAAACAAATACAATTTACAGGTGTAATAAGTGTTTCGATGCTTCAAAACCCGAACAAATCCATACAAGCAGATTTTTACACAAACAAGATATCCGATTTCCTATGTCTTAAACCCGCCACCGTGTGACAAGCATGTAGTCATTTTTCTGCTCCTTACTTCCTTTGTATTGTTTATAATGAAGTTTTTTCATAAATCCGTGCCTTGTTCACATGAAATATTCTACAAGAATGGATGATACTAAATCTTGTATGCCCAAAACGGAGTTTATTTTTAAATATTTGTAGTTTCATCCTCACCCACACAGGGGTGTGAATTTCTGACCCATTTCACGTGTACGAGTTTAGTCTAAAATAGGTTCGTGTCAGTTTCGGGCCTAAGTTAGGCTCGGTCTACCTCAGGGGGTTTGCGCAACATTGAAAATTTAACTTGTTTACTTTTATAATTTTTGTTACTTAAACTTGATTCTGTTAAAATTTAAAAATTAAATAGAGAAATAGACTTCTAAAAAACAAATAAAAGTTATTATTCAGAGTTAACACTGTTCAAATTTTCTTCCTCTAATCCATAGAGAACAACCGAATGCACAAAGTAGGATTTAGGAATGTAAGATTGTGCACGAACTTGAGAGCAATCCGAATGACAGGAAGAAAGTAGCATGATTTTATTAATATTCAAAATGCAAAAACGTAAAAAAAAAACATAGTGAAATGCGAGAAGCAGTAGCATGGTAATAACATAACACTGTAGTTCACTTAAACCAAGGACCGTAGGCAAAATGTGCCAAGTAAATCAAATCGCTAGCGAGATAAGCGTCTTAGTAAAAACTGCGCCTTCATGTCCGCGGAACCATGTAACCGGGTAGAAACGTTCAAGCGGCTTGTTCTCCAACAAGATTTCATAAAGTTTCCTTTGCTCAGCCATAATAAATCACCTTCCATTTGTCATGTAATGTGTAATGGATAGCCACACCGATAACGGTACAGGGGGGATGGGAGGAGCTAAGAAGAGGCTTACCCAGCGGTCCCCTTCAAGAGCCCAGATACCGAGTGACATCTACTGCATGCCAGTTGTAAGAACCATTTGAAGGGAGTCTCGTACGTTTGCCAAAACGCCGTGGAAAATGCCGGCCGATGGGACAGGAGGGAAGCTTATCTCTTTTAGCTGCTCCATGGTGGTATCAAATCCAATCAAAAGATTTCTACCCACAACCCAGCACTCGCAAACAGTGAAGTACAAAGTGTCACCACATAGAGTTCCAGGTGACCAGTAGAACGTCCAACGTACGAATCCAGGTTTTTTTAAGGGTATTTTTCTCCAAGCTCCCAAGTTTCTGGAGTAGATATGGGCTGCAATAACGTCGGATGTGCGGGTCACATGCAGTACGTTGTAGTCGTTGGAGGGGCCATTATACAAGCCCACAGTATCTACAATGTCTGTGTGTGGACAAATGTTTGTATGCGTTGGTAGTTGGGTTCTAAAGCACCAACTCACTGGTCTGATGCAAGCAAACACAAAGCAAACCATCCAAATGCGCCAGTATCGCTACACCTTTAAGCTCAACGTGTAACGGGAATGGAATGATATCAGGCTGGCAAGAGTCACCGGTTTCGAAGTCCATTGGATAAACGGAGCAATTGGACTCACGAACGAACAGTGTTCTTTGACTACTTGGAACCATTGAGCGGGAGCAGTGAGCTCTTTCAAACTCCTGCGTCGATAGCATCGCACGCCATTCCCTGCAGACACTCTTACATTTTACAACATCCTTGGGCGTGAGTCGTGCTAAAATTCCAAAAATGATAAGTTCAAGAGCTAGATACACCATGGTTGTCTGTAAATGCGCATTTCAATGACGGATTAGAAAGGGGTTTTTTCAAATCATGACAAGAGAATGATTAGGTGACACTATAGCTGCTAAAGGTGTAATAAAAACTGCAAAACATTTATTACCTAGTAAAAACATGCCTTTTGAATAATACATAAACCACGCAACCGTTATTGTCAAGAAGAGAAGATGTAGCCAATTGCAAGTTTTTGGTTCAAAACAAATAGGAGAACAACAAACCTTGGAGTGGGCATGAACACTCCATTGCCAACATGTGTAGGCAATGCAGACCAAAGATCCACATCCTCAAATGTCCCTCAAAATAAAGGGACCACTCACATATTCTACAACACTAAAATGTGTCCAAAGTTTGCATATGGAAGCTGGAGCAATGTTGATAGTTGCACGTTTGGTCACGGCCCTCATGATTTGGAATCAGATGCAACCTACTGGAAAGAACTTGTGAAGAATAATAGAGGAGGGAATGGAGGGGGGAGTTTGAACGATGACCATAAAAGAATTCACAGAAGGCGGATTAGTTTTAATTTTAAAATTTTAAACATGTATGAGACGGTACTCGTCTACTCGAACCGTCCTCTTAAAATAATTTAAATTTAGGATTTTTTTAGGTTTATTTTTATACAATTATCAGACAGGTCCTTTATTATAAGTGAGCCTCATAAAACTAATTTAAAATTCAAAGACACAAAGATTAAAAACAACCATCACATATCTTGTAGCAAATTGAGAATGGTACCTTAGAAAGCAGAATTGCGGGCCCAGTTGTATGGTTGAGCGACTGCCTGAAACCCAAGTGAAGAACTTAATTTAATCGTCGATAGAATAAAGCTAATGCAAACTTCCATTAGAAACAAGTACTACTTTATAAACACCAAAACGATGCAATTTGCCAAAAAATTATGGGCAAGAACTTCCTATATCTTGTACTTGATATTGGGTCTAAAATAACTGGCACTGTGTAAAGAAAAACCATTATTTTCCTATATGAAGCCATAGTCCAGAAGTTGGACATTTGCCTTACTGGTGACTTCAAAAGAGAAACACTACATGTGTGCAGTTCAAGAAGTGAGGGGGGTTTCAAATAAAATGTTTTCGATATATAATTAACTGTAAATTCTAAAGATAATAATGCACATTTAAACTTATAAAAGTCGAATAGTTTACTCTTTTGCTACAGATATAGTGTCAACTACTATAAATTAAATGAAGCATGTACACATCAGGTATTACAACAATGTACACATCAGCTATTACAACCATGTACACATCAGGTTTTCGGTAGGCATGTACACATCAGGTATTTGACCAGGTTGGAACTAATGATATATACTACCAGAATGCACTTTATTAATCTTTATAAAGCTCTATATAGTAATGGTTTTTTGAGTCCTAAATATTGGCTACCAGCCTGAATTTGCAAATTAGGTATTTGAATCTTTCCTGAAAATTTTGGCAAATTACTATCATAATATCCACCAATCTAGATAGATTCCTAGCATTAATGTTCATAACAGTCTGATTAATGTTCCTACTAAAATAGTCTGAATGCTAAAATAGTGTGAATGCCTGAACAAATTCCCAAAATTAGTCTGAATGAACAACTTTATATCTCTAGCTAGGATTGGTTCATCGTAGAATGGTTTTCACTACTACACTGTTGATGGAGAAAATTCCCAAATTGAAGAAATATAACCAAACTGAACAAACAGGATAACAAAAATTCCCAAATTGAACAAATATAACCAAACTGAACAAATAAGAAATTGAAGAAACAAAATAGAAGAAACCGTACCTGCGATGGTGGAGTGGCGAGGTGTGCGGAAACAGCTCAGGGGCCGATTCAGTGGTGGTTTTATAGTGACGTGGTAGACGACGAAGGCGAAACGTCTGAGAAGGAGGAAGTAATTGAAGGCTTTGATGGTGGCGTTTATTGCGATGGCCGTTGAAGAGAAGAAACGGTGACGAAGACCTTTGATGGCGGCGTTTAACATGGTGTTGATGATGGCATTGATGGCGATGGCGGTTACGAAGAGCTTTGATGGCGAGGGCCGTTGAAGATATAACGTCGCAGCGTCTGAATCAATCTGTTTCATAAAGGAGTATATATTTTCTTTATTCAATCGATGTAAAACACGGATTTCTAACCTAGTGATGTAATACAACAATTATTGTTGTGCTCTCATATATCGAAAACATTTTATTTGAAACCCCCCTCGCTTATACAATTACATACAAAACATCATACATGTAGAACACGCTCTGCATGTCTTGACGCCTGGAACACTCCACAACACAGACATTCTTCATTGCATCTATGTATTCCATACGATAATACGATGTCCTGACACAATCCATGGCATAAAAATACCCTTTGTGGTGCATACTCACTCAGTAACGTCTTAGCATGCTCTACATGTCTAAAATTGCTCCACAACATCTGTGCATGCTACATGACATCCAAACAAGCCCCATGTTATGTGAACATGTTTCAACGCCTAGGCATGCCCTATGATGTTCGGACACGCTATAACATTCGGCTATGAGCCATGACACTTGGATTACGCCCCATAATAACCCAGATACATTTGATAATATATTTAAAGGTTCAACACGCATCATAATTTGAAATTTCCCACTGTCATCTGACCAGGGAGTTGTGACATTTGGGACGTCCCTTAACATGATCCGATTCTATCAAGTTTAATGAAGTAACATCGAATTATAAAAAGACACATTACTTTAAAGAGACATTTCGAACTCGCTTTTATGTACTAAGCCTTTATATGAAATGAATACTAATGCTTATGTTTCAACCAAGCTTTGCCCATGGACATATATAGTGGATTAAGGTCCTCATAACCAAAAGAAGTACGATTATGTTAGCACAAAAGTCGTATAACTCGCAATATTTATGAGATATTACAGGGCCACCTACATGACAAAACATAAGGGTGGAGGGGGTGAAACCCAACCCCTAAGTACTATAAGGATTAGCCAATAAAAACAGGTCATGTCATGTCACGTCATTTTTACCCTAAACTACCCTAAAGTACCCGAATGGGTTGTGGCGGTGTTCCTGCGAACCCGAATCCAAATTTAAATCCCAAACATACTTTTTCATTGTAAACGTTTGGCTTCACAAAGTCACCAACCCGTGGATTGAACCCCTTCCAACCCGAACCCCCAACCAGTGACGGTTGCTGCAGTGTAGCAGTGAAGCCGTCCCAACCCCATCCCCGAACCCGAGTCGACCCCCTCCACCCTAAGCAATTCGGAGAAGACATAGAGCCGATCAATTAATTTCATAACATTGTTAACAAATATAATTTCATAACTTAAATAAAAATCATCTCATTTAATGTCTTAAAAGAAAAAAATAAACAAATTAATCACATAATAAGACATCATTTAAAAAGATTAAATATTTAACGTTTTGGATAACTGGTGTACTGGTGTTTGAAAGGTTGATTCGCTGAAACTGAGAAAAAGAAACATCAGAGGAAGAAAATTCCAGTTCATAATATTTAGAGAACATGACATAAATATAGAAAGTTTGATCCGGTTTAAATGACCGTTAGGATATACAAAACCATAAACTATTCAAGTAACTAGTGTCATCATTTTCAAACCAATCGATCAAGTAATGAAAGGCAGCCAAAGAGGTTGTGGTGTAGTGGTTGAGGTAAGACCCGGAGTCCCAAGAGACCCGGGTTCGATCCCTGCTACCACCATTAATTTCTGCGGCATCGCAAATGAGGCCTAGCTCTTAGGCTGATGCACCAGGGTTTTACCCACGCCGATCCAGGGTTCGAGCCTCGGCTCTCCCTCAAGCCCAGAAGGGGCAGAATTGGGTGGGGTTTTTCCTTGAAAGCTCTCCAACTCTAACGCCAAGTGGGCCCGGTTAAGACAACATATTGGCCGGAGTTGGACGAGACTCTCCCATGTGACGGGAGGTGCGGCGTCACAACATTCAATGTTCGCCTTTCAAAAAAAAGTAATGAAAGGCAATTTTACTAAACTAGTCAAATACTCAAATCGTGTCATTATAGTTTGAATCAATTTTTAGTTTTGAGCTAATTTTATATTGGTACCAAAGTTTTTTTTATTGCAGTAAAAAGGATTGAATTCATTTACTATGATCTTGCAATTTTATACATAGGGTACAACAATAGTAAGGAGATATTCAAGGTAAATTACAACTTTCTAAACACATGAATTGACTAATTACAGGCTAATTTGAATTTAAAATCATGTTTGCATTTCCTTTTGATCTTGTGAATATATATCCGTAATACGCCTTCTCAAAATGGAGGATCCATCAGAGACTCCAATCTTGGAGCGAATCAGTTGAAACGGGCCACGACTAAGCGGTTTTGTGAGGACGTCGGCAAGCTGATCGGTTGAATGAACATGTAGTGAGCCGTCTGCGATCTTTTCACAAACAAAATGATAATCCAATGCGACATGTTTCATACGTGAATGGTAAACTGGGTTTACACATAGGTACGTTGCACCAGCGTTATCACAAAATAAAGTTGGGGATATGATGTTGAGGATATTCCAAGTTCAAGTCGAAGATATTGTACCCACGCTAATTCTGCTGCAACATTTGCCAAGGTTTTATATTCTGCTTCGATTGACGATGGAGAAACAGATTTTTGTCGGGTCATTTCCATAACAGAATATTAGTTCCCACAAAGACTAAATACACTGTAGTTGAACGGCCACCATGAGAGATACCACCCCAGTCATAATCAGAAAAAAAGCGGTCAATTGAAGAGAGGACCCTCTGTTTAGGAACAATCCATGATGTATGGTTCCTTTTAAATACCGAAGTATATGTTTCAAAGCCGGGCAATGAGTTTGAGTAGGAGAGTGCATGAACTGAGATAACTTATTCACTGCAAACAACACATATGGTCTTGTGAATGTCAAGTACTGTAGAGAACCGACTAGCTGCCAATAAGGGGTCGGGTCAATGGCGCCGGAGCTATCTGTGGGAGTTAAGGGATCAGATGTAGATAAAGGAGTAGCGACAGGTTTTGCACCATCCATTTTGAACCGATGGAGAAGTTTTGAATGTGTTGATGTGATAGAGGAAAAGACCATTAGAGGTTGTAATAACTTCAATTCCAAGGAAACTGTGTAACAGACGTAAGTCTTTTAAGGAATAATGATTGGCCAAGGTATCATTACTTGTTGTACGAAATGATTGTTGTTTCCGATCAAAACAATGTCGTCCCCATAGACTTGAAAATAGCAAGTGAGTCCACATAGACTTGAAAATAGCAAGTGAGTCCACTTCGGTTGTAAATGAAGAGCGACGGGTCTGCGAAAGATTTTTGAAAACTGAGAGTGACAAGAAATTTTGCAAGCTCAATGTACCACGCACGAGGTGCTTGTTTTAACCCATAAAGAGACTTTCAGAGTTTGCATACATGATCGGATAGTCACGATTAATGTACCCGGGAGGTTGAGTCATGTAGACCTCCTCATGTAAGGTTCCATGCAGGAAGGCATTGTTTATGTCAAGTTGACGTAATTGACAATTTTGGGAGAGAGCAATGGACAATATAGTACGAATGGTAAAAGGTTTTGTGACAGTGCTAAACATGTCAAAATAGTCCTTGCCATATTGTTGGAGAAAATCTTTTATAACAACGCGTGCCTTGTATTTGTCAATTGAACCATCCGGTAACCGATCGATTTGTGAGAGGAAGGAGGGATAAGGTCCCATGTACCATTTTTAAGAAGGGCATTAAACTCATTATTCACTGCGTTACACCAGATAAGGTCTTTTAAAGCCTGAGTGTGGGTTGATGGTGTAATAGTAGATGCAACAGGGTGAAGGGTCGATGTTTTGATAAACTTGTGGTTGTAATATTTTGAGTTTGGTTTCCGAGTTCTAGGCGGTGGGGAAGGTGTGGTGGAGTAAGATGGGGACAGAGAACACATCAAAGTGACACATGAAAGATCGAAAGAATATCTCCGTGACATTATGCTTTTTAGTCATGTTTATGTGGAATCAGAATGTGACATCTCTGATTTCTATGCCTGAATTCTAAGACTTGTGAACTCGATGTATGAAAGTTTAATTTACTTGTATTGAAACTGTTTATGAATTCTACACTATTATTCTATGCTATATCTATGTATCTACTTAAACCTATGTTCTCACCAACTTCTTAGTTAACCTGTTTTAGCATGTTTTTCACGTGAAGCTAACTAGGATTTGATAAGCTCGTGCTAAGATCAAGAATTATGTTTTAGTATACTTAGCTAGAAAATAATAAAAGAAGACTTATTTGTTCTACTTGTTTTGTTTGATTTTTGTAATCAACTATTCAATTAATATAAACTTCTTTTGATCATGTATAATGATTCAATTTCGTCGCTGCCTTGTGTTTCTGTCTTAGTGGGGTGTGACACAAAAACACAATGAGTGGTAGATTCGTGAATTTGAATAATATTGGGTATGCCTCTTTTGCATTTTTGCACCGTCACTTTATTCTAGAGGTGATAATTTCTACCTATATACTTATAAAATGTCGCTTTGCGTTGTATTTATCTCAAATGAATCAAATAGAAGGAATTAGCTAAAAGAGAAACAAGTTAAATGGTTTGAGCAAGGTAATAAAATCTACTTTTAATGTATATGACTTCATAAATCATTTATAATTCTTTTAGGGTTTTTTATTTAGGTTATGATCATTTTAGTACTTATTTATGAAATTTAGGTTTGATTTTGGTTAATGATCGGGATTGATTTCAACGATATTAATATTGTCTTTAGTCCACAAATAAACGAACTCCCCTTTTGTATTTATGAGTGTTCTAGAAATAAATAATGTTGGGTATAAAATTGAGACTGATGCTGTCAATAGAAACTACAGTATCGAAAATACTAGTTTCGATACCTGGTTTTCAGGCCCATTTGGCGGTGTCTTGGAAAACAAGGCATATTCGCTTGGCCTCCTATAAATAGCAGATTATCTCATAGGAGTAGTGTGTGTCTGTAGAGGGAATCACCACCCCAGGGGGAGCTCACCATGGGGTGAGACTAATTGTGAGTGTGTGAGAAGCTTTATCATTTTCATATCAATGAAAGAATCATACGTTTTATGCTTTCAATTATCTGTTCTTTTTCACTTTTATATATTTCTGTTCGTGTGTGTGATTCCCGCACCCTTCTCTAACCTTTTTCTGATTCGAGAGTGATACTAGATCAAGGGATTCTGCCTCTTGATTCGGACCGTTGAAGATTTTCTCCGCAGATCTGTTCTCTCAGGTCTGCTCAGGACCTACAAGTGGTATCAGAGCCATGGTGGCTCTTTATTGCTCTCGAATATGCTCGAAAATCAAAGAAAACCCACCACTGAGACGTTAAACATGAAGAAATCGATGTGTAGCGGGTTCGTGACTGCTGTTCTACATTTACACTGTCAAAAACTGAAGATGTAAGGCTTTCTGAAACATTTTTCAGACCTGGATTGGAGGTATCGAAGTACCTGAAGGCTGAAGATGTTCTATCGAAACTAGTTGGAGGCTGAAGATTTTGGTCGAAAGTAGGTGGCGGCTGAACATGTTCAATCGAAACTACTGTTGAAGCCCTAAATCAGAAGTAGAAAACATCGAAACTAGGCTATCGAAACTACTAGTTTCAGTTGAAGAATCTCCTTTTCGGTTGAAGAATCTATCTATCAAAACCTTTTGTTTCGATATTGTATCTACCGAAACTAGCCTTGTTTTGACTAAAGTGGAGCCTATCGAAACTACATGCAGAACAGTCCAAGTACTCTCCAGAATATTCAAAAAAAAAGTTTTTTGGGGAATTTCTTGGATAAATTTTTTTACAGTATATTGCATAGATGGAGGGGGGTTTTAGCTGAAAACTTGGAGACAACATTTTCGGGTTTTCAAAAATTTCATTTCTTTGGAAATATACATGATGTTCTGCCTGAGCCAGCCGTAATTCCTTTATTTAAAGTTCAAGTTTGAGAAGTGGGTAGAAAAGTCAAGCATATTTGTGACGAACTGGATCATTGGTTGTTGATTACATGATGATTCGATCCCTTATCTTTTGCCTAGAAATAGGAGGTTCTACACTTTAGGGGGAGAATCACCACAAAAGGCTTCGGATTACCAGCAGAGTTATGAAGATGCAAGATAAAGTGATCCTCCACTTAAAATTGACCTTTTTTTATAGGGAGAGAAGGCACAAGTTGATCAAGTGTTCGAGAATATCAAGAATCTTTGTAGAAAAATGGTTATTTACTGATAAATACTTGGGATTCAAACCTTTATCAATTGCCTACAAGATAGGAGGGTCTACACTTGAGGGGGAGAATCACAACGAAAGTCATTGGATCATCAGTCAATCTATGAAGACGGAAGACAAAGTCGGACAAGAATTGATAGCATCAGTTTAGTGTAACACCCTTAACTCAAAAACCGGCTTGAATAAACTTTTAAACGCGCGAAAGCATTTATCCTAAGGAATTTTTTTTTAAGTCCTTACGTACCGCGAGAGACTAGGTCCCTCCCTCTCGCGTACCGCTAGGGAGTCTCAGAAAGTCAGCCGGAAACCAGGTCTCTAGCGTACCGCGAGAGAACCCAACCTGGTTTCTCGCGTACCGCGAGGGACCTGTTTTCACAGAAAGTTTCTAGGCTTCTGCAGGTTTCAACGCTCAACCAATTTTCTAACTTTTTCATTTCAACATGACACCAAAAATTTCCAAACAATTGGGATTTTGACCAAAAGTATACATACACCACAATATCACCAAAACATCAATTCTTGTCCCAAATTCACACCCCTTTCGAGGATTTCAATACACATCCCAAAATCAACCATTTACACATACGAGAATCCGGCAACGCCTTGGACTTGAATTGGACTACATCGGAGCTTTTCCTACCTAACCACATAAACATATCACCATTAGTAATGAAGATAAAACATAACAAATAAGTAAAATCTACTTGTTTTCACCCATTCACTCATTTGACCCGTTTCCACCCAATTTGCCAATATACTACATATCACTTGCATATCACCTTACAAGTTTCATTCTTTTCAAATAACATTCATAATTAACGCATTTCCACTTCCACTTTGGCACATAGGCCATAACTTCATCACCACATTTCCATTATGATTCTTAGATCATAACTTCATATCCACATATCCATTATGGTACTTAGACCATAACTCCATATCTACATATCCATTATAGTATTAAAACTATAACTACATTCATTCACTTATTCGTACACCTCTATACACATTCATACCACATAACACATTATGCAACTTAACACATTATGCATACAACATTACATATAACACCATTTTTCATCAATTACTACGTAAGTGCAAAAGCACTTACCTTATGGATTTGAAGGTCCCGATTCCACTTCACGTTTTGCAATTTGATTACTTAAACACATTCATCTAGTTTAGTAATCTAACATACATCAAAATCACATTTTAATTAGTTTCACAACCCAATTTCCCATTTCCAACCCAAACTGACCCGTTTAAGTTATACTCATATCCAAACACCCTCTTTCACCCCAAACTCACTTACTTGAGTTTCATTATCCTTACATTAACACTAATTTTTCATTCAATAATCATTATTAGGTTAAATTGGTGTTTGTTCAAGTGTCTAACATCATACAAACACTTAATCATCATTAATTCAACATTCTATCATCATAATCCAAACACCCCCAAATTTCTCCATATGAACCCTAACTTCTCATAATCATAATCAAAGGGTTCTAGGATGTTAATCACCATTCTTTAGCTTTAGTTTAGCTAGATTATCAACAAACTAACACTAATTAACCACATGCATTATAAATTTCGGATTTCACCCAAAACCCACCAAGAACACATCAATGGTGAAATCAAGTGGAAGATTATCACTTACTTGATGTTAGGAAGGTGATGTGTGATAAGTGGCCAAAGTTTCATGTATTAAAAGGTGTAATATGTTATATTTATGCAATTTGATATGTGGAATACAAAGGTTTTGTGTAGCCATGCATGTGCAGGTGTTAGAAGCTTAAAGTATGATTTTGGAAGATATTAGGCGAGAGATGCAAGAGTCGGAAGAGACACGGAGAAAACGGGGCAAAATACAGGGTCAGCGTAAGGCTATGCTGCTACAGCGTAAGCCTACGCCGAAGGCAAATTGCAAACAGAAGCATCAGAGGGTCAGCGTAAGGCTACGCCATATCAGCGTAGGCCTACGCCTAAGTAATTTCTTCACAGCAGCTTCCAGTGGACCGGCGTAGGCCTACGCCCTCCCAGCGTAAGCCTACGCTGGGTGCGTTTCAGACGCGGGGTTTGGGCGAAACAGCCGAATTTCAAAGGTTATTTAGGTTTTTCTTCCCCAAAATTCGAATCCATCTTTTGCTACACACTCCTAGGGCGATTTTGGGTGATTCTAACATCCACTTGAAGATTGAAGATGATCTCCATCACCATGGGCGAGTAATTCACTTGTGGCTTCCTCCAGGCGGACGGTTCATATAGGTTTCATGTTTTGATTCAGTTTATTTATGTTTTTGGATCTATTTAGTTTCTGACAATAACTGAGTAGATTGATGTATTAGTTATTTAAACAGTTTATTTGAGTGCTTTGAGTTTGCTTGCTTTACGATCTTGTTCGGTTGATGACAAAACCCTAGTAGCAGGGTCGGGTGACTAAAGGGGGTAACTTGGCATTCATAAATTGGGTGATTGAATTATACTGGTTTGTGAAGGAACTGGTTGTATAGGTTGCTGACAACAGCCTGTCTTCAATTACTATTTTAACTGATTTTCCAACACTATGTCTATGTGGTGTCCAATTAAATAACTGAGTTTTGCATAAACCTAGAATCTGAAGTTTGGAGGAGGTTGCATTTTTATTTGATCTGTGTCTTTATTCTAACTATCAAACTAAGCAATTCCACTAACCACTGATTCCTCGTGGATACGATACTCTTCTTACCCTTACTAGTTAAGTGTTTAAGGATTGTTTTTGACCGACCTAACGACATCGATCAATGTGCAAGCCAAAACCTTCACAAATCAAGTTTCAATTGCAAAATTTAGCTTCAAAACTCCTTTTCTCCCTTTTTATCTTGAGAGCATCGACACCCATAATATCAAAATGCTGAATTTTGACTTCTCATTAGTCAAATATGGCAGATTTTTCATATTTTACTTTCAATCCCTCAATTTCTATTTCATCCATTTTCATTCCAAAATTAGTTAAAACTAATATAACCTCATTACTAACTTAAAACCCACTTGTTTCAACTTATTTCTAAAATATTATTTTCACCATAATATTTATTAGATTATTTATTCATTTATAACGAAACCCGGATTTTGGTTTGTTACAAATCACCTCCCCTTATTTGGGTTTCGTCCCCGAAACCCGACTTCACATAAAAAGGTTCGGATAATATTTGAGAATTTCTTCCTCGGTTTCCCAAGTCATTTCCGCTCTCTTCTTATGTTTCCACCTCACCAAAACTTGGCATATCTCTTTATTGCGTAAACGCTTCATCTTTCTATCCAAGATTGCCACCGGTTCCTCAACATAATTCAACTTTTCATCCAATTCAATATCATCCAATGGAACAAAAGTAGATTCATCCGGCAAACATTTTCGCAAATGAGACACATGAAACGTGTTATGAAGCCTACTTAGTCCCTCCGGTAGCTCCAAAAGATAAGCCACCGCACCCACCCTTGCTATCACCTTAAACGGTCCGATGAAACATGGACTTAACTTCCCCCGTTTCCTAAACCGTATCACCCCTTTCCAAGGAGAGACTTTCAAAAGCACAAAGTCCTCCACTTGAAACTCAATCGCCCGCTTTCTATTATCCGCATAGGACTTTTGGCGATCTTGAGCCGCCTTTAAGCGTGCCCTTATTTGGTCAATACTACTGTTAGTTTCCGTGACCACTTCTTTACTACCAAGTTCCCGCTGACCAATTTCACCCCAACACACGGGTGTTCGACATTTCCTCCCATACAACGCCTCAAAAGGCGGCATACCAATACTAGAATGGTAACTATTGTTATAAGAAAATTCCGCCAACGGTAAATGGTCGTCCCAATTACCCCCAAAATCCAAAGCACACACCCGTAACATATCCTCGAGCGTTTGAATCGTTCGCTCGCTTTGACCATCCGTTTATGGATGATAAGCGGTGCTAAGATTCAATCTAGTCCTCATATCCTCATGTAATTTCTTCCAAAGACGGGAAGTAAATCTCGTATCATGATCCAATATAATCGACACCGGCACACCATGACGTGACACAATTTCCTTCACATATATTTCCGCCAATCTATCCGATGAATACGATTTCGTAACAGGAAGGAAATGTGTACTCTTTGTCAACCGATCCACTACTATCCATAACGCATCATAACCCTTTCGAGTCTTTGGTAGTTTAGTGATCAAATCCATGGTTATGTTCTCCCATTTCTAAAGCGGTATTTTAAGCGGTTAAAGCTTTCCATACGGCTTTTGGTGCTCCGCCTTTACCCTTAAGCATGTTAGACATCTCTCCACATACTTAACAATATCACGCCTCATACCCGGCCACCAAAAATGACACCTCACATAAAACATTTTTGGGGCACCCGGATGGATAGAATACTTCGACGTATGCGCCTTATCCAAAATAGTTGTCAAAACACTTGACAACCTAGGAATCCAAATTCTATCAAAGCATGTCTTTAAACCCGAACTATTTTCCCCAAGCTTATTAACATAAGCAACCATTTGTTCTTTCTTAAAATCACCACCAAGTGCTAACACTTGAGCCTCCCGGATTTCATCAATAAGAGATGATGAAATTGTCATCTTAAATGACTTCACCTTGATAGGTGTATGGCTCGTCTTCCGACTAAGAGCATCCGCCACCACATTCGCTTTACCCGGATGATAAAGTATCTCACAGTCACAGTCCTTGACCAATTCAAGCCACCGCCTTTACCTCATGTTGAGATCCTTTTGGTCAAATAAGTACTTGAGACTTTTGTGATCCGTGTACATCGTATACTTAGCCCCGTACAAATAATGCCTCCAAATCTTGAGCGCAAAAACCACGGCCGCAAGTTCTAAATCATGGGTAGGGTAATTCATCTCGTGAGTCTTCAATTGCCTAGACGCGTAAGCAATCACTTTCCCCCGTTGCGTCAAAACACAACCCAATCCCGAATGCGAGGCATCCGAATACACAACAAAATCTTCGGTCTCGTCCGGCAAGGATAAAACAGGCGCCTTAGTAAACTTTTCTTTCAAGAGTTGAAAGACAGATTCTTGCTCGGAACCCCATACAAATTTAGTCTCCTTTCGCATCAACTTCGTCATCGGCAAAGCAATCCGAGAGAAGTTTTCAATAAACCACCGATAATAACCCACCAACCCCAAGAAACTTCTAATCTTCGAAGGCTTTTTCGGAGATAACCAATCTTTAACTGCCACTATCTTGGATGGGTCGACAGTAATCCCTTTCTCATTAATCACATGACCCAAGAATTGGATTTCACACAACCAAAATGCACACTTAGAAAATTTTGCATAAAGCTTTTCCATTTGAAGAAATTCAAGAATTTCACGCAAATGACAAGCATGATCACCTTCGATCCTTGAATAAATGAGAAGATCGTCAATAAACATAATGATTGAACGACCGAGGAATGGTCTACACACTCGGTTCATAAGATCCATGAAAACCGCATGTGTGTTGGTTAAACTGAATGGCATAACCGTAAACTCGTAGTGACCGTATCGAGTGCGAAAAGTTGTCTTATGAACATCATCTTCTTTCACTTTCAATTGATGGTACCCGGATTTTAAATCAATCTTAGAGAACTAAGACGCCCCTTGCAATTGATCGAAGAGGTCGTCAATCCGAGGTAATGGGTACCTATTCTTCACCGTCAATTTGTTCAACTCCCGATAATCCATATGTGACATCCGACATTTTCAGGTTAACTCCGTTAACTCAAACCTCGTTAGTTCAAACATTTTTCGTTACAAACTCAGTTATCTCAGTTAGTCGCACGTACATTGCATTTAATTAGGATTAATTAAATGTGTCAGTCAGTTCGCACACATCGGATCGCACTCGAGTTTAACCCGGAACGTTGGTGATTAATCGAAATTAACATTACGAACATTTAATAATTTATATTTAATATAAATTATGAGTTTTTATGATTTATATGTGATTACGTGAATTATGTGAATGTTATTGTTTTCGTACGTGTTATCGTGTGTTAATCGTGTTTATTATTTTTATAAATATTAGAGTTTTTATAAAAATAATAATTGGAAGTTTTTAATCATTATTAGTTATTATTTAATTAATTGGATTCTATGGGCTTTAATTAAGCCAGAAGCCCATCTTAAAACCCATTAGTAATGAGATAAGGATAAGATTTAAAAAAAAATTTATAAACCCTAACCGTAAACCCTTGAAGTCGTCGACTTCACCATCCTCACCCTCTCTCTCGACCGAATCAAGGAGCAAGCCATAGGACCTTCAATCGAGCTCCGATCGTGAATCCGGAAGTAGATACGTGCTAGTATCGACGTTTCTAACACTCCTACGTAAGTCGTTTCGTTCAATTTCATCACTTTTTGATTTCTAAATTTTAGATCATAACCCTAGTTCATCCAAACATGGATTTTTATAATAAAAATGTTAACTTTATTATTGTTTTGCATGTATTTGTTGATTTTATGGTTATTTGCAAAACCCTAGATCCATGTGATTAGTAACTTGTTAAAAATTGAAACTTTTTGATTATGTGATGGTGTAGAATTGCATGTTAGAGATGTTTGACACTTGTTATGGTTATAATTATGTTAGATAAATCATACGTGATGGATTTGGTACGTTAAATCTCGTTAAACAAGCTTAAAAACCCTAACTTACTTAAAATGGAAACTTTTTATGATTTCTATCTTGCATACTAGAAGTCATTTGAATGATGTGATAATGGTTATATGCTACTTGATACATGTTTAGATGATTTGTGAAATCAGATTTTGAATACATAACCCGGTTTTACCAACTTTCCAAATAAGGAAACTTTAATTGTTAAAAGTGGTTAGAACTTGCTAATTAGACATGCATGATATGGTTTAATGATTGGTACGTGTTAGTTAAGATATAATAACTTGTTGTAACGTGTTAGGTGTTTGAAATCACGCATGCTAGTCATAGGTTACTAAAGTTGGAAACTTTGTCTTGAAATATGATTTGCATGTTTAGGTTCTAGACAATTGTTATGTGATATGATGAGCTAGAACATGTTAGAGTAATACTACAAACATATCAATGATGATAGTTTCCAGGAAACATGAGTCCCGAACAAACTTGCTATTTTTGGAAACTTTCTATTTATAGAAACCTGCTATTTTTGGAAACTTTCTATTTTTGGAAACTTTCTATTTTTGGAAATCATGCTTGTTTGTTAGAACAATTGGGATTTGTTGCTAAGTGTTACAGCATGATCATTTGTGTATAATATATAAGTATTATGCTGAACAAACATTAAATCATTAAACGGGTCACCAACGGGTCGTCGGGTCAAACGTGGTCAAACTTGGTCAAACATGAGTCAAACTTACAAACTTTTCTAAACCCTTAAAACAATGAGATTGTTTGGATACTTAGGGTTCGTATCAACTTGCACAAACACACACTTATAAACCGGTATTTATAGGTGGCAGTTAGTCGTCAAGCATTCTAAGTTCGCTTTCTTTCGCACATACTCTAAGGTGAGTTTCACGGCCCCTTTTCTTACGTTTTAAACTTGGGGGAGAAAACATGGGTACGAACATTTAGATCTTACATTTCTTTTATATCACTTGTGTACTAAGCGCAAACATATCATGAAAGTCCTTACTTATCGAACCGTTAGTATATGGGTTAGCGAGGTACTCTTGAGTAGTACTACTGGGCACTGACAAGCCCCACCAGCGTTAGTCGCGCTAACACGACGGGAAGTCGAACGGGTGTAACATTGACCTAAACATTCACCATTGATTATGATAGTCATGGTGGGAGGCAGTACAAACATAAACAGTCAGCTTCGGTGTCGAAACGCTTTAGTAACATGTACTAGGTTAGCTACCTATGATATAATTGTAAATGGTATTATCTAGTAAACTTTACAAACATTGAAACCTGTGAACTCACCAACCTAGTGTTGACACGTTTTAGCATGTTTTCTCAGGTCATTAAGGTACAAGCACAAGCTAAGGCATGCATGCATTCGAAGTCCATCATTTTCAAACTCAAGAACTATTTATTTTATTTATTGTTGAACTATTTATTTTTGGCGCGACTGTTTGGCGCTTGCTTTTCATTTAACTTTTTGCTTCTGCAGTCTTACATTAAATCAGTGTTTTCATTACTAGTGTTGCATCGTGACTATAAGCAATGCTATTGTTTTTACTAAACTCATATAGAGTCGTTCAACATAACTAATGACTGAGATCCTGGTATGTCACGCTCCTAACAGTAAAACTCCGTTAGTGGATTTTGGGGGTGTGACACCATACACATTCTCATGCTTCTGTCCTTCTTTTTAACGAAGAGAACAGGCGCACCCCAAGGCGAGACGCTCGGGCGAATGAAACCTTTATCAAGTAGTTCTTGTAATTGCTCCATTAGCTCTTTCATCTCCGGCGGTGCCAACCTATAAGGTGCCTTGGCTACCGGCTTAGCACCCGATAACAAATCAATCCTAAACTCTACTTCCCTCTCCGGAGGAACCCCCGGTAATTCATCTGGAAACACATCCTCAAACTGATTCACAACTGGAACATCGTGAATATCTTTCACTTTCTCGATCACATCCGCCACACAAGCCATGCACGCCTTGCACCCACGCGCCATGTACTTTGTTGCCTTCACATAAGAACACAATCTTACCTTACCTTTCTTTTCACCTTCTATGTAAAAGGACTCACCCGTCGGGGAAACTAGTTGTATCACTTTAGGTCCACATAGAATATTCGCTTTGTTCTTTGATAACCAATCCATCCCTACTATTACATCAAAATCCCCCATGGTCATAGGAATTAAGTCTATAGGGAACGTTTCACCCCCCGCCCTTAACTTGCAATTTTTATAAATATCAAACACTTGGAAACTCTTATCATTTTCCGCCTCGATTTCTAAGGGTTCATCTAACTTGCTACTTAGAAACGAAGAATGCTTAACAAATTTCAAGGACACAAATGAACGACTAGCCCCCGAATCAAATAGAACTAGTGCAGGTAAAGAGTTAATCTTGAATGTACCTGACACCACTTCCGAGTTATTCATTGCCTCTTCCGCCGAGATGTGGAAAGCTTTATCCTTTGGCTTTGGTATTTCAACCTTCCTTTAACTTCCACCTTGCTTCAGATCGGGGCAATATGCCCTATTGTGCCCCGACTTGTAATAATTATAGCATATAAGGATTTGGCTTGGACATTGATTAGCCATATACCCCGGGTTCCCACATTTATAGCAATTCGACGTTCCCTTCCTACACTCCCCAAAGTGCTCCTTTCTACAAACCTTGCATCCCCGTGGAGAAAACTTGCTAAAAGGCTTCTTACTTGGGATCCCGCCCTTTATCTTCTTCACAACTTCTTCCACAATTTCACGCTTTCTCTTTTCACCTCTAGTCTCTTGTCTCCTCAAATCCACCTCTCCTTCCCGACACCTATTTATCAAGTCAACAAGTGTGGTAAAAGAGGAAGGAGATATGCTATCTCTGAACTCCACAGTCAACATAGCATAAAATCTGTCAATCTTTGCCTTCTCGGTCGACACCACGTCCGGACAGAACTTGGCGCGATCAAAGAAAGTCCCTGCCAACTCATCAATCGACTCTGTCGTTTGCCTCATGAGGAGAAACTCCTTAGTCATCCTGTCAACTACGGCTTATGGGCAGTGGTATTTCAGAAAAGCCGCCTTAAACTCCTCCCAAGTCATGGAGGTCACACCCAAATCACCCCTCTCCTCTCGGAGATTCAACAACCATTCCTTTGCCCTCCCAGTCAACAGTGGCACACTGAACATCACCCTGTCTTCGGGCTTACATTTAGTCGTTTCAGAGTTAGATTCCATATCCACCACCCACCTGTGGCTAAGGATCGGGTCCACTTGCCCGTTATACTCCTTTGGCTTGATTACCATGAACTCCTTAAGAGTACAACCATGAGGTTCCTTCTCTTTCTCTTTCGATACCTCCTCGAGAGTAAGCTTAATAGTCCCTCTCATTTCTTCCATCAACAGAGTTGTGGCTTGCTTAAAAGCCTTGGCCACTTCTTCCTTTATTAACTCTTGGATTCTTGGATCCAACGGTTCCCTATTCGCATCGTCTGTCATCTCTTAGCTGAGAATTAGAACAAAAACACCTTAACATCCTTACATTTTCAATACCTAAGGTATCCATCACACTTACACTCTTATGTGTACTAAGTGTATATATATATATATATATATATATATATATATATATCTACCTATATACATACATACATATACAATCACCTTCACCTAATCCTCGCAAATGTTCATTGTCATATGGTTATCATAAAGACCCTTGCACATCTCGTCTTATTAATCATATTGGCCTGACATGTTTAATAATATGTTATGCCCAAGTGTAATTATCATATTCATATAACAAATTACAAAACAAGTTTCGGCTAACATAACACTTTGTCATTCAATCATACATATACATATACACCTTATGTAACAACATTAATCATAACATTACTAACCTTTCATTTCCATAATCTCTGAGTCTTAGTCAAGTCCTTCATGGATTCTCGTATCATTTCCCCCATATCAAGAGCATCCCGTTTGAGTTTGGTGCCTCACACACCAAATCCCTCAAACCATCACTCTGATACCAAGTTGTAACACCCTTAACTCAAAAACCGGCTTGAATAAACTTTTAACCACGCGGAAGCATTTATCCCAAGAAAGTTTTATTTTTTTTAAACGCGCGGAAGCCTCTTGAATCGGACCGGTTGAAGATTTTCTCTGCAAATCTGTTCTCTCAGGACCAACAAGTGGTATCAGAGCCATGGTGGCTCTTTATTGCTCTCGAATCTTCTCGAAATTAAGAGAAAAACCGCCACTGAGACGTTAAACATGAAGAAATCGATGTGTAGCAGGTTCATGACTGCTGTTCTACATTCACACTTTCAAAAACTAAAGATGTAAGGCTTTCTAAAGCATTTTTCAGACCTGGATTAGGGGTATCGAAGTAGCTGAAGGCTAAAGATGTTCTATCAAAACTATTTGGAGGCTGAAGATTTTGGTCAAAACTAGGTGACGGCTGAACATGTTCTATCGAAACTACTGTTGAAGCCATAAATTAGAAGTAGAAAACATCGAAACTAGGTTATCGAAACTAAGCTATCGAAACTACTAGTTTCGGTTGAAGAATCTCCTACCGAAACTACTAGTTTCGGTTGAAGAATCTCTCTATCGAAACCTTTTGTTTCGATACTGTCTCTACCGAAACTAGCCTTGTTTTGACTAAAGTGGAGCCTATCGAAACTACAGGCAGAACTGTCCAAGTACTCTCCAAGATATTAAAAAAAAAAAATTTTTGGAGAATTTCTTGGATAAATTTTTTTACAACATATTGCATAGATGGAGGGGAGTTTTGACTGAAAACTTGGAGACAACATTTTCGGGTTTTCGAAAATTTCGTTTCTTCGGCAATATACATGATGTTTTGCCTAAGCCAGCCGTAATTCCTTTATTTAAAGTTTAAGTTTGAGCAGTGGGTAGCAAAGTCAAGCATATTTGTGACGAACTGGATCAATGGTTGTTGATTACATGGTGATTCGATCCCTTATCTTTTTCCTTGAAATAGGAGGTTCTACACTTCAGGGGGAGAATCACCACGAAAGGCTTCGGATTATTAGCAGAGTTATGAAGATGCAAGACAAAGTGAGCCTCCGCTTAAAATTGACCTTTTTTAGGGGGAGAGAAGGCACAAGTTGATCAAGTGTTCGAGAATATCAAGAATCTTTTTAGAAAGATGGTTATTTACTGCTAAATACTTGAGATTCAAACCTTTATCAATTGCCTACGAGATAGGAGGGTCTACACTTGAGGGGGAGAATCACAACGAAAGGCACTGGATCATCAGTCAATCTATGAAGATGGAAGACAGAGTCGGACAAGAATTGATAGCATCAGTCTAGGGGGATGATGTCAACAGAAACTACAGTATCGAAACTACTAGTTTTGGTTGAACATTTGTTCAATCGTACCTAGTTTCGATACATGTTTTTCACGCCCATTTAGCGGTGGCTTGGAAAACAAGGCATATGTGCTTGGCCTCCTATAAATAGTAGATTATCTCATAGGAGGAGTGTGTGTCTGTAGAAGGAATCACCACCCCAGGGGGAGCTCACCCTGAGGTGAGACTAATTGTGAGTGTGTGAGGAGCTTTATCATTTTCGTATCAATGAAAGAATCATATGTTTTATGCTTTCAATTATCTGTTCTTTTTCACTTTTATATATTTCTGTTCGTGTATGTGATTCCCGCACCCGTCTCTACCCTTTTTCTGATTCGAGAGTGATACCGGATCAAGGGATTCCGCCTCTTGATTCGGACCGGTTGAAGATTTTCTCCGCATATTTGTTCTCTCAGGTCTGCTTAGGACCTACAAATAAGAATTTAAGAAGAAAATTATGGGTGAAAGTGATGGAGGGTATTCAGGTCATTTTAAGTTCATGAGAATCCCAAACATAATAAATAAATTGAAGGGACTAAATACATAATTTCCAATACACTAAGAGCAGCTCTAACGAGAGACAGCGGATGGCCTATGTGGCATCCGGTTTCAAACATCACCATTGGAGGACGCGTTTGTTGTCGTGTTCGTCCGGCTGCGTTTAGATTTCCAAACGTCTGCAAAAGTGAAATGGTTGGCCACCCATTCTCACACACATATATTTAATTATTGTTTTATATATAAAAAAGTGGGTGTTTGAAAAATGATATAGAGTTGGAGTAAAAATAAGTGTTTTTAAAGGATGGGTGAAAATCTAACGTGACACCTGATGTGGCACATTTATCGATGTTTGTTGCATCCAGCGTTGGAGATGCTCTTAGGCAATTCTTATAATTTACTTTTTTCTTAAATGGATACAAATTTTCTTTACCCAACCCATTAACCAAAATGCTCATTATGACTTGTTAAACGATCCTTTCGATTCATTCATTTTAATTAGGGTGGTGATCAATGAAAAGAGAGAAAAATAATCAGCTTTTAGATTAGATATCTTAACCCGTTTAATAAATGAATTATGTTTTAGATTTGTAACATCCCGAAAATTCGTGAACTAATAAAACGGTTTATTAAGTGAACCGAGCCTCTTTCAAATAGCATGGGCTATGTGGTTTTCACGTAAAGCTCGGATTATCAAAGTTAGAGGACCCGGTTAGTCGTTATTTTAAAGGTTCGGATAAGAAACGTGTTAGACGTATTAGGAGGGACCTGAAGCATAACTAGAAAGTGGTATTTAAACCACCTAAGTCGCAAACCCTAGGCCATTTGGCTAGGCTTGTGCACGACGACAGCAAAGGGAAAGCGGAGGAGAAGGGGCGACCGACAGTGAATGGGAAGACGGTTTCACGACGGCTTTTAGCGGAGGGATTCACACGAAACCAAGGTAATACTCGTCTATGTTTTTTTACGTGTTCCATTATCGTTTTGCTTGAATAGTAAAGATTATGTGACATCCAGAAAAAAAAAATATTATTTTGATTTTCGGGACGAAAATTCTTTCAACTAGGGGATGATGTGACACCCAACAAATCTCGGTTAACCCCGTTAACTCTATTACAAACCTCAGGGACTAAATCTGCCATATCTCAAACTCAAACACATGAAATCACAGGGACTATTTCTGTAATTAAACAAAACTCAATTTGGTTGACTTTTGACAATCAAAATCATGAGTCTTGATCCAAATTCACAACCATAACTTCACAACTGTTCGAATTCGCGGCTGTTAATCGTAGTATTGATGAAATCGATCATCAATGGATCGTTTCCATGCATTTTAACTCTCCCATGATTGCAAATTAAGAACATTAAAACGTAACCGTCGAAACCCCCATCATTTCTATCGAATTCGACCAATTCGTGTAACATCCTCACAATCAACTCTCTGCAAACCTTGAACGAACCTCTGTGAAGCAACTGCACGCGTCATTTTGGTCGGAGACGAAGCCAGGGTCGCCGGAGACCAAACCACGCAAAGTCGGAACTCGTTTTGGTCGAGCACCATCGATTCGAAACCAATTATGATAATCAAACACTCCCTCGGTTTCGTTTTCATGCCTAGATCAAAAGCCCTAACACAATTGTGGCATATAACATTGATTAGTGATGAACCAATTCTAGGGTTTATCGTGTATTCGGTTTAATCTAACTCCAACTTAGACACAACCTCAATCAAATTAACTTACATGGATAGTTTTGCAATCTCATACTCATCAAAATCCCTATGAATTCAACCATTATTATTATCGGATTTGAGCAATTTGATTCATGGTTAAAACCTAGGGTTTCTAATGTTCGAACAAGAAATTAACGGCTTTAAACTCAACGATTTTGCAATTAATCACACCCACAGATTCGCATTTCATCAATGAACAAAACCCCTATGCCCTTTTGTTCAATCGCGGTCGATTTCAGGGGTTAAGGATGGGTGTTTAGGTTCGGTTCGCAAGGGGGGAAGAACACAGGGGGCGTACATGTTAAAACAAATTCGATCCGAATCTTGTATGCGATACCCTCGCGGGCGTGATGGTTAAAGTGTTGTGCTGTTGGGGAGGAGACCCGGGTTTGAGTCCCTCTACCCCCATTCTTTTTTTAGCAGCATTTTATATATTATTTTTAAACAAAAACAAACCCTATATTATTATAATAATATATTAATAGGTTTTAACACCGGAAAACACCTGTATGCTCGGGATTGAATTTATAACTCATTTTAAGTATTATTTCCATATTAAAAATAATATAATTATTTATATTATTTCCTAAACTATTATTTAATTCATAAAAACACGCAAACAATTATTTAATATTAATATCCCGTGGTTGGTGACGTTTCGTATGTACCACATCCATTTTAAATATTAAACTAAGGATTCCTTAATTCCGATGACAAGTTTGTCTACTCGTTAATTATAAGTGTGTTTTATGACATCCGACCTTTCCCGTATCATCGTCACAAAATCCTATGTATTCCTAACTGTCATAAATCATATTCTATGGTATTTGTAGACTGTCCACGTGCTATCTATTTGTGGTTTTTGTTGCATCCTTGTGTGGTGCTAATTACTATGCTTTACACAACTCAGGTGAGTTTCACGCCCCCTTTTACTGTTTTTAAACTAGGGAGAAAACATGAAGCAAACATTGGATTCTTGTAATTCTTATATTATCACTTGTTAAGACTAAGCGTAACACTCTATCATGAAAGTCCTTACACATCGAACCGTTTAATATGAATTTAGCAAGGTAATTTTGAGTAGTACTACTGGGTTTGACAAACCTCACCCGCGTTAGTCGCTCTAACTCGACTCGAGGTCGAACAGGTGTAATATTTACCTAAACACATCACCACTGTTGATAGACATGGTGGAAGGCATTCAAACACAAACAGTCAGCTTCGGTTGCTTTAGTAAACATGAACATAGGTTAGCTACCTATCGATATATATATATATATATATATATATATATATATATATATATATATATATATATATATATATATATATATATATATATATATATTGAATGTACATAATCTGGCAAACACTATTATGAACTGAAACCTGTGAACTCACCAACCTAGTGTTGACACTTTTTACATGTTTTCTCAGGTCGCTAAGGCACATGTGCACAATTAGGACATGCATTGGAGTCCTTTTATCATTTCAACATTTAAACTATTTATCTGCTTTTACTAAACTTAACTTTTGGGAACGTTTGTTGGAATTATTTTCAAGAACGCCCGCCATGCAAAGAAATCGATCTTTATTAGAACTAGGCTATTCCATTAGGTTGCAAACTAGGAATGGTTTAGAATAAAGTACACGGATGGTCCCTGTGGTTTACCAAAATTTTGGATTTGGTCCATAGCTTTTCAAAAGTACATGGATGGTCCCTGTGGTTTGCACTTTTTAACGTATTTAGTCCCCAACCAACAAATGTAAAGGTTTTAGAAGGTCCAAGTTAGAGACTAAATGCATTACAAAGTGCAAACCACAGGGACCATACATGTACTTTTGGCAAATTTTGGGGACTAAATGTGTTGCAAAGTGCAAACCTCATGGACCATCCATGTAATTTTGAAAAGCTAAGAACCAAATCTAAAATTTTAGTAAACCACATGGACCATTCGTATACTTTACTCAATGGTTTATTTGCATTAGTTATTGCATCTAATAATTGAGAATTGTAAATTGCATTAAATTTGTAACAAATAATCATTATAATTAAATTTTTTTGTGCTTCATATGGGAATTGCATTAATTTGCTACAAGAATTGATTTTTTTTTAATATACTAGTTTTGGATTTAACAATAAAGATAGGTTTTTTTTCTCTCTGAAGAATAGATAACATTATAATAATTAATAAGTTACAACTCATCAACCCATTTTATCGTTTAAATAAATAAGTTATACATGTCGTGTTTGGGTTACATAATTTTAAGTGTGTTTGAATACGTCGTGTTCAGGTTCACCAAATCAACATGCTAATTTTGTCACCTAATTGGCTAATTCTCATAAATATTTTATTTATTTACTAATCCTATCTTTTTTTTTCAAACATATATGCTTTTCATGTATTTACATGCATCTTTTTAGAATACTCTGTTAGAAATAGTGTACTATTATTTCATGTTCTTTTTGGTTTAACATTCTGCTGTTCCATAAATTCTTTACATTATGTGAATACTACTTAACTATTAACATGTGGGTCCGATCTTTATTGATAAAATATATTTGGTTAATTGGTTGCCTAATTAAATTCAATTAATGGTAAGTATATTACATTATTATTTTCTTGAGTAACAACTAATAAGATAGTCGTTGTTGTTAATAAACAACTTGAAGGTCTTATCTTGTTATATGTTATAGATAACGTGCCACATGGAGTATATCTTGAAGATCAAATAAATTATTTAAATTTATTGTCATTGTTATTATTTAATAATTAATATTTGGAAATAATGATCTGGAAACGATTTGTTGAGAATTTTTTACATTTCATATTCATAAATTTATACCACATATTCTTGCTTGTGAATTAAGAGATAAATTTTTACATTTTTATTTTCTATTACACCATTTTTCAATCGACCGACTACCCTCGTTTCTCACGTTGTATCTTCAAATAAACAGAGCCTTTGTTATTGGAGTTTCTGCTCAATTTCATTTTCAGAGCATTCTCAGCAGCTTTTTTATCCTTATCCTTATAATCACATTAAAAATCACTATCTTTTCTCTCTTATTTTCAATTAAATAATACTTTTTATACCTTTATGATTACCTTTTCTCTCTCCTTCACTCACAACCACTTTTAAAAAATATTAAAAAATTCTTACAGGTGAACAATGTTTTTATAAATATATAAAAAAATTTATACATTTTCTCTCTTCTCCATTCACACCACTTTAAAACACTCCATAAATTATACAAAACACACTCACAAAAATATAAAAAATCTGCTATGAATGCTCTGAGATAATTTCAACCACATTTCTTGAATTTTTTTTCACAAAACTAGAATGATTCTTTAGAATTAAACACACCCTTTTATATCTTAGACGTACCCCCTCTTGAGTAAAACTTGAGAGATGACTTGACTGTTATATTAAAGGAGGGGTTACATTAAGGTACATTTAGCACAACTCTTATCTATATTATATAATAAATAAAGGTTCTTGTAGGACATTTGTCACTTTTCTATGCACGCTTAACTTTTTTTTTTCGCCTCTCTCTCCTATTAATTATACAAATTTCTTTAATTGTTTTATAATTTTTTGTTTCCCGTCTCTCTTTCATATTAAATAATAATTATTTATATAATTCTTTTTATAAAACGTTTTTTATTTAAAAAAAAGGTTTGTTCTTAAACATTTTTATAAATTAAACATTTCTTTCATTCTTTTTATAAAACATTTTAAAAAAAATAACTATATAACGTTTCTAGAAATTTATATTAAAAAATATGTAATATGTCAATAAATATATAATATGTAAATCTTTATTACTAATTATATATAACATTACATTTATTCAACCCGTGTAATAAACGAGGTTTATAACCTAGTTAATTAATATACAGAGGGTTTTGATAATGAAATTTTTTTAAAACAAAAACCAAATATGTTAATAATAATAATAATAGTAGTAATAGAAGTACATATATTAATAGCATAGTTAAGTATATGTAATAAAAAAGTTACATATATGTAATAACAGAATTACATATAGCATGGACATGAAAAAAATGTGGTTTGTATTGAAGAAATCGATGGAATGGTTAGAAAAAACTGTGCAAACTACCTTGGATTCGCTAGAACAATGATCAACAAATGGGAATTTTCTTAAGCATTGAAGAAATCATATTAATTGATGTAATGCATAATCGATACCACAAATCAATTATTTGAATGAAATCATAAACAAACTCTGGGACTTAATAAGAAAATCATTGGAATCGTTGCAGAACGAAAAAACCTTGAACATTGTGGGACTTAAAAAGAAATTGATTTATTCTTTTTGAAATATACCTTTGAGGATCTGGACTTTTTGTACTTCGATGAAATCGATTTCTGTTTCTTAATGAGAAATCATGTTCTTCGGTTTTGATCTCTGGTTCATCGTAATCTTTAATTTCTGGTTCATCGTGAGACTCTAAGTTTGATGAAATTCAAAGTTAATAAAATCAATAAAACTGAATAGAATCAAGAATTTTTATTTTTATTTTAGATGAGTACCAAAATTAAGGTGATGCGAACATTACACGAGAAGAATGATTCATAAGGATAATACATATACGTAACTTCATAGTCTTAAAACGGTAAAAAAGATAAATAATTAATATTGGATGACCGTTTATTTTTACATAATTAGTTTAAGTTTCAAATAGTAAACCAAAGATATAACCGGCTAAATTAAAATATATATATATATATATATTAGATGAATAGATGTAATCGATGTATTTATTATTGATTGTCATACACTTATGTATATTAAACCTTTTATATATATATATATATATATATTAGAAAATTCATAACAAAACTAGTTGTTCATGAGAAAATCAAAAAACTATTTATTAAAGATAAAAAAATAATAAAAAATCATAACTCAAAATATAAATCAAAAACTAAAAAACCGCTTCGGATACCTTATTCCCCACGTCGTCCTCTTTTAAAAAAAAACATTCATCGTTTTGCTATATATGTGTAGCATAGTTAGTTGTTGGGGTTGGTTTTTTGGGTTTAGTTTAGCTTTTAGGTTAGCTTTTTGAGAGGGGGGGTGGGGTGGGTTTAGGTTTTTGGGTGGGGGTTAGCTTTTTGGTGTACTACACATATGCAGCACCTTTAATGATAGTTTTTTGGTTTTCTCATGAAAATGAGTTTTCTAGTGAACTCACCCGTATATATATATATATATATATATATATATATATATATATATATATATATATATATATATATATATATATATATATATATATATATATATATAGTGTTTGGTTCAAATGAGAAGTCATAAATACTTGAGAAAAACATTTAAATTTACATATATAAATTCATTTTTTTATGTTGCATTCTAATAATAAAAATAGTAAAAACAAAAAAAATGGTTTTGATTGGTTTTTTGACGAGTTCTCAAAGTATTTAGGAGTTCTCAAATGATCTATTCCCTATATATATATATATATATATATATATATGTTAAGTAAAAAGGATTCTAATTCTAAGAATGGTGAGAAGGATTTAGGGTCACTAGATCAAATTGTAGAAAAGTTTAATGGTTGAGATTAAATTGTAGTAGAAAAAGTTGTTAAAATGGTATTTTAGTATTGGCCACTTTTGTTGACTTTTTATCAAGCTCCCCCCTTTTTTAAACGTTCATAACTTTTACATACGACATTTTTTTTTAAATTACACCATAAAAACGATCGTTTTTTTAGTTTTAAAACGAGTATAGTGTCGTTATATACAAAAAAGAAGAAAAAATTATTTTTTCCAGCTCATTGTGTAATTTGTCAGGTCATTGTGTAATATCAGGTCTGGTCATTGTGTAATATAAGGTCTGGTCATTGTGTAATGTCAGGTCTGGTCATTATGTCAAATGTTTTTTATCATTGTGTTATATGTATTCATCATTTTGTCAAATCTTTTTTATCATTGTGTTTTACGTTTTTCAGCTCATTGTGTAATTTGCTCATTATTGTGTAATTCGATCAAATATGTCAGGTTATTGTGTAATGTAAGGTCTGGTTATTGTGTAATATGCTCATTTTGTTAAATATTTTTCATCATTGTGTTATATGTATTCATCATTTTGTTTTACGTTTTCTAGCTCATTGTGTAATTTGCTAATTATTGTGTAATTCACTCAAATATGTCAGGTCATTCTATAATGCCAGATCTGGTTATTGTGTAATATGCTCATTTTGTCAAATATTTTTTATCATTGTGTTATATGTATTTATCATTGTGTTTTACGTTTTCCAACTCATTGTGTAATTTGCTCATTTTATCAAATATTTTTCATTATTGTGTTATATGTATTCATCATTGTGTTTTACGTTTTCCAACTCATTGTGTAATATCAGTTAATTGTGTAATACCAGGTCTGGTCATTGTGTAATATCAGGTCTGGTTATTGTGTAATGTAAGATCTGGTCATTGTGTCAAATGTTTTTCATCATTGTGCTATATATATTCATCATTTTGTCAAATATTTTTTATCATTGTCTTATATGTATTCATCATTTTGTTTTACGTTTTCCAGCTCATTGTGTAATTTGCTTATTATTGTGTAATTCGCTCAAATATGTCTGGTCATTGTGTAATGTAAGGTCTGGTAATTGTGTAATTTACTCATTGTGTAATATGCTCATTTTGTCAAATATTTTTCATCATTGTGTTATATGTATTCATCATTGTGTTTTACGTTTTCCAGCTCGTTGTGTAATTTGCTCGTTGTGTAATTTGCTCATTATTGTGTAATTCACTCAAATATGTCAGACCATTGTGTAATGTAAGGTCTGGTTATTGTGTAATTTGCTCATTGTGTAATATCAGGTCTGATTATTGTGTAATATCATACCTTATATTACACAATGACCGGGTATATTACACAATTACCATTATGCCCTCAATTTAAAAACAATAAAAGGACACATGTCAAGCCCATAATTTTTCTTACCCTTCTTATTTTTAAAACCCTTTTTACTATAACCTGATCATATATATATATACACTTATAATACATGATTTTATTGTTTATTTGGTTATTCTTTGATTTTTGTTTTTCTTTTTTACATCCGATTATTAAATTCGGTCCGAACAGTGAATCAGTAAGAGACCAGGTTCGTGTCCGTCCAGTTCTAAAAATATTGGTTTTAACGATTGATTTAGTTTTAATGATATATGAAAAGCACTCGGGATACATACATATATATTCCAAAAAAAGTGATTTGTAGTTAGGGGTGTAAACGAGGTTTTCTAGCAAGCTTCAGAATTAAAGCTCAAACTCACAATAAGATAAACAAGTCAAGTTTGAGCCTAGTTGAGCTCGAGCTCGGCTCGTTTACACCATATTTGTAGTTAGAAAACAAAAGATATTTTGTTAAGATTTTTTTAAAAACAATAATTTTATTCCAATAATTTCTCCTAAAGGATATTCTAAAAAAGAAAAATAATTACGGCATGGACACTTTTGATTAGCCAATCTGGATATTTACAAGTAGCATAGTGGTAGGTAATACTTACAAGTGGCCCATTTGTACTACCCAATCAAACTCTGACACGAACCCATACCTCCCACTTTTATTTATTTTTTTAATACTTTTCAATACCCTTTTTATCCTCGTCTTCTTCCTTCCCCAAGAATATCCAGGGAACCAACCATGGCTACTTCACTCCCATCTTCTCTTCTTCTTTGTTTTTTGTTTGCCTTCTCTTTCGTATCCGTCATTCAATCGATCCACACGAAACCTATCGATCAAACCAAGACTTATATCATCCACGCATCTAAATCTGAAAAACCTACCACGTTCTCCACCCATCATAGTTGGTATTCTTCCGTTCTCCGATCAGTTTCATCTTCGAACCAACAATCGGAGATCCTGTATACATACGAACGCTCAGTCAACGGTTTCTCCGCTAGGTTGACTCGAGCTCAGGCCTCTCAGCTCCGTCGTCTTCCAGGAGTACTCTCTGTCATTCCAGATCGCCGGAGAACGCTTCATACAACTCACACACCTAACTTCCTTGGCTTGGCGGACAGTTTTGGACTCTGGCCTGATGCGGAGTACGGAGATGATGTTATTGTTGGAGTGCTTGACACCGGGATCTGGCCTGAACGACCTAGTTTCTCCGACGAAGGACTTCCAAAGGTCCCGTCAAGCTGGAAAGGTAGCTGTGACGTCACGTCGGATTTTCCTTCGACGGCGTGTAATAGTAAAATCATCGGTGCTAAGGCTTATTACAGAGGTTATAAGGCTAGTCTCGGAGGCCGGTTGAATGAAACCAACGATTCGCTTTCTCCTAGGGATACAGAAGGTCATGGAACTCATACCGCTTCTACCGCTGCGGGAGCGGTGGTGAAGGATGCCGGATTTTTTGACTTTGCAACAGGTGAAGCCAGAGGTATGGCTATTAAGGCTAGAATTGCTGTTTACAAGATCTGTTGGAGCGCAGGTTGTTACGATTCCGATATACTTGCCGCCATGGATCAAGCTATCGATGACGGTGTACACATCATCTCTCTGTCGGTTGGAGCTACCGGATATGCTCCTCAGTACTACCGTGATTCCATCGCCATCGGAGCTTTTGGAGCGATGCAACACGGTATTCTCACCTCCTGTTCGGCTGGAAATTCCGGTCCGGGTGCTTATACAGCTGTCAACATCGCCCCGTGGATTTTCACTATCGGAGCTTCAACGATCGACAGAGAGTTTCCGTCAGATGTTGTTCTCGGCGATGGGAGAGTTTACGGTGGCGTATCACTTTACTCCGGTGACGGACTTGGAGAGATTCAGTATCCGTTAGTTTATGCAGCGAATTGCGGTGATCGATACTGTTACACCGGAAAACTAAACGCCACACTAGTCGCCGGGAAAATCGTGATCTGCGATCGTGGAGGCAACGCTAGGGTTGAAAAAGGAGTCGCCGTTAAGGAAGCCGGAGGCGTCGGAATGATCCATGCGAACTTAGACGAAAACGGAGAAGAACTTCTTGCCGATGCTCATCTCCTCCCTGCAACGATGCTTGGTGCAGAAGCCGGAGATAAAGTCAGAGAATATGTAAAATCCGATCCGTCCCCAACTGCTACGATTGCTTTCAGAGGGACGGTGATCGGAACATCACCTTCGGCGCCGCGCGTGGCGTCTTTCTCAAGCCGCGGACCTAATTACCGCACGGCGGAGATTCTCAAACCGGACGTGATTGCTCCCGGTGTAAACATTTTAGCCGGTTGGACCGGGTACACAAGCCCGACCGATTTGGATGTGGATTCAAGACGGGTCGATTTCAATATCATATCCGGCACATCGATGTCGTGTCCTCACGTGAGTGGATTATCCGCTTTGTTACGTAAGGCCCATCCCACGTGGTCCCCAGCTGCAATAAAATCTGCCCTGATGACCACCGCTAAATATTTGGACAACATTGGAGAAAATATTACCGACCTTGCCACTGGAGTCCAATCCACACCGTTCGTTCATGGATCAGGACACGTGGACCCCAACCGAGCCCTTAATCCAGGGTTAGTATACGACGCTGGATTCGATGATTACGTGGCGTTCCTTTGTGCCATTGGATACGACTCCAACAAAATAGCAACTTTTGTGAAAGATCCCGTGGATTGCAGTGTAGGAAAATTGAGTAGTCCCGGGGATCTAAACTACCCGTCTTTTTCAGTGGTGTTTGATTCCCGAAACGGCGGCGTTGTGAAGTACAAGAGGTTGGTGACGAATGTGGGGAGTGATGTGGGTTCGGTTTATGAGGTGAGTGTGAGTTCTCCGCTGGGGGTAGAGGTGGTTGTGTCGCCGGAGAAGCTTAAGTTTAGTGAAGAGAAGAAAGAGGCGGAATACGAGATCACGTTCAGCTCCGGCGGTGGTGGGTCGGAGGCGTTTGGTGCCATTGAATGGAGCGATAAAGTACACAGTGTAAGAAGTCCAATTGCGGTGGTGTGGAGTTCGAGTACGTGGCAAATGAGTATGTAATTTCGGCATTGTATTGTTCAATTGCTGGCTCAAACAAGAGAGATGGGCTCTGGTTTTAGAGCTATGGGGTTTCCAATGTTTTTTTTTTTTTTTAAATTTACCTAAGTTGGGTTTTAGCTTTTAATCAAAATAATGTATCAATTCCTCTCTTGTTGTAAAAATAGCAAAACAAGTTCAAGAAAATGTTGGTTTACGGTTTATTTGAAGGACGATGAACGAGCAAATGTATGTCATATATGGATGATAGTTGGGTATATGAAAGAGATTCATCGGCAAACTACAGGTTCGTCGATCGACTGACTACCCAAATTTCGTATTCGTAACAAGATTTTTTATCGTCATGTGTATTTGTTCAACTTTCAAAATTCGTCAATCGACTGACTCACCCAAACAGGTAACATCACTTTTTATTTTCTTAAAACGTAAAAAGCATTCACGATAGTCGGTTTTGACGTTTTCTAGGAGAAAGGGATGATGTGGAGGAGAGGGTATGATGGACGCTATTGTGCAAATACGCCCAACAACGGGTTTTGTAAGTGAATGGAGGAGAGAGGAAGGGAACGTTTCTAGAGCCGGTTTTTACCGAGTGGCAAAACCTAGACACGTGCTTATGTAGAGACGGTTTTATAGCCTCGGTTATGGATCTAACCATATTAAGAGCCTATTTTGCAACATTTCTGGTCTTATACCATCGACATGATGCTTGCTTTGGAAAAGATTTGATATTTTAAACTGTAGTATGGATTACACACAAACATATATATCAAAAGATATACTTTACATAGAAAAAACAACAACGACGCTTTGGCCGAGTGGTTAAGGCGTGTGCCTGCTAAGTACATGGGGTTTCCCCGCGAGAGTTCGAATCTCTCAGGCGTCGTTTCTTTATTTTATTTTTTTTTCATTTTACTCTTGTTTACTATTATCATTAAATTTCCACCTCTATTCATCCATATATATATATATATATATGCGTGACAATCCATATTGCTATTCACTTAAATAAATAGTTTTTTTACTGTTAAATCATTTGTCTGTATAAAATATATTATTAAACGGATATAAAACTTGCAAACTTTTATTTCTTTATAAAATTTCATTTTTATTAGAAATCTTTAGTTTATAAAATCAATTTGTATAAAAGAACTAATAGTTTTAGATGAAAAAGTGTTGTTTATATTGATGTTATACAACATTTTCTAATTAGTATTAGTGTTCATTTAATAGTTACTATTAAATGTGTTTGTTATTAGGATCCATATATGTTCTTGAAGTTTTTCAACAACCATCCGCACGTATCACGAGTTAACCATATACGATCGTTTATTCAATTGGATTCAACAATGTTTAAACACAAAGTAATCTGAACATACAGGAATCATTAACCATTTACAAATGTCGAGTACAAGTGTTTATAGAGTGTGAAGAGGTATATTCCTCCAAGCCAACAGTTGCATCAGTTTGGGTATAACCGCCTACTAGATACCCATACTTAGGTTAACATAATTATACAATAATTACATATTAAACTTGGGATAAACTAGAATTAATCTTATAAACCAACTTCTCCTTTCCAGGCTGTACAAATCCATCTAGTTGACATACATATACATCCTCCTTTAGTTCACTACGTAAAAATGCTGATTTTACATACAGATGATGTACAAGCCATTCCTTTTGTGCTGTTAGGGCTAATAATAAATGTATTGTTTCCATTCGTGCCACTGGAGCGAAAACCTCATCAAAGTCAATTCCATGCTTGTCATATCCTTTTGTCACTAGTCGAGCCTTATGTTTAACTATCTCTCCTTTTACATCTTTCTTCACTTTAAAGACCCATTTCAAGCCTATTGGGTTTTGATTCACTAGCAAGTTTGTCAAATACCATGTATTATTTCTTTCTGTTGACGTTATCTCATTTTTCATTGCCTTTTCCCAATGAGTGTGTCCAACTGCTTCATCATAGCATGATGGTACTTCAACAAATTCCAAAAACAAATTTTCATCTAATTAAAATGGAGCGGTTTCAACATATACATCATTCAATGATCTAAAAACTCGAATTAGTTTATGATCATACTTAGCTAGTGGTAAACTAGTGCTACTCCTTGTCTTCTATGTAGTTGCACTTTGATTACTTCCTTGAATTCGTGCTTTCTGTACACGTTCAATCCCTATATGTCGTGTTTTGAAGGCTTCCCATATATCTTTCAACGTGGTGTGCGATGCAACTTGCATGACCATGTCTTCGGGAATTGACTGTAAAAGATAGGCAATTGTTATCCAATCTTTCCTCACATCTACTTCGGATCCAGTCGGTGGTTCAACGGTTTCCCATAACCCGTGTGCATTCAAGAGTGCCTTGATTCGGACGATCCATATTGTAAAATTTGTGGAATTTAACATAGGGCATTGAAGATTGATATTAACATTGCCTTTCGCGGTCGCTTGCCCTGTTTAATTACCCTTTGATCCTTTTCCCATCATACTTGATTTCTTTGGTGTATTATTCTTCTTTTTCCCAATATTGGATTCTATTTTGAATGTCTACAATTAGGGATTCGAAAGTTCTAGCATTTCACGCTTTAGCGGTTTGATCATGTTTCATAGGTTCGAACATAGGGTTTGAATTTCTTCACCGTTTCGATTAACACTTCTGATTTCTACACAAGTTTGTGTTGTGGGGCTTTCTTACAAAATCGATTAGTTATAAAACCCTCTGCCTCATTACAAAACACACACACACACACAACTCATTGCCACAATCACCCATCACAACACATTCCTCATATCTTAACCAAAATCGAAACATATTAACAATTTCTTATATCTACAAAGGACACACTAACAGATAAACTAGAGGAATTGAATATGAAAATTGTCATGAACACACCAAAACATACACACCCACCTTATTCAAAAACACCTAAAGATAGAAGGATTAAAACAACACCCATTTTATGTGTGCGTGTTTCGTCTCATGTATTATAAACCAATTTCATAATATCATTTGACTTGTGAATAGGTTGCTTGTACATAAAGCTTTAAGGGTTTGCTCTATGCCTTTTGTAAGTTAGATAATTTCTTCACAATTTGTACACTTATAAAAGAATCGAACGAACACGAACGGGGTATTCATGGTCTTTCGTTTAACTTTAACCGAACAAATAAACAAACATGACCACTTAAGCCAACAAATTTCTTTTTCGTATTCGTTCATTAAGAAATGAGCGTATTCATGTTCATTCATTAATATTATAAATGAACGCTTCATGAACATAAACGAACTAACGTAAATAAACACCAATTAAAAGTAAATGTAAACATCTAAATTACAGTCTAAAATACCAATCTTTACATCGAACATTTCAAAAGTAAACAAAGATATCAAACTTATGTTAGTTGGGCTTAAGGGTTTAAAGTATGAAAATCAAATTGATTTTAAAGTAATTTAGTAATAAATAAATTTGAATGAATATTTAAACGAACGTAAATAAACGAACATAAGACTATCTGGTGTGGTCACCGGTTCACTGTAGAGGGGCCTACGTGGCCAACGATTTCTATAAACACGATCGTGTCCGTTGCATCCACTATCCTACCTGAAGAAGGCAAAAGTTCGACATCGATGTCGAGAGCAGCTGCTTTGAATAGAGATCGTGAAGGAGGTCACGGTCGCCTAGTTACTGATTACTTTGGCGACTGTAACATCCAGGATTTTCTGGTATTATTTTATATGCGGTAAAGAGAAACGTGAAAAGGCGTGCACGAGGTGGGACCAGGAACAGCTAGGAAGTAACACGTCAGGAGAGGAATAATAAACGACAAGCGGGAAGTACACGGGCGGGTCCCATATGCCTGCAAAAAGGAGCGTAATGATGACACCCAGTAACCCTGCGTCACCCGATAAAGTCAAACATCCCATCAACCATCAAACTATCCCATCTTATAGCGGGCTCGCATAATTTTAATTTTTTTTACAAGCCTAAGGTAGTGCGCAAAGAGTTTGGGACATTATTCAAGTCCAAAGTCGTGCGCAAATACTTACACAACTTTGGACTGGGGGACTTGAAGACGTAAGGTCCCCCGCGGAAGGATATTCACCCCGTGTAGCGTAGCTTGCCGCGGAAGGAACCTTTCTGACTGTACTTCACAAAAAGACAGGAACATCTGCGCGTACGAAAGGATACCCCACAAAATGATCAGAGGATGTCGCGCGAGAGGAGACACCACCTCCACTCCAATGGTCCCACCATATAAGACAAGATTCCCACTAACGGTTATCAGTTAGAGGACCAAGAGGATATTCTTGATAGGGACCCTTCCACCAATAACGCTCGCGCCAAGTCATCCCTAGGAAAGCGACATCATGGTATCCTCCCCACTATAAATAGCACACCAACTCTCAGGTATAATCCATCTACTCCCTTTATACTCTCACTCATACTTATATACCAGATATACTTACTCTCACGCCGCCGATACAGGGATTATCCCCTCCCTGTAACGCCCTAACGCGTCATTACCTTGTGCAGGATATCACCGGAATTAGGAGAAGTAACCACCATTCGGCTACCCATTGAAGCTTGTGTAATCTATCCACCGGATCCTCTCTTACCCTCTGGTGCCTGGATTTACATATACATAGTATTTATATAGTTCATTGAATACTAAAACTTTGTTTATTATAATATTTATTTTATGTATTATATACATAGTATTTATATAGTTCATTGAATAATAAAACTTTGTTAATTATAATATTTATTACTGTATGTGTGCGTAGATATGAATAACATATGGTAGGTGTGTTTCGTAAACAACTCCTTTTTAACCATAGGAGCTACCCAGGGCCGGTCCTGAGGATTTCGGTGCCTTGGTCGAGCCAAAAAAAAATGCCCTTAGGCCCTAACGAATTATATAAACTAGTTTTTTTAAACGATGATTAACGTTATAGCAATACATAGCAAAAATATTGTATTAGAATGACATACCGCAATAGCTAACCGATGCTTTGTGAAGCTATCCTCGCATTCTTGATAGCAAACCGTTTGATCACCTCTTCATTTATATTAGCCTCGACATACTCTTACTTTTCCGCCGCTTGTTCTTCAACATGTTCTTGCTCTTCCGCCTCTTCTAGATCTACTTCTACATGCTCTTGCTCTTCAACAGGCGGTTTATGCATAAACTTAAATATAACACTGGCTTAAGACTTTTTCATTACTTCATCTCGTTTTCTCTTATTACGTTTTTGAGCACCGGATGGTTGTTAAGGAGTCATAATTCTAAAAACCAAATCCAAATTCAAAATTAAATTAGGGACATTCAACAAAACACCTAAATTAGGGCTCAACATTCAACAAAACACCCAAATTAGCAACATTCAACAAAACATCTAAATTATGGCTCAACATTCAACAAAACATCCAAATTAGGTCTCAAGCCTCAACATTCAACAAAACATCCAATTTAGGGCTCAACATTAAAAAAACCCAATTTAGGGCTCAACATTCAACAATTATAAATTAGGGCTAAATTGTGTGATTCAAGGAATTGGAACAAAAAAAATAAGAAAACATACCTTGATGGTGGTTGACGGTGGGCTGCGGTTGTGGCTGGTGGTGGTGTGGTGGTTGACAGACGACGGTGGTGGGATATGGTCGGGACGTCTGGTGGTCGATTGTTCATGTTCGCTGAAGGCTGTAGTTGCAATTTTTTTATTTTTCTATTTTTTATGTTTAAATGAATATTAGATGGATCAAATTAGTTTATTTTGGCCCAATAACTCAATAAGTTATATTTTTTGGTTTTAGAGAGAGCGTAATAACTCAATAAGTTATATAGAAAGAGCTCAATAAGTTTTTTGGTTTTATATTTTTAAATATATATATATATTTAATATATAATATAAAAAAAATAGTGCCCCAGAAAAAATGTGCCCCGGCCGAAGGTGCGGGTCGCCCCACCCTAGGGCTGGCCCTGGAGCTACCCCTAAGGGAGTATTGAATCTAATGAAGGTTGAGGGCTTAACCATTTATCATGTTAAAAGTCATCTACAGGTACATTTCTGGGATTTTCTGCTGACTTCAAGCGAATTTGTTTTATTTCATGTAGAATACTTCGTTCATTGAGCCAAGCAGGGCCACTATCATGTGTTATTGATTATTGCAGATGGGCAGGTACTGGGATTTATAGTTGGCTTCAGTAAAATCACATATAGTCCTGCTTTCAATTCACTGCATTTGTTTAAATGGCAAAACAAACAGTTCCTTACCGTTCGCCAAGTTAGCAAATGTATAAGATTGTACAGCCTGCTTTGCAAATGGTACTATTCACCCGGTTAGTAATTTTATGGATTAATAATTTACACTATTCGTTGATGTTAGTTCTTAATATATGTTATACTTTAATGAATCGATCAGAAAACAAATGTTTTTCTTAGTCGATAGGAGACTATGATGATTAAGGTAAGATTTGCAGTTTGGCGTGGCAGATTCGAAGGATGACGTGTTGTGTTCCCCGCTCGCGTCCTTCATTGCAGCCAATTGCTAATCGACCGATCTATGCCTCTATTAGTGATGCTTAACTGCGCTTCTTCTGATTCGGTGTTTGTGATTTTCAGGAAAATGTTTTTAGCAATTTATAAACTTGCAGATCCAATCGGACTGAACCTTTGCAAGGCAGTACCAAAAGCCAATGTTGAACACTTGGCTATACTCCATACTATATTTTTATCTGAGTTAAGGGTTTGGTTAATAACACCTTTTATATTTGCATTGTTTTTTCCTATTTGAAATTGTGTTGGATGTGGGATTGAAACATATATTATTGGTTTTGGTAGGATCAAATTATGTACTTTTTGTTTGATGTGGGTTGTGATTGCCTTTAATCATAATGTATGTACAAGGTTAAACTGGATCAAATAACTTACTGTTACATAATATAAATCCAAATAAATCCTTAAGGCCCCTAGCATGTCATGCTAGAACAGCTTCATTCCTGCCGCAACGCGTGGACGGGAACAACCTAGTTTATATTACATAACAACATTATACAAATTTCAACCATTTTTTATATTTTACATATTCACAAATTTCTGTCCAAAAATATTTCTTTATGATTTTTAATTTAAAAACATGTTTATCAATGAAAAAGAGTTTTAAATATGTCAAGAAAGCTGTACATATAACTTAGTAAATTTAAATTAATAATCTAATCTTAATTTTTCTTATAATAAAAGTATTTTAAATTTGTATTAGATTTAGTTAAGACTTCATAACAAGCCTTCTAAAATCTAATGTTGACGCATGGGCTTTAACATATTGTTACAAACATCATATGAAAATTAATATCATATGGAAACATAAAAAGAATAAAATTCAAGTTTATAAGAATTCATCTTGAGATGTTATTAAACTTTTTGAGTAGGTATGTATAAATATTAGCTTATTTTTTATCAATTACTTTTTTTTTAATATCTCTGTTGTAGATTAAAATCGAGTTTGTTTCCATTGTATATTTTCCATGAAAAAGAATGTTCCGCCATTTGAGATTTTGATTCAAATTTTTTCACGATAAGGAAAGTTGAGCTAGGTCTTATCTTTGAATCCAACTTTTGCTTTTCTTTATTTGATTTTTAATCCTTTTCAAGGACCTTACCAGATCTCATTTGTTAGCAGAGTATTAATGTAATAATATGATCCCTTAAATTTTCCAGTAATGAATTCTTACGGTTTTAAAAAAACTTCAATTTCGAGTTAATCAAAGTATTAAATCAAGGTAAAATTGATTCAAGATATGCTTGTTTTATTTTCACAAATTCAACTTTAAGCAAATCAGGATATCTGTTTAATTAATTATTCATGGATGAACCCTGCATGTATATATTTTCTAAAAAAGATATTTTTATAATATAATGTGGTAAGTAAATGCTTGGTAGTTATAGGGTGGTCTGAGCTAGATGTGGTAATCTTGACCTATTCTTCAAAGAATGGGTTTATTTAGGCAAAAATCAATTGAATATGGGCCTCGCCGCCGCCCCCCCCTTGCGCCGCCGCCACTGCCACCCGTCGCGCCGCCACCACCACCATATTTGCCGAACCCGTTTTGATCCGTACCAAATTGATAGTTTTGTTTTTATAAAAACGATCCGTTTTGACCGGGACTCATTCTGCTCCAAACCCGTTTTGACCCAAAGTCATTTTGCTCCTAACCCGTATTAACCCGAACCCGGTATGACAAGTGACCCGAACCCGCCCGACCCGTCCATTTTATCAGGCCTAGTCTGAGCCTGTGTGGGCTTCTCCACAACACATGAAGTTAGAGGTGGGCAAAAAAACCGGTTTGGAATAGTTAAACCGGTTTCGACCCGAAACCCGACCCGAATACGAACCGGTTTAAGTGAAACCGGTTTCAAACTGGTATGAACCGGCGGTTATGAACCGGTTTAATAGGCAAATATATAAAACCGGTTTTTTGTGAACCGGTTTGGGGAACCGGTTTGTCAAACCGGTTTAACGGTAACTTTCAAAATATAACCGTTGGGATAACGGCTATATAGCCGTTTTTTGACCGTTAGACCCGTTTTTGACCGTTTTTTCACCCATTTTAATACCCAAACACATTATAAATAGGTAGTGGGTGTTTTGGTTAAATCATACTTCTCAAACCCGCTCTCTACACTCTCGTTTATAAAAAACGCTCGAAAACGCTCAAAAAAACTCTCAAAAAAACGCTATGGCAGAATCAAGTTTTGATGTTTCCTCTAACGAAGTTAGCGTTATGAAAATCATACCAACAACGAGGAACCCCGCAGTTTGGTCAAACTACGATCTATGTGAGTTGTCTAACGGGTTGGAACGTGCTCGTTGCAAAAATTGTGGTGGTTTTTTTAAAAAGGAATCAAATTCTATTCTAAAAACTCATCTGAAAAAATCGTGTCCGAGTTTGAAGAATATTCCGGGTGAGGGTCAAGCATCTATGACAAGCGAGGGTGGAATTTGGAACTTCGATCCAAATATTGTTCGAGATAGAATGGCGAAATTAGTTATTCAAAGAGGTTTGCCATTCAACCACTTCGACAACCCGCTCGTGACGAGGATGATTCAAGAAGCCCTTCAACCACGTTATCATCAAGTAAGTCGTAGTACTCTTAGACGTGATTGTCTAAAAATGAATTTACTAAACGGGCTAGAGGATCCACCCCAAGTAGCGAACTCGGAAGGTATACGGGAACAAACTTTTTATCATTTATGAGTCCGGATGTTTTTGAGGACTTTGATATTTTGGCGTGGTGGAAAGGAAACGAATCTACTTTTCCGGTCCTTTCCGCCATGGCCCATGATTTACTATCCGTCCAAGCTTCCACGATAGCTTCGGAATCCGTTTTTTCTCTTAGTGGCAGGGTTTTATCTATTCGAAGAACTAGACTCACTCCCGCGGCAATGGAAATGTGCATTTGCTTGAAAGACTATTTGGATGCGGTAGATAGGAGACAAGATAGGAGTTCGCTTGAAGACGAAATTGAAGTTGAAGAATTCATACACGAATCTGAGGTCAACCAAGGATTAGCGAGCCCACTTACAAATGAAGAACTCGCCGAAGATGATAGACTACGAGGATCCACTTGTAACTCCGAGAATGACGGCTAAAATTAAACAAAAAAAACAAAAAAAATATATATATATTTTTCTTTTTGTCGAATTGTATTGTTTAATTTTGTAATGTTTTGTGATTTCCGAACTCCTACGGTATGAATAAACGTTGAACTTTATGTTTTTATTTGTTAAATATTTAAACAAATTTTTTTTTTTAATAAAACCGGTTTAAACCGGTTCACCAACCCGAACCGGTCCAGAACCGAACTGAACCGGTTCAACAGGTTCGGGATTCTACATGTGGAAAACCGGTTTATACCCGAACCGGTTTAGTCAAAACCGGTTTCACTTTTGGTCAACTCAAACCGGTCCGGGCCGGTTTGAAACCGGTTCGGGCCAAAAACCCGGTTTGTGCACCTCTACATGAAGTTAGAGGTGGGCAAAAAAACCGGTTTCAAACCGGGTCCCCGGAACCCGACCCGAACCGGTTTCACCCAACCCGATCCAAACCGTAGGTGTGTAACCAGTTTTAAAAAAAATTTTGGAGGCCGGTTCTTAACCCGACCCGAACCGGTTTCAACCTCATACCGGTTTCGGGCCCGACCCGGTTCTCAAACCGGTTCGAACCGTTGGGATTTTCGATTTTAACGGCTTTATAGCCGTTGGTACGGCTATATGACCGTTTTTTTTTTGTATTTTGGAGCCCCTATAACTTGTATAAATAGGTGTGGGTTGTATTGGTTCAACCACACAATTCCAAAACGCTCTCATTTCTCAAAAACGCTCTTATTTCTCAAAAACGCTCACGCTCGAAAGTCGAAACTCTCAAAATGGCAAACGAATCTCAACAATCTAATATTGTTGGTGCTTCTCAAAGTGTTAGTGCTCTCACGGTTGTGCGGGTTATTCCTACAACAAGGAATCCCAATGTTTGGCAACATTTCGATTTATGCGAAATGTCGAATGGTGGTCATAAGGCTCGATGCAAGTTGTGCGGGCATTTTTTTGGAAAAGACGCAAACACAACTTTGAAGAATCACATTGAAAAAACCTATTGTTCGGTTATAAAGGCTCAAGCTTCGCAAGGTCAACCAAGTATGACAACCGAAGGTAATATTTTTGCGTATAATGTTGACTTGGTTCGGGAGAGGATGGCGCATTTTGTGATTCAAGAGAGTCTACCTTTCAAACACTTTGACAACGAGCGTTTGACTCGGCTTATTCAACAAACGCTCCAACCTCGCTACACTCATGTAAGTCGTGCTACTCTTAGACGAGATTGTATAAATATGTGGAAAAAAGCTAAAGTAGAAATAATAAATGAATTTGAAAATTTAAAAACCGGTATTAGTTTAACTTGTGATGTTTGGTCGGCTCCCCACAATTTGCCGGATTCTTACATTTGCGTTACCGCTCATTGGATAAATCCGGAAAGTTAGCAAATGATGAAACGTACTATTGCGTTCGATATTTTTGCATACCCCCACACCGGTGACAATTTATTTTATATTTTAGACAAAGGTATAAGAACTTTTAAAATAGAAACAAAAGTTTTTTCAATATCGTTTGATAACGCCTCGAATAATACCGTCGCGGTAAACCAACTTATTTTAAAATATAACCCGATTTGTGATGGTATTTTTTTCCATAGCCGATGTGTTGCACATATTATTAATTTAGTTGTGCAAGATGGTCTTAAACACATTGACGATGTTAGAAATCAATTTAAACAAATGTTGCGTGACATTTTTCATACAAGTCAAAGAAGATATCATCGATATATAAAATTTTGTAAAGACGGGCAAACCGAATGTTTAGGTCCAAATTGGGACGTTTCAACACGTTGGAACTCAACGTGTAACATGTTCGAAAAAGCCATTCAACAAAAATGAAGTTTGCAAATGTTTCATGCCCAACTAGCAAGGCAAAAAAAAGTAACAAAATTTCTGACAGCGGGTTGGGGTATCATTGAAGGTGTAGCCGATATGCTCCATATTTTTAAAACCGCTACAACCTATTTATCGGGAGTTTACTATCTCATAAGTCCTTTGGTTTTAAATCAACTTTTTTTAATGGTCGAAAAATTAAACGAATATTCCATGCGAGGCGGCGTATTTAAAGAAATGATGCCGCCAATGAAAGAGAAATTTAAAAAATATTTTAAAGAAATGCCTCCGATTATTACTTGCGCCGCCGCCTTAAACCCGTGCTTAAATGTTTTGGGTGTTGAAACTTTAATTGAAAAAATAATTTACGGTTTGGATTTATACGAAGAAGACGTATTTTTAACGGATAGAGCAAAAACTATTTTTACACAAAATTTGTCTACTTTATTTACAGTTTATGTTGAAAAATATGGTACAACATCTACCGTTCATGAGCAATTTAGAAACGCTCCATCAAGTGCAAGTACTAGTCGGAGTTCAATGTTAAACTTATTTAATACTATACTTAATGAAAATAGTAAACGTCAACGGGGTAATACCCCAAGTAGCGAATTAGGTAGATATATCGATTCGGATTTTTAACCGGTATGAATGCTCATGATTTTGAGACATTTGATATCTTGGCTTGGTGGAAAGGGAAGGAAAACCAATTTCCCGTCCTATCCGCTATGGCCCGTGATCTACTAACCGTCCAAGCTTCTACGGTAGCTTCGGAATCTGCTTTTTCTGTTAGTGGCAGGGTTGTTTCTTTACGAAGAACAAGACTAACTCCGCCATCGGTGGAAACGTGCATTTGCTTAAAAGATTACTTGGACGCGGCGGAAAGAATACAACATATATCTTCCCTTGAAGGCGAACTCGAAGTCGAGGGAGAGATATACGAGGACGAGGTGGAAGGAGGATTGATTGAAGCAATCGGCGAAGACCTCCTACGAGGGAGTTCGGGATCCGACTAGTACCGACTACCCGGATTTTCAATATATCCACGAAGAAGACTTTTATATTTAATGTATTTTTAATTTGTAAACTTTTAATTATTTGTTTTGTAATTTCTAAACTTTATCTTGTATGTTTTGTCATTTTTAAGTTAAGTTAATATCTTTAACGGTTAATTTTTTAAAAAATTAACGGTTTTTTTTTAAAAAATCCGGGTAAACCGGTTTGGGACCCGAACCGGTTTAGTAGCCAACCCGGTCCTCAACCCGGTCCGATCCGGTTTGGTAGGGTTGGGTTCGATGATCCTTGAACCCGGTTCGTGACCCGAACCGGTTCGTACGTCGACCCGGTCCAAGCGGGTTTTGCCCAACCCGACCCGGTTTTAAACCCGAACCGGTTTCGTTTGAAACCCGATTTGTACACCTCTACATGAAGTCATGAACCAAAGCTCAATGGGGCACTAAAAATTAGTCCATTTAATATATGGGCCTGGTTGAGATTTGGCTTTAAAAACCGTTAAAAGATTTCTTTTGTTAGGCTCATGAGACATGAATAATATTTAACTGGATACTTGAATTATAAATGATTTAAAAAAAAAAAACAAATCTGAGTTAACCGAACCAACTGAGAAACTAACAGTTCAGTTATAGTTTTCTATCATAATTGTTTAGATTAGTTCGGTTTCGATTCTACATATTTATTTAACCGGATAAACCGAACCCGAGTGAGATATACACACATAGAAATAACCAAATTAAGTGATATGTATTAAAAACGACTCAACAACAAACCAATTTAAACAAAAAACCCATTTATCTATATCTATACTACTATATAAAACATGTTGAAAAGACAACAATGTAATTTAACTTAAATTTTAAGACACTTAAGAATATATATACTACATTTGGTACAAGTGTTGATACATCAACAACTATCTATACTGCTATATAAATCATATTGAAAAGACAACACTGTAATTTAACTTAAATTTTAAGACACTTAAGGACATCTATATTACATTTGGTACAATTGTTGATGCATCAACAACTAGCCATTTACAGTTTTGTCCCTTTTGTTTACAAATCTATGCCTATCCCACATCGAATGAGAAAAACAATATGGATGAAAGAAATGACTATAAAAGGACCATTTGGCTTTTCCAAACAATTCATCAATTATATATTGTTTCTTTGTCCCATATCGATGAAGAAACAAAAGTGGAGGTACCACATACTCTATAAAGTGGAGGCCCTAACCAAAACAATAACTGAAATATTTGGTTATCTTTCTTTAAAAACCGACTAGCTTCGGTTAGAAGCAGTTCGGTTATTCAGTTTTGAAACTTGGGTTAGCTCAGTTTTTTGTTAATAACTGAAAACTTAAGCAAAGAACGACTTGGGTTGGAGTTTTAAATTTTTATTTCAATTGGATTTAGTTAACAAGAACACCAAAAAGTTGAATACATTTGGTACAAGTGTTGATGCATCAACAACTAGCTATTTACAATTTTGTCTCTTTTGTTTACAAATCTATGCCCATCCCACATCGGATGAGAAAAGAAATATGGATGAAAGAAATGACCCCCTTTGGTTTTTTCAAAGAATTCATACATTCCATTTTTTCTTTGTCCAATATCGATGAAGAAACAAAAGTGTAGGGACCACATACTCTATAAAGTGGAAGCCCTAACCAAAACAATAACTGAAATATTCAGTTATCTATTTTTAAAAACCGACTAGCTTCAGTTAGAAGCAGTTCGGTTATTTAGTTTTGAAACTTGAGTCATCTCAGTTTTTAGTTAATAACTGAAAACTTAAGCAAATAACGACTTGGGTTGGAGTTTTAAAATTTTATTTTAATTGGATTTAGTTAACAAGAACACCAAAAAGTTGAATGCATTTTATCAAAACGCTCATTCTATAACATACTAATCCTTTGGTGTTTTGTTTATTTGCTAAATTTTAAGACACTATTTATATTATTATAACTAAATACTATTTAAATTAAATATTATCTTATTTAAATGCTTAAGTATATAATTACTAAATATTTATATAGTTATAATAATAATAATAATAATACCAAAATATAATCAGTGTTTAAGACAGTTATGGTTAGATTGCGCTCTCCAAAAAAGCCTCGGTGATACTCGACGCTTTACGCGGGCTAACCCCCTAGTCCTAAAAGAATGGCCACAACTTGAAAATTGAGGCCGAAAGCGAGCACTTGAAACATCGATCATCAATCAAAATTTCAGGCAACTCTAAAATTCAAACATTAACATTTTAATTAATGAATTATGGTTTTATAATTGATGATCCCAGGTTTATTCGATAATATTGTTTACGCTGAAAACAAGTTTTCCGAGTGTTCACTTAAAGTTTTTTGTTTCTCTAAATTCCCTCAGCTTTGATTAGGTGTTTCAATCTTATATAATTATTGATATACATGTTTAAAAAAACTACATGAGACAAATGTAACATATGAATCTTGATTACTGGTTTGTGAGTTTTTTTTTAATTAACTTGAAATAAGATGTAATTATGAAGAAAAAAGTTCACTAAGTTATAACTAAGTTTCATAATTGTTTAATTTAAGTTAATGAAAAACAATAATCACTAAATAGTAAACAACATTCATATAGTTTCATTTATATCACTTATTTTTTTTAAATTAACATTTATAAAACATTATAAAAGATTGGAGCTCCTAACGAAATTTGAGTGACTTAAAAAAAAACTTTGAATGACTTTATTGAGACACTCGCAAAACTTGATCACTATTTTGTATTAGCCTTTTAATGTGTTGAAAAACAATTTAAAAGTTGTAAAGAGTGAAAAAAATTCATGTTTAAATCGTCATTTATATGTCGGAGTTGGCGAAGTTTGTATATATAAGTTGCTAGATGATGATTGTAATCTACCATGTAATTAAGTTTGTATTTGTTTATAATTTTATATTTTTAACAACATTTTTTTACTCCTAAATAGCACCTAATATGTACTTACATGATTTGAATTCACACCATTTTTTATGGAGGGTAATCGCCACTAAACCACAAGGTAGGGATGAGATCGGTAACATATGGGTTAGGGGTGTTAAAAAAAATACGAATCCGAAACCGAACCCGAAATTCCAAATCCGAATTTTCTGATTCGGATTCGGATTCGGATATTAGTATTGAAAATTTCTGGATAGTTCGGATATCCGAATCCGAAATATTAAATTTAGTATTTTATTCATTATTTATTATACTTAAATATATATATATATATATATAACAATAAGAGCCCTAATTGCAAATCACAACTGCTTTTACTCATTCATTTCTCCCAACCCAAACAAACGAAACATTAAATAGTAATGAAGATTTATAAATTAATAAATGAAATATTAAATAGTTAGTAATTGAGTAAAAATAAGTAGGAAAAATAATCTTATACTCACATAATTATAACACATAACATAATCTGTTATTTATTTATTAGGTATAGATTTGGACATACTTAAATCATATAGTTGATCAAAATGGATCACTATAGTTAATTGCGTTAACTTAGAATCAAGCAAGCACCATCCATTGCTACTTTCTGCCGCCATCACTTACTGATTGTCGCTATCACCAATGTCGTCTGTCGTTGTTATTAGTCGCCCCAAAAACAGTATAACGTGATGATTTTCCATCTGAAACGATCTATTTCAACTTAGGGTGGAAGGGGCACTCATCTTTATTTCTTAAACATCCCTAGCCAACTACCAATCAAACTATGACACGTCATTTCTTCCATGAACTTCCCTAAACTTCTCTGTAGGTGTGGGGTACTCATATTTCTTCCACGAACTTTCCTACCCATTTTTTATTTAATAATTAATAAATAAAGAAATTTATATAATTTTAACACATAAAATAAAACTTTCATTAATAAAAAACATTAACTTGCAATATAAAAAGAAAAATTAACTTGAAATAAAAAAAACTAGTAATTGAATCTCTAACCCCAACGCTCAGCAATCTCACATTTAGTTGAAGGAGTATATCCAACAAAGGTCCGCTCAAACCATCATGTGGTTTTAAAAACGTCTCAATATCACAGTCTTTTTGTTGTTGCTTCCAAACAGCACATTGCTCGTCCATCATGAGTGTCACTGCTTCATTTTTCTTAATTTTACTTTCAACCATCTATTCTCAAAACACTTTTTCTCATCCTCAACGTTCTTGCTCACCATGTTAAAATCTGAAACAATTTCAATCAAATCACCCTTGTTGCCTGAGGAGGATGCAACTCTCTTCCCCTTGCGTTGGGGTCTTGTTGATATGGTATCTTCATTAAGTTTGGGAAAGCGGTTATCCGAAGATGTATAGTTCTCAGATTCGAATATATTGCTTCTTTTTTACGGAGGATTTTTAAACTCTGAACCCATCAATAGAACGGGTTCCCATTTGTCGTGTTTTCTAACAACCTCCCACGCCGATATGTAGGAGAAACCTTTTTTTAATACAAAGTCTTGTATTCCTTCAAAGTTGACTTTATCACATCCACATCCCCTTGGGAACTACGCCGATCATTGACTTTTATATATATATATTCATTTAGATATAAATATTAACGAAAATTAACAAATAAATTAAAATTAACAAATAAGTTATACCTTATGGTTGAAGATGTCGTTGAACTTGCTCATCTTTGTGCTCATGGCCTTCAACTTCGGGTTTACTTGAAGGATGCTTCGGACGGTTCCCCCAATTTGATAGCAAATGCTTAAGTATTTTTCTCTAATAAGAATCGGTTTTTTTTGTTGATTTCCAACCTCCTCGTCTTCGGAAATATCCACCCAAGCCTTGGCCAAGGCTTATTCTTTGTCATCGCCAAGGCTTCGAATTTGCCCCACTTGAAGACGTCTTTGTGGGTTGTGATTCTTCAATGGGGGACTCGTCCGACTCATTTCTTTGGTTTCTTGTTCTTTAATGGGGGACTCTTCTAACTCCAAACACATCACGTCACGACATTGTGAGGTTTGGGTAGGGTCACATTTGGTAGTGGGGGGTTTGGGTCACGTTGGTGAAGACGAAATTCACTTGGTGAAGTTTGAATAGACATGCTTGGCATAGAGGGATAACTCAGGTATTGAGGATATTGTGTGAATTGAAACGGTTGGGTTAGATTCGATTGATTTTGGCTCGAACCGACATCGGGTTTGAATGACTTTCGGGTGGATGATGATTTTTTTAGGAGCCATTGAAGATAACTGAGTAGAGTAGAAGAGATTTTGAAAATATGTAAAAAAGTGAGTGAATTGATGTTAATTTAAAAGGTTAAAAAAAAATTAAAACAATTTTTTTTAAAAAGCAACGGTAAAAAAAAAGAGCCGTTGGGCCTCAGGTTGCGATCAGGAAAACAAGCCGCCGATGGAGCAAAATTTTCGGTACTTAGGGTGTTGCGGCGGTGTTCCCTCTAGGTATCTAGCGGCACCTAGCATCACGGGATATGTGCCCCTTCGTGCCTTAGTAATGAAGAAAAAAAAAATAAGCGAGAAAAGAATTTTGGGTTTTAAAGATTTGTAATATGTGACGCAACCAGTTACTTATTTATTAGGTATGTATGTGTTTTAATTTATATGTTAACTAGGTTAAAATCCCGTGTATTACACGGGTTGATAAAATATAATATTATATACTTAGTAATAAAAAGTTTATATTTTTAAAAACCCGTATCTTACACGTTTGAATACATTAATTTTTATTTAATATAATTTGACTTACATAACTATTTAGTTAAAAAAAACATAATTAAATTTTAAAGTTTCTTAAAATAAGAGATAATTTAAAATAAATGTGTTTTATTATTATAATTAATATTTTTTTAAAATATAAATCATTATTAAAAAAAAGATGTGTATTTAATAAGAAAGAGAAGCGAGAAAAAATGATAAGAAGAGATGTGAACATGACACATGACATAAATTATTTGAAATATCTACTGTGTTTTGTAATTGTGACGTAGTTTATAAATTCATGTAAACGTTTCATACAGCTTTTGCTTATATCTTGTGTTTAGTTGAAACTTGACAAATTATTACCAATTAAAGCATTTATTTTGTAAAGCAATAATATAATATAAATATAATCATAAAATTAAGATCTAATTCTAAATCACTGTTATGTTGAGTGGACGAAACATCATAACCAAATGAAAAAAAAATCTACCTCTTTTTAATATTTATTTATAGAGTAAACTGTAATTTACACCCCTGTGATTTAGGCCCGCTGGTATTTTGCAACCTTGTTTAAAACAAAGTGCAATTTACCCCCCTGTGGTTTGGTTTCTCTCTCTTTGCACCCCTGCCGTTACAATAACCGTTAAACTTTTAACTCCGTTAGGGGTATTAAAGTCTTTTCACCCAAAACCCAAAACCTAACATAATATGCACCACTGTGGTTTGGTTTCTTTCTCACTTTGCACCCCTTGCCCTCACCCTTCCCGTCTGTCACCGCCCCCTTCCCCTTTCCTGTTCGCCGCCGTCGCCGTCAAGACTCCAATGTCGCCGCCGCCGTCTCAATCGACAGGAAACATGGGCCACGCGCTTCTTGAGCTTCATATCGAGACACTAGTCATAAAAGGTAAGGATTTTGTACCTGAAATTCGATCCCAACAACCACCTGAAAATCGATTTGTTGTTGCAGCCGGAATCAAGGTTACCCGGTCTGTTACCCACGCGGATGATCGGTCTGTTACCCGGCGGCTGATCGTGCATTTCAAGATCAGCGTCTTGTTCTTTGATAATCTGAACTTTTCGTGCAGGTATGAACAGGTCAAAGAGGTCGGAGAGTAAAGGGGCCCGGTGGTCGGAGATGAAGGTCAGAGATGGCGTCGGAGATGAAGGTCGATGTTTTTTGGTTTAAATTAAGTATTTTGGTTAAATGCTTTTGGTTGGTCGGAGATGCTTTTGGTTGGTCGGAGATGAAGGTCGATGTTTTTCCGATCGTCTTACATTTAGATCGGTAAATGTAAATATAACTTAAATAATATATTAACCGTGTTTTTAGATCGTTTTTCGTTGTTTGTTGAAAATTTTGGCCAATGTGATAATCGTAGATGTTAATCGGGTATATTTCATCGGCATAGTTCACCGGAATACAGGGTGTTCACCGGAGAAGAAGAGGGTAAATTTGGGGTGAGGTCAGGGGTATTATTGTCTTTTCATTAGAAAAGATAACAATATGGGTGCAAAGAGAGAGAGAGAGAAACCAAACCACAGTGGGACAAATTACACTTTATTTTAAACACGATTGCAAAGTGTTAACGGGCCTAAATCATATGAGTGCAAATTGCTGTTTACTCTTTATTTATATAAACTTTAACTTTTCCAGATCTGAGAATTCAATCATTCATTATTCATTGTTTAGTGGCGGGTCCCACGGTGGGAACAGCCGTCTGCTTAGTTTACTGACCAACGTGGAAACTGAGACATTTCCACTTTCACTTTGCTTTTTTAAATGATTATGAATTTCTGTGAAATTCCTCACGACTTTCAAACACTTCAATGTCTTTATATTTATAAGGGAGCTATTATTTGTACACCCACTTCATCTTTCTCACACCATCCCTACATTAAATCAATCACATCACATCAAACCAAATAAAATCTATTTATATATTTTTATTTATTTACCTTTTTAACTTAAATTAAATTTATATTATTAGTTAAATTAACTAAAACTTTAAAAAAGTCAACTTGTAAAATTATGTAAATTGTAAAGTTACTTTTATATTTTTATTTATTTATCTTTTCAACTTAAATTAGATTTATATAAAATTAAATAAATTAAAAAAATTCATTGATAAGTACATTATTATGTGAGACAACTCGTTTTATAGTAGAATTCATTGATAATAATTGCAGCGGCTTTACTAGTTTTACGTGCCGGTCTAGTTTCATCGTTATGCGTGTAAATAATTTGAAACGACACAAGATTCCGTCAATTATTTGATACGACATAAGATTCCGCCAAAACATATTATATAAACAACTAAATATTTCATTCATTTATTCATTCAATCTGAATTTTCTCTAAATTCTCTCTGAATCTGTTAAAAACGAGTTAAGTATGACGGGTTTTGGTGAAAACTATCTAGGGAATGTTGGTGAATCTTCTAACAATATATCAGAGTTTTATACTAATCAGGTAACGTTCGTGATTATGTTTGTATTATACTAAGGTCATATGCTTATTAAAAGTTTTATATAAATTATTAGAATATATCTTATGACGTTTACATCTTTTTTATAAAAATGCCAGTGTTTTTAATTTATTATTTTTATAAAAATAAAAACTCAAACCAAACCAAACCAAACGTACCCAGTATAATCTCACACATAGCTAACGCTATTAGTAGGGTCTGGGGAGGGTGTGATGAGGGCAAACCTTACCCCTATCCCAAGGGATAGAGAGGCTGCTCCCGTTTAGACCCTCGGCTCCATGGGAAAGAAAAAGATAAAAATATAAATAAAATTAATGAGTAATAAAGTAAAATAAATCTAACAGTAATCTAACAATTAGCAGTGTATAACTAGAGTATATTAGTCACAAGAAACACAACACACCTACAAGAAACAAGACATACGCAAAAATAACAACTCAAAATACGTTAATCTATTTAAGAAGAGTGAAAATGACTTTAACATTTAACAAACACTTTTATTAAATTTAATATAAAAATATAAATTAAAATAACTATAGATTATGAAGGACGAGAAGTAGCCACTAGGTAGACATATGCAATGTTTTCAGAACTGGACCGGACGTCGAACCGGTCTTCTTACCGGTCCACTGGTCGGACCGGATTTAAGAACCGGACGACGTCATAAATATTATAAAAATATATCAGTGTAAATAGCTTTTAATCCTTTCAAAAACCACCAACAAGTCAATTCCAATAATTTTAAACTAACAATTACCTACGAAATAAGAAGCCAAGAGACTTAAAAAAGATTAAAAAAAAAAATAGTCAAGTGGTTCAACCGGTCCGACCACCCGGTTTCCGGTCCGACCGGTTCGCTGCAGAAACGGTTCAACACATGTAACCGGACCGGTCAGACCACCGGTTCCCGGTCCGGGTTTCAAAACATTGGACATATGTAGTCAGTACCGTTTATCAGTTTACAACCGGTAGCTTAATTTATTGGTAAATGTGTGTATCTGAAACTTTACTAAAATAGGAAGGTATTTGGTTCAACTCTCATTTATGATAAAAAAAAAAAAAAGAGGTTCAGGTGAAGGTTTTCCCATCTATGGTGTGTTTCCTCCTGAGAGAGCTGGAGATTATCGGGTGAGTCAGTGACCCGTCAGTAATTTAAATTGTCGTTAAAAAAAAAGGTACCGTTTATCGGTTTATAATTTGATATGATAAAAGAAGACCAAAACATTAGGCTGTATTAACTAGCTAAACAATATCAACCAACAAAATAAATTTTAAAAATTAGGGATGAAAAACGATACCATCTAGGGGTGTTCAAAGTCGGATATCCGAAAATTCGGATATCCGAATTTTGGATATCCGAAATTTTCGGATAGTGAAACGGATATCCGAAAATATAAAAACATAAAAAAATATATAAAAATAATATTTTTAAATTACAAAAAAATTAAAAACCTTAAAAAACATTAGAAAATATACATATAAAAATATATAAATATAATATATCGGGTTTTGATTCAAATTTTCTTATTTTTAAATAATAAAAACAATTAAAAAATATATAAATATAATATTTCAGATATCCGAAATATCCGAATCCGAAAATTCGGATATCCGAATTTCGGATATCCGAAATTTCGGATAATTCGGATTCGGATTTTCGGATAATTCGGGTTCGGTTTCGGATTCGAATTTTTTTGAACACCCCTAATACCATCCATATAAATATATAATTTACTTAAGTTTTGACCGTAAATCATTTAAAGCAACATAAACAAGTTAAAAGAAAAGTGGATAGTTATTAGACTCTATTTATTTATTTGTAAGAGCATGTGGTATACTCTCACTTGAGAATGTCAAGTGAGAGTAACTTTTGTGCCACACAGACACCATGTTGGCTTGATTGCTTTCTCATTTGGATCTTACTTGTCAAGGGAAATACAAGTGATGGATATAGGACTGTCCAAAATGCTCGACGCTCGAAACTCGCTCGAACTCGTTTGAAAAATGCTCGGAAATATGCTCGCTCGATTTCGGCTCGGTTCGGTTTGTAAACGAACCAAGCACGAGCAAGGGTACGTTCGCTCGTTGCTCGTTCGGTTTGGCTCGAATTAATTTTTAATTTATATATATATATATAATGAATTAATATTTAATACATTTATAAATATCTCTTTTAGTCCAATCCATTATGGAACTTCTTATAGTGAGTCAAGAGTAGCCCAACTTAAAACCTAAAAAGAAAAAAAAGCCCCTTTAGTAATTACGTTACTTCACTAGTTCACGCTCAGAGGCTTCTCCTCAATTCAAGTCTCAAATCGTCTCTGCTTAAAATCTCTAACCCTAATCGAACGTCGCCTGCACGAGCAACCTTTGCAGCTCTACTATTCAAGTCTCAAATCGTCTCTCCCTCTTGGTCAGCCGATCAGCCTTTGCAGCTCACGATCAGCAACGCCGAGCGACGAGCAGCTTTTGCGGCTCTACAATTCGAAGGGCACACTACACAGTATGGTTGTCCAAATCGCTCGACGCTCGCTCTACGCTCACTCGAAAAAACTAATGCTCGGATAATGCTCGTTCGATTTTCTGCTTGGTTGTAAACAAGCCGATCGGCTCGGTTCGGTTCGTGAACAACCCTAGAGGGATACTCAAGTGAGCATTAAATGTATATTTTATAAAATATTTATTTTTAAATAAAATTATATTAATAAAATTCAATGAATTTAAAATAAACATTAATAACATTAATGTTACATAAAAAAACATAAATAACATAAATAAAAGTTACATAAAATAAAATAAAAACATAAATAAAAGTTACATAAAAACTAATGTTGTGAACGCTCGAAAAAATGGTCAATCAAGCCCGCTTTCAGAGCGTGATGAACGTTCGAAAATATGGTCAATCAACCACATAAAATATTTCTAGATGGTTGCTTCACTTTTTATCTTCGTACGTAGGCTCCTCTTCATTTGGGTTATATTGACAAATTGCCAATCCGGTATCCTTTAAAATCATATTATGTAGAATAATATAAGCATACATTATGTTCCTAATTTTGTTTTGAGACCAACACCTAGCCGGGCGTTGGATAATATGTCACTTACAATTCAACATACCGAACGCTCGTTCAATATATTTTCTTGCTGCGTTGTGAACTCTTTTATAAGTATTACGTTTAAGGCCTATGGGTTCTGTAAGCGACTTGACAATTACAGCATATTCGGGGTATATTTCTTCGGTAAGATAATACTCACGTTGGTAAATTGCCCCCCTAAGTTCAAAAGATGAGTCCGGTGCGGTCCCGTTTATCCAATCGTCAAATATAGGCGATTGGTTAAGAACATTAATGTCATTGTTGGAACCGGCAACACCAAAAAATACATGCAAAATCCATAGGTCAGTTAATTCAACTGCTTCAAGCATAATACTCGGATTAGGATGATCACCACGTGCAAACAGACCTCGCTACATATTGGGGCAGTTTCTCCAGTCCCAATGCGTGCAATCGACGCTTCCAAGCATGCCGACAAAGCCGTGTTTAGCTTCATGCGCTCCATATAACTGCTCAATGTCGCTAGCCGACGGTCTATACAAATATCTACTATGGTACAATCGAATAATAGCTCTAGAAAATTTATACATACATGACCTGATAGTCCGAACTTCGGGCAGACATCTTCAGATAATCGTCAAATGAATCACTTGTGGTTTTGTGCGCCAAATGATGAACCACGGCGGTACACTTTTGCATGGGGGTAAAACCAACCCGGCCTCTCGCATCAACCCCTTATCGAAACCAAGGTACCTCTCTTTCGATATCATTTAATATCCTTAAAAATATATTCCGACTCATTCGAAACCGGTAGTAAAGTGCTCATCGTCATACGTACACCCTTCGTTAAAGTAGTTTTGGAGTAGTTGTGTGTTAGCAGCCGACCGTTCACGGTTTAGACGAGCACTTCGTGTTAAAAGTTGTGATGATTCAGCTTCTTGCCACCACATAATCGATGCGGTTGTCCAAGCACGAAATATCATTTGAGCCGCTTCGTCACTTGAAGATGAAGACGATGATGATGATGATGCCATTTTTTTTTATAAAATATAAAATAGAAGTGTGATTGGGTGTGTATTTGATTGGCTTTATGAAATAGAAGTGTGATTGGGTAGAAGTGTGATTGGGTTTATATTGAAATAGATTTTTTTTAAACGGTCAAAATCCCAAACGGCTACTTCCTTGCTCCTTTCCACGTGAAGCCTCTCACGGCTACTCCCTCATTCCCCCTTCACGAAAGAGGGGGCGGTGTTCCAAGTCCCTTCACGCCGTGAAGGCCCTCACGGTGAGGATGCCGTGAGGGTATACCCAAGGTTGTAAAAATCGCGATTAATCGGCGATTAATCGCTAGTCGGAAAAAAAGAGAGGAATTTTGACCTAGTCACCCAATTAATCGGAAATCGACCCTAATCGGCACTAATCGGCCCTAATCGCGACTTTCCGGCGAAACTCTAGAAATTCCGACGGATCTCTAGAAATTCCGTCCAGGTTAAACTAGTTTCTTTATTAAACTAATTTGTCATATAAAAATGTGTATATATACATATAATTTTGAAAATTACATAAAAAAATGTGTATATATATATAAATCTGAAAATTACATATAAAAATTCCAATCCGATTAACCCCTAGTCGGTACCCACCGCCCGACTAGCGCATAGTGATTTCTATAACACTGGGTATACCTCGTACCCTAAGAAATATAAATTTCTATGGAATTTCGTTGAGGAAATAGTGAGCGACTGGTGAGGGAAGTCAAAGGAAAAAATAATGTAAATTTCTTTCATGTGAGAAGGTGATTTCCTAGAAACTCAATAAAAATTAGATCGAAGTTATTTGAAACTGAAAAAGGCATTGCGAAGAAATTTCAAAGTTTTTCTTCATATTGTCATCTTACTGAATTTTAAATGAATTATGTGGTTTGCTGAATGAATAAATAATATAAATGATTGTTCTTTTAATAACAAATATTTAAATTAAACAACAGCAGAGGTGTGATATTAGGAACTTGAAATAAGATCTCATAAAAAATTTCAAAACATTTTCTTAAAAATACCAGAAAATAAAAACAAAATAAGTTATATTTGTTAGAGAAAACAGGCGAGAATTACTTTACTAAAGGTGAGAGGGGCGCACTACTCGGGCATGGCCGAGTAGAGGAGAGGAGGGCCGAGTAAATGGGGTACACCGCCCCCTTTAATCCGAGTTGGGGCACCGGGTTGTTTGGCCGAGTATTTTTACTCGCATGTGGAGTGTGATTCGGCTATAATGCCGTTACACATTAAAAAAAAAATATTTTTTTAAAACTATATATATATATATATATCACTCTTCCCCTATTAAATCACTCTTTTCCACCTATATATATCTCAACTTAACGGTCGTGAATACAAACGTGGCTACTATCTTGCGGATGAGATTTACACCGCTTGGTCTGTTTTTGTGAAATCATTTCCATTCTTTGTTGACCCGAAAGAAAAAAGTTTAAGAAACTTCAAGAGTCGGCTAGAAAAGATATCGAACACGGGTTTGATGTTTTAAAATCTAAATTGGGTATAATTAATCGTCCGCAACGGTCACGTAAACGTCAAAAAATACAAAATGTGATTTACTCATGTATCATATTGCACAATATGATTTTAAAGCATGACGAAAATGCAATCTCACCCAGCTACTTGTTGGACCCTCCAACCAATGTAGTAGATGACGATGTAATTAATGAATTGCGGGATCAAGAGACACACTTTAGACTACGATATGATCTTGTTTGACATTTTGCTACACTACCGTTGTGGGTCAACAGCGATTCGGAAGATGATTATGTTTAATTTCTAGGTTTTTTTTAATTTGTAATTTGTTATTTTTAGTTGTCTTTTGTATTTTTAATTAATAAAAAAATATGTTTTCTATTTAAATGTTTATTTTTTTTAAAAAAAAGTTGGTGAATAAATGAGTAGTTTGAGTATGGTATTTCCAATAAAATCTGAGTAAATAAGTAGTTTGAGTAGTTTTGAGGTGATAGAATTCTATTGGGTAGTTTGGTGAGTAAAATTTTTTTGGTGAGTTTGGTGCCCCCTTCACCCTAAGAAATACCAGAAAATACCATTGGAGTGGTGGCCCAATGGTAAAGAGCAAAGTCTCTTAAAACCAAGGTCCCGGAGAGCTCAAGAAATTTGCCTTAAAAAAAAAAGAAATACCAGAAAATAAAAACAAAATTATTTTCAATTAAGTCATATGTTTCAAGAATGTAGATTCATTGTCTGGTGTACCTTTGTACTTGAGTAAATTACAGAAATCGTCCTTTATGTTTATACTTTTTTTCAAATATTGTCCTTTGTCCTTTATGTTTATACTTTTTTTCAAATATTGTCCTTTAACCTAAAAATTATGAGAAATCGTCCTTTATATTTACAAATCTTGCACGTTATGTCCTTTAGCCTTAACCCAGTTAAATTTCTCAGTTAAGTCTGGTCATGTGCAAGAAATATGAGGGTACTTTTGTAATTTTACCCATTTAATTAAAAAATATATTAATTAAAATATCTATAATTAATATCTATCTCTCTCTCTCTCTCTATCCATTCCACCCAAAACCGCCACTAATCACTTATGTCTGCATGACGCACCACTACCCCGGTCACCTGAACCGTTTCTGCTGTAATTATAATCTGTCCAAAACCCTCATTCAACATCTAGGAATGAAACCCGGCCACTTCACTCACCCGATTTAGCCAGAAAATAAGGGGAATCGAGAAAGAGGGCTTAATCTTTAAAACTAATATTTGGGACTGTAGGTCGGGTCTAGAGAAGGATAGGCAAATGTGAACCCGGCTGTTCTGACCTTCGTAGGAAAACCGGTTTTCCAGACTTTCGCGGAGAAAACATATGTTGCCGGAAAGATGATATGGCGGCCGGAAAAACAGGATCAGGCCTACTCACAGTCGTTTTCTTCATCTCACAACCATTCCTGTTCGCCTGAACTTGAGCCCTTCTCCGTCACCTCCGCCTGCCACGGCAGAACCCTAGCCGCCACCACTCATTAATCTTGCCGGAAAGATGAGTTCATCGGCGGAGTGGCCCTGCCGCCACCGTTGCTACTTCCCTGAACTTTATGTGCCGTCTTGGAGAGAGAGGGGGAGGGAGAGATTATAGATATTTTAATTAACATATTTTTTAATTAAATGAGTAAAATTACAAAAGTATACTCATGTGCTTTGCACATGACTAGACTTAACTGAGAAATTTAATTGGGTCAGGGTTAAAGGACATAATGTGCAAGATTTGTTAATATAAAAAACAATCTCTAACAAGTTTTGGGCTAAAGAACATTATCTAAAAAAATGTATAAATATAAATGACGATTTCTCTAATTTACTCTTTGTACTTTTGTTTTCTTTTTCTTTTTCTTTTTTTAAATTTTAAATGGTTTTTTCCTCCAAGGGTCAAGAATCTTCTCACTTCCCCGTAGTCTCCCAGAAGCAAGAATCTTCTTACATCCCCCATATAGTCTCCCCATTTATTTTTATTTAAAAAAATTAATAAAATAATAATTTCTTTTATTTATTTAATTTTTTTTTGAAAGACAAATTTCTTTAATCCTATGGGAGTGAGACTTGAACCCGTGACCTCTACAACCCATAGAGCAAGTGGTATACTTGCATGAGTGGGTCTCGTAAGGGAGGCTCACGACGTGATGGGGTATGCAACACCACCCCCTTGATGGCGTGAGGGGGGGGGTGAGAGATTCACGTGAAGATCTTAACAGGTGGAGGTGGAGAATTCAACAAGTTCAACGGATACATATTTAAAGATATTACCGTTGAACGGTACTAATGGTAATATTTAAAAAAAAAATTCATTTAACCCATTTTATAAAACACATTAAAAAACTCTCATCTTCTCACTATCCATTTTATAAAAAATACTCATCTTCTCTCTATAAAAATCTCATCATCCAAGTCATGAATCCTAACGATCCCAACATGTTTTGGCTTCATTAAGCGTCTCAACAAAACGCGTTCAACCTACGGTCTCCGACAAACCCAAACCCGTTCACCCAACCACCACCTTTTAACCAAAACCCGTTCGGATCACCCGGGTATGTCCCAAACATGCCCTATGCCCAATATGCTTGGCGGATACTCACAAGATCCAGAGTTTGTTCCGGAAACGCAACCCGTTCCGGAGGAGGAAGAAGAAGACGTTGAGGAAACGCAACCCGTGCGTAAAGGTAAAGGCAAAAAGAAAAAATCTCGCAACAAAAGTATCCTCACGGGTTACAAAGAAGTGGGATGTGGACGAAGAGCTAAACTTGGCTACGACGTTTGTCGACGTCTCGGAGGATCCCATTATAGGTATTTAATATATAATAATATTTATTTTTACTACATCATTATACAAATTAATATTAATTATGTTTAATTTTTTTTTAGGTAACGCTCAAAACAAAAAAAAACGTTATGGAAACGTATCGTTACAAAATTTGAAGCGTTAATGGGCGTACACCCCGCCTCCCGAGTATCGAACTATGGACCAATTGAGTTCTAAATGGACTCATATTAACCAAAAAGTCTTAAAGTTTCACGGCATCTATCAACAATGTGATAGAAGCCGAAAAAACGGTTGTAGTGATACCGACATTTTAATGCAAACAACGTCACGGTATCAAGACGACGGAGGAGTCCAAACTCCAATTGCGACATGGGAACTATTAAGGAAATCACCGAAATGGCAAACATTGTACGTGAATCCAAGCGGAGACGGATCGTCAAAGAAACGATCCTCGACGGAAATTGATGCTAGTCCGACGGCGTCTGACGGAAGATCAATGTATGATCTCAGCCGAGAGGTAATGGATGACGAGGACGACATACAACGTCCGATTGGCAAGAAAAAAGCAAAGGCACGAGCTTCGGGCTCGGGATCCGGCTCGGTTCCAACTCACGTTGACATCGGCCAAAAAATGGTCGAACAAATGGAAGAATTTAACGTGAGAGAAAGAGAGAAGTTTAATTGGAAAAGAGAAAAAGAACAGATGAAAATTCTCGCTCTCAACCTTGATTAGATCACTAGCCCCTGACGAGCCTTTCTCTAGAGGAAACAAAACGAGATCAAGACAAAATATGAAATCGAGTAGTTTTATTTAAATTATTTGAATGTTTATGTAACTTTTTTTGTTATTTGAATTTTTATTTATGTCCTTTTTAATTATCTAGTATATTAAATTTTAAGTTCCGTAACATGTGGAATATAATAATTTTTATCAAATTTTAAATTAGGCAAATCTATTAGAGAAAAAGTGGGATCCAATTAAAAAATATAAGAATACTTTTAATAACAAATACATTATTATGATTTGTCCTAAAAAACAAATAATACTTAAAAACAAACGTGAAGCACAAAACTAAAAATAAAATCAATAGATAATTAGTTAATTACCTATTTTTCAATAACTAATTATTAAAAACAATCAAAATCATTTTTGTCAACGTGGAAAAACACGAGTGTCCAAGTCTTTAACAAACAAACAAGTCTACACCACCTACGAGTACACCCCCACCCCTCTAAAAAAAAATAAAAATACCACACTTGCACTACAAAATCCATCTATAAATAACCACCAACTAACCTATCGGTTACCATAACATCCACACTAAACAATCATCCACACCACACCAATGGATTCACTTTCTTACACTTACTACGCCGCAGCATGGCTAGCCACGGCGGTCCTCCTCCTCCTCTCTCACCGTCTCCGCCGCCGCCGCAACCTCAACTACCCTCCCGGCCCCAAACCCTGGCCAATCATTGGAAACCTCAACCTCATCGGCTCCCTCCCCCACCGTTCCATCCACGATCTCTCCCAAAAATACGGGGAGATCATGCAACTCAAATTCGGTTCCTTCAACGTCGTCGTCGGTTCCTCCGTCGAAATGGCCAAGGTCTTTCTAAAGACCCAGGACGTGAACTTCGCCTGCAGGCCGAAAACGGCCGCAGGGAAGTACACGACTTACAATTATTCCGATATCACGTGGTCCCCATATGGGGCGTATTGGAGGCAAGCTCGTAAAATGTGTCTAATGGAGCTTTTTAGCGCGAAACGACTCGAATCGTACGAGTACATCCGCATAGAAGAGACGTATTCGTTGCTGAAATCGATTTATAAAACCGTGGGAGAGGAGATTCCGTTGAAGGATCTTTTGTCCACGGTGAGTTTGAATGTGATTAGTCGGATGGTTTTGGGGAAAAGGTATTTGGACGAGTCGGAGGACTCGGTGGTGAGTCCGGATGAGTTTAAGAAGATGTTGGACGAGTTGTTTTTGTTGAACGGGGTTTTTAACATCGGGGATTCGATACCGTGGATCGATTTTCTCGATTTGCAAGGGTATGTGAAGCGGATGAAGACGGTTAGCAAGAAATTTGATCGGTTTTTGGAGCATGTGTTGGATGAGCATAACGCGCGGCGGAAGGCGGACGGGGAGAAGTTTGTGGCGACGGACATGGTGGACTTGTTGTTGCAGCTTGCCGAGGATCCGAATCTTGATGTTAAGCTTGAAAGACATGGCGTTAAAGCGTTTACCCAGGTTTTTGACTTGCTACTTAGTTTTATTTTTTGGGTCATTTACATCTTAAAAGAAATTATTAGAAAAAAAAAAAAAAATACTTTTCACGTTATTGGTCGTACCATTAATAATTCATGGGAGAGAGTATTATTAATAACATGATCTGTCGTTTAAAACGGTCGATTACTGATAGGATTGGTTGAACTAACTAAGAACAAAATTTTACAAATTCTTTTATTTATATTTATATATTTTCATTCTAAAATGTTTTTTACTATTTCATCCGCTACTTTAATAGCAAAAAGTAGTTTTATATTTTCTTTTAAATTAATTATATATATTCTTTTATTTTTAATTTATTTGCGACGCCATCTGGTTTCGAAATAGGTTCGACCAGTGAACCGATAAGATGGTCGTTCGATAACTGGTGCAGTTATGAAAAGTTTAATATTAGGATAGTTATGAATAGACCCCATTCATATGCTTCATTGCTAATATTATTTACATTTTTGACCCTTGTAGGACTTGCTTGCTGGTGGAACCGAGAGCTCGGCGGTTACCGTCGAATGGGCGATTTCCGAAATTTTAAAGAAACCCGAGATATTCAAAAAGGCAACCGAGGAGCTTGATCGGGTCATAGGCAAGAACAGATGGGTTCAAGAAAAGGACATGCCTAACCTACCTTACATCGAGGCGATTGCCAAGGAGACAATGAGGTTGCATCCCGTGGCACCAATGTTGGTCCCGAGAAGAGCTCGTGAGGATTGTAAAGTTGGGGGTTACGATATTACTGAAGGAACCCAAGTGCTTGTTAGTGTTTGGACCATCGGGAGAGACCCTAAGCTGTGGGATAAACCAGAAGAATTTTGTCCAGAGAGATTCACCGGGAAGGAAATCGACATCAAGGGTCACGACTTTGAGTTGTTGCCGTTTGGTGCGGGTAGAAGGATGTGCCCGGGGTATAGTTTAGGGTTCAAAGTTATTGAAGCGACATTGGCTAATTTACTCCACGGGTTCAACTTGAAATTGCCGGGTACAATGACTAATGATGATTTAAACATGGATGAGATATTCGGGTTATCGACACCAAAGAAATTTCCACTTCTTGTTATGGCTGAGCCAAGGCTTCCACTTGATATGTACCGTCTCTAGTGTGTTTTGTTACATGTTTTTAACTATGTACGATATGAATGTGTTCTATCTTTATCATATTTATTAGAAGTACTGTTGTACTATCAAATAAATAAATTTTGTTTCAATTCTTCACGTATAAACTAAACACACAAATATGTTGAAGAGACGTAAAATTTCCACTTTGATAATAATTCCCGAATCCAATCAAGTACAAGTTTCTGGATCCCTTTAATCTATTGAGATCACCTTCTATTTATAGAGTTTTACATTCTCTTTCCCCTAACCGTATGATAGTGACAGCCTCTTTCTCATTGGTTCCTTCTTCTTGTGGGCCCTCATGGTGGTTAAGGAGTGTAGATTTCTTTCACTTAGGCCCCTTATGTATGATCTTTCCATCATACGTCGTCAAGTCCCCCTAGTCAATTTGATTTTTCTTTATATAAAAAAAACTTAGGTTGACTATAAAGGCTTTTTTTTTTTTTTTCAAAAAATGAAGGGACTTAATACGTGCGGGCAATGCTTCTTTCAAACCTTCCGCACGTCCCATCCATCGGTCTCATAGCCCTTCCTAGGGCGCCGCCATCCGTCCGCCTGTCTTCTCTTCCTGTCTGTAAAAAAGGGGGGGGGAGGACATTGTTGCCTTTTACTCGTGTTCCATCTTACCTTCTTGATTTTTTCTGGAACCTTGTTTCTTTAATTCCTTCCGATCCTATTTAAATCTTCCGACGAATGGGTGATAACGCCGACGTAGCTTTGATCCCTATCAATTGGAGCGTGAAGCGCTTCGAGAAATTGAAAACTTTGTACGGAATTCCTAATGATGTGGAACCCGAGTACCCCTCTCGAGGAGGCACGGCGACCAAACCTCCTCCTGGCAAGATTACTTTATATGTTGATTTTTTCTCAGAGGCTAATTTCAGAGTTCCTATCACCTCTTTTGTTATTGATCTCCTTCAGTTCTATAAAATTCACCTTTCCCAAGTTCACCCTCTTGGTATGTGCCGTATTAGGCATTTTGAGTTCTGTTGTATCGCTTTGAAACAGGACCCTTCTGTCGCTATTTTTCAACATTTCTACAAGCTATATTTGAAAGATAGCTGGTTTTCTTTTTCTAAACGCCCCGGAGTGATTCCTCATGCCAAAGAGACCCCTCAGGGATTCCGGGGTTGGAAAGAAAAGTTTTTCTATGTGAGTGCCCGGATAGTTCCTGCCAGCATGCAGATCCGGTCACTTCGATTGGCAGTGGTGGACATTCCCCCAAATCTGGATGTTTTTAAGAAAACTCCTGTTTTCTCTCTGTTGACCTCCCGTCCCGCTGACATTCAAGAGATTCCGGAACATGCCCTGGTCGGTGTTGGTATGAACAGAATGTTCTTGAAGTCTTTCCAATTTATTCTGTGGGCAAAGAACGTAAGTGTATGTTGTCCTACATTTCTCTTTGATAGATGGCGCTTTCTCTTCTGTATATGTTATGCTTATGTGTTTTCCTTTTTTCATTTGCAGTAGTTGCTAGTTATTATGATGTTCTTTTTCCGGACTCTTTCAAGAACCTTACTCGGACATATTTGAGTGTGGGGCCGGGTGAACAGAATGTTCTTGAAGTCTTTCATGAGCGTTTCTTTTTCCCCCGTGCTAGTCTGCAAGAGGCTATGGATCTGGAGACTGGTTAGTTGATATGCAATGAATGGTTCAGTTTTTTCCTTTCTCTTTCTTCTGCTCCTCCTTGTTCTAAGTTGATGCATTGTTTCAGGGAATCAAGAAGAAGAGCCTGAAGGGGTTCCAATAAGGAAGAAAGTTTCCGGGAGTGCTTCCGGAGAAAAAAGTACTCTCGCCTCAGAAGAAAAGGCGAAAATTGACCGATGCTTATGTTGCCGGAAAGAAACCCCCGGGAACGAGTCCCGAAGGTGTGTATCCGTTCTGTTTTTTCTTTGTTGAGTGTAAAAAATAATTTTCCTGATATTCTCTTTTCGGTGATTTTTAGGTTTAAAAACTGGTGAAGGGGTTACTCCATCTTGCCCGATTATGCAGACAAACGATCCTGCAGTTAAAAACCAGGAGGGTCCTATTCTTCAACCTTTTGTCCCTAAGGTCATACCTTCCCCTGTTCCCAAGGACGTGCCGACAGTAACTCAGATCCCTCCTCGGGATAAAGGGAAAGGGAAAGATAAGACACCTGTGGGTACTGAGGAAGTTCACTCCCCCAAATCTTCTTATGTACATACGGGTCAATCTGACTTTAGAATGCCCACCCAATCCGAGCCTTGGACTCCGACAGATTCTAAGTCTAAGCATGTTCCTAACTGGAATATTTTGCAGGGTGACTGTTTGACAGATCCCCACCTGTGCCGGACGTTCTTGTTGCAGGCTTTTCCCCCGGCCGAGCGACTACGCCACTCAACCTGTTCCCCGGAAGTGCTGTCCGATAGAGCTGCTTTGAGCTGGGTTGAGAGTATGGCGGTCATGCCCGAGATATGTCGGCAATGGGATGAGGGTCGCAGGGAAGTTGCACATCTGAGGAAATCTTTGGCCCAGAAAAGTGAGGATGCAGGTAAGGTGCTGACGCTTACACAGGAGGTTAAGAAACTAGATTGGCAATTGAAGGAGAGGGATGCCGCTCACTTAAAGGCCCGGACAGAGTTCACTGAGGCCTGCTCACGGATAAATAAAGAGCTTGAGAAACGTGCCCAAATTATCCGTGAAGCAAAGACACGTTCCGAGGAGCTGGTATTTCAAGTGGCAGAGAAAGATGAGGAGTTGAGAGTGTCCCGGGAAAGGTTGGGTATGTTGGAGGGAAAGGTGGTGTCTTTTGAGAGGGAGAAAGAGATTTTTGAGGTGAAGAATTTATTACAAATGATTAAAATTAATTATTTAAATTAATTTTCTTAATTAATATATTTTAAAATCAAAGCTAATCATTAAAATCTTTTGAAATCACCATTAACCACTCCCACACTACAACACACCATCATTTAACCACCCTACATCTTACACCACCCATCCATCATCATCCACCACCCCACATTAATAATTATTTTCTCTTATTTTAGATTTAAAACTCCATTTTCCACACTATAAATACCACCCTCTACTTCACCATTTCACACACCATTCTCATTCACAAACTCAAATTAAACTCTCCATTCCCTTTTCCCCCTACAAATTTTGGCCACCACCACCCCACATACATCCACCATTTTAATTCCAAGATTCAAGCTTTCAAGACTCCTTTTGGTGATATCTCAAGCCTAGAAGCCAAACTTTTCATCCTTCCAATTTCTCTAAGTAAGAAACTTAAACTATTAGCTTTTTCTATATTTATTTTGAGTATAATATGTACTAATCAAAACACCCAACAAAAAGCTTGCATTTTTCTTATAAAAACCTAAATATGTAACATGCATCTTGACAAAAAAATGTTTACATACTTTTTTTTATGATTTATTGCTTTGATACATCTTAGATGATACATGCATATTGATGGATCATCATTTTGATCACATGCATATTGATGGATCGTATTTATAATAATAGTAACTTTATCGTTTTCAAAATCGGGTTTTGAGGTACACATGGATCTTTTGTCATTTGGATTTACAAGAGTAGTTTTATATAAAATATAGAGTAAACTGCCATTTTCGTCCCTGTGGTTTGGTCAAAATTGCCACTTTCATCCAATAGTTTGTTTTTTTGTATCTGGGTCCTCATGCTTTTAAAATATTGCCATTTTCATCCTCGTGGTTTTAAAATATTGCCACTTTCATCCAGTCAGCTAACACCGTCCGTTTTTCTCAGTTAAATGAGGGGTATTTCAGTCCTTTTACTTATTTGTTTTATTTTTTCATCTTTTTTACTCTCACTTTTTAATCATCCCCAATTTAACCTCTAATTTAATCATCCACCTGCTGGCCTTCTTCCTCTTTTCCTGACCAGTTTCCGACGAGCACCACTGGAACACCTCCGTCGCTTGTTTCTATGATTAAAAAGTTAGAGTAAAAAAGATGAAGAAATAAAACAAATATGTAAAAGGACTGAAATACCCCTCATTTAATTGAGAAAAACGGACGGTGTTAGCTGACTGGATGAAAGTGGCAATATTTTAAAACCACGAGGATGAAAATGACAATATTTTAAAACCACGAGGACCCAGATACAAAAAAACAAACTATTGGATGAAAGTGGCAATTTTGACCAAACCACAGGGACGAAAATGGCAGTTTACTCTAAAATATAAGTATATTTTTGGTTTAAATCATTATTTTTACTACATGCAAGTCGTTAGAAACACTTTCTAAACAAGGAAACTTTATTTGATCAAAAACCGGGTTCTAAGCTTTAAAAGGGTTTCAATGATGAAAATATCTTTATTAATACTCATACATCTATTTTTAACTCATGAATGATTAAAAATACTTTATTTGTTCACATGCATGTGTCTTTAAACATGACTAAGTAGTGTTCGGATATTCGAATACAACTTCGATCATCAAAATATATTTTAATATGTCAAAGATATATTTTATAACATGCCTGATTTCCATTATATGATTTATTTTTAGGAAATAAATATATTTTATCTAGTCAAACGTGTCACCAACGTGTCGTTAAGTCAAACACGGTCAAACTTTTTAAGATTAACACATTTTATAGAGAGCCGAGTCGGGTGAATTGATCGCATAATTAAACACAAACATTTCATAGAACTTACGTTCTTACACATTCTAGGACACGAGTAGTTCGATTTTCGCACAAGCACTATCACATATCTAGTTCATACAATACTCAGGTGAGTTTCACTGCCCTATTTTATTACTGTTTTTATAACTGTTTTGGGGGAGAAAGCATGCAAATCGTTTTATAAACATGTAAATCATTTCAACATAAACATAATTACCATTTGTTGATTACATGAATTAATATAAGCATCAATATCAAAGTCCCTTACAATTCTAAATCGTTAATTTGGATAAAGCGTGATAATCGTGGATAGATCTATTGGGTTGACAACCCCATCCGTTGGCTGGGATCCAAGCGAGTGCATTATTAGCTAGTCAATTCAATGTGTGTGATGCGCCATAATATTCTAGGGCAAAAACATAACATGTCAGCTTCGGTATTGGAGTTCATGATAATTCAATACATTATTTGTCGGGTGACAATTACTATTTCTTTGCTACAATTTTCAAAACAAACGTTTTCAATACAACTTATTGTCGGGTGATAATTACTTTTACTTGCTATGGTTTTCAAAACAAACGTTTTTAATACAACTTATTGTCGGGTGACAATTACTTTTACTTACTATGATTTTCAATACAACTTAATGTCGGGTGACAATTAGTTTTACTTGCTATGGTTTTCAATACAATTTATTGTCGGGTGACAATTACTATTACTCTGCTATGGTTTTCAAAACAAAAGTTTTCAATACAATTTATTGCCAGGTGACAATTACTATTACTTTGCTTTGGTTTTCAAAACAAACTTTTTTTCAATCATTTAAACCTGTGAACTCACCAATTTTATGTTGACACATTTTAGCATGTTTTTCTTAGGTTGTTGATTGCATGGAGTCGCACGGAGTCACATGGCATATAGGAACATGCTAGGGGCCTATGCATTAGAAGCTTTTGGTCATGAATAACGTTTTTAAACGCTAGAACTTATATACTTAATTTATGGATTTATGTAACCTTGTGAATTCCAGTTATGTTTTAAATTGTGGTTTAATATTCAAATGTTGATTTTTGAACTCATATAGAGGTCGTTCAATGTGATCAATGACTATGGTATTCATGAACGTCGCGCCCCGCGGTTTTCGCCATCGAGCGGGGTGTGACAGTATGTGATGGACGTAACCAACAACTTGGCGTGGACTGTGGTGACACTTTCAGCCCTGTTGTTAAACATGCTACAATCTAGTCAATTTTATCTCTTGCTTAGTCTCAATCTTGGTCGATTCACCAACTTGATGTAACCAATGCATTTATGCTCGAGAACCTAAATGAGACAGTGTATATGTATTAACCCATGGGGTTTAAGCGCCGAGATTATCCGACCATGTTTGCCTACTCAAAAAGTCCCTTTACGGACTCAAGCAGGCACATAGAGTATGATACCAAAGATTTACGGATTTCGTCACTACATTGGGATTCAAACAAAGTCGATGTGAACTCTCTTTTCACATATCATCACGGACGTGACACGACCTATTTACTTATTTATGTAAATGATATTATTCTCACCACATCTTCTGATAACCTACGTGTCAAGCTCATGTCTAGCTTTGCATGAGAATTTGCCATAAAAGACCTTGGGGCACTTAGTTACTTCTTGGGCATTTCGATAACCAAACGTGGAAATCACATGTTTCTTTCTCAACAATCTTATGCCACTTATATAATCCAATGGGCTGGTACGAGTTCCTGCAAAGCCGTTGCCACTCCTGTGGACACTAAGGCTAAACTTGGCACATCTTCAAGTCCCGAGTTTGACAACCCGACTCTATACAGAAGTCTAGCAGGAGCACTGCAGTATCTAACATTCACTCGTCCAGATTTTTCATATGCAGTCCAACATATATGCATTCCAACATATATGCATTCATATGCACTCCCCACGAATCGATCATTGGAACGCACTAAAATGAATCATTCTTTATATCCAGGGAACCTATTCATTCAACCTCACACTTGGTTCGACGCGTGAACTTTCATTACGTGTAATATGCTTATACTGACGCCGATTGGGTTGTTTACCCAGATACCCGACATTCTGCTTTCGGATATTGTGTGTATTTCGAGGATAATCTCATATCCTGGTCCTCCAAATGACAAACTATTGTCTCCCGCTCTAGCGCGGAAGCCGAATACCGGGTAGTGGGAAATGTGGTGGCCGGATTATGTTGGTTACACAATCTTTTATTAGAACTTTATCGACCTCTGTCTCGTGCCTCACTAATCTATTGTGATAACATTAGTGCAATCTATCTATCCGGGAATTCGGTTCAACATCAACGTACAAACACATCGACCTCTGTCTCCCCCCCCCCCCTAAAAAAACCCTAAAGCTAAAAAAGGGGGAGTTGACTCAAACAAATTCCGATTGAACTCATTCCAGCGGTGTTGGAACCGGCTCCTCGAACCCTTTTGTTTCCCCTATGTTCCCTTTTGAACTACCATATATATATATATATATATATATATTTATGATTATATTTTTTATATATGATGTAATATATATTGTGTATTTATTTTTATCATAACTATATATATAATAATAATAATTATCATATAAATATATATTAATACATTAAATAAAAAATATATAACCAAAAAGCCTCGTTTAGGCTCGCGAGCCTGTTCAAGCTCGTTATGTGAAGTTTGGGCTCAAGCTCATTTAAGCTCGACTCAATTCAAACTTTTAACTAGCCGATCTCGAGTAGTCCTGTTAAAAGTATAACAACTCAATTATGATGTTTTCATATACTATGCTGTGATAAAAAGTATCTTTATCAATTATCATTAAAGCTCTAATTAGAATACACTGTGATTAAAAGGTAACCAATTCATAGTTGATTATGTAAGTTGTAACTTTTTAAAGGTCTTTCATACGCATACACAATTGAAAAACAAGTTTCAGTTATTAAATCGATTTTTGTCAGTTGATCGACGATCCCGATGGTCGGTGATGGCAGTGGGGCAACCACATGAGTTACGCTGATGATGGTGTCTAATACGACGAGGGTTTGCGTAGATTCAGTAAATGGAGCTATGCCTTGAAGGTGTTCGAGGAATTGCCTGACTGAGTTATCTTTTATCAATGTACCCGAGCAAGCTCATATCATCAGATAGTCTATCTGATATGTAAGTGCATTATATGTTTACCTTTCGTGTTCAGATGTATTCAATCAACACATCTTCAGCATTATTAATGCTGAAAATTAAGCTAGAATGATTCACTCTAAATACCAAAGAATTGCATATGAAGAATAAAATATTTGAATCTATGAGAATTTATCAACAATGATTAACGATTTCTTATTGAAATAATTCAAACGACTACGAAGAAATTATATGAAAACGAAATTGTAAGTCCAACTAAAAACTCTATCCTCACTGCTTATATACCTCTATCTAACTACCTCTAATAGTTTCTTTTAATCCATTTCGGTACTAACTTTTTTTTTTCAATCGGCTAACTCCTAGTCCTGTGAAAGGTACTCGCAAAATTCCCCTTGTCAGGATTCGAACCATAACCTCCCCAGGAGGAAACCCTTTACAGGAAACCCCGTGACCACGAGACCAGAAGCCTGATGGCTAGTTTCTCGCTGACCATTTACACCTACTTAAATGTTACTTCCTACTGATCACAAAGCATCTACTGACCAACCACTACTGCTGGTAGACCATTGCTATCGATACTCATCGGTACCAACCCTGAACTATTCCAGTTGACTCTATGTTTGACTTTAGTAGTATATTCCTACAATTCTTTTCAAAATTACAAAATTAGGAAATTTGATAGACACGTATTTCGATATAAACTGTTGATGATCATGGCAGGCAAAACTGATAAATCTTTAGGTGATCAATACAAAGTGGAAGAAGTAACAAGCTAACTAATGATAATGAGAAATTATGAACTGCAATTTAAGGCTTAGTTTTGCTCTTTCCTTGACATCTGCACAAGAAGAGATGAAAAACTTAAAACAAATACAGAATAATTTAGACATATTCTACTAACTGTTCTAGGATTCACCACTTTTTTTAATCTATTTTCCATAGAGAACAAAATGAAACAGGTTGTCCTTCCCACCATAATCCTATAGACCCATCTTTTTCTTCAACTCTCATTTCCCAGTGACTATCATACTTCTTCAACAGCGCGCGAGCTTGATCAACTACATCGTCTGCAAACTCTTGTTCTACAAACCCAACACCAGTCATTCTTTCTCCCCATTTTTCTTTCTTTTCGTTCATTTCACATGCGTTAATAAGTGCTTTTGCAGCCTCCCCTTCAACAAGTTTTCTTTCTTCCATTTCTCTCCCTTTAAAAGCCACACTTGTTGAGTCCAAAAAGCTCCATAAGTAGTCTAATCTTTGATAAAATCTAGAATCAAAGTTGCTGCAGCTGCAATCCATGTTGTTATCGCTCAAAATCATGCCTTTGGGCTCCATACTTCGCATCAGTTTCAAAAACTCTGTTCTGTTGTCTGGTTTTGTGTGATTGAGGTTGTGAAGTCTAAACTGTGCACAGATGATTAAGGTTTCATCTAGGGATGAATTGATGACTTGTGAGTTTAGATTCTGCAAAGGGCAGTTGTCGAGTCTGATGATTTGTAAATTAACGTTGACGTCTTTAGCAAAACGGAGAATGTTTGAGGCGAAGTCGTAATCAGGTGGACAGTTTGCAAAGGGAATCTGATGGTTATCGTGTGTTTGCGGGACTACTGTGAGTCGAACCAACGGTGGTGGACCCCCTGGGCGGCGACTCAGTGCTTCTAGAAGTGTAGGCCACTGGAACCCATGGGCAGTGGCAAATGTGGTGGCCGAATTATGTTGGTTACGCAATCTTTTATTAGAACTTCATCGACCTCTATCTTGTGCCTCATTGATCTATTGTGATTACATCAGTGCAATCTATCTATCCGTGTTACATACTAAATAATATAGGGGGTCAGTTGTAATTGTTGAATAATAGGAGGTTGTAATTGTAACAATCCATCCATTTAAGTGTTGAACAGATGAACAGAATGAGACCATCGATGAATTTGAGTTTAACTCCATTCTTCTCTGTATTTCTTTCTTTCTCATAATCGATCACGTAACAATGGTATCAGAGCTGTTCGATTCTTCTTGGACACTCTTCCGACGTTAATTTCTGGCGATAATCAACAATTCGCGGTTCCGTATTGATTCAGTTCAATTAGACAGCAACAATCAATAAAAATGAAGATTCAATTCAAGAAAATTTCCAAGAGCAGCAACGATTCTTGGCAATTCAACGTGGTAACTTCAATTGACGTTTTGTAGATAGTATTTGAGCAATTAGGGCAACAAACGGGTGTTTACGACAACATCGAATTAGGGCAACAAAGGGTTCTTGACAGCCACAATCGAAGACAACGATCAAGTGTTTTGAAGAATTCAACAATCAATTTCTACAGCATCGATAATAATGGTTTCCTTGTGTTCATGTGGGGGTTTGATATGGAAGAACAGGGTGCACGTTTGTGGAACCGGTAGATGTTCTTGTGGGGGTTTGCAATTTGAAGGAAGGGGTCATTGTTGTGGTTACAAACCAGATTATTCAAAACCACCAACCAGTTATGAACTTTGGAAAGGTTTAAGAAGTTTTGATGAATGGATGGGATCACCGGAATGGGGGAAACAAAGTCCTAGCTTGTTCAAAACCAAAAATCAAGAAACAGGAATTCTAAATACTGCAGCATCTAGGAAGAAATCAAGAACTTCCAACAAACAGGTTCATTTCAAGATTATTGTAATATATTTGATTCTCTCCTTACTAAAGTAATTCTAAGTGAGGATTATGCTACAAGTTTATTCGTGGGGGGTCTCAAACCTGAGATTAGGGGCTGGGTTAAGTTCTTGAGACCAAAACACTCGAGGAGGCTTATGAAGGAGCAAAGAGACGAGATAATTTTCAACAAGGATTGAAAGAGATACTCAAAAGGTTAGAATCTTATTCGTTCAAATCAACAAAAAACGAAACCGCACCCCAGATGTTTGATGAAATGCCTAAGAAAGTTGGTAATGACATAAAACATGTTTTGGGTGATGATTCAAGAAAGGGTGGGAAAGAAGTTGATATAAATTGGAATGAGAAACAGGAAGTGTGTTCATTAGGGAATAATTTGAGCAAGGAGTTTGAACATGAGATTATACAAGATGATCTGATTTCAAGAGACCTTTTCAAGGATAATAAGACGCACAAAAATGATGTTTTATATAAAAACATAGCATGGATCCATGAATATGATATTAACAGTGAAAATGAAACAGAAAATCAGCAGAAAATAAACAAAAGTTCAGCTCATTTGGATCTTGTTGATGTTGGAAAGAAGTTGGGTAAAGATGGCAAATAAATACAATTGGAATTTCCAAAAGCTTTTGTTATAGATCATCTTGCATTGAACTTCCCACCCAAAATTGTGAGGTCTAGCATCAAGATTCAATTTGGTTCATTAGATCACCCACATGTGACTAAGAGTGGGCTAAATGTCTCAAACCCTGCAACTGAAAAAAAATATGGTGCTAATATCAAGAATCTTGAATCATCCCTTATTGATTTTTTACAAAGAAATGACAGGTTTGTGACTCATGAGGGTACTGATGACATAAATGTTGGTCAAAAAGAAGATCAAAGTGGAAGGATCCCTGTTAATGTACAGAATGAGGAGGTTGACTTACGTTTTGATCAAGTAAATTGGCTAGCAAAGGTTTACATGTGGCATAAATGGAAATCCAAAGTCTTGGAGTTCATACAATATTTTTTGCCATTTTCATTTGATGAACTTAGTGTAAAGATGAATCTGATGTTAAGATGGGTAATGGAATTGCACTCACAAGAAGGTCAAACAACAAGGCTGCAAATTAATACAACAAAAAAAAATGGTTATGGGAGTTACTGAATTTGTATTCTCTATTCAGTCAACATATGTGAAGATGAAAGCAAGGATGTATATGTCGCATAAATGGAAAGTCAAATTATGGCAGGCTAACATTAGTTCAACAGGTACTTGCATATATGAAATGTCTGAAGTAATTGTTCTAATGATGAGAAATAATCTAGGAATTGAAGCTGCTGATAGTGCTTATATTTTCGGGTTTCCAAAAAAAATATGTGCTATGGACAAGGCTTCTTTCAAAAAGAAAAAGGTAAGAGGACATTTATGGCACAAATGGAAATCCAAATTTTTAAAAAAAGATAAGACGTTGATGACTTTAGAGCAGCCTTTGGAAATTTTTATGTTGATGTTGGAGTAGAAGATATTATTTGCAGGTGTATTTGAAAAAAAGGGCCTTTGACATTAGTTTGGCCAGCTACTATTACAGTTTAATTGATGTGGTGTTGATGTTTAAAAGTGTTTATGGTCTTTTGACTATGTCGTGGATATGCTGCTTGGGTTACAGAGTTAGGGAGTATTGTGGGTTGTTAAAGAGGGCAAGAGGAACGGGGAAAATACTTACAACAAATGAGGAACATGGGAGCAACAAGTTCAGATGGGAACTGAGTTCAGATTCATTGGTTAATGAACACAATAAAGGCTGCAGTAGAGAAATAATAAATGGTTTGAGGTTAATTCAGGATATCTGCCAATTTTCAAACATAAGAGATTTAGTGGTAGACCTTGAGGATGCTTTTGTTAAGCATCGACCCATTTACATAACGGGTTCTGAAATGGCAGAAACAAGGAAAGAACAGATCGAGAGCCACATCAAGAGTTGGTTGAAACCTCTTAAAGAATTGCCTACAAACAGAGGTGAAGACCTACAGTCAAAGGGTTTGCTTGTACTCTATGGACTTAAGCTAGCGGAGTTGCAAAATAAAATGAGGTTAAATGCGAGGTCTGAGTACATGTTGCAAAGGAATGCTGGTGTTCAGACATGGCATGGTAGGCAAAGGCGGTGTGCTACTGGACAAGAGAAATTAAGGTTTCAAGCTTTAAAATTAGATGATCAAGAAGCATACATGAAAATGGTTGAGGAAAACAAACATAAACATTTAAAAATTCTTTTAGGGAAAACAAATGTTCTTGTTCGTTTAGGAGCTGCTGTTAGACGTCAAAAAAGATGCTGAACATGATGATTTAGTGATGCCAAAAACAATAATGGAGTAAAACAACTTACTTGCTTGAAGGCCAAGGGAATATACTTCATGATATTCAGCTCCTACATGAGAGTATACTAAAGACACAGCAGCATATGGAGACAAAGTAGCATATGATGTTGCAGTCGTCATAGTTACCAAATTGAGCTGCAAAACACTTTATTTTTTAGGTCAAAAATGTTTTTAGGAAGGGAGTATTGTTACATACTAAATAATATAGGGGGTCAATTGTAATTGTTGAATAGTAGGAGGTTGTAATTGTAACAATCCATCCATTTAAGTGTTGAACAGATGAACAGAATGAGACCATCGATGAATTTGAGTTTAACTCCCTTCTTCTCTGTATTTCTTTCTTTCTCATAATCGATCACGTAACAATCCGGGAATCTGGTTCAGCATCAACATACCAAACACAACGACCTCTGTCTCCCCCTCCCTCCCCCCCCCCCAAAAAAAAAAGAACCTTAAAAACCTAAATCTTAAAGCTAAAAAAAGGGGAACCGGCTCAAACGAATTTCGATTGAACTCATTCCATCGGCGTTGGAACCGGCTCGTCGAACCGGTTCCAATGCCGTTTTGTTTGAGCCGGTTCCTCTCTGTTTCCCCTCTGTTCCCTTTTGAACCACCCTATATATATTTATGATTATATTTTTTAGAGTTAAATACAGTTTTAGTCCCTGTGGTTTGATCAAAATAACTTTTTTAGTCCAAAAGTTTTTTTTTGGCTTTTTTAATCCATTAGTTTTATTTTCATTTCGATTGACCTTAGTATATTAACACCGTTAAAATTTTTCTATTAAGTTTATGTAAAAAGACTATAATGCCCCTCCTAATAAAAATAAAAAGATAAAAGAATATAGGTTTACTAAATTGAAACGGGAATGAAACTAATGGATTAAAAAAGAAAAAAAACTTTTGGAGTAAAAGAGTTATTTTGGTCAAACCACAGGGACTAAAACCGTATAACTCTTTTGTTATATACGATATAATATATATTGTGTATTTATTTTTATCATAATTATATATAATAATAATAATTATTATCATATAAATATATATTTAATACATTAAACAAAAAATATATAACCAATAAGCCTCGTTTAGTCTCGCGAAGCTGTTCAAGCTCGTTATATAAAGTTTGGGCTCAAGCTCGACTCAATTCGAATTTTTAACTAGCCGATCTCGAAGTATAACAAATCAATTATCATGTTTTCATATATTATGCTGTGATAAAAAGTATCTTTCTCATTAAAAAGCTCTAGTTAGAATACACTGTGATTAAAAGGTAACCAATTCATAAGCAAACAGTGTTGATCATGTAAGTTGTAACTTGATATGTTTTTATAAGTTTCAGGGTTTAGTTATAAGTAGTAGAAACTTAACTTTTCCATACGCATACACGATTGAAAAATAAGTTTCAGTTATTAAATCGATTTTTGTCAGTTGATCGACGATCCCGATGGCCGGTGATGGCAGTGGGATAACCACATGAGTTACGCTGATGATGGTGTCTAATTCGAGTTTGCGTATATTCAGTAAATGGAGCTATGCGTTGAAGGTGTTCGAGGAATTGCCTGACTGAGTTATCTTTTATCAATGTACCAGACACCAGAGCAAGCTCAGATCATCAGATAGTCTGTCTGATATGTAAGTCTATTATATGTTTACCTTTCGTGTTCAGATGTATTCAATCAACACATCTTCAGCATTATTAATGCTGAAAATTAATCTAGAATGATTCACTCTAAATACCAAATAATTTCATATGAAGAACAAAATGCTTGAATCTATGAGGATTTATCAACAATGATTAACGATTTCTTATTGAACTAAATCAAACGACTACAAAGAAATTATAATGAAAACGAAATTGTAAGTCTAACTAAAAACTCTATCCTCACTGCTTATATACCTCTATCTAACTACCTCTAATAGTTTCTTTTAATCCATTTCTGTACTAACTAGTTCCTACTAACGGTTATAAACCGCATCAGCAGTAACTCCCATCGGTACTTAACATTCCATCAGCAACAACTTTCCCGCTGACCATTTACACCTTAAATGTTACTTCCTACTGATCACAAAGCATCTACTGACCAACCACTACTGCTGGTAGACCATTGCTATCGATACTCATCGGTACCAACCCTGAACTTTTCCAGTTGACTCTATGTTTGACTTTAGTAATATATTCCTACAATTCTTTTCAAAATTAGGAAATTTGATAAACACATGTTTCGATATAAATTGTTGATGATCATGGCAGGCAAAACTGATAAATCTTTAGGTGATCAATACAAAATGGAAGTAGTAACAAGCTTACTAATGATAATGAGAATTATGAACTGCAATTTGACATCTGCACAAGAAGAGATGAAAAACTTGATACAAATACAGAATAATTTAGACATATTCTACTAACTGTTCTAGGATTCACCACTTTTTTTAATCTATTTTCCATAGAGAACAAAATGAAACAGGTTGTCCTTTCCACCATAATCCTATAGACCCATCTTTTTCTTCAACTCTCATTTCCCAGTGACTATCATACTTCTTCAACAGCGCTCGAGCTTGATCAACTACATCGTCTGCAAACTCTTGTTCTACAAACCCAACACCAGTCATTCTCTCTCCCCATTTTTCTTTCTTTTCGTTCATTTCACATGCGTTAATAAGTGCTTTTGCAGCCTCCCCTTCAACAAGTTTTCTTTCTTCCATTTCTCTCCCTTTAAAAGCCACACTTGTTGAGTCCAAAAAGCTCCATAAGTAGTCTAAGCTTTGAGAAAATCTTGAATCAAAGTTGCTGCAGCTGCAATCCATGTTGTTATCGCTCAAAATCACGCCTTTGGGCTCCATACTTCGCATCAGTTTCAAAAACTCTGTTCTGTTGTCTGGTTTTGTGTGATTGAGGTTGTGAAGTCTAAACTGTGCACATATGATTAAGGTTTCATCTGGGGATGAATTGATGACTTGTGAGTTTAGATTCTGTAAAGGGCAGTTGTCGAGTCTGTTGATTTGTAAATTAACGTTGACGTCTTTAGCAAAACGGAGAATGTTTGAGGCGAAGTCGTAATCAGGTGGACAGTTTGCAAAGGGAATCTGATGGTTGTCGTGTGTTGGCGGGACTACTGTGAGTCGAACCAACGGTGTTGGACCCCCTGGGCGGCGACTCAGTGCTTCTAGAAGTGTAGGCCACTGGAACCCATGGGAGACCCCGATATCTAGTATGTGAAGAGTCCTGCATGAACCGTAATCCTGTTCTGACAACACCTGGAGGATGGCGTTGTTAGCAATATTGTTAGGCACATTGAACCATGGATTGATGTCGTTAAAGTTGATTAATGATCGTTTGAATAAACTAGGTGTTGATGTGGCGAAAGTGGTGGTGGGTGTCACCGCCTTTGCAGGACTGTTGGTGGTGACAGACAGATGGCGAAGGAGGGCTTGCATCCCGTGAGCCGCCAGCCGGTAGTTGGCGTCTCCAGTTGGTGACGCCAGTTCTTGGAGAACAAAGAGAAGGTGCTGAACCCGTGTCACGTTTCCAGTGGTGATTGCTGCTGCACACGGGTTCAACAACTGCTCTGCCCACCGCCCGTCTTTGTTTTTACCAACATTACTATCACCCTTCGTTGATTTCCCGCCCCCCTTCTTGTTTGCACTTGACTTCTTCCCCATCTGCGGCATATGATCCTCAGGTGCTTTCCGTTTCTTTGACAGATCAGACGACAGCTGTCGTGGCTGATCTGTTATAACAACCGGAGAAGTAGTTGTACTGCTAACAATACTGGTTAAGTCATCTAGAGAGATGGAAGTTGATATAATATTAGCATCAATGGGGTCTAGACCCCACCACAGACCGTCCATGATATCCGTGGAGCTATATAGATCATCTAGGATCAATGGCAGGTGTGGCATTGAATCTTCAAACCAATCCAAGATTTGACACGAGTTCAAATCTGGTTCCGGTTCCTGAAACATCATCGTTTCAGACACTGGGGTTGTGTTTAGAGGAAAAGAAGGCAAGAACAATGAGCCTTGCTTAATCATTGGACTTCAAATTACAAACAAGTGTGTGTGATCATAGGATGGTTAAGAATAAATAGAGTTCATGTGACATGGGCGTGCTGTCTTTTGGAAGATATGATGTCTTCTTATGGGTAGTTTAATCTTAATTAATTTTTAATTAATCTAAATGACAAAATGGTAGGGCTAATTTGATTAAAATGTGTAACCAGGACGGCCGTTCTGTTTTCTTGACTGGTTCCCTGATTAAAATTTGTCAAAATTGGAGGTTATAGACAATTATTGACTGGATGAGATTGCATCATGATGTTTCTGGTGGTTATTTTTAAACTCATAGTTGACTTTTTGTCCCTATAAAAAACCCAATCCCAGCTATGTGGAGGTCATTTCTGAAAAAAAAAAAATATATATATATATATAAGAGGAAAGAGGCTTACGATGCTTTCTAATTTAATAAAGAATATTCCTTTTTATATACTTCATGTTAAATATTTAATGTGCAACTTAAGTAGGTACTTTGTACTTGAGCTCCGGCTAATTTATATATAAAAACCGCTTTGTATTTTATATCTTCCAGGATATCAATGCTAAATTAAGTAGAAAAATAAAATTTAGTGTATGAAAGATTGCTATATGTAGTGAAAGAAAGAAACATTTAACCAAAGGGGCCAATGATCTTCAGCCTAAGTGGTTGAGGTGAGCCTAGGTACCCAAGACTTCATTAAAATGTGGAGGTCTTGGGTTCAAGTCCGACTTGTGACAAAAAAAAGGGTTTCAGGTTGGGCCAAGTGGTTTTCTCACCTAGTGGGTTTCCTCCTAACTCCTAAGGGTGGTGAAGATGATCGGGTGGACCAGTGGCCGGTCAGTGATCCAAATTGTCATTCAAAAAAAAAAATTAACCAAAGGGCTTCTAGTCTAGTAGTATCAAGGTGTGTAGGGTGTTTCTTTTAAAGTGGTTAAGGATTCTATTCTCATGGCGGACAAATGTGTAATCTTAAAAGTAGGATTAGTGAGTACGCTGGTTAGCCGCTCTAAAGCAAAAATATATTACGTTTATAGTAATAGGTGAAGTGTTCATGCTGTTCTCGTAATTCTCTACCTTAATAATAAATATAGATATACAGTGATGTATTTTATAATATATGTTTAATAATAAATAATATATGTCGTTTAGTGTCTTACTAGGCGTGGTCTGTTAATAAAATGCCACCGTTCAATATATATTAATACATCGCTATATATCCTTTATGTATTATTATTATCAAGTATTAGTGTGTTACTATACCATTAATTAATATTTAAAATCTTCCAATAAAGGTTTAGTTTTTCACCTAATGAACGGCATATAAGGCTAGTTTAAATTACTATTTAGTTACACAACTCTTTTTTATTTATGTTGTGATGGAGAAACCGTCCGTTAAGTATATTTTAATTTTTAGCCGCTAGGACTTGCTCCTTTGTTTTTCTTTCCCTTTGTAAAGCAGAAAGCAACATAGTCACATTTGATTGGGCGTTGACTTGCATGAACCCTTGCCTAATGCCGTGCCGTCTATTTAAAAACAAAGACAGAATTCCATAATCATTAAGTTAATGATGAGAGACCTAGATTAAAAGACTTGCAATCAACAATACAATTACACACACATAAAGGTGTTTAACTTGGTATCAGAGCCAAGCACCTTCCTGCCGCCGCCACTCGACACCGCCAGAACCACCGCTGAAGCTCCGGCCATTGCGTTACAGCCGCGCAATTGGCTCCTTCTTCCTACATTTTTCACTCTGGCCACCCACAGGCGTTGCCTAGCTTCACAATCAGTCCACAATCGACTGATTTCTGTCTCATTAAACCCATTTCTGCCGTAGCCGTCACCCCTTAAACTCTAGTTTAGGATTCATCGCTTTTCTCGGTTCTATTCACTTGTTTTTCGTTGCTTGTTGGTTTCCTGATCATCGAAACATTGTGTCTCACCTGAACGACGCTCCTTTACCTTGAACGAAAGTTTGTTAGGCGAAAGTCTCTTCTTTTTCAGTCCAAACGAAACTTACAAACTTTCAGCCGAAACTTTTACTCGACGAAACTTTAACCGGACGAAAGTTCCCTACGAAACTTTCTAAGCGAAAGTTTTTCCTGGCCGAAACTCTGTAGGCGAAAGTTTTTTCATTCTTGGATGAAATTTACAAACTTGGTGACAAATGGCAACAATTACCACTATTACACCACAAGAAAAAGCATCCCACAACTCATACAAGTTTGCTTTTACCTTATCACCTACAAACTATGGTTATTGGAAGACAATGATTGAACGCTTTCTCCTCACAAACAATCTCTTTGGCTATATTGACGGTTCCATTCCGTGTCCAGAACGAGTCCTTGCCACTGGACCAGATGATACAACAACTATCACAGTCAATCCCAACTACTCTACATGGGTCCATAATGATTCTCATGTTCGAATGATTATAATCTCCACAATTTTTAAGGCCTCCTTTTCACATGTTTAAGGCACAGCTGCCCGTGAACTAAGGCTCTCACTTGAACGAGCATATGTCCCTCACAATGCCTCTAGGGAATACACGCTTAAGACATAACTTCTTAAGCTTCAAATGAAAGGAGATGAAACTCCACTCAACTATCTCAGTCGTGCCCAAGACTATGCAATTGCACTGGTTAACATTGGAGAACCTGTCAAAGAAAAGGATATTGTTCTTTATGTCATCTCCGGGCTGCGTGATGAATACAATGGCCTCAAATCCACAATCCTTGTTCGATCCTCTCCTTTGATTTTTAGTGAACTTTATGGTCTTCTGAATGACCATGATTATATGGTAATAAAGCCCCCACTATATGCTACTCCTACATCCTTCACTGTCACTACCAGTAACACTCATTCCCCGCAACACCTGCTTGCTCTTCAGCAGATGACCTCTTAACTTGTCTATCAACTTATGCCAACTATGGTAGTAGCTTCCCAATCTCCTCAGGCCTTTTATGGCGCTCGCCCCTCAAACAATCGTGGCAACTTCAATCGAGGACGACGGGGATCTTACCGTGGCAGCTATAACCACAACTATAATAACAACAGTAAGGGTCGCGGTCGTGAGGATAACCGCAGTCAATTTAGTTGGGTTTCTGCTCAGAATACTATTTATGGCTCCTGCAACCGCTTTGGAATTGGACGTATCACAAGTGATTGTCCACAACGTGATCCATCTACTTTTCATGCTAACCCTACATTTAACCTGAGCCATGTCAAACTTTTTGACTAAACAATTGTTTTGTTTATTATTACTATTTTTTACTTTTATTATTATTATTAGCACTTTATTTTTTTTACGTTTAGATATAAATTTCTTTTAAAATCGAGCCATGTCAGCGCTCACTAGGTTCACGAGATACATATTCAAAACCTAGCTATTTACAATTTTTTTATCTACGTTTTGATTTGAAGTTTATTAAAAATCGATCTGTACATAATAATGTACAAATCACCGAAGCATAAACATACAAGCCGTCAAAGCTGTTTCGAGGTTTCGTTTTTTTTACATTTCTTTTTTTGTTTTACTTTTACAACTTTTAAAATATGATGTTTAATAAAATTCCTAGTTTCGACGTGAATTTTTTTCACGGTTTCGTTTTTTATATAAAGTTCCGAATATTATCACCCCCGCAACGAGCGGTTTTACGTCACGATTTCGTTTTTTATATAAAGTTTCGAATATTATCAACACCACCGCCGCAACACACGGGTTTACGTGTGCAGGTAGTTATTTTTCAACTGGAAAATTTAAAAGACCAAATTACGTGTTTAATGTCAGAATTCTTAGAAAAGCCAAGATTGAACATAAAAACTTCTTTGATAAACAATCCAAATAAGATTTACTAATTACAAAAGACAACGAATTAATCTTAGATCAACCTTAAAAACACGTATAACAAGGAATTCAAATTTCAAAAAATCACAGGAATAACAATGAATATAACTCAAAAAGTCTCAAGAACACGAAAGAAAGACTTTGAGATATGTTGAGATGAACAAAGAACAAAATATAGAGATATTAAAAAAATATAGAATACCCAAAAAATAAACTGTAATTAAAATGATAGCAGTACAACAAACTTGTGAACACTTAAAAGTACTCAAGTTCAAAGCAAACATAGAATGCCATTAATCATTAATAAGGTTAATGACGAAATAAAAATTAAAAAAAAAACTGATAATATATCAACGCAAAGAATCGTGATGTGCACATGAAATTAAGTTAACAGGTTTAGCCGGTTCCACCAAGAACAGCCTTGAGCTTCTTCACAGTGGCATCATCAAGGAAAGTGGTCGCCTCCACCAATTTCGACGGTAGATCGTTTGCAAACAGAGCGAAATCAAGAATTTGTAGACCGGGTGTCGCGCTACTGAAGCTTGCAAATGCAACCGCGGTAACTCCACCAGCATTCACTTGAAAATGCAACAACCCTTGTGGGAACACCATGATGTCACCCTTCTTTAAGGTCTTAACATAAACCGTATTAGCCGAGGAGACAAAACCAGCAGTGATAAACCCTTGTGTCACCAGCAAGAGCTCAGAACCACCCGGGTGTGTGTGCATTGGAACAACACCACCGGCGGCTACGTCCAACCGGGCAATGGATATCCCGAGCCCATTCACTCCAGGAAATTGAGCAGAAAACGCTGGAGTGACGGCTGCCTTGATGATGTTGGAAGTGTTTCCAGCAAACCGCAAGCCCGTTGACACAAAGTCATCCACAGTGACTGTGGCAGCGGGCTTGCAGGTGTAGCCTGCTGGGGTGTCCGGACCTTTCAGGTCCGCAACACAGAAGTCTTGAACTGCAGCATGAGCGGAGAAGGTGAAGAGAGAGCAAACAATCAAGAAAATGTGAATCATTTTCAAGATTTTAGGAGTAATGGTTGATGAGTATTGTGGGAGTTTGAGGTTCGGTTAGGGCTGGTTTATGTAAGGAGGATATGATGAGTGTGGTTTGGCTTAACCTGAAAAACAGATCCATGCAAAACAACTACAACCGTTGGATCAGATTATCTAAAAGCCAAAAAGCAAGCTGGCCTGGTAGTGACCTCCATGTTCCAATAAAGACGATTGAACAAATCATACCTTTTTTTGTTGAAGGAAGTTAGAACCAATGATTGGTTAACTCATTTTTTTTTACCATGAATTCTGATATTTAGGAGACAAGTCCCATGCAAACATCTTTTTTTTTTAACGGCCAACGAATACTATAAGTCCGGCCATCTGGGTAAACCCATTGGCGAAAGGCCACCCACGCCCGCGAACGCAGACAGCGCTGGTGACCCGGCCCGCCCACCATTCCAAGGGAAACCACCACCCGAAGGCCGACTGTGGAAAAACCCTTGGCCCACCTGAGCATATTGCACCAAGTGAGTCTCAAACCCATGACCTCCACATTGAAAGGCCATGGGGTGACTCCTCCCAAACCAATTGATCTGGGGCTCATTGGCCCATGCAAGCATCTATCTTCCAATATATTTTTAACACAAGTTTTACGTTTCCTGACTAATGTATGTGTGTGATCCTGTTTAACATAATAAACTTAAAACATCTATCCCATTAGGCTTTAGATCTTAGAACTAAGGAAATAAATATAAAAAGAGAGAACTCTTAAGAGAAATTAATATGCATAAGGTATCACATCAAACTCTTTCTTATAATTTTGGAAAATTAAAATTGACATGTTTAAATAAACATATAAATTACTCAGATTAAAAATTCATACGTTTTTACAATAAAAAATAGATAATTTAAAACTGGGGAAAAACTGTCAACGCCAAAATCAGGGTCTGGATGATGGAATTCAGATCCGACAATCAGGGAAATCGCCTACGGCCGTTTGTCAAATGATCTGGCTAACCTTACTTATGGGTCCAGTAGTTAATTCTAAATAGAGTGAATGTTATGATTATTTAAAGTCGGGTCCTGTCTATCCTCTTTGCTCTTGTCCAGTTGCTCCAAATGTGAATCTTTTATCTCCTCTATTATCTTTGTATCAAAAGAGAGACGAAAACCTCTTTTCCCCACTAACAAGGGGGCGAACTAGGTACTAGGGTCAAGCGATCATCCGAAGAGTTATTTATGTGATATCTATATCTGATACTCGTTTTTATGTGTAATATACAAGGAGTGACCATAACTCACCGCACATATTCAAAGAGTGATCCTAATAAAGAAATCTTGAGTCCCCCAGTGTCCACTTGCCTGTTTATACAAAATAAAAAATCGTATTACTAAAAATCGTAATTTACATCTTAGGTACATATTTCCATTTTACTTTTGTGAATGTAGTTGACTTGTTGTCTAAAGTAACAAGATAATAGTCATGGGGAATTTGGTGATTATGATCAAATTGTGGGAAGTGACATTGTTGAAAATGGTGTTTTGCCACCAAAGAGAGAAAATGATGTGAGAAGATAATGAATGGATGGATGCAATTTTCCTCATCTACTTAATGCCTATGGCCACAACTCTCTAGTTACATATCCACTTTTCCTACCAATTATGAAAGACAACTTCAAACTTTATATATTTTCTGTTGTGTTGTGTTAAATGCTCAATTTATTGAACACCAAAAATCAAATGCTAATAAGGGTGGAGCCACAAAATTTCCTAACCATCACAGCTACATAATTGGTTCTTTGCGACAGCCTTAACCATCACAAATAACATTGTGACAGACTTATTACCCTGTCGCAAAAGCCTTCTTCACTAATTTATGTTGCTACTGGGAGTTTCGATCGTAAAAACCTTCGTCGCTAATCTGTTTTATGATATTTTTTTACAATACTAATATTATACTAAATAAGTTTTATACTAATATTTATAATATTTATAAAAGTTTGTTATACGGGTCAACCGAACCAAACCCGCTAGAACGTATGTAGCTAGGCTCATTCATGTCATCACCAATGACAATTTATAAGGCTAGTGCATACTGTGGTCCTTGAGTGCACATGGCAATGGAGTTAAGAAGTTCATAAATCATAAGAAGACATAGTGAGACAGCTAGTTATAATTGATAAGATACTTCATTCCATAATGATTCTAGTGTGGTTTTTATTTTTTTATGCATTTCCACACAATTTTAATAACAAAAGAGTTCCCTTCATTTATGTATGGCCATACCTAGTTTCCCTTCTGATAGGCTAACCGAAGCTAAAAGGGGTCCACTTCATCATTTTCCAAATTGGTGATTCTTGATATTTCGAATCAGTCATATAACCATAAATTTTTCACTTCTAATGGTATTATGGGTGACAATTTAATACCCATTTCATTTTATCAGTGAAGACATTCTCAAAGATATCTTACAAATCATAATTGTCGATTTATACAAATTGAAGACGATGACTTTCTCCACCAATATTGGTGTGTTCTTCATCACCATGTCCGACTGATTTCTCATCATCGACTCACGAGTAGAAATGTTTAATTTGCTTGTCTCACTTTAAATACTATCAACACGTTTCGGGCCTATTGTTATAGAGGGTGTAGTTCAAATGATAATATTTTATGTGATAACCCTTTCAACCAATCACAAAATTTGTAAATTATTATATTTTTAATTGTTAAAAGAGTATTTAACTATCTATTACATATATGTTGCACATGAATACGGAAATGAGGAGTGGTACATATACGTAACAAATCGGGTTACATATACGTGAAACATAGTGTTAAGTATATGTAACATTATGTCAACAGAAAACAGAATGATAATTGTTACATATACGTAACATTATGTTATGGTTTTCATTTGGTCCCTACCCTTGTATATTTATATTTATATACATATACACATTATAATTTATAAATTATGTGATTGGTTGATAGTGGTTATCACATAAAATATTGGTTATCATTTGATCCATACCCTTGTTGTAGATGAGAGAAGAACTTCATAATTAAGATTACTTGGATGTGAGCAATCCCTCGATAGGTGACCTCCTTAAAAGTCTTGACTTGATCGATCAAAAGCAATTTATGAGCATCTTGTAGGCAAAACATATATTATTTATTGATATGAGAGGTAGGATGTTACATGAGAAATCTTTATAATACCAGTTGAGGCTCAACTCATGAAAAATTCAAGATCGGAACCAGCTTGAGCTTGGCTTGAAAAAAGCTCGAATTTTATATAAAAACTATTTTTGATGATTAAACTTATTTCAAGTACATGTAATATTCTCATTTGTGAATTTTAATTTATATATATATATATATATATATATATATATATATATATTCTAGTATATACACCTAGTATTTCATAAGACATGTTAAGCTGAGCATAAGTGCATAACTGCATAAGGACTCGACCTCATTATATACTTTGAGCACATTTTTATACTCCAACTCGAGTTCAAACTCAACAAAGTTTGGTCCAAACGAGTATCAGTTTGATAAAAGCTCAATTTGCTCTCAACCTTATTAATAATTGAAAGTTATTCTTGTTAGTACTATTTGTTTATACATAAGCAAGTTTGAAGCAATTACTAAGATTGACTTGTAGGATGATTCTTTTACGGGTTTTATATAATTACTTAGCACATATTAGACTTCATTTTGTGTTTTTATATTTCTTTTAGAAAAACAACTTTTGGTTAATTGTTTGTAGACATTTGATGGGCTAAATTAGCGAAGTCCAAAAGGCCAAACTTTTACTTCGAAGTGAGCCCAATTCGTCTTAAGTCTACCTAATTTCTTGTGCAAAAAGTGTGATTAGCCTTCTGGGTTTTTTTTATATGAAATTACGTTTAACAATGTTAACGCAAATCCAGCACCTGACTAAGGTTGGTACGTTAATGAATCCTCTCCTATCAATCCAAAGCTTCCCAGCCTAAAACCTCCGACTAGGGTCTGCAAGACAGAAAACGCGTTAACGCGTCACAGGGAGGGGGAAATCTCTGTAACAACCCTTTGGCGTGAGAATCAGTGGGATATTTTTCCGGTGTAATGTAATGAAGAAGATGATGATCAAATTATCCGGTTTTTATTTCACATTACCTTTCCTTCTTGTCTTATATAGGATCTGGATTAGGGTTTCTTCCATCATGATTGCGTGAGGGCCATGGGCCCCTCACGGAGTCATGCAATTGTGATTCTTCTTTCTTATTGGCGAGGATGGCATCTTCTCTCCTAGGTTGCCATGTGGCTTGTGGCCCCTTCCCTCCTGGGTCGGGTTGGTATCACTTTGGCGAACAAGGTCGAAACATTAGTTATGGTGAATCGGACCTTTTCTCTTCAAGTCCCCCTAGTCTAGTGTTTATTTTTACAAATAATAGGCACTGGACTAAGAATGCAAATGATGACATCGTTCTTTTCTTTGGCGACTCATCATGTTCCATGCGTGTGTATGCATGTGGGCCCCCTTTGTAACGGAGATAATGTTTGTATGCGGGTTGTGATGGTTTAATTAATGCTAGTGACTGAAAGACCTTTGATGGTACGTCTTTGCTCTAAACCGTCACCGGAGTAAGCCTTTTGTATCGTCTTGCAATGACCTGTGTCATGCGCTTACTAGCTTCCTCCGGAGGTTATGATGTAACATCCAAAATTTCAAAACAATTTAGACTTTCAAAATGCTTGTGTAAGATGGTCCCATTTAAAACTTTTACAAATAAGACATAAAATGTTAAAACATGTGAAAACGCCAAGTTAATTGTTTAGAACTATTACATAAGTTTAAGGTTTCTAAACAAGTTTTAACCAAAAGTAGTTTCATAAATGCCCAATATCAAAAGAGAAATCCAAATCTGAGCGCTTGACATTCCAAGGATTATTCCAGAGCTTTTCCTACAACAAAACATCCCATAATTCATATTAGTAATGGTATAAACAATCCCCAAGACCCCTAAGGGTATAACTCAAGTAAAACCAAAATCCAAAAAATCAGCGTATGGGAGCAGCGTTCAAGCCATCGTTTAACAGATGCCTACCAGCGTTTCATATGTTGGCAACTTATGGGTCAACATCTGTACCAACGTTTGACAGAGGCTTATCGGCGTTTCAAACGCTGGCATCGCACATCCCAAAACTGTTTTTTAGCTTATCCAACCCATTAAGCATGGACCCCGTATGGTTTTCACCAAATTTCAACATATTTCAAGCATATTTACGCCATATATTTGTAACCCGTTCATTATTAACCCCGAAAACAAACACTCAGCGATCTGTGAGATCTAAGCCTCGTTTACATCTATGAAGTCAAGCTTCAAATTATTCCTATGATATTCATGTCCTCGCAACCTCCATGAGAACCATGTCATATTCCACAAATTTAAGTCCATGTCCTCACAACATCCATGAGGACCATGACTTTGTTTCATCCACATAAAGATCAATTTCTCACAACCTTCATGAGAACCTTGATCACAATTACACCATTACATTCATATCCTCACAGCACCCATGAGTACTATGAATTTGTTTCACACCCGTGAGGCTCAAGTTCTCACAACCTTCATGAGAACCTTGAACTCACAATACTTCAATCTTAAAAGTTTGTTTGCAAACAATTTCACATACTTGATATTTTAACATGTAATCATTCAAACACATAATCAAGTATTCAACAAGCATAGAGATCATCTCATTCATCTAAACACATGATCATACAAAACTTAGGGTAATAACACAACTACCATTACTAAGTAAGTGAATGAACACTTACCTTTGGCTTTAGAGGATTCAGGTCGTTCTTCTTTTTTCAAAGCTTAATTACCTAAACAATTTACACATATTGTTTAGTAATCTAAATTCACAAAGCACATTAAATTGTGCTTTACATACTATTATGAGTTACTGTTTACACTAATGATCAAAATGATCAAACAACTCATTTTAAACCTTTAGCCTCCCAAAACTACCATAAAAAATCAGTAACTAATCAACTCAACCGATTTAACCCGTTTGGGTTAAGTTCATCATCCACCCAATTTTTTAAAATCTTTGATTATCAAAAAGTTTAGGGATTTTCATTAGGTTTGTGAACACCATAAACACTTAGAAACCTTCAATACAACATTTAAACACCCCAATAAAGAAAAACCCCCAAATTCAGCTCAAGAACCCTAATTTTTACATAATCAAATTAGGTGTTAAAATGATGAATTTCCTACACCATTAGCTTTAGATAAGCTAGATAACAACTCTTAACCAATAATCACCCATCCAACATGTCACACCCCGGCCGGCGGCGGATTATACGCCGGGGCTGACACGGTTGTTCATAAGCACACGATCATCTATTAAATGTGACAATATTTAATTATCAAAGAAATGGATAATAAAGCGTTCAAACATGACATAAGTTGAATTTAATCTTTAATAGAGCTAGGTCCAATGTCCTAAGTGATCAAGTAGTGTCCTCAAACTGGTGCACCTGAAACATGTGAGTAACTGTCAACTACAAGTAGTTGGTGAGTAATATAGGTTTTGACACCAAACTAAAGTTTAGATATAGTTTACGATTCAGAAGATTCAAAGCAGATCTAAAGCATATATGAGAACACATAAGGCTCCAAGCGTACAATTCAATCCTGGTAAATGAAATCTAGCTGCCACAAACCCACGGATTGCCGTTTTGATAAAAAGGTTAGATAACACCCGAGTTTTATAGTTCACATCCAACAAGGGGAGATGACACCCAAGTTAATAGTTCACATCCAACATGGGGAGATACACCCATGATAATAGTTCACACCAACAACAACCCGCCAAGGTTATGTGGTAAGTTTAGTTTAGTTTCGGATTCCCCTATAAATGATCATGTTAGGTACTACCTTAGGCTTGCAACACAAGTTAATGAATGTAATGGCATGCATTCATGCAATGGTCACCAAATAGTTCAAGATATAAAGCATGTAGATCATAGCATAGAATCAAGTTATTGAATCGTGTAGATAAAGTAGTTAACACATGTTTCACCCCAAAGACAAAAGCAGTAAAAAAAAAGGGGCTATGAAAACTCACCTGTAACGAAACTAGGATGTTGTACGAATTGTAAATGAAAGATTGGCTCGTAGAGATTCCTCACAATCAACCTACACATTTTATTGTATTCTAGCCTCAAAGTACGTCTAACAAAAGTAGGATATTCTGAGATTCTAGAGTTTCATAAGGTTTGGGATCGGATCTGGGATTTGTACAAGATTTGATAATGTATATGTTTATCATAAGTGTTGAAATATTAATGATAAGGTAATTTATAAGATTAATAATAATTAATCAGGATCTCTAATTAATTGTATAAGTATAGTATTTATGATAATAATACGCTTGATTTTTTATTTAACTAATTATACTAAGAAAAATTAATAAACAATGTATGGATTAGGAATGATTTAAATAATTGTCTTACGTAAATAATTATTTAATTAATTCCATTTACTTAAATGATAATTATAAGGGATATTAAGTAAACATTTAATGTATGTAAACTTTTAGTAGAATTAAATGAATTGGTATAATTATTTATCTAAAAATAATTATTTAAGTAATTCTATAAGTTTTTAAATGTTTTAAATAACTATTCTCTTCCATAATAAATATTTATATGCCTTGAGAAATAGATTAGTAATGTTTAAATAATTGTTTAAAATTTGTTTTGTAAACATCACAATTTTATAAGTAAAACAACATAATTAGGTTTTATTTAAACAACCTTCTTCTATATTGTTTATTTAAGAGTTTTTTTTTATATAAAATATTTCTAATGAGTTTTTAATAAATTTAAAAGAATAAAACATTATTTTATGTTTTTCTGTTTTTATAAAAAAAATTACTAAATACATCTATTAGATTTTATAAGAATTTTCGGAATTTTAAAATATTAGTTTGTGTGATAAAATAATGAAATAAGTGATTAAAACAGTTAAAGTTTAGGTTCGGCCACAAGGGGGCTCGAACCCGCGATCTCCGGAATAAGGGGGAGTGCTTTAACCAACGGATCTGGGTTAATGCCTTGGTCATAGGCTGATCTGCTAATTACTTAAAACACAAGTCCCACCTCCCCTTCTTCCCCATTATAATCGGTAAACCCTAACCCATCCAGTCGATCCCGATACGCAGAATCCATTGCCCAAACTATGGGGCTTTTAATCCCTTAGTTAAAACGAAGCTATGGATGTTAGCAATACCTGGGATGGTCACGCAACGAAGGAGAATGGTTAGGATTTCAATCCCGCTGTTCATCGAGTTCGTCCGAGCTTCGGGGGTGAAATGGATCGAGGTGGATTGTCAAGAAAGTTCAAATGGGTTTGTTCGAAGGTGTACGACTTGGTTTTGTGACTCCATTTCATCTCAATTATACGAATCGATTTGGTTTGCGACCAGGACGGTTTCGACTTTAACTTTGAGTTAATTCCTTTGATTACGCTTTAGTTGGCTCGTTACAGTCATTAAGGAGGGGTCGATTAATGTTTGAGCACGTTTTGATGTCGTTAACCCTGTTGAAATTCCACGATTTGAAACGGAATTAACCGGGTTTGACCTTGGATAGTCAAACTCACAGTTGGGTTCAATTGTTTGATTAGGTGGGGATTCAATTGGTGAGGGTTCAAATGGGAATTGGGGGGTCCAAGGGTATTTGGATGGGTTCAACTCATTTTTTTTATTTGTTTTAGATCCCCATTTGTTTAATTATTATTACTTAAAAAGGTGTAGATAAAAGTATAAAATGGTTTATTTAACATAATCAATTGTATATATGATTACATACTTATTTAAAAATAAATACATGTTCATAAAAAAAGATTTGTAGATGCATGCTTTGTACTCAAAACGTTTTACATCATTGTCCTTTGTAAATCTAAAAGTTGTAGGTTTGTTTTATTTATTATGATCCAAGGTATATATAAAAGTAAGGTTGAAACTTGAATTTCTACAAAAGAAATAGCTGTTAATGTGACATCTCGAGTTTAAACTAGTATGTGATTGAAATGGAATGTCAAAATAATAATAAAATAATTAATAAATAGAAGAAAAAAAAAATAAAAAAATAAGGTCAAAAAATCATGAATGTTACACAACATCCCCCAATTTCTGGAATTTAAGGTTTTTACCCAAAATCCTTCAAGAACATAAAAATAGTGATTCAAAAGGATTGATTGTTACTTACTGGATGAATGAAAGGTAATGAGCAAACCAAAACCTTCAATCAACACGTGCAAGTCTTCGAATTTCTAGATCAAAGTCCTCCCCTCTTTCTCCTTTTTGGCTAAAATTGCAAGAACTCACACTATGTGTGTGTGTGTTCTGCGTGAAACACACCTAAAACCAAAATTGGGTTTGCCAAAAATGCAAAACAGCCCCTAAACTTCAGAATTTTGCCATTTCTTCCCAAAACCTAAGTATGCTCAATACACAATAAACCGCTCCACTTTTATTTTGGTTTATTTACAACATTATAATATGTTTATACATATTATTTATTTAAACACGAAAAGTTCCATTCAAATCGTCATTAATGTCGGGAGGATATAAATATCCCTTCCTCTTCTTCCCCCCCTTCATTTTCTTTTAAATTATCTCTCTTCGCACGATCTTCCTCAACTAGCCCGTTACATCAACAGTGTCTGCTTCAACAAAAGGTGAAAAGGGGGTCAAGAAGGGTAGTTCGTATTTGAGTGAGAAATCTGTTAAGTGGCGTGAGACAGATTTCTAGAGGTTTCTGAATGAATTTAGGATTTGGCCCCATTGGCATCCTGAATTACCGAAACCTAATGACCATGCTTTCAATCCCCTTTAGGGAAGATCACTCTGTATGCAGATTTCTTCCGATTTTGTCATTTTCGTTTACCTATTTCCTGCTTATGTCTACATCTGCTGGAGATTTACCAGTTGCATATCTCTCAAATCCATCCCTTGGGATTGGTGAAGGTTTTTCATTATGAATTTGTGATGAGGAGTTTGAAGAGGGAACCATTTATCGCGTTATTCCGATTGTTCTTTCAAGCAGTAAAGAAAAGAGATTGATATTCTTTTGATAAACACGCTTCTGGTGCCAACATGATTGGTAAGATTCCTTCAAGTTCGAAGGACAAGCATTGTAAAGAGAAGTTCTTTTACATAGATGCTAGGGTGATTCCTGGGGGATGGTGTTTCACGGTCATGGCGAGGATGTAGAGGATCTTCCACCGGACGCGCAGGTCTGTTCTTCACAACTTTATCGATGGCTCTGTCACTAACATTTAATCTTTTAATGAGCACGCGAGGTGGCACTTGGGATGAGTAGGGCATGGAAAAAGCCTGGGTTTAAACTGTCTTATATTATCATCAAGGAAGGTATGCCTGCTCTTTTAATAGTTGTGTTGTTTATTTTTGTTTGGCGCATAATTTACTTCTAATCTGAGCAATATTGATATTTTGAATTGCTTTTTGATTCAAATCGAGATCTGTTGAGGCCTATAGATGTGGCTTTGACAACCGATTAAGGAGTATCTTGGAGAATACATTGCTCTGTTTTGTTTGTCCTAAGCTGGAAGGCTCGTTTGATGTTGATGGTGTGATGGCGTGGAGGGTAAAGGTATATCCCCTGCAACTTAGTCCTCTTCGTATCATTGAAACCATTATCTCACCTACTGTCGAACCTTTTTTGAATGGAGAATCGCTTGAAGCTCCTGATTTTGATATTCCCAAAGTTGGAGATTATGTTAACTTTAAAGAGTATGATGAATCATATATCAAAGAGTGATATTGAAGTTGTTAACATAGATGATGACGAGGTGGACACATATGGTGCGGGTGGGAACGCAGGCGCTCGTAAAAGTGTGGCTACGCCCTCTTCTCCATACGGGAGAGGGAAGAAGCGAGAGACTGGTGGATGGAGGAGGAAGGAATGGTCGATTTTGAAGGCTTCCTCTCCTGAAGCAAAAAAACAGCTTTTAGATGAATCTTACCACAGGCAGAAAGGTACCATACCCTATTGTGTCCTGCGATCTTATAGGAGCTTTAGCTCATGATGGTAATCTTTTTCTTCAGTTGGTGGGACAGGCAATGGAGAAAGCGGCACCCATGGTTAACTTTAATTTTATTACTTTCTTATTCATGATTGTTTTTAAATACGCTTCTATTATCACATTTTTATTAATTTTCTTACTAAATTACAATTTAGGGGCATTTTGTTAAAACATGTATATTTCATGAAGTTCCTTCAATGTAAAGGAAATTTGAAAAAATAAATTCAATTTTCTTACATCTAACCCACCAAACATTTTAATAAGATTAATCCCATATTTAATTTTAACAAATTCTACCTACCTAAATGACTCAACTAGAAATACGTGACCCAAAATAAAATGAAAAAAATAATACAACTTTCAATTTATGTACCAAAACAAATTGAGCACACTAAATACGGCTTGGTGGGTTGGGCCTTCTGTCGGCCCGGGATGTGGCTGTCTATGCCTTTGTGGCTTCCAGGTCTCAATCTTGGGAGTTGCAGGACCACATCTTACGCAACAGTGGGGTTGCTACCACTGACCCGGATTATGCCAGCACCTTGGATCGATTGCATGAATCTCTCCCTGATTTTGATCTCGGCGGTTTCTCTAACAAGGACACCGCCCCCAAAAAACCACAGAAAACTTTGGCGAATGCCCTTTGTTGTCGAATCGCACAAAGTTTGGGAGAAGATTTTCATTTGTCCCCCCGCCAGAAAGCCGTCATTGAATGCTTACAGAGGCCTCACGCTCAGGATTTCTTAACTGTTATTCCTATTGAAGGTCTGGGTCAACGTATGTCAGTGGTGGAGTACCGGTCAATCCTTAAGTACCGTCTGATGATCCCCATGTTCCCGAATGATGAAACTTGACCAGTCTGCCGTAAAGCATGCCTGGATAAATACGGGGATCATGCGTTACACTGTAGAGAGCTGCCGGGGTTTAAGTATCGCCATGACTTTGTTCGAGACGCGTTAATAGATATTCTCAGACGAGCAGGGATCTCGGCAAAGAAAGAGGCACCGGTTAATTTTCTTACGGACCCGGCAGAAGGGAGGTCCACCCTACGCCCGGCGGACGTGCTAGTTTTTGGTTGGGAGGGCGGGAAACATGCTTGTGTCGATCTCACAGGTGTATCCCCCCTAGCTGGGTTGCGGGAAAATGGGTTTGTGACGGGGCAAGCGGTTATGAAAGCAGAGTCAAAGAAGGTGGAAAAGCAAGCGAAATCTTGTGAGGATAATCAGCATGCCTTTGTCCCCCTGGCGTTTGACACGTTCGGCTCCTTGGCGCCGGAGGCGGTTCGGTTCTTGGCTAGAGTTCAGCGTGTGGTCCACAGCAACTTTACGACTCCTCAGGGGTGAGGCTTTGTTTTTAGTAGATTAGGGTTTTCCATTCAGAAGGGGATGGCGGCGCAGTTTGTTGCCCGTCTACCTGCTATCCTTATGTAATTTGCCTTGTTGATTGGAATGATTACTATTTGATTGAAATAAAAGTTAATAGAACGTATTTTAAATCATTCATGTCACAATTAGTTATTTAAAAAAACCTATACTGTTTATTTGAATTTATAAGTTCTACTTACTTTTTTTTTTCGGATTAAAATACAAAATCGATCACTCCAGTTGAAAGGTTACAATTTAGTAGGACCAGATAAAAACACGAGTGACTGTTTTGAGAGTTACTTACACCGACATCACGTCCCCATTGGTCAAAACAACATATCTTTGTAAATTGCTGGTTTGCTGGTAGAGATTTTTGTAAGTGGTTAAACCAATCGAACCGTTCAAACCGAAATAAATTGGTCCGTTTGGCTGGTTTGAGATTCAAATGATTCGATTCAAGGTCTGGTTTTTACGATTTATCTATTTAACGTGTCTATCCGTTTTGAAACCTAAAACTGGCTGTGTAAATTATACATGTGTTTAACGTTTATTATTTATGTGTTTCTTCTCATTTTTGAAATATGTAGTTAAGTATATGTATTATAATCATGAACAATTTTTATCAATTTAAATATTTCATACAAACTAATGATTTCGAAGAAAAAATAAATAAAAAATCAGTTCAAACCGCCTTAACCGAATCGTTAAACCATCAAACCCGCCGGTCTGACCGAACCACCCAACCCCGCCTGTTAGGTTTGTCTTTCTCGAAAACCATGGTTAGCAGTTCGGTCCAAAATTTCCATTAAAACCGGCCAAACCCAACCATGAACACCCTTGGTTTTGTTAGCATAATAAGTTGTTATAGGCCCTGTTATGGGCCTTAGCCCAGGCCTAGTTATTTTTCTATTTAAAGTTGCTTTCTTTTTCATTTGTAAGCTAATCTTCATTTGAGTAATAGAGAGCCTCCATCTTTTCTCTGTCATGTTCATTTGTTAACATGGTATCAGAGCCAACTCGATTCATGCTTGATTGAAGATCTTTGTTGTCGCTTCCGCTCGGTTGTTGGTTCATTCGTTGTTTGGTTTGTTCGTTGTTGAAGGGTTGTTTCGTTCGTTGTCACTTCTGCTCAGTTCGTTGACTCGTGAGGTATCAAAGTTACGGATTTCGTTTTATTTGAACTGACTTGTGTATTTGGAAGAGCTTCTGGACAGATTGACAGGTTTGGACCTCGTTTATGTCCCGTTTTTCAAAGTTTGCGGTTTGTTCACGAAGTTTGCGGTCTCCAAGTTTGCGGTAATTTAAGTTTGCGGTTATTCGAAGTTTGCGGTTCTTCGAAGTTTGCGGTAATCAAAGTTTGCGGTAATAGAAGTTTGCGGTAATAGAAGTTTGCGGTAATCGAAGTTTGCGGTTACCTCAAGTTTGCGGTTAATTTGAAGTTTGCGGTTATTTGAAGTTTGCGGTAATTCTGCTGTCGTTCGGCTTTGATAATATGGCTGGGAAAGATGACTCTCTTCCGTCTATTAGTACTCGTCTGAATGGTAAAAACTACACCTACTGGAGTTACGTAATGAAAAACTTTCTTCGAGGGAAAAATATGTGGGGTTATGTCACAGGTACTAAGGGAAAGCCTACTGATAAATCTAAGGCTGCTGAATATGCCTTAGCTCTCGATACATGGGAAACATATAACTCTAAAGTTATAACTTGGATCAACAACTCTGTAGGGCAGTCCATTGGTATTCAGTTGGCCAAATATGATATAGCTAAGCAGGTTTGGGATCACTTGGAAAAGCTGTATACTCAAATTTTGCCAAGCATTACCAGTTGGAGTTTGATATCCGTACTCTTCAACAGGATGAGATGAGCATTCAAGACTTCTATGGAGCTATGACGGATTTATGGGATCAATTGGCACTTACGGAATCTGCAGCACTGAAGGTGTTTAAACCTTATATTGATCGAAGGGAGGAACAACGTTTGGTACAATTTTTAATGTCATTACGTTCAGATTTTGAAGGATTGCGTGGAACGATTCTTCATCGTTCCCCTCTTCCAACAGTTGATTCGGTTGTTCACGAGTTGATTGCAGAGGAAACTCGGTTAAAAACTCAAGTTGATAAAGGTCCTAAAGTAACTACTACTCCAGCTATGTTTACCGTTCCCCCTAATCAGCCTAGACAAGGTGCTAAAGTTGCATTTGATGAATGTGCATTCTGCAAAGGGAAAAATCATTGGAAGTCTCAATGTCCATTATTACTTAGCAGAAGGAATTCTAACTTGTAGAAGCCTCCACAACAGAACAGATCAGGTGGACAATTTTCGTCTCGCACGTCCACTTCTGCTGGTTCATATGGTCCATCTTTATGGACATTTAAACCACCTCAGTTTACTGCTGCTGCTACACCACCATCTGTAGAAATGAACAAACCACCATCTGCTCTAGATCCGCAAGTATTTGAACAGTTCAGACAGTTTCTTGCCGCCAATCCTACCGCTATGTCTGTTGTGGGACTGTCTTCATGTGGTACCTCTGGTATTTCGTCATCATTATGGATTTTGGATTCTGGTGCCTCACATCATATGTCTCCCTATCTGTCTTCTTTTCTTTCTTTGTCTCCTGTCTCTCCTATTTCTGTCATGTCTGCTAGTGCTACATCCATGTTGGTAGAGGGTGTTGGATCTGTGTCTACCCCTCATGTGTCTCTCAATGATGTCTATTATATTCCGAAGCTTGCCTTAAATCTTGCTTAAGTCAGTCAGTTGTGTAAATCTGGAATTTGGGTTTTCTTTTGTGACATTGTTTGTGTTGTGCAGGATCAACACACTCAGAGGGTGATTGGGATCGGCCGTAGGGTGGGAGATTTATATGTCTTAGAAGAACTCAAAGTGCCTGCTCCTGGTGTTGCTGCTTCCGGCGTTGATTTATCCTCTTTTCGTTTAAGTCCTTTGTCGTCTGAATTTTATATTTGGCATTCTCGTTTGGGACATGTGTCCGCATCTCGTTTAAAATTTTTGGTTTCCACAGGTGTTTTGGGTCAGTTACAAACCTGTGATATTTCTGATTGTTGTGGTTGTAAACTTGCCAAATTTTCTGCTTTACCTTTTGCTAAAAGTATTTCTCATTCTGTTGCACCATTTGATATTGTCCATTCTGATGTGTGGGGACCATTACCAGTATCCACTAAGGGTGGTTCATGTTATTATGTTTCCTTTATTGATGATTACACTCGTTATACCTGGGTGTACCTTATGAAACGTAGATCTGAGTTCTTTGACATTTATAAAACATTTAGGGCTTATGTTCAAACGCAACATTCGGCTGTGATAAAGTGCTTCAGGTGTGACTTAGGGGGTGAATACACCTCTAATGATTTTACTCAGTTGCTTGCATCAGATGGTACCATACACCAATCGTCTTGTACTGACACCCCTTAACAGAATGGTGTTGCTGAAAGGAAACACCGTCATCTTATGGAAACCGCTCGTTCATTCCTTTTATCTGCTGAAGTACCTAGTGTCTTTTGGGGAGAAGCACTTATGACCGCCCAACATGTGATTAATAGGATCCCTACTTCTCACAATGATGGGATGTCTCCATTTGAAAGTCTTTTCGGTGAACGGCCAGATTATGGTGAATTACGGGTTTTTGGATGTACTTGTTTTGCTCTCCGTCCTCATGTTGAACGAGACAAATTGACAAATAAGTCAGCCTTATGTGTTTTCTTAGGCTATGCCAGTGGTCCCAAAGGATATGGCACTGGACAAAAAGGATACCGTTGTTTTGATCCTACAAGTCAGAAGTTATATGTATCAAGACATGTTACTTTTCTTGAACATATTCCATTCTATTCGATTCCAGCTAAGTCCCATGATGTAACAAAGTCAGATCTTCAGAATATTGATCATTTTGTTAGCAACATTGATGTCCCAACCTCTGATGTTCCCGTTTCGTCTGTTGATCCTAATATGCCTGCTCCAGATACCTCTGTTGCACATGATGTGCCAGTTCATGAACCTTCCACGTCATCTGGCACCAATGTTGATTCTCCTCCACCTCCGAGAAAGTCTACTCGTGCATGCAAGTCTACTCAATTACCAAACTTTGCATACTCTGCATATTCTACTTCGTTTAGTTCATTTATTGAGGGCATTTATCATCTGTCTGAACCAGAATCATATAGAGAGGCTGTCTCTGACCCTCTATGGCAAAATGCTATGGTTGAAGAGCTCACTGCTCTTCATCAGACTCACACCTGGGATTTGGTTCCTCTACCACCAGGTAAACATAAGGTTGGTTGTCGTTGGGTGTATAAGATTAAGACAAAGTCTGATGGCTCTGTTGAACGGTACAAGGCCAGACTTGTGGCAAAAGGATATTCGCAAACGTATGGTATGGATTATGAGGAGACCTTTTCCCCTGTGGCAAAAATGACAACAGTTCGTACTTTAATTGTTGTTGCGTCCGTTCGACAATGGAAGATCTGTCAAATGGATGTCAAAAATGCTTTTCTGAATGGTGATCTTCATGTGAAGGTTTACATGACTCCACCCCCGGGAATAGCTCATCAGCCCGGTGAAGTCTGTAGGCTTCGAAAAGCTCTATATGGACTCAAACAGGCCCCTCGTGCCTGGTTTGAAAAATTCTCTACAGTCATCACTTCCTTTGGCTTTCTCCCTAGCAATCATGATTCGGCATTATTTGTTCAATGTACGAATGTTGGACGCATTCTCTTGTCTTTATATGTGGATGACATGGTTATTACAGGCGATGATTATGATGGCATTGAATCCTTGAAACGTGACTTGGCCCATCGTTTTGCTATGAAAGATTTGGGAATATTACGGTATTTTTTGGGGATTGAGGTAGCTCAATCTAAAAAGGGATATCTTCTCTCTCAGACGAAGTATATTTCTGATCTGTTTCAACGTGCAAGACTTTCTGATAACATAATTGCAGACACTCCTCTTGAAACCAATGCACGTTACTCTCCCACTGATGGTGTTCCTCTATCTGATCCGAGCCTATATCGTACCATTGTAGGCAGTTTGGTTTATCTTACAGTTACTCGCCCTGATATCGCTCATGATTTCATGTGGTTAGCCAGTTTGTTACCGCTCCTACTTATGTTCACTGGGGAGCTGTTCTTCGTATTTTGAGATATCTTCGTGGCACTCAGTTTCAAAGTCTTTTATTCCCTTCTACGTCTTCTCTGGAATTACGTGCCTATAGTGATGTTGATTGGGATAGTGATCCCAATGATCGTAAATCCACTACCGGTTTCTGTATTTTCCTTGGTGATTCCCTAATCTCATGGAAAAGCCAGAAACAAGACGTTGTATCTAGGTCCTCCACTGAGGCTGAATATCGTGCTATGGCTGTGACTACCTATGAAATTGTTTGGTTACGATGGCTTCTGGAAGATATGGGGGTTGTTGTTTCCTCGCCTACCTCATTACATTGTGATAATCAAAGTGCTATGTAGATCGCCAAGAACTCTGTCTTTCATGAACGAACAAAACACATTGAGATAGATTGTCATTTTACTCGCCATCATCTTCAGCGCGGGACCATATCACTTCCTTTTGTTCCATCAGCCTTGCAGATTGCAGATATTTTTACCAAGGCTCAATCGGCATCTCGGTTTCGTTTTTTGTGTGACAAACTCTCAATGGTTATTTCTATTGCATTGTGAGTTTGAGGGGGGATGTTAGCATAATAAGTTGTTATGGGCCTTAGCCCAGACCCAATTATCTTTCTACTTAATGTTGCTTTCTTCTTCATTTGTAAGCTAATCTTCATTTGAGTAATAGAGAGCATCCATCTTTTCTCTGTCATGTTCATTTGTTAACAGGTTTCACCCAGAACTTAATTATGACTTGCGAAAAAGTCCTAGATTGTTCGGAAAATTAAGATAGAAACTAATCTTAAGATGATCATAAGATATCTAACTATCTTCCTTTAGTGACTAGTAGTTAGGAGCTGTCGAAAACATGATTCTTAACTTTTCATAGGTTTCTCACCATAGCTTTATGAGGGGTAAGTAGAATATTTGGAGGACATGCACGTTTTCTTGCACAACAATCTTGTCATTTCAATATTACCTTTAACGCATGCTTGATAAAGACGTTAATTACAGGTATAACTCCATTTTTTCATGTATTTTAAATTAATAGTTAACTGTTGTAGTCTAACATTTTGTAATCTAACAAGTGCGTAGAACTCTGGACATCAATTATGTTGCATCATATAAAATTTTTTTTGGATTGATAGATAATTTGGAGATTTGTTAAGTGTTTCTGTTAGCCCGTTATGTTGATCAGTTCATGAAACATGATAATAGAAAACAAATAATAATAATAATAAATCATACCTGATAAGCTAACTGCAGAGAGGGAAGACTTCATGATCTCTGATCTGGATCGGGTTCCCGTTTAGGGTGTGCGGTTATGATTGCTTAGCGTGAGAAGTAAGCTCACGGTTCACACAGAGAGGGACGAATTTAGTGGTGATAGTATTGAATGATTCATTAGTCAATTCCCTCTAATTATCTCTCTATTTATATGTACACCGAAGGGGAAACCCATTAATGGCCCATTAAGAGTAATTAGGTCCATCAACTAATTATAGTCATAGGTTAATAAATAAATAAAACATTTGATAATTTAATAATAAGATAAATGATTATAAGAGTCACACAATAAATCGTGTCTTACACGTTAATTATCGGTTTAGGCAGGCCCTCTCGAGCCTATGAGCGGTCGTCTAAAGTGGCCTATATTAGTATTCGGTTATGATCGGGATAACAATTCGTATCTAGTTAGGTTTTCAAATTTGTTAGTCTGTATATTCCCGAGCTTGTGGGTTATAATGCATGTTGCATTTTCGAGTTAATGAAAGTTACATGTATCGAGTTATGATCTAAATATCATGTTGGATACCAAATTTCAATTGGTATCAGAGCTTTGTTACACGATCAATCTTTGTCTTCAACTCCTTAAACCGATAGCATATCATTCCAAGGATCTAGATCAGACCTTTTAAAATGCAAGCTAAGAACGGATCAGCTTTTGATCGCTAGCCAAGATCATATCGTTCCTTCCGATCACAAATCAAGAGCCGACAAAAAAGTGTTTTTCGATCACATCCAAAATCGCTTCTGTTTTTTCGAACTCAAGCTAAGAACAGAGGACTCGACCTTCTGTTCCTTTTTCCGATCACAAGACAAAGAACAGAAAATCCAGGTGAAGATTTTTGAATGTAACATCCCGAAATATAAAACGACAGTTAAAATGACGAAATAAACGAACGAGGCATGTCGGGTCGGGCCGGATGGGCTGGCGGGCTGGAAGGGGAGCCTCCCCTATAAATAGCTTAGACCTCCATCATTTCTCTCATTTGCAAGTTCTAGAGAGAGAAACCGTAGAGAGAGAAAGTTGGCGGATCGACCCGAGATTTCAGCAAAGTGTTGCTCCATAGCTCGTGAGAAGAACCTCCGGATCATAAACTCGATTCAGGTAACGATCGGGCCTAAATCTGAGTTTTTGTTCGTTTTTGGGTTTTTCAGGTTTTGGGTGAAAAGGTAACGTTTTCACGGATAAAACTGAAAGATGAACATAGATTTGAGTTCTTTAATGGAAAACAAACGTTTTGAAGTAAACAAATTCGGGATCTTGACATGATCAGCCCGAATGTGAAAGTTAGGGTTTTGCGAAGAAACAGATCGTGCGTACTTATCAAGTACGCACGGAGCAGGTCCTGCGTACTTATCAAGTACGCAGGAAGAGGATCCTGCGTACTTATCAAGTACGCAGGTAGCAGGGTCTGCGCACTTGCTAAGTGCACAGGCATCAGGTTGTTTAAGTAAATTTAGTATGTTTAGAATGGTTAAACCGTTAGAGTCAGGATTGGGTTTGATGTTTATTTAACTATCAAATTCAGATCGGAAGTGACGTGGTGGGACCTTGTTTAGGGCAACCCGAATTAGCTTATCAAGTGAGTTCTAGAAGCCCTCTTTTAAATGTTTTATATAATGTTTTCGGGCTGGTGTGCATACATATGAAATGATGTTTTACGAAATGATGTTTATGAAACTATGTTTACGAAATGAAATGATTTGGAATGAACGGTTTATGGAAAGAAAGTTTTATGAATGGAATGTTTACGAACGAAATGTTTATAAAGAAATGGTTTAAACTAAAGGTAAAAGGGTTTCGAAAATGAATGAAAGGTTTATGAAAAGAAAAGAAAAAGGGAAAAGGTTTTAAAGAAGTCATTACAAATCTAATCTGTCGAATGAATGGAATTGACGAATGAAGTCTGGGAATGTAATTCCCAGCCTTGTGGTAGATTATGGACAGCGAGCCATAGTTGCCATAAGAGCAACAGGGGCGGTGTCTCGGTGGCCTGTCAATGGTTTTGATGTTGTACAACTAGTAGGGAGTAACGACGGTTACTCAGGGGTTAACGTGACCCTATGTAAGGTTAAATTATGATCCGACGGTGTTATGGCCGTGAGCCATAGCCGTCGATGGAAGTTGTCGGTCTATGGACATGAGAGCCATAGGGGCAACTGAATGGGTATTGCCGGTCCTCGTGCAGTTAAGCCTTGGGGGCAATACAAAAGGGAATTGATGGAATGTATGGTATTGTCGGTCTTCGTGCAGTTAAGCCTTAGGGGCAATACCATACTGAATGACGGTACGAATGGTAACACGGATTTAGATAGTAATGTATGACTTAAATGAATGTTAGATGTTTTAAACAAATGATCCGTTCAATGTGTTTATGATGAGGAAAAATGTTTGAAGGTTTTCAATGATGAACGAAAGGCCCTGTTTTCTTATGCGTGATGTTAAACCCTAATGAATGTTTTGAATGATGAACCATTTCTTAAATCGAACGAAAACTAGAACTCACCAGCGTAGCTGAATTTTTAGTATGCACATTCAGGTTAAGGCAGGTATGGATGATGGACGGTGATGCTTGGAAAGCGAGAAGAGTTACCCGGTTGATCATGAAGACTGGCATCCCGTTATGACTAGATTATGATATGTTTATGTAATAGACTATGTTACGCTTCCGTTGTTAAACAATGTAATGGTTATGTTTTATTGAAGTATTTTCCGCTGCGTTATTTAATAATCAAGTTTAAGAACTGTTTGTGAATGAGTAAATCCAACAAGTGAGGCCTCCCGGGTTTGGGGCCTTACATTGAACCTCCATCAAATCGCAAACATTTGTTACAACTTCAAGAACTTGATTTCAAGCTTGGAAATCAAGATACGTTAACGATGTCGCCCAGACGGTCTATAAAACTAATGAATAAAAAACTAACTAGACTCCTAAGTAATAAGTGGAAAACCTATGAACTAGACCGCACTGACAGGCAAGTGTACCTATCGAGTGTAGCACAGCTTAATGGTAAACCGGAATATCGAACCCTAGAGACACTACTATAACTATACTAGACTCTGACTAAAGATTGATGGTTGGGGGGGGTGACTACACTAAAGATTAACTAAGAATGCAGCAAACTAAGTCTACTCAAGCTATCAAGATCAAGACTAAGGAAGAAATCAGACGATGGGAAGAATACTACCTAGGTCGGAATCCTACTTGCAAAGCACAATTTCTACCGGTTCTGGAAACTAAGATGGATCTGGGTTTCTAAGGAAACAGCTCTAGACAACCTAGTGGATCCCTAATCACTCTCAGGGTGTCACCAACTTAGGAACATAAAGATGTAATAAACTCACCAGATAGTGGATTACCTGTCAGTCTCTCCAACAATGATAAAGTACCCTAATAGACAGATCACCTTTCAGTCTCACTGTCCACCATACATTCGAAGAATGCACGGGGTAATCTCAAGATAAGAACTATGACTCAGAATAGCAACAATCACTAGACACCTAATACCAACTTCCTCTCAGACAGCTGACACTCGGATTCCTAATGACGAAGACTAAACGACTATCTCTCACTTCTCGGGTATTGAGACATGATACACACTCAGTTCTAAATAACATTCAACCACAACTCCTATGGCTACTATCTCTAGCAAACCACACAAACAATCACAAATCCTAAGATCTATGACCTAGATACGCTAATCAAACTGGATTATATCCACAATCAACGTATGGGATCAATAATCAAACACAAATCAGATCTAAGCATGCATATACATCATAATAATCAAATCAAGATCCTTTACAAAATCATTAACCATCAAATAGAATCCAAAACCAGTAAAAATCGTAACTTTATGAAATATTCATCCTAAAACCCAGGCAGTATCAATGTTTTAGCCTAGATTCATCCTAAAACCCAGGCACTATAAGTCCTTCAAGGCATGTGACCCGCCAGTCTTGACTGGGAAGAAAGACGCGGTAGCTACGTTTGATTGGGTGATTCGTATGGAGGCTGCCATTCGTCTGAGCGAATGTCGAACGGATCAAGTTGTGAAATTTGCTGCTAACTCCTTAAGAGAGGAAGCATCCCATTGGTGGGAAGGTGTACGTCAAGCAAAAGGGAGCGAGGTTGTGAATGCGATAATGTGGGCTGACTTGAAAACTTTGGTGATCAAGAATTTCTGCCCAAGGAACGAGATTGAGAAGGTAGAGAGGGAATTTCTGGGTTTGAAGGCCGGGAGCATGACGCACTGGCAGTACATAACTCGATTCAATGAACTGGCACGTCTGGTGCCACACCTTATCACGACTGAGGAAAGAAAGATTTCCTGTTACATTCAAGGGCTGTCGGACCAGGTCCTCACCTATGTTAAGGCAAACGCCCCTGCGACCTATGATTCGGTAGTAGAACTGAGCGGCGTGGTATTCGATGATCTGGCGCTGAATGCCGTTGCCATTGAGGAACCGAAGAAGAGACCGATCTTCTCAAATAAGCGAACTGGTGGAAGGATGTTTGGGACTCGTGATAAGAGGGCTCGGGTGAATGAGCCGACTGTTTGTAAAAAGTGTGGAAGGGAGCATGCAGGTGAATGTAGACTGGGATCTAACTTGTGCTTTAAGTGTGGCAAGACCGGGCACTACTCCCGTGAATGCCCACAACACTTCAAGTGCTATAACTGTGGGGATGCCGGTCATCTGAGTAGGGAATGCCCGAAACCAAGAATGGGTGAAGCCGGGAAAGGGAAAGGCCCGGAAAGGAAAGAAGAGAGGCCCCGAGCAAAGACTCGTGCGTACGCACTGACGCAAGAACAAGCCAGGGCAGACCCCGATGTGGCGTCAGGTACGTTCATCCTTGACAACACTTTTGTTTCTGTGTTATTTAATTCGGGTGCCAGTAAGAGTTTTATATCTGCGACTTTTTGTAAACGAGTAAAGTACACTGTGAGTAAGCTAGAAAGGGCCTTTAGCGTAGAAACCGCTGAGGGTAGAACTGCGAGGGTGACTGGTGTAGTTGACAATTCCACGATAAAAATAGAAGGTCATAGGTTCCCTGTCAGATTGTTTGTTATGGTTTTGGGAGGGTTTGATGTTGTATTGGGTATGGATTGGTTAACTGCCAACGAAGTACAAATCATATGTAAACGAAAGATAATCCAACTCAAGGCTCCGGATGGTAGCAAAGTCGAGGTCTTTGGAGATCGTGACGCCCCGATGCCAAACGTCATCTCGATGATTAAGGCAACAAATTACTTGAGGCGCGGATGCGAGGCTTATCTGGTGTACGTAATTGACAAGTGTAAGGAAGTGAAAGAACTAGACGATGTACCCGTGGTACGCGAGTACCCGGAGGTGTTTCCAGAGGATTTGCCTGGGATACCACCCGACAGAGAGATTGAATTTCGAATCGAATTAGTACCAGATGCCCAGCCCGTGGCTAAGGCTCCATATCGACTAGCACCAGTGAAAATGAAAGAACTTATGGCCCAATTAGACGAACTACTTGAGAAGGGATTTATACAACCGAGCATCTCGCCATGGGGTGCTCCGGTGTTGTTTGTGAAGAAGAAAGACGGTTCGATGAGAATGTGTATTGATTATCGCGAGTTGAACAAACGTACGGTGAAGAACAAGTACCCTTTACCAAGGATCGAAGACCTGTTCGACCAATTGCAAGGCGCAAGTTGGTTCTCGAAAATCGACCTTCGGTCCGGGTACCATCAGTTGAAGGTGAGGGAAGAAGACATACCGAAAACTGCATTTCGCACGCGTTATGGACATTTCGAGTTCCGCGTAATGTCTTTTGGATTGACGAACGCCCCCGCAGCGTTCATGGATTTGATGAATAGGGTTTTTCGACCAATGCTGGATCGATCGGTAATCGTGTTCATCGATGATATCCTCGTCTACTCCAAGAATGAGGGTGATCACGCATGTCACTTAAAGGAGGTATTGGAAGCTCTGAAGAAGGAAAAGTTATATGCTAAGTTCTCCAAATGTGTGTTCTGGCTTAGGGAAGTCCAATTCCTAGGTCACGTCATTAACCCGAACGGCATTATGGTTGACCCAGCAAAGATAATGACGGTAAGGAAATGGAATATTCCTAAGACGCCAACTGAAATTCGCAGCTTCTTGGGATTGGCAGGTTACTATCGGAGATTCATCCAGGATTTCTAAAAAATAGCTTCGTCGTTGACAAAGTTGACTCGGAAGGAGGTAAAGTACGAGTGGGGTTCGACCCAGGATGAGGCGTTTAAGGAATTGAAAGAGAAGCTAACCAAGGCTCCAGTCTTGGCCCTTCCCAAAGGCAATGAAGACTTAGTGGTATACTCTGATGCTTCGGGTCAGGGATTGGGATGCGTGTTGATGCAACGCGGGAGAGTGATCGCGTATGCGTCACGACAGTTGAAGATTCACGAAGCTAATTATCCAACCCATGATTTGGAACTTGCTGCTGTCGTATTCGCATTGAAAATCTGGAGGCACTACCTGTACGGGGTGAAGTTTACTATTGTAACATCCATGATTTTCCAAATCATAATTTTTTTTCTTTATTCATTTTACTATGTATAACAATAAAACACTTGAAGACCCGTACTTACCCAAAATTATCATGTCACGTTTAATACTAATCTGAACTTGTATCAACTTAAAATTTTCAACCTTGCATTTACATATTATTATTTTTATTTAACATACGTATGTATATTTATGTAGACATATATATATATACACATATATACATACCTTGCTATGGTAATTAAATTGAAATAAAACTTATAAAGTTCTAATTACATCTTTGTATGTATATATATATATATATACATGTATTTAATTATGTGAGCAATGAATCTCTTTGTTAGTTTGAACCCTTCCTATTTCAATTGAACTCCCATCTTGAAGCCCCATCACCAAATTTGAACCCTTAACCCCCCCCCCCCCCAAATTTTGATCTAATTCAAACAATTCAATTAGTTTGACTTCTTTAAAGTCAAACAGCCCCTTGCCCATACAATTCCACATCAAGATCGATCAAACCCGAGTTTGTTGGACTTGCCTTGTATACTTGAATGAAAATTGGTCAGTTTCCATCCCAATTTAACATTTCAATTCAACCTTTTCGCAGCCGATTTCATAATTCAAACAAGTTCGACTCGAAGAGTTAAACCGAGCCTCAATCACCTCCAAATCAGGGGTTAAACGAGTAATAGAACCCGCAAATCACGCTCAAACGATCCTAGCATGTATTCAACCCCAATTCGTGACCTAATTCGTGACCCAATTCATCCGCATTCAAACGAATTAACGCGTTTTCCGTGATCACAGCTGTACGCTACTAACCCCAATCGAATTGAGCTGATTAGGCGAAATGGGATGAATTCATTCACTCCCACACTTTCGCATACCCTATTTCAAACTCTCCCAACTTTCAATTTACCCGCATTGCACCTCTGGAACTCTGTCAAGCTCCAAGAGCGCCGAACCTTTCCATCCTACCATTTGCCTCCGATTAGTAATCATTTCGGGTAAGTTTTATATCAATGGTTTCGTTTTAGTTCAAATATCAAAAGCCCCATGGTCTAAGCAGTTGATTTTTGCGTAACCAGGTTTAATCGATTAGCTAGGGTTGGGTTTTTCATCGGGGACGATAAGGGGGGGGGGGGCCTGGCCTTGCGAGTTTTAACTTAAAAAGAAACCGTTTTCTATCAAGGCATCTTGCCCAGATCGCTTGGTTAAGTCTGTTTGCCCTCACAGATTAGGTCGATGGTTCGAACCCACTCCCAAACCATTTTCATTTTGCGAGTATACTGCCCAAAAAAAAAGAAACCCAATTACCTGCTAACCTTGTTTATCAATTTCGTAAACCAGCAGAATGACACAACTGGGCCACTGATCCAGTGGATCATGCGCTTGACCCACACCGAACCCACCCGGGTTCGAGTCCCAGAAACCACCTTTATTTTTAAACTTGTTTTAAAGCATTGAACTATTTTATAAAAAAAATTGTTTTATAAAACTTTAAAAACTCAGAATCAGTTTAATAAAATTTAATTGTTAAATTATCAAGAGGAACTATTTTATTTGTTCTTTTTAGAATAACAACCTAATAAAAAAATTTAGTTTATATAATATAGTTATTGTAGATAAATTATTTTAAATCCTTGGTTTATAAATTGTAATTGGAATATAATTAGGATCACTTTTATAAACCCATTATCTTACAAAGATTTATACCGTCTTTATATAATTTCCTTTTATTATATAAAAACATTTAAAACCAGCTTTATACCTTAAATTTTGATTTAATTATTTATTAATTATATCATTACTTTTAACACTTATTTTCCATGGAAATCAAGCTAACTAAATAAAATAATTATTTATTTACTCATTAGTTATTTAAATACCTAATTTAAACTATTTATTCATTTATATATTTATTTACAAACAAAAGAAATCAGTTACTCATTCTTTCATTTACTCGAATTAAAATACAATTATTTATTGAGATTTACATAAATACTATTTAAACTCGTATAATCGTTTTCTTATTAAAATAAGAAGACCCACATCAATCCCTTTCCGCATTAAAATTTTATATTCATTTTGTGCAATTCATTAATACACATATTCCATCAAACATAGGTAAATCTTGTGATTTGCTAGAACATTTGTGCAACAACAAACATAGTTGTGTGACTTTCAAGCTACTCATTTCAAGGTGAGTATTACATAGCCCCTTTTACTATTTTACACTTTTTAGGGTGAAACATGAACTCTATACACACAATTGCTTACATTTACACAAACTACACAAACACAAATCCTCTTTACATTCATGTATACAAAATTTGAGCTTTATGTTTGAGTGCTAGGTGTGTTAACTGTTTATGTGCAATTTATGTGCAATCATTAACTATTCCAGCCGACGGTTAACAATGATAGATCTATTGAGTCTGATAAACCCACCCAGATTGGGATGATTGTTACCGACAACACAATTTGCATGCTAGTTACAAAGGTTTGATTGTACTTTAGTTACACAATAGTTACTCCCCATAAATGCCTTATTTTATCATGTTATGTAAGGATTTGATTATTTATATCTATACACTATCTATGTATAAACCTGTGTATGCTCACCAACTTTTTAGTTGACCTTATTTTATTCATGTTTCAGGTGCTAATGTGTGATTTTGATCAAGGCTTGCTACACATAAGTTTTGGACCTAGATAATTTTAAATAAAGGATCATGTATTTCAATTTCATGTACTTGGTTGATTTTGTTTTGTCCTTGAATAATTGCAATGAATTCGAATGATTAATATATTTCAATTTAGCCAACCTTGTGCTCATGAACAGTCTACATGTCCCGCCCCGACGTTTCCGCCGTCGGTTGGGGTGTGACAGATTGGTATCAGAGCCTTGGTTATAGGGAATTAGGTTATTAGACACTCTTGACCTAGACTATAACCTTAGGACACCCATACTATGCCATGCTACTATATGATTACATAATTTATACTTTGTGTGAATATTCTTACATGTTATCCTAAGTCATTAAAATCCATGGTACAATATTTAATAGTCTATGTGTCACATTACTTGATAACTTTTGTGCTTATATTTATTGTTATCTACGTGCTACCTATTTGATTCATTAAGTGCTATCCTAAGTCTAACACACACACATACACGCCAAATTCTTCATACACCTTTAAACTCACACACATAATACCACACCTCTTGTGAACAACAAATTTTTAAACTATTGGGCCTATTGTCCATCGATAATAAACTAAGAAGCCCATCTATCCTCCAAGAAGAAGAAGCCACTAAAATGCATAAAACCTTACTTTTGGGCCTCAAAGCCCAGTCCACAACAATTCTCATCATGACCATGAGCCCAACAATAGTGTTATTAATACATGATGGCTGGAAGAGTGTGTAGGCCCATGAGGGATTCTGGCTAAGGAAAGACAGGGTACTTAAGTGTGTCTTAGTGACCCACCCCTCTTTCCTGGGAATTATCCTCAGGGATGCATTGCTTATAGGTCAAGTGTATTTCTAAAATACTATTGTGAAGACTCGGTGTTATGACTAATCAAACTCTAAACCTATGAGAACTCCTATATTTGACACTCAGTATTTTATTATCGCTTACAACCTTTTCATTGTTTCCTACTAGACATGGACTCCTACTCTCCTTCCTCCTCGGTATACCGTCCCGGAGAAGAGTCTGATTGGGAAGAAGACATCGGGACACCCGTGCATCGGTCACCAACACCCCCAGCTTCTAGACCAAAGTTTGATGTAAGGGCAGATTGGACTAGGAACACCGGCCCAAGACTTCGAACACCTAGATCACCCCCATTAAGAGACCCGTATCTGGTGCCCGACCCGTATCATCCTAACCCTTGGGTAAGGCATACCATGGCACCCACTAGTGCTATGGAAATTCCAATCAATGACATTCACCAATATTTGAGGACCGCAGAATTTGAGAGGCAAAGGATGGAGCATGAGGTAATGCACGACTTGCAAGGACAAAGAATGGATAGCCTAGCAAACCAATTAGAGTACCAAAAGGAATTAATCTCCATCCTCAAAAAAAAGAAATACTGGAGCATCGCACGGAGACAGCTAAAGCTGAAGCCATGTCGGCTACCCGAGTGACCATAGCGGTGCTCGTCTTGGAAATTATCTTCCTTCTAGTGGAAAGCTACAAGAGACGTTAATAGAAATTTTTATTGTCTTTAAATTTTCAGTTTGAAGAACCATGTCCCTATGTTTTGAGTAATGTTTAACATTTCAGCATTTAATCAATTTTATATTCCAACTCTAAAATTATTATTCATTGATTTGACACGTTGAGTGTGAATTACACCCATCATAGCTTCATCAAAATTTCCCAAGTATCACTTTCTTCATCCGATACGATTTAGTACACTACCGACAATCTCCTTCGTAAACAAATCATCCTATTAGATTTAAACAACCTCGTTATTTTCAAACCAAATGTTTATCAAACTTTTAGAGAGTATCAGAAATATAAATTCTTCCATAAACATTTTCACTTTGTAAAGGGACTTAATACAACCTATTTTATAATGACGAAATAAACAAACGAGGCATGTCGGGTCGGGCCGGCGGGCTGGAAGGGGAGCCTCCCCTATAAATAGCTTAGACCTCCATCATTTCTCTCATTTGCAAGTTCTACAGAGAGAAACCGTAGAGAGAGAAAGTTGGCGGATCGACCCGAGATTTCAGCAAAGTGTTGCTCCATAGCTCGTGAGAAGAACCTCCGGATCAGAAACTCGATTCAGGTAACGATCGGGCCTAAATTTGAGTTTTTGTTCGTTTTTGGGTTTTTCGGGTTTTGGGTGAAAAGGTAACGTTTTCACGGATAAAACTGAAAGATGAACATAGATTTGAGTTCCTTAAAGGAAAACAAACATTTTGAAGTAAACAAGTTCGGGATCTTGACATGATCAGACCCGAATGCGAAAGTTAGGGTTTTGCGAAGAAACAGATCGTGCGTACTTATCAAGTACGCACGGAGCAGGTCCTGCGTACTTATCAAGTACGCAGGAAGAGGGGCACTGCGTACTTATCAAGTACACAGGAAGAGGATCCTGCGTACTTATCAAGTACGCAGGGAGTAGGGTCTGCACACTTGCTAAGTGCGCATGCATCAGGTTGTTTAAGTAAAGTTAGTATGTTTAGAATGGTTAAACCGTTAGAGTCAGGATTGGGTTTGATGTGTATTTAACTATCAAATTCAGATCGGAAGTGACGTAGTGGGACCTTGTTTAGGGCAACCCGAATTAGCTTATCAAGTGAGTTCTAGAAGCCCTCTTTTAAATGTTTTATATAATGTTTTCGGGCTGGTGTGCATACATATGAAATGATGTTTTACGAAATGATGTTTATGAAACTATGTTTACGAAATGAAATGATTTGGAATGAACGGTTTATGGAAAGAAAGTTTTATGAATGGAATGTTTACGAACGAAATGTTTATAAAGAAATGGTTTAAACTAAAGGTAAAAGGGTTTCGAAAATGAATGAAAGGTTTATGAAAAGAAAAGAAAAAGGGAAAAGGTTTTAAAGAAGTCATTACAAATCTAATCTGTCGAATGAATGGAATTGACGAATGAAGTCTGGGAATGTAATTCCCAGCCTTGTGGTAGATTATGGACAGCGAGCCATAGTTGCCATAAGAGCAACAGGGGCGGTGTCTGGGTGGCCTGTCAATGGTTTTGATGTTGTACAACTGGTAGGGAGTAACGACGGTTACTCAGGGGTTAACGTGACCCTATGTAAGGTTAAATTATGATCCGACGGTGTTATGGCCGTGAGCCATAGCCGTCGATGGAAGTTGTCGGTCTATGGACATGAGAGCCATAGGGGCAACTGAATGGGTATTGCCGGTCCTCGTGCAGTTAAGCCTTGGGGGCAATACAAAAGGGAATTGACGGAATGTATGGTATTGTCGGTCTTCGTGCAGTTAAGCCTTAGGGGCAATACCATACTGAATGACGGTACGAATGGTAACACGGATTTAGATAGTAATGTATGACTTAAATGAATGTTAGATGTTTTAAACAAATGATCCGTTCAATGTGTTTATGATGAGGAAAAATGTTTGAAGGTTTTCAATGATGAACGAAAGGCCCTGTTTTCTTATATGTGATGTTAAACCCTAATGAATGTTTTGAATGATGAACCATTTCTTAAATCGAACGAAAACTAGAACTCACCAGCGTAGCTGAATTTTTAGTATGCACATTCAGGTCAAGGCAGGTATGGATGATGGACGGTGATGCTTGGCAAGCGAGAAGAGTTACCCGGTTGATCATGAAGACTGGCATCCCGTTATGACTAGATTATGATATGTTTATGTAATAGACTATGTTACGCTTCCGTTGTTAAACAATGTAATGGTTATGTTTTATTGAAGTATTTTCCGCTGCGTTATTTAATAATCAAGTTTAAGAACTGTTTGTGAATGAGTAAATCCAACAAGTGAGGCCTCCCGGGTTTGGGGCCTTACATTGAACCTCCATCAAATCGCAAACATTTGTTACAACTTCAAGAATTTGATTTCAAGCTTGGAAATCAAGATACGTTAATGATGTCGTCCAGACGGTCTATAAAACTAATGAATAAAAAACTAACTAGACTCCTAAGTAATAAGTGGAAAACCTATGAACTAGACCGCACTGACAGGCAAGTGTACCTATCGAGTGTAGCACAGCTTAATGGTAAACCGGAATATCGAACCCTAGAGACACTACTATAACTATACTAGACTCTGACTAAAGATTGATGGTTGGGGGGGTGACTACACTAAAGATTAACTAAGAATGCAGCAAACTAAGTCTACTCAAGCTATCAAGATCAAGACTAAGGAAGAAATCAGACGATGGGAAGAATACTACCTAGGTCGGAATCCTACTTGCAAAGCACAATTTCTACCGGTTCTGGAAACTAAGATGGATCTGGGTTTCTAAGGAAACAGCTCTAGACAACCTAGTGGATCCCTAATCACTCTCAGGGTGTCACCAACTTAGGAACATAAAGATGTAATAAACTCACCAGATAGTGGATTACCTGTCAGTCTCTCCAACAATGATAAAGTACCCTAATAGACAGATCACCTTTCAGTCTCACTGTCCACCATACATTCGAAGAATGCACGGGGTAATCTCAAGATAAGAACTATGACTCAGAATAGCAACAATCACTAGACACCTAATACCAACTTCCTCTCAGACAGATGACACTCGGATTCCTAATGACGAAGACTAAACGACTATCTCTCACTTCTCGGGTATTGAGACATGATACACACTCAGTTCTAAATAACATTCAACCACAACTCCTATGGCTACTATCTCTAGCAAACCACACAAACAATCATAAATCCTCACAAATCCTAAGATCTATAACCTAGATACGCTAATCAAACTGGAATATATCCACAATCAACGTACGGAATCAATAATCAAACACAAATCAGATCTAAGCATGCATATACATCATAATAATCAAATCAAGATCCTTTACAAAATCATTAACCATCAAATAGAATCCAAAACCAGTAAAAATCGTAACTTTACGAAATATTCATCCTAAAACCCAGGCAGTATCAATGTTTTAGCCTAGATTCATGTTTAAAACAACCAAAACAGCAGTAAGAAATAAGAACATGATATCAAACATAGCAATCAAAGAATAAAAATCGAATCTTGAAACATAGAACGCTATAATCAACGAACCCGGATCCAAAGCTTCAACCTTTGGCTTCCAATCTGCTTCCTCACTGCCAAAATCGCCCTTGGTCTCTCTCTAGACGGCTGGAATTCGAACTTCTGGTATTATGGCATTACAATTCTATTAAAATTCGAATTTATGGTTTTTCACGATTTTCCTGTCTCCCGCGTACCGCGAGACTTTTGCTTGGGTTCCTCGCGTACCGCGAGGAACAATTTAGTCGGGGCCACTTTTGGATTCCCTCGCGTACCACGAGGATCTGGTAATCTTCTCTCGCGTACTGCGAGGCCTCAAAATTGCAATTTTTCTCTTTTAAATCTTTCGGCTTCATTCTCTTGCTCGATTTCTTCTCGTATTCACTTGTAATCTTCACGAGCACCTGTAAACATACAATAGATTCAAATACAGACTTAAACGACTAAAAACGAGCATAAAACTAAGTAAAAACGAATAAAAACACTAGGAATAAAGATGTGTGCTTCGCACTACATCAGTTAAACTTAGAAGTCAAGAAACTTAACTTCGGGGTCAAGTTACGTAACTTGGAGCTCAAGGTACATCCTTGATTTGTTCTAGTGGAACAAGAACCAACAACACTTGTTACTTACCACCGAAGAAACAAAAATCAACCCATGTCAGAGACAAACATCAGTCAAGTCATCCAAGTTCAGGGGAACACGTTGATCCCTCTACAATGCCCGATGTTAATGAAGAACAACTACACAACATGGGCGATTCGGATCAAAGTTGTGTTCCTAACCCACGAGTTGTGGGAACTTGTAGAACCTGCAATGGATAATAAAGTTGGAAAAGAAGAACAATACTGCCATTGCTTATTTGTTTCAATCCATTCCGAAGGATCAAATCTTGCAAGTTGCACAATACGAAAGGGCTAAAGACATATGGGATGCAATCAAGACTCGTTATGTTGGAGAAGATAGGGTTATGGAAGCTCCCCTACAAACCCTAACCATCGAGTTTGAATCCATGAAGATGAAGAACACCGATTCTATTGATTATTTTGCCGAAAGAATATCCAGTTTAATCACAAAGTTTGTTTCACTCGAATCGGCTATCGATGAAACCAAGTTGGTGAGAAAATTTCTAACTAGCATGCCAAAACGATTCATCAATATTGTAGCCTCTCTTAAGCAAGTGGTGGATCTAAAAACTCTCAAGTTTGAAGATGTTGTAAGAAGACTTAAAGCCTACTAGGAACGTGTGAAAAGTGTTGAAGATGAACCCGATAACCAAGGTAAATTACTTTTCAATAAAACTTCTTCTTCAAGCAACTTCAAAGGTGGCCAAACAAGTTCAAAAGGAAAAGGAAAGAGTTCTTATAACACCCGTGATCGGGGTCAAAATCAAGAGAAATCAACCAGTCGCACGGATCAGGCAAAGGGAGGCGATCAAGGACCGGGAATCGAACGAAAAATCAAAAACGATGTGTCCGTGCTCAATGTTTTCGATGAGACAATTTGAGCATTATGCCTCAATTTTCCCGGATAGAAAAGCTAAAAAGGATGAAGCTAATATTACCAACGCAGAGGAAAAGAAAATTCAGTACTTAATAAAGATAAGTATTCAAGAACAAGTGTTCTTGAATAACAACAAAGTGCATCCAAAGTGATACGAGTTGGAACCAAAAGATGATGGCATGGTATCTCGAAAACGGTGCTAGCAATCACATGACAGTTATGAAATCCTATTTTTCTAAAGTAAATGAAAACATTGTTGGTCAAGTTCGTTTTGGAGACGGTTCATGTGTCGACATAAAAGGCAAGGGGTCTATTATGGTTTCATGTGAAGATAGAATTGAGAGACTTATCTCAAACGTATATTATATCCCAAGCTTAACGAGCAATATTTTAAGTTTAGGACAAGCAACGGAAAATGGGTCTAAAATAATCATATAAGATGATCTTCTACTTGTACTTAACAAGTCAAGAAAGGTGATAATGAAGGTGCTTATATCGAAGAATCGATTATACAAGGTTAAATTAATGACTGGAACATCGGTATGTTTACTCTCAAACAATGAAGATCCAGGATGGTTGTGACATGCACGATTAGTTTAGGCCGGCCACTTGAATTTCTAGTCTAGGAAACTACTCACAACCAAGGACATGGTATGTGGTGTTCCACCTTTTATTGCTTATTCTAACCCTTGTGATTTTTGTTTAGTAGGAAAACAAACAAGACAATCTTTTCCCGATCAAGGAGTTTTCGAGCAAAAATGCCACTTGAATTAGTTCATGGTGATTTATGTGGTCCAATATAACCAAGCACACCATCAGGAAAGAAGTACATCTTTCTTATTGTTGACGATTATTCACGGTTTATGTGGAGATTTTTACTTAAAAACAAGGATGAAACATTCGGGATGTTCAAGAAGTTTAAAAGCCTAGTTGAAGGTGAAAGTGGGTGCAAGATTGGAACCTTTCGCATCGACCGAGGAGGAGAATTCACCTCACTTGAATTCTCAAGTTTTTGTGCTCAAGAAGGTATTAGAAGGCATTATTCCGCCCCATACACACCTCAACAAAATGGTGTGGTGGAGCGGCGTAGTCAGACCGTGATAGGTACAATTCAGAGTATACTTAAGTGTACCTAAAGTTCCACAACGATTATGGGAGAAGCCGTGAGACATGCAATCTATATCCTTAATCTGGCACCTATAAAAGCACTACCGGAAAAGACTCCTTATGAAGCTCTTAAAAGATCAAAACCAAGCCTTCAACATTTACGGGTTTTCGGGTGTATCGGTTATCTGAAGACACCTTCAACTACCTCACTAAAAAACTTGATTATGGGAGCTATTTTTGTGACGGAAATTTTAATCGCAAGAATATTTTGGTCGCAAAATATGGCCGCAAAAGTTATTACCGACCAAGGTATAACCGACCACCAAAACCGGTCGCAAAAGGCCATTTTGCTACCGTTTTGACATTCGCAATGGTTGTTTTTGTAGTAGTGCAAGTAAACGAACGTAAATAAATGCACGAGACATGTGTTCATACGTGTTCATTTAGTTAAATGAACAAAAAAAACATATTAGTTTGTTTATCAAATAAACAAACATAAATAAATTTCCCACCGAATGGTTTATAACCATTCGGTTTACAAGCCTAACATTAACCTATTAAGATAACAAGATAGCATATGGGTCCATATCGGGTCGTGCTATACGTACCCCCTTTCATTATTTTTAACTTGTTGCACCCCCCTCTAAGTTTTCAAATTAATACGATTCAAACCTTTTTGTTTTTTTTTTTTTTGCTTTTTTTTTTCTCTTTTCTTTAATTAGTCATTGTTGGTTAAAAGTTATTTTTTCATGATGGTATGTCTGCCTAACCCGTTTTTATTTTATAAAAAGCGCTTTTACACTAAAAAAACAGTTTTATAAATATTGATTATTTGAAGAAGGTAAAATGGGGGAGGGGGTTACGACAAGTAGGAGGGGGAGGGATATACATTTTGTTATATAGAAAGTGTTTTTTAATTTTAAAAAACGTTTTGAAAATAATGATTTTTCGAATCGGGTAAAATGACAAGTTTAAAATTTATTTTTTCAGGGGGGTGCGATAAGTAGGAGGGGGATATTTATGGCCTAACCTGTTTTTATTTTATAAAAAGTGATTTTAAACTTAAAAAATTGTTTTATAAATAATGATTATTCAAAGGGGGTAAAATGAGGGGGGTACGCCAAGTATGAGAGAGGAGGGTACGACAAGTAGGAGGTGAGAGAGGTATAAAAATAATGATTTTTCGAATGAGGTGTAAAATGACAAATTTAAAAGTTATTTTTCAAAGAGGGAGTACGACAAGTAGGAGTGAGGGGTATGTATAGCCTAACCCGTCCGTATCTATACCGTTTTAATTTTAATACCCTAGTACATTTTGAAATGGGATGTACGTTAGTTTTGACCCATTGGTCCACGTGCTCATTGTTTGGTTTTTTTTTTCTAATTTATGTTTTCACTACTTCTACTATATATATATATATATATATATATATATATATATATATAATATACCATTTTAATACGTTTGAATTTCTGTTAATATTGTTTTTCTATAATAGTTTTATTCGATAATTTAAAAAAATAAATCGAATGCGTGGCTGAATTTAGTTTTTTCTTAATGTTCCGGTATAATTTTTTTTAAACGGGGTTGTATTCAAAATCGAAATATTTTTTTTTTGTATCCTATGCTATAGCGAGCGATGTTAACATTGCGTAACCGTGACAAACCCAACCGCTTATGAGCGAACAACATCTTTGCCGGTGTTTTGGTATTATCGTAACCGATATCGATGCTCGCTTTTATGGTTTTCGACGAACCAAACCAAATTTCTGCCGTGTCGCGGGGAAAAAACAACCACTCTCACGCCGCGAAGCGCGGGTACAATTACTAGTTTTATACATTATTAATGGCGTTTAATACTATTGAAGAGAGGAAACATTTTAGTACTATAAAACTTATGAATTAATCTTATCATCGTCATCATTTCACCTAACCTCTAATTAAACATAATTCTAACCTAACAATTTGGTGGCATACTCTTGTTTGCACTTTTAAGAGAAAAACAAATGTTAATCACCAAATGGTTGCTGCTAGTAAGAACAGCATTGTTCCAAACTGACCTTTAACTATTATATGCAATGCAGGTTTGGAATGTTTCCAAGAGGTGACAACATCGGCAAATAGGGGATTTGGGATTGTTTATTAAAACAGATTATCATGATCCGGCCCCTCCCTGGCTCCCCGGACCCTACGTAAATGCAGGTGCTAAGTCAAGCCCCTGGATATACCCTTAGTTTATTGTGTTTTGATACTATAATACGTTGTTTCGAAGGTATTTGGGATTACTTATCGGATGCCACCCCTTTCTCTCTTTTTACAACGTCGTGGACAGGGCTACGCGCTTTCAATCCCTTACTGCTGCGTTACAAGGGCTTCCAAATTATCTATTTATCGTGTTTTAATACGATAAGTGGGTGTTTGGGATTTTATATATTTGAAATGTTGATTCACAACTTTACATATTTGAATAGAAATTGTAAATCATTATTACAAAAATAGTTAATCAACATATTTAGCTTTTTACACACACATATATACGAGCAGAACCAAGAGAGGGTTAAAGAGGGTCCATCAACTCTCTGGACGTCGAAATCTATTATGTAAAAAAGTGGGGTTTAAAGAGGAAAACTTGAGTTGGACCATTTAAATTGAAATTGCCGTGGACAAAAAGGAAAAATGTGAATTTTAACGTGAAAACGTGATTTTTTTAGTTGAAAAACATGAATTGTTACGCTACACGTAAAAGATTTTAAATACATACAAATTTTATCAGAAAACGTAAGTATACTTTGGAGGAAAACACGAGTTTTGTTATATGTAAAAAAAACATCTATACCGAGCCTCTAAGTTTCCGAATCAAATAAAAAGGGAAATTTGTTCGAAACATAAAAAGGATTTGTGACCGCTGATCAAGACAAATCAATGATTAAGATTAAGGAGGTGACACAATCCTAAATAATAGGAAATTACAAATGCGTGACAGGGTAAAAAAAAGTATGAGCGCTTATTGTTGGCTTTTTTTGTTTAACCCGGTACCATTATTTTTTTTAAATTAAGATAACCTTTATTTAATTTATTATTTCAACCATACTATATAAAATCGAGAATTTGTTATCATTAATTAGTATTTTTTATATTTCTTATTGAAAAAAAGTGACTTAAAAAACGTTGATTATAATAGTGCGTACTTATATACATATTGTGTGTAATTATGGTGCGTAAATATGTTGCTTAATTATATACACATGATGCGTCACTATATACATATCGTTCGTAATTATATACCTATGGAGCGTAATTATGGTGCGCCTAATTATACGAAAAAACTACTTGTATATATATGAGCACAATTCTTTTATAATAGATATATGTCACTTGTTGAAGTGCTTTCTTGTAGAACATCTTTCAGAAATCTATCATTCATGGACTGCATATAAATGATATCTAAGTGACTCACTCACACCAAGAAACATATACAACCAATGGATTCAAAGACAAGCAAATCCTTGAATAAAGAAATCAACAGGGGAGCATGGACAGCAGAAGAAGATGAAAAGCTAGCCGAAGCTATCGAGATACAAGGTCCTAAAAAGTGGACCATCATTGCAGCCAAAGCAGGTACAAAGATGAAAATAAACGCGTGTAATTAAGAAGTTAAATATGGCTTAACCGCGTGTTTGCAGGCTTGCAGAGGTGTGGCAAGAGTTGTAGGCTAAGATGGCTAAACTATTTGAGACCAAATATCAAGAGAGGAAATATATCTGATCAAGAGGAGGATTTGATTATTAGGCTTCATAAACTTTTAGGAAACAGGTTTATATGTTTCTTTTTATTAACTTGATCAAATGGAATTTTTAACAAACTTGTTCTTGATTAGCTGTTGTTGTTTATAAAAATGATGATTAGGTGGTCACTAATTGCTGGAAGACTACCGGGTCGAACCGATAATGAGATCAAGAACTACTGGAACTCTCATTTAAGCAAAAAGAAGGAAATAATGGAAAAACAAACTGGTAATTACTATTCAACAAGGGATTGTTCCAAATCAGATGGGAGGAGGGCGGTCGAGATAGGCGGCAAGGGGATGACAGAAGAGGATGTTACCGCCGTAGATAATCATGGAGTTGAAGGTTCAAAGGTTAATTTCAATGTTGATGAGTTTTTTGATTTCTCAAATGAGGACCCTTTGACTTTGGATTGGGTCAACAGGTACCTTGCAGGTGGTACCAGTTGTGTATTTCTGTAGGAAACTTTTATATTTTACTTTGTATGCATCATCTAGTTCAGAAAATAATTCCATGTTAGTATATTTGTACAAATTAAAATGTAATAAAATTAAATAATTTCATGGATATCTTAGTAATTTGCCCTGTCTTAGTATACAATAAGAGTAGCATGGCTAGAAATAAGTTGTTGAAACTTGAAAGTTTGTAACACAATAATTGATCCCTAAAAACTATGTATGATTTTAGATATTTACTTAAGCATACTGGTCATGCATGGGGTTACCTAGTATATGACCCTGCATTTTTTAGTTTTTATATGTAAAACTATATTACGGTTTTTTGACCGACCCTCGAGATTTTTGTACTTATAAAAGAGCAATCTATACATGTTGCATTTGAAAAACAAAGTGGAAAACAAAAAAAAGATGAGTATCGAATTCGATTAAGTATTTTAGTTGTTCTTTTAAAACGGTCATTGAATAGTGCATTATCTTTTCGTGATCATGATTACTTAAAAAATCTTATTGTATCTCTTAGTTTTATCGGTTTCAACGGCAAGTTATCATTATTTATATGACCCAACCCAAACCTAAAATTCGACGTCGAGTTAAGATACATCCGAGCACCCAGAAAAACCGACCCCGGTAGATAATGTTTGTACATAAGCTACATTAATTTACTAAACCACTAGGCTTATACATGTTTGTGTCTATAAGCATAACTTGTTGAGGAATATATCCAAGTTAAAAGAGATAAAAAGAATGGCCAAATTGTCTCCATATTCAACAACGACTAGATGTTCATTATTCTTTTTTTAAGTTATTGGATGGATTTTGTGTATTAAAATATTGTCCAGTTAACGATAAAAACTGAAAAATATACATGATAATTAAGTTTCAATTAAAATGATTTTAGTTAATAATTTTTATATTTTACCATCTTCTATATAGGCTAACCAAACATAACTGACAACTGAATATAACCGATAACCGACATAACCGATGCTCCATGTTTAGGCAAGGAATAGCCTATGGTTCGATTTCAGTTTCGATTATGCATATCATAGCCGTCTGATATAATCGAACCGTACCGATGTGTGGTCCATATCCAATTAGGTTGAACCAAAAGCTTTGACTGTGGCCATTAGTTCTTGTTGAACCAGGATCTATGAGTCTGTAAGTTTGCTCTCTTTCATGTGGTTGATGGTCTATGTGATTCAGCATGATGGAGTAGCTTTATGTACATAAGCGATGTGTGATTATAACCGATTGACCATGAGCAACAGCAACACCAATTGGTTAATCGACCCATAACCGAACCTAATATATGCCAAAATTCGATCGTTAATACAAATGAAAATTTTAGTTTTAGTTCAATTGGGCTCAAAACCGAAAACAAACCGTCATAATTCGACATATGTACCAAAATATTGTTTTCACATGCTCACTTCAAATGCATTTTTTTATGATTTTTAACCGAAACAATATATCAATGTTTTAAAAACCGGTTTTAAAACCGTACCGGGTTGGGCCTCGGAAATGGTTCAACCGGTTATACCAGGTTGTGTCTGGCGGTTCAACCGGGTTGACTAGTTAACCCTATAATTCCATAAAAATACTTCATGTCAAAAAATAATCCAAAAGTACATGGTTCTACAATAAAAACTAATCCATAATTAAAAACTAATCCAAAAGCACTAATTTTTCCAATAGAGTTTTTTTTAGATAAAAGTGTACAATTGTTTTATGCCATTGTAGTGTTGAATGTATCAAGTTCACAATCGCTTAAAAGATGAAATTCAATATCATCGTCATCCTCATCAACAAGAGTATAACTATTTTCGTTTCCTACAATATTAAATAAAAAGGTTTAGTTACCAATAATTATAATATACTAAAATTTTACTTTGGCCTAAAACCGGTACAACGGTCTAACCCGGTAATATCGGCGGTTCAAGTTACAAACCGTTATTCCAATTTACCGGGCTCAAACTTACCAGACTAGTGACTGAGATCCGGTTCAACCAGTATTACCGGCCGGTTTGAACCGGTTTTTAAAACATTGCAATATATTGTGTATTTTGATTTTGTACTAAAATACGAAACTTATGAAGAGATGGCAACTAGTTTACAATCACTTATATGTCAACTAGTTTGTCAACGTTCCAATATAATTTTTTTGAAAACGGAGTTTTTTATTAAATCGAGTATTTTTTTTTGGTACCGTAGCCTATAGCGAGTGTCGTTACCGTTATGGTACCGTGATGACCCCAACTTATTATAAGCGAACATTATTGTCAGTATTCGGTTTTATTGTTTTCGATGACCCGAACCGATAACAACCAAACCATTGACGCGTGGCGTTGGCGAAAAAAGACCAGACTCCCGTGACGAAACGCGAGTATTCGTTTATACAAGCTTATTCATGTCTTTTTTTTGTTCTACGTGGGTACATCCCGTCGCGAAGCGCGGGGAACCAACTAGTTATTTTTAAGTAAAAAATTATAATTAATAATATATATATACTAGTAAAATGCTCGCGCGCGTTGCGGCGTGCTAAACTCGGGAAATAATGTTAAGGTTGTTACATGTGTTTGATCAAAAACCAACAATATTATAGATATAGTATAGATAAATTAATGTTAAGACAGTTTCTTTTGTCTCTTTCTCTTTGACTGCTACATATACTGTATGATGAGTTTCTTGAATCTGGTTCTCTTTGATTGCTTCAGCGAATAGAGCTGGTTTGGGGACTGAAAAAAATAATGTTAATTCTGTTACACTATTGTGTGGACTTTGTTTTGAAGTAATTACTATTTGTGCCTACTATCTAGTGGGGGGGCCGCGCGATGCGCCGGGGAACACAACACTTAGGTTGGTGGTTTTAGCGGTGTGTACAGAGTGGTTCAAACTAACATTGGGTTATTTTTAATTTATTATTTTTATTATTGTTTGAGTAAATTACGTGATGTGGGAGTAAATGATCAACTGTTTCATTTATCTTATCTTGCACATGACCTGAGATAGTGGTTCAAACTAGCATCCATTCATCAAAAGACGAAATGTGTGAAACATTAAACGAAATGATATTTTGTGTAATTATTGAAAATAAAGAAGGCAGTTGCATTTTTTTAACATATCTAAAGACGAAACATGTAATTTATTCTATAAAATATATATTAAAAGGATGACATCTTAAATAAAAATCAACTTTTAACTCGTACAATCAACTAATAAAATTGTATCACCAATTTGAGTTTAAGTAAAAATGTTGTCTTATTGTTTTTATTTTATTAATATCAGAGACTTAAACAGCTTTTCCAAGCAAGTTTTTAAATAAGTGATTAATGATTTTTTTATAACTTTTAAAATTTTTAAATAATTTAATATTTTGTTATATTATATATCACAATAATTGATGAATATCCGGTTCACAAAAGTATAATATATAGCTAAACTTACAATAATTTTAAAGAACATAACTAATAAGACTATGTATAACCATATAATTATTTTTAACATATTTTTTTTTTTAACAAAAGTACTCACTAATACACCAATAACAATTCAGATTAAGACATGTTAATATAAATATAAGTTCGACATGTCCAATTATTTATTAACATTGTTGTAAAAATCCGGATTAATCGATAATCGGGGGTCTACCGATACGATTTCATCTAATCGTACCAAAATACAGGTAGGCGGTCTAGATCGGCCCAACGATTTTATTTTTTATTTTTCATTTGTCACTTGTTCTTTAATAAAATTCTAAGTTATGTATCAATGTTTATCGGTTGGACTGAGACATGGTTGTGTCGTATCAATGTTTACCAGTGTTCCAATATATATATAGAGGATGGATCCGATACAAAATGCATTTAGCATAAAAAGTGCAAGAACAAACGAGGTGGCGACACGTGTACATAAATGGAAATCAATGGAAGGGTAAAAGAGGGAATAAACACCCTCATTCGACTTTTTTCATTAAATACTAGTTTCACCTTTTTTTTAACTCAAATAACTTTTATATACTTTATTATTTAAAAAAAAAAATTATACCATAAAATAGAGCATTTTATCTTCTTTAATTTGCTATATATTTTTTTAAATGAATTTTTTTTATTAACAACACATGTACATGCGATAACAACACAGGAACAAAAATGCCAGCATAGTTAAAATAAGATAACAACATATTGTAACAACACTCTTTTCTGTGTTGTTATCTCATTTACAATGTGTTGTTATCTTATTTTACAATGTGATGATATAATTTTTATGTGTTGATAGTGCATTTACATGTGTTTTTATCAGCATAGTGCCATATTTACATGACTTTTTAAAAAAAGTTGATTTTTTTTAAAATATAGCAAAATTGTACTCGTATTAAAGAGAATAAAATTCTCGATTTTATGGTACAATTTTAAAAAAATAATGAAGTATATAAAAGTTATTTGATTTTTAAAAAATTGGTGAAACCATTATTTAATTTTAAAAGTTAAAAAAAAGGGTGTCAAATCCCCTCTTTTACCCTTTATAGTGATTTCCATTTATAATTAATTTCATAATTAATCCATAATTAATCTTAACCATTAAATTAGTATGATCAAGGGTTGAGATTATTTCCTACATTTTTTATGCTAAATGTATTTTATACATGATACTACTTATAGATAGAGAGAGGGGGGTGCCCCCGATATGCGGCAGATAACATGTTTTTTTTATTAAAAAAAAACTATAGCAATACCATACTCAAGTTAAAGAGGATAAAATGCTCGTTTTTATGGTGTAATTTTAAAAAAAATATATTAACGTATGAAGAAGTTATGGCCGTTTAAAATCATGAGGGGGGAATGTAGTTACTGTATGAATAACTTCACATTTCAGTTTTTTTTAAAACATTTGAGGGTTGTAACTTATGCTTAAAAAAAGTGTGTAAGTAAATTTCTTAAAAAATGTTAAAAGACATATTTGTCCTTCTCAAATCTATACTTTATAATAATTAAAGATTTTTTCATGTCACGTGTCGCCTCCATATTCATTATCATCATTTTTTCTCGTCTCTCTCTCTTATTAAATACACCTCTATTTTTTAATAATAATATATTTTAAAAAAAATACTAATTATACTAATAAAACACATTTATTTTAAATTATCCTTTATTATAAGAAACTTTGAAATCTAATTATGTAACTTTTATTTTCAATCAAATAGTAAATGAAAGTCAAATTAAATTAAATAGTAATTAAATTATTTTCAAAACCCAATTATATATTAATTTTTACATATTTTGAATTTTGTTTTTGATTCTTAGTATATGTAATACATTTTTACACATCTATACTATATAATAAATAAAGGTTTTCTTATGCCACGTGTCGCCTCCATATTCATTTTCATCATTTTTCCCCCATCTCTCTCTTATTAAATGCACCTCTATCTTTTCAGTAATAATATATTTTAAAAAAAATTACTAATTATACTAATAAAACACATTTATTTTAAATTATCTTTTATTATAAGAAATTTTGAAATCTAATTTCGTAGCTTATGTTTTCAATCAAATAGTAAATGAAAGTCAAATCATATTCAATAGTAATTAATGTATTTTCGAAACACAATTATATATTAATTTTTATATATTTTTGAAATTTTTTCTATTGTTAGTATATGTAATGATTTTTTCACCTATAATATATATATATATATATAAAGATTTAACAATTATATGTATTGATATTTTTTCATCCTGTGTAGTACACAGGTTCTAAACTAGTGTAAAATATATACATAAAGATTTAAGAATTTTATGTATTGATATTTTTCACCCCGTGTGTATTATACAGGTTCTAAGCTAGTGTATTATATATAGTATAGATATTAATTTTTTTTAAAATTTTTCGTTTAAGATACACATTCATATGTAGTAGGCTTTAACATGGGAGGCATTGAAGGGGCAGTTTTGTCAATCCACACCCGGTTCAGTATTGTACATGTACCATCACGACACGAGTACACAGTAGCCGGTATTAATCCTTCGACTCAAGAAACCTATCCGGACGCCAACCCCACATTTGGCAACCCAATTTATAATCCCTTTCGATTCCGAAACTGTATTTCCTTGATAAACACGGCGTACTTGAAAAGCGCGTCTATACCTGAATTCCACCATCACCCCTTTCAATTCCGTCCCCCTTTCAGAAGCATAATAATTCGAATTTCCAGCATCTAAATCCATATTTTGGCTGAATCATCTCACAAACCAATCGCTGCTGATACATTTTATGGTGAGTTAGTACCAATTAGAACAAGTAATCGTGGTGATTGAATCGATTAGGTTTTTGTGCCGAAGATGGGGGAGTAATGAGGCAATGTGACGACGCAAGTGCCGGAGGAGATTTAATTTGATCGATTTGTCCGTGTTATTTTAGTTTTGTATTTGAGGTGCATGTGCTGGAATGTTACATGGAAACTGTGGTAGCAGTGGAAGAAGGCGAGGGAATTAACCAAGAGAGTACATCTGCAATTGTTATTAATTGCTCTGACTCCTCAAATCAGATTGCCGATCCCGTTATTTACAAGCTTGCTCGGGTAATTTGCGTTTCAATTTGTTAGGGTTACGTAAATTGAACTTTTAGTTGAGGAGATTTAATTGTGTGAAATGTGATATTGATTGTGAATTGTGATGAGGTGATCTCCTTATGTTCTTTTTTCTGCTAGTAAGTGATCACTGATAGTATTAAATAACTGACTTACAGTACAAGTTTAGAATGATCAGTCTAGCAAGTTATATAAAGAAGTTTTGAGGAAATATTAGTCCTTTGTGTCCTTTAGAATTACAAGTTATAGCTTTTTTACAGGTAATGTTGAGCTGAAAAGATTACTGCTTCATTTATCGCCTAATTACTATGAGCCTGAGGTGCAGGCTTGTCTTCTTTGTGTTTAGAAGCTCCTTTATAATTTGTTTGTGGTTAGTTTTTTTAAGCAAATAATAATGCACTGGATCTCTGTTGCAGGCTCTACTCATCCGTCTAATATGTTGCATGTTATGCATGATGAGTGTTATAATCTTTATGGTTATCTGTTTTGTGCTTGAGGTTGTAATACATACTTACAGAGAAACATGTACTGGGGTCCTTTAAACATACAAAGAGCTTGTACCCGGGGTCAGATTTTTCATTTACATGTAATTAGATTTCAGTAAGTCTCTGATTTGATGCTAGAAGTTATGGTGGATTTTTGGCAGTTTGATCATAAGAAGGCAAAATGAGAGGTGGAGGTTATTTTTAGTTGTATAGTAGTACAGACGGCACATCTCATATATAGCATTGATATGTCATCAAAAGGTTGTTAGTTCTTTGGGATATGCCAAGTCATCTTAGCGTATATGGAATGAAAAATTACCAATCGTCATTGTTACCAAATACCAATCACTGTTAATATCAGTGGTTGTCGATTTGATATGTTGTGTACTTAACAGGTTGTAGGTGATGGGATATATATACCTGCAACTGATGATGAAGTGATGAAAGCTGAAGACTTGATTGATCATAAGAGTTCACTGCATTTTGTTCTGGACAACAGTCAGACTACAATATGCAATTCAAATGATGACACTTTTGGTCAAGAGTTCATGCCCATCGATTGTGAAGGTCTCTCTTGTTAAGTTTTTTCCATTATTATATTCTCATGGCTCCTTTATTTTTCATAATATGCTGGTTTTTGCTGCTGCTTCGCTAGTTAAGCTCTATTGGTGTTCTTGAATGTTATTGCCTTTTTTCTCCACATGTAACTAAGAAGTGAAGCATAACGACCTTACAATTTTTTTTTGTCTACTTGGGCATGCTACTAATCCAGTATCAATCTAGCAGTTTCTTTACCTTATATGTTTCCATTTTCTTTAAGCTTTAATGCTGTTTCTGCATAGCTCTACCTGTATAGGCTTTGTTTACCTTTGGTTCTACCTTCATGCTTATCATTCTTCTGAATGAAAATAATATCACAGACCTCTTGGCATTCGAGGACCCTTCTACTCAAGGAGAAAGATCAGATGCAGTAGTTGACACAACAGTTGATCTTGGGAAATTGAATCCCCGATTTGAGGTATCGTTTTGTTTTTTATTCACTCATTTACCAGATAAGATTGTAGTACCCATTTAAGAGTGCAAGTTATCTTATATTCATTGTGCATAATTATCTGCAGGAAGTTACTCAATCAGAGTCAACTCCTGTTGACCAATCTGGAGATGAAAAGCAAGCAGACCTTGTACCAAGATCAGCTGAGAGTGAACCATCAATGTCAACCATATGTTCTAGTTGGAAACCTGATTTCTCTAAGCTGAAAGGGGAGATATGTTTGGACAATCTTTCAGTTAAAGAACTTCATGCGACTTTTAAGGCTACATTTGGCAGGGAAACTTCTGTTAAGGACAAACAGTGGCTCAAGAGAAGGATTTCCATGGGGTTATCTAATTCTTGTGATGTTTCTCTTACCACTTTTAATATTGAAAGTAACGAAATAGAAAAGAAAGACAAATTAGAAGACTGTAATAATAAAGATGAGAATCGTAACAAGTATTCTTTCACTGGGCATGAAGGAGGAAATGATGGTGGTGATAATAAAATTCCGGTTGGTCAAAGTCAAACAATTCAAATGGAAGATCATTTCAGTGGCATCAGCAAGAGTGTGCAAAGTGATGCACCCAAGCGTCATATTGCTCTTGAAGATGATAATCAGGGAAATAAAAGAGTTAGGAAGCCCACAAGGCGGTATATTGAAGAAGTTTCAGAATCAGATTCACGGGAGTATAGTGGAAGACCAGTTTCTTCTGCTAGAAGTTCTGGAAGTGGGCCACGAACTCGGGTCAGGCCTGTTCATAATATCCAGCCTGTTAGTAAACCACTTGTTACTCGTCATGATTCTCTTGGAGGTTCTGGGGTCGAAATTCCATATGTTTCTAGGATCCGAAGAGGACGCCCAAGGGAAAACTTCATGTCTCTTATGGTAATGTTGAATTAGTAAATAGGAAATTGTGCATGATGATCTAATTCTTATTCGTAGTGAGACTTAGATTTGATTTTTTTCTTGCTTGCTTAATTGTCTCTTGATTATGCGGTAGCTTCTTTACCTATGTAGCTGCTTGTCCTTTTTGTCGTTTGCTCATTTGTTTGTTAAGGTTTTTATAAGGGTCTTTTTGGTGATATTAATACTTAAAGTTTGATGTGTGACTTATATTGAATACTAATGGGTTTTTGGAGGGGATGGTTTAATGTAAATTCATGTATGTGTGTTGCCAAATGAAAATATAAATACCAGGGTTGGAACTTTAGTACCATGATGGAAGTTAGGCAGAATAGTAAAATACATGTATGGTTGACTATGGATGCAAATGAGCTTTTTGGTGTAGATACTCTGTTATTTCAAGTTTCAACTGTAACATTCTCAGGTTCCATATCTGACTTCGTGCTAAGCTCTACTTACTATTGAGTTTTGATGTTCATATTATTAGTTTTTGTATAGAACACATGATCAATTTCTTTTTAGGTTTGTCATACTTTTTACTTTCTTGATTTTGTGTGTGTAAGGTAACATAACATCCAATAGCATTAGCATGAACAACCGTTTAACAAATACAACGTGTGGTACTGTTACTCATTTCTGGTAGAATTTAATGGTAGAAATTTCAGCCCTATGGAATGGGAATGACAGCAAGATTGGTAAACAAGGCTCATGATGGACATGATCCTCAGTCAGATAATGACATAGAGAACCAAGAACTCAAAGCTACACCAGCCACTGGATGGTCTTTGCAGCCTGTAAGCATTTATATTTTTATTATTGTTTTGATTCATTAAGTTGCTATTGATGAGTGCTCTGAATTAATTACTTCGGCAGTTGAATCAACGACACAAAGCACTTATGATAATACTCTTCAGTCTTCATATGTGCAGATAGTTTTATTTTTCATCTCTAAAACTCTATAGTAATACTGTAATAGAACATCATATTGGTTGTGGGAAGTGGGGGCATATCTATGATTAGCTTGTGAAGTAGAATATGCATTATCTGCTTCTTTATGATCAGAATTTTTATATAATACTGCCACGGTGCCGCCATATATGTAATATGAAATATAGAATCTCCATCCATTGTTATCTTTGATTTTCAGTACTCTTATCACCTTGTGACTGTTATCTTCAATCTATATAGCTAATTAAGGAACCAGGAGAAAATGAAGAGTACTCGGAGCAATCAGCAGACTTAAACAATATTTCAGATGAAGGACAAATGGATTCATATGCAGACGTTGATTCAGATGAAAATATATTAACTGTGCCAACAGCAAAAGGTGGAATGAGGAGGAAACATCATAGACCATGGACTCTTAGTGAAGTTGTTAAGTTAGTTGAAGGTGTTTCTAGGTATGGTGCTGGCAGGTGGTCTGAGATAAAGAGGATTGCTTTTGCGACATGCTCACATCGCACATCTGTTGATCTCAAGGTGTGCATTCTCATCATTAATGTTGTCTATATGTGGCAATTTTGACCCATTTACTTACTAATGGGTCAATTCGGGTTCCTATCTTTCGTCTTTCACAAGGCAAACATGTAAATTAAGAATATTAGCACAAAAGGAAACGAGTCGAAAGTTGCTTGAAGGTAATTTTAATGCATAAAACCTCATTTTATTCAAAATGTTACATTTTCTTTAAATAATATAACTGACACTAATTATTTATGGAATGACTCAAAATTTCAGACATTGTTTTTAAGGCAACCCAAGCCGGGTCTGTTTTGACCTGAATCTTTTTTGGCTAATCACCCAACCCCATCAACTCGTGCATTTTTCCACCTCTAATGCTTTATTTTCATGCACTAGGATAAGATGAGCTTGTACTTACCAACTTTTGATTTTTGCAGGACAAGTGGAGGAATCTACTGAGAGCTAGTTTTGCACAGTTACCAGCTGAAAAAGGGGTGAGTAATTTTTTTTTTCATTTGCACTCATGTCTTGGATATTTTGACCCGTTTACTTATGAGTGAGTCGATTTGGGTTGTGGTTTATCTTGAAGTGATAAAAAAACGAATTAGCTAAGAGAGGATTGGGTCAAACAGGTCATATGGGCAGAAAAAGTGTTAAACATGTAAACTGAACCCCATGCCATCTGTTTCAACCTGCTCTTAAATGAACCATTTTATCCCAGCTCTTTTTGATCCATTATCAAACCCCCCACCCCACACATCTTGCTGCCTCTAGTTAGGTTTAATGTCCTGCTTTCATTTTTATTTCACTCACACACACTTTGAACTGTAGGGTAGGATTACTACATTTACATTTCCTTTTACAAATCTGAATGTGGTTACCCTACCGTTGTTTGTACCATCAGTGTATATTATTTGCTTAGCAGTTGTAATGCCAAAGAAGCCTTTAATAGATTTAAAATATATTACATGGAACTATGGAAGGGTTTCAAATTCAAGTCCAAACTCCAAAGTACACAAAAGGCATGGACTAAGACCCTTCTTGCAAATTTGACCTCTTGACTAAATCGAACTTAACCCAGGTCTGCAAATAATGGTAGCTTGATGATTCCATATTCCCAAATAGCATAAAATGATAACCAAATTTGTTTTCACCCATCAAAAGGCTAAACCTTCCATGAAGTTTTCATTTAGGGTAAAGTCAACTTGGCCAAAGTTACCGACGCATCAGCTGCTATGTCATCATTTTGACCTGGTTGGATTACCTGAAATGATGTCTTTTTCAAAGCTTGCCTTTTTTTCAAGATTTTTGGAAGTTTGTGCCAGGTGAAAAGTGAAAACAAGTGTCACCCGTAATAATAGAAGTTATGATGGGTACTCTGAATATGCATAACCTGTTACGAGTAGTCTCAAATTGAGTCGGGCCACATGATGAGCCAATAAACATTTGGGTTCCCAGTGTTGGGTGGTTGGTTATATGGTTATTTTGTTGAAGCAGGTTCAAAATTCAAAGAAGCACTCGTCAATCCCGATACCTGCACCAATTCTGTTAAGAGTGAGAGAGCTTGCGGAGATGCAATCCCAGGTGAGCCCGGAAGTGAAATTTGATGGACATAGTGGTAGAAATGTAAATGATATAAGGTCTGGATTTTTGTAAATTGCTTGTTGGCTGAAATTAGAAATAAGAATGTCTGGCTGGTTGTACTGATTGATGATGGTTTCTTTGCTTCTTGTTTCAAGTATTTTGTAGATAATTTATGGGTTTTCCTAAACAATGTCAAGGTTCTTGAGCTTAACATCATGTATTCCGTATTCCTCCTCCGCCAAATCTATGACTTAAAACAACCAACTTCAATCCCTGGAAGTATATATGTAGCAAGCCTAATATTGCACATAAATTTAGGCATAAACTGATATTTTGTTTCACTATGGAAAACCAATGATATAAACATAGACAATGTGCAACAAGTGTCTGTGTAATATTTATTTATGAGATGATACAAGGCACAAAACTATATAATCCCTGTAAATGGAAAACATATCAAAGAAACATACTTGTTTGGTGATTGGTAAGATGAAAAAACGGTAGTCATCATCGGTCTGCGTTGCAGTTAAAGAATTCATGGATGGCAGACTTAATCTCCTCAACAGAGTACTTCACATATGCCTCGAAACAAGCTACTTCCTTTGTATGAACAAGAAAGGAAGTATAAGCAGTCACCAACATATCAACAATTAATTTTCGAAGCTCCAACGCAAGTCTAAAATCCGGGACAACTACTTTTCCAAGATCCTTTCGAAGTTTCTCAAACTCCAGATTGAATCTCTTCAATCTATCCACCAATTTTGAAACCCTAAAAGATAAAATCTTGATCTTGTTCAATCCCTCCACACTCAAATTCCTCAAAACCACATCAAAAGTTAAATTCAGGTAATCGGATCTCGCCTGTTGAAATTTGCCTACCAACTTGTTAAAATTGTTGTCTGCTACGACTTCTAGCAATTCTGGGCTCGCTTGGATCTTCTGAATGATGTAATGGAAGTTGTTCACAGCAAATAACCGAGTAGCAGGAGGATCTTTACAGAGCTTTGATTTAACCTCTAAATTGGACACCAAGGTCATTATGATCCAATCCACATGAAGTGAAAAACTTGTTGATACAATTCCAGCAGCATCCATGGATGGAAGATCAGGTAGAGACAATCTCATCAAAGTTTGCTTGTAATCGCATAACTTGTAAACATGACGCATCGCATACTTTGACAACCGGTGGATCGGTTCAGCATAAACCACTGGAGATTGCTCATTAACCAAAGAATTTTCAAAATTTAGCAGGATTTCGTTTGCTTTATCAGCAAGTTTAGGTATAATCTGATTTACAGCTTTAGTTCTTAAGAAATCTGATGATTGTGAATTGAACAGATTATGAATTAGCGGTAGGAGGTCAGATAATGTATTATGGAGGTCTAAGATCCTGAAAAGTCTTTCAGATCCAGGACGAATGCAACTAATTGCTTCTGCGATGTCCAACAGTTGAATCGTATGATCTGTGATCGTATCCATGAAACAGGAATCAGTTGTTTCGTCTCCTAGATCGTGAAAAATTTGCTCACACGATCGCTTCTCGTTTACGAAGTAATATTTAAAACATATTTGTGCAGCTTTGATCCAAATTTTTATCTTCGATTCCAACACTCCCCACTCCAATCTCTTACAACTATTTCTGCTCAATTTCTCTACATTCAAATGTTGCAAACTAGCACCGATGACGGATTTGCGTTCGCTAACATACGCTTTCAAACATTCGTGAAGAAATCCAGATGAATTCATCCTCACGGCGATACTTCGGAGATCATGAATCGCCTCCGTGCTCAATGTGTTACGGTTTACGTAACCATCTTCATGTACTTCGTAATAGCTGGAAGCGCTGTCCGTCATTGTTGTCGAATCGGTGTAAGAATTAGGGTTTAGAGATGAATTTACCTTGGCGTGGACTTTCAAGATGTTGCGAAACTCCTCGGCGAGCCGAGATCCGGCGATTCGTATCACAGATTCCGCCTCTTTCCATCATCTTCCGAGCCTATTGTCCGTTGAATTTCATCTACCGCCTGTAAATACGGAGCAATTTCCTCGCGACGGTCGTGGAATATGAAGAGTTTCCGGTCGGTAGTGGAACTCCAGCGGTGGATGATCCTGATCGCCGAATCAATCGTCATTGCAGTTCGATTTCACCGGCTGTGATACAACAATGACCGTGGAACTAAATGTAAGTCAAATTCTGAGCTCAGGAACACGGAATTAAGGAGAGAGAATCAAACGTTTGTTGATATAAAGATTGATTAGAAGGAAGATGAAGAGCAGTCGAAATTGACTTGTTCTACAAATGCCGCGTATATGAAATTCAGAGCGTGTTTGGGATTGCGTTGGAAAGTGCATATTGATTTATCGACTAATAAGCTAGATAAAGCGTTTGACAAACGTAAAAGTATTTTTTATTTTAGCTTTTTAATAAAGCTAAAATGTTATTTTTTAAAAGTCATAAAGTTCTATCTTTTAAATGATTTTTGGTTTATGTAATAAAATCTACCTCTAATAATTTCTAACAAATATATATAAAAATATCATTTTTGGTATTTTTTTTAATCATTTTGGTTTTAAATATAAAAATGTCTTTTTTTGTCATTTTACGAGAATAAGCTAAGCCAAACACTTTTTAAAAAACAACTTATTAACTTATTGGTTTTTCCTACCACAAAAGCTAATCCTAACATTTTTTTTAAAAACTCATTTTCAAAAAGTCATAAGCTAATAAACAGTTTTAACAAAAAGCACTTCTGGAGTTAAATAAGCAATCCCAAACACCCTCTTAACTCCACTTTCCAAATTCTTGTGACTTGGTTGCCGCGTAAAAGTGACGAGTGTTGATGGGTTTAATCGGTTCGTGTTATTGTTTGAAAGTCTAATCGAAACCCGCCCATAATAACAATCGGTTTAATCGGTTATGGATAATTCAGGTACGGGTGAAATCGATTAGGATTATTCGGGTTTTATACAAACTTTAAAATAAATCAGAAACATAAGTAAACCAGTTGAATATCTATGGTCTTCTGGACTAGGGGTGTTGATCGGGTTTGTTATTTGGGTTTCGAGTTAATCGGTTCGGGATTTTGATGTTTTGTTAGTCTAACTGAAACCCGACGCTAATAACAATTGGTTTAATCGGTTTTCGGGTTAATCGGTAATTTGGGTACGGGTAAAATCGCGGGTCGGGTTAATCAGGTACGAGTAAAATCGACAAGCCTAATCTAAATAGGGAAGAGAGAGATAAAAATATAAAAGAAAATTGTATATGATAAAAACAAGAAATTGTACCCCGCGCTCCGCGACAGGAACCGGATCTTAAACGGTTGAGGCGGTGACATTAACGTGGTTAAGCACAAAGAGAAACGTGGGTAAATAAATTTTGTCTGCGCTTTGCGCCGTGAGGCGGATCTTAAACGGTAAAGGCAGTACATTAACGTGGCTAAACACAAAAAGAAATGTATAAAATTCATGTTGCGACGTAAACATCACTTAACATTGAAACGACAAACTCGTTAAAAAAAATAGTAACAAAGACGGTTATATGGCGGTACCGATGTTTTTCAGTCGGTGTCGGTCTCAATTTTCATGGTACCAACACGTTGCCGTCAGTCGATATGACGCACGACACCTAAAAAATACTCGATGTTTTTCAGTCGGTTTCGGTTTCATTCTTCACGGTACCAACACGTTATCATCAGTCGATATAAAACACGATACCTAAAAAAATACTCTATTTTGAAAACAACTCCATTTTTTATCAAAATTTATACCGGGACGCCAAGAAAAAAATTAAACACAGCCACAAATTATTATTATTTTTAAATAATGAATGAATGAGAAAAAATTAGATTATATATACTACAGGGGGTAAACTTAAAATTTTATAAACTTGAGAGGATCAAAGTGATAATTTTTAAAGTTGAGGGGTTAGTTATATACTACAGATGGTAAACTTGAAACTTTAGAAACTTAAGAGGGAAGAAGTAAAAGTGACATTTTTTAAGTTGAGGGGTAAATTTTGCTTGTTTACAAAGTATAAGGGGAGATGTGATCGATGACAAATGACACCAACACTTCTGATTGAGTATATTGATAATATGTATCATGGGGGCATTGGGGTAAATGTATATGATTAAAAATTATAAATTATGTCATGAATATAAGTTAGACGTACCGTTTTATGGGTTAAACATATTGTGTACTGAGCATACGTTTTAGTTGGATGCGTAACTGTTAAAGGTCTTGACGCACCGTTGTACACACGGTGCCTCAACCTTCTTAAAAGGTTGCTTTTGAAATATAACAACATTATATCAGAATCAAAGAGAATAAAATTCTTAAACGGTATAACTTTTTAAATAAAAAATAAAGCGTATAAGAGTTATTTGTGTATATTTTTAAGTAATAGTGAAACTAAAAAGATCAATAATAACAATTATTCCCTTTTTACTCTCCTATATGACTTTCAATATATGACTTTCAATTAATTATGAAATTGTTACCACCTAAAATATATTAACGTAGTTTTTAAAAGACTTAGTTTTATTATTTAAAAAAAATTAAAAGACGTAGCTTGTTAACCGTTTTTATTATATTTCAATATATTTATGAAAAAAAAAGTCTGTGTTAGAACGAAACATAACAATGTTGGGCCATGGGGGATTTGGTATATGTGTTAAGCCCCGTCATATTTAAAATGAAGCTTAATTTGTTTCACTGGGCCATTGAAGCAAAATTTTGCCACAAATATTCGGCAATTCGTCATCAACAATCACAGTTTACTTAATTTGATTGGTCGATTGATTTGAGGGTGTATATTTAGGTTATCTTTGTAAAAAAAAATCTCCGTTTTTATAGTCAATACTTTCATCAAATATTTAAACTTAGGTACATGATTTAACCTTTTAGTACTTAATACTTTATATTTTACTTTGAAACTTATTATTTAACGAGTCGACTTAGTTGTTGTTTTTAGTGGCATAATTTCTTACTTCACGTTTGTTACTTAATACTTTATATTTTACTTTGAAACTTATTATTTAATAAGTCGACTTAGATGTTTTTAATGGCATAACTTCTTACTTCACGTTTGTTTTTCAACGGTCTGTTGTGGTGTAAATGTTAGTTACTTTTCGTGCGGTTAGTGCCCTTGTACCCTACTACTATAATAGTATTAGTGCTTTTTTGTTTGGGGTGCATTTTATCTTATCTATAACTTTATGTTATCTGCTTATACGTTGTTATACTTTTTATCTAGGCTTTTAGTTGTTTTGGGTCAGGGGTCCCTCTGGATGCAACATCTCTATCACACCGTGATAAAAGTAAGAGTTGTCCTCAGCTCACTCTCTTTAGACTCTACCAATAGCTATGATGTGGGTGGGTTTTTACTAGGTATATTAGTTAGTTAAGTAGTATTTAATATTTGAATTAATAAATAATAAATAGACATTTTTTTAACAAATGCTCGAACTTAGGGTGGGATGAGGGTTGGGCTTCGGTTTGGTTTGGGTAACACTGGAACACCGCTGCAAGTGGCGCGGGTTTCACGTGCGGGTTAAAAATTGGGTTCATGAACACGTGGATTAAGCCGTGTGTGATAGTTTTGGGTTGTGGGGTGGCACTGCATGGTTGGTTGGTTCAAGTGGTTCATTCGGATATTTTAGGGTTCATTCGGGTAATATGAGATTGCAAAATATAATTTGTTGGTTCAAGGGTTTGAAGGGGTTCCACCCCCTCCACCCTTAGTAATTTAATGTGCACGGACGGACTCATTCCATTACATGTGTATCGGGTTAAGTGGGTTTTCTTTATATTTAACTTATAATATTAGAATTACTCGTAGTATTTCAGATGATTATCCTTATAAATAATTTGCATGACAGAAATAATTAGTGGCGTATCTACTCTTTGGGTAGAGGGTCTGACACTCATGAAATTTTCTGTTTGTTTGTTATATATACGATCTAATCTCGAGCGATCCCCAAGAAATTTTGAGACCGACCCCTCCCCCCCCCCCCCCAAATGAAATTTTGACACCGACCTCCAAGAAAAATAAATTTAATATTTTAAAATTTTATAAATAAAAACCTATATAACCTAATTAACAAATATAAAACTTTAAGTATTAATCTATTATAATACAATTAACACAAGTCATGACTCGTTAAATCTTATAAATGTCCATGGCCTTTGTGGTCTATTGACATTGGTGATTGACTCATACAAAAGTGATATGAGTTCAAATCCTATAAGTGAGTTTAGGAGTAAAATAATTGTTCAAAAAAAATTAAATCTCAATATCTAATACCCATTTAAATTTTAAACCTAATCAAACGAATCCTCAGTCTGTTTTAGCGGTAGACGGCATTCAACCGGCTCGTGGCTCGCTCTTTAGCTAGCTCGTTGGCTTGTTTAAATTAAAACACAAATTTTAATACATATAAATTATAACCCGAAACTGTGGCAACATTTAATTAAAATTTATTTAAAAAGATGGGGCAGAATAAGCAACGATTATCTAATATCTAACTCTAAACCTAATATTCATTTTCTTCACAGAAGTAGAACAACATAATTGTGTCGATGTATGAAAAATATGAGAAGTATTGGGAGAAGTTGAGATACTTATGTCAATTGCTTCTATTTTAGATTCACGTTTTGAGTGAAGTCGGTTTTCTGGACTTTAAGAGGTTGTATCTAGTAAATGAGCTTAATAATTGGGTTGAAGATGTGACAAATAAGCAATTATCAAAAATTGGTTATGCATGGAACTTGAATTATAAATTTTGTTCCATGCATAACCAATTTTTGATAATTGCTTATTTGTCACATCTTCAACCCAATTATTAAGCTCATTTACTAGATACAACCTCTTAAAGTCCAGAAAACCGACTTCACTCAAAACGTGAATAGTATCTCAACTTCTCCCAATACTTCTCATATTTTTCATACATCGACACACAATTCTACAAAATTTATAATTCAAGTTCCATGCATAACCAATTTTTGATAATTGCTTATTTGTCACATCTTCAACCCAATTATTAAGCTCATTTACTAAATACAACCTCTTAAAGTTTAGAAAACCGACTTCACTCAAAACGTGAATCTAAAATAGAAGCAATTGACATAAGTATCTCAACTTCTCCCAATACTTTTAATTTTTGTTTTTTATATATCAATATATGTAAAAAGAACATACAATTTAAAAAAAATTGAACAATAAACGAACCGGCTCAAGCTTTTTACGAACCAAGTCTGAGCTCAACATTTCAGTTGGTTAAGATTAACGAGTCGAGCCCGAGCTCACCCTACCTCAGCTCGGTCGATTACAGCCCTAGAACCGACCCGAACCAGACCGATAAAGTTTAATATGTAGCTATAGACAATGGCCCACAAATACCTCCGACCCCTTGAAAAAATTTATGAGTCCACCACTAAAAATAATAGAACTCATTTGGTTGAATTGGTAATGATGTCACTCTCTCATTGAAAGGAGTTGGGTTCGACCCTATACTTGTGGTGTTTTTATTTCTCTTACTGCTAGACAATTAAGGAAAATAAAAAATAATAGGTTTCCTAATGAGGACATTTTTCAATGTCGGACGTGTTTGAGATACAAATTCATTTGAGTTATTAAACTATTTGTAGTGATTTAACTAAAAAGTGAAAAAGATTATGCCACGTTACTGCCACGTAGTTAGTGGGGCTTTAACTAACTAAACCTTAAAATGTGTGTAGTGGTTTAACTAAAAACATAATTATTTTTTAATTTTTTATATAAAAATGTAAGTAAATGTTTTGATTGGTTTGATTGTGAGTTGGCCCCATACCCCAAGCCCTTTATGCCGGTTAAAGTCACGACGCCCCCGCCTTTGACGCACCACCTTCGCGCCCATGTAACGGTTTTAACACCCTTGAAGGCTGATATGTAAGTAGGCGTTAACCCACTACACTTGGTCTTAACTAATTATGTTAAGTTATTAGTCAATAATTAGTCAAACGTGTAAGAATAATACTTTCATTCTAAATAGTTAGTCAAACATGTAAGCACAATACTTTCATTCTAAACAAAGTTTAAAGTCTTTGAAAGCATTTTTTTTAAATAAATACTTAAATCAAAAATTTGAAATCACCTTAAAAAAGTCATACGAACCAAATCAAATTGAAAACCCTATATTTACACTAAAAGAACCCAAAATATTAAAATGAATCTAGGAAAAAACACTAGTGACCTAACCAAATAAAAAAATTTCCCCTGATAGACATACGAAAACCGAAAAACTATGACCCGGTTAAAAAAATCTTCGTGAGTTGTCCGCCCCTGCTAATATATAATTCTATATTTATATCGTAATATAATAGATGTGAGACAGAAATATAAAGTATTATTGACAACATAACTCAATCAAACTTTTAAGAATGATTCTTACTTTCTTAGGGAAAAAAAACCTCAATCTTGTTCCTCATCATATATCATCCAAAGTCATTTTCAATAACAAACCAAATGCTACCGAATTTTTATATGAAGTGGTAACATTTATTTCTCTATTTTTTTCCTTCTCCTTCTACATGATCATATCACCAAATGTATTCAATGATTCTTAGCTCAATGCTATACCAAAATCGGTTTGGAACAAATGTCATGTTCTCGTATAGCATACCCGTAAACCACAAATCGACGATAATAACTTCTGTCTAGCATATGTAAGTGAATCGTAACCATATAAACAAGCACAACTAAAAACGGACTCGATATTAAGAGTGTTCATTTTACCGGCAAACTTGTCCTTCCAATTAACGGTCGGATTTCATATACACATCATATGAGTTCATGTTAATTCAAGCAATAACCTGCCCAAATACGCCATACCAAATCTCATGTCTTTTATTACGTACTTATGGAAAGCTTAGTTAATAACCACATGTCATGAAATTTTGAGCAATAATAATTAAAACTGTTCTGTAATATTATTAAGTATTAAATGTTTTATGTTTTAAAATGGTACTATTTTCTAATTAGAAACTTAAAAAGTTAACTTGACATGTAATTTAATATAAGAAGTTAATCAGTCTTCAAATACATAAAATTTTCCCTACAAGATAAAATTGAAGGACCGTTGGCTATTTGGTGCAATGGTAGCCCCAAGACTTCCCATAGTGGAGGTCTTGGGTTCGAATCCTGTCAACAGCAAAAAAAAGGGTATGTGGCCAGGTCAGGGGGTTTACCCAGTTGGGGGGTTCCTCCTGTGGTGGGCTGCCCTGGATGTTTTAGGTGTTGCCCTGAGGAAACCCAATTATCCTATATAATATCTAGGTGTTGCCGTTAAAAAAAAGATAAAATTGAAGAAAACGTGTAAACTAAATTTTATATTTTGTAGAAATAGTCACTCCTAAATAAGTAAATCCTAGTACATACTTTGTAGATTTTCATTTAAATTTTTCTGAAAAAGAACCTAACTTAAAGTAGAAAGTATTGAGCTTTTGAAATTAAAAAAAGAAAAAAGAAAAAAGAAAAATATGAAAGTAATATTTTTTTTCTTGGAGATATATAATTATATAGTCATGTTGGTGTAGATTCATTCATATAGTCATGACTATAGAGGATGGATATATTGAAAATCGTGACTACATGACTACAGAGGGTGGATATATTGAAAATCATGTGTTACATATGTAACAGTTTAAAACATTAGTAAATTTTTTTTTTTCATTTTTGGGATAACTTCTATATTTTATTTCATCACTTTTGAAAAAAAAAATCAAAAAAACGTAGAGTGGTTTTAAAAAAAAAAATTGTTTCCCAAAAATTTATGTATGTAACATGCTGACGTATGATGTAAAAACGAGATTTTTTGTTATTTTTTCTAGATTTTTTTTAAACAAAAGTACTCGACATTTTTTTTATAAAAAGTGACGAAAATAGGGTTAAAACGTACCCTAAAAAAAGTTACATTGGGTTTTTGTGAGTATTCTCTACTCAAGTGAGTTTTCATTTTATCTTTCTCCATGACTGTGACTTTGATTAATACACGCGACTTAAATAACATTAAGATGCATCTTATTTGAATTACATTGAAGAAAATTATACACATAACAACATTCACTCATCACCTTAGGCTCACATACTATAAAATTTGGGTGATAACTGAAAATACATTTGTGCATCATCTTATACACATACTGTAAATGGTTTCAACTATTTGTTTATATGATTCTATACATATTATCGTTCATACTATATAATGCATTGTTAAAAGTACGAGAACTAGTATCTGTAACATCTATCAATGTTCGAGGATACGAGAACTATCAAACATTAATTACATCTTCTTTCCATCATAAATTATCTTTGTTGTAATTACACCTTGAGTTTAACTACCTTATAAACATACATTAATGACATTTTACGTTAAATATATTGTTAAAGGTCACACATCCTCGCCTTATGTTAGGTAGATAGTCTCTAAAAGTTGTTTTGATCTTATTAATTTAACAATTGACGTTAATAAATAATGTGACTATGTAGGCATGTAGCACAACATGGCTCAAATTTGTTACATATTTTATCGAAAGGGAAATGTGTTGCTGGAAGAAAACCCGAAGAAGTAAGCGTTTTACTTCTTGTTATCGCTCTATTTTGACAATGTATAAATTTCTACTATATATAGTGATCATTTATAGTATTCTCCCCTAACGGCTCTCTCTCTCCCTCTCTATCGAAAAAATGAATTACAAACAATTGAGCACTATATACAAACTAATTATTGTTCACATACAGACAAAAATACAAAATATAAGAAAAAATGAACATAAATACTACTTTTGTAAAAGCTTTTATAAGCGGTTCCTCAACTAATTTGATTTGGATATTCTAATGCCTAATATTTGATTGAAAATATTTATAATTAAAAAATACATGAAAACAGAGTTTAAAAGTATTTAATTAATAATTACATATTTTATTAATTAACACATACTTCGAAAAGTATATAAATTCATTTGGCGGTATAACCTGCGTTTCCTATCCTAGCAAGCCAAGCGGCAAACACAGGTCACCCTCGTACCAACAAAAATATTCCGGCGAGAAAAATGACCGCCGACGAGTTCTCAAAATCAGTTGATATAGGACTTAAACTATCCCAACGTATATACTACGGAAAAGACGGGCCTCCCATGCATGCTCCAAAGCCGTCAGTAATGACCAAGTGTCCGACGTTACAGTCACAGTGTTCGTCCAACTCATTATTCCGGTTGCCAGATAGGCATCATCCAACGGCGCCGATGGTATATGCCATGATAAGTGAGCCTGATGTCGTCGATAATCCAGATATCCGGAGCTACCAGCCGCACGTGTACGGACGTTGCAATCCGCCGGCGTTGATTCCGCTTTATATGCATGGGATATCGATGAACGTTGACTGCTATTTGGACACCGCGTTTGTTACCGTCGCCGGCGCGTGGCACGTGCATTGCGTAACGGCAAGCGCCTGTTGCGATTGCCGTATCACGATTCCAATGAGTGAGCAGGTAGTATAGATCCCGTCGTTATTATCACATTTAAAGCAATAGATTCATATATGTTTCATTTGCCTCACTTCATTTAAAAAAAAAAATTAAACATTTATAACAATATTACATAAGATTGAAACACTAAGTGAAATTTGAGTGGCTTTAGCATAAGTGTATCAGGTTTAAAGCAATAAGTATAAGCATTGTTTCAAAAATCGTGATTAATCGTCGATTATTCGATAATCGGCCAATGGCCTAAGAATTTTGCCCTAATCGGCTTAAAAATCGCTAATCGGTCAAAGGTGGGCAAAATCGGCCCTAATCAGCCAAAAATAAGTGGCTTCCCATTTTTCCGATAAGATTCTTGTAAATTCCAGCGATTTATAAAAATGTGTATATATAATTTTGAAAATTACATATAAATATATATATATATATTTGAAAATTACATATAAAAATGTCTTTGTATATATATATAAATCTGAAAATTACATTTAAAAATTACAATCCGATTAATCATAGTCGTTACCCCATCGCCTGACTAACGCCTAGCGTTTTTACAACACTATATGTGATTTTGCATTTCTATACTTAAATTTGGTTATGTGCTTATTATCTTTTGGCTAACAGGGTAGAGTTCTAGCCGTTGATGTTGAGACGACTAAGAGATCATATTTTAGCAAATTGATTACTCCGCCTCACGATGAAAAAGATTCAGATCAAGCAACCAAGGCAAAAGATGGATTCATGATGAAACGCAACACATACACGTTCAAAATTCCCCAGGTTTCACCTAAACTTCATCACATTGCAGACACTTTATTCGAATTTGTTCACACTTATAAAATGAAATTAAAAATAAAGGTAACATGTTAACTTGGTGGTTGCGCAAGATTGGAAGAGCAGGTAAAACTTGAGTGACTTTAATATGACCAAAAAAAGTTTAAGTGACTAAAACGGAACATATGAGAAACTTGATTACTATTATGTGAAGTTTTTCTTTTATTTTTTAACAAGTTAAAATTTATAAAACTAAGAGTAAATTTTGCTTTTAGCCACTGTGGTTTGGCCTGTTTAACACTTTTAGTCCAATAATTTTTGTAACCATTTCAATCCATTACATCAACCCTGTTAACTTTTTCTAATAAGTATAGGGGCATTTTAGTTATTTTTTTTCTAAGTGAACTACTTTAACCTTTTCAGTCCAATAAAAACTTTTTTTAGGTTTTTTTATAAAAACTTTTTTTCTACTTTTTTAAAAACATTTTTTTTTTACTTTTTTAAAATCATTTTTTTAGTTTTTTTTTCGTAAAAACGTTTTTTGTGAACCTTTTTAAAAACGTTTTTTTAACTTTTCTAAAAATATATATTTTTTAACTTTTTTTCATAAAAAACGTTTTTAAAAACATTTTTTAGTTTTTTTTTATAAAAACGTTTTTTAGCTTTTTCGTAAAAAATTTTTTTAACTATTTTAAAAACGCTTTTTTTAAATAGTTCACTATTTTAAAAAACTATTTTAAAAACTAGTTCACTAAAAAAGTAAAAAGAAAACGTTTTTAAAGTAGTTATAAAAACATTTTACGAAAAGCTAAAAAACGTTTTTATAAAAAGAAACTAAAAAAATGTTTTCAAAAACGTTTTTTTATGAAAAAAAAATTAGAAAAGTTAAAAAACGTTTTTAAAAAGGTTCAAGAAAGACGTTTTTACGGGAAAAAAAACTAAAAAAATGATTTTAAAAAAGTTAAAAAAAACGTTTTTAAAAAAGTTGAAATTTTTTTTTATGAAAAAACCTAAAAAAAGTTTTTATTGGACCGAAAAGGTTAAACTAGTTTACTTAGAAATAAATGACTAAAATGCCCTATACTTAACAGAAAAAGTTAACAGGGTTAGTGTCATGGACTGAAATGGTTAAAAAAATACAACCTCAGAAGCCGATATGTTAAAAGATTCATTTTTATACTAAAATGGTTAAACAGGTCAAACCACGGGAGCAAAAAACGAAATTTACTCTTTTTTATGGTTATCACCGGTCACTTTTTTCTTCATTGGTGTGAGTGTAAAAAAACCGAGGGTGTCACTCGGGTTTCGGCTCTATATTGTATTTCGGTGTACTTACATTTATAGTTTACATGATCTACGATGTTCAATATTCTCAGGTTGAGGGAGGATCCATTATGAATGTTAAAGTTAGATGGTCTCAAAAATTGTTATATCAAGGTGATGAATTCTGCCTCAGTGTGCCGTTCACTTTCCCCTCGTATGCTTTACCTTTGGAGAAGACAATTCCTAAAATAGAGAAAGTGTCGCTAAATGTGAACTCTGCTACTGAGACTATGATTACATGTAGATTCGCAAGTCACCCCTTAAAGGTATATATTGGAGTCTTTAACTATGTTCTAGTATCTAAATAAACACACTTATTATAGGTTGGCTAAATTTACCCTTGTTATACCCCTTTTGATTTGATTGATTTTAATTTTCTTTTAAAAAACCCTATATACAAGGACTTGTATACGCTCGTATGGCCGTATATGCGTATAAAGACTTGTATACGCCCGTTTAAGCAAGTTTTCTACTTTGTATACCCCGTATTCAAAAGGGTACATTGAGTAAAAGTTGTAAAACATAGAAGGAGTACGTTTAGCATAATCCTTATTATATTGTATAAAAAGAACACGTAAACTTTTAAAAAGAAAGGTTGATTTAAGGTAACCGGACTTTGTTACCCAATCATAGTGATGCGATAACTTTGAGTATTTTTAACCCTTGTTAATTTAGAAGATTAACTTTAATGAAAACTTTTTGAAAGTTAATTTGAGAGTTTATATGAAAGTTTGTAACCTTTACCCTTATTATACTCCTTTCTTCCAAATAAATGCAACCGAGTTTTTTGAACATCCCAAAATAAATGCTACGTTTTGATGGTTAACAAGGTTAAAATACAGTATAACCTTGATAAATGAATAACCTCACCAAATGGTTCTCAAACATTTTATTGATAATTTAATAACTTCACTAAAACCATTAGGGTTAGTGAGGCAAAGTCTCTTAAATCACCTAAGGTCCTGGCCGGGTTCAAGTCCCACTAAAGAAATTTGCCGTTAAAAAAAATAACTTCACTAAAAAAATAGTTTTCCTAGTTCTGGTAGTATTCATTTATCGAGATTATATAGTATGAAATTATCTTTGTTCATAAAACTTCTCTTTTTTTATCCTTTTGAAAGGAGGTGCAACAACAAGCTGGGGAAGCAAGCTTCTTATACGAGGCTGAAGTTCTGAAATGGTCCACTCAAGACTTCTATTTTGCTTATTCTGTAAGACCTTAAACGGATGGTTGTTCCATAAACATTTTTATGTCTATTTTTCAATAAAACACAACCAAAATCGACTCATGCATAAACTTTAGACGACTTCCTAATTCACCCGTTTGATCCATTTGACCAGAAAGTTTTTAGCCACCTTTAGGTTATAAGCTTGGTATGAAGAAAAGATTTTGTGTCATTTTTGCTTCATATGCTATTTGTTGTAATAATTCTAACGGGTTTGATTATATCTTTTAAGGTATGCTCGAACGAGATTATAGGCGGTCTGCTCCTGCAGCGTCCGCCTCTATATGATTTTGATCAAAGAGACATATTTTGCTTCTATCTTTTTCCAGGGACTAACAAAGATAACAAGGTTAGTGACAACCTTTAGGACATCGTTAACTCATGATAATTCTCGTACGTAACCTTGATTTGTGATCAATATGATTGTTTTTCATCAATTATAATAGGTTTACAGAAGGGAAATGATATTTTTACTGGACATAAGCGGGAGCATGCGAGATGCCCCGCTCGAGAAATCAAAATATGCAATCACAACCTCCCTCTCAAAGCTTAATCATGGAGATTCGTTTAATATCATAGCGTTTAATGAAGATATTCAATCATTTTCATCTTCATTAGAGTTGGCAACAGAAGAAACAATTACAAATGCAACTGAATGGATGTGGGAGAACTTGGTTGCTAAAGGAGGTACAAACCTTATGTCCCCATTAAAACAGGTACTCAAGTTACAAACCAAAGTCGCCCAATTTTGTTTGTTTGATGATATGGGATCGGGGAAAACACAGCTTGCGCTAGGCAGGTGGCCTATAAGGGGTTAAAGGCAAAAAAAAACAAGTTGAAGTTGGATTCAAACGTGAGAGCTCTTCTAAAGGGACTCACATTTTTACCACTGCGCCACCCCTTAAAGCTTTTGTTTGATGATATTATTTAGAAGGTGTTTGGATTTGCAAGATTAATGTTTTGGTGATCTTAATATTCAGGCAATTGACATGGTTGGTAAAACTGGTGAATCTATTCCTCTTATCTTTCTCATTACTGATGGCACCGTTGAAGATGAAAGAGATATTTGTAATATGATCAAATGCAGCCTCGTGGATGGAGGCATGAATTCTTCGCGAATTTGCACATTTGGCATAGGTCAGGTTTTAAAAGTTTTTAGTTAATGTACTCTTGACGTAGAGCGGAAGCAGGAATAATAAAGAGAATACTCTCTGTGAGAAAACTGATATAACATCCAATGCTAAAACAATTACGTCAATCCCTCTTTTATAGGGTAGATCTAAATTTGGTTGATCGAGCCAAATTTTGGAAAACTAAAATAATGCATAAATTACTCAAATCAAAGATTCATTTGTTTTATAAAAAAGGAAACAATTTAAAATTGCTAAAAGTTGGGAAGACCGTTAAGTTTGAAATCGAGGCTCTAGATGATGGAACTTAGTTCTGACAACTGGGGTAAGCCTTCTATGGTGTTTACCACGTAATCCGGCCCTTTGATATGTTTCTATCTGTTACTTATGGGTCCTGTAAATCTAGACATAGCTCAAGTTATGTCATTTTTAAGTTGGACCCATTTATAGCTCATTTGCCACTATCAGCTTGGTTCAAGTATGAGTTTGCTAGCCCTTTGATCAACTCGATATCAGCTCTTTTATTTAAAAGTGAGTTTTCCATTTCCAGGTTCATACTGTAATCATTATTTCCTGCGAATGCTTGCTTATATGGGAAGGGGATACTATGATGTTGCACATGATGTAGGTAAGTTTTCAACCAGTTACCAAGGTTTTAGTACTATATTAAACCCATGATCTGGTCTTATGTATAGTTACATTAGTGTTAACTTGCTTTTACCAACATTGTTTGTGCCAGACTCGATTAATGATCGTATGCAACAACTGTTAGATAACGCTTTGTCACCTATGCTCGCAAATGTAACCCTTGATGGATTAGAAAATCTTAAATCATACGAGGTGCCTTTATAATTATTTACTTAAATTCGGGCTTTTAAGTCTTCTTCTTATTTTAGTTTAGCTCCTTTTCGTACGTTGTTTCTGTTTATTTCTTGCAGTTGTACCCGTCTCGTATTCCAGATTTGTTATCTGGAAGCCCGTTAATTATATCAGGTCGATACCAAGGGAAATTCCCCGACTTTGTGAAAGCTAGAGGTTTATTGGCCGATCTAAGTACTTATGTGATCGATATTAAAGTGAGACAGATAACGGACATACAATATGACAGGGTAAAATTTCTAACTTGAGCATTTTAATCCAAACTTGACATAAAGTTCAATAATTTGTTTAATTATTTTTAAGGTGTTACATTGTGTTTCCATCTGCAGATATGTGCTAGGATGGAGGTGGATACACTCACTGCACATGCATGGTTAGACCAAAACACACAAATGGAAGAGAAGGTGTCATTCTTCTTTCTTGATCTATATTTACACTAGATTGACAATGTGTTCTGAGCAAGAGTGACAAACCCAACCCATTTTTAGCGAATAACAGGTCAAACGGGTCAAGTGTAGAAAATTAGTTAAGAAATAAATGGGCTAAATGGGTAAAGAGTCGCCTAACGTGTATTTAGGTTTTTTGATTCGTCCTAAATTTATTTATGCAAAAGAAATAATCTTACTATTTTAATACGAGTAACATAGTTTTTTATTCATTTACAAATTACAAAAAAAGAATACAGACAAAATGGGTCGGGTCAATCTTACCTGGCTCATCTGGCCCATATATAAATTATTTGTTTTGACATGCTACCCAACTTGCCTGACCCACATGTTTTTCCACATCTAGTCTAGAGTTCATACATCAATGCACACGATCCACGAGTTACTATTCTTTTTGCCCGTTGGATTCTTGACACTATCAAAACCGGGTCTGGAGATCACTTTCCAACTATGTTGACATTAATTGGCTTAATTCTAGGTTGCGAAAATGAGCTTACAAAGAGGAGTTCCTTCTGAATACACCCGCATGATTCTAGTTAAGAACAACAAACTAAAATCGACTCTGAAATCATTTCTGCTAGATGAGGTATACATTCATCTGACCATTAGTTAACTAAATAATTATCAAATTCAAAGACGATGACTTGCGCAGAAACGTTCAAAGCCGATGAATCAGAAGATGATATACTTGAGGAATATATGTGTTGGATTTGGTAACTTGAAGGCCACAGCTGAAAACCTACCTCCAGGAATTGAAGATGTAAAGTTAAATGAAGCTGTAAAAATGGTGATGAAGGCTACATCAACATGTTATGGGTTCATGGCTAGTTGGGGCTGTTGGAGATGTTTGATGCAGGCTTGGTCTCAAGTCAAAAACGACCAATGCGCTCTTGCTATCGCGCAACTTTGCACCGCTCTTGCTTGTCTTGAGTTTCTTGATTGTTGCTGTGATTTGTGCGATTCATGTATCGATTTGTGCCAGTAGAAACTTGATAAAGATTATTATACATGTTGTATTATAATAAATGATTACATATATACAGGGGACGGTTCCATTAAGAAGTGGGTTTTCGCTAAGAAATCCTAAGAAGTGGGTCAAACGAACTCCGATTGAGCTCATTCGAGCGGTGTTGGAACCGTCTCATCGAACCCTAACCCGGACCCAAAAACCTAAACCCCCTCCACCCGCACCCCCAAAAACATAAACCCCCCCTCCAACCTTACCCCGAAAAGTCTAAAACCACCACTCCCACCAGTGGCAGATCTAGAAAAAAAATCCAGGGGTATCTAAAATTTCGTTCAGGGGTATCTGGATACATAAAACGGTAAAAAAAAAAAAAATTTCCCGCTGCGCGTCGAAAATTCCCACTACGCGTCGAAAGTTGAGGGGTACCTGACGGTACCCCTGGGCTCCTCATAGATCCGCCCCTGACTCCCACCCCCCAAAAACCTAACCCCCCCACCCCACCCCCTCCCACCCCCAAAAACCTAAACCCCCCACCCCCACCCCCAAAAAAAAACCTAAATCATAAAATATAAACCCTAAAAGCTAAACCCCAAGGCTAAACCATAAGGCTAAAACCTTAAAATTAAAACGTAAAATCTAAACCTTAAAAGCTAAACCCTAAAAGCTAGTAGAGTTCGACGAGACGGTTCCAACGCCGCTGAAATTAGCTCAATCAGAGTTCGTTTGATATCATTTCTTAAGGTTTTTGTCATTTCTTATATTTCTTAGCGAAAAACTACTTCTTATTTGATCTTTCCCATATATATATATATATATATATATATATATATATATATATATATATATATATATATATATATATATATATATATACTAATAATAATGCAATGTGAGACCTGCAATGTTTTTGTTACTTGCCTGATTTATAGGGGTGTTCATGGTTGGATTTGAACCCATGAAACCATCCAAACCAGTCATTGGTTCGATTTGAAACTGATTTGAGCAACTCTCACAACTGTTTTATCCTTTAGGATAGTACCAAGACTTTTAAACTTGGCTCTTATGCTGCCCAACTTTCGTGCAAAGTCACTTATGGTTTCGTTTGGTTTCATTCTCAAAATTTCTAACTCGCTCCTTAAGGTTTATAGACGTGCTTTTTGAATCATATATGCTCCTAGATATCAAACTTTGATTGATTTCCTTTGCATCTAAGTATTGTGCAACTTGCATTATAACATCTTTCGATAATTTTTAGAAGATCATCACTTTTGTTGTATTTATCTTCTTTTCATCTATTTCTTCTTCATCATTGATGTGCACCAAATTATACATGTTTGTCGTATCAAATTTCATTCCATTTGTGTTTGTTTTCTTGAAATTCTAGTAAATTAGACCCTTAATTGGTTACTTTGAGTTTTCAGGACCAAAAGACTAAGAAGTGAAAACAGTGCAAAAAAGACAAGAAATGATCAAATCAGCAAGTCAGGAAATAAACAATCATATGGGACCCACGCCCCCGTGTCTAAGCTAGCACGCCCCCATACCCATGGTCCAGCACGCCCCGTGCCTTACTCGACACGCCCTTGTGCGCACTACCTTGTTTAATTCTGTTTCGACCAAGTTAGTAGAGCAGCAAACGGGTACACACGGGGCCGTGTCTCATTAGGGATGCCCCGTGCCAAAGCTCCAGAACAGCCTATAAATAGGTCATTCTTGCACCATTTTGAAGAGAGTCTTTTAGGAAGAGTTAGAGAGCCATTTTAGAAGAATTCTCCACATTTTATTTCTGTAGTTTTGTAATTAGTTTTCATCTTCAAGGTTTTAGAACAATTTAACAAATTTGAAATCTTGTAATGATGCATTTGTGTGTTTATACAAATTTGATCTTTGTTATTTGCATGACCATTCTTGGATAAGTTCTTTAAATCACTTTGGAGAGATGAACTTCCAATGAAGTAGTTAGTATCTTTTATGGATTCAATTTTGGTGTGTATTAATGACTTCAAAATGTGATCTTTTAACATTAAAAGTGGGTCTTTGGAACCTTTGAAGCAATTCATCAACTTCATGCTTTGTTAATTCAAGCATTCACACTTCTATGTCTATGTAGAGTTGGTGTGCTAGTGATTTGGAATGGTTGCTAAAAGTTGTGAATTTTGGATTTGGTTTGTAAAGACCCTTGCTTTTTAATATACGGTGACTCGGTATTATAAGGACTTGACTTTACGCATTGCCATTATCTTTGAGGAGAGGAATCAAAAAGGGTTCATAATGGTTAGTGTGTAAAGTCCCTTGTCTAAAGACACAATTTTGATACTTTAATTTCGACATTTTTGATACTTTAATTCCCAGAAGTTGCTCCATCTTTTGCATTAACACACACATTATCACTGAGCTTCATAGAATATGACTTGGTGTCTTGACTAAGAACTAGGGGTGAGCATGGTTCGATTTGGGTCGATTTTAGCCCAAAACCCAAGTTTCGGTTAACCACAAATAGATAACCGAAACCATAACCGAGGGTCGGTTATAGATGGTTTGGTTAATCCATCGGTTATAGGTCGGTTATGGTTAATTTCGGTTAACCAATTAAACTTAATAACTTTAAAACTTTTAGCTCGGCTTTTGTTTAACCATTACACCCGCGTAGTGGACTTCCTTTGGGCCTCTATTTTATAAGGTAAGGGACCCTAGAACTTTTGTTTAACCTATCGATGTGGGATTCAATTTACAAGAGACTTCTTTGCTTTCACTTTTTTAAGCAAACGATGTGGGACAAAGTGAAGATTAACTTTCACTTCTTCTTACAACTTTCAACCCCTGCTATTAAAGGATCTCACTTGAGTTTTGAGTTTATCTTCAATTATTATTTAGTCATTTATTATTATTATTATTATTTGAATTATGTATCACTTTTCTAATTTAACAGTTGCTTACAACCTAAAGAAAATGCCTCAACCAAAATAAAATGTCTAATTTAACACTATGTCTATTAACCAAAGCAGGGAATCCAAGGAAAAAAAAATCTTTAACTCTCCAATTAGTTATTTACAGTTCAAGTTCCATGGATTTAGTCACATCATGGAAATAAAGTTAGCAAAAAATTTAGAAGTTGTATATATACACACATACACACACATATATATACAAATGTTTCAAGTTCGGTTCGGTTTCGGTTATATCGGTTAACAAAAGCTTCATAACCTTAACCATAACCGATTGGTCAGTTAACCAAAGCTTCATAACCATAACCATTAGTGAAAATCGGTTCGGTTATATCGGTTATGGTTCGGTTAAGGCGGTTAATTTGATCACCCCTACTAGGAACCATTTATAGCCTAACATAGTGGTTGTCATGTTGCTCATCTTGGGAAGACAAAATCGACCATCGCCATAGGGTCTAGTGACTTAAGTGACGACCGTCATGTTTGCGATATAGTGATCTCTTGAGAATCCATAATTAAAATCTAACTACAACATTGGAAGGAATTCAAACCAAAGTGATTTATCCTTGTTAACTGATGGACACCCAGCAAAATTCAGGTTAATATCCACCCGGCTAAAACATAGATTATAGCATATGACATGCATCCCACTTAATTTTATAGTAATTATGTCCATTTCACACTTAGCAAGTCAATCCGTTTACACGTGTCGTTAATCTGGAACATTACCAGGTCGAACACGCGTCCTGCAGCACGACCGTTGGTGATAAATTAAAATAAATACCTAGATATATAATATGTGCGTGTAAATTATATGTAACACTGTGATTTAATTAATCATGCCTATATGAATTTTTTGGTGATTTATAGAAATCCTTTCATTTTTAGCACAGTCCGGTAGACACGCAGTGTGCACTAGCTAGGTGAATAATTCTAAGCAGACACTTAGACGTATATTTGGTGTGCACAAATTACATATAGTTCTGTGATATGTTATTTTAAGTCTCTGTGAATTTTTCAAGAATTTTCTGAGAAACTTTCTGTTTCAACGTTGTCCGGCCAGTCCGCAGTATGTACCGACATTTCCAAATAAAAATCTGAAAATTTTATATGTTGAACATGCCAACATGAGTCAAAATATTTTTAAAAAATTTCGTTCATACCAATTCAGGAATTCCGTTAATAAATCGGTGACTATTCGTTTTTCATCACCCGGTATCCAAAGCCCCTATAAATACCCCCTCATTCCACCACTCCACCATCACTCCCTCTCTCTCTCTCTCTCTTTCGGCCGAGACCACCCACACCACCACCATCCAACATTTTTTGTGTTGTTTGATCTTGTTCCACCAAATCCAAGTTTCCAACATTAAGAATCAAGCATTTGCAAGAGATTTTATCCATCAGTCCATCAAATTTTGAGTTTGGTAAGCATCAAAACTCATCTTTTTCTCCATTTTATCTTCATGTTCATATGAACATGCATCCAAAGAAAAACTCGTTTTTATAAAAGTTAACCATAGATTATTGAATAAAATGAGTTTTATAACTAAGATGGTACATATTGTTGGTGGTTTTGGACTCGAGTTTTGTTCTTAGGCTCGGTTTTCATATAAGGAAACTTTATTGTATGAGAATATGTTAGATGATATGTTTTTGATGATTTGATGATGGATTATGTTGTAGTAATGGTTTTTAATGAATAATATGTGCAAACTTTGTTGTCAAAAGTGTTGGATGATACATGCATGCTAATTTTTGCTATTTTAGGAAACTTTAATTTATGGTTTCATGTTAGATGCCATGTCTAGGGTGATTTGATGATGAAAAATGGTTGAATATGTATAAATATGGATAATATGCGTAGATTTACTAGTTGGAACTTTTGGTCATATGAAATTTCATGCTCAGTTCTATTTAAGGAAACTTTAAATCTTGAGTTTTTGTTAAAAGAGGTTATGATGTGATTTGTTTGGTGGAAATGATGCATAAACACTAGATGTAGAGATTGTATGATTTTTTTTCGGTAAAATCACTTGTCCATGATGTTTTAGGCTCGTTTTCTATTTTTAGAAACTTTATTTCTTGACATGTACGAAAACTTGATGATTGGGTACATTTAAAGCATGAAACTAGTATAGTGAACATTATGGAAGAATGATTGACGGAAATGATGAGTTAAAATGCATGTGTATGAGTTCTAGAGCCCAATTTCTAAGTAAGGAAACTTTAATTGTCCAAAATTGTGTTTGCAAGTTTTTAACATGAGTAGAAGGTTTAAATGACTTAGTAATACTTAACTAAGTGCATTGTATGATAATATATGTTGTTTATCCATAAACTTGACAATTTGACATGGTATTGCTATAATAGGAAACTTTAATTAATCGAAATTCGAATGCTTGTCTATTTTTAGCAACAAAACATTGAAAAGTGTTATGTGTGTTATAACATGCCAAATTTCATGTGTGAACGTTAACTTTGCATAGTTGCCATGTTAGGACCCAAAACTTGACTTTCCAATTAAGGAAACTTTTATGTATCAAAAGTTGTGTTTCAAGTTCTAAATTCCAATCAAATGTGCTAATGTGTTTATTAGAATGATAATAGACTATTTCAAAGGAGGTTTGAATTCTATATTAGGATTTGAATGTTTAAGTCTAACGTGTCACCAACGGGTCGTCAAGTCAAAACATCTTTGAAACGTCAAAGTCACTTTTCAAACAACTCATTTGGATGCATAGAGTTCATAGTCAAATATTTATAATACTTAGACCTTAAAGTCCTAAATGTTTCCTAAGGCACGAGTAGGTCGTCTCATTTAGCCGGATTTGCTAAGACTTGCATATCATTTACCGCGTTATCAGGTGAGTTCTCACAGCCCCGTTTTACTTGTTTTTCCTTTGGGGTGAGATACACGCTCAAGTATACATTTTCAAAAATCATATTTTCCATGCTTACACTGTTACATTAATTATATAAGTTGTACTGGTGTGTACAAAGTCCTCTCAGAGTCAACCGTTAATTATTCCATAGCGAGGTGATCATGAACAGTACTGTTGGGTTTAACAACCCCTACCCGGGTTAGTAGCGCTAACTTCGACCGGAGGTCGAACGGGTAAATTATTGACCTAATTCATTCATGTGCAAGACACAAAAGGGCGAACCACATCCTTTTCCTTTTTCAGTGGCTACAGTTGAGCCTCGGTTGATGGACTTATGATAATTTTTTGTTTTGTCTTATCAGCAATGATTATGTAGAGTACATATGTTTTCAATACATTTTACAATATGATTTCAATTACATTAAACCTGTGAACTCACCAACATTATGTTGACCCATTTTAGCATGTTTATCTCAGGTCATTGAATGCATAGGACATGTGGCTAGGATGCACCCACAAGAGTCACACACTCATCATGCATGGGCATTTTGTTTTGACAAACGTTTTTTAATCATTTGTTTAAGCGTTGTAAACTTTTAAACATTGCTTCCGCACAATTACTTTGAACTATGTCAAACCTCATTTTGGGCTCGTTTGAGCCTTGTTAAACAGGTATTTTGAAAACCATTTAGTGGTCGTTCAAAGTAACACAATAGTAAAGATCCTCTCGGGTCACGGTATAGCCCGAAGTGGAATTTGGGGGTGTGACAGACTGGTATCATAGACATTGGTATCAGGCCCACCCGATCATCTCCACCACCCTCAGTAGGAAACCCACTTTAGGTGAGAAAACCCACTGGAACCCCTTTTTTTGTCACAAGTGGGACTTAAACCCAAGACCTCCCCAGTTATAAATTTTGTTAAGTTAATTTTTAAAACATTTGTTTTCAACTGGTATTAATTTCTTTATGCCATTGATAAATGGTAATTCATATTAAATTCATTTGGTTAATGATATAATAATCATCCATAGTTAGATTTATATTAAATATTTAAAAATATATTCTTTTAATATCATTTTTTAACAGGATAGACTGAGAGATAGGCGGGAAAACTATGCTAATGATGCACGAGAAAGTGACATGTGTCCCCTACAGTTTTTATTTATTAGTATAAAGATATATGTATGTGTGTGTGTTTCAGTTTAAATTAAATAAAATAATTATGAGACTTGGTTATTGATTAGTGAATTTCTTTTCTTCACAGTTATCTTCCATTTCAAGTTAACTTGAAAAAGAAAAAAATAATTCACTAAATAATAATCAAGATTCATATATTTTACATTTGTCTCGCTTAATTTTAAAAACATTTAACATATATAAAGAAATTATACAAGATTGAATACATTATAAAAGTTGTGTGACTTTAGAGAACAAAAAAACTTCCAGTGACTTTAGTGTAATAATTGGAAAACTTAATTATTATTGTGTGAAGTTTTCTCTTATTTTAATATAACATTTGTTATATGGATGGTTAGGCAAATCGACTAAGTTTTACTGTTCGGTTTTGACACTTTGACTAATTCCTTTAAAAAACATTTGTATACAAAAAAAATTAAATAACAAATATATTTTTTGAATGTAATACATACATATCTCAAACCGAACCATTTAAATCTCAAATACAAGTCGAGTTGCTTAAGTTACAAAGATTCATTTCATAGGTTTATGACCATTCTACACTCCTACAATACATACGTTTTCTTTAAAAGTATATTTTTTTATGCAAATACTTATTCGTCCAACACATGTGTCGCATTCTGATGTTTTTCCTATGCTTAGCATGGAAAAACCACTTTATACAATAACTTGAGTTTATATATGTGTGTGTGTGTGTACGACCGGGGTGATCAGTTAGTAAGGAGGAATTTCATATATACCCCTACAAACATGGGTAAATATCATATATACCCAATCAAAACTAAATATATCATATATACTCAATTTAAATTAAATTTTATTTTATAACCATTCTACCCTTATCCATTATATGTTTTTTAAAACCTAATTTATTAGTCTTGTTCCATACGTAAAAGATCACTCGTTCCTGTTCTTGACGACGAGCATTTGCGATTCTCCAAATTCATTCAGAAGAAATCGAGAAAGTTAAATATAAAATTTTGAGAAAAGTATTGTTTAGGGGTAAATATAAAATTTTAAAGTTAGAAATAAGTATGAAATCTTAAAGTTTTAGAAAAATAATGGTAAAATAGTCATTTTTAAATTGTTTTTAATGAAATGAGTATATATATGATATTTTACATGTTTGTAAGGATATATATATATATGATATTTTTAGTTTTGGTTTGATATAATATATATATAGGAGGAGGTTCAAATAAGGAATGATTTTTTGCTAAGAAACCTAAGAAATGATTTATTTTTTATCTGAAACCGGGTCAAACGAACTCCGATTGAGTTCATTCTAACAGCATTGAAACTGGTTCGTCGAGGTTTTTGAGGGGTGGGGGTGGGGGATTTAGGTTTTTGGGGGATGAGGGTGGGTTTAGGTTTTTGGGGGATGAGGGTGGGTTTAGGTATCCACGGTCTTGACCAGAGAGATACCGCTTTCGAGAAGGCCAAAAAGTAAGATATCCACGGTCTTGACAAATAAACCTCTTCCTCTAACGGGCTAAGACTATGTCTAATAGTGTCATTAAAAAGTGAAAAACGCTCCATCATGTTAGTAGGAGGGCAATTACAAAAATCGAATCACTAAGGTGCGTAATAGTTTCACTATCCACACACATACATATATGTGTGTCATGTCGTAGCAAGCTCGTTTTTTTTCTAGTAGCGTATACAATGCATACTTTTTTTCAATTAATAAGAGGTAAGCGTTATTATTTATATTATTATTATTATTATAATATTGTCTTAGAAAGTATATAAACTTCAGCCATTGTTTTAACTTATTTATTTAAGGGAGTCCTACATTTTGCCAATTATTTTATAACTAATATAAAGTATCATATTAATGTGTACTCCGTCAGAAAATTTAAAGTTGAATTAGCTTATAAAATATCAGTACACACTACACAGTTAAAAGGTTGCATTTTAAATATGGTTTTAAATATTGTATTTGATTTTGAAATGTAGGGCATGTCGGGTTTCACGTGGACTATATTATGCGTAGTGTTAAATGTTACGCGAAATTTATGGAAAACAACCAAATGTGCGCCTCTTTCTATTGTCGGCAATGTTTAAAGCATTTTAAAATAATTAATAGTAATCATAACAATATTTAAGATATTTTATTATAAGGTGATGGGGTATATCTCATGTCAAAACGACTAATGTGAAAATAAGGGGTATATCCATGTGAAAGTGAGTGGTCTGAAAATTAATTATTTTATAAAATTTAATTAAGTGGTACGAGTAGTGTGTGTATGTGTGTAAGAGAGAGACTCCCATGAGAATTCTCACGCCTGAAAGTTTCACGCCCCTTTCACGTGAAAGAGGGTCGTGTTTCACACCCCTCACGGCGTTCCACGCCCCCTTCTCATGCCCACACCAGATCCCTATTCTAATAAAAAAACTAAATAATATGCCACTTGTCAACACCACATTCATCCTCATACCCATTTTCCTCCAGGATCACATTTACATCCACCATTCAATATTCATATATTTAGCTTAATTTTTTTTTAAAAATTATATAAATAAACATTTTACCAAATCAATTCACCATTATTACCACTAACTCAATTTTTTTAAAACTATCATCAAAAGTGAATATTTAAAAAAAATCAAGAATATAAAAATAGGAGATTTAAAAAAAAAGAGTTTTAAAAATTTTATTATTAAAAAAGCAAGATTTTTTAATTTTACATAAAAATTTTGAAAATACTACTTTTGTTATTTAAAAATAAATATATGTTAAAATAAAGTTTACCAATCTTTAATTTATAGTTTTTAATTAAGTTTGATAATTATAAATAAATTTTTTATTTTGATTTGTAAATTTTAATAGTTATTTTTTTAACTAAAATTAAGAAATTTATAAATATTTATTTTTAAAAGTGTATTATATTTTAAACTTTAATTTTTATTAAATGACGAGATTTAAAAAAAATGTTTGGTTTCAATTCCAATTTATTAGTTTTAACTTTTTTTCATATTTAATTTTGGATTTTTAAATTTAAATTGTAACGATATATTACGAAGTGAAATTTTGGAGTTTTAAAATTTGAATTTAAAACACGATATATTGTTGAAATTTAAAGTTTATTTGTATTTTTTATTTTATTTTAAATGAGAGATTAAATATTAAAATTTAGCAAGATTTTCTGTATAATAGGCGAGATTTAAAAATAATTAATTTAATTTTAATACGTAAATTTAATTAGAAGTTAAATATTTGTAAATATGTTACAATATCAATGTTAAAGTTTCTACAAAATAGTTTATAAAGTTTTAAAAACTAATAAAATTGAGAAACAACATATGCAAGGAAATTGTTAACCAAATTGATTATTTTCGATTTCTTTGACTCACTACTGGCTTCAATCAGGTTCTCACCGTTTGTGACCTTTTTTTAGAACGGTTTTGACTATTTTGTGTTTTATGTCATTGAGGAAAATAAACTCTATTATTTGTTGCATTTAGTGGGTGTTAAACTTGGAAAAGTTACCAATACAACGTCAAATGTTGTATATAATGAAGTATTTTCAAATTTGTAAATCATAATTGTAAGGTTTCATTTGACATGTAATTTAATGTATTGTAAAAAGTACACTACTTATGAATTGTATTTTCATGTATTTTTTTATGTTTTGATTACTTTCATCCATATAATCTTAACATTTAATAAAATGAAAAAATTACCAATATAATATCAAATTTGTATAAAAAGAGGTGTTAAAATATTTATCCTTATAATCTTAATGTTTGACCACGTGTAACACATGGGGTTAAAGCTAATGACCTAATAAATAAGCAACTTAGATTGACACATGTGGACTTCTAGTGAAATCTATATTTTTGTTTCTCGCATCTCTCTTCTATTAAATAATAATAATTTTAAATAATTAAATATTTAAAATTGATTATAATATTTTATTAAAGCTTACTAAGTAATAAGATTATTTCAATTATATCTTGTATTAAAATATAATTTATAATTCTTAAATCTTCATTATTTTTTATTTATAATTCTTAAATCTTCACTATTTCTTATTTCGTCAATGGTTGATAACATACAACATACAAATCTACATAGAAACTGCTGATTTACAACAAATTAAATTTATTCAACTCGTGTAATACATGAGTTTCTAACTTAATTATAAATACAAAAAGCAAGAGTTTATGAGAACAATGAACACCACAAATAAGAGGTTGCAATGTGTCGGCCTCTATTTTCTTTTCTTTTTTTACTTTTTAGAAGAGAACAAGGAGCTTGGTCCTAGCAGTAGGCGTGTTGTACGAGAGACCCGAGTTCGACTCCTTGCCCCCCACCCCCTCTCAATATTTTTTTTATTATATATCTTTTTTTATTATTTGAGTTTTAGGTTTATTTTTTAGTAACATTATTTTTAACATTGCGTCTACATTTTTATTTAAATTTTGTTAAAGATTGCCCGTCATCCGACGCGGAGCGCGGGTATAACCGACTAATTTTGGGCTATAATTTTTAAAATATTATTTTTTTTATGTTCCAAATGTGCAGGTATCGCTTATTTTATCTTTTAATTGATTTTTTTATTTTTCTTGTAACTTTTTTTTACTTTTAATTGATTTTTTTAACTTCTTTTTTATTTTTTTTAGTGTTCTCTCCATCACGTTAACGTTATTTTAAACATTGTGTCTAAATTTCTATTTAATTTTGTTAAAGATCGGCCCTTCTCCGCCGTAGAGCGCGGGTATAAACGACTAATTTATAACAATAAGGGAGGTGGGAGTGGTACCTTCCCAACAAAACTACCCTACCAAATTACACTAATAAAAAGATGTCACTTCAATTAGCCAAACTACCCTCACAAAGTACCATTTAAGGTGGGAGTGGTACCCTCCAAGTACCCTCCAACCCTCTTATTATTTTTTTTTAAATTTAAACAAATTAATAACCAAATTAAAAAACTAAAAATTTAATTAATTAATTAAAAATACATAACAATAAATAAAAAGATAATACAAAAAAATAATTATTAAATAAAAATTCAAAATTAATTAATAAATAAAAAGATTATGTAGAGCATGTTCACGATCACGGCGTACATACGTCCTTGATGATGTAAGTGTGTCTTCCTCTTCGGCTTGGCGACAATATCACATAAAAATTGTATACTATCGCCGCCGAACATGAAGTCGAGCGAGTCTTCCGATGAATCGGGTGGGAAGTATAACGTCATATTTTTGTTGAGTGGATACAAAAGAAATGGTTTATATTTAGAATGAATGTATTTTTTTGTGTAGTGAGTAAAATGATTGGGTATGTATTTATAGGTGTAAATTAAATTATTTATTTATTATTTTTTTTTAAACGGCTATATTCTCCGGAAACCCAACCCGCCAGCCCCTACCCGCTGAAGCCGCCAAGGATGCGTCAGTATACCCGTGAACCCTCCCTCTACCCGCTTAAACACGTGCTCCACTCCCGGTCCCTTAATAAATCATATCTTTAAAAAAAATCGCTCTGTACTTCTTTCACGTGGTACTTGTCACGTTTATTTCAAGCAAACACTTTCTCCGGAAAATGTGCAAACAAAAACCATAATTAAAGTGTTTGATTAGTGGGTCCGTTAAACAATGCGTAATAACGTTTTAAACAATTTTCGGTTGTATTTTATGACATGAATTGATTAAAGTGTTTGATAAATATTTTAAATAAAAGTCTGAATGATAAAAAAAAAATACATTTTAATCTTTTATATGACTTTATTTTGTTTATTATTAGAGGCTCAGTCGATCTAACATATAAAAGGAGCTTTACATTATGTTATGAACTAGAAAATTTGGCACGTGTTTCGTGGCAGAAACCGGACTTTAAACGGTTAACACGGTAACAATAACGTGGCTAATTATAAAAAGAAACATGGTTAAATCTTAAATGTGCCCGCGCTCCGCGGTCTGATACGATCCTTTAACGGTTGAGACGGTGACATTAACGTGGCTAAACACAAAAAGAAACGTAGTTAAATACATAAAAGAAATGTATGAAGTTACATCGACTCGGTTGTGGAGGTCAAAACATAGATAAAAGACAGTTACATAATGGTATCAGTCGGTATCGGTCTCATTCTTCACGGTAGTCAATCGATATAACCCACGATACCTAAAAAATACTCTATTTTGATTACGTCTCCGTTTCTAGCAAAAAATTTACCAGGACGTCAAGAAAAAAAATAAAAAAACAAACGCGAAAGTTATTGACGAAAAATCAGATGTTAAGCACAAAAAAATCGTTGTTAAATACATAAAAAAACGTATGAAGTTACGGCGAGTCGGTTGTAGATACGAAACATAGATAAAAGACAGTTAGATAACAGTACCGATGCTTTTCATTCGAGTGTGGGTCTCATTCTTTATGGTGTCAGCACGTCACCATTAGTCGATATAACCCACGGTATCTAAAAGATACACTATTTTAAACACGACTTCGTTTTAAAAAAAAATTATACCAGGACGTCCAAAACAAATAAAAAACAAACGCTCCAGAACTGAGTCGTGATAACTTCATACGTTTCTTTTATGTACTAGTCGTATTATTGTCACCGCCACAACATGTGTAACGATGTTCGAAAACTCGTCGCATCGCGCGGGTTTAATTTCTAGTTATCTATAATGATTAACAGGGCCGTCCCTGGGGTAGGCTGAGCCGGACCTCCGGCCAGAGCCCATTTTTTTAGGGGGCCTAAATTTTTATATATATTTTTTTTATAAAATTTTATATACTGTTTTATATATTGAGACCTTTTTATAAAAACTTCAAAACATATTGGCCATTTTTATAATGGTTGGGCCATTTTTAATCTTTATAATGTAATGATTGCGCCTAATACGTTTAATATTTATAATGTAAATATGTAATGGTTGATTGGTTTGACCATAATCCAGTAATCCATTTAATCTGTAATGGTTAGGCCCTAATCTTTATAAAGAAATTTGAAACCATCGGTTGTTTTAAAAAAAATGACATATTGAATAACAGAAGAAGCAGGAAATTTGAATACAATGACCCAACAAAGACTTAGTGGATTGACCATGATAGCTATCGAGAACGAAATTTTAGAGAGCAAAAACTACGAATAGGTGATCAAAGAGTTTGCTGGCAAGAATGCTAGAAGAGCTTCGCGAATCATCGGTTAGCTATTACGGTATGTCATGTAACATATTATATTTTTTCTATGTTTATTGTTATAACGTTAATCGTCGTTTAAAAAAATAGTTTATATATTTTGTTCATAGGGGTCTTTTTTTTCGGGCTCGGCCGGGGCATTAAAATTTTCAGAACCAACCCTGATGATTAAAATAAATTATTTCGTAAGTGTAACGAAATATCTTTATGGTACTTTGCTAGTTACTCGCATTTGAAAATGAAACACAAAAGTGAAAGTCATTTGGCTATTTAAATAAAAAGTAAAAAAAAAAATTGTAAGTGGAGACCGACACTCCCTTTTAAGGGAGAGTAAATTCATAAACATTCTTTATTCTTGAAAAAAAAAATTAGTTCTACAGAAGTCGATTTGATCAAGAGGAAATTTGGTTTAAATGAAACCATTTTAGATTTTCATTCTGTTTTTTTTTCTGTTATTTATCACATCATATTTTATAGTATATTATTTTGTTTAGATATTTCATCAAACATCTAACGTGCACGTTTAATAGTAACATCTAAGAGCTTACATACTCAAAAGGAGTTTTTCTTTTATAAATAGATAACCACCTATTAGATACATCATAAAGGGGTATTTTTTGTTATGTTTCACAAGGGGGGTCTACGTCCTTGGTAGGGGCGACCTTTTGTCCTCAATCCTCATATAATAGCCTTGTCAGTGGAGAAGTACAACTTTCTGAGAAACCATCCATGTAAATGACAACCTCTCTAAAATCAAGGGAGAAATCACCCTTTGATAAGGATGCCACACAATAAATTGAAGAGATCTTCATTCACATGTGTGGTTTCTCTCTTGACTTTGAAGAGGTAGCCGTTCACAGGGGGTGTCTCTTAGAAAGTTGTACTTCCCCTCTGGCAATACTAGTGCATGACGATATAGGCCAAGAGATCGCCCCTAACAAGGACGAGAATATTGACATACAGGTTTAAATGTTCGGTTAGGTTTGTTTCAGTGCAATAATGAAATTTAAGTCCACAAAATTAGAAATTGTAGTAGAAGTGAAACATAAAATAATCATAAATAATTTATTCGTCTAAAGAGTGTTTTTCTTTTATGACATTGTGAAACATGTAATCTTAGGTCGCGTATCTATTTTTTATTGTCTAAACTTTAAATAACTTTATTTTAAAAATAATAATATATATACAAATCTATGCATAATATTATGCCTACTATAATATTAGGGTATGTGTTATACAACGCCAGAGACGTTTCTACAGTACAAATAACTAAAACAAACGTTTTAGGCTCTAAATTTTAAGGACCCTAAAAACAAAAACAAAAAGTATTACTTTAACCTATATTCTAAGCTTAAAATATATATACTAATCCACCATTTTTGTGTTTTTAAAAAGAAACGAAAAGAGATGATAAAATGATTAAATGCTTATTTATGGGTTGTTGTAATAATATTCGGTTTAAACAGAGCTGGCCCTGGGGTAGGCCGAGCCGGGCCGCCGGCCAGGACCCATATTTTTAGGGGGTAAAAAATTTTATATATATGTTTTTTTATAAAATTTTATATACCGGTTTTATATATTGGGACATTTTTTATAGAAACTTAAAAACATATTAGGCCCTTTTTATAATGGTTGGGCCCTCTTTAATCTTTATAATGTAATGGTTGGCCCCTAATCCGTTTAATCTTTATAATGTAAATATGTAATGGTTGATTGGTTAGACCCTAATCCATTTAATCTTTATAATGTAAATATGTAATGGTTGAGCCCTAATTTTATAAAGAAATTAGAAACCATCGGCTGTTTAAAAAAAAGGACGAATTGAATAACAGAAGAAGCCGGAAACGAAGAGTTAAACTGTAGAATTTTTTTTCTATAACGTTAATCGTCGTTTAAAAAAATTAGTTTATATATTTTGTTCGTATTTTTCTGGCTCGGCCGGGGCACTTAAATCCTCAGGACCGGCCCTGGGTTTAAACATCAATATTATAAGTTTTGACACTCTGTAAAATTAGATTGTAAAAACTTTCATATATTTAGAAAACCTTCACGAAAATACATCAATTTCAAAGTTCGGTTTAGACTCTAAAATATGTTGAGCCGCTCTTGTACCACACCGCATGGTGCGAAGAGGGTAAGGTTGAAACAACAGTGAGGTGAAGCAAAACCAGGCCCTTCATGCGACCCCGTACTTTGTGAAATTGTGCGGTGAAGTTTCACTACACTTGATGGTAAAGAATCAAGAAGGTGCGATGGTGTGAGGTAATCTGTTAGTGCGGTGAGGTTATAACAATGGCTGTTAGTTTGTAAAAATTGATACGGGGCACCACTCACTTGTATAAAATATAAATATAAATATAAATATAAATTTAGTGATTTTGTTTATTAAATAACTATAAAAAAAACGAGAAAGCAACTACAGAATCTCGTGCTTTTCCCGCCTTATTTCTCCACTATAGACTGTTAGGGGGGATGTTATTTTACCTTTTCTTGTGAACGAAATTTAACACGTGTTTTTTATATAGAAAAAGTTGCGTGTCTCCGTCACCGCAATTTAATTTTTAATCAAATCGCATCTTTATATAAAACTTCAAAACTGCAAAGCCCAAAATACCATCTCATATCATTCTTCTTCGTCACTACCAATAGACTGGAGACTGATTATGTCGACGGCTAAAAACTGTTTTCCGGCCACCGGCAAGGAAAAGTCTAGTTTTGCGATGACTTGCAATCGGTTGAGTTTTATTCTGAGAGAGAAAGGCAGTCTACGAGATCTCGCAATCGATGAAAAATTTGATGCCAAAGGTACAGATCTGAACTTCTTTCTCATTGTAATCAGGCTTTTTGCGTGATTTCAGTCGGATTTTGCATCAGAATCGCTGAGGATAACGAATAATATGATTTTGTTTCAGGAAAACCAGAAATATCTTCGCCGGCGACGGAGAAGAACACGGCGACTGTCGATCTGTTAAGCAACATAGAAAGTACAGTTCAGACGTCGGCGAAACCGGAAAAATTGATTAATCATCTTCCTCAATATGTTAGCTTAGATTCCGTCTGCGAACCAGACGATTCTACGAATAAAGCTGGTTCCGGTGAACCGGTTGCCGCGCCGGAATCTAAAACCGCAGAGATGACTATTTTCTACAGAGGACAAGTACTGGTGTTTGATTGTATATCCGCTGATAAAGCGAGAGATCTGATGCTAGCAGCTGGTGCTGCTTCTGTTTCTGATAATCAAATCCAGAATCGAATTCAATCGGCCTCACAGGTTCTTCCGTCACTGCAAGTAAGCGGATCGGATCTACCAATTGCGAGACGAGCGTCGCTTCACAGGTTTTTGGCGAAGAGAAAAGACAGAGCAACCGTAAGAGTTCCTTATCAATTACACAATCCATTAATGGCCGCTGCATCCTCGAGTCATAAATTTGACCTCAATTTGTAGTCAAATTTCTGGATCAAGATCTGTTTTGTAGTTCTGGTATGTTTATCCATGGATAATCAGTAATCACACTCCTTCCACCTAATTTCAGTTTTAACTAATATATATTTGAAGAAATAGTTTCTGATCTTGAAGGTTCATCGGATTTTTTTTTTAGGTTTTTTTACATAAACTTCTAAATTACATGTATCCAGAACCTCTATCTTTAATTACATATTTTCTTAATTAACTTAAAATTACCCAATTGCCCTCACAAGTATCACAAGTATTTAGGAAAGGATATATGTAAATAGTACTTTAATTGATTTATTAATGGTAAAATGTTAATAAAATTAGTTATTTTAAATGAGTTGGATAAATATGTAATATATAGGTTTTAGAAAGAGTAATATATAATTAAATTTTAGGGTTGGGTAAATATGTAATAAAAGAACTTAACAAGGGGATATATGTAAATGCCTTTTTTTTTAGTTTAAATTTTAAAAGATGGGGCTGACGACTTGACGAATATTTGAGGGAAAAATACGAAGATGAACATTTGACCAAGAAAATACTTAAAAATGAACATTCTTATTTAGCCTAGTTTGCATTTGTATGAAACTTTAATCCTTAGCTTGTGGATCACCCAAAATTTCCATCTTGATTTTACTAAATGGTTAAGTTATTATTATTATTTTTTTTAACAACACCTAGATATTCTAGGATAATTAGGTTTCTTCGGGGCAACACCTAGAACATACAGGGCAGCTCACCACAGGAGGAACCATCAACTGGGTAAACTCCCTGACCTGGCCACAGACCCCTTTTTTGCTGTTGTCAGGATTCGAACCCAAGACCTCCTCTATGGAAAGTCTTGAGGCTACCATTGCACCAATTATTTTATCTAGAAGTTAAAAGAACCAAGATCTTAAATTGTCATGAGTGTCTTATTAATTTTCTAAGATATGTATCGCAGGGGTGGCAGATTTTGTTGATAATAACTGTAAGCTCTAATCATGTTTTGGTAAGTCTAACCTAGCTTATGAAATTTTAATTTGTTATTCTAATCACGTTCTTGCTATGTATTTTCTCAATTTAAAGCCAATGTTTACTCTTGATCAAATGATTGTTTTTTGCATTTTCGATATTGTTACTTGCATTTGTTCGGAAGAACAAAAAAACGCACAAAATAAATCAATAAAAAACGAGAAAAAAACTGTAAAAACCACCAAAAAAGAAAAAAAAACACGTAAAAGAACTAAGTTAAACAATGGGTAAAATATGAACTTTCAAAGTTTTAGTAAAAACCGGTAGATATGTTATTTTAAAGTTTTGATAAAAATAGGGGTAAAGTAGTCAAACTATTATTTATTTCTAATAAAATAAATTAAAATGGGTAAATTTGATATTTTTATCATTAAGGAAGAAAATATATATAATTTTGATTTTGGGTTGGGTATAAATGAAATTAATCTAGTTTATATATATATGAAATTCTCCCATTCAGGAAAATGGGTGGTCAAAAAGTTTAGATGTTCGTAAAAGCTAACTGAATTTAGTTCATTTTGTTATCGTATTGGTTAGGCTATGCGTAATGGTCACGCTTCACTTTTCAACCTTAAGCGCCACCTCAGCGTCACATCATCATTTTTCACTCCATTTTCACCTATGTAATGGTTTGTTTCACTTTAACCTACTTTTTTTAAAATATATATATACACACACATACACATACATTTAAAAAAAGAAGAGAGAGAGAGAGAAAGATAGAGATAGAGAGTAGAACGATGTTTGGGTGAAGTGTGGCAATTCTTTGTCGTTGTTTTGCAATTATGTGGCGGCTTCAATGTTGGGGGCGGTGTTGCTGCACCTACCGCACCCACATCAGCCTTGTCGCACGCAGCTTTAACATTACACATAGCCTTAGAGTTAACATTTTTTTTTCATCATCAAATAATAAATATAATCTCTCATGTTGTATCCATCTTTTTCAACATTAAAATATAAGAGGACATTTTAAACTACTAAGACTTTAAGTTTATCAATAGTAAATCTTGGTATCTTTTTACAAATAGAAGTTGCAGAACACAAGTTAAAGATATCAAGAGTTAAAGATATTAAGAATGAAAGATTTGTATGGAAATGTTTAAGTTTCATAAAGATATTACTTTAAAGAGTTAACTTCGTTTTTGCTCCATATGGTTTGACCATTTTAACCCTTTTGCTCCAGTAGTTTAAAAATGGTCAAAACACTCCCTGAGGTTACCATTTTGCTCATTGACACTAACTCCGTTAAATATTTCAGTTAAAACTAAGGACATTTTGATAATTTCATGATGTAAGATTATATATATATATATATATATATATATATATATATATATAAGGGGAGGTTCAAATAAGAAGTGATATTTCGCTAAGCCTAAGAAATGACAAAAACCTTAAGAAACGATATCAAACGAACTCCGATTGAGCTCATTCCAACGGCGTTGGAACCGTCTCGTCAAACTCTACCATCTTAGCTTTTAGGGTTTAGATTTTAGAGTTGAATTTTATGGTTTTAGTCTTAGGGTTTAGGTTTTTTTTGGGTGGGGGTGGGGGGTTTAGGTTTTTGGGTGGGGGTGGGGGTGGGGGTGGGTTTAGGTTTTTAAGGGGGTGGGGTGGGGGGTTTAGGTTTTTGGGGGGTGGTGGTTTTAGGATTTTCGGGGTAGGGTTGGAGGGGTGGTTTAGGTTTTTGGGGGTGCGGGTGGAGGGGGTTTAGGTTTTTGGGGGTGCGGGTGGAGGGTTCGATGAGACGGTTCCAACGCCACTGAAATGAGCTTAATCGGAGTTCGTTTGACCCACTTTTTAGCGAAAAACCACTTCTTAGTGAAACCTTCGCCTATATATATATAACACCCTCAATCTCTCTTTCACACCCCAGCCACCACCACCACCACCTGCTATCACCACCTTCTATCTCCACCAGTCACCAACACATGCTACCATCACCAGCCACCACTCCCCCTCTATTTCTTACCGTCACCAAACACCCCCCCCCCCCCACCAACACAATGAACACCGCACTAATCGATTTAGGGTTTGAATTTGGGGGTTTCGATACCACCAACAACAACCACCACCACCTGCTACCACCACCCCCAGCTTCGATTTAGGGTTTGAATTTGGGGGTTTCGACAGCTTCCATCGCTTGGCGGAGTTCATCTCAGCCGCCGGAAATACCACCACTCGCAGTCGACCACCACCCCTGCTGTGAGAGCCGTCGGAATAGCGGGATAGCCGGAAACGACGGCCGCCGCCTGCTGTCACCACTGCTAGGGTGGAATCCTAGCCCGTTAGGTAGGCTTGCAACCCGTCGCCTGCTATCACCACTGCCGACCACCACCACTGCTGGATTATAGTTGGAGGAGCCGCCGGATGTGGCCGGTCTCCTCCCCTTCCTCTCTCCTAGCTTCACTCTCTCTCTCTAAATCTTGAGAGTATTTTTATGTGGGTGTGTGTGTGTGTTTGGAAAAGGAAAAATGAAAGAAAGAAAATGGATTAATAATAAATAGTTAAATACTTATTTGAAAAATTACCAAAATATCCTTTGTTTTAACTAAAATATTTAACGGATTTAGTGTCAGGGAACAAAATGGTAACCTCAAGGAGTGTTTTGGCCATTTTCAAACTATTGGAGCAAACGAGTTAAAATGGTCAAACCACAGGGAACAAAAACGAAGTTAACTCTAGTTTAAAAGTTTGTTACTTTAAGTGTGTAGTTAACCCTTTGAAATTGTATTCCTTTGACCATGTATTTGATCTTCTTTATTAGACTTGTGCATCTTCGTATATTCCTGTCATCCATTCAATACGCAGTTAGTTCAATCAAAATCATGCTCCTCAATAACTAATCAATGTTATACCGGGGAAAAAATTATATAGTACACATATTAAAGTTTATTATGAAGGAAGATAAAACTTCAAAAGAACTATTAGACCAGTAGACCTCAATAAAGAGATTAAGTTTTTGTAAACCTTAGAGGAGGGTGTTTTCCCTAGCATACCTAACACTCTTTCTTTTCCACATTAGCGTCACATCACTTCTTCTATTCCATCCATAAACCATTAACATTCACATCCTATTCTCTATATCAACCTCATCCTTATAATTCAGGGAAAGGTTTAAGGTTTTAATCACATCTGACACTACATCCTATTCTCCAAAATATGGATCGAGTTTAGGGACTTACTTCCCATTCTCCATATTTGGGGACTCGCTACTATTTCCTTATATCTATTACTCACACATTTTATGAGTGGCAAGAAAAAGAAAACGTAATAAAAATGAATAAAGAACTATTATTTAATTAAATAATGATTGATATATGGAATGAGATTGAAGTGAATTTTAAAAGATGGATACATTTTAGGGATAAATGTGAGTTTTAACTAAACAATATGAATAAGGATGAAGAACCGAATCTGAATACTCTATGACTAAAGGGCGTACCCATCACTACTCACCCTCACTCACTGTCATATCAGCGTCACATTATTTTTCACTCTCTGTCACTAAACCATGAAAATGGTTTTCACTCCCCACTACTCTTCACTTCGTGTGTGTATATATATTTAAATACAAATAATATTACAATATTAATATTATTTAAAAAAGTTTAATATTAATAAAAAAACACACCACTACAAATTGAAAAAAAAAACACAAAACGTAAAATACCAAAAAAATTAAATATCTACTTCTTATAGTCATCGAGTGGTCAAAGTGCGTAAATATGTTCTACTAAAGTTACTGATCCAAACACGTGCCAGAGACCCTTACGAGACCAAAAAATATTTTATTTTGAAACCAACTTGGTTTTTAATAAAATTTATATCGGAATGTTCATAAAAAAAATTAAACAAGAATGTGTATTTAGATTTCTTTTTAAGTTAACAAGCACAAATTATTAGAAACAAACCAAACTATATGATAAATGAAATATTATAAAAAAATAAAAAACTAAACCCATCGGTGACCAGCTCCACACCAAACCTTCACTGTCGTGGTCCACGCCACTGCGACCGGTGTTTCACTCGTGACCACGGCGCCATGTTGGCTCACAGGCTCTCGCGTGAAGGGTACGCCGCATAGATCTTTAACATCACTCTCATCTCTAATTTTTTTTTAATTTAAAAATGAATAAATATAAACTTATAAAAAATAGGGTTATTGGATTTTAATAATCCCACCTTTTACCAATTGGCCAATAATAATCCCAACTGAGAATATTCTTACCACTAGTCCCTACTTTCAAACTATTTTGTTACATTGGACTTCCCGTTAAAAAAACTTAACGCCGTTAGATTTTATATGGCGTGGACATCTGCAAACTGCCGGAAAGTCGAGCCAAGCTAGCAGTGGTCTCGTGGTGGGTTTTGAAATTGGCTTTGGTGGTGTTTAACTAGTCTCGTTGGTCAGGCAAGTCCAAACAGAGATAACGGTAGTGTTTAACGAGACCAGTTAAACACCACCAGAGCCAATTCAAAACCCACCACGAGACCACTGCTAGCTTGGCTCGACTTTCCTGTGGTTTGCAGATGTCCACGCCATATAAAATCTAACGGCGTTAAGTTTTTTTAACGGGGAGTCCAATGTAACAAGATAGTTTGAAAGTAGGGACTAGTGGTAAGAATATTCTCAGTTGGGATTATTATTGACCAATTGGTAAAATGTGAGATTATTAAAATCCAATAACCCTAAAAAATATTATGGAAAGAAAACAAATTTACAATAAGACCAAATAACTAGTCACATTTAAAGTAAGAAACAAGAAAACAAAGGTAAGAAACTCGTGTCTTCCATTTAATTTGTGTAGATACATAATTTCTCCAATTTAGCGGAGTGTTTAATTTATAAAAGGATTATTGGATTTTAATAATCCAATCTTTTACCCATTGATCAATAATAATCTTAACTGAGAATATTCTTACCACCAGTCACTACTTTCAAACTATTTTTTTACATTGGACATCCCGTTAAAAAAACTTAACGTCGTTAGATTTTATATGGCGTGGACATCTGCAAACCACCGGAAAGTCGAGCCAAGCTAGCAGTGGTCTCGTGGTAGATTTTGAAATTGATTCTGGTGGTGTTTAACTGGTCTAGTCTGTCTGGCAAGTCCAAACAGAGACAACGGTGGTGTTTAACGAGACCAGTTAAACACCACCAGAGCCAATTTCAAAACCCACCACGAGACCACTGTTATCTTGGCTCGATTTTCCGACGGTTTATAGATGTCCACGTCATATAAAATCTAACGACGTTAAGTTTTTTTAATGGGAGGTCCAATGTAAAAAAATAGTTTGAAAGTAGGGACTGGTGGTAATAATATTCTCAGTTGAGATTATTATTGACCAATTGGTAAAAGGTGGGATTATTAAAATCCAATAATTCTTTATAAAATCGTTAATAAGAAAATTTAAAAAGTTGAGGGACAAGAAATTCCATTTTACAATAGTCCAGGTACCATTAGTGTTATTTTGCTATAAATATCTGCTTGTTTTGGTACTCTTTCCTTCCCGTCATTTTATTTTCCCTAGGGCGCTTGTTCTCTCGATCTTATTTCACTATATTGAAACCCTAATCCCCAAATTCGACACACAAATTCAATCTATCTCGAACGATCAAATTCGCGATAAATAAGAATGCAACAACAACATCAGAGGCTCAAGCAACAACAAGCTTTGATGCAGCAAGCTCTCCTTCAACAACAATCGATGTATCATCCTGGCCTCTTAGCACCTCCACAGGTTTGCACGCATCATTTATTTTGATTCTGTATCCACATCTCCATCACATATAATATCGGATTTTTCGTGTTAATGTTGTCAATTTTGAGCTTAGGGATTTGATTTTGTGATCGATCATCGGATTGTGACTGCTATGCCTGTTGATATCGGAATTTTTGTGTTATGTTTGCTTGTTTATCTGTGAAATGTAACGTTGGGGATGGTCTATTGTAATTGATTTTTGACGATTATGTTGCCGTGCTCCCTGATTTTGATTATATGCTTTCAAGTTTACTCCCACCGTCTAAAATAGAGTTACATGTTTTTATTTTATGCTAGTTAACCTATTACTTTTGAAATGGAAGATCCATTTTGAATTTTGTTACTAGTTTGAAATTAACATAATTAAATTTGTAATGATCTGTAAAAATATATCTGGTATCTAAATTTTTTCAAAAGCTTAGGATTCTCAAAATTTTGTAACTTTCACAATCTGATATGATTTTTTAAAGTCAACTTGTAGCTTTTTGCTTGTTTGAACTGGTATTTGTTGAGTTCTGTCTGAATAATGTATTTTTTTTTCTCTTTCTTTCTCTGCATGATGGCTTGTGCCTTTGAAACTAATTGTTTATTAGTCCTGGATGTTTTTTCCTTTCTTGATTCTTGAATTATTGGATTAGGGTATTAGCTGTTGTCCAATGGCATGGCAATCTTACATCTTTTATGGAAATGATGCGTTGGTTGTTATGTGAGCCTTTACTAATCGTTGATTCGTTTCACAGTTGAATGGTTTGTCTTGTAGGAGATTATTGAATACCTTATAGTGGGTGTCTGAGTGTTTTTTTTTTGCTTTATTGCATTGGGGTTTCCTTGCATATATAATTATTGCTGTTCATTGTCGGGAGTCTGGCAACCATTTCTACTAGCCCCTGAGTTTTTGTTTGGATGTGGGAGATGTGGAAGTAGGAAGTTAGTTCTGGTTTTGGACGTGGTCTTTCTTCTTGCACATATTGCATGTGGTAGGCTAGTATGCAAGTTCTATTTTGTTAGCTACATAAAGTTTCACTATGAGATTCCTTCCTTCACAGATTGTTTTTTTCTGATCATTCCAACTTTGGAAGGGCAAGGTTTTTAGTTTACTTTTGGCTCTTAAGCATCTGGATTGGCTTTTTTTTTGTAGAATAACTCTTGTGGGATTTTCCTAATCGTTTTGCTATCTTCAGCTATTCAGAGAAGTCCATAATTTAATCATTCCTTATTCCCTTTAGATATGGTTTGAAAATAGATCTCTAGAAAACAAAAGCATTTTATTACTGTTTTGTATCCGTGGACACTTTTTTTAATCGTTGCCCACAATGGGTGCACATTAAATCAAAACGCTGCTTCAGATGTATAAGAACCGTGAAATGTTTGTAAGGAATTGAAGCAGTTAGAAATTATTGTGAGTTCAGAGAGGCAGCAAGTTCTTTAATCTAAAGCTAGCTTCTCGTCTTGCATTGCTTTTCTTGTACTTTTATCTATAAATCTTATATAGAGGAACTGTGTGGACATATGTTTGTTTTGTTAGTGTGCTTCTTTGGTGGCTGGTGTGTAGTTTAGCAGTCGATACACTTTGACTTTGCCTTTTTATCCGTTCTTCATTAGGCCAGATTTATCTAGTTAGTGGGGGGGGTTCTTTTTATCCTTTTTTTACTCTTAGCTTTCTATTTTTTTTGGGTTTTTCCTTTTTTCACTTTTTTATTTTGCAGATTGAGCCTATCCCAAGTGGAAATCTGCCTCCTGGGTTTGATCCAAATACATGCCGCAGTGTGTGAGTTACAGATGATTTTTTCAGTTCCTTTTTTCTTTTCTTTTTCATTTGCATGTTCAAGCATGACAAAAGCCTTGATCCCGTTAACCAACTACGTGGTTTTTAATTTGCTATATCTATACAATCTGCTTTACTCATCCTCCATTACACATACAGTACTGAGGTTTATAGTTGTGGTATGCAAAGTGTCAAACGTAGGAATACTATTTGTTTTATGTGTATCGGAAACTGGGAAATTTTCTATAGCTAAAATTGTTTTTCTTTGTTTTCTTTTTTGAAACTTCTAGTTCTTTTATTTTTGAGAAATTGCAGGTATGTGGGGAACATTCATATACAAGTGACTGAACCACTTCTTCAAGAGGTTTTTGCAAGTACTGGTCCTGTTGAAGGCTGCAAACTCATAAGAAAAGAGAAGGTAGCCATATCTTTATTAAGTAGCTTGAAAAGTTTGACCATGCTTGCATATTATTCATATTAATGCCGCCACTGGGGTATACGTTGGATTATTACACTTATATCAATTTTGTTTTTTGTTTTTTTTACTTCTGTGCAGTCATCTTATGGATTCATTCACTACTTTGACCGTAGATCAGCTGCACTTGCTATATTATCTCTAAACGGGAGGCATTTGTAAGTTTTTTTTAATAGAGCTACATGCTTATCTGCTATCTTAGTCACCACCTTTTTTTTATCAATGTTACTTCAGGTTTGGACAACCTATTAAAGTTAACTGGGCATATGCAAGTGGACAGAGGGAGGACACATCAGGTAGGTTTTATGTGGTTCTATTCTTTTGTTTGGATAATTTGTGTAATTAGCATCAGGTGTTAGTATTTTTATAATTATTTACTCCCATGGCATTCGTACTTTTGGTTTGCAGGTCACTACAACATATTTGTTGGTGATCTTAGCCCTGAGGTCACTGATGCCATGTTGTTTGCATGCTTCTCTGTTTATGCTAGTTGTTCGTGAGTACATCTCTCTCTCTAACACACACAAACTTACACACACACAGAGTCTCAAACACACAATCATATACTTCTCTTCATGTCTATTGGTCTTTTGTAGGGATGCAAGGGTTATGTGGGATCAGAAAACTGGCCGTTCACGAGGTTTTGGGTTTGTTTCCTTCCGGAACCAACAGGTTTATAATTTACAACTGATCAGGAGGATTAAATTGTTACTATTTTCTTCATGCACAGTATTATCTTTTAATTAGAATCTGACCTTACTAATACCTCTTCAGGATGCTCAAAGTGCTATAAATGACTTAACTGGTAAGAGTTTTGTTAACAGTTTTTTGTATTCTTTTATTTTCCAAATTTCTAGAGTTTATTAAATCAGAGTATTTGAGTTTATTTATTTTCATTTGTAGATATATATAATTTACATAATCATTTATTCTTATCTTATCAGGGAAGTGGCTTGGGAGTAGGCAGATACGATGCAATTGGGCTACCAAAGGTGCTGGTACTAGTGATGAAAAACAGGCCTCAGATTCTAAAAGTGTGGTCGAGCTAACAACTGGATCTTCAGGTATGCGGTAGAAATAATAATCCTAAAATCTTTGGTTTTGAGTATCATGTTTTTATTTTAATATTTTCTGTTTTGCAGAGGAAAGTAAGGAGCCTGTTAATGGTGATGCTCCTGAGAATAACCCACAGTATACCACTGTTTATGTTGGCAACCTTGCTCCAGAAGTAAGAAATCATATTCCTTCAACTATGTAGCTATGATTATATGGTGATTATATTGCACCCGGCCATAACACATTGTATCATGAGTCATGACATGAAAAAACGCCCTAACAATTTGCGTTTATCTTTAGTATTTTATGATGATCGAAATCTTTGTCTGACCTTTTTAATGGTGATTATCTGATATTCAGCTCTAACAAAACGGGTTGTAGGAGATGGTGTTTGGATGTGCTTCTGCTATTTGAAGTTGTATACTTGTACTAGTTAGTTAATTAGTTGTTGAGTGTTTGGCTAATTCTGATTATTTAAAAATCTAATAGGTAAAGTGACCTAAATGGACTTTTTATATGTTGGTGAAAAAGAAAAATGACATGAAATTTGGTTAAAAGCCTTTAGAGTTAAATAAGGGGTATTATAGTAAAAAAAAATTGGATTGGATAATCAAATTTTCAGCTACTCCTTAACCTCCTACTCAAAAGTTATTATTTTACCCATAAATAATTAGATAAATAAAACTAATTTCAGTATACCCAAACACTAGGAACTGATTTATGTGATTGCACATGTTACAATTTATAAAGTTCAGTTTTTGATACTAAGTTGCTGATCGATATAAATTGAATTATTATATATTAATTTCAGGTTACTCAGCTTGAGCTCCATCGCCACTTTCATGTCCTTGGTGCTGGTATAATTGAGGAAGTCCGCGTTCAGCCTGATAAAGGTTTTGGTTTTGTGAGATACAACAATCATGCAGAGGCCGCTTTGGCTATTCAAATGGGAAACACCCAATCCATTCTTTACGGTAAACAAATTAAGGTATGAAATTTTTTTCCAAAAATAACTATTTTTTTTCTTTTCATTGTAAATCTCATTTGATAGTTTATTTATCTGTTAGTTTGCTATATTTTATTTTTGTAAACTAAACTTTTGATATTTTTTATTTGTTTCGTCTGCAATTTAGTGCTCTTGGGGCAGTAAGCCGACTCCGCCAGGAACAACCTCAAACCCACTTCCGCCACCTGTGCCTGCACCAATGCTATCAACTGCCGACTTGTTGGCATACGAGAGACAGCTAGCAATAAGCAAGATGGTTGGGGTCCACGGGCTCATGCACCCGCAAGGACACCATCCTCTTAAACCAGCAACTCTGGGCGGTATGAGTATGGGTGCTGCGGGAGCAAGCCAGGCCATATATGATGGCGGTTTCCAGAACGTTGCTGCTGCCCAACAACTCATGTATTATCAGTGAGTGATTACGTGGCGTTATTGCATGCATTGTTTGTGGCTTTTTTCCGGGTTTCTAGGAGGCTTTATGATGTTTCTCTTTGTTTTATCTTTGTTTTATTTTTCCTTTACCCCAATGTTGTCATATTTCTACATGCTTTGCCATGAGTATGAATACATATGATGTCTGTTTAATGTTAGTTATGGCGATGCCTGCTTTTGTACTTTTACCAAGTACCTTTGGTGGTTTGTTTGGACTGAGATTCGATTGCCACAAAACGCCCAGCTCTGTCCTTCAGTGGCTTGCCCAGAAACCATCTAGTAGGCGGTAATCGACTAATATCTACCTTTTACTTATAAATTTATCGATTGGATTATGCTTTTTAAGAAACTTTGTCGAGTTAGAATAAAGAAAATAGATCCCTTTTGAAAGCATCTCTAATACATCCTTTTTCAAATTGTCAAATTAAATTTTTACCTGTCCTCTAAGCACACTAATTTTCTTTTAAGCGCACTTATTTTCTTTACAAAAGTAATATATATCAAAGGGCATAGTTCTAACACATCGATGTATTCCATGAGATTTCGGATACCCCTAAAATATTGGGCCTTGAGTGGTCTTTCACCCGGCCCATCCTCAGGGCCGCCCCTGCTTAGATGGAGCTCGACCACCATTGTCAATTCTTAATTTGATGTATTACTGTAACATGAACGCTATTCTCTAAATATAGAAAAATTAAAAGTAACATTATCATAACATAATGACGTCATGTAAATGATGGTTGTAAGGATCCACATCTAAGTTTTCAATTTTATTGTCACGTTCTTTTCTTGATTGTCTTAAACAAACAAGTAATATAATACTATATCTTCTTAATTCGTTAATGATAACACATGATAATACCAAAATGAATAACAAAAGGGAAACATATCATCTTTTTATTAAAAAGATAAATCACCAAGATCTATTGTTAGAAAACCGTACCACTTAATTTAGATAGCGACTAGTAATCAATAAATAAGAAAAGTCATTTGGATTTTAATACTTTAAATTATATTTCATTAGCCGATAATAATTAATACTAACAATTTGACTAATAACAATCATAATTTTCATTTTTGTTATCAAATCCAGTGCCACTCAAATACAATCATCATAAGTTTACATTATATTTTCACTCGATTTTACTCAGAAGGATGATTATGACTTTATGAGCAAAATTAGGAAACACATACTTCTTGTAATTGAACTCAAGTGTAAATCGATAGTGATTACGCAAGTGAGATTATCATTGACAACATACGTGAAAGTTAAGATTGGCTTTAGTCAAATTATTAATATGAATTATTAACAGTAAGTTATAATTTAAATTATTAAACTTAATTTGGTCCTTTAATGACAAAAATCTATACTAATAAATAAAGGTTTTTGAATGTCACAGCATGATGATTGGTTTTTCCCGCCTAAATTATCGGGTCAGAAATCTATTATACGTGGGTCGTTTGACGTAGATTGCTACACTGGAAAATACCCGCATACTAAACCCATTTTTCACTTGAGATTAACGCAACCTCTCGATTTTGGTGGAAACCCTAAACGCTTCTTCGACTAGATTTTGGCCGCCGGGTATTTCAGACACAAAACGCTTCTTCGCCGGAATCAATACTGCGTTTCTCTTCCTACGGCGACGACGACAAACCTACACTTTGATCGGCGGCGATTTCAGGCCGTTTCTCCTCCTCCAGCTAACTGAACATGTCCGATTCTTAACTTACAAAGTATGTTCAGATTTTCTATTGTATAATATCGGGATTTCTAGGGTTTATCCTGTATGAATGATGTGTTTTTGAGTGATTCCTGATCAATTCGATTTAATCGATTGCATGGATGAATGATGTGTTTTGAGTGATTTCTAATCAATTCGATTTCACTGATTTTCTGTTGACATTTGAATTATTGTAACCATTTCAACCTCATATATGACAACACATAATTTATGTTTTTCCATGTTGGTGCAGTATGTCAACGGGTTGAATTCCATTAACCTTTTCTGATTGTATATTGATTCAGTAGATTGACTGTAGCTAGGCACATATATTCCATGATTTTGGTGATTGAATTCCAACTGGTTGATGATTATATATTTCAGTTCACGAATTGTTTGATGAAATGCTTGATAGAGGCACATTTAATTCATGAATTTGGTTATTAAATTGCAACTGTATGATGATTTGTTTGTTAATTGATTAATGGGTAGTTGGAATGATTCGTCTAACAATTTGTTTTTGCAGTTATAATTGTATTGAAAGAGGAGGCAATGGTGTTTCAAAAATCATCAAACATTGAGCCCGTTTTTAAAGAGTTTATACTACTCAAAAAGACTTGTGATGAAGATGAATATGCATAAGTGGATGTGATCAAGGAAGAAAAGGGTGCTGGAGATCAGAAGAATTGGTTGAGACTTGATTTATGTAGATTATGTTATAAAATGCACAACTCGTGTGCTGATTTTTGTGATTATTTCAAGCAACAAGTGGTTAATTCTTCAAGCTTTCAGTTTAAGTTTCTTATCTAACTTGTAATTTAATGACTTAAATAATCTTAGGTGTACATAATGGTGAGAAAAGGCTACTGGCATTTACTGAAAGAGGGACAAACATACCTTCTGTAGGTCACCACACCTCTTTACCCTTTTTTACACTAATTATATGAAAAAAAAAAGAACCTTAAAATTTGTGTTCTATGCATTCAATAGTTTTCATACAAGAGAGGGGACTGGCTCGTGTGTGGGTCAGAGACCACTGAGCTACCGTCCGAGGCTTTGCATGACTGCAGAACGGAATCACTTGGTGTTAGCCGACCCATCCATTTTGCTCATTCTAACTGATACCATTGGACTAAAGGCTACTAATTGGCTTTCTTCAAATTTACCTTTTTCTATTCTTTTTTAGGTGATTGACTTGCAAGTATTTGCATCGCCTCGTATCACCTCATAGCCATTGGTACCGGGCTTCCCATGCTTCTGTCAAGTTATTGTGTCTCTCATGGAGAAGGTAATAATCTTTATTAAAAGTATCATATATAATTAAATTTGTTGAAAACTTTGTAGCCTCTTATCTTCATAATGTTTGCACTTAATTATCTAACACCCTTTATTTTGTTAAATATAACTATCATTTGTTGCAACACAAAAAGGATGTAATTCTATTCAATTGTGAATACTATGTTATTTTTTGGGTTATATTATATCTCTTCAGGTTCTATCCAATAATGAAGATGGGTCATATACTTGCATTTATTGAAACAATGGTAATAGTCTTCAGTTTTCTCTTAACTAATATCATCTTTAAGATATGTGCACTAATCCTCATTTTGTTTATGTTGTAGCTGGGATACGGTGTATTTGTTGAAGATTTTCAAATTACAAAGAATTCAAAATCTTCCGATGAGAAAGTAGTAAGATTTTCATTTTTTATTATCGTATTTGTAATTGTAATGTAATTTATAACTCCAAATATACATTTTTATATATATATTTTATGTATATCATTTTAAAAGAAGTATATATACATTTTATAATTTTATCGTTTGTTATTATTCAATACCGTGTAGGTACTAACCTAGTATATAATATATATAAAGAAAAAGCCAACGGAAAGTTGGACAAAGCATCATCCAAACATCATGCAACCGAAATCATGACAAAAGAACAACAGCATCTATACCAATGAATTGAACGAAATATGTCCATGGCTTAATATTGTCAACTTAATTTGGTACATAATTTAAAAAATTTTAAATAACTAAAAATAAGACTACATAAAGACATATTTGTCGGCGATTTGATCCTTCAATGCCTTGGCCGCTCGTCTATGTTTTTCATCCTTAGTATCGATTTTAGTCATTAAGATTTTAAAATCCTCCCGCCTCCCTGCATCCTAATCCCGCTTCTTCATATCTCGACCATTTTTTCTCTCATCCTTAATTTTCGTTCTTCAATGTCCATATACGAAGTGTTAAAAGCATCTAATTTAAGAGACAAACTGTCTATTTTTCGCCAGTTAAATTTGATGACGAACTTGCCGCTCGTTTTGTTTGTCTCTCTCGGGCGGGCGTGTCGGTTCGAGTGGCTCGGGGGTGTCATCTAAATCCTCCATATTGATATCAAGTTTAGAATGTGCATCGGAGACAATCGAAACATAATCATTGTTCTACGAAGTCTTTGTGCGTTTGGAACCGCCACAATATTGAAACACTTCGGGCACCATTGCCCATTTCGATCTATCCTTAACGGCGCATCAAAACGTGAGATGGGTGAAAGTTGAGCCTTCGTTGGCTCGGTATTTCTCATGTGCCCTCGTCAAAATGTCGGTATCGTTCCACCCTCTTTTGCGGTTGTTGTAGATACCGTCAAACTTCGCCGTTCTTTTATTGACTTCATGACACTTGGAGTTGAGTTGATGATGACTTCGATATTCATCACGTTGAAGAACCACATGAAAGCGTGCGGTAACTTGCTTACAAAATTGATATCTTTTTTGCGTGTTACGTTTGATAAAAAAAATAATATTTAATATATTAAAAACATTAATACAAAAATTAAATATATAAATATTTATTAGGTCCTTCACCCAGACTCTTTCCAACGCTTCTTCCTCTTTAGAGCAAGAGCTATACCCAAGTGACGAGAGTCTCAAGTGATGGAAAAGTGCACGCCACGTGGCGCCACGTCACATCCTTCAATTATCACATCATCCATCACTTGGCAAAGGAAATACCAAGTGATTGAGGTGGTGTGATCGTTAAATGTTTTTTTAATATGCATTTAAATAATAAAACATACTAAAATTAAACCTAAATAATATTTCATTAATAACAATAAAAATACATTAATATTAAAGTTAAAAAAAAGATAGATAACATAATGATTTGAACTTTCGTAAAGATACTCAATCAAGTCCGCCTTTAGTACGTTATGAATTTCTTGATTGCGTATTTCTTGTCGGTTTACTCGCTTTTGATTTTCATCAATTTCTTTGTGCGTAAGCTCCTCATCATTTGAGTTATATTGACAAATTGTCACTCCTTGTACCTCTAAAATCATATATGCAAAATCACGCAAGCATACATAATGTTCCTAATTTTATTTTGAGACCAAGATCGAGCCGGCCGTTCGATAATATGTCACTTATTCTTCAAGAGACTAAATGATCGTTCGATATCTTTTCTTGCCGCCTCATGAGCCTTTTTATAATTATTACGTTTAATACCTTCTGGACACGTAAAAGACTTGACAATTGTAGCATATTCGGGATATATTCCATCGTCTAGATAATACCCACGCTTGTAATGCGTTCCTCTAAGTTCAAACGACGAGTCAGATGCGGTTCCATTGATCATATCGTCGAATATAGGCTATTGATTAAGAACATTAATGTCATTGTTCGCACCGGTGACGCTAAAGAATGCATGCCAAAACTATAGGTCATTTGAAGTCACAACTTCAAGCATAATACTAGGACGGGGATGATTCCTGCGTGCAAACTGACCTCGCCACGCATTGGGATAATTTTTCCAATCCCAATGCGTGCAATCGATGCTACCGAGCATCCCGACAAATCCGTGTTTAGCTTCATGTGCATCATATAATTGTTGAATGTCTCTAGCCGACAGTTTACGTAAATATCTCTTACCATAGAATAGAATTATAGCTTTAGAAAACTTGTAAATACATGACCTGATCGTTCGTTCGGACATCTTTAGGTAATCGTCAAACGAATCACTAGCGGTGCCATACACCATTTGACGAATCGCGACCGTACACTTTTGAATGGAGGTAAAACCAACCCGGCCTCTCGCGTCAACCCGTTGACGGAACCAAGGCACGTCTCTCTCGAGATCATTATTAATTCTTAAAAATAAATTCCGGCTCATTTGAAACCCGGTATTAAATTGCTCCTCCCCGTAAAGACACCATTCGTCAAAGTAATCTTTGAGTAAGAGTGCGTTAACAGCCGCCCGATCACGGTTGAGACGTACAATTCGTTTTAATGGTCTTGATGACGATTCCGCTTCTTGCCACCACATAACTGCCGCCTATGCGAAAGCGCCGAACGCCATTTGCCGGGCTTCGTCGCTTGAAGAAGACATTTTAAAATGGAGATAGTATTTGAGTAGTATAAAGATTTGTGTGATTAAAACGTAGGTTTTTTGTTTTTATATAGAGGAGATGAGATAATATAAATTAAATTAAAAAAACTTTTTTTAATTGTTTGAAATATAGCCGTTGAACGGCTATCTTGTTTGCAATGTTCCCGTGAAAAAAACCACGCCATCATATCACACCACTTTTCACGCGACAAGGGGGCGATGTTCTCTCAAAATCACGCCGTGATAAAGGTGTCCACATCGGACCACGCCGTGTAAAAGAAGGGTATACCGGATGTCATAACGTATGGGCCAAGCCAAGTCAATTGGTCCCACACCGACCGTCCAATATAATCTGCCTCTGGGCCCTAACAAAATCCCAAACTCCCAATTCTCCATATACGGCGAACGCTATATATAGCCCGTGTAATTGAAAATTGGGGTTCCTCGAATATCCCCCCTCTCTCAACTTTGATGACAATGGGGGTTTCCTTCAAGGTTTCGAAGAACGGTGTTCGATTTCGCCCCAAACCTTAACCTGCACTTGTACAAGATGCTCCTCCTGAAATTCACAACAATCAATTCGTTAGTTCTACTCCAAAACCATCGGTATGCATCTCCTTCGATTTCAAAATGTTTTTGAGGCCACTTGAATTAGGGTTTTGGAAAGATAGGATTTTTGTTCATGGTTTAGTTAAGCATCTGCACACTTTTACTTATTGGTATAATTTTTATTTAATACAAGTTCCTTAATATATGCTGATACTGTAGGTTGATGTTGCTGAAAATAGCAAGGATGATTCTGAGATTTCAGGTATCTTGCTAAAGAACATTAACTTTCACACATCTGTTTGGATTCTTGGATTGCTAATTTTTTTTATTTCAAATTTTGTTTTTGTCAGATGCTGACATTTCTTTCTTCATAAACCTCGTTTCTGATGGATATTCAATTGGTAACCCCTCTGAGGTTTGTTATAACATCATGTCAGATTTCTGATTCGATTTAAAGTAACAAGCTTTGATTTCAACTAACTCATTTGTACATGTTTTTAGAATCGGGTTGCTGTACAAGATGATCCAAAGTTCTTGCACCCGTATGATCGAACGTCAGAAAGCCTGTTCTTGGTAATTGTTAATCTTCATAATTGTATCTAGAGGTGGCAATTTCGACCCGTTTACTTGTGAAGCGGTTAATTTGGGTTGGGTTTTATCTCGAACAGGTCAAACGAGTCGAATAAAAAAAGTTTAGCCCAAAAGGGCATGGGTTAAAGGGGTTAAAATCAGCCCAAAGTATATTTTTCATACAACCTCCTAAATCATTTTCTTGTACATATTAGATTATTTTTGTAACTGTAATTATAACTAACACATTAATTATTTACAAAAATGGGCACAGAAATGCTTGTGAGTCAACCTGATTATTTGGCTTATGAATCGGTTAATTTGGGTTGGGTTAATCGGTTATTAAATTAGAAATCAATGATTATTAAAGAAGTGTTCCTTTACCCACTTGTCTTGCTCTTGGTAATTGAAGGCTATTGAGTGTGGCCTGTTACCTGCTGATTTCTTGGATGATATACCATGCAAATATATTAATGGAGCAGTTGCTTGTGAGGTAAGTAATCACCTTAACTAGAACTAAAAATAAGACATATATCCCTTATGATGTGGCAATATTGCAGGTCAGAGATTATAGAAATTGTGCTTTTGAACAAGGTGTTAATGGTTCTTCTGCAGATTCATCAGGCCCTATTACTACTAAAATACGTCTTAAAATGTCATTAGAGAATGTGGTTAAGGACATCCCTCTGATTTCTAATAGTTCTTGGACTTATGGTGATCTAATGGTGAGCTTTATTTAATATGATAATAATGAAGTGGAAATATGCTACAATATATCATTTGGTTAATTTGGTGCATATAGGAAGCAGAAGCCTGCGTATTGATAGCCTTGCATCCGAAGCTAGATATCGACCTGACTCCCAACTTAGACAGACTTTGTAGACCACCCGCGTGTACGAATGTAAGTTCTATAAACTTCTTAATAATCTTGCTGATATGGATAATTTTCTTTTCTTTTTTTCAATTGATTTTATTGCAGTTAAACTTGAATATACGGGAACTTAGAAAGAAGAGGTTGAGGCAGATGGCCGAACCGGACAATTCAGTCAACGGGAAGAAGGTTTGCATAGACCGGGTCTCGGAAAGCCTGGGTTCAGGCCTAATGGTGCAGCCATCTGATCTTGCGATGACTACCCAAAACGTTGTTCCAGCATCTCTTTCACTATCTTATCAATCAAAATATCAAATTGGGGCTGGAAACACCAGAGTTATGAAGGATCATGGATCAGGGCTTGTGCAAGACATGATGAATTCATATCCTGATGGTATGAATTCGAATTTGGGTAAGAGGGAAAACCAAGATGGTCAATTGTCCCCTATGACTGGTTTGACTAAAAGAGCAAGGTCAAATTCAATGGGTCTTGATGGAAGTCAACAACAACAAATGGATGGATTGAATTCACTCATGCAGCAGCAGCAACATCAGCAATCAATTGGGAGAGGGATGCAGGTACCCTATAATGCTGGGATTCAAAAGTATCCGTTTGAAAGGAGCTTCAGTGAGGAACCGTTTACAATGGGCCAAACCGGAGTGAGATACAATCTAAAACAAGAGCCTGTTGACTCTGAGCTCAATCGGAACATGCATATGGTGGATTCAGATGTTGACCAGCGACTACAGCAACAGCAGCGGTTGACTCAGCAGTTTGCAAGATCCAATTTTCCCCCAACTCCATGGAACACTCTGGATAATTCTAGAAAAGAGGAGCAATTTCAAAGAAGAAAATCAACACAAAGTCCACGTGTATCTTCTGGGGCGTTACCTCAATCTCCTTTGTCATCAAAATCAGGGGAATTTTCCAGTGGGTCTCATGGCGGGCAGTACGGCGCTCCTGCACCAGTGGGATCATCCCAAAGGGACAAGTCAGCTGTCACTTCAGTTCAAACAGTTGGTGGGGCCGGATCGTTGACTTCTAATGCTCAAATGGCAGCCAGGAGAACAAATTCTCTCCCCAAAAACCCTGTTATGAGTGGAGTAGGATCACCTGCTAGTGTAGGTAACATTAGTGGACCCTTTAATGCCACCAGTCCTCTTGTTTGAAAAGAGGTTGATAAAAGCATGCGTGATAAATTCGCGAAAATTGAAATGTTGATCGCCAGGTATAAAATAAAAGAACTTCAATTGCAGCATTTAGAAATTGGAATGATTTATTTATTTTTATTGCAGGTATCAGTTGAACTTGAAAAAGAATAAGGTCGATGAATACAGTACGAATCTAGCATTTTCTACTAAAGAGTTGAGTCATCATCTCTTTAATGATCTCAATATTGAAAACCCTAAAGATGAAGCCTGCAAAATGCCTCTGTCTAAATCACTTGTGGGAGGGAGCATGAATGTTTGCAAGACCCGAGTTTTGAATTTTGTGCAGACAGAACGTGTACTGCAAGGTTTGTCTGTTGAATTACAATAACAATAATTTCAAAAAACTTTAGTTTATGGGAATATTGACGTTTCCTGATCATTTCCCGTTGACTTTTCTTTCAGGAAACGGGTTCTCACTTGTGCCAAAATCACGAACTAGAATGATATTGTCAGAGAAACGAAACGATGGCACTGTTGCAATGCATTATGGAGAATTAGATGAATGTGATTACTTAGCTTCAGAAGAATGCCTTCCTACACTTCTGAATACCGTTGAGTTTATTTATTTATATGCACTTGAATTTAACAAATACTGTATTTCTGACTTGTGATTTGACTTATTGTTACAGCATGTTGCAGACTTGCTTGCAGCTCAGTTCTGCACACTGGTATGATCTTAAAAAAATTAATTTACTAATTTCAAAATATTATATTTTTACATTTTAATGTGAATGAAAGATACTTTACCTGCTATGCAGTTATCACGTGAAGGCTATCTTGTTGAAGGTGATCATCTCCAACCAAAGCCAACCAACACCGTTCGATCTTCTGGTGATCAACAAAATTATAACGCATCTGGAGTTTTACCCCAAATCTTGAAATGCCAGAAACAGTTTCAGGCCAGCCATCTAATGAAATTGCAAAACCGTCTGATAGTGGAACAAACAGTAATAATGGATCGGTGATTTCATCAGGTGCAAGAATGCATCCATCTGTAAATTTACAACCGTTGCAAATCTCTCAGGGTGGTGGGTTATTGCCGCCAGCACGGCCGCTGCAACCAGAGTCGCAACCGTCATTCCAACAAAGTCAACATAACTTGATGCAACAACAGCTGCCAAGATCATCAGCTATGATGCTTGCATTAAATCCATTGTCAAATTTAAATGCAATGGGACAGAATTCTAACATGCAACAATTAGGTCATATGTTAAATAAACCTTCCCCATTTCAACTTCAAATGTTACAGCAGCAACAACAACAGCCTCAAATGCAGAGGAAAATGATGATGGGTCTTGGGAATGTCGGAGTGGGGAGTAGTGCTGGGAATAATATGGTTGGGCTTCAAGGAACGGGGAATGTGATGGGGGGCGCTCGTGGAATTTCACCACCAATGACGGGGGTGCTTACAGGAATGGGAAATAATATGGGTCAGAACCCTATTAATATGAACCAGGCTTCAAATATTGGTAATGTAATAAATCAGCAGAATATTGGTAATGTAATAAGTCAGCAGCTTAGGTCTAGGATAATAACGCCAGCTCAGGCTCATATTTTAACACAAAGCTTAGAATGGCACAGGCACAGGCACAGGGCAGACCTATACTGGGTGGGATCGGAGGGCAATCTGGTAATATCACTGGGTTGCCAGGTGCTAGCCGTCAGGTGCATCCAGGGTCAAGTAACTATTCAATGCTGGGTCCCGGTATGAACCGGGCAAAACAACATGAACCCAATGCAACGAACTGCTATGGCCCCACCAAAACTGATATCTGGCATGAACGTCTACATGAATCATCAGCAGCAGCAAATGCCACAACAACAGCAGCAGCAGCAAGAATCAACACCCCCCTTACAGGCGGTTCTTTCACCACCTCAGCAGGTTGGTTCACCATCAATGGGACTACCACAGCAACAGGCTAGCCCTCAACAAATGAGCCAGCGCACCCCAATGAGTCCACAGCTAAGTTCTGGTTCAATCCACCCACCAATGAGTGCAGGTAATCAAGATGCTAATTATCCTGCAAGCCCACAGTTGAGCTCACAGACCATGGGTTCTGTCAGCAGTATGGTTAATTCACCAATGGATATACAGGGTGTTAATAAGAGTAGCTAGCCCGAATCGTAATTTTTCTCAGATTCGCTTTTTAATGTTTTTAGTATTTGTATTTTCTCAAGTTTGTGTGATGGAGAATAGTGTTTTTTGGGAGGGTAAATGTATATATGCTTCAACCTGGGACAATTTAAGGTCTAATGTTTACATGTCAATAATCTATGATATTATTTAGTGCAAATCATGCGTTCAATTTATCCGTTACCACCCGAATGATTTTGATGTGTGTGTGTATAGTTCCTAGATGAAATTAACAAACTGTAGCAATCTGGCAATTATGTTTTTAGCAACCGGAAATAACATATTTTTATCCTGTATACAGTATATTATCATCAAATGATTCTTGATAAGATTATTTGAAACTACAGTCTACAATGGTGATTATCAACCTGCATTCTGACATGATTTCTGGTAATATCATTGAGAGTGGGGCAGCCAGCAAGAGCCATTGTGAGCTCAAGTTCATCCTTCAACATTTCAATCACTCTTTTAACGCCATACTCGCCCTTTGCCGCCAATCCATACACAATTGGTCGCCCAATCTGCAATATTAGATAATATCATGAGTATGATTATAAGAAATCTCTGTAATTTTGAGATTTTTATCTCATTTTTAGGTGAAATTACCATAACAGCTTGTGCACCAAGAGCTAAAGCCTTGAATACATCTGTTCCTCGCCTTATTCCTCCATCGAAAAGAACTGGTATTCTTCCTTGAACTGCAAGTACCACCTGCAAACCCAATAAAGTTCTTAATAAATGGTAATATGTGAATTTGGATTTGTTAGTGATGATTAAATATGGATAATTACATCTTCTAGAGCGTTAATGGTGGCTGGAGTATAATCTAGTTGGCGAGCTCCATGGTTAGACACTATAACTCCTTCAACTCCTACTTCCACAGCTTTAATGGCTGCCAAGAAACACAGTCTAAGACGATGGTTTCATAACCAGATCGGTCATCGAACCTGCTGCCTTATCGGTCCACTGGTCGGACCAGTTTCAAAAACTGGATGACGTCATAATTAATTTAAAAATCGAAATTATATATATATAATTATCTAAAACAAAATACAGAACTACTTTATCTTTTGGTGTGGACTTAAGCCTTAAATAAATAAATATGGAGCCTGAAGTAGTAAAGGAATTAGTAGATATATTTCGAAGGGAAACATTGAAAAAATTATTGAAATCCGGTCCAACCACCCCGTCTGGTTCACCGGTTACACAGGTCAAACCAGTAAGCGGCCGGTTCAAATAGGGACGGTTCATTTACCCTCAATCGGACCGGTTATATAGCCAGTTCCTAGTCCGATCGGCCTGTCCATTCCGGTACAGAAAACACTGGTCTAAGATTAGAGGTGGCAAGATGGATGGGTCGAGCGTGCTGACCAACGGGTTGAAAGGGGTCTTACCATCCTTGCGAGTGAGTACACCCTTTATCAAAATTGGCAATTTTGTAATGGACTTTAACCAAGCAATGTCCTGCAAAACAAATCAGCTGTAACTACTTCTAGCAAACCATAAAAGGCAATTATTATTTTTGTTTTGGTGATCATGAGAACCCATTCCATGAGAACCCATTGCCAGAAAACTCACAGGACCCCACCAATATCTAACTAATGGGATCAGGTAACTACAACTTGTGTTGAACATGTGGCCTTCAAGGGGGCTTAAAGGTAGAAAATCAGTGGAAGTTGGATTTGAACCTGAGGCCTCTGTTAGAGTGACTCAAGCGCGCACCACACTGCGACCCCCTTGAAGGCTTATTATTTGAAGACCTCAAAAGATTGCAGAAAGCTTCCAAGGAGATGTCAAAAGTAATTGTTTATACCTTCCAAGAAAAAGAAGAATCCAAGTTCCTAGATGCAAAAGCTTCAAGATTTGAACCCTCACTCTGCAAACCACATATAATTGATCATTAAACTAAACGCATAATAAAGAACCCTAAAAAAACCAATAAAAAGATAGTGATTTCACTTGCATCATCAACTTCAGTTGACACAAGACCTTCAAAATTCTTCAGCTGGGGTGAAATCATTCTACATAAAATGTTTCAGAGTCAAGTAATAAAGAAGACCAATTATTTATCTAGAAAAAGAATAAAAAAATAACAAAAAAAAAACTATTTTACGCGATGTTTTTACTTGTTTTTTATATCAGCCTCCCTTCGACCAAGTTTAGGAGTATCAACAGTAAGAAGAATAGCTTTGAATCCATTTAATTCAGCTCTTTTCACCATCAAAGCGGATATTTCACGTCTCTTGTACATCTAAAAATAAATGCAAAATAATATAATGTTTCACACTGAAATTATAAACTTGATTTGGGATGCAACAATGGAGTCATGAAGATTGCATACATATAACTGGAAGAATCGAACAGCATTGCAACTGGAAGCTACTTCCTCAATTGTGCATGTAGACGAGAAAGATAATCCCTTCAATAGAAAAGACAAAAGAAAAATAAAACAGATAGTAATTTAGTAAGCTGCAGCAGTAGCAATAAGAAAATAAAGTTACCATTATGACATTACATGCAGCCGCTGCTTTGGCTGTCAAGATCTCTCCTGCAAAATACAATCAGTAATCACAAACACACAAAATAATAGTTGCTAGACATGAAAACTTTAGGGGTGTTAAATTGGTCTTGTTCACGGGTAGGCGGGTCAAACCCGAAAATCGTGTTAGACACATGAACACAAACACAGTTTTCACGGGAAATATATATTTATTTTCTTTTTGCATATTTTCCTCCAAATTTACAACAAAAAAATACAAAATAATTATGTTTAAACTATAGACCCTGATCCTCATTTCTTTTCTATGTTTTTAAACTTATGCATAAAATACCACTTAAAAATATTTCGTTTTAACTTATAATAATTAACAGGTAAACCCATGAGGTCGACCCCAACACGAACCTTATAGCTAAACATGTAAATTTTGTGTTAGGTTCATGTTGTGTAAAAAATTCACACCCGTAGATGAAGTTAATTTAATTGTAGACAAAAAAAGTATATTGGATATTATATGGCATACATGATTTGATATTAAAAAGAAATATACATTTTTAAACATTAATATGAAATTATGAATTACCTACCTTCAGGATGTGCCAACTTATGCATAGAAGTTGGAGCAATCATAATTGGTGCTGAAGTTTTGTAACCCAATATGGTTGTTGACATATCTATTTTGCTCACATCCACAAGAATTCTTGGCCGAAGACTGTTGATAAAATTTTGTGAAAACTAGAATGTATACGCAGGGGCGGACTTAAGTGAAGCGGGGGGTGCACAGGAACCCCCCGAGTTTCGAAATTTTAGTGTAACGGTAGGTAAAAAAACTGGGGTGAACCCCCTTCGAAATTTTCCTGGATCCGCCACTGTGTATACGATAACAAAATTATAATGAAACATAAAGTTAAATATATTACGTAATTCGTTGAAATGCTTCAGTATTTTCTCTGAGTGTGTGTTGATCCTCAGATCCACCAGCAAAGAAGTCATAATACATTTTTGGAAGGGCTTGTTTTGCCAATTCTTGATATTCCTTCACATTGACTGGTTCATCACCCATTCTCACTTCTGTTTATGGTATCAAGAATCAGGATTAGTTAAGCTTTTTTTTATCATAATTGACAGATTTCTGGTTCAGTTTGACCCAATACGCGTATATGAAAATTTTTACAATGGAAAAAGAAATCACATTCTTTCAATAAAGCAAAAATCATGAAAGTAGCCATTTTTCGGGTGTGATATACCCCTAAAGGAAAAAAAAATCACCACCATAGCCATGACAAGCGCGACACAATATCATCAATTTATTCACATTAATACGTTCGTGAATGCATATTCTACACAACCAGAAGCAGTGGCGGATCTAGAACATAATTTCAGGGGCGGCACAATTTTTTTTTACCGTACATTAAAAAAGCGGCGGCCGGTGACGAGTGGCGACATGAGCTGGGTGGGTGGTTGGGAGTGAATAGAAAGTCCCTATTTTTTTTTATTTTGTTAATTGTTAGATGAGTTTATTTTGGGGTTTGGCTTTAAGTTTAAATTAATTTGGGCTTTTGGGTTTTAAATCTTTTAATTAACTTGGGCTTTTTAATTTTATAAACTTGGACTTTAGAGTTTTAATCAACAGTTAGTTTTTTGCCTTTTAAAAAAATATTGAGAGGTAACGTAATACATAAAACGTAAAAAAAAAAAATTCCACTTCGCCGGAGAAGTTGAGGGGTAGCGGGTGCTACCCCTCCCTCCTTAATAGATCCGCCCCTGTCCAGAAGTCGCGTATCATAATAACTCGTATCTTTGGTATTAACTAACTGAAAAATATTAATTGTGTACGTTGATCGCGTATGGTATAGGTAATGACAAAAAAATTCATTTGCTATAAATGTTTGAATATGTTGACAATATTCTTCACTTTTAAAGAAGGCCAAATTGCAACAAATAGCAAAATGCTTCTAATTTAGTTTTTGGAGTATAAAACCACACAGCTTCCAAAAAACCATCATAAAAGTAACAAATTTCAAAAGCCTGATAGATATATAATCCAAGATGGGTTATAAAAAGCATTCAGCTAGGTCCCCATTTTACTGAAGTTTGTAAAATTGCCCAAATCAATAAATTTTCAGAAATCAAGGATTTTGAAAGTTTGATCTACCGATCTGGAAATAAAGCTGTTAGTTGCAATTTAGTAATTTACCCCTTAAAGAAAGCCTGGATATGCACCACAATGATGTTGCATGTCTAAAACCCTAAAATTGAGACAGGCTAACAGCAGAAACATGATGGATTCTAACACAATCAAGCGTTCACTGAACCATGATTAACATACATGGAAATCGTACCTTTAAGTGGTATTAATCTGCAGAATAGGGAATGTGAGGATCAGGTTGTCTGCAAAAGTTGGGGGAGTTTTATTTTCTGCAAATTATTAGTGGACCCACATACAAGATGTGTGATTTTTTGCTTTATGGTCATCGTTATCAATTTTGCTTCACAAGATTACAAAATGCTTTCTGGTACATATCATGTCTATCGTCAAGACTTTACATGTGACTTCTTTCTATAGTCATGACTTTTATGCGTGTTAGATTAGATTAATAGACTGGTACAGATACCGAGTGAAGTGTTTCTTTTAAAAAATAGTCGCTTTATTAGGGGAGGTATGCGAGAAAACATGTAGTACAACTCAAGCCTTATGTTGCAAATGTTGTATAATGTTATTTATATCGATCACTAAGTTATTGAAGTCATAACAAAGTACAAAGATGCTTAATGTAACATAAAATGACGATATTTGACCATCAACATGTTTAACGTAATGTGGTTGGAAGGATTAAACTGATGAGTCATGAGGTGTGATAAGTGTTTTTATTGACGATGAGAAAACATCATATTCCCCAACAATGAATACATAGTCAACATAGTAATTACATATAAAAATACCAATCCGATTAATCGCTAGTCGGTACCCTACCACCCGACTAGCGCCTAGCGATTAAACCATGTTAAAACCAATGATGGCTTACTAGCAAGCAACATACTCTAGTTGTACAATGATATACCATGAGTAACAACAAATCCCTGTATAAATCCATTAATCCAACATAAGATAAAGTAAATACTTTCTAAAGACAAAGGTTTCTTTTAGTTAACCATCTCCATATAGCTTGCAACTATATATGCTGAAATACAACCATAATTTATAACTTTTCTAGTTGAAGGCTCAAATAACTTATAACATCTTATCTTAAGCTCCACCCAAAACAACTGAATACAGACCGTTGATCACCATATCTTATTTCTGGCCCAGAAGAGTAAAATGACTACTCCAAGAACAATTGCAACTGGAGCCCACTTCCTGATTAATGCCTACAGTTGAAAATTTGATAAACTATTTGTTATCTCCTTTTAAATAAAGAGTTAGGAACAAACAACTTCAATATGATTATTTCACTCAAAGATAATCAGAAGCTCGGATAAGCAATCCCAAACACTCTTAAAACAGCTTATTGATGAATCAAGATGTAATAAGCAGGTTTAATATGCGATGCCAAACACCCCCAAAATGCATCTACCAAATAAATTGAAATTCAATTCAATTATGTCTTGTAATGTAGCAGTCTTGGTTTTTAAAAGCATGAGGCAATAGGGTCCGCGGAGTCGTGGTGCATGCGGGGCACAAGATATTTATATAATATTTTTTATATTTCTCATAGGTTTCTATCATCACATATCCAAAATCTAGATATAAAAAAACCTCTATATACAGGTTAAAAAGCTATATGTGCAACCTCCTGATGCCCATGTACAAGAGGTGTGCCCCAAGCCCTTTTTACCCACGCCTCATGTACGCCAGTCGCCTCACACTGTCAGAAGTGCAAGACTCATCGCCTGAGGCACGCTTATTTAAACCAAGGTAGCAGTCACCTTCCTATGAATTGCAAAATATTTTTAAAAGAATAGAGTGCCCCCAAACTATAAAGCATAAAGTTGTTGGGCCAGGCTTAATCATTGGTCTCTTATAAGAAAATTAGTTTACCACTGTCAATAAATTTACTTTTATTAACAAACAATGCAGCAAAAATCACCAACAAATTAATCATTTCTACATGATATTCATTCTTAAAATAAAGTCATACTAACCTGTCGATTTAGATCTCTTGCTTTGTCAGCATAGATGCGAGATTCCGAGGTTAATCGGTTTGACATTTGACTGACCTCTGTAAGAAATAAAAAATATATAATTCAAAATCTCAACCAATAATAATGATTCGTAAAAGATGACTCTTAGAGGGGAAGAAATTGTAACTAATATCAAATGGAATATGAACATATAAAGATTGATGCGTTTTGAAAATTTAATGACTAGGGCTTGATAAAAATCCAATACTAGTTCTTGACTGTATGCTTAAATTCTTATCAGCAAGACAAGCAATATAACAACGTCCTCTGAATACTAAATAAAATTTCAATAAAAAAATATAAACTGACCACATCAATAATCCTTAAACTTTCATCATGCAACTTGCAAGATGTTCTGTGGTACTGCATCAGCAGCTACAATTCCTTACGAACGTTTAGGCCACATGCTAATATTGCAGACTTCTATATTTTACTATACTTGTAAGATACCAGCTATATATATATTAGTAATGTATATTCATTTGTTTATGGTCTCTGGGATGGGAAAAATATCCCTTGACAATAATGATCATCACAAGAATCAGTCAAAAGCATACTAAGTCAGTGTCAAATTGTCAATCATGAATTCATAATTGTAGGTCAGAGGAAATTTGAAAGCACTTTCTAGAAAATTAGAAACAAACAATGTGTACTGATAATTTTAATGGAAAAATAAGAAACATATATGTTTGCAATGCCAATAGCTTCAAGCTTATTTGGATTCTGGGAACCAAAATTAAAAAACCAAGCTAAGGTGCTCGAGAAATCATAGAACAGTAACTACTTAAGAGAAAAAAAAAACTCACGGTCCAACTTTTCACCAACACCGAGAACTTCCTGCACATTACGGGTCATTATTTGGTGCACTTCATAAAGTTCATCATTCAACTTAGCAATATTCCTTTGAGTTCTAGTGTCCTGGTATAATTTCTTAGTCCTCTGTATAAATGTATCTATTCATAAAGAATGTTAATCAACAAGAATGTTTAATTACTCGTAAACAAAAATCAGATGAGATATAACATTTACCAAATTTTATAAAAGCATAAGGTCTTGCAGCAGTTTCAATTTGATTCCCATAACCACGCTCGAATTCATTCTTAAGATCTTCAAGATATTGAAAAGCAAGCTTTTTTGGATAAGCACGGTCACACATTGTCAAATAACATACCCGCCCTTCAATAATATAACTGGAAATTTTCCACGAGGAATGTTAAAATTACCACCACCAACAAGAATCACACAATATACACAAAGGTAAAAGAAACAGACAGTACTGGAATATGTAAGGGCCCGTTTCAACAGACATCCGCGAAGCTTCGTTTTGTCCTCTTGAAAGGTTCTTAAACAAGGCCTTAACTTGCTGTTTATAAAACTCTGCATCCTGCATATCGCGCCCATCATCTAATCCTTCAGCTAGTGGAAGGCCATCAGTAACACGAGCAATCATCGTCAGCTTCACCATATTTACTTTCAGAAGCTATAAACTATATGAAATTCAACAAAACCTGTTATCTAAGAGTATAAACTACATGAATTTGTTTTAAAAGCTACAGAGTGATTCAGTAAGGTTTCCTGTTCAGATATTTATACACAGATTACAGACTACCAGCTACATATTCACCATATTTTGGTTGTAAAATTAGAGCTGTTACAAACTTCAAAATCAATACATAATTGATGAATCACGATTCATGAAACTAGTAGTAAAACAGATGAAACGCTTTGCTTTCCAAACGACATTGGAGATTTGAAGAATTATTACGAACGATTGAACGAAGAACAACAAATTAACTGTGATGATGAAGCTAGACCAAAATCAATCACATATATACCTATCTTACGAATCGTAACTACAATTTCATCTAAATCTAACAGAAACAAGCAATTATACGTACAAGAAACGGAAGAAAATTACCTGAAATTTTATTTTAGGTATTTATCACGCGAATGAATGATCAAATCTTTCCTGCTTTAAGTTCCTTGATCTACATTGATCGATGAGCGAGATTTACGCGAATGCACAAAATGCAGATAGCAGGATCGAATCGAATCAAATTATAGGGTTTTGGAAGGACGATGGATTGAAAAAATTGGGAATGATTTCTTGTCCTTCAAGAAGAAACGCAAGAGGCCAAACTTTAAAAATTGTATATATTTAAACACTTAGCCCTCAACTATAACTTTATTGGCTATTGGTCCCTTTGGTTCTTTAAATTTACAATTCACCCCTACTAAAATATTTTATTTTCATTATTTACATGTGATGCATGTTATATAAAAATAATATATTTTTTCAACCTATCATTTTCATTTACACCTATTTTCTACAGGGGTGGACCGGTATCAGTGTCACGTTATATGGTTATAAAAAATTCGTATTATATTTTCTGTATTTTAAATCAAGAATCATTTAAGAGCCTATTTGAATAAATCATTTAAATATAATAAGATTTTAAAGTTATTTGACTTTTAACATAGATTTGAAACTTGAAACAAGACATTATTCATGTGAATACCATCGTATGTATTCTCATTCCTAAAACGTACATTATTATTAAAATTTTAGTGACCCGACTCGGTAAAAATATTTCATTTCTGGATATCCAAAGACCGAAACATGAAACATGTAAAAAAAAGATTCTGAGACCATCATTGGTTACGTGTCACTTTTGACATGCTTTCCAAGATTGATGTGGAACTTCATTTTCATATCATGACTGTTTTGAGTTTTGACACTCCTGGTGAAAGTGAAGCCATTGAAATAATAAAAACAGAAGATTCTTAGCTCATAAGGGCATATTCTGAACATATTTAAACATATTCATGAAACCCTAGAAAGAAGTTACAACTAACCAGAACTGAAATAACCATTCAAATTTCCGAGTTCGGTCCGAATTCAAGTTTTTGTGTACATAGGGCAAAAAATTGGAACACTTGCTTCATAAAGATTAGAGAATTCAACAATAAGGTTTAGCCAATTGGCTATTTAGTTCAAGGAATACAATATACAACCAAAAATACTTGGAAAGTTGACTACCACAACCATGAGGAAGGCCTACCATACTGTAGATCTTAAACATATGAAATGTCTGCCAACCGATTTCCTCTATTTTTTAATATATACCTATCGATCGTTTTCATCTCAGCTTCGAGTCGCTTCCTTTGCTCCTGAATGATGACAATGAGAAGAATGATCGAGGCGCTGTTGAGTTCAAACCAAAGTGTAAGTTAACAATCAAATCTAAACTGGAAAAGGTTAATATCATAAAAAACCAATATACTTTCTTATTTTTCAAGAAAAAGCCCCAACCCTAATTTTAATATATTAAATTCCCTCAACTTGTAAAAAAACACGAAAAAGTCACCAAGCTAATTTACCAAACTGTAAGTTTGTTAAATCTAATTTGAGAATGGTTAAAATCATAAAAAAACCAATATACTTTTTTACTTTTCATGAAAAAATCCCTCAAACTAATTTTGATATATTAAAGTCCCTCAACTTGTTAAAAAACACAAAAAAGGCACCAAGCTAATTTTTATACATTAAAGTCCCTAAGCTTGTCTTAAATTCACGTAATTGTGATTTTTTTTAATAATGCTTTGTTAACTCTTAAATTTGTCAAAAATTTGATAAAATGATATTCATCATTTAAAAAAAAATTATACCATCTTATTTTGACAAATTTAAGAGTTAAGAAGTCACTTTTAATTTTTTTTTTCAAAAGTACATGCATTTTGGACAAGTTTAGGGGCTTTAATATACAAAAATTAGTTTAGTGACTTCTTCATGTATCAGGTTGGATGACTTTAATATACCAAAATTAGGTTGAGGAACTTTTTCGTGAAAAAAAATAAGAAAGGGTATTGGTCTTTTATGGTATTAACCCATTTGAAAACGATATTCTTCAAGTTCATATTATACCTTTGATAGAGCTTCCAGAAAGATGATCCTCCCTCAGTCTGAAATTTGCTGGTGGTGTAGGGATTGAGGTCTGCAATGTATGCACTGTAATAAGAAATAAGCATATTATCAGAACATAAAACGCATGGAAAACTGAAAATTATATTAAAAAATCAGTTTTTTAACAAAAAAGAGTACTCACTTTGATCGGTATAAAAATCGGTTTCATTGAAGCTACCTTCATGTGAATACCCCATTCTTGATTTTCTAAGCTCGTCTGATGACCGGTTAGAAACATCTCTACCATCTTCTGTATCATCGTCTCCTTCAGAAGTTGTAGCAGAGATCCAATCAGCCAAATTATCTGACCCGCGACCTTTTCTCCCGAATTTTAATAACCGTTTAAATCCTTTTGTCATATCCTTGCGAGATTGAACACTAGAAGACGAATTAGCAACAAGAACGTTTTTTTGTGTACTTCCCCATTTCTTCCTCATACGGGCCACATCTGCTTCTGTTGAATTTAGATTCCAAGATTCAAGTGAAGTATCGTTTTCAGAAGCCTCGTGAGCGTAAGAAAACGGATAATGGATTTGGGAGTTCCATGACATCGGGCTTTCACCAGGTAAATCTTGCACAGCAAGTACTTCGGTTACCAAAGTGGGGTCTGTTTGTCTGTTTCCGGATTCACAGTTCAACAAACTCTCGTTTACAACATCTTGAGAAGCTTCTAATTCCATGGCATCATCAAACTCTTTTTCCACATCATCTTCCTCATATTCTTTTGGCACTAATGGCACCTTCATTTTTCCACCAATGCTGTTATTCTTCTTATGAAATGGCTTTTTGTAAACACCTTCACTCTGGTCTTTTACAAATTTTAAAGGTGTTAAATTGACAGGTGCCCGTCCCAGTTTCTCTTCCTTGACAGGTGGCGTCTCTTCATTGGTACTTCTGCTACGTGTATGGTTACTCAACTGAGAACGTGCAGCTGCTTTGCTGGAAACAGAATAAGGTTTAGCTTCTTCTTTTCTCAAATCTGAAAAGTTTGGGACAGATTGGGCCAGAGGATTTTCCGATTGTACCCTTCGTTTAGAACTCGAGGCTACTTTCAAACCCGACCTTGGAACTGGGGTCCGCGGTGTAGATGCAGATGAATTCTTGTTTGGTGACGGTTTTTTACCTCTAGAAACACCGTTATTGAAAAGCTTGAGGTCTGAAAATTCAGATAAATCTTCATCATCTTCAAGCTGCCCGAAATCTAACGGTTGACTTTTCATAGCTGATCGAGCATTGTATGACCTTAATCTTTCAGCGCGTCTACGGGCACTGGAGACAGGATCTTGTGTACCTGCAGACCATGAAAGTTTGGTCTTCATTTCAGCACTACTCTGCTCAAGATTATCTTGCATAGCTTTCATTCTAGCTTCTTTTTCTGCTTTATTAGAACCCCATTGCTCCCTTAATCTTTCTTCTCTTCTCTTCATGTAACTATCATAAAATTTTCCTTTGGAAGCATCAGAAAAGCTTCTCTGAAGTGGGGTTCTGTGATTCTGATCATCTGATTTAAATTCTGTTTTTGGTTCGGGAACCTGAGCATGAACGGGTTCTTCAGAAAGCTTAGGAGCTCTAAGTTTATGCTCTGCAAAAAGTTTTTCTAGTTCATTTGCTTTCAATTTAAGCTCATCATTCTGTTCTTGATTCCCTTTTAATAGCCTTGACTTATGGACTTGGTCAACATTAGGTTCCAATGGCGTTGACCCAGACCCCACCTGAACAAATTTCCCAGATGACGGGGTCTTGCTGTACTCACCAACATCTCTGCTTTCGTCTCTCGGAACATTCTTTTGGACCTTCATTTTTTGTGGCCCGGATTCACCGAATTGTTTCTCTGTTGGTAGATAATCTTTTGGGTCTGTTTCCTTGGTTTCTGCTGAAAAATTGGGCCGGGTTTGAGACCTTAATGAACCGATCTCGAGCCCTCTATGCTGAGAAGCAGCTACAGCTTCCTGGATTTTTGACCCGGAACAGATTCTCTTTGAAGGAGCCTTTAAAGTTGTGGGTTTGGATTCGGGCTCAAATGATCCTTCAACACCGAAGTCTTCCTGATTACCACCATGAAAAGGCTTGATCTGAGTACGAGGTTTTAACCGCACCTCCAGTGAATCATCCTCGGGCTTGGTTAAGGATGACCAAGACAGAGTCTTTTCCAAAGTGGTAGTCGGTTGGTTAGAACCAACAGATTCTTCGGGTCTAACAGAACTTGTATCCACTTTAGTGATTGGCCCCTCTTCACCCCTGAAATAACTACTACTATTACTCACCTGATCTTTCAAATCAGGTTGACTATTCTTGACCTCAAAAGGTTGACTTTTGTGGACTTCAATTGGAGCCTCATTGGAAGGCAGTTTCGGGCTGTTGGTTTCCTTCTTCTCACCACTCAAGTCAATGCTCATATCACTAGCACCACTCCATCTTCTCAAAACAGCTGCATTTGAATGTGAAACATCAGATGAAAGCCTACGAAGATCGGGCTTAGCAATGGCTGGTGGTGGTTTGCCGCCACTCCCAGTGGCAGAACCAACCTCTTTCTGCTTGTTTTCAAAAAGATTAATCCGATCTTGCACACTGAGCCGCCTAGAAGATGGATGGGGTGCGGTCTGAGCCAACGGCTCCTCGATCCCACCGCTACCAATATCTTCTTTCTTTACTTTTTGGTTGTCAGAAACCGTTTCGTCTTTTCCTGTGGGTCGTAAAGGGAAGGTGATGGAGGGTGGCTGAGAAGCAGGGATGGCAGTGGTGGTGGTAGTGGCGGTAGATGGTGGGTCATCATCAATTGACATGTCTGAGCTGTAAGAGCATCGGATGGCAGCATGATCTCCAATGCTGGATTTAGATGAGTGGTTGAACAACTCAGGCCATCTTTCATAAAGTGATAGGTATTTACAGCAAGCTTCACTGCACAAAAATAAGAAGCATTTTCTATTAACAATTTCAAACCAAACACGCAAAATAAAAGAATGAAAATATTATTTAAAAAGCATGACGAGAATTCTTACTTTAGACGAGTGGCACCAAACCTCTCAGCAAACAATTGAAGGTCAGCTACAGTATCATGGTTAAAACCAGCAGCAGCAGCACGAGCACAAGCTGTATCCAAGTCCTGCTTTACAGCTGTCAGCCTTACATCAATTGCCCTCAAAAGTTCCTTCCTGTAAATTACCATAAATTGTGTACCAATTTAACCTAAAACCCAACACGCAATATGCACTCTCATATACGTCTAACGTGTGTGGGTCTGTGTGTGTGTGTGAGAGAGAGAGATGTTTACTTTGTTGCATCAGCTCTGGCTGCTGTGGTTGATCTACCATCACCTGGATTATAGTAAAAGCACCAAATTAGCCCAGTATATTAGCACCACCAAGTCCAATTAGAATAAAGCTCAAGTCACTCGAATCCTATTACCAACAAACTTAGTCTCACAAAGCTGAAAGCTTTTAATTAAATCCACACATGAGAAGAAAAGAAATTAAGGACAATATACTTTAAAACACTTCTAAAGTTATTAGATGGAGGAAAAAGAGTTATAAAATGTGTGACAAGAAACCTTTAGAGGGTGGCATAGTGGTAAGCGTTTGATCCCTCTACCAGGGGTCTCCGGTCATAATCAAGCTTCCACTGGTTTTTTTGTCTTTAACCCCCCCCCCTTGAAGGCCACCTGCCTAGCGCAAGATGAGTTTTATTTGATCCTATTGGTTAGCAAGGTATTGGTGGGGTCTCGTGCGGGTTCTCACGGTTATCAAAAAAAAGTGTGACAAGAGAAAGAAGAAAGTGTGAAAAAGAGGACAGAGAATGTTGCCAATTAATTCTATTTCTTTTATTAACTTAACCTAGCCCAGTACTTTGCAATAGTGCCATCCTCAATGAGAATTTAATTCATATTCTTCTATTTGTGAATATAGTATAAAAAACGAGGTATTTGATGTACAATGATGATCATATGCAGATATGCTTATATACCTCACATGTAATATCGAAGCATAACAAGGTTCCACAAAAACAATAGGGGGAGTTTAGGAAACAATGTTCAGGTATGATATATGCTTTGTCTTACTTGGTGACAGATGCATAATGTGTATCAACATCGTATAACATGACTCGTCAAATAAATAGCTGCAATAACATTTCTTTCTACTCACAAATCAATTAAAAAGATTATGGAATATATCACATACCTAAGTTGCTCGAAGACTGATCAGATGATCCCTGAAATCATATTGGAAAACATCAAGTCAAGGTGAAAACTGTGTATCTTTATCCAAATATAAAAATTGTGTATGGTTTAAGAAGCACGCAGCCACGTACCTGAGAATAAATTCTCCGGGCTGCTTCTAGCTGAGACATCTCGGCATCAAAGTTGATCACTAGTTCTACAATTTCAGGTGTACTAACAAAACGCACAAACCTGGTAATAAAAAAATCATTAATAATTACAAAAAAAATATAAAACATTTAGTAATTACCAACTAACTATACAAAAATACCTCTCTAGTGTCCCCTTTGTGAACCACGAGTCCACATTTTTCCGTTTATCCACCTCAAGCTTTATAGATTGAACCGATAATGCAACCTGTTCCTCCACGACCTTCAAATGAGTCACGAACGGCTTCACTAAACCCGATGCAAGCTTTTCAGTATTCCCATTACTGGAAACAAACAACTCACACCTGCACGAAAACCAAACAAAAGATCAACACAAAATCAAACCAAACCGCCCTACAAATTACAAAACTGAATTCACCTTGAATGTTTCGGTGACAGCTGAAATGCTGCATAATCAAGAGGCGTATCAAATTCCATCTTTCTTTGCACATACGAGACCTGCACACCAGGTGTTCGACGAAAATATGAACCCAAATTTGACCTAATTGACCAGATAGCATCTAACTAAAAGGCAATCACATTGAAATGCACAACTGCATCAGATCTGATTCTAGACCAAACGATCGAAATTCGAAATGCGAACTAATTGTCATTCGAGCAAAACCTAGCATTTGTAAACGAAGATAAGTTTAAAGCCAGTGCGTGTTAGCAGATAATCCAAGCGTTCAAACTTCAAACACCAATTCCCCCAAAAACAACAAAATGCCAAGTGAATACGAACAAATTAGCAAAACAAAACCCTAGAAATCTTCAATTGAGAAATCAAGAAGCTGAGAAGAACTTACGGTAGTAACAGCAATGTAAGGATCTCGAATTGACGGCACTGATCTTCGATTCCGGTTCAAAATTCAAGCAACATTGAAAGAAAAGGGGTTTGTTAAGTGTGTGTGTTTTATATGAAAAAAGAAAGTCGAAAACCCTACAAAGGTAATTAGCTGTCTTGTGTAGATGGGTCTTGCTTTACTTCTCTCTCAAACCCCATTATCTTTCATGTTCTCCATCTCCGAAATCTTTTATAAAAAATAAAAAAAATACAAGTACAGTGTGTTGTTGTATTCATACAGGTACAGTGATCATGTATGTGTATAGATGATAAGTTGGAATAAGACAACATAAAGACCGGGTGAATTTTATATCTCTATTGATATAGTTATGGTGTTTATAAAATAGTTAGGTTAGTTTTGATTATAAAAATGTAAAACTGATTGGTCAGGTTAATTTATGGTTTTGATTTCGGAGACGATTATCAGCTAGTTTTTAAAAAATGGTTCGGATTAGTTGAGTCTTTAATAGAGATTTAAGCTTTTGACAAAATTAAAAGATTTTGATGGATTTAATACATTTAAGTTCTGGATTCTTTTATCTTAATGATACTTTTTTTATAATACAATAGTTGATTCGGCTTGATTTGAATCGGTTTCTAATTGTTGGTTATATGGTGGTATAATCAATTCATTTTTGTAAATATATGTGACTAAAACTGAACTGATACAACTAGTTATTGAACATATTAAAATCAATTGTTGGTCTTTCATTCTTTGATTTTTTTGGTTCAATTTTTCCGATTATTGTCTGTTTAATCGGGTTTTTTTGTTCACCCCATATGTAAAAAATAACTTTTATAGCCTAAATGTATGCATTCACACAAACAAATATCCACACAGATATCCACTTCATATCCATATATTAAACTAGACCCGAGAAAAAATAACTCATCGAATGGTGTAGTGCTTGGACCTCAGCGTTGGTCATTTCCATACCGATGATCTTGGTTGGTGCTCAAGGACAACTCAAGGACAGCTCAAGGGTAAGAAAAGTAAAGATAGGGCTTTGGGTCTCCACTTTTCTAGGGACCTAATTTTAACTTATATATATACATATATAAACACTTCTAGAAGCCTAGTCCATGGCCCGTTCCTACCCCTGCTTTTTCAATTCCCGGACAGGTGAAGCTGAAACGATTTCTTGTTCTCCCCCCCATAGCTTGAAATGGTGAAACCGAAGGGTTCCCTGCTTTTGAATTTCTATTCCGCTGTTTGTCATCTCAGTAGTTAATTTTTGTTCAGTCGTTTACCTTCTCGACAGCCATTAGGGATAAGGGATGGCCTAGAGCCATGCGCTTAAGAAATGGGAATTGTTTTTGTTTATTATTAGAATGAATTATGTTGAAAGTTTTAGTTGCATCAAGATGGAGTTGGTTCTTTAGTTACTTCTTCATTTTAATATACACTAACTATAGGAAATTGAGATAAATGTGACTTGTGTTGCATATTATATGTGTTAGTTATTGTAGAATTCAAAATTTGGAGTTGGTTTTTTACTTACTTCTTTATTTTATATGCATTACTGCACTCACAAATTAGTTAGTAATCTATTATTGTATAGGAAAAGAAAGTAATAACAAAAATTAAGTATAGAGCTTTCAACATCCTCTAATCAGCCACATTGAGTTATCTTTTGCTTTCTTAATATTTTGAATTATTCATATTTTTCTGGGTGATAGTTGTTTCCTAAAGGCTAAAGATGGATGTACTGTTTTTCTAACACGATTTTAATTTTACATACCAACTAGAACATGAAAGCAATAGTGATTTGCCCAGCTTTGGCCAGGTTTGTTTAAATTGTAAGTTATCCTTTTTATCATGAATTTTGCCATACTATTTTATCATTGATTAGAGTTACCCGTTTATGATGTTGATCTTGTTGAGCTTAAATAACTTTATGTTTTTAAAAGACTCATTTTAACTCGAATCCATCTTGACATGTTACCCCGTTCAACCGGACCGGCACGTTTAGCTAGATATAGTTAATATGATGTTCTGCTAATAATAAGGAAATTTGGAAAAAAGGGCCCAAAATTTTCATTTCGCTTTAGGCCACCAAAAAGGTTGAGTCGACCCTAGTGGTGCTTAGGGAAACCAACAGCCTCCACGTAATTACTTCTAGAGACTTTGAATGATTCTTAGTGATAACTGACGATTGGATAACGAAAGCTCTCTCTCACACACACACATAGAGTCAACATGCATTGCATGCCATGGCATTGACTGATTCTCGGACATGGGACATGTGCTTTTGAATCGCAGATTGCTAGCTCAGGAGTTATTTTTTCTTGCGGGCGACAAAGAGTGGTTGTCCTAGCTCCAACAAGCGACTATTGGTGGCCGGAAAACCATTTAGAGTCGTATCCTCCATATGTGACACCGTATCCTCCATATGGCATATTAAAGTGTGTAGTCATGTATTATAATGTTTTGTTAAAATAAAGAATAGTCGACGATGATACACCATTGAAAAGCTACTACAAGATCATGAAATCACGTACTCATGGCTTTAAGACAATATTAATAGAAAACAACTGAGTACACGAACAAAGTACGTATAAGATGATTATAGAGATTATTTGTTTCTAACATGATTAAAATTCAATATTCTTTAAATTTTAAAACTTAGTTCTTGAAGTCACCTAACAAATATGACTATATTCTATGGATACTAGTAAATCATTTAGCTTTTAACATACATTTTCTTTATCTTCTTTTTGGTTCCATTGTCATGTATTCTTTAATCATGACATTAAAGAATAACAAACATCATAACTATTTTACACCATACATATATATTTTGTGTTGATTAAAGATTCCTCTTCAAGGGGAAACACTTGGTCAAGTCTCCATCAACCCTTAGGAATTGAGACCAAATATAGGTGACTACATATTAGTGCATGAAAAGCAAAATGTGTGGATCATGGAGCCCATTAACTTGGTACCATACTTTGTTCTTTTCATATAAAGAGAAACCGATTACAAAAAGAGAATAAATCAAAGAAACAACCAAAGAAAAGATAATAAAGTTTCTTTATGATCCACTTAACCTTTCTATTTAAAATACATTCTACCATCATTTGTACTTTATACTTTAGAATTAGAACCACTTATTTTGCAAACATTCACTTGATCACTTGTAACTACATTAGCTTTCGGATGCGTCGATAATACTCGAGCAAGAATATAAGCAATCCGGCGCATGGTCACACTCGCCTTAAAAGGAGGTTTTACCATGTTTATGGGGAGAGAGCATTTAACATAACACTAGTTGATTAGTGTCAAGTTGTCAACACCATGATACAAATAGAAAGAAGTCTTTGTTTCAAAGAATTAACAATCACACTAAAAGAACTACACAACCTCAAAATGAACTAAAGACTTGAGTTAACCATTCAATCACGAACCGAGGAGGCCCCATTCCGACTGGACTTGTGTTTGGAAACATGTTTGGTGCCTCGCCTTTCTCGAGCACAACCTCCTCGTTTCATGTCTTCCATGTTGTTTGCCTTGAAACACAACGTTAACAACCCACCTTGTTAGTATTATGTTTAAATCAAATAAAAACAAGAATCAAAATCAAATGGAAAGAGGGACAGGTGAACTGACCCCTAAACAAAATCCTTGTACACTCGGTTTGAAAGTTGAAGGGTCTTCAACCATAGTGGTTGACATCACCGAGGAACCTCGTTTGTTAGTGGACGACATGTTTTCACCATAACTTGAAAACAAAGTAGGGCAAGTGGTGAAGCTTTTCGTTTCAGAAGACAAATCGAATGACTTGATGTCGGTTTCAAAGATCTCTTCAAACATATCTTTTAGCTCCTCAAAACTTGTCTCAATGTTTTCCTATCAACACCATAAAGCATTTGAGAACTGTGTTTTTAATCTTTAAATGTGAAATTTCAACTCATTTACTTATGAATTGATTGATTCTTGTTATTTTATTTCTCTAAGGGGTCAAACTGGTAAAATTACTAAGAAAACAAGTTCGAACGGTCAAATAGGTTGGTAGTTGTCCAAAGTGTATTTTTAATGAAGAAACATCATAAACCATTTTACTAAAAAAAAGATTATTAATGAAATTATATAATATTTGTAATGACATGGATACCCTAATTATTTATAAAAAAAATATAAGTTTTAGACAAAGTGTTTCAGGTCAACCAAACTTGTGTCAGTCTATATGTAAAGTTGCCCGTTTTGACCCATTACCCAACCCACCCATTTTACCACCTCTATCTATTGTTGTAATTTATAACTATGGGAAAAGAATAAGAGAACACAAAATTACATCGGATTTGTTTTGCCTCATCATTGTCGCCATTTCGCTCAAGAAATCAGCCATTCCCTGCTGCAGATTAACCAATTAGTAAACCAAATTATTAAAAATACAGGCTTTTTGCTTCTAAAATCAATTCTTGAATCAAATGATTCAAAGAAACCACAGAATGTGGAATACAGTTGGAACTGAAATTTAGTGTCTTAAGATGGTTCTTAAAGGAGACTATGATGAACACAAGTTTCTTGAAAGAAAAGAATAAAGAACTTACATTTTCTTCGTCGTCATCACAGTCATGAATTCCAACATCGTAGAGAAATCTTCTGTCTGCGTCGGAAAGTACTAGGAAACAGAAAGCAAAAAAAAAGTGGAATTTATCAACCATTGAACACAAAGGTTTGAACACCAAAATTTCAAGATTTACTCACTTCCACAGGCGTTTTATGGATTCCATCTTTGTTTACCATCAACAATTGAATCTGTAAGCGAGACCCACGAAAGTAAAATGAGACATGAAATGTGGTAAACAAATGGAATCCAAAAAATCCCAGGAATATGGTATTATACAATCTCACAACAAATGGCTATACCAACTCAAGATCAAATTTTTATCACACCCAAAAGGGGGCAAACCAACCTCATTGTGGTCTGATTGCTTTCGAGTTTAAATTTGAAATCTTGGAGGTCATGTGATCGAGGTTTGGTAGAGTGATCAAAAGAGGGGACAAATCTACGCGCAGTAGGGGTGTTTGAGGTTGCTTATTAGAACTGCTTATATACTAATTCTGTTTTGATACAATAATAAGTTGTTTGATGATTTCTAAGATTCTTTTATCCAAAATGTTTATTTTTTTCGCAAAGCAAAAGGCAAATAAGCAGTTTTAGGGGGTGTTTGAGGTTGCTTATTAGAACGGCTTATTTACTAATTGTGTTTTTGATACAACAATAAGTTGTTTTGAGGGTTTCAAAGATTTTCTATCGAAACCACTTATTTGTTTCAAAAAGCAATAAGCAGATAAGTGGTTTTAGGGGCCTTTGGGATTGCGTTTGCAAAACATATTGAGTTTGCCTAAGCCTAAAAATAAGCTCGTCTAATAAACGAACCCAAGCACTAGCTTCACTTATCGAGCTCGAGCTAGCGCTCGAGCCTAAACGAGTCTATTATTTATATAAATGGTATTTAATATATTAAATATATATTTTAAGATAATAATTTTTATATAAAAAATTATGATAAAAATAACTAAATCATATATAATATGTTATATATAAAACTATAATAAAAAATATATAAAAATAATAATAAATTATATATAAATTAATTAATAAATAATAAACAAGCCGAGCTCAAGAAACAGAGCTCGAAACCAGTCGAGCTCAAGCTCCCAGTAAGTTAAACAAGTCGCGGTCAAGCCCAGTATAGCTCGGCCCGCCTCATTTACACCCTAGCCTAACACTATTTTCTGATTATTTACGTTTTTAAAAGCCATTATTAGACCATCTCTCCCAAAATGCAATCCCAAACACCCCCTTAATAAGCAGTCCCAAACATTCCCTTAAATAAGCAGTTCCAAACATTCCCTCAAATAAGCAATCTCAAAACAATTAACTGCAAATGTAACTCTACAAAAAGATTAGGGAGATTAGAATACCAGAATAAGCTTCTTGCACTGCCTGAAACTTCTTTTTTGCTTCTTCTACATTCTTTGAATCACCAGAAGCTGAACAGCGATCAGGGTGCCATCTCTACAACAAAAGATCATCCTCCCAATATTATAAATTATAAAACATTCAAATCAATTTCAATGAAATAGTTGAATTTAAAAGGTGTGACCAGTGCAAGCTTCCTGTAAGCATTCTTGATTTCTGCTTCAGAGCATTCCTTTTTCAACCCCAAAATCCCATAAAAATCGATGCTTTTTCCTCCATTAACATCCATTCTTGAAACCCTTAATCAACGAGATTCACTTTTGTTCTTTCTTTTTGTCGACAAATTGTTGGATTAAAAGATGAAGACCCAAGTTCTTGAATCTTCAAGGGTTGTAATTGTTGATGGAATGAGGGAATTCATGTCGGTTAATTGCACGTTGGAATGTTTCCGTGGATCATTGAGGTTGAGGCTTTCATACATCCGACGATTATGGCCGCAAGAAGTCTCCAGAAACAGGAATAAATTGCATTTATTTATTATTATAAAAACATTTAAGTTGTTAAAATAATAGGGTTTTTGTGGAAATGGGGCCGGGTGGATGTAGATATTTTTAAAAGTGGAAGACTTATAAAAGTAGATCATTGTCAATAATAAATGAGAAGACTTGCAGGACTAATGGCCAAAGGGCTTCTCCTCTAATGGTATTAAGGTATTAAAAAATTTGTCTTTTTTTTTAAATAGATTAAGAGTTTAAGTCTTATAGTAGACAAAATGGTATTTGAGTTTGTTATTAAAAAAAAAGTAAAGGACTAAAGATGTGTAAACAGCCAATGTGGTGGGAAAGTCTCATGTTTAAACATGGGTAATAAATTAGTTTAACATTATTGGTGTATGTAAAGTAGTAGTAACATTTGCTGTTAAAAAAGATATGTAAACAAGTCAAGTCGGTTCGTGAGCTACTTAAGATCGACTTGCTGAAAGTTGAACTGATTCGAGCTTAAACAAGCTCAAGCCTAAAAATAAGTTTGTTTAATAAACGAGCCCGAGCTTCACTTATCAAGCTCGAGCTGTCTCGCAGGCCTAAACGAGTCTATTATTTATATATTTTTGTTTATTATATTAAATATATATATATATATATTACAATTATAATAAGAAAGATTAAAAGACAAGGCACTTGAATAGTGCTTAAACCATCCGACCTGTGACACGTGTGAGTTTTTATTTTTATTTTTATTTTTGTTTTTTCATTTCCACCCCTTTTACTGTATATAAAATATGCTTTTAACCCGTTTAATAATCTAATAATTTCGTTTTTCTTTAATACTTTCGTTCGTTAACGTTTTTCAAAAAAGCGAGCGCGCGACTGTTTTTAGTTTTTTTTATCAACCTTCTGATATAATTTTTTTTCGGAAACAAACTTGTATTCAAAATCGAGTTTTTTTTGCAACCGTGACCTATAGCGCGTGCCGTTACCGTTGTGGTATCGTGCCCAAACGAACCTGTTATGAGCGAACAACATGATTACCGGTATTGATATTATCATAACCAATCTCGGTCTTCGTTTTTATGATTTTCGACGACCCGAAATTTTTTCTCTTTTTTTTATTATTTAGTTTTAGGTTTCTTTTTTATTAACATTATTTATAACGTTGCGTCTACTTTTTCGTTTAAATTTAATTAAAAACGGAGTTTTATTCAAAATTGAGTTTTTTTCATATTGTAGCGTATATCGAGTGCATTTACCGTTGTGGTACTGTGACGAACCGAACCTATTATGAGTGAGTTAGGCAACCTGACACCCGCCGCGAAGCGCGCTAATTAAATAAGTAAATAAATAAATCAGATTTAGTGAGCGGAAGCAGTTTGTACAAGTTAACGGTTCTAAACCGGGATCCCGCCAATGTTGGGGGTTTTGTATCATAGAGAGTCTGTATTTTATTTAACTTGGCGAGAAGTGTTAGAAGGCGTATGAACAGTGAATTGACTTTTTTTTCTTCTTTTTTACATTTTCATTTTAAACTCTTGTACTATAAATAATATATGTTTTTAGTACGTTTCATTTTCAAATAATTTTGTTTTCCTTTTATAGCTTTCGTTCGTTAGCCTTTTTCAAAATACGGAGGGCGCAACTGTTTTTAATTTTTTTTTGTCAACGTTCCGATATAATTTTTTTTTAAATGGAGTTGTATTCAAAATCGAGGTTTTTTTATCGTTACCTATAGCGAGTGATGTTACCGTTGTGGTACTGTGACGAGCCGAACCTATCATGAGCGAACAACATCATTTTCGGTATTGGTATTATCGAAACCCATATCGGTATTCGATTTTATGGTTTTCGACCACCGGAACCGGTAAAAAAAAATCATTTTTTATTATTTAGCCTTTTATTTATCTTTTATTAACAATATTTTTACCGTTGCACCTACGTTTTCATTTAAATTTTATTAACGATGGCTCGTCACCCACCGCGAAGCGCGGGTATAACATCTAATATAGATTAAAACATAGTGCTAATGAACAGTAGACAAATTAATTTTTTTTATATTTTCATTTTCACCCCTTAGCGTATATATAATATACGCTTTAAACCCGTTTCATTTTTTAATAATTTTGACAAATTAATTTTTTATATATTTTCATTTTCACCCCTTATAATATATATAATATACGCTTTAAACACGTTTCATTTTTTAATAATTTTCTTTTCGTTCAATAACTTTCGTTCATTAACTTTTTTTAAAAACGGAGTTAGCGGCTGCTTTTAGTTTTTTTTGTCAACATTCCGATATAATTTTTTTTCAAACGGAGTTGTATTTTTTATCGAGTTTTCCTTTTGCTATCGTAGCCTATAGCGAGTGCCGTTACCGTTTTGTATTTTCATTTTCACCCCTTATAATATATATAATATACACTTTAAACCCGTTTCATTTTTTAATAATTTTGTCTTCGTTCAATAACTTTCGTTCGTTAACTTTTTTCAAAAAACGGAGTGAGCGGCTGCTTTTAGTTTTTTTTTTTTCAACATTCCGATATATTTTTTTTAAACGGAGTTGTGTTCAAAATCGAGTTTTCCTTTTGTTATCGTAGCCTATAGCGAGTGCCGTTACCGTTGTGGTACCATGACGAGCCGAACCTATTATGAGCGATTATCGGAACCGGTCTATGTATTCGGTTTTATGGTTTTCGACGACCCGAACCAGTAATATTTAATTTTTTTTCCTTTTCTATTATTTAGTTTTATGTTTCTTTTTTATTAATATTATTTTTACCGTTGCGCCTACGTTTTCATTTAAATTTTATTAACGATCGACCTGACACCCGCCGCGGAGCGCGGGTATAACCACCTAGTTTATATAACAATGATTAAATGTATAAAATTATAATAAAAATAACTAAATAATTTATATCATGTTATACAATGATTAATATGTATAAAATTATAATAAAAATAACTAAATAATTTATATTATGTTATATGTAAAAATTATAATAAAAAATATAAAAAAATAATTATACATATATATTAATTAATAAATAATAAACGAGCTGAACCCGAGCCGAGTTCGAGCTTGAAAAACTACTCACGAGCCGAACTCGAGCTTTACAAATAGAGCTCGAAACAAGCCTAGTCGAGCTCGGGCTCGGCCCGAATCGTTTACACCCCTGATTAATAGGTTGTAAATAGATTATCTTTTGTATAACCAAATAACTAAATATATTAAATACTTTATTAAAACTAGTATTTTTGTTTGCTAACTTTTTTTTCTTTTGTATAACCAAATAACTAAATCATGTGAATTTGCATTAAAAATGCTTTTGATATTGTTATTAGACTCTCTAAATTTATTGTAAATTAATCGAGCTTTTTTTTATTTAGTGTGGATAATCATTTTGAATACTTATGATATCGAAGTCAACGTTAACTATGTACACAACGGTAACATATAAAAATATACCGTTGAGAGTTATGACATAAATATTAAAGGAGACTAAAACTATGCAGAATTGCAGATTAAAGAAAGTTAAGTAAGTGTGTACCAATATTAATATATCATTAGTTTTAGTCTAGTCAGTAACCGGTTTTTTATACTTTATGTTGAGTCTCGCTACCATGGGCGGCCCTAATGTATAAAAAAAGGGACCGTTTTACGTCTCATATTTGTTGGGGCCTAAATTTTTTTAATTGTTTAGTTGTTTCTGACATCATATGTTCTTCTTCAGATGTATTTGATATTGTTAGAAAGTATCCGACGTGTCTTTGTCAATATTGAAATGAAGTTTAATCATGTCTGCGTCTTTTTTAATTTTTCCTTTTTTTTATTTTAAGTATAAGGGTAAAATAATCATTTTATATTGATTTTACAGCTTTGTTAACATCTGGTCGTGATAGGATCGAACACGTCATGGTTTGATAAACAGTGAGACTATGCAATTTATGGAAATTAGCAGATCCCTAAAACATTATTATATTTAAGTTTATTTGTTTTTCACTTGACAAAATATGATTCATGACCTTATTTTATTTTCTATGTGGTTTCATGGTTGATTACATACAGACACAAAGTGACATATAAATTTATTTTTTAAAATGTGGTTCACATGAATGTGTGATGGTCGATGCATCATAACAAGAACCTTCATTACCTTGTTGTAATCCATAGTTAAGACCAAGTAAGATGGGTGTTCTTTTGCCCTCAAGTCTCCAATCTATATTACAAAGAGCTTCTGTATATGCTTATTTTTCAATATAAGTTTACAAAGAAGGTTAAAAAGATGTGTAGGTATATATAATAAACTAGGTTAAAATCCCGTGGGGTTAAATAAATATAATATTATATATTAAATAATAAAAAAATTATTTTTTAAAACTCGTGTTTTACACGAGTTGAATAAACTCGTGAAATACAATATAATCTATTAATACATACACTCGTCAAAATATGTCAGAAGATTTATTAATATAAAAATTAGTATTTTCTTTGAAAGTATATTATTATTATTGGATAGTGGTGTAATTAATAAGAGAGAGAAGCGGAAAAAAATGATAAAAATGAATGTGAATTTGACATGTGGCATATAAAACCTTTATTTATTAGATAGTATAGATATAGATTCAACCAAAACTATATTTTATATTCGTACTCTATAACGTTTTAAATGACACTTTTAAAAATCTTTATAATGAGCATAACTTTAAACATTAAACAATACATATTACATCAATGACGTACGGAAAGTCGGAAACACTGGTTTAAATGTTTTTTAATATTTATTGCTTGTCGTGACTAATAATTCTGAATGAAAGCAACCCATTTTTTATATATATTTATCATCATATATCTAAATATAGACCATAATATAATATGATATATGAAACTAAATCAAGCCAATGACGTGGAATTGACTATATAAAAAAATAAACTATTGTTTAAGGCCCTAAATCTTATGATTTAAATTCGTTTAATTTTTAGGTTTTGACAAGAACTATAAAAAATAGTATACTTGAAATAGTTTTCTTTTTTACTAAAACTCACTCCACCTTTAATACGTGTGATTACGTGAGTTGTAAATAAAAAGTGTGCATCATCATATTCCCATTGTTAGGATTCTAAGAAAAAAATATATTTTCTATGAAAAGGGTCCGATTTTATAATTCGTTTTGGGCCGCGAAAAAGATTGAGCCGACCCTTCGTGGAAACGTCGTGGATGGTTTTGAAAAAGCGGTTGGACAAGTAACCGAGCCATTAGTCCGCTTGTCATGTATTTTTATATTTTTGAAATTTGAATTTATGTTATACAATATTTGTATTAGATTTTGTTAATATTAGGCCCAATAAACCATTTATTAGTAAAAACACCGGTTTTAATCGAACTGATCAGTTAAAAGTTACCAATAACCAAAACCTTCAGTCATCGGGTAAAACCAATTCATACACATCCTATATAAACGTATCACACGAGGATGTTTCATTTTATAATACAACAATGAAAGACGACATATTTGGTACGGCATAGACAAGCCAACAACCCGTATTCGGTGACTAATTTGATTCATACTATCGTCCTTTTCATGTACCATCATGTTCTAGACAACGTTCTTCCCAAACAAATCATAACAAAACAAAAAGAATCATAATCCCTTCCTACAACTAAAAGAATTTATAAAATGCCAAGGAATCAAAGCATTATATCTTTTAACTAGAAACAATTTTGATTCCATCACTAACTAATTATATATATGCATGTATATATAATGTTAATTTTTAATTCATAACTTTGATGTTACGGCGTGCCGGCCTTGTTAATCAAGTCCAATAAATTATTTAATTATAACTAAGAAAAATTAAAGAAATATGTTGAAAATGACATCAAAGTACACATTCGTGCGTACTTTCATATACCGGAACCAAAGTTGTTGCTAAGTATAAATATAAGACGATTTTACAAGTTGAAGATAGAAAACTTGTGTGCTTAACCATGGGGATAAAAGGAAGTAAGTTGTGCAAGAATATGAAACACCGTTCCTCTTTAGTGCCAAAAGGTTACGTTCCTATCTCAGTAGGCGTGAATGATGAAACGACAAAACGTTTCATCATCCATACCACTACTCTTAGTCATACAGACTTTTTGGAGTTCTTGTGTAGATCAGCCGAAGAATATGGTTTTACAAATGATGGGGTGTTGCGAATACCTTATGAAACAAGAGCGTTCGAGGAATGGATGAAGAAAGAAAGGATGTATAAGACAGGAAAAGTTAAACCGGTCTAAACTCTTTTAAAGATAGTGTGGTTGAAACGTTGACATTATTATTGGCGTTGAAGTTCATTTGTTAGAACAGTAGTGTCTGTAAAAAATTATATTGTTGTTGAACATGTTACAAAATAATTCTATGTTAATTATTTAAAGTAGATTAGATTATACATAACTTATTTGTATTATTTTGGGTATACCATATTTATATAAATTATTTTATATAATAGAAAGTAGAAACTCTTCAATGTCCCTGAACGTTCTAGACATTTCTACCTCCATTCCATTAAAACCCCAATTTTCCCCTTCATCTCGTCAATCAAGAAATCAGCTACCGTGATTCCATCAAACAACGAAGACCATGGGCAGGGTCGCGATTTCATCTTCCGGAGACGTCGATTTCAGTGGTTTGATGAGCCACTTGCTCGATGTTCCTTCTTCTCGTTCTCAAATTGAAACACGTAATGGCGAATCGAAAGGCAACATTCCCGTCGACGTTCTCGATACTCCCAAGGAGGTTGTTATGCACATGGACGTCCCCGGTTTATCCAAATCCGACATTCAGGTGAATGATTTAACTGTTTGTGAAAAATTTCAAACGAAAACATGAAAAAAAGAAGGCCTTATAATATAAACTCAATAATCATATATAAAAAAAATATAATACGGGTTTATATATATATATATATATTTTTAAATTGGGTTTATATATATAGTTTTTTTTTTAATTTTCAGTTCAGATTTATAAACAATTGGGCATATATATGTAGATTTTAAAAAAACACACACATATATAATATAAAAAAAATAAAAACTTCGGGCCCAAGGGGAGGTCGGACCCGGGACCGTTGTCCTCCTCGCCCTCCCTCTAGGCCGGCCCTGTGTGGAAGGGGGTGACATTGCGGGTGATGTTTGAATGGGTTTGTCTTTTGGTGGATCTCTGTGGTTGAAGAATTAAATCAGGAAGCTATTCGAGTAAGCATTAGATTGGACCTGAGGTATTAACTTGAACTCGAGCAATTAACTCGTAATCTTCAATCTGAGTTGTATATGGTTTGTTTCGAGCTCGATATAGGTTCACTCGTCTGTTTAGTTTCTTTTTATTGTTTTCAGTGGCGAACTTAAGCCCAGCCAAGGAGAAGGCATGCACATGCACCCACAAAATTTTTTAATGGGTCTTTGTGTATATAAAAATTTACGAACGGGTTTGCGGCTGTTAAATTTGGTATAAATATTTTTTGTACCCATCTGTTTTTTTTCACCGTGCCTCATGGCCTATGTTTGCAGCTTTCTTTCAACCTAATTTAGGGCCCACTAAATAAAAGAAAAAAAAAACTACGAACGGGTAGAAAGAATCGAGAGCGGCATAACGCCCATCCAAATTCCAATCAAAATCACCTTCGAAGTTCAACGATATTTCAGGTTTGAAGTTCAGACTCGATCGTTATCGAAGTTCAAACTCAATAGGTTATCAGGTATATTTATATTTCAGGTTTGGAGTTCATTTTATAGTATGTATATATTTTGAAAACTTAAAAATATAAATAGGTTATCGGGTCTAAACAAGTTAAACAGGTTAAGACATGTTGTCGTGTCTTAACTCTTAAACGTGTCGACCTGTTTTATGACACGAAACCTGTTAAGCTCAAACCTAAACCTGTCTAACTCTGTGTTGTGTTGTGTCGTGTTAACAGGTTCGCGTCAGAAATTGCTAGCCCTATGTACAAGGACGGATATGAGAACTCAAACCCTTCAATTTTTACATCTACAGAACGTAAAGCAACCTTGTCTTTTGAGTCAAGAACTTTTATAAAACACAATAATAAACACCTAGATGAAAAAAGAAAACCCAGCAAAAATATATAATCAAAAGCTAAATCTACCAAGAAACGAAGAAAAAAAAGACTAGTTTCAACATAAACACACCCAAATCAAACAATAAAAAATTATTTTTAAAATTAGGGCTTGTTGTAAAGCATACATCACAAAAGGGGTCTAATGGGGTCCTTCACCATTGCCATTGGCGATGGGCTTGTTAGTTGGCTGTCATGGCACTTTGTACGATATGGCAGAAATCGCCATTACCGATGGTGAGATCAGAAGCCACTGCTAACAGCAGTGGCGATGACTCGGTCCCTTGTCTAGTTAACCTATACAAGTTAAAGCAATAATTAAGGTGAGTTGTCCTTACATAGGAGCCATCACCAGTGGCAAAACTCTGCCACCCTTGTACCTTCTCACTAATCAACAAACTGACAAAGCGAGGGGGGAAGCAATTGCCATCGACAATGGCAAAGGACCCCTTTGTGAAATAAATTCAAGAATGACCCCGTTGTGATGCATGCTTTACTACAAGCCCTAGTTTAAAAAAAAGGTTGACCTAATCTAAAACCAAATACACCAAATGGTTTAAATAACATTGATACCAAAAAAAGAAGAAGTAGAAAAATAGACGAAGAAAAAAAAAAGAAATCAGACAGGTTTATTGATCATTCAACCGATAAACATCATATATCAATACAAATAACTTTCTTTACCTTCGTATATCTCTAATTGTTAGAGATGGAATAGTTAAAAACGAACGTATGGCCCCTCAATTAAATAGTTATGGTCAGGGGCGGCCCTTAGGAGCCCGGTCTCTGAAGGACCTGTAGTTTTTAAATTATATATATATATATATATATATTTTTAATAAATAGATTTTACACAAATGAATTAAACAAACTTGGACCAAGCGGTGGCTGCATCATATGCTTTCCACACCTTTGACCAAGTGTTTTAATTATTTAATATTTTATTTATGTTGTTATTATTTTTATTTACACATCAAGTGTTTTAAGTATTTCTTTTTTTAATTATATTAATATTTATATATAATTTACACATTTTTCCCCTCTTGTACCTTTAAAAATATATATTTATAAAAGGCACAACTCGTATTATCCATTTATCTTATTAACGCACTTAAAAATTAAAAAAACCCATTACTTGTATTATCCATTTATCTTATTAACCCACTTTTAAATTAAAAAAGTCCCACTAGATTTTCAAACTAATTAAAAAATAACAAAATCGTTATGTATGATTCGTTAATCGTTATTCGTTATTCGTTTGTTGTATCTTTTGATTATGCCATTATGAATTTATATTATAGGGCCTGCTTTTTTTACATGTCCCAGGCGCGAAACGTTTTGAGGATTCCCGGGACCGGCCCTGGTTATGGTCGGCTTAAACACCCTGTTAGGCTTGAAAGGAATGAGATTGTGATAGCAAGAGACTTCATTATGGTTCTAATGCCTAGTGTTGCACAACACAAAATATGTCGTATTTGACATCTAACGTAACAACAAGGTCTTATTTGTATTGAAGGTATAAGTAAAGGGATCTAAGTGTTACATTACGAAGGGGCTTACGTAAAAACAGATCTGCTAGGGTTTATTGTGGCCGTCATCACTCGCCCTCGAGCTTTCACCCTCTCTCCGCCTGCGACGTCGCAGAATCGCCGATCATAAGCAGAGCAGCAACGAGCGAGCTACAACAATGGCGCAACCTAAAGTTTTATCAACAAAAGAGGCGGATATACAGATGATGTTGTCCGCCGAAGTCCATCTCGGCACCAAAAACTGCGATTTTCAGATGGAACGTTACGTGTTCAAGCGCAGAAACGACGGTATTATTTTTTTCACTTCACATTTGAAGAATCAATTTGTAGTGTACAATTACGTGTAGATTTGTTCTTTATTTTTGCTCGTGGCGTTGATTATATTATACTCGTTTTTTTTATTAGGTTAGACTATAGAATGTTATATTCTGTCAATTTGTTTGATATTTCCGAATCGATATTTCCGGTTAATAGCGTGTAACATCTTCGCGATCGGAACTGTTAATTGCGTAGTTGTATTGATATATTCTGGACTAAACGAAATTGTTATATTCAATTGAATTACATTGGAGAATTGAGTATGCGATGATGCAGATTTAGGTGCGTCTCCCCAACAGTTTAGTCATATTATCATCTAATATTATCTAAAAAGGATTTCATGTGAAAAAAATCTATTGTATCGTGGAAGGATAGGATTTTCTGAACCGGCTGGTCAGACAGGAACCGTACACATAACCAGTCCGACTTTTTTTAGTTGAGTGAACCGGCTGATTGGATTTCATTTCTTTTAACTTTATTTGTTTTTTTTTATTCCAAAATACTGTTTAATGATATGTTTACTACTTTAAACTTCATATTTTGTTTATTTTTGGCTTCATACTTTTTTTAATATTGCAAATCCACTCAAAAAATAATGTATTGTTATAATTTATTTTAAAATTCATTATATTTTTATATGTTTAAACTTCAAAAAAAAAATTTATGATGTCATCTGGTTTTTGAAATCGGTCCGACCGATCCGAACCAGTGAACTGGTAAGATGGATGCTCGACGACTAGTCCGGTTATGGAAACATTATAAATAAGAGACTTAAAGAATGGCATGTTGAAGTGAAATTTGATAATCCAAGTCTTAACACAAGCGCTGTAGTTTCGTTTATCATCTAATTTGTAGTAGCCTTGAATTTTTGATCAGTGGATCCTGTGATCATTGATTCGCTCGTTTTAACTGTATTTGTTTCATATATATGATAATTTTTTGTACCATTTTCATCCAGGAATTTACATAATCAATCTTGGAAAGACATGGGAGAAGCTGCAAATGGCTGCTAGGGTTATTGTTGCAATTGAGAACCCACAGGACATCATTGTCCAATCTGCTAGACCATATGGTCAGAGAGCCGTGCTCAAGTTTGCACAGTATACCGGGGCTCATGCCATTGCTGGACGTCATACCCCTGGTACATTCACTAACCAGCTTCAGACCTCTTTCAGCGAGCCACGGCTCCTCATCTTGACTGACCCAAGAACCGACCACCAGGTTTATAATTTTGTTAATCAAGTTTATGGATATCTGTTTTACTATTTGTTCTTATCTTCGTATATTGTTCTTTAATTGTTGGAAGCGTTTTGTATTTAACCCGTCATCATCATTGATTCTTCGCAGCCCATTAAGGAAGCTGCACTAGGAAACATACCTACAATAGCTTTCTGTGACACTGATTCTCCTATGAGATATGTTGATATTGGTATCCCTGCTAATAACAAAGGGAAACACAGCATTGGTTGTTTGTTTTGGCTTCTTGCCAGAATGGTTCTTCAGATGCGAGGTGTGATCAATCAAGGACATAAGTGGGATGTTATGGTATTAATCAAAGAACTTGGATTTTTTAAATTTTCATCCATTGAATTCAGTGGTTTTAGATTTTTTAAAGCTAACTTGTTTTTGCAGGTTGATTTGTTTTTCTACAGGGAACCAGAAGAGGCCAAGGAAGAAGAGGAAGAAATAGCTGTAGCAGACTACAAAGATTATGGAGCTGGTGCCATTGGAATGGATGATCAATGGTCTTCCCAGATTCCTGATGCCCAATGGGCTGGTGACGTGGCTCAACCACCAATTGCTGGTGCCCCTGTAGCTGCGTCTGGTTGGACTGGTGCCGATGGTAAGAAACTAGACTTTTGAACACTTCTGTTACAAAATCTGTGATGGTGGCAATTTATGTTTACTTATGAATGGGTCGGTTAGGGTTAAATTTTACAAAATACCGTAAAATGAGACAGGTTGAACATGTTAAACGGGTTGGTAGTCACCCAAATAGTTTTTTTTCAATGCGTAAAATGTCCTAAATCATTTTATTCATAAAGTGTTATTATTTCTGAAGTAATATTTTCTTGTAATTTTATTTGACAGGCTACTCTTTTTTTTTAAATTAGAAATTTAGACGAAAGTTTTTCTGCTAACCTTTTTTTTTCCAGCTCCAGCTGGTGCTGCTGATGGATGGGAAGCTGTGGCAGCACCTGTACCGACAGTTGAAGGGGCTGCTGCAAATGATTGGGACTAAATTCTCTCAAAATTGATTTTTATTAGGATAATTTTAAATTTGTGACATGATGCAGAATTTTGATTTATTTATTATGTTGTTTTATTGAGGTGGTTATTGTTAAAATTTGTGGAACTGCCAAACCTAGCTCTTTTGATGTTTTTTTTCCTTCGTCTGTTTTGAAATTTTGAATTTTCATTGAATTTTAAATAAAGGTTTATTTTATTGCATAGTTGTTAAGGCGCATAGGCTCGCTCAAATCACAATACATTTTAGGGGTTTTAGGTTTGTTTGGGTTGTTTTAGGTTAGTTGCCGCCGGACCTAGTCAAACCGCAAACAACTTTAAGGAGTTTATAACCTATATAAGTCACCAAACTATAGCCCTACATAAGGCATTAAGATCATGTGGTATGGTCTCGTGAGAGACCTCACGCTAGTGAGGGAGAGGGCACACCACCCCCTTGTTTTCGGGAGAGGGTGAGTGAGCATCTTTCGTGAGGTTCTTCACGGGAAGGAAAGGGGAAGGAGAAGAATATGTGGTTGTACCTTGTGTCTGTATATTTGTACAATTTGTTTAATGCATTTAATTCTCACACCACCCTCACTCACTTGAATATTTTCCTTGCCAAGTGAGGTTGGTGTGAGATTTGTAGAATTTGACGTGGCGTCACATGACAATCACTTTTCCTCTTACTAAACCCTCACTCACTTGGGTATACCACATGCTCTAAGTTTAGTTATTGAAGCATACATGCATACAAGGAAATAAATTTTCATATATCATATTAGTATGCAAGTTTCTTAATACATGTTGGGCAATTACTACAACCACTAGCTTACCCTAGTGGCAAAGGTGTATACCCAAAACTTCACTAAAAATGGGAAGGTTTTGGGTTCAAGTCCCACTTGTGACAAAAAAAAGTGGGTCTAGGTTAGGTCAGAGAGTTTTCTTACCTATGGTGGATTTCCTGCTAAGGGAGGTGGAGATGATCGAGTGAGTCAGTGGCTCGTCAGTGATCCAAATTGCCGTTCAAAAAAAATGTAATAATTAAGCAAATAAGATTTTGTAGTTCATAGACAACTTCAATTAGCCATTTTGACATTTTTAACTAGGCAAATTGCCAAATAAAATAGTGAATATCTTAAATTTGAAAGTATCTTTGTTGTATATTCTTATTTTAAGAGCACTACCTTGAATTTGGTTATTCATTTACTAAAAACTTTTGATCGAAAATCATTTCAATGTGTAGTACAATACTTTCCAATGGTTAACTAATCGGTTCAACACTTTACCAATTTTGGCTATTTGGTCAAATTAAGTTAAAAGATTTGTCATATATCATAATTAGTGCAATTAAGGGCACTTTTACTAAAAAATTTCAACCAAACACAATTCAGGTTGTATGTGTAAACCATAATAATTATATAGTTCAAGGACACTATTTTACTCAAATACATTAAACAATGTACACTTATAATCACAATCAAACATCTAGAGCACCGTAGTAGAACATCTATTACCGTAAGTATACGCTAAGGGTTGTCACGCATAGGTTCAATAACTGATTTTAGATGTTTGGCTAACAAAATCCACTTACAAACAAAATCTTGAACTTGTATGAGAAATTACTTGTAACGGAAGCAGGGCCGGTCCCGAGAATATTCAAAACGTTTTGGGCCCGGGACATGTAAAAAAAATCGGGCCCTATAATATAAACTCAATAATCATATATAAAAAAAACATAATACGGGCTTATATATAGATTTTTTTTTAAAAAATTGGGCTTATATATATAGGGGAAAGTTCCACTAAGAAGTGGTTTTTCGCTAACAACGCTAAGAAATTGGTCAAACGAACTCCGATTAAGCTCATTCCAGCGGCGTTGGAACCGTTTTATCAAACCCTAACCCACCCCCAAAAACCTAACCCCCCCCCCCCCCCGGGCTGGCCCTTAACGGAAGGTTTGATCAATCTAATAGTTTTTAGCAAAGCTTTCTATCGTTGTTTCTCTCTCTATAGTTTTCTTGAATGAAGAAATGAATATGGAGTTGACTTAGTCAACGTATTTCTAGGGAAAACTCGCAATCCCTCGAATACATTTCCTTCAATTCAATAAGAAACAAACTTGGATTAGTCGATACTAACACCACACTATTACGTAACTTTTTGGTCACTTGACAGCTTCAAAATTATAATTTAAGTCAACATAAATAAATAAATAAGAACTACTTCCATTATATTAAAAATTAACTATCCCGAATATAGTATTACAATGCATTTTGGATGTTACAAAACATTTTTAACTCTATATCGAATTTGAAAGAAGGAAGTGATTTCACGCCGGAGGGCCGACACAGGGTAACCTCTCCGTGTGACGCCCTAACGCGTTTGTTTAGTGCGCAGTTACACGGCGGAGAAGAAAAAGATAAAGACCAAAGGCTATTTGTTGGGTTTTTCGTAATCCAGTTACCGGTTTATAAGCTTGTACCGGTGCCTGAATTTACACTGATCATCACAAAATACGTGATGACTAGAGGTTTTTACTATTTGGACATCACCAAAACATCTAATCAAACAATCTATATCAAACTGTATCTTGGTAACAATTCTCATACTGTCATGAATATGTATAATCTCAAACAAAATTCAACATAATAACGACTTAACTTGCAACACTCTAAACACTAATCATTGAAACTTATGACCAAAACTAATCACAAGTTTACGAAGCAAAACTATAATACCAGTAAAAAAAAAGAACGTTATTTAATTCGACATCTACGGTTTAACCCAGATCTAACTTGTTAGTCTGTTTGGGTTCTTGATGGAAGATCGGCTCCAAAGTTTTAAAACCGAAAACCAATTGGTTTCAACTGATTATATTGGTTTTAAACCGAACCATCCAAATAAACACCCCGACACTTAAATAAATAGCATAAAAAACTATTCACAAACATCTGTGCAACCATCAAATGAATCTCCAATCTGACTAAATTAAAAAAAAAAAAAAAAAATACCACCAAAAATTATTTACAAAGATTGAAATTGTGAGAGAACCAACTGTAGTATTTTTACTCTTTTTACTAGGGTTTTAATTCTCATGTACGCGTTTTAACACGTATATAAATATTTTTATATACTTTTTTACAACGGTTAACATACTTAACTTTTTAAAGGATTTCTATATCTTCATACAATCTGCAGGTACTTCATTTCTTTTCCTCTAATGTTATTCTCTTACCATTTATTTCTTCTTTGCAACCCACATCCTTTGGAGGGGATGATCAATTCAATGGCTTATGGGTAAGAAACTTTTTCTTTTTATTATTTTTTTTACGGTTTTGTTGACAAAACTGATCAAGGGAACATAATATCCCCATGGCTCACCCATTCCGCAAATCTGTCTGAAAACCCGCCCACAATCTGGTTTCTAGCATCCTGTACCCAAGTTAAAAAAATAAGTATAATAAGATTTTAATAAATATAACAGCAAATAGGGATGTAAATTTCCCAAAACTGAACACGAAACGCATGGGTTTGTGTTAGTCTAAATGGGTTTGGGTTGTTTTCGGGTTGAACCCACCAACCCGTTCAGGTAAACGAGTCGTCTTCACAGTCGACATGGTGGGTTCGCGGGTTGACCCGCTTAACCCTTTATTTTTATAAGTTTTTTTTAAACATGTTTTATGTCATAGCTTAAACTAATTGAGAATTTTATGTCAATTTAAACAATAAAAGAGAACTGAGCATCAATTTTTATAGGTTACATGTTAATATTTTACACGCAATTGTTTTTTTGTTGAAATTTGTAGTTTAAAAGTATTAACATGCAAAAAAAAAAGTAAAATAAAATAAAATTGTCAGGTTAAACGGGTCGTTTTCGTGTCAGCAAGTGAAAAAAAAATGTCTTGTTTGGGTTCATGTGTCTGACACGATTTACGGGTCGGTGTTGGGTTTTTCCCGCAACGCAACCCATTTAACACCCAACTTAATTCGGTAAAATGACATAAACTGACCTTAGCATTAGTACATATCTCAGAATCACTAGCGAAAGTGCACATTTCATTTACAACATTATCAGATGATTGACCACCCATTGGGGAGCCTATGAGTGTTGACCTGCAGCCAAAAAGTGATGATAGTGTTCACTGTTAAACATATTTGTACAAAAAAAAAAACAATTATAAATCACATTCACATCAAGATTTACCTTTCGTATGTTTCTTCTTCACATGAATTTCCAGACGATGAAAGCCAATCAACATCAAGAAAATTTGAGCAGTTGAACGAATCTTTTTTGTAAAATACTGCATCACTGTTAGGGGATTCTTCAGGAGATGTTGAGTTTGTATACCTGTACAAATGTCACAATTTTTTAAAATAAAATTTAAGTTTTTAGTTTTATTTTGTAATATACTAAATTTAGAATTCATCTCCATGGTAAAAGAAAATAATAAAAGGAATCTGACCTTGGATAAGATGAATCACTTTCAGACAAGATTTCGGGTAAGGATTCTTCATTATTTTGAGTGGTTCCGATAGAAGAATTTGCATCACGGATAATGTTGTCATCATAAAGAAAGTTTCCAACCGACAATGACCTTTTAATAAACCTGCATTTATATAAAAGTAAAGCATATGTCAAATATTTCCGCATAGAACATATGCTTAGTCAGATAATGTGGGGAAGATAGATTTTATTTTATTCTTTTTACTACAATGTCTTTAAAATTCATAAAGCACCGAAAAAGATTCTACTTTTTTCTTTTTAAAATTTAAATATTTTTGTTCAACTAATTTCTTGACAATAAGTAAACAAATATAAAAAAATAGTACCTAGCTCTTTCCACTGAAAAGTTAGAACCTTGACTACCAACTTTGTAATGTTGGTCTGAATCCAACTCCCACAATGCAGGTCTACCGATTTGGGGTTGATAGTGACCCAGGAACCTGTTTAAAAAATGACCCGGTTCAAAATCATGAAGAGTTACGGGACGGGTCAATATAACTTTTTTATTCAATATCATAGATTTATTTTCACTTACACATTAATGGCATCCTGCTTTTCGGCATCCATGTATGCATTACTGTAGTAACGCTGTAGAGTTCTAAAGAATTCCTGAGACTGAGTTGCAGCTTTCCACTGACCTCTTCTCTGACAGAATATCTATATAAAACATGAAACATCTCTTAATGACGATGCATTTCAACATATAAAAGTCCAATGTTTAATATAATAACTAAAAGGTTATCAAAATACGGACGGCAATGGGTGAGAAAAAAATATCGAACTATTTATTTGAACGTTCTAAGTTTCAACAAATAACTCACTATTTAGATTTGTTATTGGTTGTTTCGGGCGTGTTTCTAAACTAATTGTTTTGAAGTTCTCCAATATGAACTATTTGTTTGGATGTTTTGATAATAAATTCTTTTGTGATTTTGTAAAATCTTCGTTGTATTTAAAATCGTGTAAAACAAAACCCATTGCTGTACACATGGATTCACGGGAAGAAAAAACCACAGACATGGGTGGCAGGTGAAGGATATCCGTGCCCGCCGGCAGCAGGTACCATGCTTAATCACAAATCATGAATAGTGAACTGAACTGAACTGTAGATTTGCTTCAACCTTCTCTAAAAGGCTAATTGCATAAATAGGTAACTGGCGTGTTTTAGGCTAGAAAAATCCATCAAAGATTTGAGGGTAATTAACTTCCCAGAATTTCAATTGAAGATCAAAATGAAGATGTGGCGCAAATGTTGACCATGTTGACTTTTTTAGGATGTAGAGCCTCAAAACCGTTAAAAATAAGTTCGAACTTTGATGGATCATATCGGGCCTAAAATAAGTTGGTTAGTTGAAACAGAAATCAACCAGAGTTCATTATCTTTTTATGAAAATTAGCCCTTTAAATATGATCATTCTAAACCAAAAATATTTTGTATTGATAATGCATTACCTTATTGTGAGCTGCAGAACCACCATACTGTAGTGCCAAAGTGTCGCCCATTTTCTCATAAATCCTCATTAAATCATCTGCTAAAGTGGAATCCAGCTCAATAACAGGTGTATCTATATAACCTATAGTATGCAATTGACGGCCAAGTGCAGCCCAACCATAAGCAAATTGAGCAACATTTGTACGATCCAAACAATCTATGCAGTTTGTTCTTAGGACCCCTGTTTGATGTTTAGGAGGCTTGAAACTAAAGTTGTCAGCATTGGTGTTCTTATCATCCCTGCATCATGACCAGAGGCATTAATGACACTTGCACAGACCAATAATAAAAAAGAATTAGCAATGATTTAAATAAATTAGTGGATTGCACTATTTGATAAATTAGCATACACATGGATTTGACTGTGGTGGTCTACTTCATTTTTATTTTGAACAAGTCTTTATTTATAAAACCAGGATACTTGTGTAGTGTCATTTTTAAACTTCTATATATAAAAATTTACATCCTTCATATCATGAAAATCACAATGTTCTCTTTTACATACTACAAACTTTGGCAATTTTTTCAAAAAATATCATATAATTTCAGTGATGGGGTGGTATTAATAATAGCATTTCAAATTATTTAACCAAAATTAAAATAATTAATTTAAATTATGTGTCAAGTCAAACAGTGTACTTTTTTTGAGACATGAGGACTGCCCATTTACATCTTTGCATGCAAGTTGACCAAATCACTCCTTAGGATAAGGCATCTCATAAGCACCAATATCGTATAGTTCTCAAGTTTAAATGTTGAAATTGAATTTTAGTATTATTTTCAATGGATGTGCAACAACTATAGAAAGGAGCAACAATCATAAACAAACATTTCTAATATATATCTTATCAAAGGTTAGAAAAATACATTTCTATGCAGCTAGAATTTTACACCAACTAAGTTACACTAAAATATTATTAAAGTAATGAAGAAAGATACTGAGCATTCAAGAAGTAAATTGTAAAGGTTAGAAAAATACATTTCTATGATAAATATAACATTTTTGGTCCCTGTGGTTTGGGGTAAATTATAGATTTGGTCCCTTGTAAATGTTATAATAAATATACCATTTATCATTTGACGGTGTATCAAACACTTCAGGAAAATATATACAGAAATGACAGATTATCGTTGATCAGAATATTTCATAGTTAAGATAAAAAATTTGTAAAAACTATACTAAACTAAACAAATATCCAAATTGCACTTTGATGACTTGGAAATTTTTGTAGAGTTATCAATGACAGTTGTATAAAAAGTCCAATTAAAAATCTTTGTACAAGATAAAGATTGAAAAAACCATGTAAAATTTGTTAAGTTCACTTCCCAATAATTTTAAATAAATACAAGGGGACTAAAAGAGATATTAATAAAAGTAGTTAAGTCTAAGTCCAGTTAACTTTTTTCCGTTAAAACAATAATATAAATAAATATCAAATTTTGTCGAGTTTATGTTTAGTTTTACCTGGAACAGTTTAATAGCTCTTGGGAGTTTGAATTTGGTACAACTTGACAATAGAAGAAGCCAGTTAGATTCAATGCATAAGTGGCTACTTTGCCCAAAAGTGCCAATACATTCGTTGATTTGCTGAGAAATCAAAAATAAAAAAATTCATGGCCAGATTAACAACATATGAATATAACAGAATAATTAGCAGGGGCAGATGGCAACATACTTTCGGGAGTATTTGTTTAAATCCCAATGAAGAAACTTTAAACGATTTTCCTCGGGCAAATCTTTATTAATCAGCTCAATAGCATGAGCAAACTCCACACGAAGAAGGGATTCTCGAGGTTTCTTTTCTTTGGTCTGCAAAACCACACGATGATTAGATATTAATAAGGAACAGAACAGAAATAATTGATAAACATATTTAAATGGACATTTGTATCATATGTAAGACTGTATTTACCTTAATCAAATTCAATATAATTATTGGATTTCCATATCTCTTGGTAAGATTCTCAAAGTGAAGTCTGGTGGCATCATACTTGTGGTCCTTCTTAGACACTAAATAGATAAACAGTGATTCATCAAATGAACTTGGAAACTTTATAGAAGAATTATAGTAGTTTTTTAGTCTTTACATATGATATCAGGTTTAATATTTAATCTTGAAGTTTCTTGAGACCAAAACAAGGGTATTGAACCCCGGTTTTGAACAACAGAACTTATTTGCACAGGAAATCCTTCAGGAACATCTTCAAATACAATCTGTTCTGTTTCAACATCATTGGCAACACGACCCTTCTCATTTACCCCTCGTTTTAGATATCTAAAAAAACAGGTAAAATGATTAATTGATAACAGAAGGAATATTTTATTATTAATTCACAAATCAAAGGTAATCATCATACCTGGTTCCAGCATAATGGCGAGACCGTCTTGCAATGAGGGTCAAATTGAAGTCCTTATCGCCTATCGAAAGTTTGACCTAATTTGACAAGAACTTTTAATCGCTAACAAGAACTATCCTACGCATTTAAAAGCATGCTAGCATGAGATAGTCTTTAAAGAAATAATTAGTGCTAAATATACCTGTTTAAAGTATCCATAAACAAGTTGTACCGTCCAGAGATTATTCCTCAGCTGATTGTGGATCATGGCAGTTAAAAACTCATTCCAAACAAACATTGTTTCATTTCCTGACTCGTGGGTGGATAAATTCTTTTGAAAACTATGCATAACACGATATGAATAGCTGAAATAGAAGTCTTTTGTAAGATCCACTGAGCATAGGAGCTTCTTGTATCTAGTCAATGCAGTCAAACATAAAAAAAAAGCAAAGTTAGCACCAGTTATTATAATAGAATGACTAAAAATATAAAACTAAGGAAAAATGTTACGCTGTAATATTAACAGTAAACATATTCCCAGTAATAACCTGATTTTACATCGTCTCATAAAACAGTTTAAACCATCACAATAACCACAATGCTTGACAAGAATAATAAAAACAAGAGCTAGATAAATGTTAAAATATGTCATTAATAATCGCTATCTATGAAGATACATATGGATAAAACGTATATCTGACTTCTAAATGCTTTGCATAATTGCAACCCCATAAAAGTATCAACCACATTTTACATTTACATGCAAAATTGACAAAAGACCTGTTTTCATTCTTAGAGTAAGCCACACTAGGTTGCACAGTAGAATGTGGAATTGGTAAAATCTCGCTCTTGGTAATTGCATAAATTGCATGACCACATATTACTCCAATTTTCCTTCTTTTTGTAATAAGCAGCATGTAATAAGGTCCCAAAAACTTTATGAACCCTGAAATCATAACAATAAGAAAAATAAACTGTGAGTATCAATTATCGTAGTAAATGTTCATTCATTGAAGAATATCCAGAATAGAGCGTACCAACAATCCCGTAACAAGTGCAAACAAATCTAAGCCCCCCTGTGGACTTATTTCCATCATGAATACGCTTTAGAAGATCACAACATTCACTTTCAGTGTATGTTGTAGGATCTTCGGTAATATTTAACTCAGTAGGCTCTGACCTGTCAATCTTTAACACTCTCCACGCAGACCTATTCTTACTACGTCCAATCATATAAAAGTTCTGTAAGAAATGCAAAATTGTGTTAATGGTCACAAATTTGATCAAGTTAAAGGAAAAGATGGAATTGTGAATGGAAAAACATATCATTTAGGAAATAATTATTTTAGCATGTAGTGATAGATAATACAGCACATGACAAGTGAGAGAGAGTGGTAACGCTAAAAGTAAAACTATATTGGTGTGCTGCCTAATTAAGCATTCTACAAATAGCTTTGAAAGAAAATAACAGGACTAGAAATGATCCAGAGCTATACTTAGAACTAAAAAGGTAAAGCCGTTTATATAAAGGAATCCCATAAACTGACAGTCCGGGTGTAACTAGACTAAACAAATAACAAGTTGATTTGCTATTCAACTTAATTGATACATTATACAATCATAAACTTCTTAAAAGCATATTATGATCACTCCAGGGATGTGGGTAAGCAATAAAACCTTAAGGTAGGGGCCAATGAAAACGTAATAAATTCATGGTAGATCAGACTTTTTCACCCGTACCCATGCCCAATCACAAGCACGTGTAAACGATAAATCATAAGGCACCAAGTATGCATATAGACAACAGCATTTAATCAACAAATGTAATCGATTCTTGACTTTTGATGACATATAGACATGAAATTAGTAATAACAGCATAATTAAGGTTAATCTAAGAAGAGCCAATATATTTGAACTGAAAAAATCAACTCCCTAAGCAAGCATATAAAGGTTAATCTCATGAACACATAACTGGTTTTATGCTAAATTGATGTGCAGATCCTCATAACGGCTAACATATGCTGATACGTTGACTAATTTGACAAATTGATAACAGAAAGCTGAAGATCATAAAGTCCGAACAACATAAGCTGAAAAACGGAGAAGAGAAGTGAAATTATACCGAGCGAGTCTCGTAGAGTCTGAATTTTTGCAAATACGCATTGCTAACTTTAGGAACCTCTGTGACACACTCCGGTTGCTCATTTTCTGAAGTCATTATTCCGGATCCCGAGCCTCCGCCCGGGCTATATCACGTAAACATACAAGTTGAAAAAGTTCAGCGCTGAACTAGGCCGCCGGAAACCCTGACTTTGGCATCCTGTGCATCATTTGCAGCATAGAAGTCGAAAATTAAGATACGAAGTGAAAAGAAAACTTAATGATATGCTAAACAGATCATTCGTACCAGTACTCGTTCTGTGACGATAACTTGTGGTGTTGAAATTTTCCGGAATTGAATGAAATCTAGTAGCAGATCGGAAAACAGAGATCCGGCAATCACAGGCGAATAGTTACAGATTGGATTTGGGGAAGAAGTTAATGCGGAAAGAGAGGTAGGGATGGATAGATTTGAGTTGAGATGCAGAGAGAGAGAGTGCAAACAGAAAATCACAGCTCCGGCGAATGCATCCACATAAAATCAAAATAAAAATATATGTAAAATTTAGCTACAAAATAGAAATTGTATTCTTATTATATATTTAAGGGACCTACGCCATGGTTTTCAGTTGTGAGAATTTTCTATTTTTAATTTTATAAAAGTTTAATAAGTTTATACATCAATAAATATATAAACGTTTATTAAGAGAAAAAAAAATTAAAGGAGGCGTACACACGAATGTTAGGAGATCGTCCGTCGCCACAGACGGATCCGCAATGCAATTTTTGTGGCTTCATCATCTATCAGGTGACCCAGTTGCGTCTTTACATTATAGGTAGACAATAACATTCAAAAGGTTTGATTTTTATTTTCTAATTTTACTATGATGTAAGTAAATTTTACAATTCGATTTGTTTTGACACAACTGATGAAACAAATCTATGAAATAAAAGAAAGTAATTCATTTAAAATTAATAAAAATCTTTCCCCTGATAACTATAATTTTTAATCATCGTTAATAAACAAACAAGTTACAATTAAAAATGTTATATTTTTTAATATATAATAACATGCTTTCATGTCTGTAAACACTAAACATCATTATTAGGGTAAGGGGTATACCCATGTGATTATGGTGTCATGTGATAATAAAGTGCATGCCACGTGGCGCCACGTCAGATTCTAGAAAAATCACACCATAATCACATGGCAAGGGGTATACCCATGTGATTGTGGTGGTGTGATAATTTAATGTTTATTTTTGAATTTTTATTTAAATAAAATTAAACATAATAAAATAATATTCATTAATAAAATAAAATTACATTAATAAAAAAAATTTACATTAATTAAAAAAAAACATAACCAAAACCTACGGGATACCATGACGTTCTTTGATCTCCTTTTGTTTTTTTTTAATCAAAAAACGTTAGGCGGTTGTTAGTGACTCAAGATCGATACCAAGAATTTCGATCTCTTGTTTTGTTCGTTTCCAATCCATCCTCTCGTCTTGGGCGTTGTTAAATCTTGTCATTTGTTCGACCATTTTCTCGCCGATTTCGTCGTCTCTTGAAACCGATCCCGAGCCTAAGCTCGAGCCCGATTCTTGGGCTTTTGCTTTTTTCTTCCCAATCGGACGGGGTATTTCCACGTCTTCCGGTGCATCTATGTTTAGGTCGTACTTAGCTCTACCATCAGAATCGCCCGGACTAGCGTCGATGTCGGTTGATGTTCTTTTTTTGGACGAGCCGGTTCGAGTGGGGGCAATGTATAGTGTTTGCCACTTTGGCGAATTCCTACAAATCTCCCAATATTGAATTGGTGTTTCGCCACCATGGTCGTCTTTAAACCGGACCGTTGCTCTCGTCAAAATATCGGTATCGCTCTCACCGCTTCTTCGATCCCGCAAAACTTCTTGATAGATCCCGTGGAACTTTACCACCTTCCCATTTATATGAGTCCATTTTGAACTCAATTGGTCCAAACTTCGGTAACCGGGCGGTACACCCATAAAAGATTCATATTTTTCTTGAACCCTTGTCCATAATGTTTTTTTGTTTTGGGCGTTGCCTACAAAAAACAAATATTCAAATTAATAATCATAAAAATAAAAAATGAAAAATTTTAAAAAATACAAAACCAAAATTATTGTTACCAATTATTGGATCCTCCGAGACGTCTATAAACGCCTTAACCAAGAATAGTGGCTCGTCTTTTTCCCACATTTTTTTGGTATTCGTCCGGCTAGAAGTCTCTTGCGAAACCTTCTTCTTTCCTTTTTTTCGTGAGACATTTAGATTTTCGTCCACGGTTTCTTGTGGCATTTCTTGAGTTTCGGGTACAAATTCTAGTGGTGTACCCGGTTGAGACATTTGGGGTTGGTAGTTAAACATTTGAAAGTTCGGGTTTGGTACGAAGTTTGGGTTGGATAGGAAGTTTGGGTTGGGTTGGAAGTTTGGGTTGGGTTGAAAGTTGGGGTTGGCCCCAAACGCGTTATCACGAGCCGCGTATTGAGCCTAAAAGTGTTGGTTCTGGTTCGGGTCGTTACTCATTTTTGAGTTGGGGATATTAGAAATGAGTATAGAAGATTAGTAAGTTTTGGTAGAAAATGAGTGTAAATATTATGGAGTAAAATTGAGTATTTATAGTGAGTAAAAATAAAAATTATTAATATTATTATTTTAATTTAAATTCTAACGGATATATTACCGTTGAACGGCTACAAAAGTCGAATACTCGCGTGAGAAATATCACGTATGAAAATGATGGCGTGATTTTTTTTTTTTGAGGGGGCGGTGTGCCTTGGGTATCACGGCGTGATTCCTATTGCCACATAGGATCACGCCACCCATCACGTGGGTATACCGGATCCTCTTACTTTGATTTTGATGTATAAATTTTATTTATTTTATTATTTTTTGAAATATATTTTACGCATGCTTAAATGTTTTATTTTTTTTATACAAATATCAAATTTAGGTTTTGACATTAACCAAAAAGAAAGCGTCCACATATATTACATCATTCTTTTTATTTTGTGTCACATGTTCCTCATGTGGCGTGTTTTGTCTTTACTCTTTTCACATATATAATGTATTTAAAGAGATTTAAAGAAATAACTAAAGGTACTTTTATATTACTATTTTTAAATTTAAATATATTTTTTAATATTATCGATCCCAATGAAAATAAGTTAAATAACAATCTAAGGACTTTAATAAAAAAATGTTTAATTACTTTGATTTTTCCTTTTACATTAAAATTATTTTATCTGACGGTTATTAACTATTTTATTATTATTTTTAATTCTATCCAACAAATTAGTTTGTAATTTATATAAATATAAAATTAAAATTAGAAACATGGAGAAGACGTGTCCATATGGGCATGGTAGGACTTTGAGAGGTCCAGCTGTACTTGGTGACGTGTCATTGTTCGATTGTTGGTGCTATCTCTTAGCTGTCACCATTTGCCAACTAATATTACCTATTTTCAACGAATTTGCTATTATTCAATTTCTTAAGTAATTATCAATTATTTATTATATTATGAAGTTAGAACACGCATGAGTTAATTGTTTTTTAATTATTCACAAACTAATATATAAATAATTAAATATTACCTGGACGACCGACTAATATAAATCTGCCGAAAGAGAGAGATGTCAATAAATGATATTTACAAACAATCAACAAAATATTCCCCCGAAATACGTTAGATATTCCAAAGTCAACTTTAGTTTTTTTTTTCTTTCCTCAAATTTTATTTTATACTTGACACAAATTCTTTTTTTTTTTTAGTTTTTTTTGTATAGTTTTGCCACTGATTTTTTCTCAAAAGTTTTTTTATACTTTTCCTACAAAATAGATTGTATAGACGGTCTGCATTACGCGGAAAAAAAACGACAAAACTCGTCGAAATTTCACCGTAACGCGGGCCGGTTCGAGTTGCTGTACGTTTCGACGCGGCGCCGTAACGCGGGGCGGTTCGAGTTACTATTTGACGCCGCCGCAACGCGGGTCGGTTCGAGTTGCTGTACGTTTCGACGCCGCCGCAACGCGAGGCGGGTAAATCCCCTAGTTTAATTTAATTTAAGGCAACTGAGTCGGTAGAAGTTAACGGTTTAATAACCGGTCCGTTTAAAAAGGCTGGTTTTAAGGTAGGGGCGACTTAACATATTTTGGGGCCTAAAACGAATATTAAAATTGTGGATTTTTGTGAAAATTTACTAAATATATAAAAATTACTAAAATGTAATTTTATGAAGCGTGAAAACGTATAATATTAACACAAAAGTTGATAGATTATCATTTATCTCTAAAACACAAAAGTTGATAAATTATCACATATATTTTTACGTTAAAATATAGATTGAATTAGTTTCTTTAATTTTTGGGCCCTTAAAATTTGAGGGCGAGTATTCCCAGCAGTTTCTTTATCCTTATCCTTATAATTACATTAAAAATCACTACCTTTTCTCTCTTCTTTTCAGTTAAATAATATTTTTTTATACCTTTATCATTACCTTTTCTCTTTACTCCACCCACAACCACTTTAAAAAAATATTAAAAAACTTATACAAATATACAAAAAAATTTATACATTTTCTCTCTCCTCCACTCACAACCACTTTAAACCATTCTATAAAATATATAAAACACACTCACAAAAATATAAAGAATCTGCTGTGAATGCTCTTAAAGCGATTGTTTTAGTTGCTTGTACTGTAGAGCCACTCCTGAAATTTAAGGGACCGTGTCAAACACGAGCTTTTAGCCAAATTAACGTGTTTTGGTTAGTTCTATTCTTGAAAACGAAAATATTGCTAAATATACAGATTTGAAGTCTTGTACAATTATTTTTTATACATTTCATTTTTATTATAACTAGGCTTTTCATCACGCGCGCGCGCGTTGCGCCGGTAATTCCACCACGATCCCAAATATCAAAACACGGGCACCAAAACACGTCGCAACGACGGTCTTTGTGACGTAAACCCTAAGGCATCAAGAAACTCGATTGCAAACTCAGGTCACAACAACACCTACACCATTAAAACCCAGAACAACGGGAAAAAACACAAAGACAAAAAAACACCAAAATCTGGGCTAGGCACAAACTCAAACTCGTGCTGTCGGTGGCGGAACGATCCTAAATATCAAAACGCAAAAAAAAACGTTACATTGGCTGTCAATCTGGCGTAAAACCCTAAAGCGTACTCAGTTATAAAGTGAGTGTTACTCTGCCGTAAAACCCGAAGGTGTACTCCGTTATAAAAACCGTACTCCGTCGTAAAAGTGACTATCACTCTGCCGTAAAACCCAAAAACGTACTCCGTTGTAAAAGCCAGCGTCGAAAATCCTAAATACAAACGCAGACGAAACGATAAACATAAGATAGATAAAAGAAAAACCTAAAACTGAAATATAAAAAAAAACTAAAAATTGAAATAAAAATTTGTGGCCAAAATGGGAATACTTAAAGTTTTGTGGCCAAAATGAAAGAACCTAAAATTATACTATTCCCTTTTTGCCTTCTAAATATATACTATCAGGATTCCTCCACTCCGCGGCAGAAGTTTGGTCGTTATTATCGGATCGGTTCGTTTGCGGGGGATTGTTTTTGAAAAATTGCTACATATATAAAAAACGTCACTTCAATATATTTGGAAAGCAAGGAAAATTCACGTGGTTATAAAAACGTAGACTCATAAATAAGAAATCAAACTTAAAAAATTTGTTGTCGCCTACACATATTTAAAATTCTATATTTTTTAAATATTTAAACTAATTAAGTTTAGTTAAATAAGAAAAGAAATAAATAAAATACAAAAAATTAAATAGTAAAAAAATATTTGTTAAATAATAAAAGAAATTAACAAATCTAAACTATTAATAAAATTAAAATAAAAAAGACACTAAGAAGATGGTATGAATTAACCTATAAAAAAAAGCCATTACCCTACTATTTATTTCCCATAGGGATGAATAGTAGGTTTTTTTTTTTTCATTTTTCATATAAAAGTTTTTTTTTTATAAACTTGTCACTAAAGTTCAAGATAAGCTTTAATTTTATTTTTTTTACTCAAAACTTTGTTTTTTTATAGATTTGCCACATAAGTTCAATAAACTTTCGTTCGTTAACTTTTTTTCAAAATAAGGGTGCGCCGTTGTTCTTTTTGTCAACGTTCCGATATAAATATTTTTTTAAAACGGAGTTGTATTCAAAATCAACTTTTTTTTATCGTTGCCTGTATCGAGTGCCGTTACCGTTGTGGTACCATGACGAACCGAACATATTATGGGCGAACAACATCATTGTCGATATTGGTATTATCGATTCGCCTTATGGTTTTTGACGAACCGAACCGGTAATTTTTTTAATTTGTTTTTCCCTTTTTTATTATTTAGTTTTATGTTTCATTTCTATTAACATTATTTTTACCGTTGTGCCTATGTTTTCGTTTAAATTTTATTAACGATAGGCCCGACAACGTTATCTATGATAACTTTCGTTCGTTATGTTTTTTTAAATAACGGAATGCGCCGTTTTCTTAATAATTTCTTTTGTCAACGTTCTGGTTTAAATTTTATTAAAGACAAAGTTGTATTCAACTTCGAGTGTTTTTAGGTATCGTACGTTATAACGAGTATGCGATTCCACGCAAGCGAGCCAAACCAATAACGGCCAGACTCCCGCCACGAAGCGCGAGGGGTAAAAACTAGTTATATAAATAACAGAAGTTTTGTGGTAAATTTAAAGCCACTTAAATTACACTATTCCTCATCATGGATTTTAAATAATTGACTAAATTACAGTTTTTATCATTTATATTTGTTCAAATTATAGAATAAGTCTTTTAAAATTTTGACTTTCACTTATTGTCCTTTATTTGAAAAGTTTCATCATTTAATAATTATATAATTTGTCTTGTAAACGATATTGTACTATATTATTTTCAAGAATAAAAGAATAAATTTATTTGTTTTATAAAGAAAAACAAACACAATTTTCTTACTAGCACTTATATTAATACCAATGTCTCGACAACGTATATGATAAAAGAAACATGATCAAGATCATACATTATTTGATATAAGTGTATTTCTCTAAATAAGAGATAATAACTAACTATAACAAACTCCTTCTAGCATGTTAGGCTGATGGGTATATCTCTACGAAAATTGAGTGTGGAAAATGACACGTAGGTATCAAATCATCTCCACACGGTTTTCACATAAGAGAGAGTAGTGTTTCACTTTCCACTCACGTGAAAAAAACCACGTGTGTACGCCCTATTGCTCTACACCACACCCTTAGTCCCACCTCCCTCACCCCCACTATTTCTACACCCGTGGAAAACTCCACGAAAATCACCCATGCCCGTGGACCACGCTAGGTAGGGGTGTTCAAATTCGGATATCCGAAATTTTTGGACAATTGATTTCACTATCTGAATCCGTATCCGAAATTTCAAATAAAAAAATATATAAATATAATATTTTTAAATTATAAAAAAAATTAAAAAGCATAAAAAACAATTAAAAATATACATATATAAATATATAAATATAATATTTCGGGTTTTTTTTTAAAGGCGAACATTGAATGTTGTGACGTCGCACCCTCCCGTCTGATTCAAATTTTCTTATTTTTAAATAATAAAAACAATTAAAAAATATATATAAATATAATATTTCGTACATTCGGATATCCGAATTTTTTTAAAATCACTATCCGAATCCGAAAATTTGGATATCCGAAATTTCTGATTTCCGAATTTTCGGATAATTCGGAATCGTAATTTCGGATAAATCGGGTTTGGTTCGGATTCGGATTTTGTTAACACCTCTAACGCTAGGGGGCGCGGTGTTCTACGGGCCAAACTCGCCAACTCAGCCTCCACGATCTGTTTTCACAGGGTATACCCCTAAGCCTTACGTGCATCCATTTAATTAAGATATATAAAATAAAGCGTCCATTTAATAGTGAAAATGCATTTAATACCATACTGATTTCGTGTAAAAATTAGACTTAATTAATGTGCGATAAATGTTTATTTTAAGATTAAAAAAAGTACGAGTTTGCTAAATTGTGTTCTCTTAATGGAAAATGTTAGACATCCGGCTATAATAAGAATATTAATACTTCTACTTATTTTGTTAAGAGTATGTGGTATACTCTCACTTGACACTCCCAAGTGAGGGTAATTTTTCTACCACGTAGGCGTCACGTAAGCTTGGTGGTTCCTCACTTAGGTCTCACTCAGAGGCGGATCCACATGCAATCATGGGTGGTCCAATGCCTACCGTCCATGGCCTAGAATAACATTGGAATTGAGAGCCCAGTAGCCCACAGCCCACTGATTCACATTCCTTTTTTTTTTCTGAACGGCTTAACATACGATCACAATTCGCATCCATGCTCCCCCTACGTCCATTGAACTTCTGCCGGCCCTGTGAATGAATTTCCGATCAAATCTGGGCATCTGGCGTCGCAACTCTCGCAAGAACCTCCACTTCAAGCCGGTGGCCGGAATTCGAACCCCTCCCCACTTCAAGCCGGTTGGAATTCGAAGTTTAGGGTTTTCGGTTTTTGATTTCTGAGTAACCGGTAAGTTTTCAAGCCTTTTTACATTATTTTTTTGTCTCTTGATAGTTGATAACCAGATTTTAATACAAATTAGTTGTTAATTTACATAAATACAGATTTGAAATTGTGATATATTGCTTCCCGTAACCGGTGAGTCACCCGTATTTTGCACCTCCTATAAAAAATTTTTGTATCCGCCACTGGTCTCACTTGGCAAGGGTTATACCCAAGTGAGTGAGATACCATATTTTTTGTTTCATTTTAAGCATAGGGGACCCACCCAACTGGCTTCACTTGGCCTCTTTATCCCCTGAGATCTTTCGGTTGGAGGTGTCACGTCCCCCTCAGTTGGGCAAGGAGGTGGTGTGTCTTGCTTCTTCACAGCGTGAAATCCCTCACGGGAGGCCAGTGGCGGATACAAAAAATTTTTGTATGATGGGCAAAATACGGGTAAATAAAAAGGGAACAAATGAAAAAATGAAATGACAATATAATAATATAGTTTATCAAATATTCAGAACACAATATAAAATTACCTCGATTACAATTGTCCTCTACGTATTTTCATCTTTTGGAAACGCTCGATTACATCTTCATTAGTAACACTGAGAAGTCCATCTACTTCTTCCGCACAAATTACGCAAGCGTTCAAGAAATCATCACCAATACGATTGCGCAAACTTGACTTTACACGTTTCATCACCGAAAAACTTCTCTCCACAGATGCGGTTGCAACAGGCAAAACCAATGATAACTTTAATAGTTGATAAACCAAAAGGATAAGATAAATGTTTCCTAGTCTTCACCATCACTTTAGCAAGTTCGGTGATACCATTCAAGTTAGCAAAATTCGTGTCTTTTAGAACACTATGATGATACAAGGGAAGTTGATGCTCAAGCCTATCCTTTTCTCCATCATCAAAAACATATGGATAGAACTCACTCAACCGAAGTAAATTGGACTCAAAGCCGCCATATTTTTAAGTAGTTCCATGTTAGCCTCACTAAAATGATCACCAAATTCTTGAAGCAACATATCCACAATAGTGTTAAAACAGTCAAACTTAAAATGATGTTGATTGGTGATTTGTTTCTTTGTTTTCGAGATCTTGAGTGACCATAATCTTCTGTCATGCTTATCATTTGAATATCATGCTTTCTACAAAAAGTAGATACCTTTTCTAAAATTTGATCAAATCCAGATTCTCTGAAATTTTGCAAGACTGCTTTAGTTGATTCCACCAAAGAAACTGCTTCTAATATCTCTTGATCTCTTTTTTGAAGTCCTCTTGATAAACAATCCGTAAGGCCTAAAATGTGCAACAACAAATGTAGATAAAACACAAATTCAAATGATTCGAAGTATTCCAAAATACCATTAGCTTGACTTCTGCTAGAATCATTAGGGCATTCGTTTACAATATATTCAAGCAAATTAACAATCGATGGAAACAAATCAACCAAGCGCATAAGTGTTTTGTAGTGAGAATTCCACCGTGTATCTCCTGGCCGAGTAAGAGAAAGCTCTTGATTTAACCCACTTCCAGTTATAATTAACCCATAATTAATTTCTTTTGCTATTCTTTCTCTCTCGGTTTCTCGAAGAATATCATTTCTTTTACAAGAAGCACAAACCACATTCATCAAAGTAGCTACCTTCTCAAAAAAACTCGCAACACCCAATTGTTTTCTTACAACCGCCACAACCACTAACTGAAGCTGGTGAGCAAAACAATGCACATAATATGCCGATTTGTTTTCTTCTAAAATTTTTGCCTTCACGCATGTTGCTTGCTCCATCATAACCTAGACCTCTTAACCGGTTGAAACTCAAGTTATGTTTTGCAAAAAAAATGTCAATAGAAGACTTCAAAACTAAAGAAGATGTTTCCATCACATGTACAATTCCCACAAACCTCTCTTTAATAACTCTATGTGTGTCAACATATCTCAAAACAATAGCCATTTGTTCCTTCTTAGATACATCATTAGACTCATCAATTAATAATGTGAACATGTTATCACCAATTTCATCAAATATATGTTTAAGCAATTCCTCTTCAAAACAATGAGCAACATCTTTTTGAGTACTTGGAGACAAATATTTTTTATTTCCTGGAGATTTTGGTAACTTTTTTAGTTCCTCATTTTGATTTATGATTAAATCCATTAATTCCAAAAAAATACCTCTAAAACTAGAAGTTTCACTCTCATCATGACCTCGAAATGGTAATGCACATTTCAAACAAAACCTACAAGCTTCAATCGTAGCAGTCAACCGAATTCGATTTTCTTTCTTTATAATGTCATCTTGTTTATCTAAGGCAACGTCAATAGACTTAGCTTGATTTACTAGATCTTCACATTTTTGAAGGGCTTTATTATGAAAACTATTAACTGAACCAACATGTTTATCAAATCTTGGTTCTTTCCAATTGGTATAGCCTGTTGTCATAAATGCTTCCCGCCCACCTCCATTCGCCATCCCAATCCCAACATAGTCTCTACATAAATAACAACATAAACAATATGTCTTGTCTTCTTTTATACTATACTCTAACCAACGACCATGATCATCAAACCAAGTCTCGTGGAAACGTCGGTTACTATCTCCTATTTTTCTTTGTGGAAATTTATGTCCACGTGGTTGGCATGGTCCTTTTAACCAATATTTTCTCCTTATGTCATCTCTTTGATTTGGATGGTAATCTAAAATTCTTATCCTATCGGCAGGATCCCATTGAAGATTATCAAAATCAACTAATTTAGGCATAGAAGGAGTAGCGATAGGTCTTGGACTATTCATACTACCAGATGGAATTTCATTTGAGGATGGTTCTTTTCTTTTTAAGAAATTGTCAAAAAGAGTTACTAGATGAAAAACAAAATACACAATTACATAAACAAAACATAAATCACAAAACATTCGACTTATTTAAAAGGGTAAAGATACACTCCTTGCTTAACTTTATGTGAAGACATCATCAAGAAAATGTTGTACAACTTGTATTGCTGTAAATTACACAAAATCAAAAATTACACAAAATCAAAAAAATAAAAATTAATTTTTTTACACAAAATCGGAGGAGGCAGGAGAAACTTACACAAAATCAAAAATTAAAACCCCTAGGGGGGAGGCGATGCGATCGGGGGGAGGCTCAGGCGATGCGACCGGAGGCAGAGAAGGCAGAAGGCTCAGCTAGTGGTCGGCAGAAGGTTGGATTCAGGAATTGGAAGGGTCACGTACGTAGGCTAGGCATGGAGATAGGAAGAATCCGTTCAAAATTGGTGATGGCTGGGCTACGGATGGGTTGGGCTTACGGCTGTTGTGTAGGATCGGACGGTGGGCAGCGGCCCACCCACCATGGGTTGTGTGTTCGCCACTGCGAGGGGTACCCGTGAGGGTATACCACTTAGCCTAATAACAAATTAATATACACGTAATCTATATTTATGTTTAAGACAGGATATAAACTCTATCCCAAATAAGACGAGACCTGAGGTCTTACCTTAATTAATTAATATTGAAATATTTATTTATTTACAAAATAAATAAATATTATTTTATATAAATATATATCTATGAACTATATATTTATAAATGGATGAAAGTTCTAGCTTAACTAACCTTCAATGCCCTAGGCCCGACATCATTACATTATTTACATCTATAATATAGTATTCTATGTTGTCTTTATTTGTTTTGTAATGTATCATATGATTCATGTGTTCATGTTTGTAAACAAAATTATTCTTAATTTTATTTTATGTTATTTTTTATTTGATTTCATCACTACGAATCCTAGTTTGTTTCTTGTGCTAATTGATCTCTAAATATCAAAATATTGAAGTTTTATATACGAGAGAGATTTTTTTTATGCAAGTATACTGTATTAAGTTTAAGTTAATTGACTCGTATAGTTGTTTTCTTCTATTTTTTCAGCTTTGGTAATTTTCTAATAACACCTTGACCAACACAATAATGAATTTTACTTTGCCCACAAGTCACAACGATAGGTTGTGATGATATGAGATTTGCCTAAGTACTAGTCATCCTTGATAAAGTTTATCTCACCATCTTTAAGGATCCACTATCCTATGTAAGGTTTGCCCCACTACACTAATCGTCATAAGCTCATATATAATTTTGAAACACTAATCAACATGATCATACTGCCCATTTTGTCACGAGTTGTAACTTCAGCTCAAATTTTCCTGGAACATGTGACCTTAGTTAGACAATCAGCAACGCGAGTCCGTTGTGGTTGACGGACATTTAGGTGGACGAAAGAGAAAAGAGAGAGAGAGAGCGTTGTTGCAAACATTGTGAAGAGAAAGAAGCAAGGTCCATGGTCACAGACTTTCATGAATAGAAGGACGACGGTTAACAAATCTGGAACAAGAGAGAAAACGAGAAGTTTGTGGAGAGGGAGGTGAAGACCTTAGTGGTTTGTGGGGCGTTTCACTAGGCAGCGATGATGTGGCATATGTCGCCCTCCCCAAACCTAAGATGATGTTAGGTTGCTTACTCAATGTAAAGTAGATGCCTCTCTATTTTTATTGTCGATTTATATTTTGTCCAATGTACTAGTACATGTTGGGGTCGGTACGCTTAAAGCAAATAGCCATTTGAATATGCCACTTAATTATCAATAACGAAAGAAAATTAGTTCATTACACACGTGTCAAGGAATCAAGATAACAATCCAATTTAAGTTGGGATAATCACGTGCAGAGCCATCTGACCACCTAATTTTATGTAAACCTCCTTTGACGCAACAAATTACCAAAAATATGATCTATAAGAGTGTGTTACGTATCCAAATGACGATACATTATGCGAAAAATATGGAAACCAACGATATATTATAGAAAAATATCAATAATTATCTTTGAATTTTTTTAAATATAAGTTTGATAAGAAAATTAATACGTGCTATACTTATCTTCGAATTTTTATAACCAACACAAGTTTTTAAATAAATTATTCATGAAAACATAGTAAAAAATTAGATATGATTTTCGAATATCAATAATTAACTACTTTTTCTTGATATAAAAATGAAAAAAAAAAGAACTTTGTTTCAATAATGATATTCGAATATGAAAAGCCTATTATTGTATTTAAGCAAATAATGGGTATCATGTGGAAATAAATAAATAAAATGTAGTTTGAAAGAGACTCGGCCCTTACTGCATTAAATATAATAATTGATATTTACTTAAACGTGGCACCATTTAACAAAACTAGTGGCCTGTTTCGATATATGATTTGAAAGTGATTAAATTGACAGTTTTAATAAAGTATTGGTTAATATGTTATCTGTATTATATTAGGTGTAATCAAATTAAATAAAAAGGTTATATTTTCATGCGAAACTGTAAGAAATAAATGGGTATCAATGATTATAGTTTTTTATTGGTAAGATTGAGACGTTGATACTTGATAAAATCATAATAAGAAGTTAAAAATGACTCAAATGGCAAAAGACTGTCGACTGTTGACTTTTTTTTTTATCTTGTTTAGTCATTTTTAAAACTTCAATAACTTCTATATATATATATATTTTTAAATTACTATTATCTTTAGTTTGGGTATACTATTTTTGTATTCTTTTAATTGTTTTTTGAGTAAACTGTAATTTACGTCTAGGTGGTTTACCCCAATTTACACATTGCCTCCTTACATTTGAAATTTCGTCCTCCGAGTCCCGCTGGTTTTAATTTTTCACCAATTGAGTCCCTGAGGCTAACGCATGTCAGGGATCTGTTAGTGGTCAAGGGTACATAAGTCATTTAATGGGTAATGAGGGGGGTAATTCAAACATTTCACCTTCATATTGCTACTTAGGTCCCTCCCCCCAAACTTTCTTTAAACTCTTCATCACTCCCCTCATCTTCATCACTCCCGGCGACGCACCACCACCTCACCACATCCCTCTTCATCCGCCGACGGCCATCGCACGATCATTGGACTTCACCACTGTCACCGCACTTCATCCCTGCACGATCCACCACTCGCAGATCCATTGCCACCGTACTTCCTCCCTGCTCATCATCAGACTTCACCACTGCCACCGATCCACCACTCGCAGCGCACAAGAGAGAACGATGGTGTTTCCAATCCGAATAACAACAGCGATTGAGAACGAGCACGTGGTTGCCGGAATGAGGATAACCGACACCATTACCCACCTTGTGGTTCACTGCAAGGTAACCTTGAAGTTCCTGTTCAACTGGAACACCACTTTGAGTTTGAATGTGGCAACACCGATAGGCTAGATTAGAGTAAGTTAGCGATCAGTGTTTTTTAGGGGTTTTTGGGTTTAAGATCAGTGTTTTTTAGGGGTTTTTGGTGATTAATTTTACCCCTAAATGTATGTATGTAATGATAAAGTTTTCCCTTTGTTTTCATCGGGTTTGCATTTTACCCCAAATGTATGTATGAAATGATTTCGGTCTGCATTTTCCCTCTGTTTAATTGCTCTGTTTTGATCGGGTTTTGATTGGGTTTGCTCAGAACTGGCATTGCATCAGTTGCAAAGAACTGGCATTGCCTCTGTTTAATCCCTTGTTGATTGTATCAGTTGCAAAGAACTAGCATTGCCTCTGTTTTGATTACAACAATTGCAAAGAACTGCCATTACAACAGCTGCATTGCCTCTGTTTTGATTGTATCAGTTGCAAAGAACTGCCATTGCAAGAATTTGCATTGCCGGCTTGCATTTCGTCCTCTGAGTCCGGGGTTTTGCATTTTCCCTCGTTGATTGTATCAGTTGGTGCGACTGTTGTAACACATTTGGGAATGATAGATCTATTGATCGTATCAGTAACATATTTGTGGTGCACATTTGGGTTTGCATCAGTTAATCACCGGGAAAAAGATGGTAGAAGATAAAGTTTTTGAGGGAAAAAATTGGGGTTATTATGGTCATTTCCCTTGTTCACTAACAGATCCCTGAAGGGCGTTAGCCTCAGGGACTCAATTGGTGAAAAATTGAAACCAGCGGTACTCTGAAGACGAAATTTCAAACATAAGGACGTAATGTGTAGATTAGGGTAAACCACAGGGACGTAAATTATAGTTTACTCTTATTTTTTTAAGTGTTAATGCATTGTGATTATTATGGTGCGTTCAAACTAGTTACGGCAATAGTTCTAAGTTATATAATCATAACAACCTGTTTAAACCAGTTAGAAAAGGTGTTTAAACCAATTAAAGTTGTGCATCTAACATTATAAATGGTACATCTAGGTTGTTTATGCCTAACGCGTGAATGAACTTGTTGATTATAATGATGTGTCTTAACTGTTACAAAAGGGTGTTTAAAACCACTTGTAATTTAGCGGGCACATATAGCTCAACCAGTAGTTCGAGGCATTCCATATCTGCTTATGGTCGTGTTTACTCAATTGGAGGTCGAGGGGCAGGTACGATGAGCGGTAAACCAGGGACGGGTTTGATATGATGCTGCTCATCAGTGGACGAGCTCAACCTGGAGATATCCCAGTCGGTCTCGACGCCTTCAACGATGATGCTGCTAATCTGAGCGGCGATGGTGCTGATCAGGGGTCGCAGATGCCCCGGTCATCTAGACGTGGTGATACTATTCAGTCCCAGCCTCCCCACAAACCCGTCCGTCGTGAGGAGCTTTCCATTGCCGATGATGGCAGGTAAGAATTAAAACTTACTTTGTTTACTTTAATTATTTTTTTAAACTTATATTTGTCTTATTTTTAGATTTTTCTATTTTTGGGACAGGTCACCGATGTATGACTATATTGAAGTTTTCGTTTCATGGCCCTTGGTGTTACTGGCATGAGGTACGAGACAACCACCGTGAGCTCTTGTTTATGCGGTTCGTGCCAAGTACCTTTAATTATCCGTTTGAATTTTATATAAATAATGTCGATCGATTAAATGTATATGTGTGCATGAACATTACCATTGGGCTCCTCGGCTCGATGTGGCGATCCACGCCCGATGGGATCGTGTCCACAACGATCGCTTCCACGATGTACTCAGGGTGGCTCGTGAGGCAACGGTGAGGAATGCACAAAAAGCGACCGGATGAGTATTTTGTCACCCGGAATATAATTTCGAGACCATCCTTCCATTCCCTCTGTCGTGGATTAGGAAGATAAATTGGAACAACATGATCGAACCAGACACGTATTTGTTTAAATCGAACTTAATATGTTTGTATAATATTGTTAACTAATATATATTTTTTCTGGAAGGTTTGGAACATCGAAGAGTGGAAGAAGTAGAAGAAGGCAAGGGCTTCCAGCAATAACCAGAACAAGAAGCACAGGGAGACGTTCTCCCGACACACGGGGGTTTGATAACGTTTTCAGTGCATCAGGAAGAGAATGCAAATACAAATATAATAAATTTAGTCCATCCGAAATTTAAAAAATCCATTGCTAATCTGTAGCAAATGTGAAAACTGGCTAGAGAAACGTCGAACTTGGCAAGAGAAAAATCCATTGATAATCTGTCACAAACTGATCCGTCGGTAATCCGTCGGAAATTAGCGACAGAATTCCGTCGGTGAAGGTATTTCCCACATGCATTTTTGCTATGAATTATCACAGACAGAAGCTCGTCGGTTATGACGGATTTCCGACGGAACTTGCTGTCGGCGAAAGTTCAATTTTCTTGTAGTGAGTACACTTCTCACATCAATCCTTCGTACATTTCGCACACATTTTCCACTTTATACAGGAACTGACATATACATACACACATGTGTGTAGGGGGGGTCGAATAAAAGTGGTAAGTTCATGAGAAGAAACTTTGTTTATTGGTAAAGTCAAATCAATAGCTAAGATGAGACCGCTAGAAACTCAGAAATAAACTTGTATATATCCCAAACCAATAGCATTTACCCCTAATATCCAAACCAATAGCATTTACCCCTAATATACAGATTCAAACAATCAGATTACAAACCAAAACTGTAAATCGTTCTAAAACATATGAACACTAATCACGAACTTATAGAAAGACCTAGTCTAATGATTTGTGGAAAAAATACAAACCTGACGATCAAGAAGAATCACCAGGTTATTGATGAATAGAAATCGAGAAAATCAAACTAGGGTTTGATAGCGGTCCGACGTGAAGAAGTCTGAATCCACACGAAGAAACAGAAGCAGCTAAGCATATATATGATCCTCAATTGCATCTACATCCTCTAGCTTTCCAGAATGTCCCATTCAGCCCTCTAAAAGTCTTCTTGTACACAACCAACCCTCAAAAATTATTATGCATAAAACATAAAACTGATTAATATAAATAACAAACTAAACAACTTAAACAATAATTTGCCATTTAATACTTTAGGGAATTGTATTTATTTTACAGAGACAATGAAAATCTTTTGAGATTGTGATTGAAACAAATGTAATGTGAAGGATATTTTTTTACTGAGACAGAAAATGCTATTAAATAGATTACAAATTAACCGTAATCTATACTAATCTAACTATTATTGACTTCTACTAACTTACTAGCCAACTTTGTATGATTATATTTGACACGTGTTTATTTCAGTGGCGGACCATGAAAAATTTTCATGGGATAGAAAATTTTGGGATCGGTTAACTAGCGATATATAACGCGTATATAACACTAAAAATCTTTCATGGGTGACGATTGCAAAATTTTATGGGGGCGATCGAGATTTTAACGTGTCTATAACATTAAAAAATATTTTTTAATGGAGGACGGCTGGCCCATGGGCTCACCATGGGTTCACCAATGGTTTATTTGACTATTCTAACATTTAGCTAGCCACAAGTGAAACAGTAGGATGGATGTGAAGCTTGGATCAAATATATGCGAACTTGGTAAAAGTCTACCCTATGTTAAAATATATGCAAACTGACCAGAAGTAGAAACATAGTGGAATTTGAGAATCCAAGTCAATAAAGTGTAGGTGTATCTCAAGATGTTTTATGCGTTGGACTACAACATAATATTCAGCCTCAGTACTTGAATGTGTAACATTGTGTTGTTTCTTGGAGCTCCAACTAATTAGACAATAGTCAAGAAAAACAAAATAATTACCAGTCGTGGAACGATGATTACCAGGACAACACACTCATTCAACATCTAAATACCATGAAGGGCAGTAGTAGTAGATGAGCTACAAATAGTTAAACACTTGAACCATGAGAGCTAATATCCTTAACGTCACCGAAGAATGCATCTGATCGCTAACCAGTGACGCACATTAGGTTTCCGAAGAAACTAAGAAATCGGCATAGGCAATCTTGAGACGAGTCAAAACCAAATATTGTAAAACTCCAACAATACTACGACAAAATATGGATCATACATGGTTATTCCAAAAGGTAGAGAAAGTTGTCGTCTCAGAGTTACTGGCATAGCCGCATAGACAATGTTTGCATTGACTTTAGCCGGTGTATTCTAATAGCTTTAGTATGTGAGGAATTTAATCTTGAATTAGTTAATAATAAAAGTTAAAGGGTCTGTTTTAAAAGTTTATAAATTAGGTTTTATTTCTTGGAGAACAAGTTAGAATAGTATTATAAATAGGGGTCTAGGTTATTATGTTATTTGTCCATTTTCTTTGATTGTTTGTTCGTTTGTAAGTTCGTTTGGTAATAAGAAAAGAGTCGCGGGTTTGTCCCCCCCAATATCTCGTGTTCGTGATTGCTTGATATGATTGTTTGAACCATCTGGGCCAACAATTGGTATCAGAGCGGTTTAAGCTCTTGAGCGCCTGTTTTTAGCGGATCGATAAGGTGGTCTTTCCAGAGCTGTGGTCGATCAAAGAAACAATTCGCAGAGACTTTTTTTTTTCATGGCTGGTGATAAAGAAGGGAACTCAGCCTCAGGAACAGTGAAAGAATCGATGGGTAGTTTTGCTTTGCAGGCACCAAAGTTAACCTCGACCAACTACGCAGCATGGTCGGTTATGGTGAAGATCGTCTTGGGTGCGAACGGTTTGACAGATGCGATTGATAAAGAAAAAGGGACCGGAATTGAAGAAAGAAAAAAGTTTATGGCCTTGGGTGTCATCTTTCAAACTTTACCGGAAGATGTAATGCTACAGATGGCCAAGTATTCAGAACCGAAAGATGTTTGGGAAGCGCTAAGAGTTCGTTATCTTGGTGCAGAAAGAACTCAGAAAGCTCGTCTTCAAATGCTGAGAAGCGAGTTAGATGGATTGAAGATGGGTGAGACAGAAAGCATTGATGAATATGCATCAAAGATGGGTGGAGTACAGTCCAAGTACAAGAGTTTGGGAGAAACACTTGAAGAAGAGGTTGTGGTAAGAAAATTCTTGAACTCTATGCCTGATAAATATTTACCTATTGTTTCTTCGATAGAGCAATTCGTCGAAATCGAAACAATGACGTTCGAAGATGTGGTTGGACGTTTGAAGGCATATGAAGAAAGAAACAAGTTCAAGAATGTGACTGAAAGTTCATCCCAAAGTCAACTCTTGTTCACCCAAACTGGAAAGAAAGTTGAAAACTACCGAGGACGTGGTAGTAGTCGTGGAAGATTTAATGGACGAGGAAGAGGGTATCCAAGATGGAATAATGAACGTGAGAATGATGAAGACGAACAGGGTCAAGACCAAAGGAGAAAGAACCCTGAAGAATGGCACGATAGAAGGAAGAATCTGAGGTGCTACAATTGTGATAAGATTGGGCACTATTCAAGTGAATGCAAAGCTCCTAGTAAATATAGAGAAAGTAAAGATAAAGTAGAAGTGAGTTTAACAAAGACAGAAGAGGAAGGTGATTGTGATCCTGCTTTGTTCATGGCAGTTTGTTCGACAAAGAAAGTAAGTTTGAATGAAGAACGAGTTATCCCGAGGATGTTTGAAAATGATGGAAAAGATGAAGGAATGTGGCACTTAGACAATGGTGCAAGTAACCACATGTCAGGAAAGAAAGAATTCTTCACTACTTTGGATGAACAAATTTTGGGTCATGTAACATTTGGTGATGGATCCGTGATTGAAATAAAAGGTAAAGGAAGTGTAACTGTGATAAGTAAGAATGGCGAAAAGAAAACGTTTTGTGATGTTTTCTATATGCCTAAGTTGAAGGTCAATCTTCTAAGCTTAGGACAGTTGGATGAAGAAGGACATAAGATAGAAATATTCAATGGGATATTGAAGCTACATGATCAGAAAGGAAGATTGTTGATGAAGGTTCAGAGAAATCTGAATAGAATGTACAACAGCATGTACCTCTATTATGATAAGTGTAGACTATCATAAGAGAAAGTGACATGAATCACAAGAAAATAGTTTAATTTTGCGAAAGCTTTTAGGAGCAACTAGAAATGAAGCCCACGCGCGTTTGTGAACTTCGTTACGTGCGTTGCGACGGTGACATTAACAAAGCTAAGTACATAAAAGAATTGGTTCTGAAGATCGAAACATAGATAAAATAAAGAGTAAATTACAGAAATCGTCCTTTATGTTTATACTGTTTTTCAGATCCCATCCTTTAGCAAAAATATTATCAGGTATCATCCTTTACGTTTACAAATCTTGCACGTTTCGTCCTTTGGCACTAACCCAGTTAAATTTTTCCGTTAAGTATGGTCATGTGCAAGGCACATGAGGGTAAATTGGTCTTTTTACCCATTTATTTAAAAATATCTTAATAAACAAAAAAAAAACAATATATATATATAAACACACTCTCTCTATCTCAACACACACTCTCTCTCTAAACACTCTCTGTCGTTCAATTTCCCTCAACATCCCAATTCTAAACCCTAATACTATGGGGCATTTCAACCCTTTCTGACTCGTCGCTTCTTTAAGAATTAGCCCAATCGATTCTTTTAAAGCAAATCGACGAAGACCGCAGCTGCAATCCCTTTCTAGAAGGAAGATTAATTTCTGTTTTCAGGTTAGATTTATGGATTTGGGTTTGGTATCGATTAATTTCTGCCTTCATAAGAAACGATGAACAAAAAGTTGGTCATCGAGGATCCTTTGAAAGACCGACGAACCAAATCACTGCAGGCAACGCTTTAAACCATGAACAAAACTCCGACATACTTGCAGGCAACGCTTCAAACCAGATCCGGTTTCATCATCGTAGTACAACTCAAACCCTCCGGTTTCACCAGCTGCTTCCGGCGTGCTACCACTGTTGGTTGGTCCACGGAGGACGATGACTGGATTAAATGGCGATCTATCACCTGTGTTCCTTCTCGCTCGCCTGAGCATAGGAGGGCTAGGGCTAGGGTTAGGGTTAGGGTTTTGCTCATTTAGGGCAAATTAAAGACGAATCTGTGTTCCTTCTCGCTCGCCTGAGCATCGAAAAACGACGGTGGATGGATTCCGGCAACATTGATCCGGTGAGTTGTGTCCTATCAATCTCCTCTATGAATCCCCCATCACAATTAGGGCAAATGAAAGACGAATCTCGTGAATTGGTAAGAACACTTATTGTGGATGGTGGTGGTGCTCGTGGCTGCCGGAGGTTAGGGTGGTGGTTGGCTGGTGGTGGCGGCTACTGGTGGCGGCTGCTGGTGGTGGAGAAAAAGTAGAGAGAGAGGGAGTTAAGAGAGAGAGAAGAGAAATGAGAGAGAGTGAGAGGTTATGTTTATATATATTTTTATAATTTTAGAAAAAAAAAATGTGAGTAAAAGACTAAAACACCCGCATGTGCAAGGCACATGACTTGAGTTAACTGAAAAAATTAACGCCCGTTAGACCAAAGGACATAAACTGCAACAAATTTAAACGTAAATGATGATACCTGATAGTTTTTTTGCTAAATGACGGGATCTGAAAAAGGATATAAACATAAAGGACGATATTTGTAATTTACTCTAAAATAAAAGAGTATTATGTCTCACACGTTGCAGTGCAAACACGAATTAACATTGAAACGACAAATTCCTAAAAAAAAGTAAGTAACAATGAAAGAAAAATTTTATGAAACAAAAAAAAGAAATTTTTAAAAACCAATATAAAAACAGAAAAAAAAAAGAAAACCCACATTTTCCCTGCTCTCAAACCCACGGCTGCAAGTTGAGGCGATGCTTAGGCCAACTTGTTAACTTGTTTGCAAAATATTGTATTTGACCACACTTTAGAAAGATTAACAAATAGAAAAAAAATCCACTTGCGAACCGCGTTACACACGTTGCGGCGGTCACAATACTGTGACTAAGTACGTAAAAGAAACATATGAAGTTGCCACGACTCGGTTCTGAAGATTGAAAAAAAAAAATTGCGGCACGAATAGGAGTTAACATTGAAACGACAAATTCGTTAAAGAAGTCAGTAACAAAGTAAGAATAAAATAAAAATAGGAAAAATTAGTTTTTATAAACGAATATAAAAAAAAAAGTAAAAGAAAAAAAAACGAAATCTGAGGGTTAATCTTGAGAGTTTAAAAATGAGGGGTAAAGTTGATAATTTGGTCCAAGGGTAAACGTAAAACTTTAGAAACTTGAAGGATATATTTAAAAATTTAAAAATTTAAAAAGTTGAGGGTATTATTTAAAATTGTAGATAGCGGTGTTTGTGGAAGTTTGGTCGATAGGCTTTGGATCGGCCACAGACACTTCCAAATGTGTTAAGAGAATAATCTGAGAGTGGATTTTCTAAGAGTAACCCAATTATGTTAGATGATTTTCATGAGAATTTTTTTTTTCAAAAAGGTTTCTATAACCCTTATTTGAAGAATAGTAATCAATTTTTTTTTAATGGTGAATACACACTCTCTTTAAATCCATCTATTACCCATTTTGTTGAATTTAAAACTGTACCATCCTGATGAGGAAAAACTTCAGATGCCACTAGGTTATCGGCAAAGAAAATAGTAACAAATAATAATGCATATAAACAAACAAGTTATTTTAACAATTTTGATAACCGTTTTCACTTGTTTGATGAACAAATAAACAAAATTAAAATCAGAAAACAAAGTTAAACGAGGAATAATAAATTAAACAGAAAATAACTAACTAAACAGTATTCAACCAAAATTATAAAACAAGAAATAGTTAACTAAAATTTAAAAGCAAAAAAATAACTAACTAAACAATATTTAACTAACATTAAAAATCAATAAAAAAAATTTTAAACGACAATTTGGATCACTGACGGGCCACTAACCCACCCGATCATCTCCACCTCCTTCAGGAGGAAACCCATCATAGGTGAGAAAACCCTTTGGCTCAACCTTGACCCTCTTTTTTTTTTGTTAAAAGTGGGACTTGAACCCAAGACCTCTCCATTTTAGTGAAGTTATAAGTATACAACTTTCCCACTAATCTAAGTTAGTGGTTATATTAAAAAAACAATAAATGATGGGGTAAATAAAATTGAACAAAAAAGAACTTACATAGTTAGACTAAATGTAGTGGTTTAACTAAAAAATGAAAAAGTTTATGTCACGTCAATACTGTCACGTTGGCAGTGGGGCTTTAACTAACTTTTTTTTTTGAACGGCAACACCTAGATATTTTAGGATAATTGGGTTTCCCCGGGACAACACCTAGAATATCCATGACAGCCCACCCCAGGAGGAACCCCCAACTGGGTAAACCCCCTGACCTGGCCACAGACCCTTTTTTTTGTTGTGATCAGGACTCGAATCCAAGACCTCCACTATAGAAAGTCTTGAGACTAATATTGCACTAAATGACCAACGGTTTAACTAACTAAACTGTCAAAAATGTGTAGTCGTTTAATTCAAAACACAATTTTTAATTTTTAATTTTTTTATAAAAGTAAGAGTAAATGGTTTGACTGGTAACACTTGAATAGCCCTACACCCCAACACTAGTTAGATAGTGTAGTCTGTCTTTCTATGCCTGGAGGCTGGGTCAGTGCCCCTATGCCCTATGGCTTCTGTTTTCTATCCATAAAATAAAAAGCCTCATTGCTTTTTATAATCTGGGTTTTCAGTTTTGAGGTATTGTAATTTCTTATTTTCGGGTGTATCTTTGTAATCTCTACCTCCTGCCTAGTCTTTTTGCTTTTTATAAAATTTCGTCGCGTTAAAAAAAGAAAAAAGAAAAACCTCATTATAATTTGGGTTGTGCTAAATTATGTTTTTTGAATAAGATATCTGGGCCTAGGCACCCCTACAAAACCTCATTATAATCTGGGTTGGGCTACAAAACCCTATAAATTCTGTATTAGCCGGTGGCCCGGTGAGTAGCATGGGTAGGTAAGTTGGATCAATTTTATTATAAGTTTCTTTTGGAACGGCTGTAATATATAAAGCACCGGCTAACAAAATGTTAGACGCAAAAAACAAAAACATTACATAAAGTTTATAGGTTTGTAACCATTCTATTTAAGTGATCTTAAATTTTATTATAAGTTAATGAATGATACTTTTTAATTCTGATTAGTTTTTGGTTGGGAGGGCGGGAAACATGCTTGTGTCGATCTCACAGGTGTATCCCCCCTAGCTGGGTTGCGGGAAAATGGGTTTGTGGCGGGGCAAGCGGTTATGAAAGCAGAGTCAAAGAAGGTGGAAAAGCACGCGAAATCTTGTGAGGATAATCAGCATGCCTTTGTCCCCCTGGCGTTTGACACGTTCGGCTCCTTGGCGCCGGAGGCGGTTCGGTTCTTGGCTAGAGTTCAGCATGTGGTCCACAGCAACTTTACGACTCCTCAGGGGCGAGGCTTTGTTTTTAGTAGATTAGGGTTTTCCATTCAGAAGGGGATGACGGCGCAGTTTGTTGCCCGTCTACCTGCTATCCTTATGTAATTTGCCTTGTTAATTGGATCGAATACAATTTATATAAAAAAAAAAATTTGATTCTGATTACGGTTTTAGAACACTTGCAATCCACATCATTCAATCAATAGTAACACGTTTGATCCTAATACTAACTGACATTAGTATTTATATTAATTATTAAAAAACTACTAATTTACCCTTATATTTAAAAAAAACCTCGAAACCCCACACCCATTCCCATGTCTTTCTTCGTCCGCGCCCTTCCCCACCTCAACTAGAACAATAGTTGTTTGTTGTTGATCATCTCCTTATCTTCGTCGGCCCAAAGATCATCAATGATTGGCATTCCTCGAAGGGTAGAGGTCGCTTGTATGCAGACATGGATTCCACACACAAATAACTTTATGGTTCTTTCTAAAAAAAATAAAGAAATTTTAATACATTTGGTATCAAAGACCAAACATGTTATAATTGAATAAACAATGTGGACTATAAGTATAATTTAAAAAAACTTGACACAAAAACCGTAATACGACCTTAACACAGGGAACATATATGTAGTTAATTCTTTTATTACTATTATTATTAATTATTATTAGAGTTAAAGTATAATTGAAATAATTAAATAATGCATATTATGTTACATATAAAAGTTATACGTGTGCATATATAAATGGGTGTACCCGGTGTTTGACTTAGCTTCCGCATTTACGCAGGGTCCGGGAAGAGGCCGGATCGCTTCGCGATATGATATACGCAGCCTTACTGTAACGAACCAATTTCCAAAATTATAACCAGAGAGGGAGAAAGAGGAGTTAGATGTTGTTATGAACAGAATTGTGAGAATAAGAAATAACAAGAGAAGAAGAGGATTAATTCCCAAATCAATTCATACCATTTACGGTCACTATGTTTTAAGTACAACCATGGATTGTTACAAGATACCCCTAAACTATTGTAGAATTACAGTTTAACCCCTCTAATATTATAACCATTACAGAGGTGTTTATCATCAAGTTGATCATCAAATAAGTCTTCTCTCATCTCCTACACCTCCATTGTTAGTGTTCTTATTGGGTTTTGGTTAAATAACCCTAATTGGTTGAATTGGAGGGATTAAATGATTAAATTCATGCTTAGAAGTGTTAACCTAGCGTTATTAATGATGGAGATTATGAATTACATGATTTAAACATCGAATTTGCGGTTTTTAATTTTAGGGTTCATATCAAGAAATTGGGGATTTTGATCCATATGGGGTTATCATGGAGTGTTGGGATTAGTTAGTGTTAATGTTGAATATGAACCAAAATACACAAGAAATAATGAATGAAACTTGATAAGAATGAAATATGGAATTGGATGTTATGGTTTGGATGAATAGGAGGTATAACTGTTTTCACTTGAGATTCCTCACGATGAACATCGACCATTTGATGGGGATAGATCGTGAACTTGTAGAAAAAAAAACGAAGAAACCAAGAACAAATATCGAACCGGCAATGTTGACTTATTTTTTATTATTATTTCATGAAAGTAATGTTTTTTTAGTTCTATTATTTTTATTTTTATGACATTATTGTTTTATTTTATGTTCTATTATTTTTATTTTACGAAATTAATTTTATAAAATTAACTATTTAAATAATGATTAGTTAATGATAAAAAATTTAATGTTGATAGTGAAACCATTACACACCTTAGTGATTCTGTTTAGTAATTCCCCAACTGTTGAGTTGAATGTTCTTTACTTTTTAGTGATTGCTTCCTTTACACATAGTTTTACAAGTTATATCACTAGGAAAGATATTCACAGATATCAGAGTTATAGTTTTATGTTCCAAACTCCAAACACTGTTTTCATACAAACATAACATACATGCGCAAGAGTTTTAAAACTTAAAGTTACAAAATCCACCCATAAATTGGAAATTTGACATGATATTTTTCATATTGTCCCCTATCTGTTTAATGTTTCATTTGTATTCTCTTCTTAACTAATTATATTTTCGTTTTCTTTTACAATTATCTAATAAATATTATTAGTATATACATTTAGCAAACATCTAGGTCTATGAGGTAGGGGTGTTGAAATTCGGATATCCGGAAATTCGAATATCCGAATTTCCGGATACTTCATATTTGAAATTTCGGATAATTTGGGTGTGTTTTGAGATTTAGATTTTTTTGAATACCCCTACTATGTGGGGATTTGTGACAACCGGCAAATTCAGGTCAATACCCGTCCCCGTCTCTGTCATAATTTGCATACATTATATTCGTGTTAGACTTAATTATGGTTAATTAAGGTCATTTCATAAATAGGAAAGTCCATTCATAACATTTCACGCATCGGTAATTCGGTAAATTACCGAGTCACACGCAGTATAACCGGCACACACGAACGTTGGTGATAATTAATATTTATGTTTTAATAAATATCCTGAGATGTTACAACATTATTTTAGAACCTAAATATATGTGTGTATTTATTTATTTCAACTTAGTATTTTAATACGCGTCTCTATCGTTTCATCGGTATATTTTATTTTAAGACGCTATTCCGCTATATTAATTTACAAAACATATATTAAATATTAGTAAACCACTAAATTATAAAATGTATTGTTTTATTGAGCTCGATCTATTAAAAACTCTAAATTATATCGCGTCCGAGTTTTACCCGCTACCACCCTTATACCCCTACCCTAATAAACGAATACATTTATTAATCCCTTCTACGAAATTTCCAAAACTCAAAACCCTTTTCCTCATTTATGTTTGCAGGCAAAAAAAAAAATATCACCCATCTAAAGTTACTTTATGACTGATTTAGAAACTTCACACACAAAGCATACCAAATGGATGAAAGTCTTGAAAGTCCACCCAAATTCACTTTTTCTCCTCCATGCTTCGAATCTCACACACATAACCTACATAACCTTGTTTTTTTTTACATCTCCAATGATTACCCTAATTGTGAATTCATTTTATTTATGTATAAAGTACAAAATCTTTATCCATATTTGACTCCTATGGCACCTCCCATCCGTGAGCTTCAAACACAACACACACAAATATATTTTTTTCCTTGTTGACTTTACTATCTCTAAGAATTACACCATTCAAGCCTTTACACACAAACCACTCAATGACACCATGCCATTTACATCTCCTATCCTTTTTATTCCCTTGACCGATTATGAGACTCACACCCACACCCCAATGTACTCCATGCCCTTTTAAAACCAACTCACAATTCATAATTCACAACTCACAATTCAGTAACACAAAACAACTTGAATATTCACTTTTCTTTCTCATTTCTCTAACTCACGGCTAAAATAGCTCAAAACTAACATCCACTCTTTTAAAATTTTATTCAAGAGTTCAAGTGTTCCAAGTCCCCTAAGTGGTCTCTTGGTGTCTTTCAAGCAACCTACAACTCCTCCTTCATTTTCCTTGCTTTCTTCTAGTAAGAAAACCATCTTCTTATCTATATCTTTACTCTTGTTTTATATTTTGTTAATATATTGTTATGTACCAAACTTCACCCACAAAATCCATTTTTTTTTCAAACATGGAATTTCTTTAAAATGACTACATGAGACTTATTTTTTGTGTAAAAATAGTAATAATAGTTTTATGGATTCATGAACTAAAATAAAGTGTATATGCATCAAGTGAGTTTACATTGTCCATAGAAATCTTGTAGTATTTAACATTTGATATTATGAATATTAGTTCTTTACAAGTCAATATTTTCTTGATTAAGTTATGTCAAAATTATGAAAATTAAATTATTAGTAGTTGGTTGTTAGTATTTTAATAGCTCATATGATTATCATTATGTTTTCGTTTTGGAAATGTATATATATTAAGAGTTATGTTTGTATAAAAGGATGATGGAAAAACTTATTTATGTTAAAGTCCACCTATTTTAAATATATAAGTATTTGAAAAGAAAGACTAGATCTTAAGTTATATATATATATATATATATATATATATATATATATATATGTCTTTATAAATATATATACTTGTATATATATTTTGGTAGTGAAAATGAATACCGACAGTTATATTACATAAATAATATAAATATTATTTTTACCTAAAAACATGGCGTATTTCGAAAACATTAATTTAAATAAATATCTAATATATTTATTTACCGTTCGCATTGAGTTACGACTCATGTCGAGTCAAACTATATTTTAAAGCGCGAAACCTAAGATGACACCAAAATACTTATAGTCATGGACACACTTGATCGAAATCATAACTTATATTTATTTCATGTGAATATATATTTTTGATAACAAATACATATCACCAACGGGTCGTCGAGTCATACGGAGTTTCATAACGAAACTAAGTTGGGTGAAACGGTTACATAACTCACTTACACACGGATACATTACTTAGACCTTAAGGTGTCTTATATATTCTAGGGCACGCGTAGGTCGGTTTACTCTCGGACTTTTGCTACCTACACGTTTACGGTACTCACGCATCAGGTGAGTTTTCACGGCCCCATTTTACTTATTTTCCTTTTGGGGGAGATTACATGCATACTTACTGTTTTCATTGGACACAATTTCATTTACATGATTTCACATATTACATAAGCGGTTTCATATCGTATTAAGTCCTCTCAAACTGGACCGTTAGTTTCGTTTCTAAGCGAGGTAATCATGGATAGATCTATTTGGGTTTGACAACCCCCACCCGCGTTAGTCGCGCTAACTTTGACCGGAGGTCAAAACGGGTGCATCATTGACCTAATCACCCCATGCATACGATAGGCATGGTAGAGGCATTACATTACATTACTGTTACAGTCTAGCTTCGGTTTCGGTGTGCTTATGGTAATATTGTAGTATTGTCTGTACAGCAATCAAATCATTAAAAGTTTTGTGGTCCATTACAACGATTTACTTTTACATTTAAACCTGTGAACTCACCAACATTATTGTTGACTCGTTTAAGCATGTTTTCTCAGGTCGTTAAGCTTGCACGGGATTAGGGTGCACATCATGCATGAAGTCTTTTGATGTTCCCATGACAATGAACATTTGCTTGTCTTTTGCTTGGCATTGTATTTTCAAAACAATTTATTTTCCTTCCGCATTACTTTCCGCATTAACTCTGTAAAACAATGTTATATTTTGGAACGATTTGGAATGCATGATTTTCAAAACCATATAGAGGTCGTTCTATGTAATCAGTGACGATGATCCATGACCGTCGCGCCCCGCGGGAAACCGCCGTGGTTGGGGTGTGACAGATTGGTATCAGAGACATTGGTTATAGCGAACTAAGTTGCATTTAGTGGGCTTAGACTATAACCGTAGTCTCATATCATTTACATTACCGCATACACACACTGCATACTTATGTTACATAGTATTTCGAATATTGCCTTGTCACAGATATGACTTCAGTAGACCCGATTGTTGTATACGCTTCTGACGAGGAGTACACACCCGCGACCCCACCACCACCACCATCTGGGACACCACCAGCGTCGCCGCCTGCACCCGTACCGGAGGTAAGTTACGAGACCGACCCGGAGGAGGCGTCCGGAGAGTCAGCTACTGACAGCACAGGCGGAGCGGCCGCCGGAAGTGACAGCACGAGCTCCGGAGAGACGGTGCCTCGCTCGGTGATCTTCGGAGGGTCTTCCTCAGGAGAGAGTACCCCAGTTTCGACACGACGAGCTCCTACACCACCGAGTCCCGTACTATCAGCCCCACCTGTCCTTCGCGCCGGAGCTAAGACGAAGCAGACTGCTAGGAAGCAGGTCCCCATACTAGGGAAGAGGCCCGCACTATCACCACCAGCACCTGCCGGCGAGACCGCAGGGACTGACGACACTCCACGAGAGCCTCCGCGGAAGAAGACTTTGGCTTCTGCGAGGAAGCAGACATGGATGCCACACACCCTCAATGGGTGGTTGGAGGAGGAGGATTTACCCTCTATCCACGAGATAGGCGAGTCTTCTCAGGCGCCCCGTCCCCTACCACTGACCGGGGAACCGGTTGAGCGCACCGTGCCCACACCAGTGGCACAAGATGCTCACCGTGACCTCGAGACCCACTCAGTTCGGGATGACATTGAGAGGCTCAAGGGCCTCCACATCGAGTCTATAGTGGACCGCCTACATTCCGTGAATGAATGGTCTTACATCGTGGACCAGTCACTTCACGCTATTCACTTCCGGGTGGTTGCCATCGAGGAGCAGGCCGCAGCCGCCAATCAGCGTGTTGTTATAGCTGAACAGCAGGCTGCCGAGGCACAGGAGCGAGCAGGGTCTGTTGTGGCACTTGCTGCAGTTAGTGCTCTCTTCGCCTCTGTGGCCCTCTTTGTTGGTGTATTTTCTCGTTTCATTCATTAGCCTATCGTGAGCGGGTTGTGCTCACGTAATATTTTAGATTTGAACTTGTTTTTGTGGAGCTTTGTACTCTAAAAATACTTTGTATCTCGTGCAATTTATTTATCAAGTTATGTTATCTTTTATATTGCGTGGTTGTTTGATTGTTGTGGTTGTCTACTTTGTGCACATGTGTTGACTTTATTATATATATTGTTTTATCTTGCTTATCGTTGTGATTTGAAGAAACATGCCGCCACGAAGGAGAGTCCCCCGCAACAATGCAGAGGGCAGTGCGCCTACGAGCTTAGCGGAGATTGAGGCAATGATCTCGCAACGAGTAGCCGATGCCCTTGCCGCTTACGACACTAACCGGAACGTGGGATCCGGTGGAGGATCGGAGATCAACGGAGGAGACGGAGGTACGACGGAAGTCCGAAGGGATGCGTTGTCATATGTATTAAAGTCGCTGTTTATGATTGTTTAATTTCTAACAAAGCAATTTATACAATTCAGGAACAGAGAACAATGCGAGGGGCTGTTCATTTAAGTCCTTCCTCAACTGCAAACCTCATACTTTCAATGGCTCTGAGGGGGCAGTTGGAATGGTTCGATGGATAGAGAAGGCAGAGTCTGTCTTCAGCATGAGTAACTGCACTGCGGACAGTAGAGTCAAGTTCGCCTCTGGCACATTTGAAGGGCAGGCACTATCATGGTGGAACTCTCATGTTCAGACATTGGGTCTGGATGTCGCCAATGCGATACCTTGGGAGGATTTCAAAGAGATGCTGAAAGAAGAGTATTGCCCTCGCAATGAACTGCAAAAGATAGAGCAAGAGTTTTGGAATTTGACCATGGAGGGTGCTGATGTGGACACTTATACCACCAAATTTCATGACTATGCACGCTTGTGTCCACACATGGTGACCCCTGAATTCAAAAGGATTGAAAGGTACATTTGGGGTCTAGCACCTCAAATCCAAAGTATGGTAACTTCTGCTGAACCCGCTATAATCCAGAGTGCAGTGAGACTTGCTCACCACTTGACTGATCAGGCAGTTCGCCAGGGTGTTTTGGTGAAAAAGGGTTCCTTTGCGAGAAGCGCTGACAACAAGAGGAAATGGGATAATAATCATGGCAAGACCTTTGTACCCCAGTTCAGAAGAGACAAGAAACAGTTAAGGCCTTTGCTGCAGGCCCAACTGAGAAGAAACCAAGAGGTGGGTATACCGGGAACCTACCTAAGTGTAACAAGTGTGGTTTTCACCATGTGGGTACATGTGAAGACTCTAAGTGCCAGAAATGCAAGAGGTTCGGCCATGCAACTAAAAATTGCCGAACTACTGAGCCAGCCGCCAACCCAGTGGTCAACCGTGGTTGCTTCGAATGCGGGAGTACTGCACACTTCCGCAAGGATTGCCCAAAACTGAAGAACCACGGGGGCAATAATGCGCGCGGTAGAGCCTTTGTGATAGGAGCAGGAGAAGCCCGTCAAGATCCGAACATTGTTACGGGTACGTTTCTCATTAATGATCACTATGCTTCTATTTTGTTCGATACGGGTGCCGATAAGAGTTTTGTGTCTAGCGAATTTAGTCCATTGCTCGGTATTAAACCAATCATGTTAACTAGTAAGTATACCATAGAGTTATGCGATGGTAAGCTAATTGAAACCGATAAAGTAATTCAAGGGTGTACTTTGAATTTGGCGGATCACCCTTTTGTCATAGATTTACTGCCTGTAACGCTTGGAAGTTTTGACATCGTCATTGGGATGGATTGGTTGTCAAAGAATCGAGCTGAAATCGTTTGTCGTGAAAAGATTGTTCGTATTCCGCTTCCGAATGGGGAAACACTTTCGATTCAAGGAGAAAGGAGCGGTACTACGCTAAAGATCATTACTTGTATGAAGGCACGGAAGTGCTTACGAAAGGGCTATCATGCAATCTTGGCGCACGTAACCGAGAAGCCAGCGGAGGAGAGAAAAGTCGAGGATATACCGATCGTTCGAGACTACCCTGAAGTCTTTCCCGAAGACTTGCCCGGACTTCCACCCCCGAGACAAGTCGAGTTTCGAATTGACCTGGTACCCGGAGCCGCACCGATTGCGCGATCACCTTACCGGCTAGCGCCATCGGAAATGCAAGAATTGTCTAACCAACTACAAGAGTTGTTAGACAAGGGATTCATAAGACCGAGTTTCTCGCCTTGGGGAGCCCCGGTCTTGTTTGTCAAGAAGAAGGATGGATCCTTCCGAATGTGCATCGATTACCGGGAATTAAACAAGCTGACTATTAAGAACCGGTATCCACTCCCGAGGATCGATGACTTGTTTGACCAACTTCAAGGATCCAGTTATTATTCGAAGATCGACTTACGTTCAGGATACCATCAGTTACGAATTCAAGAGGAGGATGTTCCTAAGACCGCGTTTCGGACTCGTTACGGTCACTACGAGTTTATGGTCATGCCGTTTGGGTTAACCAATGCACCAGCTGTATTCATGGACCTCATGAATAGAGTGTGCAAGCCCTACCTGGATAAATTCGTGATTGTTTTCATCGACGACATCTTGATATACTCACAAACTCAAGAAGAGCACGAGCAGCATTTGAGACTAATATTGGAATTACTTAAGAACGAGAAGTTGTACGCTAAATTCTCGAAATGCGATTTCTGGATTCGAGAGGTGCAATTTCTCGGGCATGTGGTCAACGAGAAGGGTATACATGTTGACCCGTCCAAGGTTGAAGCGATAAAGAATTGGGAAGCACCGAAGACTCTGACTGAGGTGCGACAATTCCTAGGTCTGGCAGGCTACTACAGACGGTTTATCGAAAATTTCTCCAAGATAGCCCATCCAATGACGACCTTAACCCAGAAAGACAAGAAGTTTGATTGGGGTGAAAAGCAAGAAGCGGCTTTTCAGCTGTTGAAACAGAAACTATGTTGTGCTCCTATCTTGTCACTTCCAGAAGGAACAGACGGATTTGTGGTATACTGTGACGCATCACACCAAGGTCTTGGTTGCGTATTGATGCAACACGACAAGGTTATTGCTTACGCGTCCCGACAACTAAAAGTACATGAGAAAAATTACACCACCCATGACTTAGAACTGGGAGCCGTAGTTTTTGCACTCAAGATCTGGAGGCATTACCTGTACGGTACTAGATGTACTATTTTCACTGACCATAAGAGTCTCCAGCACATCTTTGACCAGAAAGAGTTAAACATGAGACAACGCAGATGGGTCGAGTTACTTAACGACTACGACTGCGAGATTCGCTATCATCCTGGTAAGGCAAACGTCGTAGCGGATGCCTTGAGTAGAAAGGAACGAACCAAAACTCTACGAGTGCGAGCATTGGGGATGACAATTCACACGAGTTTAACCACTCAAATTCGCGATGCTCAGTTAGAAGCACTCAGGGAGCAAAACCTGAAAGATGAGTCCTTACGGGGTATGGACAAGCAATTTGAGATCAAATCCGATGAAACCCGTTACTTCATGGATCGGATTTGGGTACCAAGCTTTGGGAGCTTAAGGGATTTAGTAATGGACGAAGCACACAAGTCCAGGTACTCGATTCACCCAGGCTCTGACAAGATGTATCAGGATCTCAAGGAACTTTACTGGTGGCCCAACATGAAAGCTGACATCGCCACCTACGTTAGTAAGTGTCTGACATGTTCAAAAGTCAAGACTGAATATCAGAAACCGTCAGGGTTACTACAACAACCAGAGATTCCACAATGGAAGTGGGAGCAGATTTCCATGGATTTCATCACAAAGTTACCCAAGACATCCGGTGGTTATGATACGATTTGGGTAATTGTCGACCGACTGACAAAGTCTGCACACTTCTTGCCTATTAAGGAAACTGATAAGATGGAAAGGTTGACCAGAATTTATCTCAAGGAGGTTGTCTCGAGACATGGAGTGCCAATCTCCATCATTTCAGATCGAGATAGCCGATTCACCTCTAGGTTCTGGCAATCTCTACAGAAAGCATTGGGTACAAGATTGGATATGAGTACCGCGTATCACCCCCAAACTGATGGTCAAAGTGAAAGGACTATTCAGACTTTGGAGGACATGCTTAGAGCTTGTGTGATTGATTTCGGGAACAAATGGGATACTCATCTACCATTGGTTGAGTTCTCTTACAACAACAGTTATCACACTAGCATCAAAGCCGCACCTTTTGAAGCACTGTATGGACGAAAGTGCCGATCACCTCTATGCTGGACAGAAGTTGGGGATAGCCAGCTTACTGGGCCAGAGATCATTCATGAAACAACAGAGAAGATCGTCCAGATTCGGGACAGACTTAAGGCCGCGCGTGATCGTCAGAAGAGTTACGCTGACGTGAGACGCAAACCATTGGAATTCCAAGTTGGAGATAAGGTTTTACTCAAAGTCTCACCTTGGAAGGGAGTTATTCGCTTCGGCAAGCGTGGTAAGCTAAACCCAAGATACATCGGACCGTTCAAAATCCTTGCAAGGGTTGGTCCCGTAGCTTACAAGCTTAAGCTGCCGCAAGCACTCAGTGGTGTTCACGCAACTTTCCACGTGTCAAATCTGAAAAAGTGTTTATCAGACGAGACACAGGTCATACCACTCGAGGAAATCCAGGTTGATGATCGACTCCATTTCGTCGAAGAACCAGTTGAGATCATGGACCGTGAGGTCAAGAGAATGAAACAGAGTCGTATCCCCATAGTAAAAGTTCGGTGGAACTCTAGACGAGGACCAGAGTTTACTTGGGAACGCGAGGACCAGATGAAGCACAAGTACCCGCAGTTGTTTGAAACTGCACAAGTCACTAGCTGAATTTCGGGACGAAATTCTTTTTAACATGGGGAGTATGTGACAACCGGCAAATTCAGGTCAATACCCGTCCCCGTCTCTGTCATAATTTGCATACATTATATTCGTGTTAGACTTAATTATGGTTAATTAAGGTCATTTCATAAATAGGAAAGTCCATTCATAACATTTCACGCATCGGTAATTCGGTAAATTACCGAGTCACACGCAGTATAACCGGCACACACGAACGTTGGTGATAATTAATATTTATGTTTTAATAAATATCCTGAGATGTTACAACATTATTTTAGAACCTAAATATATGTGTGTATTTATTTATTTCAACTTAGTATTTTAATACGCGTCTCTATCGTTTCATCGGTATATTTATTTTAAGACGCTATTCCGCTATATTAATTTACAAAACATATATTAAATATTAGTAAACCACTAAATTATAAAATGTATTGTTTTATTGAGCTCGATCTATTAAAAACTCTAAATTATATCGCGTTCGAGTTTTACCCGCTACCACCCTTATACCCCTACCCTAGTAAACGAATACATTTATTAATCCCTTCTACGAAATTTCCAAAACTCAAAACCCTTTTCCTCATTTATGTTTGCAGGCAAAAAAAAAAAATATCACCCATCTAAAGTTACTTTATGACTGATTTAGAAACTTCACACACAAAGCATACCAAATGGATGAAAGTCCACCCAAATTCACTTTTTCTCCTCTATGCTTCGAATCTCACACACATAACCTACATAACCTTGTTTTTTTTTTACATCTCCAATGATTACCCTAATTGTGAATTCATTTTATTTATGTATAAAGTACAAAATCTTTATCCATATTTGACTCCTATGACACCTCCCATCCGTGAGCTTCAAACACAACACACACAAATATATTTTTTTCCTTGTTGACTTTACTATCTCCAAGAATTACACCATTCAAGCCTTTACACACAAACCACTCAATGACACCATGCCATTTACATCTCCTATCCTTTTTATTCCCTTGACCGATTATGAGACTCACACCCACACCCCAATGTACTCCATGCCCTTTTAAAACCAACTCACAATTCATAATTCACAACTCACAATTCAGTAACACAAAACAACTTGAATATTCACTTTTCTTTCTCATTTCTCTAACTCACGGCTAAAATAGCTCAAAACTAACATCCACTCTTTTAAAATTTTATTCAAGAGTTCAAGTGTTCCAAGTCCCCTAAGTGGTCTCTTGGTGTCTTTCAAGCAACCTACAACTCCTCCTTCATTTTCCTTGCTTTCTTCTAGTAAGAAAACCATCTTCTTATCTATATCTTTACTCTTGTTTTATATTTTGTTAATATATTGTTATGTACCAAACTTCACCCACAAAATCCATTTTTTTTTCAAACATGGAATTTCTTTAAAATGACTACATGAGACTTATTTTTTGTGTAAAAATAGTAATAATAGTTTTATGGATTCATGAACTAAAATAAAGTGTATATGCATCAAGTGAGTTTACATTGTCCATAGAAATCTTGTAGTATTTAACATTTGATATTATGAATATTAGTTCTTTACAAGTCAATATTTTCTTGATTAAGTTATGTCAAAATTATGAAAATTAAATTATTAGTAGTTGGTTGTTAGTATTTTAATAGCTCATATGATTATCATTATGTTTTCGTTTTGGAAATGTATATATATTAAGAGTTATGTTTGTATAAAAGGATGATGGAAAAACTTATTTATGTTAAAGTCCACCTATTTTAAATATATAAGTATTTGAAAAGAAAGACTAGATCTTAAGTTATATATATATATATATATATATATATATATATATATGTCTTTATAAATATATATACTTGTATATATATTTTGGTAGTGAAAATGAATACCGACAGTTATATTACATAAATAATATAAATATTATTTTTACCTAAAAACATGGCGTATTTCGAAAACATTAATTTAAATAAATATCTAATATATTTATTTACCGTTCGCATTGAGTTACGACTCATGTCGAGTCAAACTATATTTTAAAGCGCGAAACCTAAGATGACACCAAAATACTTATAGTCATGGACACACTTGATCGAAATCATAACTTATATTTATTTCATGTGAATATATATTTTTGATAACAAATACATATCACCAACGGGTCGTCGAGTCATACGGAGTTTCATAACGAAACTAAGTTGGGTGAAACGGTTACATAACTCACTTACACACGGATACATTACTTAGACCTTAAGGTGTCTTATATATTCCAGGGCACGCGTAGGTCGGTTTACTCTCGGACTTTTGCTACCTACACGTTTACGGTACTCACGCATCAGGTGAGTTTTCACGGCCCCATTTTACTTATTTTCTTTTTGGGGGAGATTACATGCATACTTACTGTTTTCATTGGACACAATTTCATTTACATGATTTCACATATTACATAAGCGGTTTCATATCGTATTAAGTCCTCTCAAACTGGACCGTTAGTTTCGTTTCTAAGCGAGGTAATCATGGATAGATCTATTTGGGTTTGACAACCCCCACCCGCGTTAGTCGCGCTAACTTTGACCGGAGGTCAAAACGGGTGCATCATTGACCTAATCACCCCATGCATACGATAGGCATGGTAGAGGCATTACATTACATTACTGTTACAGTCTAGCTTCGGTTTCGGTGTGCTTATGGTAATATTGTAGTATTGTTTGTACAGCAATCAAATCATTGAAAGTTTTGTGGTCCATTACAACGATTTACTTTTACATTTAAACCTGTGAACTCACCAACATTATTGTTGACTCGTTTAAGCATGTTTTCTCAGGTCGTTAAGCTTGCACGGGATTAGGGTGCACATCATGCATGAAGTCTTTTGATGTTCCCATGACAATGAACATTTGCTTGTCTTTTGCTTGGCATTGTATTTTCAAAACAATTTATTTTCCTTCCGCATTACTTTCCGCATTAACTCTGTAAAACAATGTTATATTTTGGAACGATTTGGAATGCATGATTTTCAAAACCATATAGAGGTCGTTCTATGTAATCAGTGACGATGATCCATGACCGTCGCGCCCCGCGGGAAACCGTCGTGGTTGGGGTGTGACAGGATTCACTGTTCATTGAACAGTACCAACCAAGCAGGTGATGTGGCACTTCCTGATTTGTAATTTTTTTGTAAGTTTATAGAACTGAATTTAGTTTAAATACTGAAGGATTAGTGTTTTAAACCAAAAAGGCAAGGCCGGCCATGGGACTCTATAGCCTGTACACAGATGGGGCACCTAAAAATGCCCCAGGATGTCAGATATGCTCAAAGAAGCGTTAAAAACACCCATTGTTGATGCACCAACAGTACACCGTCGTTGGCATATGTGGCATCGCACTTGGGCAGGGATGCATTGGAGCTCCCGTGCTTTTGGTGGTACCACCCTTCTACGAAGGATCAACGGGCAATGTAATGTGGGTTAAGGGAGTGTTTTTTATTTTTTAAATTTAATTCAGGGTGCGTGAATGACTTGTACATCATTTTTTTTTGTTTCTGAAATTATTTTTCATTTAGAATTATTTTAAATATAATAGTTGGGTAAAATAACATAGATATGTAATGTTTTTAATTTTAAAATCATCAGCTTGTACAAACTTTTACAGTATTTTTATTTCTTATTTGCAATACATTAACTTACATAAAGTATTTTAGTAACAAAATATTTAATTAGTATAGTAAGTTCATTAAATTTTTATAAATAATTGGATTTTTTATAAAACAACCTGAATATGAAAAATAAATGTAAAAAATATTAGTGATTAGAAAATGAAAAGATTTATGGGAATGTCTATAGGGTTAGAGAGAAAATGAGAATTTTAAAGGATTTATGTAAATTTAATGTTGGGAAAGAATCTTCATGGTAGCTTGGAAGATTGGATAGTTAATCCTATAACTGGAATTAGGTAATAGGATACTAGTTTATCGGGTTGAATATGCACTCCTCTTTCATATTGGTTGGATAATATTGGTGAAATCGCCTTCGGGAGGGATTGTAATTGGGGTTTTTGCTAGTTCCCCGCTAACTTTTCTATGAGATCTTCTCATTGTTGTCGTTCAAAAAATAATATAAATTTAATGTGTTAACTGACTAGTTACGTTTATAAGAGTTTATACAATGCTTTCAATAAAATAATTGGAACAAACTAGTAAACAACAATGGTCCAATTTTGACTTTTGGTCAAAACAAAGTTCCACATGCCAAAGTTGAATTCGACTCTTTAATGTTTAATACTTCGTTCAAACATGTATGATCCAAGTCCATAAAGAGACGATCACAAACATAGACAACCATTAGTTTTCAAAATATTATCATCCATACAGACATAACTAATACACAACATAAGATAAAAGTCTTCCAATCTCAACACTTGATTGTTAAGCTATATACTCTGCATATAACCGAACCAATCGAAACACCATGCTTATTTGTTTGTCCATCATCACCAAACCTGGAACCAAAAACATAGATTAATAGATAGAATACATGATCAACCGCCTAAAAATGTCATCTTTTCAAGTAAAAGATTGAAAAGATCTACAATTGATTAGAAAGATCCATCCATGATGGCAGGAATGTCAGTAAAGCTCCAAAGATCCACTGCATTTCCACCATCTTGAGTTGCATCTGCATTCAGGAAAGCATCGACTGAAGAAGTATCCCAGCTCTGTTCAAAATACGGCATCTGAAAGAGTGGTTCATCTACAGAAACCACATTTGCAGACTCGGGTTTCAGTTTCTTTGCGGGATTGATATTATCCATGAAGCTGACATCATCGTTCTCATAGAAAACGGATGTGATTTCAGGGGTCGTTGAGCAATGATCTCCCCAACCAAAGTCGGAACAACCAAATGAGTTGCTACCCTGATCAGAGCTTAAATGAAGAACAGCAGGACTGTCTAAAGGGCTAAACGGTTTAACCCCCATATCCACAACGGTTGCAGGAAGGTCAACTTGAGGCTTCGGTTCAAAGTACCCAAGTGAACCGTTACAGTCATTATTAATCTTCTTGTTCAGTTTTGGGTTAACCTTATGGCGATTTGGGTTCATGGGTTCATCAGGGAAGTTGACCTTGGCCTTATCCCCTCGGATCCTTCTTGCCTCAACATCATAAGCCCTAGCAGCTTCTTCAGCAGTATTAAATGTTCCCAGCCACACACGGACCCCTTTCCGTGGGTCACGGATCTCAGCAGCCCATTTGCCCCATGGGCGCTGCCGGATGCCTCTGTACTGGTTTTTCCTTTTCCTTGAAGTAGAATTCTCAGATATATTATCAGTCTTCAAAGATTTTGAGCCTGAATCAGTTTTTATTTAAAAAAAAGGGTTAATTTTCTGGTTCTATAAAAAATGATCCATTATGCAAATAATATAAAGATTATAATCTATCCTGGAATCATACAATTTACCAAATACTGCAAATTTAACCTAATTTTTCCTTCTAACAGGTGATGGATCAGATAGGCTTCAAATTCTTAAGAGGCCACTTAATAAAATAAGCAATTAATTGAAAATTAAAGGCAAGAGACAAAAAAAAGCAGCTTAGCAATCATGATCATGAACTCATCACCAAACAATTATTAATATTAATACTAAATAAAATAAAATATCTCCTCATCCAAACTCCTTGCTCAAGAAATTGAAAATTTCTTACCAGAAAAAAACAGAAATTAAATAAATCTAACAAACTTATAACAACCAGCTAAAACATAAGGATCGAAAACTATTACCACGAGATGGTGCAGATCCTTTTGAGGAAGAGAAATTAAAAGGATTAAAACGTTCTTCAGCTTCAGCCTCAACCTCATCCTTAAACCCTAGAAAATCAGCCTCGAACTCATCTTCCAGATCGAATATCTCAGATCGCAGGGGTTTTGAATAGCATTTGCTAGGGTTTTTCAGAAAAGCAGTTTTGGCCAGAAGATCAGCGGTCAGACGGCGAGACTTATTCGCCGTAGGTGCTATGAAATCGGATATGATCGCACCGCCACACATAACTAAATTTGTTGTATGAATTCACGCCGGAAGTAATGGCTTCTTTCAGTACATGAAAATTTGGGGGAAAATAGTGAAATGAGAAGAAAGAGAATGAGGCTTGGAAGAGTTCATCGGGAAGGGGTTGTTTTTTTATACCCTCAAGGTACAAAGGCGCAAACTAGTTTTACTATAGTACCCTTATAGTCAATGTGTAATTACGTTGTAGTCGGTTGTTGTCCGTGCATCAGCCTGCCACCCTAAATTTGTACTTGGTTTTACTCTTAAAGGGCATATTTGGTATTTTACGTTTTATATTAAACTTTGAACGTTTTTTTAATCTAATTTCATTGTATTGTACAATATTTATATTGTTCTTGGTTTATATTTTTATAGTATAGATGAGATGAGACAATCAGACAAATAAAAAAAGCAAAATAAGATAATAAACTCTTTTCTCTAAATCTATATATTTCTATCAGGGCGGAATTATGAGAGGGTCAGGGGTTCATTGACCCTTCAATCATCGAAATTTGTCTAATTTTTATACATAAAAGTTAACTTTTTTAAAAGAAAAAAAAATTGCTTGTACCCTTTAGTTGTAGTCGATATATAAGAGAAACTTATGATGAACCCTCCGACTAACATGTTCTGCTTCCGCAACTGCTTCATAACAGATACAATTATTGTTCTAAACTATTTATTGCATTCGTAGCAGCATCTTTATTTCTATAATTTAACTAAATATCATAATTTTCAAATTTATCTTTAAATTTTGTTTAACCTCACACATTTCACCCACTAACATTTATTTTATTATTTTTTCTCTTTTCTAGACACTTACAAAAAAATATACATATTGATGAGAATAGATATCTATGTTTAGAGAATTTCTATTTACTAAACTCTAAAATTTAAAGATAGAGATCCTGATAAAGGTGCAAAATAGAATAAATCTTTGAATAATAGATATGGAGATAAAGATAGAGACCGTGTTATGAATGTTATTAGTAGTCGTTTTAAACTTTTTTTATGTAATATAAAAAAAAGATAATGTGTGACACGAAAAGGAACAAACAAAAGACAGGAGATATGTATGATGGGAGTTTCATATGTTACACACTATTTCTATCTTTATGCAACGGAAAAAAAAAAGTTATATATGAATCAATTGTTACAAGTTATTATGATAAAAAAAAAACTAAGAAAAAATAGTTTTACATGCTAAAAGTAATATTATAATATTTTGTTACCATTATTTACATGTGAAATGTCTTGATGTTAGTAAAAGTGTTGGCCTTTACCATCTTTAACTAAACATACATTTCTTTTAAAACGACTCTTAATCTACTTCTATTAATCACTTATAGTTACACCTTGCAGGATTTGAACCATCAACCTCTTTAATAGAGGGGAGGCTGACACCTTACCACCAGAATGTACGTTAAAGACTTTAACTGAGATACATCAGAAATGGCGTTATATATGTGTATATACATATTAGATGCACAAAATTAGATATATAAATATATATAATTGTTAAAAAGATATTTTGATTTATTAACAGGCATCTTATACTTTATGGTATATTTGCACCACATGTAATCATAAATATAGTCAATTTTAAGAACTATTATACTTCTCTAATCATAAAGTATAAAATTAAACATTTACAATCATTAAATTTTGAAAAATATATTGATACTTTACTTTTTTTTTGTGATTTAATGAAATTCACTTCTACAAGAATGGGTCAGGTATTGTATTTTTGTGATCTCAGGTCGTGATTCTATTTGCAGCCACTTACCATAAAAAGTAATAAGATAAATACAAATAGCGCGCTACTTACAACATGTTTGGTTGGTCGTTGTAACGTCAATAAACCCATAATGATAAGTTTGTTGTATAGCATGATGGGTAGGATTCAAAACAAACTCTCTAAGACTTAAAATCTTAAAAGAATATCAATTATCATATATATAGTTGTTCTAAAAGCACTATAAAACAATAGCCCTCGCGTAAAAAACATTTCATGTAATCTTGAGTCTATATTATAAAATTTAACCTTGTATACAGTCTTACACAATTCATTTCTTATTTATTTTTATTATGCCTAAATCATGATTATCTTGTTGTTTATAATAAAACAAATTAAAATTCTAAATGTCATTTGTGAAACTTTTGTTAACCTGATTGAATTATCCATAAATATACAATTTACAAATATGATATTATAAGGTGGATGTGGCATTAACTTTTGATAATGTTATAAGCTCTAATGGCTAATACCCATACCTTAATGTGCTTAAATTTGCCTATCATTCTTGACAAAATCTCACAGTTCAACCATTAATTTAGCGCATCTTTCTAGATAGAAATTTACCATCATCCTATTCAGTGGCGAAGCTTAACGCAGAGGGGTCCGAGATTTTTTTTCCTACCAGGGGGTCGGAACTATAAAATTTTCGTCAAATACGTATAAATTAGCACTACTGAGCGAAAAATCGGTCGAATACGAATAAATTAACACTACTGAGCGAAAAATAGGGGGGGCGCCCTAAGAAAGCTTCGCCCATGTTCCTATTAGGGTGGTCGGAGTACCCTTCCCGACTGGGTTCGATAAAACCGCAACATCGGACAAAACGGAGGAGTCAAACGAGAAGGAGGCTGGAAATGGTTGTCAGAGGTGAAGAAATCATGTGAGAGAGCAGGAAGGAAGACAAAACAACTATGTTACATTTAAACTCACACCATTTTATGAAAGACAAAACAACAATATCACTAGACTATAATAATTATTAAATGATATGTTATCGAAACAATTATTTTAAATGATATATTATTTATTAAATAATAACAAACAGTTGAAATTGATTTTGATGGTTATTGGACTTCTGATTTGGTGGCTAGAGGGTTTTTCTATAAAAGGTTTACTTTTGTGAAGGTCATGAATTTGAATCCTGACAAATGAAATTTTAACAGTACCATCCACAGGCCTAAGTGTTTGCCATTCATTAAAAAAAAAGGAAATTGATTTTGCTGGTGGATATTGGATGGAACTAGAAAGAGGGCACAAAGGTTAAGGCTGAAGGCCGTTGGAAGGGGTGACAGGAGAGGGGTTCACTTTGTCAAGTTGGAGGCACTTTGAGTGGTCCTTTTTATTAATTTTAATCATTGCTATACATTTTTTTATTTCGAAATTATCATCATTTATCTATACACGTAATGTAATATAAAATTAAAAGGTCTACGTATATTATTTTTTTAACAGATTTAATGTACTTTTATTAATTAAACTCATTAAACCTACGTAATGCAGACGAACAATTACCGGTTGGTGAGCAGGTCCGTCCCTGAGATTTTGGGGGTCTTGTACGACTAAAAAATGGGCCCCTAAAAATATAAAATATAAAATTAAATATATGAAAAAAAATCATTAATATGATAAAAATTGTAACACTATGTTTGATTAAAATTGTTATTTTGGATATGATCCAATAATGGAGTAATTGTTAATGGATTTTTAAATTCAATTTATACGGCCCATAAGTTAATTGTTAATTATAATTTGTACATGACTCATCAGTTAATTTATTTTTTAAACTCAATTTATATAAAAATATATTTTTATATAATATATATAATTTATAATTTTGGGCCCCCAGAAAAACCGGACCCTGAGCGGTCGTCCACCCCGCACATGCTCAGGGCCGACCCTACATTCGTATTTCCTCTTGATATATTCCTGCATTTCCCTTAAACTAATTTAGGGATTTTGAATTCTTTGCTTGAATACCGTTTTGCAATTCAATAATATGTAACAAGAGAACTCAAAAAAAAACTTTATTAAACCTAAATAAATAGTCATCTAGTTTTTTTATTTGAAAAAAAAAATAATCACTTGTAATCCAAAAGGCCCAAAGCCTAAATAGACACTTCCACACTTTCTTTTTATTTCTCTCACCAGTCTCTTCAGTTTCTTCTTCCCAACGTCTTACTAACAACCTATTGTGGTTGTTTACCAGATGAACTAATTCGTAATCATTTGAAACACCATAGTCGATCAAACTCTCTTTTAGTTGTGCAGGGCTAGGCTTCATCAATTTCCAATCCACAGTAGGATCATAGCAAGGATACACAACATCACGTTCGTAATCTCAACATTGTTACTCTCATAATCTTGTTCACTTGCACTCCAATCTTCAATAGAAATTGCACCATTTTCGTTCTCATCATCCTTGTCATAACATAGTAAACTCAAGAAAGGATCATTGATTGGTTGGTTCAAAATAACATCATTACCTTCTTCATAATCTAACAAAAAATGATTAAAATTATCTTCTAACTTCATCTTTACATACATGAAAAAAATGAATAAAAACAAATTAACAAAAGAAGGAATAAAAACAAAGCTTTATTAATATTAGTTCATGAAAGTACTTTTTTTTAAGTCAAATTTCTTAATTCATATGAGAGTGGGACTTGAACCCATGGCCTCCTCAATCCTTGATGTTCTTAAAGGATTTTCCTCTACCATTGGGTCACCAACCCTAATGTGTTCATGAAAGTACTTGATTTCGAAAGTACAAATGAACAAAAATCTATCAATTATAATAAATAAAGGTTTTGATGTGACACATATCATCATTCTATAGCCTCTACATCTTTGTTTTCCCGCCTAAACATTTTTCAATTATCTATTTTTATTTTATTATTTTTAAAACTCATAAATTGATTAAATACCATTTAAACGTTTCCATATTTCTTATAATTTTAAACATTAAATGTAGGATAACTCTTGGTTGACCAATAAATTCCTTTTTGAATACATTATTTATAATTAAATTTAACTAATTCATAAGATTTAGAGGTGTTAATTTTTTATTTTTTGAAATATTATGAATTGTTAATATATAAGTGTTTTATTTATGTTAAAAACAATTCCACATGTTTACACACGCATATATAACTAATTTATTATAATTGTTACAAAAATCTAGAATTAATCATAAGTCAATACGTGACAAGTGAAGTTAGTCATCTATTATAAATAAAGACTTATTTATTATTTTCTTTTCATGATTCAACTCTTCTAATACACGAGAATTTATCATAGTAGAAAGAAAAAAACAACTTCAATATATTAACTTCAATATATTAATTAAAAAGAAGTAGCTTCATGAACTCCAAGTTTGATTTCAAGACACATGTATGCTTGGTTGTTTCGAATAAAAATAAATCTTTAATGGAACAACACAAACACATTTTCAAAAGTTCAAAGTTTAAGCAACTTAATTGAAAAAAAGTGTTGAAACCTGATTATTATTATATAAAGTTTTTTAGTTTAATTATTATGAACTAGTTTAGATCTCGTGTTTACACACGGAGTGAAATATATCAATATATAAAAATCTTAAATCTTTATGTATATATTTACATGTGTAAAAATTTATTACATATAGTAAGGATATAAAAAAAATTCAAAATATGTAAAAATTAGTATATAATTAGGTTTCGAAAATACGTTAATTACTATTTTTTAATATAATTTGACTTTTATTTACTATTTGATTGAAGATAAAAGTTATACAATTAAATTTTAAAGTTTCTTATGATAAGAGATAATTTAAAATAAATGTGTTTTATTAGTATAATTAATATTTTTTTCTTTAAATATATATTATTATTAAAAGATAGAAGTGCATTAAATAGAAGAGAGAGGCGGGAAAAAAATGATGAGAATGAATATGGAAGCGACACGTGACAAACAAAAACCTTTATTTATTACATAGTATAGATAGATTAATTTTTTTTAACGGAGTAGATTAGGCGCCTTAAAAAAAAATAACCAAATCTTTTAGATGGCTTACATTAATTAAACAACGGAAATTTAATTAAATGAATTAGGCTGTTATGGAAACTACAATTAAAATGTAATTATCCCCGATGTTATGTTTAATTTCAAATTAATGCAATTATTTAATAAAAACCTTTTTTTTAAATCAGGATACAAACCCAATTCGTTGTTTAACTTTTCATGCAAAAATAATCTTAAACTCTTTGCATACAAAGAACAAGTATTTGTCGATTTATGAATTATAATTGTAACTTTTTATTTTGTCATTATCATATTTAAAACGTACTTTCAGTCGTAAGAAGTATTTATAGTTTATGATATATATATATCGTTTTCATTATTCAACCCGTATAGTACACAGTTTTTAACCTAGTTGTTTAATAAATTAACCTTGTATAGGATTATGTTCTCCATGTCAAACAACATAAATTGACTCGACGCAATTAGTTGAATTATAAATTGTTGATCAATTCCTGAACATGATAATGGAAAACAATAATGTAAATCATACATGATAAGCTAACCGATGAGAGGGAAGACGTCATGATCTCTGACGATGATCGGGTTCTCGTTTAGGGTGTACGGTTATGATGACTAAGGTGAGTTCATAAGAACTCACGGTTATGGGAGAGAGAGAGTGTGACGAATTTGATGTTAGTGATGATTAAAGATTGATTCGATTAATTAATTCTCTCTAATTATCTCTTTATATGTATATATATGTACATTGAATGAGAAACTCATTAAATGACCTATTAAAAGTAATTATATACGTCAACTAATTATTAGCCATAAGTTAATAATAAATAAATAAATCAATTAATTAATTTAATAATTAGATAAATAATCACGTTAACCATAGTTAATAAAACGTGAGTCTAACATAAATAATATTATCTTCCGATTAACCGGTTAAAATATATTACCAATAATGAATTAAAAGTATATAATAATTAACAAAATCCAAATCAATATTCGTTATTACAAAATGTAAATTATTGAAAAAACTATAAGTCTATAAGAAGGTAGAGAACGAATAACAAACCACTTTTTCCCCAAATAATTTTTTATGTTATATATTTCTTAAATAAACGACAAAAGGGGTTTCGGCGGCGTTGTTAAAGATAAGGCCGGCTTGCCCTTTCTGGTCCAGGCCCAATTTCTTTATGTTTTTTTCCTTTTTTTTTCAAACTAGAAAATTAGCCACACGCGACGGTGAGAGGCAGACCTTAAACGGTTAAGACGGTGATATTAATATGGCTAAATACAAAAAATAAATATGGTTAAGTAGATAGAAAAAACGTATGAAGTTACGGCAACTCGGTTGTGGAGATCGAAACATAGATAAAAGACAGTTATATAACGGAACCGATGTTTTTTAGTCGGTGTCGGTCTCATTCTTCACGGTACCAGCATGTTACCGTTAGTCGATATAACCCATGACACCTAAAAAATACCCTACATTGAATACGATTCCGTTTTTAACAAAATTTATACCGGGACGTCAAGAAAAAAATTAATTAACGAACGAAAGTTATTGTGAAAAAATCATATTATATATACTACAAGGGGTAACGCGAAACTTTAGAAACTTAAGGGGGTTAAAGTGTTTACAAAGTTAATGATGAACATTGTTGTTTTCTAGCAAAAGCCACCTACACTTCTCTTTAAGAGTTAAGTGTAATTTATTTATAAGCATTTTAAAAAAAAATTTAAAATTTTCTACTCTCGTAATCACAAAACTGAAATAACTTCATAAATGTATTTTTAAATCAACTTTTTATTTATTAGTGTAAAACTTAAACTGTTTTCATAAAATTAATCTCTTTTAAGAAAATCATGTTCTCTTCTGACTTTTATTTTTTATAATAGCTTAACTCTTTCATATCAATAAACTAGTAACTTTACCCGTCGCGTGTTGCGGCGGCGTCGAAACGTAGTCTAACTCGAATTCCGTGCTCTGCGACGGGAAGCGTACCTTAAACGGTTGAGGCAGTTACAAAGAAAACATAGTTAGGTACATAAAAAACATATGAGGTTATGACGACTCGTTTAACCCAGAAAGAAAATGTAAAAAAAAACAAAGAAAAAAATGTGTTGTCGTTAACACTAACGTACTTAAATACATAAAATTAACGTACGAATTTGGGGTGGATCGGTTTTGAAGATCGAACCATAGATATAAAAATGTATTGAACACCCCTCGCTTCACGGCGGTGTCGTAAATCGCGATAATGTTTACACAATGGAAGCATTAAAGATTGTAACTTAAAATAGGAGAGACAAAATGTTATTGCATACTAAAAAACGAAGGAAAAAAACATATAAACAAATTGATACGGGAGCATCCAAACCATTTAACCTTAAAATGCATAATGTAAAGAATTATTCCTTTTAAGAAGAGTTTTTTTATGAATTAAGAAATTGAAAAACTTTGGAAGAGTTTTTTTTTATGAATTAAGAAGTAGTAAGCGTGAAGCTTGCCGGCCGAATTATTCGGTTCGGGTAACTTGAATAAACGCCATATTGTTCTTGAGCCATTTGAGTATTACCGTGGATTCGGTATCACAAATAAAAAAAACTTAGGAAAAAGGAAATTATAAAAAAAACCATATTTGGGTTATTGGTGGGGCCTTATTGTATTTATATAATAATTAATAAGTGAGCCTGCTTTCAGCAAAAAAAAATAAATAATAATAATAAGAAAGAAAAGCTTGCTGCAGGATTTGAACAGAGGACACAATACATAAGAAAAAGTCATACACTACCCACTTTAACCATCACACCAAACAACAAGTTTGACCTAATTTTAAATAACTAACTATAAAACACAAAGTTAGGAAGCGTTTCGTGTGTGTTAGCCACCGACACTCCATTTTAAGAGAGTAAATGTGTAAATTATTAAGATAGTTTAATGTTTAGGGGTTGTTTTTGTAATTTATTTAAAATAATAAAAATATAAAATCTTAAAAGACCTAAATTCTTCATTTCATCCTCAATCCATTTCAAGGGCGCTCTTTTACCATAAAAAACAACACCGTTTCTTATTTTCCATAGACACCATACCGCTGTGAGAGTGACCACTTGTAAAGCTTTGTTTCGGTTTGAATAATCATTTCCAACACATCTCTAATCGAAAAGACGTGTATAGGGGGAATTCTGCACCAAGTACTTATATACCCCAAAAGCATAGAAGCATAATAGCATGAAGTGAATAGATGTTCAGTGGTTTCAGTACTTTGAGTACATAATGGACAAAGATTAGATTCAAGTGGAACCTTTCTCCGAATTAACGCTTGCCGAGTAGGTTTCGATCCAATTCTGCTCTCCAAGCAAAGACACGTGTGTGAGAAACCTAATTTAACGAAGTCCAACAATTCAACCCTACAACTACAATCATAACATTATTGTCACATTATTAAAAAAAGGAAGTTTGTTTGGATTGTTCACAGTCCGGTTCGATCAACTTTGATGGAAATTTTAGGTCGAACTGGTAACTACGAATATTCTTCGCCCATCGTACGACTCGTATGATGTATTTGACTGATAAAAAATAACTATCGTAACCAGTGACAAGGTTATACCTTCATATACAACCCATATGATGGAACATACATGTACGCTATTAAAGATGGCAATTTTTAATTCATAAACTCGTTTCAATTTAATAATATATTTCACAAATCAAATTTTATTATTTTTTATTGTAACAAGACAACGGATTACAGGCAAACTTATATGAAAATGACGAGACGTAAATGAGATTATCCAGCATCACCATGTCGTTCGTTGCCGGAAATGGAACCTGATGATAACGAATAACGTCGACGTCTATGGCCCTCACAGTTTGTTTATAATTATGGTGGAGGATAATTCAATCGGAAATCTTCTCATATTCTTCCCCAACCATGTCTCCTCCTTCCCTAGCCCTAATTCGTGTCACCAATCTGTGTCCACGCCTGTGCCTGCTTTCTTTTTTTAGTATTTCTCACCGGAATCATTGATTGTTTGTTACTCATGGTAACAACACACCTTGATGCACGCTTTCTCTTTCATAATCATTTAGCTGATTCATCGTAGGTCCGTCTCTATGCATGTGATTTGCTCCTTTTTTATTATTATTTTATACAATTGTTAATTATTTGTTGAATTCTTATTCCATTTGATTGCGCCGCAGAGGTTAGGTTTCGTGGATTGGAATTAATCGATTCCGCGGTCGAGTTTCACGCCAGACGATTTTAAAAGGTTAGGTTATCTTCTACGGTTGTAATTCTGCAAAGAAGTTAGGGTTTCGTTTACACAAGTTGAATCTGATTGAGTGGTTGCCTGATTGAGTTATTGTTATATTAAAGTGTTATGTGGTTATGAGCAAATGAGAATTTCATAATGAGTGCGATAAGAAATTTGCTTGCTCATGGATTCACCGGATAAATCATTAAGTAATCTGATTGGTAGTCTGAAATCTTTGATCCCTCGACGGTCAGAGCCGGCTAATGTGTCGAGGGACTTTTGGATGCCCGATCAGAGTTGCAGGGTATGCTACGAGTGTGATTCGCAATTCACTTTATTCAACCGGAGACACCATTGCCGACTTTGTGGCCGAGTTTTCTGTGCCAAGTGTACTCAGAATTGGATTCCTGCTAGACCTAGTAATGATAATATCATCAATGAAGACTCGGAAAAGATTAGGGCTTGTAATTACTGCTTCAAGCAATGGCAGCAAGGCGGATTAGTTTCCTCTGTTGATCATGGACTCCAGGATTCCAACCTGGATCTCAGCACCTCGCCATCAGCCGCCAGTCTCATCAGCACTAAATCTAGCTGTACTGCTGACAGTAGCAGCATTACTTTTGCTTCTGTGCCACAATCAGTCTGTTCTTATCATCAATCTGTGGCAATGGAATCAAATTTAGATGAACAAAATGAAATAGCAACAAGGAGTAATGAATTACTACTTGATGTAGCCGCTCAATCTCCAAGCCATTATGAGTGTTTCATGAACAGGTTTATATCTTTTTTCTTCTTATGTCCTAATTTCTTTGTCTTATAATCAGTCAATTGTTCATGTATTCTATTGACACCAGGGGTGATGATTTTGATGAAGAATTCGCTTATCGGTTAGCATCTGGCGGAGGACATATGTTGCAGATTGATAATGGATATTATGATGAATTACAATTGGATGATACAGATAACGACTATGAATCTCTTAAAACTGCTGATGCAAAAAGTGTGAGCAGCTGTTCCTTACAAACTAGTTTTGAGGCAGTGCAACAACCTGAGAAAAAGGAGGATGCAAACGATGTTGGTGATGAATGTGAAGGTTCAGCATCTATGTATGCAAACGATGTTGAACCAGTTGATTTTGAGAATAATGGGGTCCTATGGTTGCCACCTGAACCTGAAGATGAAGAAGATGAAAAAGAAGCTCTTTTATTTGATGATGATGACGATGATGGTGGTGGTGATGATGATGCAGTTGGAGAATGGGGGTACCTGCGTTCTTCAAGCAATCTTGGAAGTGGGGAGTGTAGAAATAGGGATAGATCAAATGAAGAGCACAAAAAAGCCATGAAGACTGTTGTTGATGGGCATTTTAGGGCTTTAGTATCTCAATTGTTGCAGGTTGATAATCTTGTTGCTAATGAGGAAGAAGATGATAAAGATGGTTGGTTAGAAATAATTACATCTTTGTCGTGGGAAGCTGCATCTTTGCTAAAACCAGACACAAGCAAAGGTGGCGGGATGGACCCAGGTGGATATGTCAAGATAAAATGTTTGGCTTCTGGGCGTCGTTCCGACAGGTCAGGAATTTCCATCGTCTATGATTCCATTTTGGGCAAACTGCACTAAATAGAAACTAACTTTACACTTTTTCGTTATTTTTTACTATTTTAGCAACCAACTTTTAATTAGGCACAAAATAGAAACCGACTTACACTTGATTATCCATTTAGTAACCAATTTACAAGAATTACCTATTATAGAAACCAATGACACCATTATCTTTTTTTGCTGATATATTTTTCATTTTAGTAAGTATATGCAATGTGACATCTGTTGTAGCATTTAGTAATTGTTTTTAAATATAAGTTTTTATAAAGGATCCTTTTTACAAACATGTAAATACATTTATTTTTTAATTTTTTTTCACATAATCATTTTTTGTATATATGGCATCTCATGTGCCACTTCAACAATCCACAGGCAACAATAAAGTAAAATGAGGTTGTCACGGCAATTGTAGCCTCGGTAGAATCGTTGACTGCACTGCTAGGACTGGTACAGCTGAGAATTCTTAATTGGATAACCAAGTGTCACCTATTGGTTCTATAACTTATTCATAACTAGAAAGTTTCTCTGGTTCTTTGATAATCAGAGCTAAAAATCTTGAAATGAAAAATACCAAAATTGGAATAAGACTTCACAAATAGGAATAAAACAGACATTCCAACTCATTGATTAATTTGTATGACCATCGAGGGGTGTCGGTAATGATTCCTATTTGTGCCTAATTTGTAGTTAGTTGCTAAAAGCCTAAAATCAGGAAAAATGTGAAGATTTTTCCTTTCTCTCGCAGTTCGCTCTTCTATATACTTCCAATTTTCTGTTCTTATAATACTAAATTATTGTACTTTTTCCAGTATTGTGGTGAAAGGAGTAGTTTGTAAAAAAAATGTGGCTCATAGACGGATGACATCAAAAATAGAGAAGCCTCGTTTCTTAATTCTTGGAGGGGCTCTCGAGTATCAACGTGTTTCTAATCACCTGTCAAGTTTCGATACTCTGTTGCAGCAGGTTAGATTTTATTTAAGAAAAAAATCTAAACAGGTGGTTTTACATTATGAAACATTGAATTTATCTTCATATATACGGTAATTTCTTTTTCAAGGAAATGGATCATTTAAAAATGGCTGTAGCAAAGATAGATGCACACCAGCCTGATATTCTTTTAGTGGAGAAATCAGTTTCAAGATATGCACAAGAATATCTTCTTGCAAAGGACATATCTCTTGTTCTAAATATCAAAAGGCCACTTTTGGAACGAATAGCCCGGTGCACTGGAGCCCAGATAGTTCCTTCAATTGATCATCTTTCTTCTCAGAAATTGGGACACTGTGACATGTTTCATGTTCAAAGGTTTCAAGAAGAACATGGAGCTGCTGGACAGGGTGGCAAGAAGCTCGTCAAGACACTCATGTACTTTGAAGGCTGTCCAAAACCATTCGGTTGCACTGTAAGTGGTTCCCATTTATTAAAACTTTTTAAATCCTAATCATTTATTATAAATATACTTACTGGCGTTTTCAGATATTGCTGAGGGGTGCAAGTGGTGATGAATTAAAGAAAGTAAAACATGTTGTTCAGTATGGAGTTTTTGCTGCTTATCATTTGGCTTTGGAAACTTCTTTTCTTGCTGATGAAGGCGCCTCACTGCCTGAACTGCCTTTAAATGCTACCCTAACTGTTGCACTACCTGAGAAACCCTCAAATATTGAGCGGTCAATTTCAACAATTCCTGGTTTTACTGCTTCCATGAATGAAAAACCTCAGGGCAACGAGACACATGGTGTCTCCATGTCAGAAATGTTCTCTATCATCAGCTACAAGCCCGAAATCGGCCCAAATGGTCCAAATCCCAATCCATTCTTGCCCTCTGTTGCTTCTATAAACTCGAATGTTCTAGAAGGCACAGGTGGTGATCCAAACTTTTCTAGGACACCTAGGGAGTTAGATACTACAGTTATGAATGGTTTTGAGCCTAATTGCATCACCAATGTGGACCGTAGCACTTCAGATGGATCATTTCTCCAGTTGGATGGAAAAAATGGCAAAGAGGAATTTCCTCCTTCACCTTCTGATCACCAAAGCATTTTGGTGTCCTTGTCATCACGGTGTGTGTGGAAAGGAACTGTGTGTGAGCGGTCCCACCTATTTCGTATAAAATACTATGGCAACTTTGATAAACCACTCGGCCGCTTTCTCCGTGATGATTTGTTTGATCAAGTATGCCAACACGCACACTCTCTCTCTCTCTCTCACACACACACACACACACTGTTTTGTATAACAAAAGTTATTTTTGTTGGACAGGGTTACAGATGCAGATCATGTGAGATGCCATCTGAAGCACACGTGCAGTGTTACACTCATAGACAAGGAACCCTAACCATATCTGTTAAGAAGTTACCTGAAATTCTGTTACCTGGAGAAAAAGAGGGTAAGATTTGGATGTGGCATAGGTGCTTGAGATGTCCACGGATTAGCGGTTTCCCGCCTACAACTAGAAGAATAGTGATGTCAGATGCCGCCTGGGGTTTGTCCTTTGGGAAGTTTCTAGAACTTAGTTTCTCAAACCATGCCGCCGCCAGCCGGGTTGCAAGCTGTGGTCATTCTCTCCATCGGGACTGTCTTCGCTTCTACGGGTACTTATACAGTTATAATTAACAATATAATCCTCTTTTCAATTTCTGTGTCTTAAAAGTTATGGTTGCGTGTGCAGTTTTGGGAAAATGGTAGCCTGCTTTCGTTATGCATCTATTGATGTCCATTCTGTTTACCTTCCACCTCATAAACTTGATTTCAAATATGAGAAGAGGGAGTGGATTCAACATGAAGTAGACGAGGTTCGGTTATTAAATTATTCTTTTTACCAGGTGAAATTACATCATTCTAATAGTATGATATTAACAGGTTGTTCACCGCTCAGAGCTATTATTTTCAGAAATTCTTGCAGCTTTAAGCCATATGGCAGAAAAGAGAGACATGAAAGTGCCACAATGGAGACGACAAATAACAGATTTGGGAGCTATGCTACGAAAGGAAAAAACAGAGTTTGAGGTGAATCTCACGTTTTCATTTGGAATTTCATTTTCAGTTACTTGTATTTCTTAAATTTGTGATATGATGGCAGGAGTCATTGCAAAAGATTTTAAATCAGGAGGTGAAAAAAGGGCAGTCCACGATTGATATTCTTCAGATCAACCGCTTACGGAGACAGCTTCTTTTCCAATCTTACGTCTGGGACCACCGTTTAGTGTATGCATCTAATGTGGATACCAATAGCCCACGACCTGACCCGAACGATCTGGGATCAGAACATGGTGATAAACCAAATGAAGTGGTTCCGGACTCGAAATCAGCTGTAGATTCATGTAAAGTTTCTGACATTGGTGAAAATGAAACGAGTCTTGTTTCAAGTCCAGTGGAAGAGCATGAGTGGTCTGATCCATTAATATCAAATGTATGTGTCCGTAGGGCCATATCTGAAGGGCAGTTTCCAGTTCTAACAAGTTTATCAGACACTCTAGAAGCTGCATGGACCGGTAACCATCCAAATTCTTCTGGGTTATCTGATTTAGATCTGAATGTTCCAGATAAGCTGGAAAAAGGAGACCGTATGGAAGAATCTAAAACATCATCGATTTTATCTCCTGTATTATCTACCAAAGGTTCTGAAACTATGGAAGATTCAACTAGCTGGTTAGGTATACCATTTTTAAACTTTTACCGCTCTTTAAACAAAAACTTTTCAACAACTTCTGAAAAACTTGATACGCTCAACGGTTATAATCCCGTCTACATCTCATCTTTTCGTGAATCGGAACTCCAGGGTGGGGCCCGGTTGCTTCTAGCTGTTGGCATCAATGACACGGTAATTCCCGTGTATGATGATGAGCCCACAAGTATCATATCTCACACCTTGCTTTCACCTGATTATATCTCCCAAGTGTCTGATGAGTTTGACCCCACCGATTCATCAACCTTTCAGTCGTTTAGTAATTTTGATGGGATGTCAGTTGAATCTTTTAAAAGTTTTGGGGATGATGGTATCTTATCAATGTCGGGATCTCGTACCTCTTTAATTCCGGATCCTTCCTCACAAACAAAATTGTTGCATTCCCGAGTTGAATTTACAGATGACAGTCCTTTTAGTAAAGTGAAATACACAGTGACTGTTTATTATGCAAAGAGATTTGAAGCTTTAAGGAGGATATGCTGTCCGTCTGAAATGGATTATATACGGTCTCTTAGCCGTTGCAAAAAATGGGGAGCCCAAGGTGGTAAAAGTAATGTTTTCTTTGCAAAAACTTTAGATGATCGGTTCATAATTAAACAGGTTACAAAGACTGAGCTCGAGTCGTTTATTAAATTTGCTCCTGGTTATTTTAAATATTTATCTGAATCCATTGGTACTGGAAGTCCTACGTGTTTGGCAAAGATTTTGGGAATTTATCAGGTACTTTTCTTTATTTTTGTATTCTGTTTTGGTTGTCGGTATGTGTATAATGTTTATATCCCTATTTGGTTTAAATTTATGTGAAGGTTGTGACTAAGCATATGAAAGGCGGGAAAGAAACAAAAATGGATGTGTTGATTATGGAGAATCTTTTGTTTGGAAGGAATTTATCACGACTTTATGATCTTAAAGGATCATCAAGATCGCGTTATAATGCTGATTCTAGTGGAAGCAACAAGGTTTTATTAGATCAAAATTTAATAGAAGCCATGCCAACTTCTCCTATTTTTGTTGGTAATAAGGCGAAGCGATTGCTGGAACGAGCTGTCTGGAATGATACTGCTTTTCTTGCTGTAAGTTTTCTTTTTTCTTTTTCTTTTTAAGAAAAATAATAAAAAAAAGTTTATAAACTTCTATATTTGTTTGCTGTGATTCATGTAGTTAATACCATAAAAAACCAAAATACTTTCTTATATATCAGGAAAAAGTCCCTCAACTTAGTTTTTATATATTAAAGTCCCTTAACTTGTAAAAAGTACACGAAAAATTCACTAAATATATTTTGTACATTAAAGTCGCTAAACTTGTCTAACATGCATGTTCATTTGATTTTTTTTTTAAATAATTACTTGTTAACTCTTAAATTGGTCTAAAATCTAAATAAGATGGTATAGTTTTGTTTATTAAAAATGTTGAGGTCACTTTATCATATTTTGACCAATTTAAGAGTTAACAAGGTCATTATTTAGAAAAAAATAATTCAAAAGTACATGCATTGTAGACAAGTTTTAGGGACTTTAATATACAAAAATTAGTTTAGTGACCTTTTCATGTATTTTTTTAGAAGGCAAGGGACTTTATTATACCAATACTAGGTCGAGGGATTTTTCGTGAAAAATAAGAAAGTGTAGTGGTTTTTTATAGTATTAACCAATTGGTGTAATAACAAAGTTGTTGAATTTATGGTTGCAGTCGGTTGATGTAATGGACTATTCTTTACTGGTCGGGGTAGATGAAGAAAAACACGAACTTGTACTCGGAATTATCGATTTCATGAGACAATATACATGGGACAAACATCTGGAAACATGGGTGAAGGCTTCGGGTATTTTAGGCGGGCCGAAGAACTCGTCTCCAACAGTAATTTCACCAAAACAGTACAAGAAAAGATTCAGGAAAGCAATGACAACTTATTTTTTAATGGTTCCTGATCAATGGTCTCCTCCTACTATTATTCGTAGCAAATCACAAACTGATTTATGTGAAGATTTTACCCAAATTGGGATTTCTGCAGCTGATTGATTCTGAAAATTGGCTTTCTGCATTGTTCAAATCTGTATCTGTTTTGCCCCATTGTAAATTTTTATTTTTATTATTCAGGCTTCATTTTTTAGCAATGGAGTTGATTCATGGGGTGTTATATTGTTTTATTATTTAATTAACTTGCAAATATAGTTTTTATTTTATTTTATTATTATTATAAATTTTTATTTTTATTTTCATTTTGGGGTTTTTTGAATTATTTCTATTACTTTTTTTTCTTTTATATATATTTTTTCCTCTGCATTCTCAAAGTTCATCATGATACTTGTGTTTTCCTATGGAAAGAAATATAATTTCCCTTCGCTCCACATGAGCCGTTAAATGTGCATTTAGTGCTTTATAGTGGGGTTATTGCTATGTTGTCTATGAACCCATTATAGGGTTTAAGTTTGTGATGAAGGAGCATCAAGCTCTAACCAGACCCGAACCCGTGCCCAATTGTTATCCGTTCGAGTTGGTTGGAAAAAGACGTTTTCTTTGGAGGAGATAGGAAATCACGATAATATCTTTTATTATTTATTTGAATTTCAATTCCAGTTTTATCTTATTTGTTTCCTATTTGAATTAAGATCATACTCTATAAATTGGGATCTAGGGTTTGATGTTAGTTAGTTTTGAGTTTTGATTATTGTAAAGACACCTTTGAGGTTTCTTGATCCATTGGTTCGATTTAAGCTTTTGATTTAATCATTGAGTTATTTGAGACTTTTGATTTCGTTTCTGCATCAGTGTGGTTTTGCATTATGTTATAAAAACCAAAAATTAGTGTGTACCTTGACTCAGAGCCGATCTCGAGCTTAATAAATTTTTGCTTGATTTGTTTTGATCTGTACATTTAAATGAACTCTAATTTAGGCTTAGATTGAAACGAGCTCGTTTAAGTTTGATTCTGTTTGAGCCTTTATCGATCCAGTTACAAACTAACTCGCGATCAACCGTCTCATTTACCCAAATAATTTTTTTGATTAACGTGTTTTAAAATTACAAATATGCGGTTACAAGTGTTAATGAACTAATTTTAATTCATTATTCAAATGACAATGCTAAACATCCCCTTAAATGGAATATGAAAGATTGAAAGTAGGTCTAATTTTTATTTTTTTAAACACAGGAATTGATTTTATTTCATTATCATACAAACACACATATACATATGAATTCCTTTGGGTTTGTTTTCTCTGCATAAAAATTTACAGGGATGTTTCTTCATCTCAGATCAATTATTCAACGGCTAAGATGGATTCTCCCACCATCTCTACATCTTTATAACCGAGTTAGAATTGTCTGCAAGTAGACCATGGTTAGTTGAATTTACCACCATCTGTAACTTGAAGCAGACTCCTTTTAAGATGATCAATGAGATCTTGATTTCCTCTGTAAAATTTCAAGAATTCAATCAAAACTCAATATTAAATTATTTATAAAAGAAATCTTTTTAATTTTTTTTTACCTCTTTTCTCTGAAATTTCAAGAATTCAATCAAAACTTAATATAAAATTCTTAAAAAATAAAAAGAAACCTTTTTTAAAGAAAATTTACCTCTGATAACAAGAAAATGTTGAAGAACCCTGATGAAGGCGAGGCCCTTCATCAAATCCTTCACATGTGATCTCCCCATTATCATCCAAATAACATACTATGCCTCTAGATTTGTCTTCAAAAACCTGTTAAAGAAAAAAGTTTTTTTTTCTTTTTAATGATATGAATCTAGATCATAGATGAAATAAAAAGAAAAAGAAAGCTTACCTTTTGAATCTTGATGGGTGATCCGACCCGAATGAGAGATGAAGATGTGTTTGGGGAGTCTTTATTTGCAAGCATTAATACTGATTTTGATGTTTTCTTGATGGGATTAGGGTTAGGATGAATGAAGAAGAAGGGTGATGAAGTAATATTTGCAGCCATTTGATGAAGAAAGGTTTATGCAAATTATTGGGAGAGAGAGTGTTGTGCTATATATATAAGGAAAAAAGTAGTCTTTAAATCGACTTATAGTGCTTTGACATGATTAGGGTAGTAGGTTTCGAGTATTGGAAACTTTATGATTATTATTGAAGTAAATATGACAAATTAACTTCATACATTGTATATATCTTTTGTTGATATTATTAACTTATGTTTGTGGATCAAACGGGAAACTCGCTTAAAACCAGATTGTATAAATTTTGAGCCGAGCCGAGCTTACTCGTATGAATTTTGAGCTGAGCTCGCTTGTTTGGCTCGCTCAAGTTAGGTAGGCCATTTAGGCCCTCCGGAATACTCCCCCTGCAACCTAGCGGGGTCCAATGAGGCAGGAGGGGTGTTTGATGCGGCAACCCAGCGATGTCCCCGTGCGGGGTTGAAGTGCCGCTCAATGATGAAGACAACGAAGAACAAAGGCCGCTGCGGGGGTGAGGGACAAACGCCCCATCAGCGGGGCTGCGGGACAAGTTGCGTGCGGGAAGACCATACTCGGTACCCTTAAGAAACTCAACTTTTTTTATTGTTATATTTATTTATTTGTGCAAAAAAATATATATTTTTTCTGTTGTTTTATCCTTCCATATGTGCAAGAAATACAAAATTGTCAGATTTTCAAAAACATACGGCTCATCGAGCCGTGAGTTAACTCAAAACTTATCCGAGCCGAGCTCGAACTTAAATTCCGGCTTGTTAAAAGTATTATAGAATAAAAAAAACGTAGGTTTTTGAATTATTGGATTTAAAACAGTATTAGTGATTTATTAAGAATATATAGGTGGGGTATGGGTGGCTTATCTTCATATTGTTGATATTGACATTTTAGTTTAACTTTGGTTTTGTAAGTCATAAGTTCCATCGAGTGGCCTTAAATTAATTATATTTTAAAAATATCTACTTTAATTAATTAAACTCAGGTTCATAGATCCAGACTGTTATGTTATAAAATGTTCTTCATTATATGCTTAATAAATTAAAACGAATAAAAACAATATTATCTATCTTTATCATTCATACATAATTGGTTAGATTTAACTATATAACATTTCATAACCTTTTGTATTTGTTTTATAATTATATCATCATTGTAGAGTATGTCACATGTTATGTAAAGAGGTATGTAAATCTGAAAATCAATAATCTCATTCATAATCATGTACAAAGACAATGGCTACCAAATATGTATATATATAGGTACCAAGGGTCCAAGATAGATTAAACAAAAAGGGTGAACAACCCTTTGGTCAAAATGTCGACCAGCTGAGAAGAGGTAGAGACATATATGACAGTGAGAGTTCGTCCAGTTGCTGCTGACAGCTTGACATCAGTTGCAATTGTAGAACCATTTGCCACTACTTGGTCAATTGCTACTGGTAGTTAGCTGCCACTGCTTGGTCAATTGCCATGGATCTCAGTTTCCATTGATGATCGGGTGCCATAGATCTCAGTTTCAATTGATGATTAGTTACCACCGATGTCAGTTTTTACTAATGATTAGTTCCAATTGATCATATTTTTCCACCAATCAGACTTTGCCCCTTGGACCCATTCGGGCGCTGCTCCGAACCCCTCTAAAAGAGCGGTGCCCCCTTGAACCCTCATGGTCTAGGACTTCTCCCCTAAAACCTTAGAGGTTCCTTGGTGCACGAAATCATATTACTTTTGATTGAGTGTTGTTGCTACAAAAACTTATCACCTAGGGGTGGAAGTCTTGAAGCAGTGCTGGACGTACAAGTTAAGCCGGAACTTCTGGGCTTGGGTTTGGAAGAACGAACGGGATCTCCAGGTCTTGAAAGGATGTTCTGCAAAACAGGAAACACCGTGAGCCTCGCCACGAGCAGAAGGGGTTTTCTCCTCATGACCACCCTCCGGCGTGAGAATAAGTATGTGTATAGTGAGAGGTAAAAGGTGAGAAAGGAGGGATAAGTAAATTATGATATTACGAATCTGTGTGTTCAAAAACATGAGTCCTACCTTTGAAATCGGCCCGACTATTTATAGGGTATCCATGGTCGAGGTGTTTGGACTGAACATCCATTGTAGGTTGTATGCAGTCAAACATCTCTCCCTACTTCTGCTAATATGACTGTTATTTCCTCATTCGTGCTTAGAGAGTTCAGGGTGTATTTAATTATCTTTGTCTGTATAGTTGACCCGTGTTCCTTGTGTACAGGTTCTGCCCCTGACATATCTTGTCTTGTTAGCTGACTTCCCTTTTTGTGTTACTGGTTCTTACCTGACCTCTTTCTATCATGGGTTCAGGTTTCCCCATTGGTTTGTCTTTATAGTTGACTCTTATGACCAATGAGACGTTATCTCAGTTATTTAGTATTATTTCCTGGTATGAGATTATTTCCTGTTTTAACTTCTTTGTTATTTTCTAAGTGTTGAGTGGGAGATGTCGTCCGTCATTAAACGAACCAAACCTTCGGCCTTGATACCTTTGAGCCGCGGCAGGGCCTAAGCCGCGGCTGGTTGTTCTTTAATTCCCACACTCGCTCCTTCTAGCTATTGACTTTCGGACTTGACATTCGTGAGCCGCGACAGGGCCTAAGCCGCGGCTGGGGTACTCTTTTGCTTTCCTCCTCCTTCCTTCTAGCTAGTAATGTTCGGCCTTGATGTCCATGAGCCGCGGCAGGGCCTCAGCCGCGGCTGGATTGCCCTTGACCTTTTGATCGTTCAATTTTCTTCACTCTGGCCGTGACACCCTTGAGCCGCGGCAGGCCTTCAGCCGCGGCAGGGTTGGTTTCTTGCTTTGAATGCCTAATCCCCTTCAAGTCCCCCCAGTCTATTATCATGATATGCAAATTCATGATGATGGATTATGCTCTCGTGAGTCGATGCGTCGTCCTATCTACTGCTATAGTCCGTTCTGTCCCATCATAGGTTGAATGGTCTAATCATATGTCTCCTTCTACAAGCCTACTTTCCCTCTTATTTTTTGAACTTTGAACTTGTTTGTCTTTCTAGTTTGAATTTCAAACCTCTTACTTTTCCCTCCATTATTTGTTATATATAGATGCCTCTTGTCTTCATTATTTTCAAACTCCTCAAGATAAAAGGTTTCGGATTTTGCTTTGTTCGTCTCGCCGGTTCGTTGTCCTTGTTCTCTGTCGGCTTTTGCTTATCACAACTTGGCGGGTTAGTTCTTTCTTCTTTGCTTTCCTTTTATTATGGAGTGTCGTAGTGATATGGATGTTCAAACATCCGCCATTACTACTAAGTTTTTAGATGCTTTTGTCAAAAAATATGGTATTGACCCTTCTTTAGAGCCTGTCGTTCCTCCGTCGGGAGCGACCGTTCGTGATGCCCCCCCGGGGATGATATCCTTATATACCGCCTTCTTTTCGTTTTCCAACTTTCGCATACCCGTTAGCGTATTTCTTGAGTCGGTGTTGAGTTATTACGAGATTCACTTATCCCAAGTCGTTCCCTTAGGACTGATCAGAGTATATCACTTTGACATTTCTTGTCGTGCCCTTAGGATCGAGTCGGACATTCATTTGTTTAGGGCGTTTTACAAACCAACTCGGGTGGGTGACTGGGTTACTTTTGAAAAACGAAAAGCTCCTTATCCTAGTCACACCCTTCGCCCTCCCACTAGCTTGAAAAGATGGAAAGATCATTTTTTCTTCATCTCCGCTCGTGCGATCCCGTTTGAGATGCATTGGTCCCCGTCGAAGGAGTCGCTTAGGGATCCCATTCCCAAATCTCGTGAATATCTTAAGGTTGATTATGATAAGCTACTAGCCGTCCCGACGGCTCTGCGCCCCTTTTCCGAGCATTTCCTTGTAATGGTTGGGATTAGTCGTAACTGGGATGATCCAGCCGTTCGACCCGTACTCCGTCATAATGGGGAACGTGAGTAATTTCCTTTTAAATTTACTTTCGTGGTTTTTGCATCTTACTAATGTTAAGTTATGTGTTTGTAGGAATGGGTTTGTTTGACCGCATGAAGTTGTCTACGACCGAACCGATTGAAGAGGACGTGGTGCCCATTAAGCCGGGCCACAAGAACATTTTGGAAAAAAACTAAAGATTTCATTATTCCTCCTCTGGAGTCGGGTTCGAGACGTCCTAGCAAGAGGAAAGTTAATGTGGGTGATACATCCGGTAAGGAAGTCGCGGCGGGAGATGAGTCGCCGATCGCTCCTGGTGGTAACTCTACCTTCCAGGCTGATCATGATTATAGTTCCGAGGACGGGTCAAACCCGTCAATTGATTTGAATCATGCTAAGTACTTTTCTGGTTCTAATGTTGAAATGAGTGCCTCTTTTGTTCCTAACTGGAGCTTTCACAATGGTACCTTGGTCGAGTCATCTGAGCAATGCCGCGAATTTATGTATTCTGCGCGTACTCCTGCTGATCGCGCTCGTTATAAGAATATGTCGACCCAGGAGGTGACTGATGTTGGTTTCTCTTCGGCGGTTTGCCTCCTCCATTCTTATGCTAGTACTAACGAGCGTTTGCTTGATAGTGTTCGAGCCAATCGTGATTTAAAAAGAGACTTGTCTCGTGCTGAGGAGAAACGTTTGGAGTTGGAGGTTGAAAATCAGTCACTGAGGGGAGCCTTCGATAGCGAGCGAACTGTTTTTACTTCCCAAATTGCTACTCTTCGTGGTGAGATTTCGCGATTGGAGAATGAGAGGTCTTGGCTTATTTCTACCGGCATGCGGCAGGCCTTTGAGAAGGTTCGTAATAGTGATGAGTTTTTGGACATGCTAGGAGATCTTAATTCGTTGGCTGATAAGGTTGGGTACAATGGTGGTTTGAAAGAAGGTGTGGGTCTAGGCAAGAAAGGGAAAAGGGCTCAAGACTCTAGTCAGTTTCACGCGGATGCTCTTGATCGGCTTCGTGAACTTTCCGACAAGTTTGATAATTGCCAATTCCGATGTCTGCATCCATAGCTAGCATGGTTGGTTCTACGATTTCCGATATCCAAGCTTTTCTTGCTCCTTCCAAGTGATGTTTGCCTTTGTGTACTGCTCATGTGTGGACGTTTTCCTTTTAGTTTCTGTTGTCCCTGCGTGGACGTTTATCTTTATGTTATGTTGTCCCTGCGTGGACGTTTATCTTATGTCGTCCCTGCGTGGACCTTTATCTCTAGCTTCCGATGCCCTTGCGTGGGCTTTTATCTTTAGTTTCTATTGTCCTTTCGTGGGCGTGTATTCTTGTAACTTTTAAGTAGGCTTTCCCGTTTATGCAATCTAGTATTGTTTGTTTTTAAGATCTCTTTATTTCAGTCTGAACTCGATTAGCTTATTCGTCTGCCCAGTCACGGCTGGAAGACTTAGATTATTATTCAGTCTGAACTTGGTCAGCTGACTCGTCTGTCCAGTCGCGGCTGGAAGACTTAGATTATTTTTCAGTCTGAACTTGGTCAGCTGACTCGTCTGTCCAGTCGCGGCTGGAAGACTTAGATTATTTTTCAGTCTAAACTTGGTCAGCTGACTCGTCTGTCCAGTCGCGACTGGAAGACTTAGATTATTTTTCAGTCTGAACTTGGTCAGCTGGCTCGTCTGTCCAGTCGCGGCTGGAAGACTTAGATTGTTTTTCAGTCTGAACTTGGTTAGCTGGCTCGTCTGTCCAGTCGCGGCTGGAAGACTTAGATTATTTTTCAGTCTGAACTTGGTCAGCTGGCTCGTCTGTCCAGTCGCGGCTGGAAGACTTAGATTATTTTTCAGTCTGAACTTGGTCAGCTGACTCGTCTGTCCAGTCGCGGCTGGAAGACTTAGATTATTTTTCAGTCTGAACTTGGTCAGCTGACTCGTCTGTCCAGTCACGGCTGGAAGACTTAGATTATTTTTCAGTCTGAACTTGGTCAGCTGGCTCGTCTGTCCAGTCGCGGCTGGAAGACTTAGATTATTTTTCAGTCTGAACTTGGTCAGCTGACTCGTCTGTCCAGTCGCGACTGGAAGACTTAGATTATTTTTCAGTCTGAACTTGGTCAGCTGGCTCGTCTGTCCAGTCGCGGCTGGAAGACTTAGATTATTTTTCAGTCTGAACTTGGTCAGCTGACTCGTCTGTCCAGTCGCGGCTGGAAGACTTAGATTATTTTTCAGTCTGAACTTGGTCAGCTGGCTCGTCTGTCCAGTCGCGGCTGGAAGACTTAGATTATTTTTCAGTCTGAACTTGGTCAGCTGACTCGTCTATTTAGTATGATTCCTTAAAGACAAAAGATAATGGTTTTTGAATGTAATCCCTGGCGTCCGCATACACCTTGTTTCAAAATTGATTACAATGACTGCTTACATGTTTCTTACATATAACATTTCCGGAGCTGGGCTCCATTCCACGTTCGTGGTACATCGCTTCCATCTAAACGAGCCAACTTGTAAGAACCGTTTCTTCCTGTTTCCTTGATTTGGTAGGGGCCTTCCCAGCGTGGGCCCAACTTCCCTTGATCTTCCATCCTGCTGGCTTCATTGCTTCGGAGCACGTATTCTCCCTCTTTGAACGATCTTTTTTGCACTCTTGAGTTGTAGTATCTTTCAACTTCTCTCTTATACTTTTCTTTGCGGATTGCTGCTATCATCCTTCGTTCTTCTAGGAGGTTCAGGTTCAACCGTAGTTCCGAATCATTATCCACTTCGTTAGCCTGGAGAATACGCTGTGTTGGCATGATTATTTCCGTTGGTATTACCGCCTCGGTGCCATATGTTAAGCTGAATGGGCTTTCCCCATTACTTGTCTTTGGCATCGTCCGATGTGCCCATAGCACATGTGGTAGTTCTTCCAGCCAATTTCTTCCTTCGTCTCCTAAGCGTGTCTTTATGCCCTCCACGATGCTCCGATTAGCTCGCTCCACCTGACCATTTCCCTGGGGATGTGCCACTGAAGTAAAGATTTGTTGTATCTTCATATCCACGCACCACTGTTTAAATGGGTTGTCCGCGAATTGTTTTTCGTTGTCTGTCACAATAAACAACGGGAGACCAAACCGACAAATGATGCATTCCCAAACAAATTTCTTCACCTGTATGCCCGTGATGGATGCGAGAGATTTTGCTTCCACCCACTTGGTGAAGTAATCAATTGCCACTATCAAAAATTTTATCTTCCCTTGAGCTATTGGGAATGGCCCGACTATATCCATTGCCCATTTTTGAAAGGGCCATGCCGCCGTGACAGGGACCATCTCATTTGGCGGTCGGTGGCACATTGGGGCGTGCCTTTGGCAACTCTCACATTTCTGAATTTCTTCAATGGCACTTTTGTGCATACCCGGCCAGTAGTATCCTGCTCCCATTGCCTTCGCGACAACCATCCTTGGGCCTGCATGTATTCCGCATATGCCAAAGTGGATTTCCCGAATTACATAGTTAGCTTCTTCTTGATTGAGGCACCTCAGTAGAGGTCCTAGGTAGGATCTTCGGTACAGACATCCCCGTTCCATTTCGTATTGCAACGCCTTTGTTCTTATCTTTCTTGCCTCGGCTCTATCGTCTGGTAGCGTACCCTTTGTGAGAAACTGGATGATAGGAGTCATCCAGGTTGGGTTATCCGCTTCCGTGATTGTGTTGATCTCTGTGTCTGCGATAGACGGGGATTCTAGCACTTCTACCCTGACCTCCTTTGCTAAATGTGTGAAAGTGACTGAGGCCAACTTACTAAGAGCGTCGGCTTTTTTGTTTTTGCTTCTTGGGATGTGTATGACCGTACATTCATCGAACAACTTGATTATGGCCTGGGCCTTCTCCAGGTATCGCTTCATTGACTCTTCCTTAGCATCGTACGAGCCGTTGATCTGGTTTGCTACGAGCATTGAGTCCACATGAGCGTGTAATTTTCGTACCCCCATCTTGTGAGCCAATCTTAAGCCTGCGAGTAACGCTTCATACTCTGCCTCATTGTTAGAACTTTTGAAATCTAACCTTAGCGCGTAGGTCAGCTCGATCTGGTCTGGTCCCACTAGTATCAAACCAGCCCCCGAGCCTTCGTTGTTTGAGGCCCCGTCCGTGTGGAGATTCCAGGTGCTATCAGCTTTAATTTCCTGGTTACTTTGCGCCACCTGTTTTTGCATTTTTCCTTCGGTTGGTATTTCCACCAGGAAATCGGCCACTACCTGACCCTTCATTGCGGACCTTGGTTTGTACTTAAGCTCGAACGCCCCCAGCTCGATCGCCCATTTTGCTAATCTTCCCGAGATCTCCGGTCTTCTCAGGATTTGTTGTATTGGGTGCTCCGTTTGCACTTCAATGCTGTGAGCTTGGAAGTACCTCCAGAGCCTTCTTGAGGCGTGCACTAGGGATAACACTAGCTTCTCCATTGGTGAGTATCTTGTTTCTGTATCTTTTAACGCTCTGCTGATGAAGTATATAGGGGTTTGAACATTACTCCGCTCTGTCATCAAGACTGCACTCACGGCCGCGGTTCCGGCGGATAGGTACATTGTCAGGTTTTCTTGTGGGACTGGAGCCGTGAGCGTTGGCAATTGACTCAAGTAACTCTTCATTTCTTCGAATGCCTTTTCTGCTTCTTGTGACCATACGAAGTTCTTTTTACCTAGGCAATTTCTTAGAGTCACCATGAATGGTAAAGTTCTCTCAGCGTGTTTGGACAAAAATCTGTTTAAGGCGACAAGACGCCCGTTGAGCGTTTGCACATCCTTAACAGATCTTGGTGAGGGCATTTGCAGCACCGCCTTCACTTTTTCTGGGTTTGCTTGGAATCCGTCCTTGGTGACAACTACACCCAAAAATTTACCCTGTTCCACCCCAAACGAACATTTCTTTGGGTTCAAATTCATGTTGACGCTTCTTAGAGTTTTGAATGTTTCGCCCAGGTCGCCCAATAACCCTTCTTCGTTCTTGATTTTCACCACCAGGTCGTCCACGTATACTTCCAGATTCTTACCGATTTGTTCGCTAAAAGCCGCGTCCATCAATCGTTGGTAGGTAGCTCCAGCGTTCTTCAAGCCGAAAGGCATTTTTGTGAAACAAAATATCCCAGTGCTAGTGTAGAACGCTGTTTTGTCTTCATCTTCTTTGGCCATCTGTACCTGCTAGTAACCTTTATAAGCATCCAAAAAACATTTTAGTGGAAATCCTGCCAGAGCGTCTACTTTGGAGTCAATTTCTGGAAGCGGGTAACAATCTTTAGGGCACGCGGCGTTGAGATCTTTGAAATCTATGCACATCCGCCATGTCCCGTCTCCTTTTTTGACCATGACTGGGTTGGCTACCCAGGTTTGGTACTTCACCTCCCGTACTATGCCAGCACACAAAAGCTTTTCAACCTCCGCCAATACTGCTTGGTTTCTCTCTGCCCCCAAATGTCGTCTTTTTTGCGCCACTGGCTCCTTTGATTTGTAGGTGTTTAAACGGTGTTCTGCCGTTTCCCTTGGAACCCCCTCCATGTCTGAAGGTTGCCAAGCGAAGACATCTAGATTGTTGAGTAAAAACTGCCTCAGCATTCTCTTCGTTTCTTCTCCCAGTTGGTGTCCAACTGTTATTTTCTGCTCCGGGAATTCTGGGTGGAATGCCCATTCTTCCTGTGCCACACCTTCTTGCTTGTTTATGACTTTTGGGGCTACTGATGTTGTAACTTTTACACTTTTACATTCTTTGGTTGAGTATAAAGTTACTATACCGGTTGGTGTTGGAAATTTTATGGCTCCGTGAATGGTGGAGATGACTGCCCCGAGTGCACATAAACCCGGTCTTCCCAGAATCACATTGTGGCTTGATTGAGAGCGTACTATGAGGAAAAATCATTGGGACTTTTCGACTCCCCGCTTCGTCTCCCATCGTCACCTGAAGTTGTATTTTCCCTAGTGGTTGCACCACTTCTCCTGAAAAGCCAGTCAGCTGACGGACTTGTGTGACGAGGTCCTTCCGTACCTCTTCATCTAGTTGCATGAAGCAATGTTCATACATGATTTCGGATGCGCTTCCAGTATCTACATAAACTCGTCGTACCTGGTGACCTGCAATGTTAGCAGATACATGTAGTGCGCCCCTTGCAAAGTCTCCGCCTCTAATTGGGGGGAAACTAATTTCCTATTCCATCCATGACTCCATGTGGTCGTTACTTCTTTTCATGCCTGCATTTCCTGATGGTTGGCTCACCATTAGGATCTCCTTCCTCTTCCCACTTGACTGGGGTGTAACCTTCAGCTCTTTCAGCAGGTGTGCCAACTTGCCTGTTTTGATCGCCGACTCGATTTGCCTCCGTAGGGAGAAGCACTCGTTGGTGGTGTGGCCGTTGTCTTTGTGAAATTCACAATACTTTTCTGTGGCCTTTCTAGGGCCTGGCCTCATGGGAGTTGGTTTCACGAAATTAACATTTTCTGTTGCTAAGATCTCGCTTGGTGTTTTCTTTAGTGGTGGGAGACTAACAGTAGGTCCGACATTGGGTCGTGGTGACGGTGAATATCGAGGCTGGAATGGCACGTTTCGCTGTTGGAAGCGTGGTTGAAAATGTTCTTTGTCCCACGTTTTCTGTGGTATCTGCCTTCTAGGGATATCCCATGTATTTGTTTTTTTCTGTATACGATCCTTCAACTGATCACTTGCTTTTCTACCCCGCACGAACGCTTTAGCTCTTTCTAACATTTCTTCAACTGTCTTTGGGCGGTTTTCATGGAATCGCTCAACCAGCTGCTCGCTTCGAACGCCGTGGATAAATGCCGAGATACGTATGTCTTCACCAGCTCCTTTTACTTGCATGCTCTCCCTTACGAACCTCGGGATGAAGTCTCCTACTGATTCGTTGTCGGCTCTTTTAATGTTGTGTAGTTCCGTTGGATCCTTGATGGATCTTCGCTGCTGGCTGAAATTTTTCAAGAAACTGTCCTCCAACTGTTCGAAGCTTCCTATCTCTCCCACCGGAAGACTATCGAACCATACCCTCGCTGCTCCCGTCAGTGTTTGCATGAACATATGACACCATACCGGGATGGACCATTGTTCCACCTCGGCTGCACCTATGAAAATCGCGAGATGATCGTCTGGGTCGCCCAGACCATCATATTTCCCCACGTTAGATGGCATTTTTAGTTTTGGGGGAAACGTGAACTCTGCAATTTTGTTGATAAACTTGGATCTTGATCTCGCCGTGGATGGCCTGTATGGCTTGCTGTAGTCATCTTCAAAGTCTAGCTTCCTCTTGGTTGTCTCCTGACGTACAACCTCGGTGTTGTGTAGCTTGTCTTTTTCTTCTTCATCTTTCTTTGGTGAGTCGTCAATTTCGTCAGCTCCGAACTCTAGACGGGTTCGGATTTCTTTCAACTGGCGCTCCTTCTCTTCTACCTGCAACAAAGCGAGAATCTGTCGTCGATTCTGCCGCAAGAACTCCGGAGTGACGACTACTTGGTCATTGCTTTGTTTTTCAGAGTCATGAAGGCTGCTCTTTTGGTTCTTGCTTCCCTCCCTTCTGGTAGCATTGCTATCGTCTAAGTTTAGGATATCAGAACTTCTGGTTTCATTGTTAGGAGTTTCCTCGCCCTCGCCCATCTTTTTTTTTTTTATCCCACGGATGGCGCCAAATGTTGCTACAAAAACTTATCACCTAGGGGTGGAAGTCTTGAAGCAGTGCTGGACGTACAAGTTAAGCCGGAACTTCTGGGCTTGGGTTTGGAAGAACGAACGGGATCTCCAGGTCTTGAAAGGATGTTCTGCAAAACACGAAACACCGTGAGCCTCGCCACGAGCAGAAGGGGTTTTCTCCTCGTGACCACCCTCCGGCGTGAGAATAAGTATGTGTATAGTGAGAGGTAAAAGGTGAGAAAGGAGGGATAAGTAAATTATGATATTACGAATCTATGTGTTCAAAAACATGAGTCCTACCTTTGAAATCGGCCCGACTATTTATAGGGTATCCATGGTCGAGGTGTTTGGACTGAACATCCATTGTAGGTTGTATGCAGTCAAACATCTCTCCCTACTTCTGTTAATATGACTGTTATTTCCTCATTCGTGCTTAGAGAGTTCAGGGTGTATTTAATTATCTTTGTCTGTATAGTTGACCCGTGTTCCTTGTGTACAGGTTCTGCCCCTGACATATCTTGTCTTGTTAGCTGACTTCCCTTTTTGTGTTACTGGTTCTTACCTGACCTCTTTCTATCATGGGTTCAGGTTTCCCCATTGGTTTGTTTTTATAGTTGACTCTTATGCCCAATGAGACGTTATATTAGTTATTTAGTATTATTTCCTGGTATGAGATTATTTCCTGTTTTAACTTCTTTGTTATTTTCTAAGTGTTGAGTGGGAGATGTCGTCCGTCATTAAACGAACCAAACCTTCGGCCTTGATACCTTTGAGCCGCGGCAGGGCCTAAGCCGCGGCTGGTTGTTCTTTAATTCCCACACTCGCTCCTTCTAGCTATTGACTTTCGGACTTGACATTCGTGAGCCGCGGCTCCTCCTTCCTTCTAGCTAGTAATGTTCGGCCTTGATGTCCATGAGCCGCGGCAGGGCCTCAGCCGCGGCTGGATTGCCCTTGACCTTTTGATCGTTCAATTTTCTTCACTCTGGCCGTGACACCCTTGAGCCGCGGCAGGCCTTCAGCCGCGGCAGGGTTGGTTTCTTGCTTTGAATGCCTAATCCCCTTCAAGTGTGTACTCCACACATTCTGACTCGTATTAATGTACAATCTAATTTCCCATTTAGTCTTAAGTATATCCAGTTATACTAAAAAGAATTTGACGAAACAAAAATCACCAACATGACAATAATTAACGGATTATTGAAAACATTCATCTAACTAACTAATTTAGTTTAATAAACATTGAGTATCTTTTTATAATTTAATAGAAATCGCGTAAAGAGAAACATATCTAACTCATATAATCATATTCATCAGAAAGATGATTATTTTGCTGAAATTTGTATATATGATAGAATGGGCATCATATCAAACTTTTTTTCCAGCTTGCTGGCCGCTGGGTCTCACAAATTATCATTACATGTTTTTTTCTTTCTTGAAAATCTTAAAAAAAATATATGTATTTAAACTTATTATATAAACATATATATAGGGTGCGGTTTAAATGATAACCAAAATTTATGTGATAACCATTTTCAAATAATCACATAATTTATAAATTATTTATAAGTTATAATGTGTATATGTATATAGATATAAATATATAGGGGTAGAGATTAAATGAAAACCATAGCATAGTTTTCAGGGGTGGCTCGACTATATAAAAAAATAAGCGGCCGCTTAGGGCCCTCATATTTAAGGGGCCCCCAATTTTAGAATTTAACTTCGTATAATTTTCAGGTTTTGACAAAGAGAACAAAAAAATAGTATACCTGAAAGAGTTTTCTTTTTATTAAAACTCACTTCAACTTAAATACGTGCGATTGTGTGACTTTAAGAAAATTGTATACAAAAAATATGAATCATCATATTCCCATGTGTTAGGATTAAAAAAAAATTGTATTTTTTTATGAAAAGGCCCCCGATTATATAATTCGCTTTGGGCCCCCAGAAAGGTTGAGCCGACCTTGATAGTGTTACATATATGTAACAATTATCATTATATTTTCTGTTGACATAATGTTACATATACGTAACACTATGTGTCACACATATATGTAACACTATGTGTCACGTATATGCAACACTCCTCATTTCCCTATTTATATTCAGCATATATGTAATATATACTTAAATATTCTTTTAACAATTAAAAGAAAAAATAATTTATAAATTATAAGATGGTTTGATACTACATGTATACGATCGTAAAATACACAAGTATAGAGAATAATAATAAAAGAAAAATCAAATAAGATAATTTTAGTGAATCATGTTGATGAACACTTTTTAAAAGTATCAATCGATCTTTAATTTGTCAGGGTATCACAAACTTTACTTTGGGATAATCCACAAGTCCTCTTTGTCTTTAGGCAGAAAACGAAAGGAAATAAATTGTTGGGATGTTCACCAAATCCATAAAACCGAATACGTTTTGTTTATATATTTATTGAAACAATACAATGTCTCATGGAACTCGGTTTTGGTACATAACTCGATTGAATAAAAATTCCTTTGCCAATTAACTACCGTTTATGTTTCAAGTTGTTGTCTCATAGTTTATAGATTAATATTAGATTTTGGTTAGAAACACATGTATTATATAGGTTGAATAAATATAACTTGTTGTAAATCAGCTGTTTTTCTATCAGATTTGTATGTTGGATTTCATCAGTGATTGGTGAAATAAGAAATAATGAAGATTTAAGAATTATAAATAACAAAAAGGAAGATTTAACAATTATAAATAACAAATAATTAAGATTTAAGAATTATAAAATTATGTTTTAAGATAAGATATAAGTGAAATCTTTTATGATTTAGTAAGTTTTAATAAAACATTAAAATAAATTTTAGATATTTAATTGTTTAAAACAACCACTAGCCTAGCCTAGTGGCAAAGGTATACAACCAAGACTTCACTAAAATAGAGAGGTCTTGGGTTCAAGTCCCAGTTGTGACAAAAAAAAGGTCCAGGTTGGCTAGGGGGTTTTCTCACCTATGGTGGGTTTCCCCCTGAAGGAGATGGAGATGATCGGGTGGGTCAGTGGCCTGTCAGTGATCCAAATTGCCGTTCAAAAAAAAATTAATTGTTTAAAATTATTATTATTATTTAATAGAAGATAGTTATTTAATAAGAGAGAAAAACGAAAAACAAAAATTTAGAATTACCAGAAGTCAACACATGACAAATAAAGTTATTAATTTATTATAATAAAAATACGACAGTACATTTTGCATTCTAAAACACTGTTAGCGAACTTGTTAAGGGCGAACTTAGTTTGTTAGTTTTTCTTTTCATTGTATATAAATAGCTCTTTGTAATCATTTTGAGTTATCAATCAAATCATTCAATTTTACTCTCACTGATTCTCTCTCATTTTTTTTCTCTCGTTTATCATTCTCGTTTGTTTCTAGTGATCATTCTCGATATCATAACAAACGCGTATTTAGCCTTTTATCTATAAACCTTTAAAATAACAGAAAAAAGAAGTTTATAAAAAGTTAGCATAAACTATAAAGTGAAAGAGATTTATGATACGTTGAAGCATGTGATGTCGTATTAACTAGATTTGTACCTCCACTCAAATTATTTTGTACGCCTTTAGTAATTATAACCGCATTTAATATCCAATTATTCTTTCTTCATAAATCCTAAAGGTAACGTGGCATGCAACCATAACGTGATTCGTGCATGCCCCCAATTATAATGCATTTGAGTCCATTCTAAAAGAATGTACAACAAATATAAAGTTTTTATATCATATTCAAATATAATTTCTTTATAGCTTTTTTATAAATAAGAAAAAAAAACAAAAAAACACTTTCTCTAATTTTTTTTTATAAAATAAAATAATGTTTTGTTATAAAATACATCAAAAACATTTTTAGAAAATAAAAAGCGTTTTTATAACATAAAAAAAGTTTTTTTTAAAAGAACTCTTTTTCCAAACGATAAAAAAAAGAAATGTTTTTTTAAATAAAGAAAAATATATTTTAAAACTTATATATAAAAGACTTTATATTTGAAAAAACATATTTTAAAAAAATTAAAAAAAATATGTTACATTAAAAAAAGTAATTTTTTTTTATTTAACTAAAGAACAAAATAAACAACAAAACATAGTGTCTTGCATGTGTGACAATTAAAACGATAAAATAGTTTAAATTTATAACTTTAAAAGTAGGGGCACGATAAGTAAAAATGTGAAAAATGGGTACGTATAAAATATCCTTAACTTTTTTTTTGTCCATATGAATGAAAGAATTTTTTTTTAATATTCGATGACATTTGGGCAATTGGGTGAATCTTGATTCTGTTGACCAGTAGCTTGACTAGAATCTGGACCATTGTAAATCAAGCTGTACTGTTTTACCTCTGCCATCTTCCAAATTATGTCACCTTTTTCACTTTCAAATTCACACACAAAATATTTAGATTCCTTCTTTTACAGTTTTATTCGCCATTAACAATGAACCTCAAAAAAGACGGAGCTCCATCTACACAGGCTCGACCCGGTTTCAGCTTCAGTGTCGGGTCAAGAAAGAGTTTCCCTTCAAAATGGGATGATGCTGAGAAATGGCTGATTAATGGCCTTCATTCCCCTTCAAATTTCATGCTTAAACAATGTGGCATTAATGGGTCTGTGATTAAACAAGATGAAAAGGATAAAGAAACAGAGGGGTTTGCAGATTCTGTTTTTGAAGAAACAAAAATTGTATCTTTGGATCATCACCATGGTTGTTCAGACAGAGGTTTCAGTTGGATCTCAACCTTTGATGTCCTTCTAAAAGGTAAATTATTACCTTTTAATTTGTCCTCATAATCACATAAATTTGTGTAATTTTAGACTATAATTCATTTGTTACAATTATTTTTTTTATATTATTAACTTTTTTAATTGATGCAAAATGTATTTTGAATTTTTGATTGTCAAATTATTAAAGTATCTTGATAAATCCCACCTTTTTATGGTGTTCAATCTTGAATCATGAACTGTTTCATACTGCAGATAAATTAACAAACGAAGTAGACCCCATTTTTCCGAAATTGAAACATTTGGGGGCCATGGAAGTGATTCAGGCGGTCAAAAACAGAGACATGGGGACAGAGATGACTCCGGGCGGCAGCTCCACGGCGTCACGGTGCCCAACACCGTTGAAAAGCTTATCTCCACCACGACACAATACCCCTGAAAGCAGGTTATCCCTGCAGGGGTTGATGAATCAGAGCAGCTCCCAGCTGGAGTGCGATTTAGCTAATAAGCTACAGCCATGGACACCGTTTGATGCATTCGATTCCAAGTGGAGCTCCATGGAGGATGAAGAAGAGGAGATATCGAAAAGTTTGAGACACTTTGAGATGAACAATGAAGTTCTTGAAACCATTTCTGGGCCTAGACCTTCTGCTTGGGAAGAACAAGAATTGTCGGAACCCTGCTTGAGGTGAATTTGTCAATATAATTTATTTTTGGCAAATTGGATTTTAATAATCCAAAGTAGCGATTTAACCGGTGACCGTACTAGTTTCATTTTTGTTACCAATGACAGTCCCAATCATTGTAAATTTACACCTTACACTTGATTCCCACTTTATTTCGCTTGTACGGTTCTTCATTTCGTTCAGAATCATTATTTTGAATAAAAACAAGTGTAAATCGAGTGTAAACCTATGATGATTATGTTATTGGGACTGTCACTGGCAATTAAAGTTAAAGTTAGGATCGTCACCAGTCATATTGTTAGTTTGGATTATTATCAGCAAGTGGGATAGTTTGAATTATTAAAATTCAATTTGCCTTTACTTTTTGGGTATTTGGTTGGATTCAAAATTATGATGCTTAAAAACCTTTGAAACTGCCTAAGCCGTTTAGATTGATCAAGTCGTCTAGTTTTGAGATCTAAACGGTTTGGTTCATGAATTTTCACGGTTTGGTTCGGTTTAAAACTTAGAATTGACCTTTTAATCTTTATTATTTACATATATTTTTTTAGTTCTTAAGTATGTACATAACCATCTTTATTATTTTAAAAATTCTAACACAAACTAGTTATTTAAAAAAAAAAAAATATTGGTTCAAACCTTCAAATCGTTAAACCGGTTAAACCCGCTTCTCCGGCCAATCCACCTAACGCATTTGGTTTGGTTTGTCGTTCTTGAAACCGTAATTAGCGGTCGGTCTAGAATTTTCGTTTTGGGAAAAAAAAACTTTTTGGTTTTATATATTATAATAATAATTACTATGTAAACTTAATATAAAAGTTACATAAATAACGCATGCTCGTGACGTCTCCGAGATTTCAGGTGCCCCAGACGAGTACTAAAAAATGGGCCCTTAAATATAATTTTTTTTCCAAAGATCGATGATAATTGTAATAATAATAAACAAAAAAAACCGTTATTTATATATATACACGTAATTTTTTTAAAATTTGGGCCCCCGCGAAAACGGGCCCCAAGCGACCGCCGATGCAAGCTTGGGCTCCGAGCACCCCTGGTCAAGCTTGGTATGTCTAAGCTTCAGGTCGTTAAGCTCAGCTGGATTCAAGCTTATAACAAACCAATCTCAAGTACCCGACGATAGGGATGAGCATTTGGTACCGATAGATTCGGTACCGGTATCGGTACCCACTTTTTCATAAATTCGGTACCGGTATTTTCGGTACCGGTACCGTACGGGTACCGAAAAAAACGAACATTTTGTAACAAATACCGGTACCGTACCGATACCGTACAGATAAATTCGGTACCGGTACCCATTTTTCATAAATTCGGTACCGGTACCGGTTCGGTACCGATCTCATCCCTACCCGACGAGCGTCTCGACTCCTTTAAACTTTATTGATTCAAACGTGAATTTTGGGTAAAAAACACCTTTTAACTTTTTGCAGGTATCAAATAAAGGAAGCAAAGATTCAAGCATGGGTGAATCACCAAAAAGCCAAAGCAGAAGCTGAGTCAAGAAAGCTCGAGGTGAAACCAAGCTTCAAAATATCAAAGGCTTCATCAGAAGTTTTGAGGGCAATGGTAACAATTTTTTTTTTTAAGTTTGATTTTAAAATTTTTTTAGTTTACTAATAATTTTTGTAATATTGTATGTTATCAGAAATGGTGTACTATTATCCCTTCTCGGATTATGGAATTCTCTTATTTGCTCTTGATGGCCATGATGCAGGTATGTTTCAATGCTTTTTTATTTTGTTGTTTTAATCTAATAACTAATCTTTTTTTTTCTTTTTTTACAGAATGTTTCGCTTTGTTGTTCTCGAAGGTAGCTCTTGTTAGTATTGATTACCAAGACAAGGCTCTAGTTCGTTCTACTGAAGTAATCAAAATGCTGGAAAACGAAGCAGAAAGTTTATTTAAAAATAAATGTGAATCCAAGAACTTTAATGTTATTCACTCGGAGCCGTTCGGGGTTCATGTTGAGTTATTAGGCCCTCCGATGGAGGGTAAGCCTCAAGTCACCGTGGTGGGAAGCGCCCTTTTATTGTCCGGAAAGAGAGGCGGTTTGAAAACGCTTCTGCGTTGTAGCATCATAATTTTGAACCGGAATGCTACAACGCAGAAGCGTTTTCAAATCGCCTCTCTTTCCGTACAATAAAAGGGCGCTTCCCACCACGGTGACTTGAGGCTTACCCTCCATCGGAGGGCCTAATAACTCAACATGAACCCCGAACGGCTCCGAGTGAATAACATTAAAGTTCTTGGATTCACATTTATTTTTAAATAAACTTTCTGCTTCGTTTTCCAGCATTTTGATTACTTCAGTAGAACGAACTAGAGCCTTGTCTTGGTAATCAATACTAACAAGAGCTACCTTCGAGAACAACAAAGCGAAACATTCTGTAAAAAAAGAAAAAAAAAGATTAGTTATTAGATTAAAACAACAAAATAAAAAAGCATTGAAACATACCTGCATCATGGCCATCAAGAGCAAATAAGAGAATTCCATAATCCGAGAAGGGATAATAGTACACCATTTCTGATAACATACAATATTACAAAAATTATTAGTAAACTAAAAAAATTTTAAAATCAAACTTAAAAAAAAAAATTGTTACCATTGCCCTCAAAACTTCTGATGAAGCCTTTGATATTTTGAAGCGTCTCGAATCCTGCATGAACCTACTAACATAACCAACTACATAACACAAATATGGTCTAGTTTGAGTCAAATACCTCAAGGAGCCAACTAATCTTCTATAGTCTGTTGGATTGACTTCATCCCCACCTTCTGTTTTGAACAACTTCAGACCAGGTTCCATAGGAACTTTAGTTTCATTACAATCTTCTAAACCAGCCAATTTCACAACCTTTGTTGCATATGCAGAGTGCTTGACCAAGATCCCATCTTTATTTTATGCTACCTCAATTCCCAAGTAATAGCATAACAAACCTAAGTCTGTCATTTCAAACTTTGAATTCATTTGATTCTTGACAGGCTCAACCTCTTCTTGATTACTACCTGTCACAAGCAGGTCATCCACATACACACCAATAATCAATATGGATTCTCCTTTTGACTTTACATAGACAGCTTGCTCATGTGTGCATCTTTTGAACCCTATCTCCTTCAAAACCCCATCTAACCTCAAATTCCATGCTCTTGGAGCTTGTCTCAGACCATACAAGGCCTTTGACAACTTGTACACTATGGATTCAGACCCTTTCACTACATACCCCTCAAGTTGTTTGACATAGACATTTTCTTTCAATTCTCCATGTAAAAAAGGCTGCTTTGACATCCATATGAAAAACCTTCCAATTCATTTGAGCAGATAAGGCAAGTATCAGCCTTATGATTTCAATTCTGGCTACATGAGCAAATGCTTCTTCAAAGTCTATCCTAAACTACTGCACATAACCCTTAGCTACCAGTCTAGCTTTATGTTTAGTTACATTCCCATCAACATCCCTTTTCAGTTTATACACCCATTTCAGCCCTATAGGATTACATTTCAAAGATGGATCAGTCAAAAACCAAGTTTTGTTCCTTATAATTTCCTGAATCTCTTCATTCATTGCATCTCTCCAGGCCTTTTCTTTCACTGCTTCTTCAAATGTGACTGGTTCACCTTCTTGTGCAAGTAATAACTCAATCACATTGTTCTCTTCTTGTCTCTCTGCTCCATATTTTACACTACCACTAAGCACATAGTCACTTAGCTTAGTTGGCAAATGAGAAGGTCCAATTGATCTCCTCAACTCAGACTGTTCCAACTTCTTATCTTGACCACTTTCATTAGAACCTTGGTCCTGATCAAACTGCTGATCTGGAACATCTACTTCAGAACCTTGATTACTGCCTTCACCTGCATTACTGCCTTCACTTTCACAGAAAATTTTGAATTCTAAGGATGTAAACTCACTTCCTCTATTTGACCTCAAGTTTTTAATCTTCACCCCATGTTCATTTTCAACTTTCACTTTGAATTGTTTGAATGTTTCAAGGGCCATGTCTTTACTTTTCAAGAAATAGACCCACATGAACCTTGTGAAGTCATCAAGTATGAGCATAAAGTATCTGTCCCCCCCCCCCCTTTAGTTGGCTTAATTGGACCACACAAGTCCATAGATACCATTTTTAATGGAACATCAGCCCTGTAGTCTGACTTGGAAGGAAAAGGTTGTCTAGACTGTTTGCCTGCTAAACAAGCCTCACACACTTGAGTTGGATGTGAAATAGAAGGAATTCTCTTAACCATTTGCTTACTGGTCATTTCCTTAAGGGAATCAAAATTCACATGGCCTAGTCTCCCATGCCATAACCATGGTGAACTATAAAGTTTAGCATGAAAACATTTAGGACTGCCAATTTTCAAACTGATCTTGTACAACCTATTTGTGGACCTAGTAACTTTCATTAGCAACTTCCCATTCCTTTCATATAACCACAAATATTCATTTTTCATACTAACTTCACACCCTCCTTCAGTGGACTGCCCTAGGCTCATTATATTGCTCTTCAAATGTGGTATGTAATACACATCTGTGAACAATCTTTGTTCATCATTTTTACCTTCTAGGATTACTGAGCCTCTACCCTCTATCTCAACACAAGAACCATCCCCAAACCTCACTCTACCACCTACATTGTAACATCCCGAAATTCGAAAGAGTAGATCGGGCACGAGATTTACAAAGAACAAGGAAGGTGAAAGCTTGGTTTTAAAAATCGCGCTTAACTCGCAACTCGACCTAGGGAGATGACCCTAGCGAGTCATGTAACCCAACTCGAGCAACGTACAAAACTCGCAAAAAAATCGCATTTTTTTGAAAAAAACTCGCACTGAGTGGCTTGATTCTTGTACAGGGGCTGTTTTTGTGCTTCAAAGTGTTATACATTTAGCTAAAAAGGTTATACATGTAAGTAATTTATACATTAAATCATATATAAACCTTATTTATGGCTATATTTTGGGTAGGGGATGCTAAAAACCAATGGGGTATATAAAAAAATTTCTATAAGCACCTTGCGCTTTGCGTACGAAAATCGGTCCGCTTTTGCGATTTGCGCTTTGCGCTTCGGATTTAGACCTTGTCGCTTTGATGCGCTTCTCGCTTTTTAAAACCAAGGGTGAAAGGAGGTGGGCCTTGGGCCGGCTTTGGAGAGTGAGTTGGGCTCTATAAAAACCCAACTGCATCCTCTCCACCTTCATTTCAACCATTTTCACCATTCACAAGTTCTAGAGAGAGAGGGAAAGAGGTTAGAGAGAGAAGGTGTCGGTTTTGGTCCAAGATCGAACTATTCTTCTTCTCCAGTGATTACACGAAGCTTTGCTGAAGAAACGAGCCGATTAGAGGTAAGAAACTCGCCCAGATCTGAGTTTTTGTTAGAAATGGTTTTTAGGGTTTCTTGCGTATAATCACATAAAGATTGGATTTTTTACGTATAAAAGCACTCTTGAGAGTCGCTACCTGCAAGTAGCGACACTCAGCAAAGGAGATGAAGAGAGAATCGGCCAAGTAAAAATCGGCTAAGTGAGAATCGGCCCCTATAGCATGACAAAAGTCCTGAACGCAAGTTCAGGCGACACACGAAAGTGTCAGCCGACTATTGAGAGAGTGTCGGCCGACTCTTGAGAAAACATTAGCCGACTCTTGAGAGAGTGTTGGCCGACTGATCGGTGTCGAAGGGACCGGTCAAAGATAAAGAAATAGAGTGTCCTAATCACCTTAAACTAGTTAGGGTAAGAAGGGTGTCGAACCACGAAGAGTTTGTGGTCGGTGCTCAACTTCAATTAACGATGCAAATTATGAAGTTACAACGGGTCTTTCTGACCAAACACAATCAATGATTTAAGTGAAAACTTTATAAACTCAACAAACAAATCAAGTACCAAACAAAACGGTTTTGGTTGTAAACAATAATTAAAAAGGGTATCACACCCGGGTTTCAAGCTCACAAATAATTAGGGATTATCACACCAACATTTGAGTTCAAACAATCGAATGGTTATTCAAATCTAATTAACCAAATCTAACCAAGAACATCAACATTCATACATCATCGGCAAATAGTGTAAAACAATATTCACGAATGAAATCGAGACAAATGTATGCAATATAGAATTAGATTAATCAATAGATTCAACATAAATCAAAGTTCATAGCAATTATCATCTAACGGGGTCAATGGTGCAAGAATTTATCGACTCCCGTGAGTTCATAACCATACTAAACACAAAGATTCAAGTGTTTCAAACCAAACGATTACAAGAATTGTTTCTCAAAGCTAGCACATGATAAAACCCTAAAAACTTACAAACAATCCACCCGGGAATGATTACCGGTGGATTAGCCGCTCATGGTGGTGGAAATCATCTTCAATATTTCAATCGGATGTTAGAATCATGTGCTTTATCCTCTAAGAACTCCAAAATCACCCCAAGAACTGTGGTGTAAAAGATGGATTCGAATTTGGGGAAGAAACCCCTAATTAACCATTGAAAATCGGCTGTTTCGCCCAAAACCCGCGTCTGAAACGCATCCAGCGTAGGCTTACGCTGGGAGGGCGTAGGCCTACGCCGGTACATTGGAAGCTGCTGTGAAGAAATTACTTAGGCGTAGGCCTACGCTGATATGGCGTAGCCTTACGCTGGTGGCGTAGGCTTACGCCAGATGGCGTAGGCTTACGCTGTGCCTGCAGTTTTGCCCCGTTTTCTCCGTGTCTCTTCCGACTCTCTCGTAATATCTTCAAAGATCACATTTTAAGCTTCCAACACCTGCACATGCATGACTACACAAAACCTTTGTATTCCACATATCAAATTGCATAAATATAACATATTACACCTTTTAATACATGAAACTTTGGCCACTTATCATATCCTCACACTTGAGTTTTGCTTGCCCTCAAGCAAAGTCATTTGCTTTTAAATTCACATTACAAATTCTTAAATAATTGTTTTCACTAAACATAAGTTAAGGTCCAAGGTCATGCAAAATTCATAAAAATTATACTCTCAACAGCTTTACAATCCAACAAACCATCAATGAATTTTTAAACAAAAGAAAATATTGGAACGCGCTTAACTCATATCTAGCTATGGTTTTGCATGTACACACCCCTCACAATCAGTCACTCCACTCGGCTTCATATATGGACTAGCGATGATGTGCTAGTATTTTTCACTCGAAACCAAACAGTGAATCACATTATTATAGGCTTGCAAATTGATCACATCTCCACCTACTAACACAACTAAAACGCACAAATCAAAAGGTCTTTTAAGGGTTGTAATGTAAGCTAGGGTTACGGGTATGGATAAGGATTTTTAAAGTGGCTAAAGGTGAGTGGAATTCAACTAATAAAGTTACAAATCAACTTTTAAACCTTCAAAATTCTACCATGGGTATAAATGACCCACCAACACTAAATTTCTTATTTCTTCAAACTATCAAATGAAACTTGAGTTAAACTTGACCCAATAACATCTTTTATTGTAGCTAAACTAATATTCAAGACCTTTGGGCACATGTTGACCCAATACTATTTTTTTGTATTTCTTTTTCATTATTTTTTTATTTATTTTTTTTAACTGCAACTGCAACAACCTAAGTTAATTGAATTCCAACTCACGGGTTTAAAAAGAAAAGGCTAAAAAGTGAATGGGTGAATGTTGTGGGTTTTGTCAAAAGAAAAGGTATAGGGTCAGAATGGGTATCTAGTGGATATTAACGGGTAAAGGCATAAAAATGGCTAAAAATAAAAAGGTTTCTCCTAATGCCTTTATCATTTTTGCACAATCAATTGGTTCAAGGTTTTAACATGTATTAACAACATGCAAGTTCTAAAATATGAAACAAAGTGGCTAAACACTCAAATAAGAGAATATAAATCAATTTGGCTCAAATTCTCACAGAAACGGTGGAAAATAGGTTACCGACATGTGCATGCAAACCGTCACCTTCTACTTTGTTACTCCCAATTCCAACATTTCCAATTTATTATATATATATATATATATATATATATATATATATATATATATTTTAACATTTGTTGGAAAAACTTAATCGAGTAACTTAATGAATTAACCATGACCAAAGACCTCTACCAAACATTTTGTAAAACAATTTTCAAAAAATTTGTATGGTTTCCAAGATTTTCCACATCCCCACACTTGAATCTTACATTGTCCCAATGTAAATAGTTATGAAATGTAAAAGTACGGTTAGTGGGTGCAAGAATAACCAATACCCAAAAACTCCCAATATCCAACTCAAAGATTCCCATAACCATAAGCACCAACCCAAGCATCACCCAAGTTCTTGCCAAAACAAAAACAAAACAAAATATCAAAATAACCTAAAACACACAAAGCACACCAAAACAAAATTTTTTTTTTTTTTATATATGCAAGAAAAAGGTAAAAGTATGTGGACCTGTTCGAAATGCCCAACAACATCAGGCAAAGCTGTCCTCACTGTTTTGTTCCTCATCCTCATCATCATCATCTTCCTCCTCATCATCGTCTGCATCATCATTGCCTGGCTTGTAAGGCCAGTATGCCTCCGGCCTAGCATCATATGGCTCCTGCTGTAAAGGCTGACCAAAAACTGACTCATATAAAGATTGAGTCATATCTCTCATGTTATTCAGACCTCCTTGAGCCGTTCCACTCGAGCCTTGCCCACTTGTATCCGGTGTCGGGTATGGCGCCACCCACTCAGAATGATGACTTTGTGGGTAGCGCTGGTATGTGTCACCCATGTCGTACGGATTCAAAGACTCCCATTCAGTAGGGGCTGGATGTGAAGAATAAGGTACGCCCTGATGGTAATCATTGTAGTGGCGCACTTCTTCATTGTCCCTAAAATTTCTGTTAATTTCCTCCTCTTGTCTCCACATCATCCCCCTTCTATACCTCCTATCTTCCTCCAGATTCTGCGTTTGCCTATCAAACATTAAACGCGAGGCCTCCTCCCAATTAGGATAACTTGTCGGGCGAGCCTGCTTTATTAGTTCCGTGAAAGATTGACTGTAATCAGCACTATACCCAAACCCGTGCTCAAACCCATAACCTGCACCACTTGTCCCCATAGTTGGTCCTGTGGGACCAACTTCTTCATCTTCAAGGTTCATTTCTTCTTCTTCCGACACATCACTTCTTAATTCCTCCAAGAACCTCGCAGTGGTGGTATCAGTCAACACATGAGTTCTAGCTGTCAACTCATATCTCCAACTTCCTTGTTGCAAGGACCTTAAGGTATAAGGTTTATGTTTTATTTTTAATACCGCCGGTCTTCGTGGCAAAACCTTTGCCCATTTGAGGAACTTTGACAACAACCGACAATGAGGGATGACCATCCTCTCTCTTTCCTCCCGTGACTCCCAAATATTCCACATGATCAAGTGTTTAGATGACATAACTGGGGAACCCGTCAATAGTGCATGTAAAACCATAACTTCATAAAAGCGCACCTTTGTCTTATCCCCCGTTCTTGGGACCACGTTCAATGTCACAAATACCAACATCAATTTGGGAAGTGGCTTCAGCATATCTCTTCTCAATATTAATCGGAACACATCACAACCTTCATCCACCACAAAGAGGGCTCTGATCATGTTTTCCCACATTGTTTCCTGGATCACGTGAGCCTTCAACTTATCATCAGATACATATTCATAAGGTTCATTATTTTCTGCTCCTGAGTCAAAGTGGGCAATCTTGTCAATAGTTTGAAATGACAAGTCTGCTTGTTTCCCATTCACTGTACCCCTCAAAATTGTCGTTTGGGGCGGGTTATCTCCTTCAATTCGTTGAAGGGTCGCCATCCACTCAAGAATTGCTTCACCATACACATCATCAATTCCATCATAGTGGAAAGCAAGGCTCTCTTCCCAACCAAGCCGTCGAAAACAGTTAACCACTCCATACCTCTCGAAATCCGGCTCGTGGATCTGCTTTTCACAAGTAAATAACGATTCAAATCCACCAGCTGGGCTTTTCACCTTGTCCATGTATAAATCTTTCTGCTGTGGATATGGGAAAGATGACAATCTCACTGGTTTCTTCCAAATTGTGGGTCCAAGTTCCTCTTCAGATTCATGGGCACTCTCTTCTTCACTTCTTTCGCGCAGAACAATAGTGTTTCGTGCCCTCTTTGATCTACTCCGTGATGAGGACTCACCCGCTTTTTCTTTACCCTTGTGAGACTCTTTCGTTCTGACCATTGTTCCTACAATTTCAACAAGCACACATAAATCAAAGAATTCACCAAGAATCAAACTTGTAACAATTCTTCATTAATAATGCTAATTGAATTCACTCCATATTAACTTTTTATCATGTGAAAACAAAATTTCTGTTATTTTCATCAAAACAAGTTTACATGTTGTTTTAAAATTTCAAAATTTCTCCCAAAATTTTAATCAAGTTCTATTCAATTCATCACTAACACAATTATTTTCAATGCTTCAACAATGTCATCATTCAATCTTCTAATTCTAACTTAAACCATCCTTCCCAAAGTACCCAACAACACAACTACAAGGTAACATCAATTCTTATTCGAAAATATACCTTCAAACAACCAAGAATTGTAATACAAACGTACCTTTTGGGTTTAGATGCTTAACTATCAAAGAGTGATGATTATTCCTTCCACTTCACACAAAAGCCCCAAAAATTTCGAAACCCTAGAATTTCGGGTCTCTCGGGTATGGTTGATTCGTTGAATTCCGCTTGGTAGGGTTTACTCCTCTTGCAAAGTTATGCAAAAACCCTCAACCAATTTTGATTTTTTATCAATATGATGGTAGATTAAGGAGTGGAAGAAGATGAAGATGAAGGGAAATTTTTAGAGAAGAAGATGGAGTAGAGAGATAAGAGGTAGGTGATAATGAGGAGAGAAGGAGAGAAAAACGTTTTTTTTTTTTTTTTTTTTCCGGACTTACCTGCGACCTTTTGCATGAAATCCCGATCCAGCGTAATCTTACGCTAAAGGGGCGTAGCATTACGCTGAGCTTCTGACGCTTCTGTTTAAAAAATGGTCCGGCGTATGATTACGCTGAGACAGCGTAGCCTTACGCTGTGTTGTTTGGCGTATCCTTACGCTGAGACAGCGTAGCCTTACGCTGCATGTCTGATGCTTCTGTTTGAACTTTGCCTTCTGCGTAGTCTTATGCTGCTACAGCGTAGCCTTACGCTGACCTGCTTTTGGTCTTTTTTCAGCTCCCAACTTGAATGTGTTTCGTCCCTGAAATACCGACATCCGCTGTAACCTCATACTTCACGCCTTCCTTTGATTCTTGCACAAAATTTCAACAAAAATTAGCTAAACGAAGAAAAATAATAAAACATAATTTAATTAAAAACATCACATAAGCCGGGTTGCCTCCCGGTTAGCGCTAAGTTTATTGTCCTCAGCCCGACACTTCTTCATGTTATTACTCATGCTCGTTCGTCACCAAGCTCAATAAGAATGCTTCTGCTTGGTTTGTTGGCCCATTAATCTCGTTGAGTTCGAGATATGGCTTCAATCGGTGACCATGCACAACTTGCCTCAAGTGATCCTCAAAATCTTCAATCTCTATATCTCCATAGTTGCCAACTCGTGTGATCACAAATGGTCCCGTCCACTTGCTTTTCAATTTTCCTGGAAAGAACTTCAACCTTGAATTATATAGCCAAACTCTTTGGCCCACTTCAAACTCCTTCTTCCGAAGCTTGGCATCATGAACCGCCTTCATTTTGTCCTTGTAAGCGGATGCGCAATCATATGCCTCACTTCTCAATTCTTCCAGTTCATTTAGACTCAACTTCCTTTCTTTTCCTGCAACATCATAATCCACATTAACTTCTTTGATAGCCCAAAACGCCCGGTGAGCTAACTCTACCGGTAAATGACAATCTTTTCCATAAACCAACCGGTATGGGGTCGTGCCAATAGGGGTTTTATAAGCCGTTCGGTAAGCCCATAAAGCATCAGTCAATTTGGTTGACCAATCTTTTCGGTCCGCCCGGACGGTTTTTTGTAAAATATCTTTTATTTGCCTATTAGACACTTCCACTTGTCCACTTGTTTGGGGATGGTAAGGAGTTGCTATTCTATGATCCACGCCATACCGTTTTAGTAATTTGCCAAATTTAAAGTTTTTGAAATGAGATCCCCATCACTTATAATGACACGGGGGATACTAAATCTTGAGAAAATATTTGTTTGGACAAAGTTACACACAACGGTATGATCGTTCGTCTTAGTGGCTATCGCCTCGACCCATTTAGATACATAGTCGACCGCCACCAAGATATACAAATTTACAAACGAGTTTGGGAAGGGTCCCATGAAATCAATTCCCCAAACATCAAAGATGTCAAGGACGAGAATCGGTTTCATGGGCATTTCATCTCTTTTGGAGATGCTCCCTAACTGTTGGCATTTGACGCAATGTTTCGCAAACTCAAACGCATCCTTAAACAAAGTTGGCCAGAAAAGACCACATGCAAGAATTTTGTGTCCTGTCTTTTGGCCACTGAAATGGCCTCCACATGCATAAGAGTGCACATGTGCTAGCACACTTGGAATTTCTTCATTTGGCACACATCGTCTAATCATTTGATCCGCTCCCACTTTAAATAACTCCGGTTCTTCCCAAATGTATTGCTTTACTTGGGATAGAAAGTGGGCTTTCTTCTTCTTTACCCAATGACTCGGGATTGCACCTGTTGCCAAAAAATTTACAATATTAGCAAACCACGGTACAGATGAAACAGACATTATATGCTCATCAGGGAATGATTCATTTATCACTGTCGTGGACTCTTCATCATCAACCATGATCCTTGATAAATGATCGGCTACTACATTCTCACTCCCTTTTTTATCACGGATCTCCACGTCAAATTCTTGCAACAACAAGATCCACCTTATGAGTCTTGGTTTAGCATCCTTTTTCTCCATGAGGTACCTGACAGCACTGTGATCAGAATAGATAATAATTTTGCTTCCCCATATATAGGACCTAAACTTGTCTAACGCATATACTACTGCAAGTAATTCCTTTTCGGTTGTGGTATAATTCAATTGAGCATCCGAAAGAGTTTTACTTGCATAATATATGGCAACGGGTTTCTTCTCAACCCGTTGTCCCAACACGGCCCCAACCGCATAGTCACTAGCATCACACATGATTTCAAAGGGAAGTGACCAATTTGGCGATTGTAAGATTGGGGCCTCCACCAATTTTTGTTTCAAAATGTTAAAAGCATGGATACATTCATCATCAAAAACAAACGGTGCATCTTTTAAAAGTAAGTTACATAATGGTTTCGTTATTGAGCTAAAACCCTTAATAAACCTCCTATAAAACCCCGCATGCCCCAAAAATGATCTAATACCTTTAACATTAGTGGGATGAGGTAAAGTAGATATAACTTGAACTTTCGCATGATCTACCTCAATTCCACGATTTGAAATCACATGACCCAAAACTATCCCTTCTTGGACCATAAAATGACTCTTTTCCCAACTCAAGACCAAATTTGTTTCAACACACCTTTTTAAAACTTTTTCCAATTGGTTTAAACATGAATCAAAAGATGTACCAAAAATGGAAAAATCATCCATAAAAATCTCCAAAGACTCGCCCACCATATCTGAAAAGATACTCATCATACACCTTTGAAAGGTGGCGGGGGCATTACATAGTCCAAATGGCATTCACCTAAATGCGAAAGTACCATATGGACAAGTAAATGTTGTCTTATGTTGATCCTCGGGATGTATAGCAATTTGGTTGTAACCCGAATAACCATCAAGAAAACAGTAATATTTCTGACCTGCGAGTTTTTCCACAATTTGATCAATGAACGGTAATGGGAAATGATCTTTTGAAGTAGCTGCATTTAATTTCCTGTAATCAATACAAATCCGCCACCCGGTTACCGACCGAGTGGCTACTTCCTCACCTGAGTCGTTCTTGACGACTTGAATGCCCGCCTTTTTGGGCACGGTTTGTGTTGGACTCACCCATGTACTATCAGAAATTGGGTAAACAATATCGGCGTCCAACCATTTGAGAACTTCCTTCTTTACGACTTCCCGCATATTTGGATTTAACCGCCTTTGTGCATCGTGGGATGGTGTAATAACTTGATCCGTGACAATCCTGTGCATAACAATTGAGGGACTAATACCCTTCAAATCCGCAATACTCCACCCAATTGCCGCCTTATGGGTGGCTAACACCTTCATCAAAGCCTCCTCTTGTTCCTTTGTCAAATTTGATGCAATGATCACTGGGAGGGTGTCGTTTTCTCCTACAAAAGCGTACTTGAGGTTCTTTGGCAACTCCTTCAACTAGACCTTTGGGGGTTGCTCCAAAGATGGCTTCAGCTTTTTGTCAATGTGTTCCAGCAAACTTTCCACTTGGTGAGTCCACGGTGGTCTCCCATCTTTAATTGCCATTGCTTCAAGCTGTTTTTCTTCTTCTTCTAGTTCCTTGCTTGTCTCAACCTGTAACCTGTCACATGAAAAGCATGTCTCTGTGGTGCTATCCTCGTTTACAATAACATCGCAAAGAGGAATGTACCCGTCAACAATATCCGCCATAAAGCATTCATCGTTGACCAGAGAGTTAGATATATGTGAAAAAACATTTAATCTCAACTTTCGGTTCCCAAATGTCATGTCAACCGTTCCCTTTCGGCAATTAATTTGGGCATTTGCAGTTGCCAGAAATGGCCGACCAAGGATAACCGTAGGTTGTTTTATTCTGTCGGAAGAGACATAATCCAACACTAGAAAGTCCACTGGGAAATAAAAATCTTCCACCTTTACAATAACATCAGTCAATATTCCTCGGGGGAGCTTAGGGGTTAAGTCGGCCAAGACCACGGTAGTATCGGCCTTCCTAAGAGGGCCAAAATCATATTGGTCATAAAGGCTCCCCGGAAGAATACTAACACTAGCTCCAAGATCTAGGAGTGCCCTTTTTATTTTGAAATCACCTACTTGAATAGATATAATAGGCGCCCCCGGATCTTGTAGTTTAGGTGGAAGAGCACCCGATAGAATAGCATTCACATTAGCGGTTACATCAAGTTTCTTTGGGAATTTATGATTCCGCTTTTGTGTACACAATTCTTTCAAGTACTTCGCGTAAGCTGGAATTTGTTTAATGGCATCCAAAAGGGGTATGTTAATTTTGACCTGTCTAAACATCTCCCACATTTCTTCTTGTTGTGGTCCTCTTTTATTTACCATTTTTGCTTTAGATGGTTCAACTAATGCCTCCGGGTAAGGAACGGAACCACCCGTCATATCCTTTCCTTTAGCAATAGGTGACTCATCTCTAAAAATCGGTTTACTTTTTTCAAGATTTTGATTAATTAGTTTTTTATTATTAACCAATTCCACTTCACCTTCACTTTCCTCACCCTCAATAACATCCTCCACCACTCCTTGAACCAATTGTGGTGGAGAATCAACTTTATTATCGATAACCTTACCATTACGAAGAACCGTAACTTTACTTACATTTGCATTGGTTGAACTCGATCCTTGATGTTGCGGGTTTAATGTAGTGTTACTCGGTAGCCTCCCTCCACCTTGCTTTAGCAAAGATATTTCTTCGGCCATTTGACCCACTTGTCTTTCCAATGCCACAAACGACTTGTCCCTCACTTCATTCTCCTTCTTTGATTCTTTCATCATCTCTAATAGTGCATCCAACTTTGAGTTAACCGCATCATCTCCCCCTGATGACCCATTTTGTTGTTGGTGATCTTGATTGTAATTCCTTGGGGGGTAATTTGTGTTCCGGTTATTGTTATAAGAACTCCTTTGATAACCACCCGAATTGTAGTTCCCTTGTTGACGCGGTTGATATGAGGCTGATGAGGTGTTTTGATTCGCACCTTGAAAGTTGGGGTTCATTTGGTTTGCGGCGTTCCCATACTTGAAGTTAGGATGGTTTCTCAACCCTGGATGATAGGTCTTTGAGTTCATGTCATATTGTTTCCTCTCACCATATACTTGATTCACCTCTTCTTGCCTCCCTTCTTGAAATGGGCACTCCATTGTTTTGTGGCCTATATCTCCACAATCTTCACAAACGTCGAATCGAGCTTTTACTCCCGCTACTTCTTTCTTTTCGCCTTTCCTCAACAATGCCAGTTCTCTCTCCATAGATGCTAACCTCTCTTTTGTATCATAATCCGGGACGGACTTAGAAATTACGTGTTTGGCTCTTCGGCTAGCCGATGCCTCGGCTTTAGAACTTTGGCTCATTCTTTCTAAGAAATCCCAATCATCTTCTTCGGGATTAGACAACAATGTCCCATTACTTGTGGACTTCAAGTACTTCCTCTCCTCTTGAGTCAAACCATCCACAAAACATTTTACCAATTCCCACAACTCAATTTGATGGTGGGGACATTTCCTCAACAACTCCTTGAAGCGTGTAAAAGCTTCATGTAAAGGCTCACCCGTTTGTTGTTGAAAGGTCCGAATCTCAATTCGGGAGTCATCTGTCTTCGCAACCGAATAGTACTCATCCAAAAAGACTTGTTGCATTTCATCCCATGTGTGGATGCTATTGGCCGGCAATGTGATGAACCATTGCTTTGCTCGATCTTTTAGAGAAAACTGGAAAAGTCTAAGTTTGACTTCGCTTTGATCAAAATTCTCATCTCCAATTGTGCTACAGATGGCGGCAAACTCGGATAAATGGGTGTATGGTTCTTCAGTGACCATACCATGAAAATGGGGAAGGACGTTGATGTAATTCGGTCTTGACTTGAACCTCCTCATTCCTGGAATTGGTGGAACAATTGGAGAAGCATTCTCCGAAATAGCCGGTCGAAAACGACCATTAACTCCACCCATAGGGGCTACCGGTTGTCTTCGGTTTTCATTATTGTAGCCCCCATTAAATCTCCTCCCTTCCTGTCTAGGAGGATACCCAAATCTCTCTGGTCGACCTGTTCGACCCATTGGTTGTCTCGCCCTTTGGTGAACATAATTCACATCTTCTTCCTCTCCAAAGCCTTGCCCCTCGTTATACTCTCCATATTGGCTCCTCTCACCATCCTCATACTCGTAATCGCCAAACCCTTCACCATTCCCAACATCTTCATTATCGTCATACCCAAAATATTCACCATCTTCATCCTCCCAACCCTCGTTCTCATTGTTTTCGGGAGGGGTTTGATTTTGTTGTGGTCCCCTTCTTCCTTGGTACGTGGGATTGGTACGGATGTTAACGGGTCAGTTTTGTTGAACTGGACCCGACCCACGGGGTTGGTTGTTATTGATAGGTATAGGTGGGTTTTGGGTTGAGGTTCGGTGAGGTGGAGTTGGTGGGCGGTTAGGGATAGGGCCTCTGTTTGGAGTTGGGCCACGGTTTCTTATGCTAGTTCCAGAATGACTGCTTCGACCATCCATGGATGATGGTTTCGATGAAATAGGTTGTAAATTTTGTTGTTGGGTTCGGTTTTGCCTTGCTATCCTCTCAATTTCTGGTTCAAACACAAGCGGTGAAGTTCTCCCGGATGAACGGGTACGCATGCACTAATCTGTCACCTGCACACACAAACAAACACCACGCGTAACACAAAAATAGAAGAAGATTGACTAAACAAAACAAGTAACAAATAGTCAAGAGAGTCAACTAAAATAAAACACCAAGCGCACACACTACCCGGCAACGGCGCCAAAATTTGATCGGTGTCGAAGGGACCGGTCAAAGATAAAGAAATAGAGTGTCCTAATCACCTTAAACTAGTTAGGGTAAGAAGGGTGTCGAACCACAAAGAGTTTGTGGTCGGTGCTCAACTTCAATTAACGATGCAAATTATGAAGTTACAACGGGTCTTTCTGACCAAACACAATCAATGATTTAAGTGAAAACTTTATAAACTCAACAAACAAATCAAGTACCAAACAAAACGGTTTTGGTTGTAAACAATAATTAAAAAGGGTATCACACCCGGGTTTCAAGCTCACAAATAATTAGGGATTATCACACCAACATTTGAGTTCAAACAATCGAATGGTTATTCAAATCTAATTAACCAAATCTAACCAAGAACATCAACATTCATACATCATCGGCAAATAGTGTAAAACAATATTCACGAATGAAATCGAGACAAATGTATGCAATATAGAATTAGATTAATCAATAGATTCAACATAAATCAAAGTTCATAGCAATTATCATCTAACGGGGTCAATGGTGCAAGAATTTATCGACTCCCGTGAGTTCATAACCATACTAAACACAAAGATTCAAGTGTTTCAAACCAAACGATTACAAGAATTGTTTCTCAAAGCTAGCACATGATAAAACCCTAAAAACTTACAAACAATCCACCCGGGAATGATTACCGGTGGATTAGCCGCTCATGGTGGTGGAAATCATCTTCAATCTTTCAATCGGATGTTAGAATCGTGTGCTTTATCCTCCAAGAACTCCAAAATCGCCCCAAGAACTGTGGTGTAAAAGATGGATTCGAATTTGGGGAAGAAACCCCTAATTAACCATTGAAAATCGGCTGTTTCGCCCAAAACCCGCGTCTGAAACGCATCCAGCGTAGGCTTACGCTGGGAAGGCGTAGGCCTACGCCGGTACACTGGAAGCTGCTGTGAAGAAATTACTTAGGCGTAGGCCTACGCTGATATGGCGTAGCCTTACGCTGGTGGCGTAGGCTTACGCCAGATGGTGTAGGCTTACGCTGTGCCTGCAGTTTTGCCCCGTTTTCTCCGTGTCTCTTCCGACTCTCTCGTAATATCTTCAAAGATCACATTTTAAGCTTCCAACACATGCACATGCATGACTACACAAAACCTTTGTATTCCACATATCAAATTGCATAAATATAACATATTACACCTTTTAATACATGAAACTTTGGCCACTTATCACCGACTCTTGAGAAAGCATCGGCCGGCTCTTGGGAGTGTTTGCAAGTTTAACCAATTCTATGTATTGTATACGCACAGACCACGTAGCACTCGTGTAGCCCGAGCTTTTAGTTTCAGTAGGCAGAACATCAGGTGAATTCTAATCCTATTTTTGCCTGCTTTAGAGGTGGTGTGCATACTTAGTGTAAAGCGTTTATTGTATTTTATATATTATAAACTGAAGTGAAAAGATATGTTTTAGTGAAAAGATATGTTTTAGTGAAAAGTTTAAAAAAGGCAAAAGTATGATTTGAGTAAAGTATAGCTGTATTATGGCAAGCGCTTACTATATTTTAATATAAATAAACAAAGGCATAATATATGTGCTAGTACCTTTCAAGTAAAGTAAGATATATCATTTGGCAAGCGTTTACTATATTTTAATATAAATAAACAAATGCATGATATATGTGATGAGCTATATTTCAGTAAAAGCAAAGGTATTATTGGCAAGCATTTAATATATTTTTATATACATAAACAAAGGCATAATAGATGTTAAAGTTATGATCAAGTTAAAGAAATTTGCATGAACAGAAAGTGAACAGATTTCCTACGGGAATGTGTACCAGCTGTAAAGGTCCTTGGGACAGATGTTACTTGTACAAGATGTCAGATATGGGTTCTACCCATTAGTAAGAACCATTGGGTTCGTTAACGGTTATACAATTGGTATGAGTGACGGTGGTTGCTCGGGAGAACCACGCAACTCCCCTTAGCGTAAAGCGGTAGTGTCGGTTCATGGTGCTAGCCATGAGGGCATTGACCAGGTACTCGTCGGTTCATGGTGTAAGCCATGAGGGCGGTACAATAGTGACAAGTGAATTGACGGTTAAGTGGTAGTGTCGGTTCATGGTGCTAGCCATGAGGGCATTGACCAGGTGCTTGTCAGTTCATGGCCGTGAGCCATGAGGGCAGTACAGTGTAAAGGAATTGACGGTTTATTACATATATTTTAAACTGTTTTGAAAAGTAAAGTATGTAAAGTTTTGCCTTAAGGGCAGTATGTACGAAATGGTAATTCTTTTGATTAAAAGTAAACGTTAGAACTCACTCAGCGTTGCTGATTTTTAGTATGCATATCAATTAAGTGTAGGTGGCTGTGGAATGATGTGGATGCTTGGCTTGGCAAGATGAGTTACCCGAAGATCAGCATCTGGCATCCCGTTTATGTTATGTTTATGTTTAAGTTGTTTAAGACAAGTTTCAATTCGTATCAGACAAGCTATGTTTAGACATGTTATGTATTTTTGCTGCGTATGTTAAAGTTTAAATCGTTTTCCACTGCATGTGTTGAATGTCTTATGTTTAAGTGATATGTGTTGATGAGTAAATCCAATACGTGAGGCCTCCCGGGTTTGGGGCCTTACATACATTCTTATCAATACTAGAGAATACAAAAGAATTACCTGTCATGTGATTTGAGGCCCCATTGTCAAGATACCACAACAATGTTCCATTATCCTCTGACTCATACTTGGCTGGCAGAATTCTCAATTCATTCAGGAACACCATCTCCTTCTGTGCTACTGATTGAACCATTAATAAGGTTGGTTCTTCATTTTCAGTTTGTGTTAAGTTTACTTCTGGGATTTTAGACTTTGTTCCTGGACATTCACTTGCATAATGTCCAAGCATTTCACTCTTGAAGCACTTGATTTTGGATTTATCTTTCTTTGGGCGACTTTCTTGCCTTGGTTTCTTTGCATCACGGTCATTCTCACTTCCCTTTTGATTAAACCGCCTAAAGCCACCTTCATTACTTTTGCCCCATTTCTTATTCTTATCACTTTCCTTCTTCTTGGACTGCCATTCAGAGTAGGTCAGCAACAACTGATCATCTTTAGTTGCTAATGATTTTGACTTCATGCCTGTCCTCTCCTCAAAGGCCTTCAATCTGCCAATAGCTTCTTGAAGTAGCATTGTCTCAATATCCACAAATTGTTCTATTAAGGCTATTATGATATGAAGGAACCTTTCAGGCATTGAATCCAACAGTTTCCTCACAAGAATGGCTTCTGTAAATGGCTCACCAAGATCAACTGCTTTTGATGCAATTGCACTTAGTTTCCCTGTAAATTCATCAATATTCTCTCATTCTTTCATCCTTAGCAGTTCGAATTCATTCTTTAGGGTTGCCAATATGGCCTTCTAAACCCTATCCACTCCAACAAATCTTGACTTAAGCGAGTCCCAAATTTCCTTTGCTGAGGTCGAATTGACAACCTGTAACACCAAATCCTTCGGCATGGCCTGATAGAGGTACGCAATTGCTGCGTTGTTCTTCTTCGGATTAGGCTGAACTCCGGCTCTTGTTTCAATAACCTCCCACAGGCCATGAACATTGAAAATTGCTTTCAATTTCACCGCCCAAATCGTGTAATTAGTTGTTGTAAGCATCGGCCATTGTAGGGGAATGGTGGTAAAGTTGTCGCGAACAACAATCTGTTGGTTTACTGCATCGCCCATCTTCTTCCTTGTTTGTCGTTGATATTTGATTTGAAATCGAGACTCCAGATCCTCTCCTTAGGATTAGAGCGAGCTTAACCTCAAGCTCTGATACCAAATGTGAATCAGGTATCAAGAAACAAATTAAGAAGAACAAATCAAAACAAAACTCTTATTGCATTCAAGAGGCGATTACAAACTGAAAGAGAAGAAAGATTAACTAACTAAACAAGGCTTAACAACCTTGACTTATAACCAAACAGAAAAAATTACAAAGTTACAAACTAACCCCCCGAACTAACTTGGAATTACAAAACAACCCTTCAACAGTAGATACGTGTAGTATTTTGGCATATTTCATGACTACATGATGTAAAATCTTGTGTGACATAAACATTGTCGTATAAACATGCTAATTTCATATATCCCGCTAAAATTTGATATCACATTTACATAATAAAAAATCATTATATCAAATATACTATTTTTATGTTTGTATCAGAATATGAGAGTTTGAAGTGTTAGCAGAAAAATAAGTTTATAATGGTTAAACTATAAATTGTATGTAAACTAGGGGGAACGTGCGTTCTACGGCGGTGAAGTAAATCGCGATAAAAGTGACAAAACAGGAGCGTTAAGGTCACGGTAATAGTGACAAAAAGGTAGCGTTAAGGTTTGCAACGTTAAAGCTAAACTACGTAAAAATAATAAAAAAGATAAGATTAATAAAATTAAAGCCTGGGAAAAACCAAATGAAAATATTTAAAAACAAAAAATAAATTTAAAAAGAAACCCCACCCCCAAGATTCGAACCCGGGTGAATATGAGGGAACTCCAAACACGCAGCGACCACCAGGCCAAGGGAGACTTTGGGTTTTATTCCCCCACGAAAACTTTTTTATACACAAAAAAATCTGCCTACACCGAAAATAAAATAAAATTTAAGGCAGCCAATCGGCATGTGCAACATGGCCCTACCGCCCAAGAGGTCCAATAAGAATCGTTTACTGTTCACCTGTTGGTGAAATGTATGTTATATAATATGTAATGGAATGAGTAAATATAAAACTTTAAGTATTTTGAATGGATGTATTTGACAGTAAAATATTTTTAGTTGAATACATCTGATATTATGCAAGTTTCAAAGATATATATGAAATTATCGGTAGATACGTTCTCGAAATGGAATAACATAAATCAAAAATCATCAAGAATCATGTTTGTTGCTACAAAACTTATCGCCTAGTGGCCCAGGCTTTGATGCAGTGCTGGAGGGATAAGCTAAGCTGGACTTCTGGGCTTGGACTTGGAAGAATGGACCGGATCTCCGGGAGATGATCTGCAAAACAGGTAACACCGTGAGACTCGCCACGAGTAGAAGGAATTTCTCCTCGTGACCACCCTCCGGCGTGAGGATAAGTATTTTTCCGATGAAGGGTAAAAAGAGAGAAAGAGAGTAGTGTGTTTTGAATAGTAAGAATATAAGAGTGTGAAAGAAAAAAGTGAGTCTCATTTTTGAAACCGATGAGACTATTTACAGGGTCCTTCTGGCTGGGATGTCTAGACCATAGGCCTATTTAAGGTAACCTGTGGTCAAACTCTCCCTCCTGTTTCTGCCCATAAGACCGTTATTCCCTCTTTAGTGTTGAGACAGGTCAGGGTTCATTTAATACCCTTTGTCTCTATAGTTGACCTGTGCCCTCTGTGTACAGGTTCCGTACTTAGTACCTTTTATCTTTTTAGTTGACTGCCCTTCTCGTATGCTGATTCGTATCTGGCTTCCCTCTGTCGTGGGTTCAGGTTCCTTTTCTTTCCTTGTCTTTATAGTTGACTCATATACTCACCACAGGTGTCAGTCGGGTACATTAGCATAAACGTTTGGCTTTTACTTAGAGTTTTGTCTCTAGTTATTTGTTATTATTTTCTAGTACGTAAATATTTCCTTCGTAATTCCTTTAATATTTCCTAAGTGTTGAACATGTGGTTGCGTTCGATGTCGAATAAATAAGTTCCTCGGTCGTAACACCCTTGAGCCGTAGTACCCTTGAGCCACGGTAGGGGCTTAGCCGCGTCTGGTCCTTACTGCTCGTTTAAACCATTTCTTCCATAGGTGCTTGACCCGTAATGCTCTATCATCCGGGACCTCTCCTTCGAACCGGGACTTGTGCCTCATGTCGGGACCGTTACCAGCCGCGACTCACTTTATCCTTGGGTGTTTTCTGTTTGTGCCGCGGCCTGCTCATCACGGGACCATCACCAGCCGCGGCTCGCTCCATCTTCGGGTGTTTTCTGTTTGTGCCGCGACTCACTCTATCCTCGGGTGCTTTGTTGTGGTTTGGTTCTTTTAATCTCCTTTATGAGAGGTATATTACTTAATACCCAACGTGGATGACTAGGTTGTGGTTTGGACCTAAGGAACGCTCAAGATTCTAATCAGTTTCATGCGGATGCTCTTGATCAGCTTCATGAGCTTTTAGACAAGTTTGATAGTTGTTAGTTTCCGATGTCCGCTTCTATAGCCGGCATGGTCCGCTCTACGCTTGCTGATATTCAAGCCTCCCTTGCTCCTCCTAAGTGATAGTTGTGTTGTTTCTTTGCTTATCTTTATGTAACGTTGTTCCTGCGTGGACGTTTATTTCTTTAGTTTGTTGTTGTCTCTGCACGGACATTTGTCTTTATGAACTGTCGTCCCTGCGTGGATGTTTGTTTCTTTAGTTTGTCATTGTCCTTGCGCGGATATTTGTCTTTATGAACTATTGTCCCTAGATCGACCTTTCAGTTTATGCAACTTAGGCTTGTTTGCTTTTAAGAACTTTTCTAGTTGAAGATTTGCTTATCCGTCTAAACTTGGTCAGTCAACTTGTCTTTCCAGTCGCGGTTGGAAAACTTAGATTATGTTTCACTCTGAATTTAGTCAGGTGACTTGTCTGTCCGGTCGCGGCTGGAAGACTTAGATTATTTTTCAGTTTGAACTTGGTTAGCCGACCCGTCTGTCTAGTCGCGGCTGGAAGACAAATTATTTTTCAGCTTGAACTTGGTCAGCTGATCTGTCTGTCCAGTCACGACTGGAAAACTTAGATTATTTTTCAGCTTGAACTTGGTCAGCTGATCCGTCTGGAAGACTTGGATTATTTTTCAGCTTGAACTTGGTCAGCTTATCCGCCTGTCCAGTCACGGCTGGAAGACTTAGATTATTTTTCAGCTTGAACTTGGTCAGCTGATCCGCCGTCCAGTCGCGGCTGGAAGACTTAGATTATTTTTCAGCTTGAACTTGGTCAGCTGATTCGTCTGTCCAGTCGCGGCTAGAAGACTTAGATTATTTTTCAGCTTGAACTTGGTCAGCTGATCCGCCTGTCCAGTCACGGCTCGAAGACTTAGATTATTTTTCAGCTTGAACTTGGTCAGCTGATCCGTCTTTCCAGTCGCGGCTGGAAGACTTAGATTATTTTTCAGCTTGAACTTGGTCAGCTGATCCGTCTGTCCAGTCGCGGCTGGAAGACTTAGATTATTTTTCAGCTTGAACTTGGTCAGCTGATCCGTCTGTCCAGTCGCGGCTGGAAGACTTAGATTACAATAGTTTGATTATCGTGATTTCTTATTAACTAAAGGAAACAGGTTGTGAATGTAATCCCTGGTGTTCGCATACACCTTCTTTCAAAATTGATTACAATAACTCCTTACACGTTTCTTACATATAACATTTCCGGAGCTGTGCTCCGTTCCACGTTCGTGGTACATGACTTCCATCCAAACAAGCCAACTTGTAGGAACCGTTTCTTCCTACCTCCTTCACTTGATAGGGGCCTTCCCAGCGTGGCCCCAACTTTCCTTGATCTTCTGCTCTACTGGCTTCATTACTTCGGAGCACATATTCCCCTTCATTGAATAGCCTTTTTTACACCCCTGGAGTTGTAGTATCTTTCAACCTCTCTCTTGTATTTCGCCTCACGGATTGCCGCTATCATTCTTCGTTTTTCCAAAAGGTTCAGGTTCAGCCGTAGTTCTGAATCATTGTCTATTTCATTGACCTGGAGGACACGACGTGTTGGCATGATTATCTCTGCCGGTATCACTGCTTCTGTGCCGTAAGTTAAGCTGAATGGGCTTTCCCCGTTACTTGTCTTAGGCATCGTTCGATGCGCCCATAACACATGTGGTAGCTCTTCCAGCCAATTCCTCCCTTCATTTCCTAAACGGGTCTTTATGCCCTCCACAATGCTGCGGTTAGCTCGCTCCACCTGGCCGTTTCCTTGTGGATGGGCGACTGAAGTAAAAGTCTGTTGCATCTTCATATCCATGCACCATTGTTTGAATGGGTTGTCCGCGAATTGTTTTCCGTTGTCTGTTACAATGAACAATGGACCAAACCGACAGACGATACATTGCCAAACAAATTTCTTTACTTGTATACCAGTGATGGATGCCAGAGCTTTTGCTTCCACCCACTTAGTGAAGTAGTCAATTGCCACTATCAAAAACTTTATCTTTCCTAGGGCTTCTAGGAATGGCCCGACTATGTCGATTGCCCACTTCTGAAATGGCCATGCTGCTGTGACAGGGACCATCTCATTCAGTGGTCGGTGGCACATCGGTGCATGCTTTTGGCAACTTTCACATTTCTAAATTTCTTTGACAACGCTTTTGTGCATACCCGGCCAATAGTACCAAGCTTCCATTGCTTTTGCTACAACCATTCTTGGGCCTGCATGTATGCCGCATATACCGAAGTGGATTTCTCTGATCACATAGTTAGCTTCTTCTTCATCGAGGCACCTCAGCAGAGGTCCTAGGTAAGACCTACGGTACAGATGCCCTTGTTCCATCTCGTACTGCAATGCCTTCGTTCTGATCTTTCTTGCTTCGGCCCTATCTTCCTGGAGCGTCCTATTTGTGAGGAATCAGATGATTGGAGTCATCCAGGTTGGGTTCTCCTCCCCTGTAATTGTGTTGATCTCTGCGTCTGCGATAGATGGGGATTTTAACACTTCTACCCTGACCTCCTTTGCTAGATGTGTGAAAATGACTGAGGCCAATTTACTGAGAGCGTCGGCTTTCTTGTTTTTGCTTCTTGGGATGTGTATCACCTTACACTCATCGAATAACTTGATTATGCCTTGGGCCTTCTCTAGGTATCGCTTCATTGATTCTTCCTTAACGTCGTATGAGCCGTTGATCTGATTTGCTACGAGCATTGAGTCGACATGAGCGTGTAGCTTTCGTACCCCCATCTTTTGAGCCAATCGTAAACCCGCGAGAAATGCTTCATACTCTGCTTCATTGTTAGAACTTTTGAAATTCAACATTAATGCGTACGTCAGCTCGACCTGGTCTGGTCCTACCAAAATAAGACCAGCACCTGAGCCTTCATCGTTCGAAGCCCCATCTGTATGGAGACTCCAAATGTTGTCGCCCTTGACTTCCTGGTTACACTGTGTGACCTCTTTACTCATACTTTCTTTTTTCGGTATTTCGACTAAAAAGTCTGCCACCACCTGACCCTTCATTGCTAACCGCGGTTTGTATTTGAGTTCGAAGGCTCCTAGCTCGATAGCCCATTTGGCTAATCTTCCTGAGATCTTCGGCCTTCTAAGAACTTGTTGTATTGGATGCTCCGTCTGTACTTCAATGTTGTGAGCTTGGAAGTAGCGTCGCAACCTTCTTGAGGCGTGCACTAGAGATAACACAAGTTTCTCCATTGGTGAGTATCTTGTTTCTGGGTCTTTTAGTGCTCTGCTGATAAAGTATATAGGGGTTTGAACACCACCCCGCTCTGTCATCAAAACTGCACTTACGGCCGCAACTCCGGCGGATAGGTACATTGTCAGGTTCTCTTTTGGGATCGGAGCTGTGAGCGTTGGTAACTCGCTCAGATACCTCTTCATTTCTTCAAACGCTTTTTCCGCCTCTTGTGACCATACAAAATTCTTTTTACCTAGGCAGTTTCTTAGAGTCACCATGAATGGTAACGTTCTTTCAGCATGCTTTGACAAGAATCTGTTCAAGGCGATAAGACGCCCGTTTTGAGTTTGTACGTCTTTAACAGATCTTGGTAAAGACATTTGCAGCACCGCCTTCACTTTTTCTAGGTTTGCTTGAAATCCTTCTTTAGTGACAACCACCCTAAGAATTTGCCCTGCTCCACCCCGAATGAACACTTCTTCGGGTTTAGTTTCATGTTGACACTTCTTAGGGTTTTAAATGTTTCGCCGATGTCGCGCAACAAGCCCTCTTCAATCTTGCTTTTCACCACCAGGTCGTCGACATAAACTTCAAGATTTTTACCGATTTGTTCACTGAATGTTGCGTCCATCAATCGCTGGTAAGTGGCTCCAGCGTTATTCAAGACGAAAGGCATTTTGGTGAAACAAAATATCTCGGCGCTAGTGTAGAACGCCGTCTTATCTTCATCTTCTTTGGCCATCTGTACCTGCCAATAACCTTTATAAGCATCCAAAAAACACTTTAGTGGGAAACCTGCAAGAGCATCCACTTTGGAATCGATTTCTGGGAGCGGTAACAATCTTTAGGGCATGCGGCGTTAAGATCTTTGAAATCTATGCACATCTGCCACGTCCCATCTCCTTTCTTGACCATGACAGGGTTAGCCACCCACGTTTGGTATTTTACTTCCCGCACTATGCCGGCGTACAAAAGCTTTTCAACCTCCGCCAATACTGCTTGATTTCTCTCCGGCCCCAGATGTCGTCTTTTCTGTGCCACCGGCTCCCTTGACTTGTATGTGTTCAAACGATGCTCTGCCGTATCTCTTGGCACCCCTACCATGTCTGAAGGCTGCCAAGCGAAAACGTCGAGGTTGCTGAGTAAAAACTGTTTCGGCATCTTTTTTGTTTTCACTTCCAGTTGGCTTCCAACGGTTATTTTCTGCTCCGGGAACTCTGGGTTTAGTGCCTACTATTCTTGCGCTACTTCTTCTTGTTTGCTTGTGACCTTCGGGACCACTGTTATTATAACCTTTACACTTTTACATTCTTTAGTTGAGTATAGAGTTACTACACCGATTGGTGTGGGAAATTTGATAGCTCCAAGGACGGTGGAGATGATTGCTCCAAGTGCACATAAACCTGGTCTTCTCAAAATCACATTATGACTTGACTGAGAGCGTACTATGAGGAAGGTCATTGGCATCGTTCGACTTCCCGTTTCGTTTCCCATTGTTACCTGAAGCTGTATTTTCCCAAGTGGTTGCACCACTTCTCTTGAAAAGCCCGTCAGCTGGTGGACTTGCGTGACGAGGCCCTTCCGCACTTCTTCATCTAGTTTCACGAAGCAGCGTTCATACATGATTTCAGATGCGCTTCCGGTATCCACATAAACTCTTCGTACCTGGTGACCAACAATGTCAGCAGTTACATGCAGCGCACCGCTTGCAAAATCTTCGCCTCTGATTGGGGGGAAGATAATTTCCTGCTCCATCCATGACTCTATGTGGTCGTTACTTCGCTTCATGCCTACGCAATCTGACGGTCGTCTTACCATTAGGATTTTCTTTCTCTTTCCACTTGATTGGGGTGTTGCCTTCAGCTCTTTCAACAGATGTGCCAGCTTGCCTGTTTTAATTGCTGATTCAATTTGCCTTCTTAGGGAGAAACATTCATCGGTGGTGTGCCCGTTGTCTTTGTAAAATTCACAATACTTGTCCGTGGCCTTCTTAGGGCCTGGTCTCATGGGAGCCGGCTTTACGAAATGAACATCCTATGTTGCTAAAATTTCGCTTGGCGTTTTCGTTAATGGTGGGAGACTAACCGTGGGCCCAGCGTTGTGTCGTGTTGGTGGTGCAAATCGGGGCTGGAACAGCGCGCTCCGCTGTTGGAAGCGTGGTTGAAAATGCGGTTTGTCCCATGTTTTCTGTGGTGTCTGCCTTCTGGGGATATCCCATGTAGTTGTTTTCTTCTGTGTGCGATCCTTCAACTGATCGCTTGCCTTCCTTCCCCTTACGATCGCCTTTGCCCTTTCCAACATCTCTTCTACCGTTTTCAGGAGGTTTTCATGGAATCGTTCAACTAGCTGCTCAATTCGGACCCCGTGAATAAAGGCCGAGATACGTATGTCTTCGCCAGCTCCTTTTACTTGCATGCTTTCTCGGACGAACCTAGGGATGAAATCTCCCACTGATTCGTTATCAGCTCTTTTGATGTTATGCAGCTCCGTCGGGTCTTTTATAGATCTTCGATATTGGCTAAAGTTCTTCAAGAAACTATCCTCCAAATGTTCGAAGCTTCCTATCTCTCCCACTGGAAGGCTATCGAACCACACCCTTGTTGCTCCCGTTAGTGTTTGCATGAACATGTGACACCACACCAGGATGGACCATTGTTCCACCTCGGCCGCCCTTATGAAAATTGTAAGATGTTCATCTGGATCCCCCAAACCGTCGTATTTCCCCACGTTTGATGGCATTTTTAGTTTTGGGGGAAAAGTGAACTCTGCGATTTTATTGATAAACTTGGATCTTGACCGCGCCGTGGACGGTCTGTACGGTTTGCTGTAGTCATCTTCAAAATCAAGCTTCCTCTTGGTTGTCTCTTGGCGTACAGCCTCAGTATCGTTTGTCTTGTCTTTCTCTTCTCCGCCTTTCTTCGGTGAGTCGTCATCATCGTCATCTCCGAACTCTAGACGGGTCCGGATTTCTTTCAACTTGCGCTCTTTTTCCTCCTCTTGTAACAGAGCGAGGATCTGTTGACGGTTATGTCGTAAGAACTCTGGCGTGACGACTATATTGCTACTGCTTTGTTTTTCAGAATCTTTCAGACGACTCTTCTGGTTCTTGCTTCCCTCCCCCCGGTAACATTGTCACCATTTGGGTTTAGGATATCAGAACTTCTGTTTTCAACGTGAGGAGTTTTCTCGCCCTCGCCCATCGTGCTCTAGCCTCCTTTTTTTTAGAGCACGGGATGGCGCCAAATGTTGCTACAAAACTTATCGCCTAGTGGCTCAGGCTTTAAAGCAATGCTGGAGGGATAAGCTAAGCTGGACTACTGGGCTTAGACTTGGAAGAAGGGACCGGATCTCCGGGAGATGATCTGCAAAACAGGTAACACCGTGAGACTCGCCACGAGTAGAAGGAATTTCTCCTCGTGACCACCCTCCGGCGTGAGGATAAGTATTTTTCTGGTGAAGGGTAAAAATAGAGAAAGAGAGTAGTGTGTTTTGAATAGTAAGAATAGAAGAGTGTGAAAGAAAAAAGTGAGTCTCATCATTGACACCGATGAGACTATTTACAGGGTCCTTCTGGCTGGGATGTCTGGACTATGGGCCTATTTAAGGTAACCTGTGGTCAAACTCTCCCTCATGTTTCTGCCCATAAGACCGTTATTCCCTCTTTAGTGTTGAGACAGGTCAGGGTTCATTTAATACCCTTTGTCTCTATAGTTGACCTGTGCCCTCTGTGTACAGGTTCCGTACTTAGTACCTTTTATCTTTTTAGTTGACTGCCCTTCTCGTATGCTGATTCGTATCTGGCTTCCCTCTGTCGTGGGTTCATGTTCCTTTTCTTTCCTTGTCTTTATAGTTGACTCATATACTCACCACAGGTGTCAGTCGGGTACATTAGCATAAACGTTTGGCTTTTACTTAGAGTTTTGTCTCTAGTAATTTGTTATTATTTTCTAGTACGTAAATATTTCCTTCGTAACTCCTTTAATATTTCCTAAGTATTGAACAGGTGGTTGCGTTCGATGTCGAATAAATAAGTTCCTCGGTCGTGACACCCTTGAGCCGTAGTACCCTTGAGCCGCGACTGGTCCTTACTGCTCGTTTAAACCATTTCTTCCATAGGTGCTTGACCCGTAATGCTCTATCATCCGGGACCTCTCCTTCGAACCGGGACTTGTGCATCATGTCGGGACCGTTACCAGCCGCGGCTCACTCTATCCTTGGGTGCTTTTTGTTTGTGCCGCGGCCTGCTCATCACGGGACCATCACCAGCCGCGGCTCGCTCCATCTTCGGGTGTTTTCTGTTTGTGCCGCGGCTCACTCTATCCTCGGGTGCTTTGTTGTGGTTTGGTTCTTTTAATCTCCTTTATGAGAGGTATATTACTTAATACCCATCAATGTTCATTTAATAAAGAGGTTGTGAAGCCATTTAATCACGGAACTCATCCATGAACTTCTGGTGGAATTCGGTCCACCGTGAAACTATGCCGGAATCTTTTCCTCTTGTGGCAGTATTGTGCATCTAAAATGCCATGTTCCAGGAACCTGTTGAACCCAACCAGTAACAATTCATCACTCAAAACAACCAACACAAACAGAAAAAGTTAACCAATATGAAAAAGTACTTAAAATTACCTGACCAAAACCAGAACCGGGAACCACAACTATACCAGTAGCGTTCAAAAGGCGGGTGGCATAATACGCGTCTGGTGCTTTTTTAAGTGATTCAGCTTCTTTTATCGCTTTGTTGGGCAACCGAATGCGTGGGAATAGATACATCGCGCCTTCTGCTTTGTTGCAGGTAACACCCTCTAAGTTGTTCAATCCATCTTCCAATGTCTATTGTTAAATAGAAAAAATTCAAGATTATAATTATCCTCAGCTTAATGATTGATTAATATAAATTAAAATTTTCTGACCTTTGCCAGCCTTGCCAGTGATTGTACGATGCCATCTTTTTCAGCAAAGTAGGATTCATATGATTCATCTCCAACCTGCAAACACGCACGCGTTTGAATTATAACCATAATGAGTTCACCGTTTTTCATGCTATGAAACCAAACAGGCAAACATACATTTGGAGGGCTCATAACAAGGCTTGCAAGAATTTGACCAGAAATATTTGAACACAGATTCACAGATGCCACCTTGTAAATTTGTTCCCTAACCTCGGGACTGAAACCGGTCACCTCCATGTAACCACCTCTTTTCCCACACTCACCATAATACCCTGTAACTTGAAAACCTTTGTCACATTCAAAAATCAAAATTTTGCATGATATGTGTCATCACCGAAGAAAAAGAGAATCGAACCTTTAGACACTGATTGAAAAGAAACCAAGGGGATATCCTTGTCACCATATCCCATCGAACGAGAAACTTTCTTGAAAGAGTGAAATTGCTTCTCGGGGACATAGATATTTTCTTGGTATACCTTCATAATGTCCACATAATATTGAAGGTTCACATAGATTTTCTTGAATAATGCTTTGACTAAATTGTGGAGATTATTTACCTCATCTGCTAGAAGAACCAATCCTTCTTTCTTGCAGAACTCAACAATATCGCGTTGGTTCTCCTCAGCAAGAACCTACATAAATATTATTAAAAATAGAGAATACATTGATAAGAGTTTTTAAAAGTAATATGTATAATTATAATTACCTGGCCTGTGGGGTTTCCTGGATTAATCACAACCAACGCCCTAACAGTAATACCCTTTTGTCTAGCAGTTTCCAGTTGCTTCTTGAGCTCGGAGATCTCGAGTCCCCACCCTGTTGCTTCATCAAGATAATATAAGGAACCTGAAAAAATCATTATGTGTTGCTCTATCATGCTTTTTTATGAACTTGAAAGTTAAAAAAATCATTCTTGAACTCAAATACAGCAAAATACAGTTAAATTGGCAACAGAAACACATACAAGAGTGCCACCATGAAGGGCAATTGAAGCAGAATAAAGTGGGTACTGAGGAATTGGACAGAAAATTCCATCATTCTCTGATCTTATTAGTACCTGCATCATCATATGAACCTGGTATAGAAACATAATAAAATCTGTAACTAAACTGACATGTTACACTAGTTTCAAAATATATCTTATATAATAAACAGTAAGAGCAAAAAAAAAATCTTTACCGCTGGACTTGCACCATCTGTCAAGAAGATATCATTTGGATCAGCAGGAAAACCATCCCGAGCTTCGATTCCAGCAGCAATTGTGTCACGCAATCCCTTAATACCCTGATATCAATTATAAACAAAGTAAGTCATACTACTATATAACATAAGCTCATTTAATAGACTATACCATGTTAAAAAAAACTTTAACATTTCAAAGATTCAAAGGACAGCAATTTTACTTGACTGTGACTATATGCACCAGTAGCTCTTCCAGGAATTTGATCAAGGATCTGCCACACTCGCTCAATGGAATCTGCACTGTTAGTTTAACTATGCGCGTTAGGGTACTTGAATTCATATAGGACTTGGAGAAAATTACATCACCGACACCTGTTTAAATGTATGTACCTAAACAAACCGTGTGTTTCACTCTTATCCAATATGTTAGGATGATCACATAATGCAAGAACCTAGCAAATTTAATACACAGTAGTAAGCAACAATTACAGAAAAAGAATAAAACTTGTATAAATAGCATTGCATAATGCAAACCTCTCTGAAGAAAGTGATCGGTTGTTGACCAAGAGATTGTGGATTTCCAATATTACAGTAAAGTATCTGCACATGTTAAAAGATGACAGCAGTTAAGCAGAATTTAGACCTTTGTAACAGAAGAATTATACCTCTTCAAAAGGATGAGAACCGGGATTTGCTTGCAGATCTTGCTGTAATTTCTGTCGTAAGTTAATGTAGAAACATCAGAAAGTGATCATTCAACTTAATTTAGCTATTTTTCTGTCAATATATCAATTAATGATAATCATGCTTAGTTAAATCTGGTTTTTTAGTAGTATTAATTCACTTTATTACCTGAGCCAGAGAAACAATTTCGCCACGAACTGCATACTCACATTTCAAGACCTGGATATAAATGGGAAAACATTAGAACATAGGTCATCCTAGATAACCTCTTTCTTTTATTTTTTATTTTTTATTTTTTATAAAGTTATCTATTGGTTGTGCATCTTAAAATCATATAAACACTTCTTCAGTGTTTGGATGAAGAAAAGTGCATGTGATTATCTGCTTGTTTTCGGGTGAAATTGGATGTTAGACGTTATCTATCAACTGTTTGTAGGTTATTTGTATCTAGATAATACTTATGAACCGTGTAATCACTTTCGGATTAAAATATTTCACGTCTATGAGTAACTCAAACTGTAACCCAGAAATAGACCAAACACTACATTTTTATAGGTAGCCAACAATCACACAGATTTTTTGAAATGACACAACGTTTCATGTGTCTGTTTGGCAGTTAAATCAGTTGGTGCGAACCAATGCGTTTGTTGATATTGACACGTACTTTTGGTCTTTGTGCACTCGCTCATTCTAAACCAGTAACGAAGCTTATTCGATTTCTCTTTGGTTTTAAATACATCCTAAATTTCTAATTGCCTAAAACACTTGATGACACTAAAATATTAGAAACCTTCAAATTCATCATTAATGGTGAATTTAAAATTACAAGTTTATAAACTAAAAAAAAAACCAATTCAATGCTAAAAATCACGAAACAGAAGCAAAACAAACAGGATCAAGTGATGAATAAATTAAAAAAAAACGAAATAAGAAGAAGAGGAAACACCTTGGGATTGAGGGATTCAACCGTAAGATGCGGAGTTGAGTTGCCGGAAGCCATTGATGCGTCGGAAGGGAGAGATGTGAAGAATCGAGCAAGCCTGGAAGTATAATAATAGTTTGAGCTTTGAAGAAGACGAGGATTGATGACGAGGGTTCAGAAGGGAAGCGGTGGCGTTTCTGAACAAACTTTTGGGTCTGTGGGCTACGAGTTTCCGCTTAATGGCTTTTACTTTTTATGGCGTATAATATCTGAAGATGTGATTTCGTGTTCAACAACAAATATGAAACCCGATTCGGACATGATTGCCTAAAAATCTTAGTAGCTTTTACATTTATTATGTTTGAATATTAGTATAAATGAAGCATTATTAATCGGCATAATTCAAACATGATCTGTATGGGTATGGAAGAACAAAGAGATAGGTCTCTAAGTTTCTTTTGCAGGGCTGCTTCAGTGCACATTTTAGTAATGTAAGTGTGCGTGAACTTAATTGCAGGTAGTACTCCTGCAGTTAGTCCCGGATACTTATTTATGAAAGCTTCTTCAATTTTCTTGGATAGAGTCATAGGGAGCTTTGTGAAGAATTTGTCAGTTGTTGCTGGGAAAAATAGTCTTCCCGATTTGCTTGCTAATATCCTGAATTCATTAAGGAATTTCCATAAATCCCTAGTGTCTTCACATGTAATTCTTTCAAGGCTCCTATATGCCCTATCTTGTTCCTCCGTTGATCCTCGGTAGGGATCTTCCATGATTGTTATTTGCCTTATTTGAGAGGTTATATTCTGAGGATCATCTGCCATTGTTTCTAACGCCTCATAGGCTTCTGGAAACGCTGTTCGCCATTGCTGCCACATCTTTTTTTCGTTTTCTCCTAGGAGATTTTCCACGAACATCAGCTTAGCCTTGTTGTTAGCCCATATGGTGTCATTTAGTCGATTTATTGTAATCGACTCCCATCTTGCCAAAACATCTGACCACAGACCTGGGTCTGCTGGTAGCACGAGCATGGCTCCTGAGTCTGTTAGTGCGGGTGGCAGTGTCCATTGGGAGCTATGATATCTGCCGTAATCTCCATTGAAATCACTTTCCCTGGCATATTTTGGGTAGCCCAGGTTGAAGTTGTTTTGAGTAATATTTCTTCTTGCCGGTGGATATACTGGGGGTCCCATAACTTCATCTGGAGGGGGGTTGTAAACGCCGCTTGCCCCTTCGGATGTACTAGGGAAGATATGTTGTTCTTGGTGAATTGGAGGCGTATATCCTTCTTCCTTGGCCTTTTTTATCATTCTTTTTATTTCCCGAACTCTTGGGTAGTCCAGGTCTTCCTCGTCTTGTTTTATGGCTTCTTCTCCTATGCTCTCAATTGTGGGGAAAGCATAGTGCTCTTCTTCCTCTTGGGTAGGGGATACGATCATCTGGATCATTTCTATCTTTTCTGTGAATTCTTTGTCTGACTGTTCCGTGTCTTCTTCCTTGATTTGAACAGTCCCTTCTTCAAGATCATCTCTCCAGGGGTCATCTTCGTACTCATCCCATCCCGTAGCTATTATTTGGTCAATTGGTGTTGTATCTTTAGGGCTATCATACCGGACGTAATAGTCCCATTTTCCTGAATGCTCTCCTAAAGTTGACCATTTTTCATAGCTTCTTCTTCTGCTTTTATTCGGCTTATTCCCTCTTTTTGTCTTGTTTAGTGGTTCCTCTTCTACTCTTTTGGCTTCACTTAGGCATACCGAACAGAAACATATGTCATAGGGATTATGTATTTCTCTTTCCTGGATACATATCCCTACGAATTGTTCTTCGTCTTCCGATAGATTTGCTTGAACCTCTCTATCCTGGCTATCTACGGAAAACCTTGGTGGTTGAGGGTTGTTTCGGTAAGACCTAAACCTAAGGCTAGTAGATCTGTCTAGTCTTTGGTTTACTTCCACCCTTGCTGGAATTTGGATCATGGTGAGTGGTGCGGGCCTGAGGTTCCAACTCATGCCTTCAAGGTCTTCAATGCTTCGTCTTTCTCCGGGGATTGCGGTAATTCCATTAGTGGCTAAGTGATCTACAACGTTTTCCACACTGTATTGGAAGCCTGTATAGCTGGTGTTGGAGATTCTTCCCACTAGTCCTACTGTTATTAGTAGGTTACTTTCTCCCCCTTGCCAGTCGCTGTAACCATGTGTTTGTATGGCAATTTGGATGTGGTTATGGAAGTCGTCTATGCTTAGCACCATGTCAGGTACCATATAGACTAATTGAGTTCCTGCCGAAAGGTCTACTTCCATTGTTCCAATTATCTGTCTGTCATCCCCCCATCTTGTATCCCTTAAGACAATAAGGGCTGTTGTGCCTGCACCCCGTCTGTGCATCGTGAGGATTCGTATCATAAACATGCCTAGATGGATGTGTTGCATGCCTGATTCTCTAAGACTTTGATAACTTTGACGGTTGCAGAGTCTTAGGTCCGTTTGATTTTCTTCTGTGCACAGTATACGTTGTTCTGAGTAATGTTGGTAGACACGATGTCTTACTGTTTGGCTATTACTTCCGTATAGTACCTCTGCTGGTACCAACTCCACCCTTCTTTGTCTGGAAACCTCCAGCTGTTGATCTGGGTCCAGCTCTGTTTCCAGATTCCTTCGATATCTTCTTCCAAGCCTGCTTCGTACAGCTTGGTTCAAGTTATACATTCTTCTGGCATTTGTTCTGTAGCCTCTGATTTGATCTTCCTGGGTGGGGAGATCAGTTTGTGTTTGGGTAGTCGCCGATCTTCCCAAAACACTAGGCATCCTTCCAAATCGTATTCCTCCTTGAAGATTTTGTTAGGATCTTTGAATACGTAGATTGGCCCTTGTTTTCCTCCTACTGGGTTCTTCTTTGTTAAAGACAGGCTATCTATCCTTTTTGTGAGGCTTTCGATTGAATCTTCTAGGTTTAGTGGAGCGCTTTCTCTTTTCTCTAGAGTCGTCAAGTTTCTTTTGAGCTTTTCAATTTCTTCTTTTATCTCTTCAAGCTTTTGAGCTTGTGCTATTAAGAGATATAGGAGGGTATTGTTTTGCTTGATTATTGCTGAACTTAGCGATGTTGCTCCGATCTTGTAATCAGATGGCGTTATGAAACCTAGCGCTGGTGTTTCGATTCCTTCTGTTGCTTCTACTGCTTCTTGATAGGATATGCTAGCCTTCTGGTTGGCCAAGCTCATCCGATGATGAGTCCCTTAACTTCGTGTAAGAGTTCTTCGACCTTTTGTACTTTGCTATTTAGGTCTTCTGCCAGTCTTAGAGCCTGTTCTTCAACGAGCTTTGGTTGCTGTGCTATCTCGTTTACTAAGGAAAGTACTTGTTTTCCTGTGAGTGGTTTGGATTTGTGGATTTCCGAAGAAATCTGCTGAAGGTCTTTTCTAATTTCACTCTGAGTTTTTCTTTGGATTTCCTCACACTTTTCTAGTCGTTTTTCAAGGCTTTCAAGGTGGCTAATTATTTTGTGAAAGTTTTTGATAGAGATTTTTGCAAACAAGGATAATCTATCAAAAATACAGGAGATATTGTTTTCTAACTCGGAAATACTTTGATTTTGGTTTTTCAAAGGGTTTATAAATTCAAGGTTTGAGGTTTGGGAATGATCATACCAGTCTTTGATTGATTTTTCAAAACGATCAGCCATAATTTAAGCATCCTTTAAGACCATTCTAGTAATACCAGAATGATCCCTTAACTCAGTTTTCTCTAACGATGCCCTTTTGGCAATGTTTTTAGATACTCCTCCTTTTGCTAAGGGGATTCAGAAAAGATGCTTCGTTATAACTGATAATTTTTAAAACGTCTCTTTTACTTTTTGATCAAAAACCCTTTTGCCTCTAACCCTGAATAAGGAAGTTAGCCTTCCATAGAGCTTTGTTTCAAGCTCTGATACCAAAAGGAATTTGCCCCAATAAATTGGATAATATAACAAGGAAACTAAGTCATATCGTTGGTCATTTGGTGCAATGGTAGCCTCAAAACTTCTCATAGTGCAGGTTTGGGTTTGAATCCTGGTCACAACAAAAAATGGGTCTGTGGCCAGGTCAGGGGGTTTACCCTGTTAGGGGTTCCTCCTGGGATGGGCTGCCCTAGATATTTTAGGTGTTACCCCAGGTAAACCCAATTATCCTATAATGTTGCCGTTCAAAAAAAAAAAGGTAAGCCATAATTGTAGTAATATAATTTTAGATAAAAATACACTTATCATAAAGAAATTATTTTTTTAAGGGCCAAAACTTTCATTAATATTAAATGAACAAAAATTATTTTTAAGTGCATGAGTTTGAGGTAATCTTTTTTAAGAAGAAAAAAGAATTCTCAGGGTTGCTATCTCAATTGGTTTTACTTGATTCTGTGTTTAATGGTGATTTGAAATACTTAAACGAAGAAGGGTATTTTTGTGAGTATATTTTTGATATATAGAACCATATAGCTTGTTTGTAAGGTTAGATGACATGATTTCATCTCTTGACTTGGTGTTGCCCCCGTCTTAGGAAGTAGTCACTATTCTTACCGGTGGTTTATCACTATCAAGTTTTGCATTATCACGTGTTGAACTAGATATAAATCTAAGAGTAAATTTCGTTTTTGGCCCCTGTGGTTTGACCTGTATAACCATTTTAGTCCAAAAGGAATCTTTTAACATATCAGCCCCTGAGATTATATTTTTGTAACCATTTCAGTCCATGACACTAACACTGTTAACTTTTTCTGTTAAGTATAGATCATTTTATTTCTAAGTGAACTAGTTTAACCTTTTCGATCCAATAAAAACTTTTTTTAGGCTTTTTCATAAAAACCTTTTTCTACTTTTTTAAAAACGTTTTTCTTTTACTTTTTTAAAATCATTTTTTTAGTTTTTCTTTTTCGTAAAAACGGTTTTTTTTACCTTTTTAAAAACATTTTTTTAACTTTTCTAAAAATATATTTTTTTAATTTTTTTCATAAAAAACGTTTTTAAAAACATTTTTTTATTTTTTTAATAAAAAAGTTTTTTAACAAAATCGTTTTTTTAACTTTTTCGTAAAATGTTTTTTAACTATTTTAAAAACGTTTTTATTTTTATTTTTTAAGTGAACTAGTTTTTTTAAAATAGTGCACTATTTATAAAAGAAGCGTTTTTAAAATAGTTTAAAAACATTTTACGAAAAAAGCTAAAAACCGTTTTTATAAAAAACTAAAAAATGTTTTTAAAAACGTTTTTTATGAAAAAAATATTTTTAGAAAAGTTAAAAAAACGTTTTTAAAAAGGTTCAAAAAGACGTTATAGAAAAAAAAAATAAAAAAAACGTTTTTAAAAAAGTAGAAAAAAGTTTTTATGAAAAAGCCTAAATTTTTTTTTTAAACTAGTTCACTTAGAAATAAAATGCCTAAAATGCCCAATACTTAACATAAAAGGTTAACATGGTTAGTATCATGCACTGAAATGGTTACAAAAATAGAACTTTAGAGGCTGAACTGTTAAAAGATTCTCTTTTAAACTAAAATGATTCTAAATTGTCTTTGCAGTTTTTATGTCTAGATATCCTTTTTTTATTTGTTTGGTTGCCGGAAAAAGCATAGTAATTGGTTTCAAACTTATATTGCTTGCTTCAAAGTGAACACATTAAGAGGAATCATCTTGAAATGAGCTCCAATATCTGGTAAAGTGTATGGAGGGCATTTTATGAGACATGCATGACGCTTTTGTGTATTTCTACTTCGATTTGCAACCATTACATATATGATATTTGCATGTATGATAAAGATGTTTCATACAACTTGACGATCACCTTTATTATTTATCAAAGTCACATGTGGTCTTACTTTACACGAGGTTGTTTTCATTTATAAGAAGCATTCATAGATTTATGAATTATATTGTTTTCCTTTATACAACCCGTGTAATAAATGTCTATAAACTAGTATTACAATATACTCGCAAACCGACTCAACTCATTTAAAATCAACTTGAATCGAGTTTTTAGCTAGCCCAGTAGCTAACGAGCGGCTCACTCATTCACTCCCGCTTACTCGTTAAGCCAACAACCAAAAGAACTCCAGAGACTAACCAGAAAGAAAATACATAAAAACAAGTAGCAATACAAGAACTCTAGATTATCATCATCAATCTCAAAACTAATTCTCAGTGATCGAAAGGTCTACAATGTCGTCTTCCAAGCTACACTATAACGATCTCTACTGGTGATGCGTGTGGGGCCTGTAAGAGAACTTTTAACATCTCCAACTCTTGATCGCTCTTAGCCACACTGAATATGCTCACCTTCTTCAGCTTGGGTGACCTTGCCAATATAAACTTCACAAACTCCATCTCAGGCTTTAAGTTGCTGAAAGAATCAATCTCCAATTCATTCAGATGCTCCAACCAAACATCTGAGTATCTATACTATATAATAAATAAAGGTTTTTCCATGCCACGTGTCGCCTCCACATTCATTCTCATCATTTTTTTCCCGCCTCTCTCTCTTATTAAATGCACCTCCATCTTTTAACAATAATATATATTTAAAGAAAAAATTAATTTTACTAATAAAACACATTTATTTTAAATTATCCCTTATGAAACTTTGAAATCTAATTATATAACTTTTATTTTCAATTAAATAATAAATGAAATCAAATTACATTAAATAGTACTTAATGTATTTTCGAAACCCAATTATATATTAGTTTTTACATATTTTAAGTTTTGTTTTCTATCCTTAGTATATGATACATTTTTACACCTGTAGATATTCTTTCACCCCGTGTGTATACACGGGATCTAAACTAGTTGTTCCAATATAGCTGAGGACATCCCATTTTCACAACACATATGCAATGTATCAATCTACAGGAAGTGTGGTCATTACTTTTGTCCGCGTATTTTAGCATGAGAACCAAAATAATTACTATAAAAAATAGATTTACCTCTAGCGAAATTTTCTCCAAGTTAGGCGAATATTTGATCAAAACAGCAAGAAAAGCTAAACCATGGTGGTGAGCAAAACACATTGCTTTGAAACAAAAGTATTTGAGGTGGACTAGTGCGGTTGGAAGTTCCGAGTCTAGAACTAACCACTTCAAGCAAAGGTCAAAACAAAAATTAACCACCAAAGTTTAATTTTCTTTTCTTTTAGTTTATATATAACATGGATACATAAATATTACCAGATGAACACTGCTCCCCCAAGTAGTTAGATTTTCAATCATAGGTAAACACCCGAATAGCTCAGTAACGGTGCAATCTTTATCACCAATCAGATTTGTAGCCTGTAGCAACTTACAATATTCAGATAAGTTTCAAAATCCCATAAGAACGGATATTCAAGCGAGAACTTACGAGAGTGAAGCTCTTAAGCGATGGACAATTAGATAAAAGATGAAGAGCTTTTGCAGAGATCTTTACGTAATTCAAGCATAAGCTTCCAAGGCTACCAAATTCACTTAATATTGGTTGATGGTCAAGATCAATGCAACAGAGATCTAGGTCTGTTAACTGATGCAAAGAGAAGACACATAAGGGTAACTTATACAAATTGTTATACTTATAAATACCTAACTGAAGTGATAACTTTTTGACGGTATGGTTCCTTATCAAATGAAGTATTATTTGATCAATTTTAAAACAGCTGCAGTCTGCATCCATGGAAAGGGTGAACTCGTGTATTGGACCTTGTCATAATAACAGAACTTGGTGTATAGCATAGAAAAGTTTACACATACGGTCCATGTTTTTCCTTGCGCTCGTTATGTCATATGTTTTCTTCTTTTCAGTTGTTCTTTCGGGCACAGTACACATATCAAACACAAGTTTAGGAATTTTGGTCCACTTGTACCTCCATTTCCTTGAGAGAATACTTGTCCTTGCCGCCTCTTCAATTGGTAAAAGACATAGAACGGTTTCTATTATGGGTTGAGGAAGTGTGCTGATTATATCTATAGACGATCGTTGAGCTTTAGACATGCACTTAGCTTTCATCCTAGGGTGCTTTTGTTGGATTGATACTAAATATGCTGCAAACAAGCTGCCAAATGCAACACAAATTTTGACAGTCCTACAATTCAAAGAAAAAGGTCATACTACTGTGTTTGGATGTGATGGTTATACCATTTTCTTTCAAATTTATAGTTTGAACTTTGGGGTGTTTGGATGTGTGCTTTGAAATTGATTATCTACTGAACCCTATATCAGTTTATAGTTAGTTTTTTTACATATTTCCCCCTATTAAACTTCTAAATTACATATATCCCCAACCTCTAACTTTAATTACATATTTCCCCGATTAACTTAAAAGTACCCAATTGCCCATCACAAATATTTAGGAATGGGATATATGTAAATAATACTTTAATTGTTTCATTAAGGGTAAAATGGTAATAAAATAAGTTATTTTAAATGAATTGGATAAATATGTAATATATAGGTTTTAGGAAGGGGGAAATATGTAACTAAATTTTAGGGTTGGGTAAATATGTAATAAAGAAACTTAGGAAGGGGATATATGTAAATGCCCCTTTATAGTTAAGTGATCTACTTTTGCTTATGATTAACTTATAAACTATGATTATAAGTGATTATAACAACTTCAAACCCACATCCAAACACCACCTTAGAAGAGGCTAATCACACCAACTGCTATTAACCTGTTAAACTTGTTTACTTTAATAATCTATCAACATCTGACAGCCACATGAACACCTTTTTTCTCACAGATGCATGTTTTGTGGGTGAAATTATACCACTTAGCAATCAGCATTATGAATTTTGTAATCAACAGTTACCAATCGATCAAACAGGGAGCACAGATTTATAACAAAATCAGCATCACCGAACTAAACCCTAAAATCGCCGAAATAAACCCTAAAATCACTGTAAAATCAAAACAAAGTAACTTCTATTACTGTAAATGAGAGAAGAAGGCACTAAACAACTCATAAATCAATTAATTAAGTAGAAAATATTAAGATAGGCAAAGCGATCAAGAGAAGGAGATGCTTACAAGGATCGCAAGGCGTAACCTTAAGACTATCCTCATTCACAACCCAAACCAACCCAACCTTTTATTATAAAACTAATTTCTCTCTCATCCACCTACACAACCAAACCAAACCAAACCAAACATAATTTTTCACACTCATTAGCGACCCAACCAAAACTATTTTTTAGAGTAAAATGTCATTTTCGTTCATGTGGTTCGGCCATTTTAGCCACTTTCATTTCAAAAAGTTTTTTTTTAGTTTTTCCGTCCTTGGCGTTTCAAAATCTAGCCTTTTTCATCCAAATGACTAACTCAGTTAAAAATTTAACGTTAAAACAGGGGCATTTTCGTCTTTTCAAAAATTCTTTTTATTACTCTCTTGAACACTCCTTGAACAGCCCACACTATCATCTTCTCCGGCAGCCAAGCACAACCCGGTGGATGTCACCAACACTTGTTTCTTCAGTTGTCTTTTTTGGATGTGTGTTATTGAAAAGTGCTCCTTTAGACTATTTTTACAATTTTAGCACCATTAAGAACTATGTCTGAACCCGTAAGGTTCTAACTAGATGCGATTTCTGCATTAATCCAAGTCAAAGTATTTAATTCCTTCTTAGTTGATGATGAACTTAAAGATACAAGGAGAAAAAGAAACCAAGAACTGGAAAATTCATTTGCTTGTATCAAAAAACAGGATGAGAATTTTAGTTGGGATCCTGAATCACCAACTAAATATCCAAAACTTCTGGAACAGTGAGACCACAAATTCTTTGATTATATATTTGATAGATGTCTTCACGCCGGTGGTGGTGGAGACCACCTCAGGGCGGTGATGGTGGAGACCACCATCGTCCACCAATTTCATCTCTTCATCCCGCCACCATCGTCCTCCTCTTCACGCCGGTGGTGGTGGAAACAACCTCAGGCGGCGGCGTACCCAGCCAAATCAGGTCGTCATCAAGGAAGCAATCTGGTCGTCATCAAGGAAGCTCCCGTCGGACTGGTCAACGTTGCCGGATATGAATTTTCCCGGCGCTCGATGAATAAGGTTCCGGTGAGGGAGGCGGTTGCGGCTGCCATGGTGGTGGTGGTCGGAGAGAACCAGAGGGAGTAAGAGGGGTGAGAAATGGGGGTAAAGGTGGCGGTGGGGACCATTAATTTCAAGGGAGGGGGGAAGATGACCGGAGATAATGAGAGTGTGGGCTCTTTAAGGAGTAATAAAGGGGTTAAAAAAATGATTCATGAAAAGACGAAAATGCTTTGTTCTAACGTTAAATTTTTAACTGAGTTAGTCATGTGAATGAAAATGTCTAGATTTTGAAACGTTAGGGACGGAAAAGCTAAAAAAAACTTTTAGAATGAAAGTGGCTAAAATGAATAAACTACAGGGACGAAAATGACGCTTTCGAATTTAATATTTTCTAATTAATTTCATTTAGATTAAATTTTAGTTTATGAATCGGTAACCCTACGTTTAACATACCGGTAAATTATATTATATTATTTTACGAAATATACGAAATATAAAAAATAAAATTATTATAAAAATGTAGTTTGAAAGAAAATGTAGTGTTGGAGTAAAAATAAGTGTTTATTTTATATTTAAAAAAATGTTTTTTAAACGAACTCAGTTTTTAATAAAATTTATATCGAAATGTTCAAAAAAAAACTAAACAACACTATGTTTTTAGATTTTTTTAAAAAAGTTAACTATTAAAAGTTATTAAAGAAAAATCAAAATATAATTAAAATGATTTATAAGGAAAGAAAAAGGGAAAAGAAAATAAAAAACAACAAATAGATAAGTGACATGTGGCTCCAAATTTGGTTGCAACTTGGGTTGCTCCGACGACCAGGTTGAGATAATTAAGAGATTTTTTCTTTTTCTTTTTTTGATTATAGCGACCAACCTCCCCAAAAAGTCACTGATGGGAGTGGTCTAACACTCAGACGCTTGGATAAAAGTTCTTTATCAACATTTTTCATCACATTCGTTTATTTATATTTATACTTATACGAGTTAAATAAAAAATATTACATAATTAGTAATAAAAAATTTAATATTATAAAAAAATTAAATACTAACAAAGATTTAACAATTATAAATAAAAGACGTATCAGATTTTAATAATACAAACTATGACTTATTAGCCGATAATAATACATACTATTAATTTGGTCGGTCACAGTCTTAACTTTCACTTTTGTCGTCAATAGCAGTTCCAGTAGCATAATTATCATAAATTTACGCTCCATTTACATTTGATTTTCACTCGACTTTGCTTGTACATTTCTTCATTTCGCTTAAAATCATCATTTTGAGCCAAAACAAGTGTAATAGGAGCGTAAATTATGATGATTATTTTAGTATGACTGCTATTGACAACAAAAGTGAAAATTAAGATTGTGACCGGCTAAATTGATAGTATGGTTTACTATAGACTATTAGATCATAACTTGAATTATTAAAATCTATTTTGCTTAAATAAAATATTAGATAGTTAGTCAAGAAGTATTAAATAGTTAGTAAATGAGGAAAAAGTTTTGAATCACATCGTTAGACACGTGATGCAGTCACTTGTTTATTATGTATAGATTTACATCTATATGTAAGTGTTAGAATTATACAATTAGATAACTAGTTTATGTATTACATTTTGTTTATTTGATTCTTATATTTATTTAAAATTGATTTCTTACCAAACATATTTTATATCTACGTAAACTATAATTTGCATCCCTGTGGTTTAGGTTCGCTGACACGTTTCAACCATGTTTAAAACAAAGTGCAATTTAACTCATGATGGTAAAAGTTTCTCTTTCATTTTATACCTCTCCGTCAAAAATCCATCTATTTCACCGTTTAGAAGAAGGGTATTGTACATTTGTCTCAAACACCACCACCGGACTGCCACCACCCTACAAATTTAATCTCCATCAACACAAATTAATAATCAACAAAGCTTTCTTCCCCGTTAATAATCAACAAAGCTTTCTTCCCCATTAAAAGGTATTTCCTTGAAGACAATCTTGTTTTTCCATCTTTGTTTCTGCACAGAGCTTTCTTCCCCATTAAAATGATATATGGCCTCCACCCCACCCTTATTTTGTTCTCGTTGTGTGTCTTTCTTCCCAACATCAGCTCCTTACAGGTCTTTAACTTTTCCTCGCTCCCTAAATAAAGAAATAAAAGAACATATAAATGATTGTTGTATGGTTGCAGATACTATGGTTAACTGAACCAACAGTACACATATAGGAAAAAGGAGAGTTTACCTGCAGTGACAAACACTTTAACGCCGAGGTATTTGGCAATTTGAATTGCAAATGTACCGATGCCACTAGAATCTGAAAATTTTACAAGGTCTGACTGTCTGAAAATTAAAATCCCAATAATTTCTTTGACTGTCTGAAAATTAAAATCTCCTTGATGGTCAAATTGAACTTACAAAAGCATTTTTGTGTCATTGGCTCATTTTATTTGTCCATTTTAGCGAAATTGAAAGAGAGGAGAAAGTACACTATACCAGAAATGTTTCCCCTGAAGATAGCTTGCTTGTCATGAAGACGGTTGACCAAACGGTGCACGCCACCTCTGGGAAGCTAGCAGCATCTTTCAAAGAAACACCAAACGCGATAGGAAAGACTTGACCAGAAGGTACAGCTACCTTTTCAGCATATCCTCCACCACTTATAAGGCGGGATCCATAAGTCTGCACGTGGTGTGGTGGCTGTCGGAAAGTGAGTTGATGACGGTGGGTGGGTTTGTGTGGAAATAGCTCCACTAGCCATTTATGAAGAGAGAAATCAAGTCTCACAAGGGCAGTGACCCTCCAAGGGTAAAAAAGACATTTGACTTATAAATGGACGGAGGAATGGATGAATGTTTGACGGAGGGATGCAAAAATAACAAGAAACTTTACCATCAAGGGTTAAATTGCACTTTATTTTAAACATGGTTGCAACGTATCATCTCTTTATATTTTATATGACAATTTAATTCAATTGAGTTTAGTTATAAAACCAAAGGTAATTTTAAATCATATTAGACACACTACATGAGATTAAACTCATATTTTGGTTTTATTATTATTTTTTTATTTATTTTTCTTTAAAATCTCATTTTTTTTATTGATTTAGTATTCCAAGTTATATATTTTATTTATTTAAGCTTTATATGACATAAAACTACATATTCACATAAAAAAAAGTTTTATATTTTGTATCTATATACATAGTTTTAATTTTTATATTTTTTATGACGTCATCCGATTTTAAATCCGATCCTACCGGTTCGACCAGTGGACCTCTAAGGCGGCCGGTTCAAAATCCGGTCCGGTTTCGAAAACATTGATCTTCACAACTATTAAACTAGTTGGAGAATTTCCCTATTTATTTGTAACTAGGTAATATGTATTATTTATTATCAAATACTAGTTTAGCATCCCATGTATTACACAGGTTGAATAAATGTACTGTTATATACTTAGCAATTAAAAATTTATATCTATAAAAACTCGTGTATTACACGGGTTGAATAAATATAATGTTATATATACTTAGTAATAAAAAATTTATGATTTAAAAGCACGGGTTAAATAAAATATTACGTGACAGTAATAAATTCTGTTAAATTAATTTTTAAAACATTATTTTAGCTAAGTATTAATTTTTTTATGTAACTGATAAACGTTAATTCATATTAAACTTTAGAAACCATGTGTATTACACGGGTTGAATAAATGCAATATTATATATATATATACTTAGTAATAAAGATTTACATATTACATACTAGGTTAAAATCCCGTGTATTACACGGGTTGAATAAATATAATTATAATATTATATATTAAGTAATAAAAAAATTATTTTTTAAAAACTCGTGTTTTATACGGGTTGAATAAACCCGTGAAATATAATATAATCTGCTAACACATACACTCGTCAAAATATGTCAAAAGATTTATTAATACAAAGATTAATATTTTCTTTTAAAAAATATTATTATTAAAATATAGAGGTGTATTTAATAAGAGAGAGAGGCGAGAAAAAAATGTTGAGAATTAATATGGAGGCGACACGTGGTATTGAAAAAACTTTATTTATTATATAGTATAGATTTATGACATATTACATAGTTTTAATACAAATTTTAGAAACGTCACATAACTACTTTTTTTAAAATGTTTAATATAAAGAATGAAAGAAATTTTCAATTTATAAAAATGTTTTACGAACAAACTTATTTTTTTAAAATAAAAAACATATTATAAAAATAATTATAGAAATAATTATTATTTAATAAGAGAGAGGGGCGGGAAAAAAAATTATAAAAAGAACTAAAAAATTTGTATAATTAATATGAGAGAGAGACGCGAAAAAGAAGTTGATGATGGATAGAAAAGTGACAAGTGTCCAACCAAAACCTTTATTTATTATATAGTATAGATTAGGGGTGGCAATCTTGACCCATTCTTCAAAGAATGGGTTGATTTGGGTAAAAAATAATTGTATATGGGTCAATTTGGGTCATATTATATTAGTCAACGGGTCAATTTGGGTCATATTAAATTAGTCAACGGGTCAATTTGGGTCACCTCAGATTAGTTGACGAGTCAATTTGGGTCACCTAAAATTAGTCAATGGGTCAAAATGTATTATAAAACTTGTTAACTTAAAAATAATGCAAATGGGATAGCCTCCCCACCAACGCCACGCCACCACCCACCGCCACCCACTCTACCGCCGCCTCGCCGCCACCACCCCCGTCGCCCACCACCGCCACATCGGCACGTCGGCGCCCCTCGCCACCCCTCTCCCGCTACTGTGGCCTCCCGCTGAACTCCTCCCCCCACCGCTGCAACGCCACTAACACCACCCCTTCCCACCACCACCCGACGTCCTGTTGCGTTCGACGCTTTGCCGCCGCCTCCACCACCACCCGCATTCGCCGCCAAACACCCGCCACCGCTTGTTGCGGCGACCAACCCCACCCCCACCACAACCACCCCACCACGCCGCAATCGCCCGAGCGCCCCCACCACCGTCGCAACCACCCCCACCCTACCCCACCACCCTACCCACCCTCACCCCTACCACACCCATTCCCTTCCTCGTGGGGTGGTTAGGGTGGGGTGGGGTGGGGTGTGGTGGGTGGCGACGATCTTGCGATGGCAGCGTGGCGGGGTGTGGCGGGTGGGGTGGGGTGGGTAGCGACGGAGGTGGCAGCGATCAGGCGGTGGCGGCGTGGTGGGGTGGGGCGGGGTGGGTGGGTGGCGACGGTGGTGGCGGCGATCAGGCGATGGCGGCGTGATGGTGTGTGGTGGGTGGGTTGGGTGGGGTGGGGTGGGGGTTGGGTGTGGGGTGGGGTGGGGTGGGTAGGGGTGGGCGGCGACGGTGGTGGCGGCGATCAGGCGGGTGGCGGCGTGGTGGGGGTGTGTGGGATGGGGGGTAGGGGTAGGGGTGGGTGGGTGGGGTGGGGCGGGGTGGGTAGGGGTGAGTAGGGGTGGGTGGCGACTGTGGTGGCGGCGATCAGGCGGTGACGGCGTGGTGGTGTGTGGTGGGTGGGTTGGTTGGGGTGGGGGTTGGGTGTGGGGTGGGTAGGGGTGGGTGGCGACGGTGGTGGCGGCGATCAGGCGGGTGGCGGCGTGGTGGGGTGTGGTGGGGTGGGTTTGATGGGGGGTAGGGGTGGGGGTGGGTAGGGGTGGGTAGCGACGGTGGTGGCGGTGATCAGGCGGTGGAGGCGTGGTGGGGTGTGGTGGGTGGGTTGGGTGGGGTGGGTGGGGGTTGGGTGTGGGGTGGGGCGGGGTGGGGTGGGTGGGTGGCGACGGTGGTGGCGGCGTTGTGGGGTGGGTGGGGTCGGTGGCGACGGTGGTGGCGGCGATCGGGCGATGGCGGCGTGGTTGGGTGTGGTGGGTGGTGGCGGCGATCGGGCGGTGGCGGTGGCGGCGTGGTGGGGTGGGTGCCGGCGGTGGTGGCGGTGATCGGGTGGTGGCGGTGATCGGGTGGTGGCGGCGTGGTGGGGTGCGACGGGTGGGGCTGGGGTGGGGGTCGGGTGGGGTGAGGGTGGGGTAGGGTGGTGGCGATGTCATTTGAACTTGAACCCAATTGATAGTTTTTTTTTTTAAAACAACCCGTTTTGACCCGGACTAATTTTGCTTAAAACCGTTTTGACCTGAAGTCATTTTACTCTTAACCCATATTGACCCGAACCCATTCTGACCCGAACCCGTTATGACCCGTGACCCGAACCCGCCCGACCCGCCCAGTTTACCAGGCCTAGTATAGATATATATTCTATGTTTAACTTGCTTTTATACATACACATATTTGACATTTGTACATACTTTTAAAAGAAAAAGAAAGTCCATCTAATAAATTAAATGATTGACATGCTAGTGTTAAATATGAAACTGAATTTTATAGGACAATCAAATGAAAACAAAAATACAAACGTTATCATAGTTTTGTGGTTAACCTGAATGCATATATCGAACAAGTATTACAATAATGGTAACCGTGTTAGAAGATGGCGTATTACAAACTATCGTAGGAAAAGAAAAAAAAATCAGAAACAACTGAAGACGTATGTCCCGTCCCGATCGGGCTCATTAAACATACAATGTGTTTTGGCCATCATAAAGTTGAGTCAAACATCACATTCTTTTGTGGTAGCCACATTGGGCCTTCAATGAACGACCCCACAGTGAACTTGTTGGCGTCACTGCTCGCTAGGCTGGGCTTATACCCGGCCCATTTGACCCGTTTATCCACACCAGCACCTGGGCCAGTGTTCATATACTCACCATAGAAAATGGAAGCAGGCGGGTCAACACCCTGGACCCATGAAATCCAGCCCAGCGGGTTCAGAAACGCTCCGATAGTGGACTGCATAATCACTGTCGTCGAGTACTCCTTCCATGGCCTACCAAGGTATGTTGGAGCCGTGAGCTCATCCAATGCAGAAAAAACACATTTCTGGATCGAAATACCCGTATTTTGATTCGGATCTTTCTTTCCCTGAGCCGTGATGGTCACAAACTGGTTTGACAACGGCTGACGTGGCATGATCTTGCAGTTTTGGAACACCACAGCCGCGTTTCCAAAGATGAAATCAATGGTTCCAGTGACATCACAATCGCGATAGAATTGGCGGTTGGAATGGGGATAAAGGGTGTCTTGAAATGCATCAAACGAGCATCGGTAAAAGACCGAGAAATCCGAACCTGACCGGAAGGCCACTGCTTGATGTTTCGCTGCACCCGCCGTGTTCTTGAATCCCATATCGATCGCTACAAACCCTTTACCCGCAACAGCTGATAATCATTAAAAAGTTAAAAAAAAAAAAAGTTTAGAACCTTTAATTTTCTTGATAATTAAAAACTAAAAAGCCAAATTTTAATGAAATAGATAAAAATAACACAATGATGGTTATGTGGTATGGTTCATTATGTTGTCATGTAAATTAAATAATAAGAATGATCAAAAGTATTATTAAACAGGGATTATTTTTTATTTAAAAAGAATAAATAATATTTAGATGATATTTTTCGAACATTATTGAAGTCACGTCGGAAGCCTAAACCTGCACATGGTTACGAGTGGTGACATTTTCAATTGCCAGGGATCGGGATAATGCCACGTGACATCAAGTACAACGAACCATGTGCGTGGGGTTACATGTATACAACCCAATTTAATAATTTCACAGCATCAATGCATAATGTACAAGCTAATAAAGCATTGTTTTTCTTAATTTTACTAGCTTCACTTCAATGGTGGTTTCATACTTTCATATGTAACAACTCATAATTGGCCAACTAAGAGAATAAACATGTTAACTTTTTATTAAAATAAAAATTGACTGTAAGTTTAAAAATAAGCAAATTTAGAAAAAGTAATAAAAAATGTCACTTAAGCTTAACCATCTTAGGAAACTAGATTTTAGTAGACAAAACAAACTTTGAAAAGTAAAATGAGGTCCACTAAAAAACAATCAAAACCAATAAAAAGAACGTCACGGGTGATAGATATCCCGGCAACTCGATTTTAGCTGGCATCTTTTTATCTCGGTTAGATTACCACATTTGATCGGTGTTTTGGTGGACCCTATTGTATTTTTTTCAAGTTTCTTGTGTCGACTAAATTCAACCCTCCTTAGCCGGCTTATCTAAGGTGAAGTTTTTTAATCGGTTAGTTTTAAATATTTTACATTAAAGTGGTTAAAAGCAATTTTACATTGTTTTCTCTTAAAACTTGGTCAAATTATACAATTTAGATGATTTTCCCTAATTAATTTATGATTGATTTTAGTAACAACTAAATCTATACTAAATATTGTTTTTTAATGATTAGGTGAGAAATCAAGAAACGGAGAAAAAGGAAATTACCGAAAGTGGCGGTGGAAAAAGTCGGGGTGCCGTCGACGAAGTTCAGATCGCCGGAAACAACAGACTTATCCTTTCCGTCGCCGTAGATCATAACGTTCCAGAACGATTTATCCAAAACAACATTCTCCTTATACACGCCTTCCTTGATATATATTATAAACATCGATTTACTCTTCTTCGGTACCATAGCCATCGCCGCTTTAATCGTTGTAACATTTCCAGTCCCGTCACCGGCCACCGTCACATTGGGCGTCGGCCGGCTCTCCTGAAGCAACCTCCGAACACCAGGAAACACCCATTCAGGAAACCTGTCTTCCTTTTCCGCTAACAACTTCCGGTGGATCGGGATATTCAACTTCCCGAGTATCCCGGCGATCTTGGAAACAATAGCTAAACTGTTGCTAGCGTACTCGGAAGAATTCTGCATCCGAGACTTGGTTTCTGCAAGAAACGTTGAATTCATTTCTTCTAAAGCATCCAAACAAGTTTCCTGATTGGTAATCGCAGTGCTCAGCCACGTTTTCAGGTCGTCGATTTTGGTACCACTGAGCAACTTCTCGCCGGACTTGACGTCCATGGAGGAGATAGAATCCCGGAGATAATCAACGGCGTCGTTTAAGACAGTGTCGCAGACATTCAACGCCTTTTTGACCGTCTCATCGGTGGCTACCTTCTCTAAACTCTTGGGCAAAGAAGACAACTCCGATAACGAGTTCAAAACGACCTGTAATGAGAGCTTCAGCAGCTCCTCCGGATCGGTGGAGTTGGATTTGTTAATCTCGGAGATGCTGTTGTAGCAAGATTCCGGGTATAACGTCTGGCTGCAGACGGCTTTGATGGATTGGGCGGAGGCGTTAGAGCCTTGGACGTCGGCGGAGTCGTTGCCCTTGTTGCGGTTGTGAATGAGGGTTCCGGCGACGGCTCCGATGATGACGGCGAGGAGGAGGACGACGGAGACGGTGAGGATGATGAGACGCTTGCGGGTTTTGCGGCGGAATGCTTGTTCTTCGGCGGGGTCTACCTTGCCGTAACCCTTGAAGGATCGAATAGTATCCATGGAGTTTGATTGGTTGGTTGTTTTGTGTGTGTGTTTTAGTGTGTGTGAAATGGTTTATATAAATCTATAAACGCGTATGTGTGGTTTTGTTTATTATTTGTTTGTTTTTATCTTTATGATGTATCTGAAAGACTGAAATAACATTTGAAGTGCTAGGTGGTCGGTTGACATTTTCTTTTTAAATAAATAACACCTTAGTTTTATAAAAATACATTATTTCACTCACTTTTTATTTATTTTGGTTTCTCTGCATTATTTTTAAAACTTGATTAGATTTATATATTTTCAAAACATTGTAAAATAATTTAAGTGTTTTGTAACATGTTTCTAACGTATTATATACCAAGAAGATTTTAACTTATCTAAGTCATTTTACAATATTTATTAACATTTGTTATTATTTCATAACAGTTTAAACAGGTTTTTAAAAACTTAACCCCAAGACCTTGTAGGTGAGATAGGGAAGCATGTACTGGGATTCTGGAAATAAGTTTGAAAACCAACCCAGTAAAGGTCCAGCTGTTTACACTTGTTTTCAAGTCAAAATCAGACGGAAAAAGGTTTATTAATTTTTATTTAATTTATTTGTACATGATTTTTTTTATTTTTCTCGTTTCTAATCAGCTTTTTTTTTTAAATAATAAAAATATTTACTATTTTTCATCAAAAAATAAATGTAATATCTTTATATTAATTTTGAATGTCAACGAAACATATGAACCGTGGGACCTTCTTACAACCATTTGGAGCTTATGGGTCACAAGGAACAAATTTATCTTTGAGGGCGGTGATAAATCCTTGACGAAGATCATTTAAGACATAAAAATATTAGGGTTTTTGTGGATCGGGAGCAGATCCGGAGCCAGTACCATCACGTGGGACCAGTGGGTTCGATTTGATATGTCCGGTTTGAGCTAGTTTAGCTTCTGATGTTGATTTTTTGATTTGGTGTTATGTATCTTGGTGTAACTCGCTAACCCCTGGCTAGCTTTTGGTGATATAAAAAAATTTTGTTGGTCGTTAAAAAAAAAGAAAAAAAAAAAGACAAATCATGTGTGTTTCCCATACATCATTTCCTTTTTTTTATTATTAAATTAAATTAGAACTTATAATGTAGTTGTAGACCATTTCCTTTTATGTTCAAGTTGTAATTATTTAACGACAGTTGTTTGATAGCACCTTGGCTCACCAATGGGAAGATCTAGACCGAGTAGCCGTTTGATAGCTGTTGAGATACGGTTTCCAAGTGTCATGTCATCAAGAGTGGAAACCCAACCCAAGTTTATGCCGTCTTCTATTTTTTATAACATCAATTCATAGATTAGATTTTAATAAGTATATCAAAACCTAAAATTTTACCCTTGAACTTTCTTCTTTAGTCATGATTGAAATGAGCTTTGGAGATATTATAATATATAATGCCAGCGGTGAGTGTAACCACTCTGTAACCGCTGTCATTAAGCATATGGGCCGTCATATCAGATTTTTAGTAAATCCTGACGTGTTAATTGAATTTTTCCTATTTTCATTGACAGTTTTCATACCTCACACAGATTACACACGAGCTTCACTCCCCACTTCCCATCCACTCCCCACGACCCTGAAACCTCCACTCCCCATGTCCCATCCACTCCCATGTCCCCTGAAAGTCGGTAACCTCCTCCTACAACCGATTTAGGGCACACAAGTATAGAGAAAAAGAAAGAATCAGAGAGGCAAAGTCTCTTTCTTCCCACGCTCCTATCCTCACCATCGGAGATCGATTTGCATCTGGTAATTTCATCTCTTTGTTTCATCTCTGCCCATACAGCATAACCCTTCTTTTTGTTTTTGTAAATCGGAAGAGGTCTCTCCAAAACCACCGTCGATCCTTCAACTTTTGTATGTATCTCCACTGCAATTTTGCTATCTTCTTTCACTATTTGCTTCATCTAATAGTTTGAATTATGATTTGTAGAATTTTTTTGCGACTTTGTTGATAATTTTGTCCATCACTGAATGCCGAAGTCATGTATTTGACGGGTCTGATGTAACATAACTTTCAATCAACGGCAGTAAACATTATGTTTTGTTGAATTGGAACGATGGTAAATATCAGCGGTGCTCGGTGAATGGAATTCGAACGATTAGGGATTTATGTAACATCTCGGAATTTCAAGATCTAACGAATCGGGTAGTGACCACCCCAAATTATTATAGCATGTCACGGGAAACACGGGGTTGTGCGTAAAATTCCAGTTACTGAGTTTTGACCAGCCAGGTAGCAGTGTGGCGCATTAATTGAGACCGAAGTGTACAAACAAGGAACTACGAGGACCTGGATGTAAACTGCGGATGTATATATATCAATTTTTGAGCAAACCCTAGGCCATATGGCCTAGGCCATATGGCCTAGGCTTGAGATTCACGGCTGTCGCAAGGAACGAAGGAGACGCCAGCGAAAGCAGGGAGCCGACGGCGGTGGTTTGGAGCAGAAGACTTCATGCCTAACCAAGGTAAACTCTCGTACATCCTTGTTATTCGGTTGTTTGCGTTTTTACGGGAACCCGACTAGGGTTTAAGGGGGGTGGATCATGACTTGTGACCGAAGCAAGATGAAGAGTGGTCGGCTGTTGTGGTAGTAGTCTAAGAGGAGACGGCGATGATAGGGCTGGTGGTGTACGACTGAGACTAACCGACGAAGGAGGTGAGGCGATGGTGGCGCTCGACGGAGACAGCGAACCCGACAAGAACGGGGGTAGAGTGACGATGGAACTCGGCGGCTGCTGTGACGGCGTGCCGGGATGACAGACTAAGGCGGTGGAAGACGGAGATGAGCCCGACGTACGGTGCGTCTCGAGTAGGGTTCATCGGATGAGGCGTTGGGGACGTGGGCCGATTAGGATTATGGCAAGACGAGGAGGACGATGGCGGTGCGCGGAGGGGACGGTGAAACCGTGGTAACGCGTGGTAGTGATAGACGATGGTGGTGAGCGGGGGAGAGCACGGAATCGAGTTACACCCGATTAGGGTTTCGTGAACACAAGGTTTGCATGTCGAGTTTTGTACATGCATGGGGGTCTCGGCTCGAGTACGTGTGGTTTACGAGACTAAGGCTTTGCATGGCACGTAAACGTGCATGCATGCGGGTTCTAAACGGGTCCAGGATAACCCGGTTTGAGCGGACACGTGGAATAGGTTTTTGCGTGGACGAAGGGACGAGCAGACGAGACGAGTGCCGGGATCATTTATATTTTCTTTTTACGTAAACGACACATGTCTAGGATGTACTCTGACCATGTGATCATACGTTGACAGGTTCGTGTTTCGTGCAAGGAGACCGTTGTAGTGCAGAAGTTAGATCCTCATAACAGTGAGTTTCTAATCCCCTCTTTTAAATGTTTTTAACGTTTTGGGGCTATCGAACATACTTTCAAGACACGTTTTATTACGTTGAGCGTGTAAAGAGTTTTGGGGTTTAACCCGATGAGTTTATGAAAACAAGTATTTAAATATGGGCCAAAGGGACCACGTGTTGTCCTTAGAATGTGTATGAGAAAGGTGAATAGATGGTCGTGGGCCGTATAGGGACCTATTAGGGATGAGTCGGATTGTATTGAAAGGTCATACGGGTATGAATAGAAGGTATCATAGGGTGTGCATGTGCGTAGTATGTGCTTAGATAATGAGACATAGTATTAGTATGCGTGTTGCTATATTAGCCGTGTATTGTGTTATGAGTTAGTCGGGGTGAGACGGGATATAAGTTAAACGCTTATGAATACGGGTAGGATATCTTATTCTAATGTTATGTGTGAAGTGCACGTGCAGTTATTGAGTCATGTACATAGAGTATAATGTTATGTGTATATACATGTGTTGTGTGTATTGTGTCGTTGTCCCTGTGACACGGTGGGTATTGTGTTTGCATTATTGTCATTATGACACGAAAAACCTTCGAGAGGTCACCAAAGGTGACGATGTCCAACAGGACAGTGATGAGCTCGGGGTGTGTCGAACGCCCTGACGAGGGTGCAGTAATGAGGTATGTGTTTGTGTGCTTATATATTTTTGTTAAAGTTGCATACAAGCGTTGAGTTATATTTATTGTGCATGAGATAATATTAATGTGGTGAGTAGACTTAGATTGACCGTTGTGTCAGGATTGTGATGTAGTATTTATAACTGTTATGTCAGTTGATTTGTAAGAGCCTTGGTCAAGGCTGAGTAAGTTGATGTATGAGGAGTTATTATGGGATGAGTCATGGGTAATGAGTTATTATGGGATATCGGGTGATAACATGAGTTATCTAATGGTTAATGAATTGTGGATCTAATTTATAAGGACCGTGGGTCCTGAGTAAAGTTTAAATAACTTTTGAGACAAGTTGGCTTTTTATTAAACTAAACTATTAGAACTCACTCAGCGTAGCTGACTTTGTGTGTACGATAGATTGTTTTGCAGGTAAGCGTTACGTTAAAGTATCTTGGCTTGGGAACGGTGCTATTCGGATTGGTGTGTAAACATTCGTGAGATAACTTAATGACATTAAATAGTAACTAATGTTTTTAGAAAAACTTCCGTTGTAGTTTAATATATCAAAAATGAGTATTTTCAAGGAATAACCCGTTATGAACCGTAGGGTACCCGGTTACAATGTAGGGAAAAATTTTATGCTGATAGGGGAAAGGAGATGAATCGTCGCGATTATGGGGAAGAGCCGAGAGGGAAGGTCAATCGACTATTTGCTTAAATCCATCTACTTCAAGCTTTCAATCGCTTCTGACTTTCTGGCCGACTACTTCAATCGTTTTTGCTTCAGGTATTTGTGGTTTGAGTCAGAAGCGCATGTATTTGTTTTCAGTGACGCAGATCAATTGAAGTCGTAATTTTAAATCAATGTTTGTGGATTTGCTTTTTTCATGAATTTTAAAAAAAAATTCATTGAATTGGTGATTTATTTCAGTTCTTTACAGAATAAATTGGATGGTGTGAAGGATTAAAGCTCAAGTTTTAAGAATTAGGGCTAAAATGGTATGTAAGTACTTTTTCTTGATTTTATAAACAATGGCTATTGTTTCGAAGGACAGTGTTGGAATTGTTTTGTGTTAAGCTGTATGATTTTAGATAAAGGAGTTTAGAGGATTAAGAATCTTATAAAAAGGGGTTAACAAAATTTGGTTTTCACTATATCATAAAGTATAAGTAGTAAATGGGTCTTTTGACCCATAAGGGATAGGGATATTGTTGTCGGACTTGGGCCCTGTTATCTTATCCTTTTAACCAATTGTTGATGATAACTTACCACACTCTTTAAGTATATTCTTCTTACCAGTATGTATTTTTTGGTCAAATGTCTAGAAACCAAGGTGAGATTAGTGACACAATTACACAAACATGAGATTTAACATGTTCTATAATATATTAGGTGTTTTCTTTAATCATTATTTGTGGATGTTTTGAATATGCATTTCCATTTCTAATGATTGTTGTCATTCTGGTTGCTGTGTACAAGTTGTATGTGGCCATGAAATATGAGACTGTTGAAGCTGCTGAGAAGGCGGTAAGTTTGAAGTTCTCTTTTTATTTCACATCGCTTCTATAAGAGGTTGAATGATTCGCGGGTTGGGTATCAATTCATATAGGTTGAAAAGGCGGGCTAGGTGCCCAGGTTATACTCATAACACTTTTATCCAAAATTTTTACATTATTACTTATAGTCATTTGTAATTATAATGATTTTAGGGTGTTTTACACATTCATATGGATACGGTCTTCTTCATGTTGATACTTTAAACAACGAGCATGACTGGCGACATGACATGCGAATTAAGCTTCTCAAGCGAAGGGTAATCCTTTTTTTCTACAATTTTTTACTCATGATTGATAACTTTGGTTTTGCTAATAAACTCTTATAATTAGGTCAAGAGTACACAGCAGAAAAAAGGGACATGATTCTGAGAAGAAAATAATGTCCAAGTAGATTCACCTAGGGACAAAGAGAACCAACAATCAAACCAAACCAAACCAAACCAAACGTACCCAGTATAATCCCACACATAACTAACGCTATTAGTAGGGTCTGGGGAGGGTGTGATGAGGGCAAACCTTACCCCTATCCCAAGGGATAGAGAGGCTGCTCCCGTTTAGACCCCCGGCTCCATGGGAAAGAAAAAGATAAAAATATAAATAAAATTAATGAGTAATAAAGTAAAATAAATCTAACAGTAATCTAACAATTAGCAGTGTATGACTAGAGTATATTAGTCACAAGAAACACAACACACCTACAAGAAACAAGACATACGCAAAATCTTTGCTAAACAACTCTACTCTCCCACACAACTGGTCACTCATCCTAAAACCCTAATACGACGTCTCCATGAAATCCTATCATTGATCATGTCCTCTGAGAGGTGTAAATCTAGCAAATCAAGCCTAATCCTCTCATCCCATGTTAATTTCGGTCTCCCCCTGCTCCTTTTCCCCTCTACAACGAGAGTTTCCACCGTTCTCTTGACATGTCCAAACCATCTAAATCTTCCTTCTCTTATCTTATCTGAGATACATGTGACTCCCAATCTCTTCCGAACAACTTCGTTTCTTATTCGGTCCTTTCTTGTGTGTCCACACATCCACCTCAACATCCTCATCTCAGCTACATCCATTTTTCGAGCTTGTGTCTTCTTGATGGCCCAACAATCGGTTCCATATAGCATCGCTGGGCGAACTGCTACCCTATAAAATTTACCCTTTAACCCTATTGGGAACCTCTTGTCGCACAAAACACCTGAGGCCGCTCTCCATTTACACCAACCAGCCTGCACCCGATGGACTACATCATTGTCGATGTCCCCGTTACTCTGGATGACAGATCCTAGATACTTGAACTTCAGTGTCTTAGGGTTGTTTGTTCAGGTGAACACTATAATGATACACCACATGATGAGATTATATTATGTTCCTTGTAGTAGAGGGATGCAACAAAAATCATTCTAGAAGTGGTAAAATGGGCAGGTTGGGTAAAGGGTCAAAATTGACCCATACACATGTTTTTAAATTCTTTTAAATAGTTAATACGTTGATTTCGATCACCAAAACCGTAATGGTGTTTTCTAACACTTATTGTTTAGCATACATTGCATAATGTGGAACATCAATCCATGAATACAAATGAAAACATGGGTCAAAATACCTGACCAGCGGACTCTCTTATTCCAAGCTTGATTCCAAGTCTGTTGGGATTATGGAGGGTGTTGTTTTCTTGACATATAGCAGCCTTATAGCTTCTTCTGCGATGGGACGCTCTCGATTGTAGCGGCTTGTGCAATCGTGTGGATTAGAATATGTTGTTCTTATCGTGTTTAATGAGGTACTAACTTCTTTTTTCCTTTACAGGTGATCATTTGTATAATTGAGTTAATAGAGTTGTTTGTTCAGGTAGAGGATAAATCAATTTGATTTCTTAAGGCTATAACTAACCAAGAGGATAAATGTGTTCACTGTTTATCTTTCTTGTGGAAAAATTAATCAAGAGAAATTATTATCTTGATGCAGTTTAAAGAGATGGATGGAGTGACCATTTCTGAACAACAATCAGTTGAGAAGAAAAAGGGTTTTCCTGATTGGATAAATTTGATGAAGTCTATCAATGAGGAAAGGTCATTGGGTTAGTGTAATCTTCTTAGTTGATTTAATTAAGCTAACTAGAAACTATTAATAAATTTTACTTATAGAATTACGTTAATTGTCAAATAAGAAAACGTATCCAAAAGTCCGTTTACCATTGGTTCGTCTTTTATAATGTAGGTTCCTGATGAAGCATCCACCAAGCGCTATTCAAACAAATTAGATACTATTTAAATAGTGTAGTTTTTGTAATTATATTTAATAGGTTAATGAATTTGTGTGTTCTTTTTTGTTTTGTTGATGAATTATAGGGGGTGGATTGCCTATTTCAAGTAATTTGAGATTATTACAATAGCAAGTAACTCAGTTGACTTTGTGTATGAGATGACTTCAAAACTGCATGTTCCATCCTTTATCTTGTGGGTTGGGGAAAAACTGATGGTGGAAAATATGTGGGTTGTTTAACAGGTCGAAAACATGTCACCGTGGAAACAGGTCGGGTCAACAGGTCCGCAAAACATTTGTTTTGTATCAGTTAATCGGTTTCACTATTTTGCTATGTTTGTTATTTTCCAGTCATTTAGTAAGTTTTTTAGGGTGAATATTTTTGTTCACTTTTAAATTTATTATTTTGAAAAATCCGGACTAGGATGGGTATAAAACTAGTTTATAAGGTTAACGCTCTAAGAGAACCCTTTTTTGATCCAACATAAATTCAACCCATCCTCGACATTCATTGCATCATTTATGCATGATTCTACAACAAAGACACTCACCGTACACCTTTAATACACCGTTAATACACCGTTAACGAGTCTTTAACCCACAACCTCTTTGTTGTTGAACACAAATCTTTATGTTTTTATGTGATTGGCATTAAAAACAGAAAAATGAGACATGCATTCTCAAATTCATACTACAATTATAAAAAGAGCTCTTTATCAAAATATTTGATGAGAACATAATACCAAGTTCTTTGTTGTAAAAAGAGCTCTATATTAGTGAAGAAAAAGAAACCAAAGTAATTTACATCTTTAACAATAAAAAAACTACTAAACACTACTACAATAAATTATAAAATTAGATAAAGAATATACCATGATAAACTTTTTATATTAATTTTTTTAAGACAAATAGGGGTGCATTATATTAAATATTTTAAGGCAACGGATGCTTCTCTTTTGGTTATGAAACTTGTTTGGTTGAGTACTAATTAATTGATTAGATTTGTGGTGAGATAGTGGGACCGAGTGATGGTCGAGCGATTATATTCATAACATGCTTCCTATTCCCATGATATAATGGAAGCCAATTAACCATGTTCTCTCTATTTTCACAACCGCACACTTAAGACTCTACTTTAATATCAAGATATTGAAAATATAAATTAATCTTTCTAAAAGTATTAAAAATATATCAATAATGTATAGAAAATGTGAGTGTAGTGTCAAACATAGTCAAAGTCAACTGATGGTTTATATTTTTCTGAAAGTCTAAATAGCAAGTTAGCAAGTTTGTCAAAGTACAGGGGGCTATTTGCTTAATGGCTAAAGTTAGAGGACTGAAGTTGCTGTTATTAATCGTTGGTTAATAACCGAGCTTAGGGTTGTTCAGTAGATTCATTCTGTTTTGTTTTCAATTTCAATTTCCTTTGTAATTCCTTTGCATTCAATTCAATAAGAAAGTAATCGTTTGGTGTTAGCCTTTGATTTCGATTAATTTGATTGTTCTTATTCGATTGGAGTGATCGATTCCGCATTTACGTTCACAATTGGTATCAGAGCCTCGTTAGCTAGATTTAAGCAATTCGATCGATTGAAGGTGATACAATGGGTTCAACGACGAAGTTCGACATTGAGAAGTTCAATGGCAAGAATGATTTCAATTTATGGAGGCTAAAGATGAAGGCACTGCTGGGGCATCAAGGTCTGGTGGATGCACTCAAGGGTGAGGGCGGTTTTCCGACAGGAATATCTGATTCTGATAAGAAACAAATTATGGAGAAGGCACACAGTGCCATTATTCTAAGCCTTGGTGGTAGGGTTCTTAGAGAGGTATCTAAAGAGCCTACAACTGTCGGTATATGGACCAAATGAGAAGGTCTGTACATGACCAAGTCTTTGGCTAATAGGCACTTTTCAAATGGTGTCCGGAAGGTCCCTGAAAGATCATATAGATGAGTTCAACAAACTCATCTTGGATCTTGAAAATATTGAGGTGGAGATTGATGAGGAAGATAGGGCCATAATTTTTTTATCAAGTCTGCCTCAAAGTTATGAACATTTTGTTGACACTTTAATGTTTGGAAGAGAGAGTCTATCTATGGAAGAGGTTCTTGCAGCAATGAACTCAAGAAGAAAGGTGAGTCAAAGGATGAAGGAAGTGAAGGGCTCTTTGTTAGGGGCAGGGTTGACCAAAAGAGTTTCAAGAAAGGTCAACCTAGGTCAAAATCAAAGGGAAAACTAAGGTGCTTTGTGTGTAATTCAGACAAGCATCTTAAAAGAGAATGCCCTGAGTGGAAAAAGAAGAAGGTTGAATATGCTAAGAACAAGAATCATGCTAGTCGTGGTAGTAATTCACCTCCTGAAGGGTCAGCAAATGGGTATGAATCTGCTGATGTGCTTATTGTATCAAAGGCTGGATCTAAGACTGAATGGGTGATGGATTCAGGGTGCTCATACCACATGACACCATATAAAGATTGTTTCAAAGATTTAAAGATGGAAGAACAAGGTATGGTGCATCTTGGTGATGACAGGCCATGTAGCATAAAAGGTATTCGAACTGTTACTTTCAAGTTAAATAATGGATCTGTAATTGACCTAAAAGAAGTAAGATATATTCCTGAACTTAAGAGGAACCTAGTTTCTTTAGGGACCTTTGAGAGTGAAGGATATGTTGTAAGTATGAAAAATGGAAAGGTCAAGGTTATTAGAGGATCTATGGTGGTACTAACTGGTTCTAGAAGGCAGAATAACATTTATTTTCTAGAAGGATAGGTCAGTTCTTGTTATGCAAATGTCGTTACTGATGTTGATACGAAGGCACAGTTATGGCACAAGAGGTTAGGTTATATAGTTACAAGGCCTGATTGAATTAAACAAGGGATAGGTGTTTGATGGGCTAAAGGACTGTGATGCAGGTTTTTGTGAAAATTGCATACTAGGCAAGTCACATAGAGTCAGATTTAACAGAAGTGTACATACAACATGCGGTATACTTGATTATATTCATGCTGATTTATGGGGGCTAGGGGTGATCAATATTTGGTTTCAAACCGATTAAACCGATAACCGAAACCGTTTAAAACCAAACTGAATTACATATTTGGTTCAACCCGAATATGTAATTTGGTTTTTGGTTTGGCTTAGGTTTCAAGATTTTGAATTCGGTTTGAACCAAAAAACCCGAATTGGGTTATACTACTATTTTAATCCATATATTATAGTTAACCCAATTCATTTATATCAATAACCAATACCCATATATGAATTATAAATCATTATTTGATGAAGGTATGTTTTTGTTTAGACTTTTTTAAAATATAGTGTTGTTTAAACCGAATAAGTTATGGCTACCCAAAAGAAAAAAAAAGTGTTTTTTTGCAAATTCGGTTTGCAAGGTTCAAACGAAAACCAAACCGAATTACAATGTGGTTTTAGGTTCGGATTAGGTTTTCTCAAATATGGTTCGGTTCGGATTGTGGTTTTAACCAAAAAAAATACCAACCCGAAAAACCTGAACCGAGTAACCTGAAAAACCCGCAACCCGACCCGATGAACACCCCTAATGGGGGCCTGCTAGAGTTCAATCATTGGGTGGTGCCAGATACTTCTTATCTTTGATATAGATGGATATTCCAGGAGGTTGTGGGTGTTGATAGCGTGTTTTTAGTAGTAATAAATATGTTCTATTTAGAGCTACTCAAAATCTGGTTTTAAATTTATAAATTAAAATGATAATTACTTCAACTAAACACACACAGTAGGCAAGTGTACATATCGCAATGTAGTATAGTATGGGTAAGAACCAAGTATCGAACCATGGACACGGATATCATACTCAACCCTCGCTATTGTCTGACTAGGATAATAAGTTCGAAAATGGGTTTTGTTTTAAAAGGAAAATAAAAAGATAAGAAATGTAATTAGAAGTATTATCCCGTTAAGGTGTCACTCTAGTTGTTATCCCTTGTTAATTAGTGTTATATTAAAAGTAAGTTTTGTCATAGTTACTAGTGCTTGCCCTTTCGATAGGGGAGCTAGTATTTCGTAATGGAATAGTGGATACGGTCGGCCAACTGTTCCTAATGAATCTCGGGACCCTGAATGGGGTCTCAAGTCCCCGGTTATCTTGTGATTCATTATTCGGACTAGGATTATCCAATGGCTGGCGTACGTCATGTATTGTAACTTATTTCGGTAAGTCGGAATGCACGACTTCCTCCAAAGGTACTTTATGAACGCTCGGATCCAACAAATTATGTTCTTAAATAGTTGTTATTACTTCTAATATTATTTTAAATAAATAAGACTTTCATTCTCAAGATCAAACCCCATTGCTCCCGCTAGAAGTCCTCTACAAGCCGACACGAGAGAAGTAAAGAAATACCGACACAAACCGCCCTGTCTGGTTAGGGCTCAAATAGCTTGCCGAATACCCAAACCTCCAATCAACCCATAATATTAAATCTATACTACCCGGCCGTTGCTAGCATCAAGATTTGTATATAGACCATACAAACTTGAATAAGCTTCCCAAACAAGAAGTCTTGTTTAAGTAACTTACAAGATTTAATATTATTAGATTGTTTTAAAGATCACTTATTCTTGTCTTTTTAAGATAACTCATAGTAAAGACTTAAAAACATAACATACTAAAAATACTTCATTAATTAATTAAAGTTCAACCAACTCGAGCAACACAAGAGGACTAGCCATGAATGACCATACAAGTGACTCCACTAACCCTTAGATAATATGTGGAAGTATTCCAACACCAAGGGAGAGTGGGTATAGGTTGCCTCTTGTTTTACTCGAACTAGAAGAATCATTCCATATTACAAGACTTTAAAGAGAAAATAAACAAAGAAAAGCTAAACGGACCAAAACCGAGAGAGTTTCGGCTCTTAACAAAGCACTAAGGCCTTCCCTACTCTTGATCTTGGACACCTAAAACACTAGAATGATCTTGCTATTTATAGGCAAATATTTTGGCAATCCACGGTCGTGCATTGGATTGCACGGGCGTGCAAAGTACCCTTTTTCTTTCACGTGCGGAATCTGGCAGCTTTAAAGAGTACATGGAGCAAAAATGGGATTTTCACGGCCGTGCATGGCATTGCACGACCGTGCATTGACCAAGTTTGCTTCCTGTTGACTTTTTGACTTCCATCTTTGACCTTCTGTGTCCGGTTTCGTTCAATTGGCTTCCGAATGCTGATTTCACCTTGATTTTGAGTGTTTTCTTTATGTTTTTGAATATCCAAGTCAATTATCCTATTGGGACACAAATGGATGGATTAAGCATCAATTATTATCATATTATCTCTAATTATGATGAATTCGGGGATAATTATGCGTGCAAAACATGTATAATTTACGTCATATCATAATACCCCACACTTAAACTTTGCTTGTCCTCAAGCAAACTCGTGCATGATTATACCCATAGAAGTAAAGTATTGATTAAATGATAATCCAAAGCTTTTGTCCCAAATGGCTGAATGGCCCTCTTAAAAACAATGATTTGGTGTTTTATACCTTTCGAGTGTTTATCCACAAGAGGGTAGCAAGCCCAACATACTTGATGAAACTATGATTATGCATAAAATTACAGAAAGAAGGATTAAGAAATTGAGGACTGATAATGGCCTTGAATTTTGCAATCACTTGTTTGATCAATTCTGCAGAAAGCATGGTATAGCTAGGCATTTAACAGTGGCAGGAACACCACAGCAGAATGGGCTAGTGGAAAGGATGAATAGAACCCTGCTGAATAAGGTTAGGGGTATGCTATTTGGGGCAGGATTACCTAGAATGTTTTGGGCAGAAGCATTGGCTACTGCTGCTTATCTCATAAATAGGTCTCCTTCATCTGCAATTGAGATGAAGACTCATATGGAAATGTGGACTGGAAATAAGCCTAAGTATGATCATCTAAGGGTGTTTGGTTCTGTGGCATATGCTCATGTTAAACAGGGAAAGCTAGACCCTAGGGCACATAAATGTGTATTTTTGGGTTACCTTGAGGGAATGAAGGGCTATAGATTGTGGAGGCTGTCTGACAACAATCCCAAAGTGATAATAAGCGGGGATGTTACTTTTAATGAAATCCTAATGTACAAGGATGTGGTAGGTAACAGTTCAAGGGAAAGTCAAGAGAACAACTCAAAAGGTGATGATATTCAAATTGAGGCGGAGCTGTCTGAAAATAATAGTCCTACAGAGATACAAGATAGTGGTCATGTTGGGGAGTCAAGTGGTAAATCTATAGGTCAGAGTATTGCCAGGGATAGACCCAGAAGGCAGGTGATGTTACCTGCCAGGTATAGAACAAATGAAGACATTTCAGCTTTTGTTTTCAATATGGCTGAGCAAGAATGCAATAATGCAATAATGAGCCATTGACTTATCTGGATGCAGTTACTTCAGTGGATAAAGAGAAATGGTTAGAGGCTATGAATGAGGAGATGGAGTCTCTAAAGAAAAATCATACATGGATTCTAGTGAATAAACCAAAGGGGCAGAAACTGATATCTTGTAAGTGGATTTTTAAAATCTAGGAGGGTATTTGTGGTGAACCTCCTAGGTACAAGGCCAGGCTTGTTGCTAAAGGTTTTACATAAAGGGAGGGTATTGACTACAATGAGATATTCTCACCTGTAGTTAAACATACCTCTATCAGAGTGATTTTATCTCTGATTGAAGTGAATGATTTGGAATTGTAGCAAATGGATGTCAAGACTGCCTTCTTGCATGGTAGTCTTGATGAGAAAATATTCATGAAGCAGCCTACTAGATTTGAAATTGAAGGGATTGATGAGAAGGTTTGTCTACTGCAGAGGTCTTTGTATGGGTTAAAGCAATCACCTAGACAGTGGTATGTCAGATTTGATGATTATGTGGTCTCTAAGGGTTTCAAGAGATGCAGTTATGATAGTTGTGTATGCTATCATGAATATGATAATGGGAAGTTTGTTTATCTATTATTATATGTGGATGATATTCTCTTAGCCTGCAGTGACAAGGAACAAATAAAGGCTGCAAAAGATATGCTAAAGTCTGAGTTTGAAATGAAGTACTTGGGAGAAGCAACGAAAATCTTGGGTATGGAGATAATTAGAGATAGAAAGGCTGGTACTTTGAAGCTATCTCAACGGTCTTACATCAATAAAGTTCTTGCTAATTACTGGATGAAGCAAAGTAAGTCTGTGGCTACTCTATTGGCTATGCACTTCAAGTTGTTCAATCAAGATTGTCCCAACTAAGAACAGGAAGAAAGTGTTATGTCTAAAGTGCCTTATGCCAGTGCTGTTGGTAGTCTGATGTATCTAATGATCTGTACAAGACCAGATTTAGGGTTTGCAGTGAGTGTTGTGAGCAGGTATTTGAGCAGGCCTGGTAAACATCATTGGGAAGGTATAAAGTGGATCTTAAGGTATCTCAGTGGTACAAGAGAAGTGGGGCTTGTTTTTGGTAGAACAAGTGATCAAGATCCAGTTATTCAATGTTATGTTGACTCTGATTTTGCCAAGGATTATGACAAAGGAAGATCTATTAATGGCTATGTGTTTCAAGTCTTTAATGGAGTGGTCAGTTGGAAGGCTTCACTTCAACATGTAGTGGCTTTATCCACAACTGAAGCAGAGTTCATAGCCTTGACTGAAGGTGTTAAGGAGGCTATGTGGTTAAGAGGATTCTTAACTGAGCTTGGAGTTAATATGGGTGAAACTTTGATCAAGTGTGATAATATGGTGCTATTCAATTATCAATGCATCAAGTGTTTCATGAGAGGTCCAAGCATATTAATGTCAAGTACATTTTGTGAGAGATGTAATCAATTCCAAGGAAGTCAAAGTTGTATATGTCAATACTAATGAGAATCTTGCAGACATGTCAATAGCAAGTTAGCAAGTTTGTCAAAGTACATGGGGCTATTTGCTTAATGGCTAAAGTTAGAGGACTGAAGTTGCTGATCTTGATTTTAAGTTTGTTAATCGTTGGTTAATAACCGAGCTTAGGGTTGTTCAGTAGATTCATTCTGTTTTGTTTTCAATTTCAATTTCCTTTGTAATTCCTTTGCATTCAATTCAATAAGAAAAAAAATTATAGATATGAAGACACTTAGATACGTAAATGTTAATATTATATGCGACTATCATTTGCGTAAAAGTTCAATATTTACGAAAGCTACTCGGCCATTACTCCACGAACTTCATCCCTCCATCTCTCTTCTCCCGTGGATCGCGCGCCTTTCTTTCTCCTTCCCCTCTCACAAAACATGCAAGCGCTACGGATTGTCCAAGGCAAAGGACGTCGACTTCTCTCCCCCGCACCATGTCTTCTCCATGTTGGTCGCCTTTCCTCCGTTTCTATTCACGTTTGTGTTCATGAGGGTCGACTTAAACTCTAGTAGCTTTTTCGTTTTTTTGGGGAGCATGACTTCCTTGAGAGTATATGAGAGGCGTGATAAAATTACTACTACTTACGCTTAATTATTTGTAATTCTTTCTTTATTTTTAGGACCTCAATTTTAACAATTATAGATTATTCTTTTACAAACATAGGTGTAATTAAGATTTGTTTTGACACGGTAATAAAACTACAAAAGTAATCTTAGATAATATATTTCTTAAAAGAAACACACAAATCATTCTCACTATTCATAAACATGCCTATTTAAAGAGCTTTCGTGACCGTTGAAAAAAATAGTGATCAGAAAATTATTTGCTACAAATAAGTTTGGGCTTTGGCCTTTAAATGAAACTAATTAAGCAGTTAAAGAAAATAATGTATTATTCTTTTATGAAGTTTGGTTTTTGGCTTTAAATGCAATGAAGAGAAAAAATGCAAATGGGCTGCATCATAAATCATTCAACAGGCCCAAAAAGAAAATACTTAACTATTTTCTTCTTCATACTTTTAATTCGAACCCTTGCGAACACTCTATCGGTCAAGTCAGTCACATATGTAAAGGGTTTCACAACGGTGGTTCATGGTAAACCTTCAAGACGCGACAAATGATGATGTCTGGTCGGATACTAGGTGTGGTGTGTCACCGTGTCATGTGTGGCTAGGGTTTTCGGAGCCACGGATAGGTTCACTAACTAAATGAATTTTGTAGGATAATCAAATGAAAACAAAAATACAAATATTAACCTGAATATTACAATAATTGTAACCGTGTTAAAAGATGACATACTACAAACTATCATAGAAAAAAGAAAACGAATGAGAAACAAGTTATGACGCATGCCCTAGATTGTCACACCTCGGCCGGCGGCGGATTAAACGCTGGGGCTGACGCGGTTGTTCATAAGTACATGATCATCTATTAAATATGATAATATTTATTATCCAAATTAAAAGCATCCGTTACATAGGAAAATGAAACGTTCAAAACATAATTTAAATTAAACTAGGTCCAAGTCCTAGGTGAGCAAGTAGTCCTCAAACAGGTGCACCTGAAACATGTAAGTAACTGTCAACTACAAGTAGTTTGTGAGATACACAGGTTTGACACCAAAGAGTTAGTATAGATTACAATTCAATATGTTCAACGCATGTCTAAAGCATATATGTGAGAACATACAAGGTTCCAAGCGTACAATTCAAGCCTGATAATAGAAAACTAGATACGCAATCCCACTTATTGCCATTTTAAAAAGGGAGCAAGCGGATACTCCAAGTTATAGTTGATACCCAACAAAACCCGCCAAGGTCTTGTGGTAAGTTATAGTTTCAGTTTACCATATAAATGATCATGTTAGGTACTACCTTAGGCTTGGGCTGCAAGTTAATGAATGTACTGGCATGAAACACATGCAATGGTCACCAAATAGTTCAAATATAAAGCATAAAGATCAAACACAAGATATATTGAATTGTTTAAATAGATAAAGTTGATAACATGTTTTACCCCAAAAGCAAAACAGTAAAAAGGGGCTATGTAAACTCACCTTGCAATGAGTAGCTTGGATGTCACACAAGTATATTGCACAAATGTTCTAGCTAATCACAAGGTTAACCTATGTTTGATGGAACATATATATCAATGATTTGTACAACTGAAATAGAGAATCCTATTGTGCGAGGAGATTGATGTGAGTGTCCTCATTTTAATAATAAAATAATTATTTGAGTTGCAAATAATATTTTATGTAAATCTTTGATAAATATTTGTATTGTAATAAGGGAAAGAATTAATAACGATGTTGTTTGTTTATAATAATTATATAAACGTATGAATAAATAATTAGGTTTCTTTTGTTTGTAAATAAATATACAAATAAATAAATGACTAGTTTTCTTTTATTTGTAATTGCATAAATTAATAGATAGATAGATGAATAAATAAATGAGTAATAATTAGTTGAGTAATTAAATAATTTACTACATAAATAATTGAATGAAACCTTTCATTTGATTTATGAAAAACAAGTGTTAAAAATAATAATTTAATTAGTTGGTAATTAAACCAAAATTTAAAGTATAATAATGTTTTAATTAATTAATAATTAAACCATAATTAATTATTAATTAAAAGTATAGAATTGAGTTTTAAATGTTCTCATATAATAAAAATAAATTATATAAAAGTTTGTATAAATATTTATAAAGAAATGAGTTTATAATCATAATCATAATTAGTTGAAAGTGGTTGTTGTACACTAGAATGGTTATCATTCCAGAGTAGTACCTCCAACAGAAAAGTTTCCAGGAAAGAGTTGGTCGGATCAGAACCCCGTCTTTTCCTAGCCAGAACTTTAATATTTGCCAGATAACTACATACTTGTTTGAAATTTACTCTATTTGCATACTTAACCAAGTTTAGTTTGTGTTTGGAAAGTATATGGGCTAAAGTGAAAATATAAGTTTATGTAAAGATAGAAATTGAATATTAAATAATTTAACTTGAAAATAAGGATTTTTAGTAAAAACATAATTTTTGAAATTGAAAGGAGTAAGAATGATCAACCAAGCTTTTAAATAAAAGTTTGACATAATTTTAATTAAAATAAGGCTTTTGATCTTGGATAGGTCTATTTACACACTTAACCAAGTTTAGTTTGTGTTTGAAAAGTATATGGGCTAAAGTGAAAATATAAGTTTATGTAAAGATATAAATTGAATATTAAATAATTTAACTTGAAAATAAGGATTTTTAGTAAAAACATAATTTTTGAAATTGAAATGAGTAAGAATGATCAACCAAGCTTTTAAATAAAAGTTTGACACAATTTTAATTAAAATAGGGCTTTTGATCTTGGATAGGTCTATGATTATAACATAAACATGTTAGGGATCATAGATCTAGCTAGTTATGAAAGATTTTTAAAGGAAAAGTATGAACAAACAAGAATATAAGAAGAATTTACTTATGAATATGGAAACGACTTTGAATCTTGAGAGAGGGATTAGAACTTGATATGGTGTGAGAATGAGGGAAGAATGATGATCTATTTATAGGGTAGTATCATGGGCTTATTTACAAAATTTAATTTGTTATAGGGATTAAGATTGCAAAATATGAAAAATAGTTTTTAATTTCATAACATATTTCAACTTAAGTACTCATAAATTTTATGTTCATGACTTCATTTCATCATAATTCATATTTAATATGTTTATAGATATAATTATATATTTATTTGTTTTATTTACCTTTAGTAATTTAAAAATACTAGCAATGTTATATTTTCATAATAAATTGTTTATATCATGTGTGTATATATATAGTTTTAGAAATGACTTAGTATGTACCTATATATTTATAGAATAGGATGGTGACAATTATTTACAAAGCATATAACATAAATATTTATTACTTATGAATTTGAAGTAAGTAATTAAGGTTCTTCATAAATGCGATTCACCAAAATAATGAACTTACATTGCCGGAAAAGTTAAAATAAAAGCGGAAAATTTCCTGGAGATTACATAGATTGGGTTCATAATCATAAAGTTGAGTCAAACAAAACATTTGTTTGTGGTAGCCACCTTTGGCCTTGGATGAACGACGCCACAGTGAACCTGCTGGCATCGTTACTCGTTAGCCTGGGCTTATACCCAGCCCATTTGACTCGGTTATCGACACCAGCACCTGGGCCGGTGTTCATGTACTCACCATAGAAAATTGTGGAAGGCGGGTCAACACCTTGAACCCATGAAATCCAGCCGAGTGGGTTCAAAAACCCTCCGATAGTGGACTGCATAATTACTGTTGTTGAGTATTTTTTCCATGGCCTACCAAGGTACGTACGAGCCGTGAGGTTATCGAATGCAGAAATATCACAATTTTGGATCGAAATACCCGAATTTTCATTCGGGTCTTTCTTTCCCTGGGCCGTGATGGTCACAAACTGGTTTGGCAACGGCTGACGTGGCATGATCCTGCAGTTTTGGAATACCACAGCCGCACTTCCAAAGATGAAATCAACGGTTCCAATGACATCACAGTCGCGATAGAATTGACGGCCGGAATGGGGATATAGGGTATCTTGAAAAGCATCAAACGAGCATTTGTAAAAGACCGATAAATCTGAACTCGACCTCAAGGCCACTGCTTGATGTTTTACTGCACCAGCTGTGTTCTTGAATCCCATATCGATTGCTACAAACCCTTTTCCCGTAACACCTGATCATCATTGAAATAAAGTTTAGACCTTTAACATGGCTTTACCCTTTTCCTAAGAAAAAACGCCTACGTACTCAATCTAGTCGACTAATTGCATTTATTTTTCTTATTTGGTCTTGTAAAATTTTTTTAATTAATAAAATGTTATTTTATTTATAAGTTTTAAATTTTTAACTTAATTTTATATTCTTTTATATTAGTTTTTACTTATTCTAAATTAATTATATATTTTTTATTATTATTTTATCTAATGAATGTATTAAAAAATGGTTTATGGGTGGGAAAGAAGGATATCATGGCTTAGGGATGGCTACACATGGGGAAAAAAACCGGTTTACGACCCAAACCGATGTCCCGACCCGAAACCGGTTCGGTTTAAACACGGTCATCACCCAAACCGGTCCCAACCCTGTTCAAACCGTAGATTCGACACCGGTTCATGCCATCCATACACCAAACCGGTTTCACACAACCCAGTTCGGGCCCGACACGAAAAAACCGGTTTGAACAACTACATTTTTTTATCACTAGATAACGGTAATATAGCCATCATCTAACCGTTTTGGACCATTTTTTCTATTTTTATGGATCATTTAGCCCCCCATATGTTATTACAAATATGTATTGGATGTGTTGGTTTAACCACAACTTAAAGACGCAGTTAGAAACACAAAAACACTCTTGAAATCGGAAAAAAGGCTCTCAAAATGTTATGGCAACTGAAAGTGGGCACTTGTCCTCTAGTGTTGGTGCATCCTCAAGCGACCCTACCGTTGTGAGGATTCTACCAACAATGATCAACCCGGATATTTGGTCAAAATTCGATTTATCTGAAATGTCAAACGGTCAAAACCGAGCTTGATACATGAATTACGTTCTTCAAACCGGAATCAAACTCAACTTTGGGAAATCATATGTCAAAATATGGCAAGTCGATGAAAAGTACTCCGGCTCAAGGTCATTCAACAATGTCAAGTGATGACAATATTTGGAACTTCGATATAAATACATTCAAGATCGAATGTTCAAGTTTGTGATTCAAGTAGAAAAAGATATATGAATTATAGAAAAATGTGTCACGATATGGATCGAATTTGCTTAGGTCAAAATTGGGACGTACATACTAGGTAGAATTCGACTTGTAAAATATTTGAAAGCGCTTTACGACAAAGAGAGTCTTTAGAAATGTTTCATGATCGTCTTGCGGATCGTGGTCGGGTTATACCCTTTCCGGGTGAGGGTTGGCCTTGTATTCAAGAAATAATTGAGTTTCTCGATGTTTTCAAAACCGCAACTACAAAATTATCGGGAGTTTTCTATCCTACGAGTTCTTTAGTAATTCATTAACTATATTTAATGTCTAACAAATTACTCGAGTTTCAAAATAAAGCAATATGTTTAAGGAAATGGTAAGACCCATGATAGCAAAATTTCAAAAAATATTTTAAAGTTCTACCGCATGTTTTAACTTGTACCACCGCATTGAACCCGTGCCTAAATGTCACCGAGGTTGAAACTTTAATTGACGAAATAACTAGCGACTTGGGTTTGGACGAAGACGACTTCAATTTTGCAAGAAGTACAAAAAAACATTTTAATAATTGTCTTCAAAATATGTTTGATATTTATTTATCAAAATATTTATTGATTTCGTAATTCCTGAAATTATGTTTTGTTTGTAATGAAATTATGTTTTCTTAGTTCAAAATTTTTAAAAATTAATAAAAGATTAATTATGTTGTTTGTTTGCTTTATTTATTTATTTTTTTATTAATTTTTAATAAGCAAAAGTCGTATTTATAAAACCGGTTTAGGTACCGGTTTGGCACACGAACCGGTCTCAACCTGACCCAGTTCGGTTTGAATCAAGTAGGGTTCTTAGCTTTCATGAACCGGCTTGACGAGATGAACCAGAACCGATTCCAATAAACCAGTTTAGGGTTTCGACCCGATTTGTCCACCTATAGTGACGGCTAAGAAAGAAATGTAATATGGCGAATGGGATAGATTGAAAAATTGTCCCCGGCCCTGATATTTTCAGTATTCAAACCAATTTAATAGTTTCACAACCACCATGTGTGGGGTTACTTGTATAGAAACCAATCTAATAATTTCACAACATCAATGTACAATTATACAAGCTAATAAAACACTGTTTTTTCTTGTTTTTACTTGCTTCATTTCAATGGTGGTTTCATTTGTTTTTTTTAATAACAATTTATTTTTACTTCTAGTGGCTAATAAACATGTATTTTACCACTTTTGTAAAAATGTGTTTTTCTTGATTTTACTAGCTTCACTTCAATGGTGGTTTCATATGTTTTTTTTAACTCATAATGTCTAGTATTTTACCACTTTTGTAAAAAAGAAATAATGTGACTAGACCATAAACACATTAACTTATGATTCGTTATGTCGGTGATTAAATCTGCTTATCTACGTATTGTTTTTTAATGATTATGTGATAAATCAAGAAATGGAGGAAAGGAAATTACCGAAAGGGGCGGTGAAAAAAGTATTGTTATGGTCTACTCTGTTCCGGTCGCCGGAAACAATGGACTTATCCTAGACGTCGCCGTAGATCATGACGTTCCAGAACGATTTATCCAAAACAATATGCTCCTTATACACGCCTTCCTTGATATATATTATAAACATCGTTTCGCTCTTCTTTCTTACCTTTGCCATCGCCTCTTTAATCGTTTTAACATCTCCGGTTCCGTCAATGGCCACCGTCACATTTGGCGTCGGCCGGCGGCTATCCTGAAGCAACCTCCGAACATTTGGGGAAACCCATTCAGGAAAATCATGTCCCGTTTCCGTCAACAACTTCCGGTGGACGGGGATATTTAACTTCCCAAGTATCCCGGCGATGTAGGAAACGATGGCTAAACTGTTGCTGGCGTACTCGGTTGAATTCTGCATCCGAGACTTGGTGTCTGCAAAAAACGTCGAGTTTATTTCTTCTAAAGCATCTAAACAAGTTTCTTGATTGGTCATCACAGTGCTCAGCCACGTTTTCAGGTCGTCGATTTTGGTTGCACTGAGCATTTTCTCGCCGGATTTGACATCCACGGAGGAGATGGAATCCCGGAGATAATCAACGGCGTCGTCGAAGGGGGTGTTTGGGATTACTTTTCAAAACAACTTATTTACTTATCTTTTGAAATAAGGTAATAAGTTATAAGTTTGTTTGGTAAATTCAAAATAAGATGGAAGATGTGAGAAGGAAAAGTCAAAATCCAAAAGTAAGAAATTCTTACTTTTGGAAATGACTTTTTGAAAAGTCAAAAGTTGCTCCAATAAGTAATCCCAAACACCCCCTAAGACAGTGTCGCAGACATTCAACGCCGTTTTGACCGTCTCATTGGTGGTTGCCTTCTCTAAACTCTGGGGCAAAGAAGACAACTCCGATAGCGAGTTGAAAACGACCTGTAATGAGAGCTTTAGCAGCTCCTCCGGATCGGTGGAGTTGGATTTGTTAATCTTGGAGATGTTGTTGTAGCAAGATTCCGGGTATAAAGTCTGGCTACACACGGCTTTGATGGATTGGGCGGAGGAGTTTGACCCTTGGACGAGGGAGTTGTTACCGTTGCGGTTGTGAATGAGGGTTCCGACGACGGCTCCGATGATGATGGCGAGGAGGAGGACTATGGAGATGATGAGGATGATAAGGCGCTTGCGGGCTTTACGGCGGAATGCTTGTTCTTCGACAGGGTCTACCTTGCCGTATCCCTTGAAGGATCGAATGGTATCCATGGAGATGGAGTTGAAGTATGTTTGGTTCTTTTATTTGAGTGTGTGTGAGTGGTTTATATAAATAAATTGGGTGATTTTATAGACGTGTATGTATGATTTTATTTAAAGTAAATTACCGTTTGCATCCCTGTGGTTTACACGATTTAACATAATGCGTCCATAGTAGTTTTGGGCGAATGTAGTAGTTTCGGGTGAGTTAGGTCCGGGGACTCAGACAAAGACGCAAACAGATATTACATGTTTCTAGGGACGCAGACTGTTATACAGTAAAAAGGTACAATGGACATTTCACCTGAATTTAAACGAAATTTGTTAACGAAGTTAGGTCCAGGGACGCATTGTGAAACTACTATGGACGCATTGTTTTATATAGTATAGATATAGATGTAATTGTGAATCATTCTGTGTTCTATTATTCTTTTGACTTTGTACTTAGAGGTGGCTCAGTGGCATGTGCGGGGCACGTAATTTTTATGGTTTTCGAGAGGCATAAAATTTTTAAAATTTATATATATATATATATATATATATATATATATATATATATATATATATATATATATATATATATATAGGATTAGGTTCAAATGAGAACTAATAAATAATTAAGAACTCGTCAAAAAATCAATTAAACCCATTTTTTTTTGCTTTCATTATCTTTATTATTAAAATATAACATAAAAAATGATTTATCTCTTTAATTAATTTATCACTTCTCTCTAAATTGTCCTTAAAAAAATTTATACACATGTATAAATGGTAAACACTTACACATGTGTAAGTGGTAACTTACACAAGTGTATATTTTTTTTAATATATGAGGACATGTAAATTTACATATATAAATTCATTTTTTATGTTGTATTCTTACAATAAAAATAGTAAAAACAAAAAAAATGGTTTTGATTGGATTTTTGACGAGTTCACGCGAGTTCTCAAAATATTTAGGAGTTCTCAAATGATCAATTCCCTATATATATATATATATATATTATATAAAATTATATTTTATAAAAAACTATAAAGTTTAAGCACATTAAAATTCAGATTTATTTTGGCCCAAATTTAATGGGCCTTTCTTATAAATATAAGTTCACTAGCTTATAACCCGTGTACTACACACGGAGTGAAAAATATCAATACATAAAATTCTTAAAATCTTTATTTATATATTTTACTGGTGTAAAAATGTATTATATAATAAGAATTGAAAACAAAATTCAAAATATGTAAAATTAATATATAATTGGGTTTCGAAAATACGTTAGTTACTATTTAATGCAATTTGATTTTCATTTATTATTTGATTGAAAATAAAAGTTACATAATTAGATTTCAAAGTTTCTTATAATAGATGATAAATTAAAATAAATATGTTTTATTAGTATAATTAGTATTTTCTTCAAAAATATATTATTATTAAAAGATAGATGTGTATTAAATAAGAGAAAGATGCGGAAAATAATGATGTGAATGAATATGGAGGTGACACGTAGCATGAAAAAACCTTTATTTATTATATAGTATAGACATAGATATTCTATGGGTCTTTTTTTGTAGTCGCGCTGGGCATTTGAAATCTCGGAGACGCCTCTGTTTGTACTATAACATATCTTGACTTTGTCGTGTATTTGCAAACATGAAAGTTTAAGGATGATCTTAAGTTGATTCAGATTATGTGTCAACGTCTATGATTATAGTTAGAGTTAATCATAAATTCAACACCTATTTTCATAATGATGTTGTTGATATCTTTTTGGACATGTTATAGGTTTAAGTTTTGGTTACACGAGACACATTTTGTGTAATTAAACTTAATATTGTTATAAATTTACGTTTGAATATCGAACTTGTCGACACAAGTACTTATGAAGATTTGTTATACAATATAGAGTAATATATCGAACTTGTCGACACAAGTACTTATGAAGATTTGTTATACAATATAGAGTAAATTACCATTTGCGTCCCTGTGGTTTACACGATTTAACACATGTGTCTCTGTGGTTTACACAATTTAACACAATGCGTCCCTAGTAGTTTCGGACGAATGTAGTAGTTTCGGGTGAGTTAGATCCAGGAACTCAGACAAGGACGCAAACAGATATTACATGTTTTTATGGACGCGGATTGTTATACAGTAAAAGGGTATAACGGACATTTCACCTGAATTTAAATGGATTTTTTTAACGAAGTTAGGTCCAGGGACTCAGAGTGTTACAGATTGTATACCACATGTACTCAAAGCGTTAAAAATTCGTGTTAGGGACGCTTTGTGTTAAATCGTGTAAACCACAGGGACGCAAACGGTAATTTACTCTTTTTTATAGTAAATTACACCGATGGCGTAGGAATTTCATTTTTCGTCCGCATATTTGAAAAATTATGGATATCGTCTCTACTATTTATGCAAGTATCACGCTTTTCATCAGCTTGATTAATGTCCTTTAGAAAATTCTGTTTAATTTGAAAAATGACCATTAAACCCTTTTATTTAAAAAAAATAAAAATTAAAGCCCATGATAAAAGCCTAAGTTGAAAAACCCCAACCGATCATGAACAGTTACCGACTAATTTTCTTCCTATAAATCAAACCAAAGTTGAAGACTACATTAGTGCAACCTTCGAAGCCACACCGTTAACGAACTTTCGCCGGACCAACTACTTGTGGAACCTAATTCGAAAGAAAATAGATGATGCAAAAGCTAGTGTACTGATGTAGTCCTCTTGTGAGGGTGGAGATTATCGGGTAGGTCAGTGACCCGTCAGTGATCCAAATTGTCGTTCAAAAAAAAAAGTAGCTCCAATGAATATTTTATCAAAGATGGCGAAAAACAAAAATCTGAAGAAAAAAATGTCATGGAATCAGTAATTGGTAATGTTCTCCTTATCATTGATAGTCCCTAGATCACCTCGGCGTCGATGATGATGGATTACACATCCTTCGCGAAGGCCAAGGTTTGTTTTTGGTCTCATCGGAGATGGTAGTGGTTTAGGGTTTAGATAATGGTGGGAATCAGACGATTTACAAAGTATGGTGGTTGTCGGAGTACTTGGGCGGGGTGGATGGTGGGTCTGATGTCGGTGGTGATGTATAGGGTTTTAAAATTTATTTTAAATAGAGGGGTATAGTAATAAATTTACATCCACCTAACAAAATTTATCCAAGGGACGAAAAGTATAACACTCGCGTAAACAATATGGACGATATCTCTAATTTTTTAATCTCCGGGATGGGAGTTGAAACTTTGACATACACATGTAGGATCCTTGGTTGTTTTTTCCCTTTATATTATATCTTTGTTTTTGAACAACAATACCCCACTTTGGGCCTTAAACTACTACTAATAATTTACACAAATTCGTTATAGACGTAGCTCGAACCCTTTATATTAAAAAGAGCTTCACGACTTTAACTCCAAATACCCAACCCCACCCTTTTATGTTATATCTGAAATAATATTTCAAACACTAGGAGTGCCCTTGGACCTTTTCTTTTCAATCAACTAACACATTAGCTATTGTAAAACTGATTATTAAATGAGAAAGTCAACATAATAAGTGTATATATACAGGGGATGATAAAATAAGAATTAATTTTTCGCTAAGAAATCTAAGAAATGATAAAAACCTTAAGAAACGATATCAAACGAACTCCGATTGAGCTAATTTCAGCGGCGTTGAAATCGTCTCGTCGAACTCTACCATCATAGATTTTAGGGTTTACCTTTTAAGGTTTAGATTTTACGTTTGAATTTTAGGGGTTTAGCCTTAGGGTTTAGCTTTTAGGGTTTAGGTTTTTTTTTGTGGGGGTTTAGGTTTTTTGGGGGTGGGGTGGGTGGGTTTAGGTTTTTGGGAGGTGGTGGTGGTTTTAGGCTTTTCGGGGTAGGGTTGGAGGGGGGTTTAGGTTTTTGGGGGTGCGGGTGGAGGGGGTTTAGGTTTTTGGGTCCGGATTAGGGTTCGATGAGACGGTTCCAACGCCGCTGGAATGAGCTAAATCAGAGTTCGTTTGACCCACTTCTTAGGATTTCTTAGCAAAAAACCAATTTTCAGTGGAACCGTCCCCTATATATATATACACAATATTTTATATGATAACCATGTTAATCACTCTTAAAAAATCACACAATTTATAAACAATTTATAAATTATAGTGTGTATATGTGTATAAATATAAATATATATGATTAGGGACCAAATGAAACCATAACATATTATTATGTATAAGTAACAATTATCATTCTGTTTTATATTGACATTGTGTTAAATATACGTAACACTATGTGTTACGTATATGCAACACTATATGTTACGTGTATGTAACACTCCTTATTTCCGTATTTATGTTCAACATATATGTGATAAGTATTTAAATACTCTTTTAACAATTAAAAAAATAATTTATAAGTTATGTGTTTGTTTGAGAGTGGTTATTACAATATCACATAAAATGTTGGTTATCATTTGATCCATACTATATATAATATAATATAATATCATAGGCATTTGAAATATATATATATATATATATATATATATATATATATATATATATATATATATGTATATTTATTTCTCGTGTATCATCATATTACGTCCAAAATTATAATATTTTAATCACCTTTAGTTTGACGTATCTAAATTATTTTTTAAAAACTTGATTTGTTAATTCATTTAAACGCATTTGTGACCATACACAAAATAATTTTGTGTGAAATTCATAACTTTGACTTTCGTTGTTATTGACTATCCCGGTAGCATAACTATCATATATTTACTTTTTATTTACCTTTGATTTGCACTCGATTTCGTTTGTACTTTTCACAATTCGTTCATAAGCAACACTCTTAAGAGAAAACAAGTTTACATCTTTGATGATAATGATATTGGAATTGCCCTTGGCAACGAAAACGAAAGTTAAGAATGTTATTAATTAAATTGTCAAATATCAATATAGATTATTATTAGTTAATAGGTTAGAGCTTGATGGTTGCGGGTCGGGTGTGGGTTTAAAAACGATACTTTTAGCCTTTTAGGTGAGATAGGGAGGCATGTACATGTACTGGGGTCTGGGAATTAAATTTGAAAACCAACTCAATTAAGAACCAAGTGTTTACGCATGTTTTCAAGTCAACGTAAAGGAAAAAAAAGTTTTTATTTTTATTTATTTAATTGTACAAGATTTTCTTGGTTTTTAATTTTTTATCAGCTTTTGTTTAAAAATAATCTTTTAATTTAATATTTACTTTTTTTCATTAAAAAATAAATGTAGAATTGTGTTTCTAGTTTTATTTGGAAAAGTCAACGAAACATATGAATAGTGGGATCTTTCGTTGTCTTCCAGTTGATCAAGGCAAGTCATGTGTGTTTCCCAGTCCACACATCATTTTTTTATTTTTTTGTTTTGTTATTTTGTTGTTTATTATATTATATTAAAATTAAATTAAATTTATAATGAAATTGTAGACCATTTCGTTTTATGTTTAACTTGTATTTATTCATCAACTGTTTTGTAACAACTTGTAGTGACGTGTACTGGCTCACCAATGGGAAGATCTGGACCGAGTAGCGGTTTGTAGCTGTTGATACACGGTCTTATTAATACGTTTAAATTAATAAAACTCAAGTTTAGTCGGTTTGAAGTCCTATATCTAAGATTATGTGTACTGAGTTAGCAATAGTGATGAAAAAGTGATGCAACGCAGATAGTCCAGTGATCACTATAAAGACGTATAATAGGTTACCTGATAGTAGACCTGTAAATGAGTCGAACGTTCTGTGAACCATTGATGAACCATTCGGCTGGAAGTTCATCTATGTTCATTTATTTAATAAACGAACGAACATGATCAGATTTTTTTTGTTTGTTTAATTAAATGAACGACCATGAACACGTGACTCGTTCGTTCATTTACATTTATTAACGTTCATTCATTTATGTTCGTTTATTTACATTCGTTTATTTATGTTCATTTATTTACGTTCGTTTATGTTCGCTCGTTTGAAGCCAAAGCTAAAGGTAAGAAGAAAGGCAAAAGCAAGGTTGTAGCCAAGAAGAAGCCTCTGAAGGATGCCAAATGTTTTCATTATAGTTCACGAAACGCGGATTTATAATTTGGTGAATAAATATTTAGAGGAATATTTAAACAGTTAATTCGGTGACTAATTATTTAGAAAAATAATGAATGGACAGATATTTAAACGTTTAAGAGTTAAACATTAAATGGTAGAGATTTACTGATTATTTGTAATTAGTAAAACACGAGGGTTAAAAGTAATTAACAGTTTAATTCCCAATGGATGCAATTTGTAATTATGGTAATTATAAATATATCCTTAACCTAAAACTCTAATACTGATTCTCTGCCTCCATCCTAAACTTGCGCAAGAAAGAGCCGCCACCCCTCCCCCTTGCGCCGTCGTCCACTGCCGATACCACCACTTTCGCCGCCGTCTACAGCAACTACCGGCCACCGCCCGACGCACTGCAACGTTGCCGCTAGCCACCACTTGACCGGCCTTGCGCTATGTTCTTGGTTATTGCGGGTTTTCGTGACCAGTCACTAGCGAGACGTCCGTTGTTCCGAAGTGTAGATCTTCAGGGAATCGTCGAAGGTATAATCTCTAACCCGCTATGGTTGGATTTATTTTATTTTTTATACGCGTATAATCGGATCACTGACGGGATTCCGGTTTAGAACCATTTATATGTACAAACGCTTCCGCTTATGCAAATCTGATTTAGTTATAAAACAAGTTAACTTATGAGTAAAAAAAAGTATTTTAATTCTCTAACGATAATCATCCTTTTTTTTATTAGTACCCACCGCTCGATAGAAAATTTTGAAGGTTTTATAATTCGTGATAAGTGAGATATCTTTGAAAATCATGTAAACATTTCAAATTTAATTATTTCGTTGGTACTCACGAATATTCAATCGAATAATTCTCAGATAGATGAAGAACGAATATGAAATCTGTTAAGATTTTCGTACTCAAATCTAACCAAATCGATCACTATTTATAAGGGTTTAACAGGTGTATTGAAACATCGCTTCCGCCCATTTTGTCATGACTCATACTTATATATCAAATCTTAACAAAAAGTAATCCTCTAAGGATTTAGTTAAAAATCATTTAGCCTGTCTGTGCGTAAAATCATCCAACTGAAACAAATAATTAAGTTTATACATAAGCAACCCAATTGATTATTTATTTTAATGAAACTAATTAAGCAGTTAAAGAGAAATTTTTACTTTAATTTAAGTTTACAAATTTTTCTTTTATGAAGTTTGTGATTCGGCCTGTTTGAAGGAAATGAAGAGAAAAATGCAAATGGGCTGCATCATAAATCATTCAATAGGCCCAGAAAGAACGTAAAGTTTTAAACCTCCACTTAAGAGTAAAGACTAAAGACCTTCTAAAGTTTTGTTAAGACCTTCTAAAGTTTTGTTTTCATCATAAATCAATTAATGTGTTAATTATTTATCTTTTATCATAATAATTAATCTTGTGGGCTTGGGGAGTAGTACTTTTTGGATGGATAGTAGGGAAGCACGTGTGTGTGGATCTAACAGGGGTTTCCCCTCTTCTGGGCTTGAGGAACAGTGCTTTCACGGTGAGTCAGACCTTTTAAAAGTAGTTTCATCCAAAGTGACAAAACACGAGAAAGTGTGTCTTAACAACCAACACGTATTTATTTCATTTGCATTTGATATATTTGGTTTTCTTGTGCCTGAGGATATGGAGCTACTTAGTCAAGTCCAACTAGTCATGATGATAATGTTATGACCTCAAAATCTATGAATGTAATTTTTAATTGTTTGCCGTTTGTCTTCTATCCAAAAAGGGTAAACGCACAACTTGTTTGCTGTTTGTCTTCTATTTCGATGTAAAAATGTTCTTCAAGTTTTAATGAATCTAATTAGTCACATTCAATTAGTTAAATGAGAAAGATTCAGTGATCTGAACACACTAATCGAAATTCGAAACTTAGCCAAATGACTTCTTTCATTCTTTTTTCACGATTGGAGTTGGTGGCTCACCTCTAATACTGAAATCAAATCTAGAACCCATTATTATTGTGATCACTCCTATTGTCACAACCCTATTTCTCCTCGTTTTTTTAGCTTCCTGTACATATAGTGTAACAAATTAAATCTTTAAGACACCCCATATTAAAGTTGTGTTTAGAGGTTATGATGTCGGTTGATGTTTCAATGACTGAGAAGTGTTAGAGATCAAGCTCAAGAACACGAATACAAAATTTGATCTCAACCAAAATCGACTCTTTTATTATTATTGAAAACCAAAAACTACTTTACAATGAATTCCTAACAATCTATTTATAATAAACCCTATAATAATCATAACCCAACTCAAACTCAATTAAATAATCAAATAAATAAAAACCCACTTCTAATCTAATACGAATTCAATCAATTAATAAATTAATAAGAGTAAATTACAGAAATCGTCCTTTATGTTTATACCTTTTTTCAGATATTGTCATTTAGCTCAAAAAATGTCAGATATCGTCCTTTATGTTTACAAATCTTGCACGTTACGTCCTTTGGCCCTAACCCAGTTAAATTTATCAATTAATTCTTGTTATGTGCAAGGCATATGAGGATACTTTGTAATTTTACCTAGAGTAAATTACACATATCGTTCTTTATGTTTATACCCTTTTCAGATCCCGTCCTTTAGCAAAAAAATTATCAGATATCATCCTTTACATTTACAAATATTGCACGTTACATCCTTTGTCCCTAACCCAGTTAAATTTTTTCGTTAAGTATGGAGTCACATGAAGGTACTTTGATCTTTTTATCCATTTGTATAAAAAACAAAAAAATTTAAAATATAAGACCCTCTCACTCCGACATTCACACATTATTTCTCTCTCAACTCTCTCTCTCTCAAAATGTAAAATATCCCTGTCACGGTAAAGTTCACGAGCCTTTCTTCTTTGAATGTGTGTTTTTGAAATTGGAGTTTTCTCCGTCATCGGTTCAGGTTCAGCCCCGGCCACCGGACGTGGCGGAGATCTTACATTTGGTGGAGCAGTTAAGGGAGCGTGAGTCACGGTTAAGAACGAACGTGCGGAACTGGTTTGCAAGCGACATTCGTTTTTCTGATCTATTTTCGGAACCCCTTTCTCTGCACCAGAAGATGAAGATGTGTGTTTCTGTTCAGTGGATAATTTTTCGGCGATTAAAGTGATTCCGGCGAGATTTTCAGGCCGGTCTTCTTTGTCTCCAAAGACTGTTGGGAGGGGGATGGACATGATGAGGTGATTAGGTAAGGATAGTGGGGCCTTCTTTGTCTTTTTTTATTAATATTGAAAGGGGTATAATGGTTATTTTTTAATGTAACGGGTAAAATTACAAAAGTATCCTCATGTGCCTTGCACATAACCAAACTTAACTGAGAAATTTAACTGGGTTAGGGCCAAAGGACGTAACATGCAAGATTTGTAAACATAAAGGACGATCTCTGACAATTTTTGGGCTAAAGGACAGTATCTGAAAAATTGTATAAACATAAAGGATGATTTCTGTAATTTACTCAATTAATAATTATCTTTAATCAAGATTAATCCTTCATTCTCCCTCTTAATCTTAATTTGTACCTCTAGATCTTGAATTCCCAGCAAGACCCATAACTCTTCCACACCATCATGATAATCACAATAATGATCTTCAGTTTCTTATAAATAACCAGAATCACTCAGATTTTTCACATCAACTTGAATCACTCAAATTTAATCACCTTTAAAACTTTCTTCTACCAAGGTATCACACCTTCATACCTAATCTAAATCACTCAGATTATTCGCCCCGTTTCACACGATCTTCAATCTTGTTTCACACAGAACGTTCTTGATCTATCACAGATCTTCTTCCACACAGCTCTCGCGGCCTTTTGAACAATCTCTCACAGATTGAATGTATTCTTTACTTCGTTTGAACCGCTCACAAGTTCTAATACTTCTTCACCGGTATCACACCGTATCACCATGAATTACACAGGTAAACACTTTACAGATCTCACACCTTTCTCGGGTGATTAATCATTCACTCAATCTGAATTGCTCAGATCGATATCTTCCTTGGTTGACTCGCACAACCCTTCGTTGCTTGATTGTGTCACACAAACAACCCACAAACCGTATCTCACGATTTTATTCTTTGTCTCACACAAAGCTTTTGATCGGTCTCCACACACATCACATCAACGACTTACTGATTTAATTTGGACTAAAATAATGAACCCAATTTTTTAATTTATACCATCAAAATCAACCCCAAGATTTACGTGGCATATTGAAATTTGATTTTCCATGTGATCTGCCGCCTTTTCTTTCTTCAATCACATGTGTCCTCTTGGTTCAATAAATTTTGATAAAACCAAAAACAACTACCTATGATGATGTCACCGACTTTCTTGCTTCTAATAGTTTTTGCCCTTTATTTTTCTTTCTCGACTTACGCATCAAGCAGCCAAGGGGTTGTTCCCCTTTCTCGAAATCGACTCTCAAAACGACATTCTCTTTTACCAAGCTTTAATATCAATTGTTGGAGATCAGACCTAAGAACACGAACACAAAATTTGATCTCAACCAAGATCGACTCTTTTATTATTACTGAAAACCAAAAACCACTTTTCAATGAATCCCTAACCATCTATTTATAATAAACCATATAATAATCATAACCCAACTCAAACTTAATTAAATAATCAAATAAATAAAAACTCATTTCTAATCTAATACGAATTCGACCAATTAATAAATTAATAATTATCTTTAATCAAGATTAATCCTTCAAGAAGGACTATGTAAATCCACCTCCTACCCTACTTCTAATAATGAAATAAACTATTTACACACATTATCAGGTGCATCTTTGATGTGATTATTTAATATTTAGTTTTTTTCTATTTTTTATTTAATGTATGATTTTATAGCTTTTAATATAAATCCAAATATGCTATGAGATGTATTTAGTTTTATTTACACTTTAATATAAATTAATAACTAAACATTCATAAATGAATTAAACTAGGAAACACTATGTACAACTCCTTGTTTTATTATAAAGTGAGGAGTTTGTTTATTATTTAATTCTATTAATACTAATATGACTCGATTTATTACAATAAAAAGAGCGTCGGAAGTGATCCTAATGGTGGGAGTTTGTTTATTATTTACTTTTATCTACACTTCCGGATAAAAAACAGAGCCCTGTATCGAATCTCTGATCGGGTTGTGTTTCTGATACGGGAATGATCTTAATGGATGGAACTACGAATAATTCCAATCCTGCAAAACATAAGAAGTTGTTAGCCTCGTCACATGGAGGGGTTGTTCCCGATGACCACCCTCTGGCGTGAGGATAAGAATTGATCCACCGGAGATAAATTGTTAACTACAAACTTCTTAGGGTTGATAATGCATAACTGACTATGCTAACTTTTTGTTAACCGGTATTTATAGTAACTTTTTGTTGTCCCTTTCACGTATGGGGTGAGCCCCTTTGTGAAATCATAATAGAATATGATATTAACATCTTTTATTCCATTGGTGGTCACGAGGTCATGCTTTTGGTGAGGTATACCACCTCTACAGAGTTAGTTATTCTCTTTGACGTTTTTTTCTTTATTTGAGTTATTGCCATGGGCTCCATTCGGTTCGGTATCATCTCTCTTCAACTTTGATTAGTAGACTCCGATAAGGTGGTTTCGTAAGTACCGCAACACCCCGCTCATCTCCCCCGCTACGACTCTATCCCCTTATGGCGACAACCACAAGCCCACAAACAAGTGTCCTTTGTTTGCATTGATGGATATTTTTCATAGATATTTATTCATCTAGGCCCCTCCCAAAATTAAAATCATAGAAAAGTAACAATGTCCTTTTAAAAAATCAAGTTTTTGGCTTATTATAACGTGTAAATATCCGATTTTATTCACTGGAAAGATTTGTAAAAGCAAAACATATCACTAAAAAGTTTGGGGAGACGTCTTAATAGGACAGCCTAAATGAAAATGATGGGTGTATATAAATTATGTAGGCATGCACGTATGTAACACCATCACATGTTTCATTGTCTCGTAATAATTGTTATATTATTCACGTAAATAATTTTTAGAGTAAGTTTCGTTTTTGGCCCCTGTGGTTTGCTCTGTATAACCCTTTTATTTCAAAAAAATTCTTTTAACATTTTAGCCTCTGAGCTTGTATTTTTATAAACATTTCAGTCCATAACACTAATCCTATTAACTTTTTCTGTTAAGTATAGGGGCATTTTAGTCATTTTATTTTTAAGTGAACTAGTTTAACCTTTTTAGTTCAATAAAAACTTTTTTGTAGGTTTTTTCATAAAAAAAATTTTCTACTTTTTTAAAAATGTTTTTTTTTTACTTTTTTAAAATCATTTTTTTAGTTTTTTTTTCTCGTAAAAACGTCTTTTTTGAACCTTTTTAAAAACGTTTTTAACTTTTCTAAAAAAATATATATATTTTTTTTCATAAAAAACGTTTTTTTTATAAAAAAACGTTTTTTAGCTTTTTCGTAAAATGTTTTTTTAACTATTTTTAATACGTTTTTTTTAAATAGTTCACTATTTTAAAAACTAGTTCACTTAAAAAAGTAAAAAAAAAACAGAAAAGCGTTTTAAAAATAGTTAAACAAACATTTTACGAAAAAGCTAAAACACGTTTTTATAAAAAAAATTAAAACGTTTTTTATGAAAAAAAATATAAAAAAAGGTATTTTTAGAAAAGTAAAAAAAACCGTTTTTACGGAAAAAAAAACTTAAAAAATGAATTTAAAAAGGTAAAAAAAAGCGTTTTTAAAAAAGTAGAAAAAAAGTTTTTATAAAAAAAAGCCTAAAAAATAGTTTTTATTGGACTGAAAAGGTTAAACTAGTTCAATTAGAAGTAAAATGACTAAAATGCTCTTATACTTAACAAAAAAAGTTAACAGGGTTAGTGTTATGGACTGAAATGGTTACAAAAATACAACCTCAGGGGCTGATATGTTAAAAGATTTATTTTTCGACTAAAAGAGTTAAACAGGCCAAACCACATGGGCCAAAAGTGAAATTTACTCTAATTTTTATAACGTGTATACTTTTTGTATTGGATATTTATAGGGATACCGTTACTCGTAGTGAAAGCAAACAAACAAAGAGATGGTGCCAACCTATAACTTAGTAATAATCAAATGAGCATCATAAATAATTAAATAAACATTTAAATTACTTAGATAAAAGATTTATGCACTTTTACAATAAAAAAGTAAATAAACCAAAATTGCTAAAATTGAGAGAAAAAATCGTTTTTGAAGTTGAAGATCCAAATGATAGAATTTGGATCCCATAGTTGGCACAAATCGCCTATGCTATTTGTCACATGATCTGGCCCTAAGACGTTTCTGTCCATTACTCATGGGCTCGTAACTTCAGACATAATGCAAGTTATGCCATTTTTAAGTAAAGCTATTTTCTAACCCATTTTCCTCTGAAAGATTAGTCCAAATATGAGTCTAGTAGACGGTAGCACTTGGATTAACTCCGTATACAATGAACACATGTTATGTTGTTAACTTGTTATATATTGATAAATGTTGAAATGTCTCAAGCTTATTATTAAAAAAAGTATGTATACGATGAACACATGTTATGCTGTTATATATTAATAAACGTTGAAATGTCTCAAGTTTATTATTAAAAAAAGTGTGATTACCGTCCCAGATCTTTCATACACTTATTACAAAAAGTTTCATACTTAGAAAAATGAGTAACATAGCATTAAAGACATTAACATGTAAAAGCCAATAAACAGGATGTAATACAAATAATTATCGTAACTTGTTATTCGAACAACTTATTTCAAGCACATCACAGCCCTAGAGAGAAAGGGAAGCCGGTGGCTCTCAACCAATTACCACCGCCGATAAAGTTTCCGGCGGTAAAACGTTGAGCTTCCGTAGCACTCGTAATCACTCTATACCCTCTCCATGTCACTCTATTCGCCGTACTTGCTCCAGCACCAGTATTCTGATACTCTCCATAATACAACGTATCAAGTGCAAAATTCCCATTCCAAGGAAACCATCCTGCCGGGTTGATCACATTGCTTATCGTCGATTGCATCACAACCGTTCTAGAATATTCTCTCCACGGCCGCCCTAGGTACGTCGGAAAGCTTCCTTGCACCGCTCTAAGGTCAGATGTGGCTCCGATTCTGCATTTTTGAATCACGATCCCTGTGTTTTGGTTAGGGTCGCTCCGGCCTTGAGCCGTGACCATGTTCCTTTGGTTTGGGTTAGGTCGACGGGCATGGATGTCGCAGTCTTGAAACACGGCTGCTGCATTGCCGAAAATGAAGTCAACTGTGCCTGCGATGAAACAGTTAATGTAGAATTGACGGTTGGAATGGACGTAGAGGGTGTCTTGGTATGCTATCATGTCACATTGGTAGAATGCTGATAGGTCTGACCCGACCCGTATGGCCACTGCTTGGTTCCCTGATGGCCCGGCGGTGTTTTGAAAAGTTATGTCACGGGCTAGAAATCCAGCTCCCACAGCCGCTGCATACAAAACTTAGGGATATTAATTATGATAAGTGACAATGTCAAAGAAAAGTCTATGGATAAATAGTGGATTGACTATTTGAATTAGTATTCAACAAAGTAGATTTTTCTTTGGAATTAAAATGGATTTGACATTTGAATTAGTTCAATAAAAAAATATGAATAATATCATATGTATGGCTTCCTGGTTAGCCTCGTAAATTTAAGAAAAATTATTATATCTTATATTCGAAATAAAGAAATGAATCCAGATATAATGAGAAGACATTTAAATCTCACAAAATTAATAAAAAAATAGAATATTAATTATGGAACTTGCTCGTCTATCGGTAAAAAAAATACAGACGGTTTTTCATAAGGGTATGTGGTATACCCTCACAAGAGGGTACCCGTGAGAGAGTTCACGACGTGAAGGAGCAATGCACACCACCCCCTTCCCCAAGTGAGGGGGGCGTGAGGCCTGCAAGTGAAGCAACTCACGGGAGAAAGGGAGGCATGAGACATCAAATGAAGCAAATTGGGTGGGGTCCCCTATGGTTAAAGTGAAGTAAATATGTGTTATCTTACTCACTTGGTATTTCCCTTGTCAAGTGAGACCCAAGTGAGGATCCAACCAAGCTTTTGTAGCGCCACGTGGCAGAAAAATTACTCTCACTTGGGAGTGCCAAGTAAGAGTATACCACATGCTCTAACAGACCATATCACGTAGGTAAAAGTATGTACATAAAACGAATAATAAAAATAACGGGAAGTAGGTAGGTTTACCACAACCCCATAAATAATAATGTACTAACCGACGGTGGCAGAATTGAAGGTGGTGCTACCGCCGGCAACACTTCGGCTTCCGGTGATTATGGTGGAGGTTCTACCAGAACCCAAAAACATCAAGTTCCTTTTACCAGCCGGAATATCCACGTTTTCCCTATACACCCCTGACGCTATCCTAATCACGTACCTACTCGACCCCGACGGAGCCGCGGCCACTGCAGCAGAAACCGTCCTAAAGTCCCCACTCCCATCCGCCGCCACAACCACATTAGGCGTCACGCTCCCCGACTGCAACAACCTCCGGTCAGCTGCCGACAACCACTCCGGCCAGTTCACATTTCCATCACTTCCCTCATCCATTAACTTCCTCCCGTTGACCTGAACTTCGTTAACCATATCCGTCTCCGTCATGTTCTTTATCAACGCCAACGAATTGCTACACAACTTCTCAGCATGAATCTCTCCGGCAATTAACAATTCACGGAAATCTCTCTCGTGTTTATCATGTGAAAACCCATCGATGCATGTTTCCTGATTGGTCAGCGTGGTGCTCAAGAGCGTGATTATGTCGTCTACGTGCCGGCGAATACCTTTTTTCGTCGGATAAGTTTCCAAATAACCGATGATTTGGTCGAGTTCTTGTAACGTCTCGGCGGCCATTTCCAGACAATCATGGAGAGCGATTTTCTCACGTTTAGTGAGATCGGTTCTAGCCGAAAGCTTCTTGATGGTGAAATAGTTTCTTTGGATTACTTCCTTCGTTTTATTGACGGCTAATTCGATGACGTCTTTTGGACTTTTGACTTTTTTGGTCAATTCAGGGGTGGTGGAGATGGTGGAGTAGCATAGGTCGGGGTGGAGGGTGACGCTGCATGATGATTTCACTATGGCGTGTGCTGTGGACGTGGCTTTGATGTTGTCGGAGTTGGTGACGGTTTGAGTGGCGTTGGAGGTTCTGGAGTTGACTCCGACCGCTATGCCGATTATAGCCGATATAATTAACACGGAAGCAATTACGGTAAAGAAAATATTTTTCTTCTTGCCGGAATCCAACATTCCGGCGAACGGGTTTTTGAACATTGTAGTGTGGAGGAGATAAAGTGATGAAAAAGGGGACTAGAGTATGTAACTATATATCGTGTGTCGGTGTGTGCATTAATGGATATCTATTTTCTTTTTATTAAATAATATTCATTTATTTATTTATTTTTGAACTGCGCTTTTTGGATCCCCAATACCCGAGTTCGACTCCTGTGACGAGATTTTAACCGTCCTAATTTTTTGACGCTCCAGAGTATCGAACTCAGACAACCCCTAGGAGAAAACTGACAACTGAAAAAACCCTCTGCCTCAATCCGAAACAAATTGTATCAGGTGAGACTCTATCCCACGGCCTCTCACAATACTTAATTATTAGTCATGCTCAAGTGAGTTATAATCTTTTTATATTAGACATCCTAATTCACAATTAAGTAAATAATTATTGAATTGTTAAAAGTGTTTGACATTGAATTTAACACCTTGAATTTGTTAAGATATCAGGAGAAAAACTTTTTTTAATAAAAAAAGAATAAGCATGGAGTAGATCAAATTTGTAAGTTTTATTGTTTGGATTTTGGAATAACCATATCTCTGAATTATTTACATGTCACTATCAAATTGAAATATTTTGATGGTAGTATTGAAAATTCAATCAAATAATTTAAGAGAAGACAAAAATGAATATAAGATTTTATGTTTTGAAAACGTGTGTTAGAAATGACCAGATACTTGTGTTTTATAACTGGGGAACATCACAGTGTTTTATTGTAACGACACAACTTTCGTGAAAGAGTATGTTGTTTGGCGGTTAAAACTGTTGATAATTATTCAATTACATAAGCAGTAACTCTATTAGCAAGAAAACCTTCAGCTGGAACTCCTTTTGTTCTCAAAAAGACTATTACCCCCGGCCAGAGTAGAAGTAGGCAAACGGATGTTTCTGGGGGGAACTACGGGAGACGGAGACAGGTGGTTAGGCGATATTCTAACTTCTGGCTCATCGCAATTCCATTTCTTAAAGTGCAAGTCCAATTTTCTCTTTTTATGAAAGTGAAAGTCCGGTTAGCCCCTTCTTTCAATTCCAAATATGCTCTCAAATTGCTGTTAAAGATTATTTTACCCTAAGGCTTCTCGCGATCAGGCAACGAGAACTTAGTTAATGTTGATGATTGGTATGTTAGTAGTAAGTCATGTAGTAACTCAGTCACCACAGATCACCCAAGTTATTGTAATGCATACATACTATTGATAGCAGTTGCTACTACTTGAAGTTGTTGCTCACATTATAGTTGTCACTGGTAGATCAAGTTGCTACTGATCTTAGTTGTCATTGATGTACCAAGTTGGTGTTAATCACAATTACTATTGACGATCAGTTACTACAGATGACCAGTTACCAAGTTACCACTGATTGATAAGTTCCTTCTAATGATCAGTTTCAATGAAACTTTCCATTAACCATACAAATTCGCAACAACTTCCGTTGATGATCCTCAAAACACCGCTAGGTGCTCATCTCTTTGGACCCCTCAAGGGAGCGTTGCCCCTAGACACCTGCCAAGGGTGTGATGCCCCCAGACACATGCTAAGGGTGTGATGCCCCTTGGAAACACCACAGTCAAAGGGTCTATCCCCCTTGAACCCTGAGGTTCTTAGATATCACAACAATTTCAACAAGTGTGTACTCCGCATATCATAACTTGTATCGACGTTTATTATGATTCCACTATGGTTTTAATTATATTCATCTAAACTAAAATGACTTGATGAAATTATTAAAACCAAGATGTGCCATTTGGTTTTGATGGCAAGGTTCTTTTTTCATCCTTCAGTCTTTTTGAACGTTAGTTAGCCGATTGACTAGAACTCCTCGACCAGACGAAGAGATATGAATTCCTTCTTGTTCAATCGAAAATCAAGTCGACGAGACATTATAGTAAGGAGACCTATCTCTCGCTCTATCGATGTAGGTGGTTGCTTTTCCCTATTTGAGTCGGACCGCTAGGGGCAAAGAGGGTTAGTCACGCTCTTATTTAGAGGTGACGGTATAGGGCTTGCTTGTTGTCTCACTAACTTTCTTATTCATAATTAGGTTAAAAGTCATTAATTATTGGTAAAGATATAAGAGACGTCTTATATTATTTTGTCATTTTACCCATTTCTTTATATTTGAACGTTATGTTATGAAAAATTTTGAAAATGGGAAACTAAACAATATGTAGAAGAAAAAGAAGAATCAAACATAATAAATATGAAGCAAATACTCAAAACAAAAGCTATTACACGAGTTGTCGCGTATTACATTGTTTTGTAAAAAAAAGATGATATATGATGATAATACGTAATAATAATGTATTTATCAGATGATTTAACTCACTATTAATATAAAATAGTCGGATACACGAATATAGACTTGATACGGGAACGAATGTCTCGTATTTCATGTTTATAAAGATGATTATAGTATCAAATGTCATGCTATAGTTAGATTATGGTTTTGCAGGGTGACACTCTACAGTTTAATTTAAAAATTTAAGGAATACATTATAATTAATATTAGTGACACACATTTAAGGTTGTTATTTTAACTTTTAGGTTGTAGAAGTTCTAGTAATTCGTCAATGTGGGACTAGCCCACTTGGTAGAGGCTCTTGCCTCTTAGATGGGAAATCCTGGGTTTAAACCGAGGCATGAGGTGAATTATCTGGTGTAACGTAGAAATATGAGTAAAGTAGATTTTCAGTTAAAAAAAGAAATTATAATAATTCGGTTACAGGGGTGGGGGGTTGGGGTGTAGTGGTAAGAGCAGAGTCCCACAACCAAAAGTGTATGGGTTCTAACCTCATCCAACACATAAAAAAAAATAGAATAAAATTTGCCGTTAAAAAAAAATAAAATTCGGTTACAATATTGGCAAAATAATGTCGGACAGGTGATAAAGGTGAGTGAATGGGGTGCAGGGGACTCTTTCAATGGGGTGATTGATGCTTGATGGTTGCCTTTAATTTAATGGCAGTTTTCAATTTGGCGGGAATTTTGAAAAAAATATATAGTTTACAGAAAAAGAAAGGAAATTTTAAGTTTTTCTTATATAATTAGGTTATGGTATTGCCAAAATAGATTTTTTTTTTCAAACAGCTGCCAAAGTAGATATAATTTTATATATCGACAAAACAGAAAAGGCAATAAAGTCATGTTCCTTACACACCTAAATATATTCTCTTAAAATGATGTATACAATTTCTTCTTTTCGAGTATTGATTACGAGTTAGGTCTTTCGTACTTGTTTCACGTCCAAGTGATTCACACTATATCATGTCACTGCCACATCAGTACAAGGGCAATCATGTCCAGAATCACTAAGTTGCGTAGTAGTTTCACGTCCCGCATTAATGAGTTATATTTTTTTATTTCATTTTGTTAATTTTTATAAACAATTGATACTTATCTTTTAAAACAATTATTTATTAGTTGAAATGTCGATCCAAACACGTTAAAAACCACTTACGTGACGAAAAATAGTTTTTTTGAAAACAACTCCGTTTTCGTTAAAATTTATGTCTGTATGTTCAGAAAAATAAAATAAACAAGCACGTGATTTTTTTTTAATAATTACCAAGTGTGAGTTATTTGAGAAAAATCAAACTTAATTAAAATATAAACATTAAATTAAAAATTAGAAAAATAAATTGTGATTTGTCCATATATGATTGGAGTATATTAAATGCATATTTGCCATCAACGCCGTGAATGCAATCCCGCCTGAGGGGGCTCACGCCCAATAACGTCCTTGCGGTGCGGTGTTCACTGGCGTGAAAGGTTGAGGTGGATCACGCCCCTCCCTTTCACGATCCCACTGCACCTAATCTTAGTATCAAAGTGACAAAGTCCCCTTTCCTTGTACAGCCATGTTCACCACTTTCGTGTTTTAATAATCTGCAACGAGATGCCAACCATGAAGTCATATTAGCTACACACCTAATGAGTAATGACTAATGACCCTCATTTATTTATTTTTTTCTATTTTTTTTAATAGCTAACACCTAAAATTTCTCTAGAAGAAAAGTTTCTCATGTGCAAGGCTAATACCCATAACCTTTTGATTATGGGACACTAGCCACTAGAACCCAACTCTCCACCCGACACTCATTTATCTAATTGTAAAAAAAAAGCCTATTTTTCTCATCCTCTCAACTCTAAGCTCTCTCTCCTCTACGCCAGTATCATTTCAGAATTTTTCCAACTCCTTAACCATCGCAAAATTCATGGTATCCAACTTTCTTCGTCCTTAGACATCTCCAAACCATTTTTCTATATAAAAAACTTAAATTAAATTAATAATAATAATAAATATAATAATAAGAAAAGGAGTATTGCATATTGTATGCAATCCGTGCCTGGTACCGGCTGGGGGCGGGCCGGTGTTCCCGCCGGTCCCACATTACCCTGATGGACTCCTCGCTTCGACACCATCCCCCTTCAGAACGGTAGTTTTGGAATTTTTAGTTACCGTAAATGGAAAGGATTAACATTTAGTATTTGAAGACACATGATTTAGTGTTTACAAGCCTAAGACCATTAAAGTTATAGAAAATGAGAATTGTTAAATCTTTATAACATTTTCCAAAGAAATATATCATTTTATTTGATAGAATTAAAGTATTTTAAATAATAAATTATCCTCTTTTATTGGAACACATGCTCCTGTTTTTTCGTTAAATTCAAATGAGGGGTAACATGAGAGTGATATTTTGATTTTTAATCAAGTACACCAGTAGATAGATACGAGATGTTGTGGGCGAAGGCGGCTTTACGATCTTTTCTCTAGTCAACATGAACTATAAAAGATTATTGTTTTAAGACATTTGTATCATTATTTTTTTTAATTTAGTATTTAGTTTCAACAGAAATAAAACTTATACTTATTGCAGTGTTGATTATTTTATATATGTGTTATAATATACATGAAAAATGGTGAATGGACATGCAGTTAGGTTTTTAAGCTTTCCCTTTTACTGTGAACTAGTGGATTACCCACCCGCGCATTGCGTCGGGAGTATGACATGGTCCAGCATATCAAATTGCGGATAGGATTCAAATCAGGTGTTTAACATGTTGTGTTTAACATTGGATGTACAATGAAATAACAAACAAAAAAAAGCTACGTAATGTAAGTCTCGGAGATGGAAGGGCGGCTGCTATGGTTTTGAGACCGCACAAAGGTATGGCCGTCGTTGTGTTGTGTCATCGAAAGTTTTCATATGATGAGTTGCTTTCGGGTTTTGTAAGGGGCTTATTGGGGTTGATGTAATTGTAGATGTATATGTTTAAATCCTATGTAGCGGAGTATGTGTTTTGTATCTTATGTGAACCGTGCTTACAATTGGTTTCTTGAACTTCTATTTCTGCTAAATAATATAAGGCGTTTGTGAACATTGATTTTAATAATTTTTAATTTTTTTTACATAAATGCAAAAGGAAATCTATACTACATAATAAATAAAAATCTTAGATGACACATCACACAATTCTAGTTCATCTAAAATTTTACTTTTTCGTCTCTCTCTTTTATTAAATATAGATGATATTAAAAAATATATTTTTATATATTTAATATAAATTTAATTACGGATAGTTATTATATTATTAATCAAATAAATTTACCGTAAAATTAATTATGGATAATTATAATTTCTGACTTTCCATATCAATTTAAAATTATGTTATTTAAAATATTAAAAAAAGGAATAATAATGATAAATAGTTGTTTTTGTTAAGTGATTTCTAAAACTTTTAAAGAATTTAATGTGGTTGGATGGTTTGAATTGTAAAAATACAATGTGCCAAATAATAAATAAAAATAGACGATGTTAAAAAATCCAAGTTTTATTTCTTATTTTTTTTATATGTATTTATATATTTATAATTATAATTTAAGTTAATTTATATATGCTAAAAAGATATTTACAGAACTAAGTAAACTTTAACTGAATTAACATTTATCAATTATAAAAAAAAATTAATACCCAGTTGAAAAAAAAATGTTTTAAAAATGAACTTAATAGAATTTATAATGTGATGCAAAGTTTATTTTTAAAGACATATATTGACAAATTGTATGTGTTAACATATTATATTATATTTTATTCAACCCGTGTAATACACATATTTATTCAAACCGTACAATACACGTGTTTTAAAAAAAATAATATTAAGTATATAACATGACATATATTCAACCCGTGTAATACACGAGATTATAATCTAATTAATTATAAATCAACATCTGATGGAAGTTCACTGGTTAGCACTCACGCTGTTGAATAAATTGTGGCGGGTTCTCTTATAACTTTTTAAAATATAATGTTTTCTTTAATTCTGAATACATCGTTACAATGTGGTTATTTTTATCCATGTTTCGGCATAAATCTTTTCAAAACTGGTTTTTTTTCTTCTTTTCACTTTTGTGTTGTGGTAATTTTCGATATATACTGTCGCGACATGCTTTTTTATCTATGTTTTGATGTTTAACCGATCCATCACAAGACACTGTTTATCCCACTAATTATAAATATAGTATGTAGTCCACCCAGTGAAAATAACCAACGTGATTTTCTAACGAATTAAATATCAAATGTCAAACTATAAGACCATCCGTAGTGGTTTCACGCCTTCCTCTTTCACGCCCCGCCCCGCCACGTCAGCACAGGGACAATCACTGGACATAATCACTAAGGTGTGTAGTGGTTTCCCCCGCATTTATTTTTTAATAATTAACTATTTATTCAATTAAAAAGAAATAATTAGTTGGATAGAATTGATTGGTTGTTGATGTGGTTGGAATGCCCCTTTGCCCCGTGATTGCACCCACGCTACACCCCATTAATGCCCCTTTCACGCCTAGGGGGCGGTGTTTCTGAGCGTAAAAGACTGATTTGGATCACGCCCCTCACTTTCACGATTACATTACTCATGGTCTATAATGGTTTTAGAAGCTCACAGACTACTATTAACAAGAAGCTTTAAAATACAACTTCTTAGTAATAGTAAACTTTCATTTTTTCTACTTTTGTCACATAACTTTTAGAAGCTTTAAAATACTTCTTAGGAGTAAAGTTTCGTTTTTTTTTTACTTTTGTCACATAACTTTTGAAATATGATATTGCATGCTTTTATTAATAAATTTATCATTTACCATTACCATTACCAAGAAGCTTTAAAATACAACTTCTTAGTAATATTAGACTTTATTTTTTCTACTTTTGCCACATAACTTTTGAAATATGATATTGCATGTTTTTACTAATAAATACGCTTTTTAACCCATTTAATTTTCTAATAATTTCATTTTTCTATAACAACTTTCGTTCATTAATTTATATTAAAAAACAGAATGTGCGGTTTTCTTTAGTTATTTTTTTCAACGTTCTTATATAAATTTTATTGAAAACAGAGTTGTATTCAAAATCGAGTACTTTTTTTGTATTGTATGCTATAGCGATATGCGTTTCAACGTAAGTTTATCCCCGCAAACCAGATGAACTGGTAACAATCAGCCTCCCGCCGCGTAACGCGGGTGTAAAAACTAGTTAGCTTTATAATACGACTAATGAATTTTTTTCAATAAATATTTTCGTGTAAAACATTGTTATGATATTTTAATAAGAAAGGGTCTCTTTTTCTAGTTTAATTTAAACATTAAAGGAATACATTGAAATAAAAATTAATGTTACCGAAACACATTTAATGTTGTTATTTTTACTTTTAGGTTCTAGGTTGTAGAAATCCTCATAATTCAGTGAGAGCATCTGCAACGTTGAAGGATGCCAGGTTGGCGCTGCCCAGGGGCGGCCCTTAGCAGGGTGGGGAGGGCGACCGTTCGGGGCCGGTCTCGTAAAAGGTCCGTAGTTTTTAAATTATATATATATATATATATATATTATATATATAGGGGGCGGTTCCACTAATAGGTGGTTTTTCGCTAAGAAATACTAAGAAGTGGGTCAAACGAATTCCGATTGAGCTTATTCCAGCGGCGTTGGAACCGTTTCATCGAACCCTAATCCGGACCCAAAAACCTAAACCCCCCTCCACCCGCACCTCCAAAAACCTAAACCCCTCCAACCCTACCCCGAAAAGCCTAAAACCACCACCCCCACCCCCAAAACCTAAACCACCTCACCCCACCCCCCAAAAACCTAAACCACCTCACCCCACCCCCCAAAAACCTAAACCCACCCCCACCCACCCCCAAAAACCTAAACGCACCCCCAAAAAAAACTTAAACCATAAAATCTAAACTCTAAGGCTAAATCATAAGGCTAAAACCCTAAAATTCAAATATAAAATCTAAACCTTAAAAGCTAAACCCTAAAAACTAAGATGGTAGAGTTCGACGAGACGGTTCCAACGTCGCTGAAATTAGCTCAATCGGAGTTCGTTTGATATCGTTTCTTAAGGTTTTTGTCATTTGTTAGATTTTTTAGCAAAAAACTACTTCTTATTTGATCCTCCCCCTATATATATATTTATAAAAGGCCCAACTTGTATTATCCATTTATCTTATTAACCCACTTAAAAATTAAAAAAAACTCACTACTTGTATTATCTATTTATCCTATTAACCTACTTAGAAATTAAAAAAGGTCCACTACTTGTATTATCTATTTATCCTATTAACCCACTTAGAAATTAAAAAAGGCTCACTACTTGTATTATACATTTACCCTATTAACCCACTTAGAAATTAAAAAAAGCACACTACTTGTATTATCCATTTATCCTATTAATCCGCTTATAAATTAAAAAAGGCCCACTAGATTTTCAAACTTATTAAAAAATCGTTATGTATGATTCGTTATTCGTTTGTTTGTAGTTTTTTATTATGTCATTATGAGTTTATATTATGAGGCCCAATTTTTTTTACATGTCCTGGGCCCAAAACGTTTTGAGGATTCTCAGCACCGGTCCTGGCGTTGCCCAGACCTCACTCTAAAAACACAAACGGATGACCCCCTCTCACGAAGGCCATTCGTGGCCGTTTGTAGGGACAGGCGAATCTCATCCTTCTCTCCTCAACATCAGTCGCAACTCCTCTTTTCCACCTCACGCATCCATGAGCTCACGTATCCCTTATTAGAGGTGCTCTTATAGGTGTAAAAGGGGATTGACGTGATCCACCTGGCCCATGAATGGGCATGGAACACCGCCTCCGGGGAGTTTTTGGGGGCGTAAATGGGGGAGGCGTGATTCAAATCATGGACATGGGGCAGGGGTTTGTGTGTGTTATGTGTGTATAAGAATAGTGAAACCATTACACCCTTTATTGATTTCGGGTGTGATTATCCTCCTATTGATGTGACGGCGACATGTTGAAGCATTTTTTTTTTAATTTTTAGTAAAATTATTACACATTACGGTATTAGCATAATGATGTCCGAGGTCAGAACATTGGTTAGTGTTTTAGACTTTTAGGTGATAAATGCACTGACAAAGGTAAGTGAATGGGTGTGATAGAAGTGAGTGAATAAGTGCTAGGACTCATTTATGGGATGTTTGATGTTCGTCTCTATCGTGATTTCTAGTTGGAGCGGATTTAAAAAAAATAAAACTTTATAAAATAAATAACCAAAAGTAACAAAAAGAAATATATGATATCATTCAAAACAATATGGGGTATTTTAAATATTAAATGATCCTCTTTATATTGAAACATATGTTTTTGTTTCTTTCTTTAAATTCAATTGAGGGGTGGGGTGAGGTGAGGGTGATGTTTTGAATTTTAATCGCAATTGAGGGGTACATGTACATGTTAAAAAGAGACATAGATACATAGGGTTGTGGTAGGTGGGGTGAAGGCGGCTTTTGCCATGGTCAACCATGCTTTTGTCACTCGTCCACATGAAAATGTATTTGGTAATATCAAGTTAAATCGTTTGGGTCGGTTGAAATTGTAAAATAACCCAAACGAGATCTTTGTGTATCAATGGTTTTTATCAATGACGGTGATCTAAACGTATCTTATTTCTTTATAATAATGATATCACGTTGTTTTGTGGTTGGTTTATATGGACCCACTACTCATACAAGTGTCGGCTAATGAAAAGATGAGATTATGACTGGTGTCGCGTTGTAGGTATGTGTTTTCATGAAACTCAACGAAAAGAAGATGAATGGTAAGTTTAGTGCTTGTTTTAAGAGGCTTATGTCGTTTGGCCTTCATGATAACTTAAAAACAACACCATATATGTATTACAACGATCATTACTTAAAACTGTAAAGTGACAAATGTTTTCATCATACCTTTGTAAATGGATATGTTCGTTTAACAAATATTAATGTTTTAACAACTTCATCATATGAATAAAGCATATACGGCGGGGACTACAAACGTTGTCCTCAAATTATATTTTCTTGCCATGGAAACATCCAGCACCATACATTCTCTAGCGGTTTATATACATTTCTAAGTTTGATTTGTTGTTATAATAAGTTTCAATGCACGTGAATATAACAATGCATCTAATCTATAATAAATGTTTGATTTCTTGTCCTAGTGAGCTTCATGACACGTTCATTGTTTTGAATGTCAAAACAAATGCTAAGAAATAATTTTTAAATATATTTTAAGACGAATAAAAGAAAACATAAATTGATGTATGTTCCTCATATTCAATATCTTTAATTATGTAGCTGTTTTGTAATAAACCTCAATTAGACAATTGCCATTATCTCCGCGTGTTACTATAAATAAACTTGTATGATTAAAATGAAAAAAAAGTATCACTCACTTAAAAAAACAAACGGTGTCCAAGGGACATCCTGATGGTAAAACTGTGTACTCCCTAACTAAATGATTGTGGGTTCAAATTCTACGGAATACAAGTGCGGTGTGGTTTCTAGAAGTAGAGTATGTGTAAAGTAGAGAGGGTGTGTTTGTCGATAAAAAAACTTAAAAAGCTAACACTTGTTTTTTTTTTTTGAAAGGCGACTTTCATTTTTTAAGTGGCAGTCGCATCTCCGACAAGTCGGAGACCCGTTACCCCTCAACCTGACCACTACGTTGTCTGAACCGGGCCCGCGGGTTCAGAGCGAGAGGCTAGGCTTTCACCGGGAAACCATGGAGCCTGCTGTCACTTGACAGCAGTTGCGCCGCTACACGGGCCAAACCCCGTTAGCGTAACGCACTCCAGACTAAAACCCGGTTCGACTCGGATTCAAACCTGCGTGGGCAGGTTGAATCTTCATCGCCTATACCACTGGACCAAAGTTATGTTCGGAAACCTTGGTAAAAAACCCATTTTCATTTAATCCCATCTCTCTATACACACCTATGCGTCCTTGAATTTAATTCAATTGCTTTTAAGCTACTTGGTGATATCAATGAACTTTAACTATTTTGTATGAGTATGTGTAGTGGGGCAATGCCCCTACCCCTTTGATTCATTGTTTAATTGGGCCACCTACCTCAACCCCAACCCTTGCACGCCCGTTAAAGCGGCGACGCCCCCACCTTTATAATTCAGGTGCGCCAATACTGATAGATTAATCAATAACTCAATATACACACAAGTTCAAAATTTTTGACAGGATCTAAACACGACACGAAAATAATCAGGTTTTGTGTTAGCCATTTTAACACGTTTTAAAAAAGGTTGCGTTCGGTAGACTTGTTAACCTGTTTAGGTTTCAATTTTATTTCTTTCTAGAAATGACTGTTCAATTATTTTTATATTTAGTGCTTACCATAAAAGAAATTAATTTATACCAAAACTTTTCTTTTTTTTGTTCTTTCCATAGATGACTATTTAATTACTTTTCGGTTTACCATAAATTAAATAGATTTTGGATTACGTTGGTTGTGATTTTGATTTCAATATTTATAGAGTTAGTTGTATTAATGTTATTTTTTTAAACACCACATTACCGTTTGTCACACTCATACTCACATATTAACTCGTCAATTCGTTTGATTCACTTACATAAATGGCCTGGGTTAAACGGGTCATGTTTGGGTTAACTCGAATTTATGTGTATCTAGGTTATGGTTGAAATTATTGACACGAATAAGAATATGAATTGTGTTCGGATTGCATAATTTAACTCGCCAACTCACAACCCGTCAACCAGCCAACCTGACATAATTGACAACCTTTACATAAATACCGATAAAACATTTTAACCCATTAGCCATGAAAACTTAAGCGCATAAAACCCAATAAACAATTTAACCTTTTAACCTTTTTTTCTTTTTGAAATGCGAACATTGAATGTTGTGACGTCGCACCCCCCGTCACATGGGAGAGCCTCGTCCAACTCCGCCCAATATGTTGTCTTAACCGGGCCCACTTGACGTCAGAGTTAGAGAGCTTTCAAGGAAAAACCCCACCCAATACGGCCCCTTCGGGGGCTTGAGGGAGAGCCGATGCTCGAACCCTGGATCGGAGTTGGTAAAACCCTGGTACATCAGCCTAAGAGGTAGGCATCATTTGCGATGCCGCGGAAATTAGTGGTGGTGGCAGGGATCGAACCCGGGTCCTTTGGGATTCCGGGCCTTATCTCAACCACTACACCACAACCTCTTTGACATTTAACATTTAACATTTTAACCTAATAATTAATAAAACTAAGCCGATCCAATTACCCATACCCCATTTAAAATAGAGGAACAAACACACATGTGCGCCTTTCAATTCAATTCAATTCAATTCAATTCAATTGCTTTAAAGGTGGTTGAAGATTATCAACTTTAACTATTTTGTAACCTACCGATGATATTTTGAACTTGTGTATATATAGATTTAATGATTAATCTATCAAATTTGTTAATGGTGATTCCAGTTTTCTAAATAGCTAAAAAAGGTGATTAATTCAAAGCATTTTTTTAGTATATCGAATACATGGTTTAAGATCCAATTTAAATTTAATTTATCAAACAACGTCAAATATTACGTGTCACCTTAAGGCCAAGTGTAATGGGCATGAAAAGGAGGTGACGTGATCTACCTGGCCGTGAAAGGGCGTGGAATACCGCCCCATAGGCGTTATTGCCCGGGGGGTTTTCAAATCACGAGCGTGGGGCAAGTGTTTGTGTGTGTGTTATGTATATGTATATGTGCATATGTATATATATAGATAGTGAAACCGTTACACACCTTAGGGTACAAGGAGCACAACCTTAAGTACCCAAAGTACCTTAATGGCTTCAACCAATGAGTGACAACCACCTTATTTTTACAAAAGCTAACCCAAAGTAGTCTAAGTGGTAGGGGCACAACTCTAAGTACCATAATTCTTTTTTTTCTTTCATTTTTTAAATTAAAACTAATTATATATTTAAAACTAATTTCATTAATTCAAAACAATAAAAAAAAAGAACATAACAATATCTAAAAATAAAAAAAAATACATAAAAATAAAAACAATAATTTTCAATAAAAAAATACATAAATATTTAATTAAACTACTATTCGTCCAACTCCGGTGTGTTTAGACTTGCAATACGTTCCACAAGATCATATCGAAGTCTAAAATGTAAACTTGTGTCGTGCAACTCCGAAAGGAGACCATCGTCAATAACTGGATCGGGTGGACGACCCCTTATGTAAACCGGTGATATTGCATTTCCGTTATCTTTTAAGACATTATTGTGCAATAACATGAACACATACACCACGCTCCTAATCTTCTCCGGCTTATAAGCCCGGGCGGGTCATCTAACTATACAACATTCGGCTTCTAAAACACTGAAAGCTCACTCGACAACTTTTCTTGCCAACTTGTGCACCTTCTTGAACTTATTTTCCTTTGGATCATTATGTGTCACATCAACGCAACATCATCAACCTTCTCCGTCTTTCCACCATATCTTTCATTTTTATTACAAACTAGAAGGAGGCCTCGCGCGTTGCGGCGACTTCTGGGCGAGAATGCTACTTTACCCACGCGCATTGCGGCATGTTAAAACGCAGAAGAAATTAACGTCCTCGAATATTTATAAAATAAAGCCAAAACCGTTAGATAAACTCATCATACGCGAGAAGAGCGTATAAGATTTATAGTTATAAATTAAAACGGAAGAAAAAAGAAGAAAAAATAGCATTTAAACAAAAAACAGTAAAACAGGTGGCCACGGGTTTCGAACCCGGGTCATTTGCCATGTATTAAAGAAAGAAACCACTGCGCCAAAGCTTCATTTGGATTTCTTTGCTGCAGCTGGCTATTAAATAGAGCATACTTGAGGAACATAAAAAATAAGTAAAACTAGGAAATTTGCCCCGTGCTCCTCAGCGAGTCGGACCTTATTAATATTGTTAAACACAAAAAGAAATGTGGTTAGGTACATAGAAGAAACATATAAAGTTACTTCGACTCGTTTTGTCGGTCTAATTTTTCATGATCTCATCACGTTACCGGCAAACTAAGTGTGTCAAAGAAACATACGAATTTGAGGCGGTTCGGTTTTGAAGATTGAACCATAGATAGAAAAGAGTATTACGCTTCTCACATTGCGGCCTAATAGTTTAATAAAAATTAATCAAAATAAAAAAGTAAGAAATCTAAAAGAAAAAATAAACATCCCAGAAAAATGAAAGTCAGAAATAATGAATTAAATATAGTTTATGGGTAGAAAAATAATGCTTGTAGAAGGAATCGAACCTGCGACCAAAAGGAAGACGAAACAACAAATCTTAACGAACCCATCTAGGTCATTGTTGGATAATAAATTGCCAAACTAAATATATAACATAAACATGGGAGTTTGTTGGTGGCTTGATTGCCACCGACACTTATTTTAAGAGTTAGTAATATGCAACAAAGGATTGTACCACATGCAAATCAAGTTGTATATTTTCTACCATGCTTTTATCTCACAACCCAAACTTGCTTCTTAATATTATATATAATAATACTAGATTAGAATACCGTGTATTACACGTGATTCATTAAATGTAATGTTATATAGTTAGTAATAAAACTTTTATGTCTTTAAAAACCCGTGTATTACACGAGTTAAATAAAATATTACGTGACAGTTATAAATTCTGTTAAATTAATTTTTAAAACATTTTTTTAGATGAGTATTTTTTTTAATGTAACTGATAAATTTTAATTCATATTAAACTTTAGAAACTCGGTATATTACACGGGTTGAATAAATGCAATGTTATATATACTTAGTAATAAAAATTTATATATTGCATGTTTATAAAAAAACATTTTATAAAAAAAATTAAAGAAATCATTATTATTTAATAGGAGAGAGAGGCGGGAAACAAAAAATTATAAAAAAAATTAAATAAATTTGTATAATTAATAGAAGATAGAGACGAGAAAAAAGTTAAGAAAGCATGAGAGAGTGACAAGTGTCTAATCAAAATCTTTATTTATTATATAGTATATATTTACTAAAATAATTACTTACTAAATAGAAATAAAATATAACATTAATATTTATTAAAAGTTTTCAAAACATTACATAATAATACAATAAAAAAAATACATTACTTCAAATTAAAAAAAAACAAACATAAAAAAATTAAAAAATAATTCGTTCTCAAAGTTTAAAAGCTATTTCGCTTTGGCAAAGCCTGCTTTAAATGGGCCATAGCCCAATGGGCCGCTTCAATTTGATGGGTTGTTAAATTTGCAAAAACCAACTTTTCTCCATCTTCGTCTCCACCGCTCTTGCAGCCGCAGCAGAAAACGAACAACGACAGCCTCCTCCTCCTCCGCAGCTCGCCGGTTAGTCGCCGCCCATTGCACAGTTTTGTCGTCATTACACCACGACTGCCGGCTGCCCGCTTGCCTTTTCCAACTGAGTCCAGAAACCCTGGAAAATTTGTAAGAAACGATATTCAATTTTGAGATAACTTTGTTACATGAAAAAGATATATGATTTGATTTCATTGATATGTTTAATTGAGTTTATGTTTGTTTTGAAAACAAATTTTGCTCCTCCTGTGCTTGTCTTATAGTGTATCATTATGTCTTATAAATTTAGGGTATAGAAACTTAAGCTAGGGTTTGCTAATTGTTTCTATTGGCTCTAAAGCTCTGCCATTGAGAAGACATAGAAACTGTGATTCAATAGCCAAATGCAGTATGGCTGGTGAGGATAATACTTACAACCAGGGTGGAAGAAGAAGAAACATGGGTAGGAAATCAATGAAGAAAAGTAAAGGTATTGAATCCGGTGGTGCAACCGGTGAAACTCACAAATCCAAACAACACTCAAACAATGAAGAACCTTCTGTGCCACACACATCATTTTTAAGGTTCGAACACATTTTTTTACCCAAATTTTCTAGTGCAAATAAAGTTTTATGAGTATAATTTTAGTAATGACATGTTGTGATGTGTTTTAGACAACAGGTTGATCCAGAAACAGCAAAATACTTTGCAGAGATTTCAAATGTTATTGAAGGAACTGAAATTGATATGGAAGAACGGTCGTCTATTTGCGGCAATGCTTTAGAAGAAACAAGAGGGAAAGAAGTAGAACTTGCGACAGATTATATCATAAGTCACACTTTGCAAACACTTCTTCAAGGGTGTGCTTTAGACCAACTTTGTAGCTTTTTACAAAACTGTTCAAAAGATTTCCCTCAGATTTCTATGGATAGATCTGGATCACATGTGGCTGAAACAGCTCTTAAGTCTTTAGCTGAACATCTTCAAGAAAACGAGACCCAATCTCTTATTGAAGTGACTTTGAATGATATTTGTCAGGTATAAATATCTAGTATAATGATTGAACATTTTTGTACATGTTGAGTGAAAATTTGAACCATTACAATATTAGAATGATTATTGTTATTGCAGGCGATTGTTGTTAATCCTGTTGATGTGATGATTAACTGTCATGGATCTCATGTTCTTCGAAGTCTTCTTTGTCTTTGTAAAGGGGTGCCTTTAGATTCATCAGATATTCACTCGAAGAAGTCATCTGCTGTTCTTGCACAAAGGTTGAATTTTAAGTCTTCTCGGTCAGATGGAAGTGGTTTCCATGGACTGCATCAGGGATTTCCTGATATGCTAAAGCTTCTTGTGTCAGAGATACTTAAAGCTGCTAAGAAAGATGTTGAAATCTTGCAAGTTGATCAATATGGCAGCTTGGTTTTACAAGTATGTTTTATGTTCATAAATTAACTTTATATGGTTTGCCAATGTGCCGTGTGTTTGATTTTCTGTTGTAATAATATGGCAGACTGCTTTGAAGTTATTGGCTGGATACGAGCAGGAATTAATGCATGCAATCCCAGTTATTCTTGGCTGCAAAGGGAACCTTATAGAGAGCAATATTGTCAAAAGACTTTTGGGTTTAATGAAAGAAACTGCTTTTAGCCATTTGATGGAGGTTTGATTGATGATTTAATTTGTTTTCACTATAACTATTTAATTAATCTTGACATTTTTGTTTTCGTTATGCAGGTCATTTTGGAAGTTGCTCCTGATACCTTGTACAACGAGTTAATAACGAAGATTTTCATAAATTCATTATTTGAGATGTCTTCTCACCACTGTGGGAATTTTGTTATCCAAGCATTAATTTCTCATGCTAGAAGTGAGGACCATGTAAGTGATCCAATAGTTTAGAGCATTATATTTTTTTAATAATACGTCTCATGGATAACATGTCTTTTTTCTATTCCTTTTGAGTTCAATCATAATTAAATGTTGAATGAAAATCTATTCTTTTTGTAATTTCCAGGTGGAGCTGGTCTGGAAGGAACTTGGCGCAAAATTTAAAGATCTCTTTGGAATGGGCAAATCTGGAGTTGTTGCTTCTCTCCTAGCTGCATGTCATAGGCTCCATACTCATGAACACCAAGTATGCAACTTTAGAATATTGACTTTCATTTATCATTTTTTAATCATATTTTTTTTATGGTAATTCACTTTGATTTATCATTTCGTAATCATATTTTTTTTGTTGACTTGTTTTGCAGTGTTGTCAAGCACTTATTGGTGCTGTATGCATGGAAAATGAACCTCCTAGATGCATTGTTCCTCGAATGTTATTTCTTGATAATTATTTTTACTGCAAGGATAAATCCAACTGGGATTGGCCAAGTGGTGCTAGAATGCATACAATTGGGACGTTAATTCTTCAGTCAGTTTTTAGGTTTCCAACTGTACGCACCCTTTTTTTCATTTTTATCACGATTGTTGTTTACTAATGTTTTAGCCTCCCTTTTTTTTCACTTTTTTGATCTTTTTGTGTATGTATGGTATATGTTATGCAGGAGTTCATCCATGCGTTTATTTCGAGTATGACATCTTTGGAAGAAAATCATCTCCTTGACACTTCAAAGGACTCTGGTGGGGCTAGGGTTATTGAAGCTTTTCTCGATTCAGAAGCTTCTGGAAAACAAAAACGTAAATTGATCGTCAAGTATGTATGCTTATCCCGTTTATGGTGGAAAATCAGCTTTACATTTTTACTGGTTTTAGTAACCATTACACTTTCGTACCGATTCTAGCAACCGTGTTACATTGTATTTCGGATTGTGGCAACAATGACATGTTCAACAAGTAACCGAACATTATTTTTATTGATGATCCAAAATTGCTGATGTGGCATCTTATTTTTCATCTATTCATTTGACATTTAATACTTAGGGTACTAGGGCACCTTCGGGTTCATCGGGTACACTGCCGCAAGCCTTGCGGGTACCCGTGGCGGGTAATGGAATATGGTACCTATACCCGTTTGTTCGGCAATGAAGGTTGAAGGGAAAGAGCCGTTGGGTAACTTGGGGTTGGATTTGGGTACTTAGGGTTGTGCCCCCACCACTTAGGGTACTTGTGGAGTTGGGGTTGGATTTGGGTAAAAATGAGGTGGCACTCCCTCATTGGTTAGAGTCATTAGGGTACTTTGGGTACTTAGGGTTGTGTCCCTAGTATCCTTAATAGTTATTCTTAGATATTGCATTGCTTTAAACTGTGCCACATCAGCAACTTAAAGATAAAACTGATTAAAATGAGGTTGGTTGCTAAAATTGGTAATAAAATATTATCTATTTTGTGTGCAGTTTGCCCTTATTATTATTATTCTTATCTTTTTTGTTGATGTTTACTTTTCTTCTTTGCTTTATGTTGGTTTTGAAGATTTAAAGGGCATTTTGGAGAACTTTCAGTACTTCCATCAGGTTCATTTACAGTAGAGAAATGCTTTGATGTGAGTAATGTGTCTTTGAGAGAAGTGATTGTATCAGAAATGTTAGATGTGCAAGCAGTGCTATCAAAAACAAAGCAGGGCCCACATCTCTTGAGGAAATTTGATGTTGACGGGTACTTTTTTTTCTTTCTACATTCCAAATTTAATAACCATATTTGATAGCAATGAACATTGAGTTTTATTCTTTTAACAGGTACGCAAAACGGCCCGATCAATGGAAGTCAAGACAGACTTCAAGAGAATCTGTATACAATGATTTCATTTCTACTTTCGGATCAAATACAACAAAATCATCATATAAAGATGCAAATTCAACACATAATCGTTCAAAATCACATCAAGAGAAGCTCAAAGATATGAGGAAAGAGATTAATACTCAACTAAGTTCTTCTCACACTCCATTCCTGGCTAATAAACCTTTTAAATCATCTGGCCAAAAACGTCACTCAGATGGAAATGAAAGCCGTCCAGGGAAATTTACCAAACATACCAACGAAGACGTTGCAAAAAGCAAACGAAAATCACATCGAAAAAGAAAGCACGACGGTTGACTTCAACTGAAGCATAACTAAAGGTGAAAAGATTGTCGTCTTATTTGTGTTGTTTTTTTACTTTTTAGTCGTATTTTCCGATTTTTGCTATTATTTCTGCAAGTTATGATAATTGAAAATGTAACAGATGACTTGTATTCGCATTTCTAAACTGCTTGTTACATATAAGTTGGAATATGAACTACTTTAAGTTCAACAAAACTAGAATTTTGGTAACCAGACTGCAAAAAGTAAAAAAAAAAACACAAATCTGTGTTATTTCTGAAACTTGTTTCCAAGACTTTCTGTGATTCTACTTGTTCTGGATTGGATTTGATCTGCTTGGAGGTATATTTCTGAAGCTTGTTTCTACTTTCTTGAAAGTTCCATTTGCTCCTGTCTGCAACTTTTTTAGGGTTTGTGATGTTGAAGAAGCTAAATCTGCAGTTTTTGACATTAATCTTCCTTGAACTCCATTAGGGCATGAAACAAGAGCAATAAGTAGCATTGCAAGAAAGATAAGAGCTTTTGTCTTAGATTTAGGGTTCATGATTGAAGAATTTGATATGTATAAAGGATAATAGACATATGCAGGGTGTATTTATATGTGGGTGTTTTATTGTGGATGGGATCTTTGACTGTTAGTTTTCAACATTAGTAGTTGCAGTTTCAAAAGGTTGTCACGTGATTAGGCATGTGATAATGTTATTATATAGGATTCTGTGTGATTCAGTGATTCAAACTTTTATAATGGTGATATGGTGCCTTTGCGGCCTCTGTTTGCTCCTTTTGTCAAGGTGTTCTCATGGTGGGTTTTTTTTTATTATGAATCACAAATATTTATATATTTACAGTGATTTGGGTAAGTGTTAACTATCATATTTTACATCTATTTATTGGTATCCACCAAGAGTTTGTTTCGGTAAGTACTTCTCACTTTTAAGGTAATGATTATATTTTCACGTGTCGCTAAAATGATAGTGATCACCACTTAAGCTTCTCATTAACAATTGCAGTGATCGCCTTATAAATTCTCTCTAATCTTGATCGGAGTCACGTCTCTCAATTAGACATTAGTGTTTGAATATATATCTTAATTTGAAATGTATTTAGTAAGGACACTTAGAAATGACTAAAAAGTTAGGAGCCAACTTAGATCCGGATGAGTTTAAGTACCAATGTTGGACATGCTCTTAGAAAGCACTAAACCACTTAGTATGAAAGTAATTTCAAACATTTTAGGCATAGTTTAAGAGTGAAAATTTGTGTCAAAATCAAAATGATGAATTCTTGTATCAAAGTCTATATGTTGAGTTTTCATAACTTAAAAACACAGAAGATTCTTCCAACCATTTCTTTATGCTCTCATTTCATAAAAGATGTTCTCCTGCAAACTTCATTACATTTTATTTATAAAAATTATGTTTTTATATTACTTTTTTGATTTTATAAAACTTGTTTTAGTTATCATTTTTAACTTTGGATTTTCACATCATCATCAACCCAATATTTTATAAAACTTTGGTATAAAAGTTATTTTTACGAGCTTTATAAAAATGTAGTCATTTTAAGTGATCTAAATTCAATATAAAACCATAGGCGGACCTATGTATAAGGAAGGGGGGCAACCGCCCTCCATGAAATTTCTTTTAGTGTTAAATACACATTAAAATCTCGATCGCCCCCTATAAAACTTTGCAATCGTCCCCTGATCGCCCCCAATGAAAAAAATTAGTGGTACATACGCGTTATATATCGTTAGTCAGCCGACCCGCATGAAAAAAAATTCTGAGTCCATAAAACATACATCATTTTCTTTGCATTGATACGTCTTGTATACCAATGAATATGTAGATGTGGCATTGACTTACGGAATCAAACTTTGACTTGTTTAATTCCGCAGAGCCTCTACGATCAACAACCGTGGTTCTTCTATTACTTGGTTTTTCAAATTCATTCCGGCAACATTTTTACATGCACCTTGGACGGCCGATTCGTGGTATGACCGTAACATCAATCATGGTTCTTATGTTATCTAGTTTTTTTTTTAATTTTTAACATCATTATATTTGACAAAGAACATAAATACACCAACAAAACAGTTATTTCCATTTCTGGTCTTCCTCTGTTCTTATATATCTCCAATAACAACAATGATGATGATCAAACTTGTTCTAAATTCGAACCCAAATGATGATCAACGATGGGTTTTCTACAAACGGGACAAGTTGAGTGTGAATGAAACCACATATCAATGCATTCCATGTGAAATCCATGGTCACACGCCGGCAACACCCGAGTTTTCTCTCCTTCCTTCACCTCCGATAAACAAATCGCACATTCCAATCCTTCTTTAAAGCTTTCAGGATCGAATTGTACGACTTGTATGGTTTTTAAAAGCGAATCGTCCAGTCCCCGTTGCTCACAGTCGTTGTCGGTGTCGGTGTCTTCCGTGGCTTGAAGACGGCGTTTGGGGAAGAAGTGGACCATGACGACGCAGATGATGACGATGAAGAGAGCGACGATCGACATTATCATGATGTTTCTGACTAATTCCGTTACGCCTGGATCATCGAAATTGTCGCTGCCCATGTTTGGTTTGGGGATCTGTGATTCAAATTGGGTGATTTAAGGAAGAAGATGGAGGTAGAGACTAGAGAGCGGCGGCGTTGACGGTGACGGTGGCCGTGGATCGGAAGTTATTTGAAATAGTGTTCTTCACTTTGTTTTATTTGACTTCTTTTACTTTGAAGTTTGAATGGTATTTCTTTCTTTATTTGACCCATTCGTCCCTCCAAATTTCTTTTCTTGACTTTAATACAAGTTTTAGAAGTATCTTTCTTGACTTTAATACAGGTTTTAAAAGTAATTACCAATATTATATATCAGGGGTTATAGCCTAACGGTATTAAAGTGTGTACTAAACATTTAATGGTTAAGGTATTTGGTTTTATAGTGGATATTGGTGTGAATTTAGAAGTAGGTTTAGATGAGTAAATTAGTCGTTCCAAAAAATATAAATATTATATATTTAAAAAGATACTTAGTAGAATCTCACTCAAAGCAAAGTTATTGGTACGGTCTAGGATTCTGGGTGTGTGATGAAGACAAACATTTCTTCTATCCTAGGAGATAAGGAGGCTGCTCCAACTGGGACCCCCGACTCAAAATTTATTTATTTTTTCGACATGTACAATTTCTAGTATATTAATTCAGATACCATAAAAAGTGGCTAATAGAAATCAGAGCAAGAAACATTCAAAAATATGGATAGTAGTAAACAACCACTAGCATAAATAGATGAGTAAAGGATACTAGTAAATTATCGCTAGTATAAAGAGATGAATAAACTATAGTAGAAACAGGTAACAAAGTAAAAAGATAGGAAAAAAACACGTAGCTTTAAACGAACAAACACGAAAGATGAAGGTAGCAGAGTATCAAAAGTAGATACTCGAATCTCCGTAACTCCATCTTTTGCGCTTATATAAATATTATATAACTAGATGTTCCAGTTGTTTATTTAATAATAAAATTAAAAGGTAATAAATATTTATTGAAAAAGGTTAAATCCAAGGCAAAGTAATTAAATTAAGGACATGCATGAATAGTGTTGTACCAGCCTGCAACTGATGGTACAAGAAAGGTCGATATGTGTACTCGTCACGTAACATGGACACGCTCAGCATCATCGCATCTCTTCTACACACTTTTCTTTCTCTTTATCTCCTTCTCTATATTTATTTGTTCATGTAGAAATCGCTTTCTAGGGTTACGAGCTCAAATTGTTCTTTGGAAAATGTTATTGACTTCAAATCCGCAAGGTTGAAAAATGAGTTAAGGTTTTTGAAATCAAGGTGTGTTCTTTTGTGAAGAGATCCAGTCAAAGGAGGTACGTTTCCTGTCACACCTCGGTTTGAGGACACCCCGGACGTGCGACCAGATTGGCACCTCCAATCTTATCTTATTTTATTTATGAAATCAGAGTTAGTTTAGCAGTGTGTTAAGAATCTTATCTTTATCTTAATTTATTTATCTTATACCGGTCAGTTAACTCGTTCCAAAGCTGACAAGCAGTCTCAACATACAAAACACTCTCACTGATATCACTAGACAGAGTGTTAAGAATCCAAGGAATAACCATATCGTTGCATCTTTTCCACAGCTCTAGATTAGGAGAGGAAAGAGGTCTGACAACAGTTCCATCAACAAAACCAATCTTGTTCTTAGCAAATAAAGCAATGGACATGGCACGTTTCTAAGATCCGGATGTAGAGCCATCAAAAGTTTTAGAAACAAGTAAGAGACTCGAATGATCAGATGAGTGTAAGAACAAAGGATTAGAAGAATCTATGGGAACAATGATAGGGGGATCAGAAGTATTAGGCATGATAAGAGAAACAAATAAACGAAACAGAGAAAAGAAGTGATGTGTGTTGGGCGGTCTATAAAAACTAACTATAAAACCTAACCTAGACAGGGTCGTCCCCGAGAAATTAAGTATCCGGCTCGACATAAGAAAAATGCCCCAATTCCCCCCTCAATATGCACGTATATAAAAAAAATTCAATAATAAGACGATAATTGTAATTACAATAATAAAGAAAATAAAACTACCATAGAAAAGTATCTATTTAGTAGTTACATACCTAAATACGTCGGGAGGCACTCCTAGCATTTTGTGAGGCAAAGTTGTTGATCAATTCTTCATATTGCATGTTTTCTAGTATATCGCTCTCAATAGCAATCATTCCCAGTCCATTAACTCGTCTCTGCGCCCTACCCTCAATCGTCGTCACTCGTCTCTGTCTCTGCCTGCTGTGCGTCGTCTGTTCTTCGTCGTCTGCTCGCATTCACGTCAAAGACAGATTACGTATTATTGGGTAGGGTATAATTCAATCAATTGAATGTGATGGGCCATGAGATAAATGGATAAAGATTGGGCCATTTGGGTATTATTGGGTAGGGTATAACTATTAATTTGGGTATTATTGGGTTGGATTTCAATTAAAAAAAAATGCCCCTAAATTTTATAAATATTACAAATTTTATAAGTTATTTCAAAAAAATAATTTATAATATATATAATTTTTTTTTAAATATGCCCCACTCGAAAACATGCCCCCGTGCAGCGGCACCACCTGCACCACCCTCTAAGCCGCCCCTGAACCTAGACACTCTAGCTTTAAATTTATAAAATCTAGACTCAACCTAATACTAGACCACACACCCGACAAGTGTACCGACCAATGTAGCAAAGTCAAATGAAGTCCGGATATCGAACCCACGAGACACTAGCGACAACTCTATCTAGACTCTGACTCAACTAAATAAACTGAATTATATTTGGGGGGTTTTGTGTAACTATAACTAATGGAACTCTCTAACTAACGAAACCAACACAGAAAGTAAGAAACTTTAGACAACTCATAAATGGGGAAAGCACTACCTAGACCTTGAATCCTATGCATGTGCCTTGGAAATCTCTCGGATACGGATACTATGATGGAACCGGGCTCTTAGAATACGACACAATTAGACAACCTAGTGGATCCCGGATCATTTTCCATGTGTGACCAAAAAGAAACCCTAAGGGACGTGTGAAACTCACCAGTTAGTTGGATCACCTCTCAGCTATCTCCAACAACACTAAAGTACTCGATAGACAGATTACCTCTCAGTCTCACTATCTCAATACACCTTTCAGTGCAAGGTATAACTTGAATTCACTTGACAAGACACGGAATAACAATGAATGCTAAGAAACCCTCCTTTCAGGGCAGTTGACCTAAAAACCCTAACACCACAGATTACCCTACAACTTCTCACCTCTCAGCTATTGAAGCAGGCATAATACTCAATCCTAATAGACTCTCAATCGATTTTCCTATGGATACAACGTCAGTAAACCATAAACCAGTCACATGCATAAAGCTAGTGACCTAATACGCAACCATACATGAAAGACATTCACAAAGTAGCATATGGAACAATCAATAGATCATAAATCAAGATCAAATACGTCTATACATCCAATTAAACAAAACCAAGTTCTTTACTTTAACGTTAACCCATCAACAAATATCCGAAATCCGAATTCAAACCAATTAACAAAGCATAATCATCAAAACCTAGCTAGTTCAAGAAATCTAGCCTACTACCATCATCAAAACATCAACACAAAGTCTAATATTCAGAATCATAGTGCAAGATAGATAAATCAAAAAGCAAAAGATAAGAAACATAAACCGAAAAGACAATAATCCAATCGATCCACGCATCCAACGCTTCAATCCTTAATCCCTTGAGACTTCTCTCACTCAAAATCGCCAAAAAGCTTCAACCTTTACGTCTGGAATCGTCTCTCTAACCCTAGAATCAAACCAAATCTTCTATAACTAGAAAATAGCTAAAATTGTCGACATTAGGGTCTCCCGCGTACCGCGAGGCCCAGGGAACAAGTCTCTCTCGTACCGCGAGAGACAAATGGTGGCGGCTGAATTCACACCCCTCGCGTACCGCGAGGGGGAAGGCTCTCATGTCTCGCGTACCGCGAGGCACCCTCGTTGACAGAAAGTTTGTGGCTTCTCGTTCCTTCACCATACTTGCTCGTTTAAGCTCCAAACTCACCCGATTACCTATAAACCATGACACAACTCAGTACTAAACATAAACGACTCAATACGACTCTAAAACTATACAAAAACGACACGAAATAGGACATAAATGCATGTGTGCTTTGCAACACATCAAGAAGACTGTTAAGTTCGCCGGAAAGCGAATTTAACAAGTTCGCTAGAAACAGAAAAAAGGAAGCAAACTTAGACAAGTTCGCTCGAAGTAAGAAGAAGCAAGCGAACTTAACAAGTTCGCCTGTAACAGAAATGATCAAGTTCGCCTGCGCGAACAGAAAAACGTGAAAACGATCCAGAAATCATCATAACTCGAAATCAGAAACGTTTATGAAGAAATCCAACCGTAGGAATGATCAGAAACATAAAAGAAATGTAGAATCAAGCATATAACCTCTGATACCATGTTATGATATCGAGGACGAACGCTAAAACAAGCGAGAATGATAAACGAGAGAATGAATATGAGAGGGAATGATTGGGGGTAAAAATAAATGATTTGATTGATAAGTCAATAATGATAACAAAGAGACTGTTTATATACAATGAAAATAAAACTAACAAACCAATCTGAACTAGTCGAACATAACATGTTCGCCCTTAAGTTCGATAACACACATAGACACGATGGTTTGTTTATTGCTAAGGGAAAGGAAGATTCTCGATATTTGTGCATGTACAAGCTAATTGAATATCAAATTGAATTTTAATATGATAATTCGAATGATTTTGTTACGTGAGTTTTAAATTTGATTTGTAATCAAAATGAAGATGGAACAAAGGTTGAGTACAAAGTATGGAATCCATTCAGGTCAAAATTAGATGTTGCTATTCTTAGCGGTGTTGACAATATTTGGATGGTAAGTTCCCATTGTTACCATGTACTTGTTGTAGCTAGTAGGTAATTTGTATAATTAATTTGTCATCAGCTTTAAATGGCTTGGAGACTATTTACATTCTCTTGGTTTGGTTTATTTGGCATTTCTAATGTTGTAAATCAGGCAAGAGAAGCATGAATACAAGGCCTTCTACTACGTATCATTTGTTCGATTCATTTACACTCATAGTTCTATATTTCAAACTGATTATGTATTGAACAAGTGCTATGACATTAATTATTTTTTATTAGTTAATGTAATAAACTTTTTATTTGACATATTTGGTATACTATAAGTCTATTACCAACCGAAAAAAAGTGATACTTGTTTTTAACAAAATATCACCGGTATTATAGTAATATACATTTATCAAACATGTGAATAGTGAAGTTTGCTACTTTTACAATTGGTCACAAAAGTTTTTCACTTTTACAAATTGGTCACAAAAATTACCATACACACCCCTCAAGTTTGGTTTTTGTTTTACTTTTTTTACCCCAATCATATGATGACACATGGCACATTCACATTGTTGTTTTTCTCTTAAAACTTTAAAATTATGACGTTTTATAAAATTCTGAATATTTTGTTATGACATACTTATTTTTATCTACATTTTTGTGTAAGTTCTGTTCAAAACGGAGTTGTGCGTGATAATGTACAAGTCTTCGAAGCGTTGACGAACAAGTCGTCAAAGCTGCCTCAAAGTTTCGTTTTTTTACAGTTTTTTTCCTCTTACGACTGGCGTGTCTATTTTTAGCAACGTTTGCACGCAAGTTTTTTTTTTCCAAAACCGAGTTGTGAGTGAGGCGCGCTTAGTTTTTTATCCACGTTTCATCGTGGAGTGAGTGCGAACGTACAAGTTGTCGAAACCGAACCTTTTTTCCTCTTACGACTGACGTGCCTATTTTTAGCAACGTTTACATGTGAGTTTTTTTCTTCCAAAACCGAGTTATGAGTGGGGCGTGCTTATTTCTATCCACGTTTCATTGTGAAGTGAGTACGAATATACAAGTTATAAAACCGAACCTTACAAGTTTTTCGATGCATCAACTCCCACACTACAAAGCATGAGTTTGCCCACTAATTTGATTAATTGCTTAATTGTATTAAGCGGGAATATTTTAAAAAATATTACACATAACCATAAAATTTCATTAAACATTTATAAAATTCGGGTGAATTAGATTTAAATAAAAATGAAACCAAAATATCGTTATCTTCCTGCTTCGCCGGTGTGTGTGTGGCTGTCTTCCCCTGCCATCATCCATTTTTAACCTGAACCCTAATCCTGCTCCAACTTTTATGGGGTTTACAGTTCTACACTCTATCTGAATTCAATTCCTGACTGAATGACCTCCACATGCCTTTATTAGGTACAGTAATCTCTCTCAATTCCTATCGTTCTCCTTGTTAACAACAATTCCTAATTCACCTTTTGTTTTGCAGATATCGCTACTCCACAATATTCGTTCAGGAACAACCTGTATTCGATCGGATTTCAAAGAATTCATCATGTTCCGTGTCTATCTGGCAATCCAAAAACTGCCAGATGGAGATATTTCCAGAATTCCACCGGCGTTCAGGTATGTCGTGGTGGTCGCCTTATTATTAGGGCAGTTGCTACGTTAGAACCTGTATCTACTGATAAGGAAAATGATAAGGCTCAACCGCTTCCGATTGCAAATCTGCCGCCCGCTGATGATAAACCCCCAATTCAAGATGACAAGGAGTTGTTGAGACGGAAGAGGATTTCTAAGGCTAATAAAGGCAAAGAAGCTTGGAATAAGGGGGTTAAGCACAGTCCAGGTGCCTGCTTGATTAATTGTTTCATATGTTTGATGATTTAATCATGTACTTATTGTTCTTCTAACATGAAAATATTTGCAGAAACTAGGCAGAAGATCCGTGAGAGAACCAGGCTTGCTATGCGTTCTCCTCAGGTAATTTGTTAATTTGATTTGTAGATGTAGAGATATCTAATCATCAGTTTAGAATTAAGCAAATAACATCAATGGGTAACTGTAGTGATTTATAAGGTACAACTAGTATTAAGACCCCCGCATTGCGGCGGGGGCGTAAATCATGAAAAGAGCTAAGCTGAGGCGCGAGCTTCACGTATGCGAGGTGTTGCTTTATGTACCACCAAAAGCTGCATCTCTCTTATCGCTTTTATATATCAGCAGGGCCGGCCCTGGGGTAGGCCGAGCCGGGCCGCCGGCCAGGGCCTAAAATTTTTACGGGGCCTGTATATATATATGTTTTTTATAAAATTTTAAATATCAGTTTTATATATTGGGTCCTTTTTATAAAACTTAAAAAATTATTGGGCCATTTTATACTGGTTGGGCCATTTTAATCTTTATAATGGTTGGACCCCCTTTTATAATGGTTGGGCCCTTTTGTTTATTCCATGACCATTGAGTCATTTAAAAAAAAATTCTATGTTTATTGGTTGGGCCCTCTTTAAACTTTTAATAGATTTTTTATTGTTTTTGTTTATTACATACTATATTTGTTCTATGTTTATTGTTATAACGTTAATCGTCGTTTAAAAAAAAATTAGTTTATGTATTTTGTTCGTAGGGGTCTTTTTTTCCGGCTCGGCCGAGGCACTTAAATCCTCTATCAGCCTTTTAATCAAGTAAACCATTCATAATCCTTTAGTCTGTTTACATGTCAGCCTCCCCGGACCTATATTTGACCCATTTTGACCCACATGTACATGAAGCACCTCCTCAAGGCATCACGCCTGAGGTGCACTTTTAAAACCAAGCAATGTAAAGCCATGGTAGGTCTGCAAGATAGCAGATTAGTAATGAAAGATAGCAGTTTTCTTTCTGTTTCTTTTCATTTATTTTTAGAGTCTGTTAATCTGTAAGTTTGAACCTAATTACATTTACAACCTTTGTCCATGCAGGTCAAGATGAAACTTCTTAAGGGAATACATAGTCAAACGTGAGTCTTTTTTCATTCCTATTCTTCAGTACTATTTCTTTAACTTTCCAATGTTGATGTTGACATTTTGAATCTTGATTCTTTATAAAATTTGAGTAGACTTTTCACTCTTCTTGCCCTTACGCCACTTGCAAACTTGGAAATATTGTGCAGTCAGGAGACAAGGTTAAAGATTGCGGCTGCAGTGCGGCGCACATGGGACAGGAAGAGGTTCAACCGGAGGATGATAGCCCGTTGCCACCGTGAGTGGCTTAACCTAATTGCAGAAGCTTCTAGAAAGGGAATTTGTGGTGAGGAAGAGCTGCAGTGGGATTCTTATGATCTTATTAACCAACAGCTCGGTAAGGAATTTAAAGAAAGCCTTGAATCAAGAAAAAAGAAATGTGGGCCTGGCCCAGGGTCAAGAGCACCCAAAACCCTTGAGCAGAGAAAGAAAATCTCAGAGGCCATTGCTGCCAAATGGGCCGACCCTGTAAGTTTTTGTTACACATAATGGGTTCCATTTTATGCCCTCGTTTTCAGTTTTAGATTGATTGTTTATGGAGAAATTTTTTTTATTTAATTATGTTGGAGTAGGCATACCGCGATCGGGTTTACTCTGGCATAGCTAAACAACGTGGCAAAGATCCCGAGGCTAGAGATCCAGAATGGGGGACGAAAAAGAAGGTAACTAAAAAAGTCAAACCTGTGAAGGACAAGTTGTATGATCCCAAGGTTAGAAGTCAACAGGCTAAGTTAAAGACAAGTAGCGGTCCAGTAAAGGCACCACAGGCTAGGTTCAAGGATCCACAGGCTAGATACAAGTTAGAGATGATAAAGAGTATTAGAGCACAGAGAGCAGCTTCAGATCCCACAATAAGTGAAGCTATCTTAAGAGCCAAGTGAGTTCACCTTTCAAATCTTAGGGGGGTGTTTGGCTTATCTGATTATTGCGTTTTCAGTTCGTAGATAACAGTTTCTAGTGTTCGGATACACTGAAACTTATTCCGACTATTGGATTGTTTAGCGGTCTAAATAATCAGTAGTAGCAAGAAAACTGATTATGATTTATCACATGATCACGTCAAAACGCAATGCCAAACACCCATTTTAGTTTTAGTCACTTAAAAATGTATAGTCATATTAAAGAAATTATTATTATTTTTTAGTATTTTGATTGGTGAAGCCCAGAGAGCTGCAGAGGCGTTAGAGGTGGCTGCAGCAACGAGTCCAATGGCTGAAGCTTCTTTAATTGAAACCAGGAAGTTGATTGCTGAAGCAATGAGTTACATCGAGTCCATAGAGATGGGTAATAGTGGATCTCCAGGGGCTGGTTTTGACAAGGAGGAGATAGTTGAAGGTGTAAGGGAAATAGAGCAAAGAGGAGTGAATGGAACAGGATCTGTAGAAATTGCAAAGTTTAGTGAGGGGGGTCTGCAAGCAAATGTGAATGGAACAGAGCATGTTGATCTATCATCATCGTCATTATCAATACCATCATCATCATCATGGAGTGATTTGAGTTTGAAGATGAAGGAAGTGAAAGAAGATGGCGAGAAACAGGAAAAAGGAGGCAAAGGAAGAAGATGGGTTTGTGGGAGGCTGGTTGAAGATGAAGATGAGGTTAACCAGTAGAATTAGTAGCTGTAGTTGTAGTTGTTGTATGTGCAAGTATAAAATGAAACTGGACAAAAAAGCATGTGATGACTTTCCTTTTTGATCTATGCTTCCATTTTTGTTTACCATACCTCTCATTTACATAGGCCAACAAGGAACAAGAGCAATAAAGCACGTTAAATAAATCACACAAATTAAACGTCACTAAGTGTGTTCTAAGTCACTTAAGTGTTTTCTAACGCAAAAGATCATATACATCTTTATAATCTAACTAAGCTTGGTACAACGTGTGAGCCGTGTCGGGTAACTGGTTAAGATAGGTTTTGAGCAAAAAATGAGTAGTTTCAAAAAAAAAAGTAGTGATCTAGTTTGGGCAAAACGAGTTTCGACCAAAAATGGACTGGGGTTGACATGAAAGCATCAAAACGTTTCATTCTTTTTTTAACGGAGGTAGTGAAACGAAATTCCAAATTGAAAAGGGGGCTAACCGCCGGCGCTAGCAGAAATACACGACACCAAAAATCACGCCAACGCTCCCTGATTTCAGATTCAACAAAAAACAATTCCTCTTCTATCTCATTCTTATTTCGCACCAATTTATTGTAATCATCGTCGACTTTCCCCACCCTAAAACCGATACATTTGATTTGATTACCAAATTTCTACATTCGCCATTATCAAAATCTCTTTAATCGTTTCATGTATTAGATTACACCAGAATTGAAAATGAGAGCGAGATTATTAGTGTTCCCGATCAAAGGAAGGAATTGGTGCTTTGTCAGATCGATTGACCGCTCAAACTCACAATCTGAATCTTCACAATCTCCGACCACATTCAAACACCTCTGGCAACAAATTTCTTCTTCTCAGAAACCAACTGCTGGTAACGTTGAGCTATGTATTGACTTTGCAGCTAATAAGGTACTCCTCTTTTCCCTAATTGATTTCCAATTTGATAGTTTTTTCAACCTTTTGCACTGTGTAGATGAATAAAGCTTGGTCCGGTCTGGAGAAGGCGCCCCCTGGCAGTTTCAAGAACAAAATTCGTAGGTACTAGAGCTATCATCTTATGCCATGTTGAAGTTATTATGTGATATAAGCAATTGATTGTGATATTTTGCTTTGTGTTGATTATGATGTGTAGCTTGGGATTAAGCCTTTTGTCACGAGTTAAGCCTTCTGAGATATTTTTGAAGTCGATTCCAAAGCAGTTAACCGGTGTGGAGGTTGTCTTCCCGTCAAGGTTTGTTTTGGTTTCTGTTTATTATCTTTGTTTGTCTTATGACCTTGAGATATACACTGTATCTTTTCATCTTATAGGAGTATAAATGTAGGGTTTCTTCAAATATCAATCTAGTGTTATACTCTAGGTGCTTGAATGATTTCGTATAGACATCGGCCTTAACCAATAGATCGTTTGTAGCACCCCAATTTGTGAAAATAGCTAACAACATAGCATTTTGTTAAATGTCTACTATGCTAATTCATGAAAACACATTACATGAAAGCCTTGCAACCTAGAAAATCACATAGATAAAGCAACCGTTATCATTAAACGATCTTGTATCACTTTTATAAGATTCTTGTCATGACATCCTAAACATTCCCCACTTAGGTCTTATTAAGTCTAACTAATCCTTAAGGAAGACCTAAAAGTTGATTGCATGAAATTGACAAGTCAAACAACTAAGCTATCAATCAAGCAACGACTTCACTAGCCAATTGTAACGTTAACAAGCCTTGGTCCCACTCACTATGTTTTCTTTCTTTCTAACTCAATTGATTTTCGAGAAATTAAACACCAACCATGTTTTTGTAAGTTACAATGCTAAAATCCAATGTGTTATAACATATTCAAGCAATTAAACACCAACAATGTTTTTGGAAGTTACAATGCTAAAATTCAGTGTGTTATAACATATTCATAAGTGTTTTTAAGCACATTTTGTGTATTCAAAGTTCAAACACACACCCACCCATTCCATTCCCTTGATTTTTAGGTCAAACAATACCCGTCTCAACCCAAAATATTATTCACCATTAATGGCTCTACAAGCAATAAATATGCATCTACCACCATTAATACCCTTTCTCCACCTATTTAGAGCAAACATGAACTATCTATTACTACCCAAGCCATCTCCAACTAGGCGGATGCAAGATTAAACTCAAAATAAGTAAAAATGAGGCATTTACATGTTTTATATTTTCCATTTGCACGAATTCTAAATTTCTTCAAATAAGTATCCAACACTTACAAATAATTCCCAAGTATTATTTATCTCCCAAGAACATTATATTTTTAATACTAGAAAATTTCGGATGTTACATCACTTTCTAACTAAAATAATCAGAATAAGCATTTATTCTGCAAGTTCAAATGATTGAATTAGTATAAAGCTAATGTTGGACATTGCTAATTCCTGAATCTCTGTGTTTGATTTGTTTGAAGCTTAAATGCAAGACTTGTACGACGAAGATTAAGGCATATTGCTTTAAGGTAAAATTTTATATTTCTTCTCTTGGTGGGGGTTATTTTTATTGGTTAATACATTTTAGTTTTATTGCATTTCATTTTCTTGTTGATAAGTTTTTTTACCTACTGGCTGTAATTTAGCTCTATGATAGTTTGGTTTCGTGATGACCAACACATATGAAGTATGTTATCACATGAAAAATATAGTTACTTAAGTATGGCAATTAAACAATTTAATGGCTTTGTCATTTTCTAGATTTGAACTCTTAAATGTTTTCAATATAGTGCCAACTACCAATTATACTTTATGGCTCTCTGCTTATCTCATTATTAACATTATAATCGCCACACTAACTTTACAACCCTTATAAGTAATTAATTTGCGTAATCCTTGGTAGTAATATATTATGATGTTGAATTTATGCCGTTTTTTATATCTGCAGGGGGACTATTGTTCACAAGAATTATTTTTATGGGTCGGTTACTCTGCTCCCAGTCACCTCTGCTTTTGCGGTATGTATGTGTGTGTATATATATATATATATATATATGTATGTGTGTGTGTATAAAATTTCTTATTTGTTCACATAAATATTGAGTCTTCAGATGAAATTAAGTTAATTTTTTTTTTCTATATCATTGTCCGATTGATGCAAGGCTGCTTCTTCTCCTTTTTTTTGTTAGGTTCTACCTTTGCCAAACGTACCCTTCTTTTGGATCTTATTTCGCACTTATTCCCATTGGAGGGCTCTCAAGGTGAGCTAAGCTTCTAATACCATTTCAATCAGGTGACGTTGCTAGTTTTTATCTTTATAAACATCTCACTATGAATTATGGTCAAGCCATTAGTTGCTTTATTATTGGTTTTCCAATGATCATTTTCTTTGTTATTTGGTTCACCCATCGATGATGCTATATTGTTATCTGTCTTGCCATGGTTTATTACACAAATCCCAAACCTCCTTTATGGTTCACTGATTGTCTTAATCTTCAGGGAAGTGAGAAACTTCTTGAGCTGGTATCAGATTCCTCAAAGAATCAGAATTCTCCTGAGAAAGAACATGGGAATGAAGCAGCAGAAAACGACTCAGATAAGGAAATCCACACATCACTTGATCCTCCACTGGTAAATTACATCTTACAATCTTAGTTTACAAAAGCTTTTTTTTTATCTGGTAGCTTTTGGTATTGGCATTTGAAGAATATTGGGAGATCAATATTGCCCTTATTGGATACCCTTATTGGATACTTGAAATCTCCAAGGAATTAATTAAGGTTGTAGGTGAGAAACAGAAACGATCATTGGGTTTTAAAAAATACATCCTTCCATATGCGTCTCATGAGATTCCTTATGCCGTTCGGTTCGCTGTTTGTTGGCAGTTCGATTATACTTGGTGTGGTTCGGTTATAATATACTTAGGTTAAAACATCGGCTTGGTGGTTAGGTTATTACAAAAGCCATAACCGAAACCGAACCATAAAAACCGCTTTTCAAAAAATAACTAAACCAAAGCATCCATTTTCAGTTAATTCGGTTAATAGGCTTTTCTGCTCACCCATACTCTAATATATCTTGTTTGTACATAAAAAATCCAATAACTTCTATTAAATATTGTATAAGGTAGAGATAACATAATACATAGTCTTTATGGTTTATGTAAAAGTTCCAGATTAAATGCCATTCCATTCCTATATGCTTGTCAACCTAACATGATAATGAAACACCATGATTATCACTCCATTCCAACCAACCAAAAAGACCCTATACTTGTATAATTTTGATCAATTGCATTTATTTAATTTGTTAACCTTGATTTCATTTTTATCCAAGTTTGGTTTGCTAAAAACTTTTGAATGATATGCTTTAATTGTTTGCCCATCATTTTAACCCTGATTGCTTTTTGGCCATCTCAGTTGAATGCAAATTTATAAGGTATTATAATCTTATTATTTCTTTTAATATAAATGCAATTGTGTGTGCAGATAATGCAAGCATCCGAGGAGCTTGATAGACTACTTGGAGATGGAAATGATGTTAGCAAGTGTAGATTAAAAGACATTTGCAAAGTCTTTGATTTGAACACAATGGATGTGCTAAAATACCAGCAACTCTCAAAAGATTGAATCCAATCAACCCCAAACGCGATACATCAAACCACCTCAGGCTCAGACCATCACGTGAGAGGTAAATCAAACTCACCGATCGAGCTGCTTAGATGGTAGATTAATCAAACTGATCCAAGAGTGCGAATTTTGATTTGTTGAACCATATAATTGGGTCTGACTTATAGTTTTGTGGTGTTTGCTCCATGGATTATTCATAAGGTTTGGGGGTTTATTGTTTGTGACACGATAAATGTTATTACTTGTTTCATAATCATCAACGAAAACCAAATAAAAAATTGTTTTACAAAAATAATTTCATTAGACTTGAAGGTTGGAAATAATGACTCTTAGTTAATAAAGAAGACAGACATGAAAAAATGGCATAAATTAATAATTAATGTAATCGAAAATTAACACACTTTCATTTTACATGAAAAAGTTTCTTTTAACTCAGTTTTAATATACAAAAGTTCTTGAACTTGTTTTTCTTTGTATACTTGTGATAAAGAAATTTTTTATAAAGAATCCAAGTGTCTAAAATGAATTGCTTTCATGTTAAATGAGAAAGTATGTTGTTTTCTTATGGTATTAAATATAGTGTTGATACACTATTTAACTTACCAAACCGAAACAACTAGACTATTTTAGGGTTTGAGATTTATACGATTTGGTGTTGATGGTTTAACAGTCTGATTGACAGTTTAGAACATGGAATCGATCATGTAAACCAAACTAACCGTTTAACTTTTTTATTTATTTATTTTTTTCATATTTGAATGTGTAGTTATGTATAGGTAATATATTATGAACCATCTTTATCAATTAAAAAACGTTAATAAAAATTAACGATTTTAAAAAATATATGCATAAAGCACGTAACCGTTAAACTTGATCTGTCCGGATGACCCACCTTACCACATGGTTTGGTTGTCTTTTCATAAAAGTGTAGTTAACGATTATACTAAAAATTTTCATTAAAATCAGTCAAACTGAAAGATGAACGTCCTAAACTAGCATATAAAAAATTCAAATAGTAAATAAAACTGGCAAGGGGTAAGAATGTAATCTTATATTTTGAAAGATAATCGTAAAATAGATTTTAGTGTTTATTTCTCTAAAATCAAAAATAAAACTTTATCTCCTATGAATCGTAAAATAGATTTTAGTGTTTATTTCTCTAAAATCAAAAATAAAACTTTATCTCCTATGAAAGCGTTTAACTCAGAAAAACTCTTAAAAAATTCATTTCAAATGGGGTTGGCGACCCCTTTAGAGAAAATCTTATAGGAACACTAAGGTTTGAAAAGGTCATGGGTTCGAGTACTACTCCCACTGGAATAAAAGAAAATTTTGCCTTTCAAAAAAAATATATATCATCATAAAATTTCCTTATTAAGTTACCCTATTTTTTGGTATGCTGTTATAAGTAGTTAATTACATCTTAAATATGACATTTTCAATATTTGAAATTATATATGCACCGTTGTAATACTTTGTACGCACCATTATAATCGCACATGTCGTTCATGCGTCAGATTTGAAAAAACTGAACAGACAATCGTAACATTAAGCATATCGTTGTAACTAGCTTAGACACACATTTATAATTCGACAACTTAGACTCATTGTTATAACTAATTATGCATCAACATTTTTTTAGAAAACGTATAAATATATAATAATACTATACTCGAATTAAAGAAAATAAAATTATTGATTTTATTATTATAAATTTTATATTAAAAAAATAGTAAAATATATAAAAATTATTTAAACTAAAAAGTTAACATTTAAATGTTACTTTTATCTTTTACCTATATTTAATCTATACTACTATATAATACATATTAGAAGGATACTATTGTAATTTATCAAAAATTTTAAGACACCTAATACACATTGTTATGCATAGGATATACCTTAACAATGCATAAAATATGTTTAATTACTATTTAACCCATCTTTACAATTAAACACTCAATAATTATTATTTAACCCCATTAAAACCCAACTCAACCATCTCATTAAAGCCTAACTAAAACTTTATTTGGAAAAAAAAATAAGAACTATATTAATACAAATTATGTGCATTTGAAAACCAACCCAGTTTTTCATCTCTAACATATACATTCTCTTTCACTATTATTGCAAAGATCTAAGGAAATATTAAGTAATTACAATATTTACAATTGTCATATAGCAAAGCAGGAAAGCATAAGGTACAATTATCTTATGCTTGTTCTTACATATACATTTAATATTTTAGTTCTAAAATTTTTTGTCTTTGCTATTTATCCGCCGCCATAGCCTTTTTTGCGTTATTTGTAGTGTTTTATATTTTAATAGTATATTTATTTTTAAATGAATTGTATTTTTCTTTTATAATTTTTAAAATATAATATTTAACAAAATTTCGATTGTACCATTATGACGTACCTATTTTTATCTAAGTTTCGACATAATCTTGTTCAAAAGCGTGATTTCGTAATAATGTACAAGTCGTTGAAGCACGAACTTAGAAGCCATTGAAACTTAGGGATTTCCCGTTTCCACGTGTTATTTTAATTAGTGTTTTGATGTTTCTTTTTTTTTCATGGTAAATAGCAGTATATAGGTTCTAGAAACCGAACCTTATAAATTTTAAAACTTAACCGATATTGATTGAACAACATCGATATTGTCATAGGTGTTACCAGAACCGGTATCATTATTTGTTGTTTCGATTGATGTTAAACACATTTCTATATCATTTTGGGTATGTAACTAATTTATTTTTACGTTCTCTCTTTCGTTTGTTATACCATGTGCCGGTTCCAAGCGGTTACCGTAACGAACCAAACCGACATCAATCGAATTCCAATCACGTAACACGGGGAACTCACTAGTTTCTTATTATTTATAACATTTTCACCTTTTAAATCTTTTAAAATATTAATTAAGGATATCAGCCTTCAAAAAGAAAAAAATTTGTATTTTATCTTCATTCTAGAAAGATAAATATAAACATAAGTTAAAAAAAGAGTTAAAAGTTAGAGTTAAATACGGTTTTAGTTCATGTGGTTTGACACAAATAATCATTTTAGTCCAAAAGTTTAAATTTGCCTTTTTTAGTCCAATAGTTTATGTTTTTTATCGATTACAGTCCGGTCCACTAACTCTATCGAAATTTTTCCGTTAACTTTTTTAAAAAAACCATAATACCCTTAGCAAAAAATAAACTCCTATATTAACCCACACATCCCTTTCTCTCTACTCTCTCCACAACGCCAAAACCCTAAAAAGACTGTTTGTTCTCTCTATCTCATCTCTCACTCTCTATCTGTATATATATACACGAACATATGTATATATGTTGTTGTTTCTCTCACCTCTAAAACATATTTTTCTTACGGCTTATGACCTGTTTTGTAATGAACCATAATCCGGGTTTCGTTATAAATAAATAAATGTTCAAATAAATATTATGGTGAAAATAATATTTTAGAAATAAGTTGAAACAAGTGGGTTTCAAGTTAATAATGGGGTTATATTAGTTTTTAACTAATTTTGGAATGAATATGGGTGAACTGAAAGTTGAGGGGCTAAAAGTGTAAAATGACAAATCCGCCATATTTGACTAGTGAAAGTCAAAATTGGTCTTCATTTGGTGAAAAGGGTCGTTCATTTCAAGAGACAAAAAGGAGAAAAGAGGAGTTGGAGCTAAATCGTGCAATTTAGCTTGAATTTGTGAAGGTTTTGGCTCACACAACACCTTCCTAACATCAAGTAAGTGATTATCTTACTTTTGATTTCACCTTTGATGTGTTCTTGGTGGGTTTTGGGTGAAATCCGAAATTTATGATGCATGTGGTTAATTAGTGTTAGATTGTTGATAATCTAGTTAAACTAAAGGTAAATAACGGTGATTAACGTCCTAGAACCCTTTGATTTTGATTATGAGAAGTTAGGGTTCATATTGAGAAATTTGGGGGTGTTTGGATTATGATGATAGAATGTTGAATTAGTGATGATTAAGTGTTTATATGATGTTAGACACTTGAATGAACATCGAGTTAACCTAATAATAATTATTGAATGAAAATTTGTGTTAAGATAAGGATAATGAAACTCAAGTATGTGAGTTTGGGGTGAAAGACGGTGTTTGGATATGAGTATAACTCAAACGGGTCAGTTTGGGTTAGAAATGGGAAATTGGGTTGTAAACCCAATTATAATGTGATTTTGATGTATGGTTAGATTACTAAACTAGGTGTATATGTTTAGGTAATCAAATTGCAAAACTTGAAGGTGGTGCGGGATCTTCTAACCCGAAAGGTAAGTGTTCTTGCACTTAGTAATTTATGTTAAACAGTGTTATATGTGGTGTTATATGCAATGTTGTATGTATAATGTGATAAGTTGCATAATGTGTAATGCAGAATGAATGTGTATAGAGGTGTATGAGTAAATGAATGAATGTAGTTATAGTTTAAATACTATAATGGATATGAGGATATGGAGTTATGGTCTAAGTACCATAATGGATATGTGAATATGAAGTTATGATCTAATAATCATAATGGAAATGAGGTTATGGCCTTTGTGCCATAATGGAAATGGAAGTGTGTTGATTATGTATGACAAATGAAAAGAATGAAATTTGTAGGTGAAATGCAAGTGATATGTAGCCTAATGACACATTTGGGTGGAAACGGGTCAAATGAGTGAATGGACGAAAACAAGTAGTATTTACTTGTTTGATATGTCTTATCTTCATTAATAATAGTATTATATGTGGTGTTATGTAGGAAAAGCTCCGGGATAGTCAAGGTCAAGTCTAAGGAGTATGTTAGATTCTCGTATGCTCAGTTTTGGTGATTTCGGGTGTATTTAGAAGCCCATCTAATAGATGTTAATGATACTTGAAAATTGTTGTTTTGATGCAAAATTATGTTGTTTTGAATGTTAGAACTCATATATAAGTGTTGGCAAAATTTATTGACAAAATGGGTTAAAGATGAAAATTTTGGTTATGTGTTAAAAACTTCACATGTCTGGAAACTTTCTGGAAAAAGAGGCTCTTCGCGCCACGCGAAAAACCAGGTTCTGGTATTCGCGACACACGAAGACCTGGCATCCGGACCTGCCCTTTTTGGACTCCTTCGCGCCACGCGAAGGGAGAGGTCCTAGTTCTTCGCGACACGCGAAGATATAAAAAAAAATAAAAAATTACTGGGATAAATGCTTCCGCGTGTGTAATTGTTTATTATAGCTAGTGTTTTAAATTTAAGGGTGTTAAATGTTTGTTGATGTAGCAAGATCTAGATTTCCCCCCTTTTATCGATTTGAAATTTACTTTCGGTCTTCAATTTTGATCCAGATCAATTTGCATTCATCATCTACCTCCACCGCTCCCTTCACATCCGGCCACCATCTCAAATTGTGGCCAAATCCAACCCTCGTCCGGCCAAATCTGACCCTACGGTTGTTGAACATCATTGCCTGTGTCTGCACCCTACCCCTCATTCATCTTGTTCGTTGGCAAACCTTCAAATCAACATCACCATCGCTACTGTGATGTAGATGACTCTGGAGATTAGGGTTGAAATGGAGGTGGCTTGACGGTGTGGGCGCCGTGGTCGGCCGTAAACCCGTCGAAGATGCGACCGTCCTCTCCAGGATCTCACACTCTCTCTCTTCTCTTGGGTGAAAACCCTAATTGTAAGTGTTAAAATGAGGCAAAGGATAAAAAAGGCAGTGGCGATGGTGGTGGTCTCACCGGGGAAGAAGAAAGGGGCGATGATGGTGGTCTCGCCGGCAATGGCGGTGGTGATTGTGGTCCCACTGGGAGCTGATCTAGGGTTGGGGGTAAAGAGAATGTGTTTATATTTTTATTTTTTGCTAAGGATATTATGGTTTTTTCAAAAAAGTTAATAGAAAAATTTGGATGGAGTTAGTGGACTGGACTGTAATCGATACAAAACTGAAACTATTGGACTAAAAAAACAAATTTAAACTTTTGAACTAAAATGTTTATTTGTGTCAAAACATAACTCTAAAAAAGTTAAAACCTAACACACCTTGTTTTCTATTTATATATCGGCGATGCTAATAAATCTTCACACTTTTCTTTCTCGCTTTGTTTGCTTCTCAAGAAACCTCTTGTTCTTCCTCTCTCTCTCCGGTGAGAAGATAAGAAACGATGCCGACCGACATTGAAGATGAAATCAAGGACGAGAAGAACCCCCCGCCACTTGATGAAGACGATATTGCTCTCCTCAAGACTTATGTAAGAAACGCCTCTTTTTTCTCTACGAAAACCCTAAAATTTCATTAGATTTAAAATCAGGACTTAGCGGCAGCTTTTTTGTTGTGTTATTGACGTAATTTGTCTGGTTCTGTTTACGATTTAATATTTGGTACTTGTAGTAAGGTGGATTGATTTGGTATGGTTTATGCAGGGATTGGGGCCTTACTCTACCAGCATCAAGAAAGCAGAAAAAGATGTGAAGGACATGGCCAAAAGGATCAATGATCTATGTGGTATGTTCACTTAGGGGGTGTTTGGGATTTCTTATTGCATCTGTTTATATCTGATTACTGGTTTGTGATATAGCATAACTGCTTATGAATATCTGCTTATTTGAAGGTGAAATAAGCAATTTGGGAGTTGCTTATTCTATCTGTTTATCTGATTCTGATTGTTACCTAATTGACAAGCACTTTAAAAGTTACCTGTTGGGATGCCAATTACCTGAAACCCTATCTTAAACTTACCTCAAAAAACCTACTTGAAATATCAAATACTCAACTACACTTCGAACATTTCTATAATTTTAATAATTTCAAGTTTTTAACAACTTCAACATACTATTTATTATAGTTTGTAAATTGTATAATATTTTAACATATTCGATTTCGATGTAGATAAACAAATTTGGATAGTCCAGCAGGTATCACTGAGACATCTAATACCATACCCGGTCCCTACCCAAATGCCCGTCCGAATGTTTAGGTTTTCCTATTGGGTTCGAGTTCTTTTGCCATCCCTGATCCCAAACACCCCTTTAGATGTAGTTTACAGCATATTTTGCACACACATTATGAGAAAAGCCCGTAGTATGCGAAAACCAAGAAAACAAGTCACATAATTTATAAACTATTTTTTCTTTTAATTGTCAAAAGGGTATTTAAGTATCTATTCCATATATGTTGAACATAAATACAGGAATAAGGAGTGTCACATATACGTAACACCATGTCGAATGAGAAATTGTTACATATACATAACACCGTTACGTTTTACATTTGATCCATACCCATAAATCTATATACATGTGTGTGTATACACTTGGTTTAAAAAAGCGCTGCAAGGCGCTAGGCAAAACACCTCGCTTCGGTTGAGGCGCCGGAGATACAAGAAGCGGTCCGAGGCTGCACTTCAGGCTTGGCGCGCAAGGCGGCGCTTCATGTATGATGGTCATTTTCCGGTGATTCTCGAGAGAGAGTTCACTGTGGTTTTTTCAGGTAGGTGTGAGCTTTTGTGTAAAATCGAAGAAGTAGATGAGATGATGTTGAAATTAAAGTGCAGTGAGAGGTGAGATTAGACTTACGGGGAGATTATGATGAAGGAGATTTTGATGAAGAACATGGGAGGGATTGTCGATGGATGAGGGTTCTGCCAGGAGTAAAAGAAGAACGACGACTGATTTTTAGTTTTAGGGTTAACCCACCTATTTATTAAGTTATTTTATTTTTACTAAATTACATTTTCACCCTTAAAGTTATAATTTTTATTAAAGTTTACCCTATACTTTTTTTAATTTGTTTATTTGTTGTCTTTTCTTCGTTCTTAAGTTGTAGTTCTTGTACAAAAAGCATGGTTGTAAAAATCGCTAGGCGCTAGTCGGGCGGTGGGGTGGGGCCTAGGCCTAGGCGGGATTAATCGGGGCCTAGGCGGGATTAATCGGATTGGAATTTTTATATGTAATTTTCAGTTTTTTATACATATACACACATTTTTATATGTAATTTTCAAAATTATATATATACACACACACATTTTTTAAAGAAGCTGGAAATTACAAGAACTAAATGGAAAATCGCCGGAACTTTGCCTGAAAGTCGCCGGAACCTGCTGGAATCTCGCCGGAACCCTACCGGAATATCACTGGAAAAAACGGGAAGTGGCCGATATTTGGCCGACTAGGTCCGCCTAGGCCCGATTTTGACCCAATTTTTCCGATTAGTGATTTTTAGTCCGATTTGGCCAAAAATAATCGTCGACCCGCCGCCTAGCGACTAATCGGCGCCTAGGCGCGATTTTTACAACACTGACAAAAAGCTTGGTATACATTAGGTGTAACAACTGATTTTGTGCTTCTTTAGGTTGTATTTATAGTTTTTTAGGTTGTACATAGATATTATTTATATATTTTTTTAGTTTTAGCGCCTCACGTATGTGAAGCCCTCGCCTCGCGCTTGAGGCGTGGCGCCTCGGATTTTGGTACCGAAACGCCTCGCCTCACCTCGCGCTTTTTTAAACCAAGTGTATACATATAGATCAAATAATTTATAAATTATGTTATTCGTTTTCTTGGTTTTCGCATGAACCCTCCCCTATACACGCGCGCATATATATATATATATATATATATGTGAGTGTGTGTATGCATATATATAATGTGGATATTGTTGGTCAAATATGATGGCCATATTGTTCCTGAACTGTAGTTTTATCCTCTTTAACTTTGATAGGTATCAAGGAATCAGACACTGGTTTAGCTGCCCCTAGCCAATGGGATCTTGTGTCTGATAAACAAATGATGCAAGAGGAGCAACCTCTTCAGGTTCATATTATCTTTTAATAAAAAAAGAAACCTTTTTCTTCTCTCCTGTTCACAAATGCTATCTTTTTATGCAAGCAGGTGGCTAGATGCACAAAGATAATTAACCCAAACACAGAAGATGCAAAATATGTTATAAATGTCAAACAAATTGCAAAGGTATTTTAGACTTTGGTTTGGTTTATATTTGGACCAATTCATCTGATATTATATTTTCATAAATTTACAGTTTGTTGTTGGGCTGGGTGACAAAGTTTCGCCTACTGATATTGAAGAAGGCATGCGTGTTGGGTAGGTTGCAGTGTTCATGCTTTTGTTTTTAACTTTTCATGCTTTTTCAAAAAAGTAATTTTAAATGTGGTACTCAATTCTACATTGCAGTGTTGATAGAAATAAATATCAGATTCAGATCCCATTGCCACCCAAGATTGATCCTAGTGTGACCATGATGACGGTAGAGGAAAAGCCAGATGTGACATATAATGATGTTGGTGGATGTAAAGAACAGATTGAAAAAATGAGAGAGGTGTGCAGCAATTGCTACATTTTTTTTAAAATAAAATTTGAACTTCTGCATAATATCTTCTATTCGGTGTGAGCAGGTTGTTGAACTACCCATGCTCCACCCTGAGAAATTTGTTAAACTTGGAATAGATCCACCCAAAGGTGTTCTCTGCTATGGCCCACCTGGAACTGGTAAAACACTTTTAGCCAGAGCCGTTGCCAATAGAACTGATGCATGCTTTATTCGTGTAATTGGAAGTGAATTGGTTCAGAAGTATGTTGGTGAGGGGGCCCGCATGGTTCGCGAACTGTTTCAGGTTTTACAATTAAACTTGAGTTATATAGTCATTGTTATTGAACACGAGTGTCACGTATGATGAGCAAAAACTAAAACTTTTATTTAACAGATGGCGCGGTCAAAAAAGGCTTGCATTGTTTTCTTTGATGAGGTGGATGCAATTGGTGGTGCGCGTTTTGATGATGGTGCTGGTGGTGATAATGAGGTTCAACGGACCATGCTTGAAATTGTGAACCAACTTGATGGTTTTGACGCTCGTGGTAATATTAAGGTTCTAATGGCTACAAACAGGTATGTTTATTTAATAATATTTTAGAGTAAACAGCACAAAATAGAAATGAACTTTGAACTTTTTCCTGATTTTATAAACCAACTAATAATTAGGCACAAAATAGTAACTAACTTTTTGTGGTTGATTTTAGTAACCAAGTTAAATTTCATTGCTGGTTGTTGCAACTTGCAACTAATGACCTGTTCAGCCTTTAGCAAATTTGTTTTTGCTGAACATTAAAAAATTGCTAGATTGGCATCTTCTCGAAGGCACAGGATCGTAAAGAAAAAAACACAGGAACTCACGGTTGATCAAACCCTAATCGACTCTTTCTTATTAATCAAGAAGGCATGCCAAACAACTAAACAATTTAGTGACCAAGCAACCCTAATTTGACTCGTAATAGGAAACTAAATAAACCTTACCAAAATACTTAAACAATACCAATAAAAAAACATACCATAACCTAAAAATAACCCTAAACGAATAAACCGGCCCAAACATTGGTCGACCCAACCATTGACCTGTGGCCCATTCGGTTATATGTGAACAAACCCGATTAAGTCTAAAAATACCCCCTAATCGTTGTTTGTTCACACCGATCTTCATAGCAACGTTGGATCACCGTCTTTCCTGACCATCTCAACCTTTCCTGGACCCATAACCTTTACCTTGACCACGTCCAAAGTCTTCTCAATTGTGCTGTTAGTTTTTTTAAACACCACTCAACCCTTTTGATCTGACCTTCGCTACCCCGGTACAACGATTTCTTCCTGGGTTGTAAGCCACCTGCTCTCAACCACCAACAGAAAACAAGCCACCCGCTTTTTCGTCTTCCAAGCTGCTAAATGAAAGCTACCCCGCTGATTCGTTTTTTCCACGCTGTTTGGTTGGAATAGTTCTGCCAAAAGAACTAAACCACTTGTTCTTGTCCTAGGCGAGGAAGAAATCCGGTCGAAGATACCTGATTTGTTGTCGATATTTCCCACTGTTGATCAACTACTGCTGATTGATGCCTGCTGATTATTGACTTCAGCTGATCAATGCTTGCTTTGATCTCCACACAAACGGCCAAAAACATCCACTGCAACCTGCTGGGCAAACTCGAAGTCAAGCCACCTGCTGGTCAAATTAGATCAAACCTCTTGTTCCAATCAAACTTCTTCTGGTAATCGAACTTTCTGTTCTTCCTGACCTATCACTGCTGTTGGGCCAATCGCTCCTGTTTGCAATCACAGCCCTTTGGTTGCTGCCTTTTGAATTTTATTCGACCAGCAGCCCAAGCTTTTGGCTGCCCTACTCGCCTCTTTTTCCTCCTTTTTGACAAATCCAAGTCTGCGATAAAAAACCCGACCCAAAATCTGACCCATCACTGCCCGATTTGAATTACGGTCACAACCAGTGAACGCCCCTTTTGATACTCGCTGTTGTTAATTCACCTGATTGATTCAGCAGGTTCGAATGACTCAAGAATAGAACAGATCTGCGATTTAGACAAAAAACAACCAATTTTGCCTTAGAAGCACTACTGCTCCTTAATCGACCTGCCGTTCCTTCGATGCCCTGGAAACCTGCTGCTGAATCGATTCAATCTATTGCCGACCCCTTGCTCTGGAAATCAGGTCGCCAATCAGCAGGTTCTTTTGCCGCCTCAAAATTGCCGACCCCTTTTGCTGTCGCCGATGGCAGCCCTGCAGCCAAAGGCTGCTTTCCTTCTTGAATGTCGACACTCAAAACCTCTTTGATACCATTTGAAGGCACACGATGTAAAAGAAAAAAACACAGGAACTCACGGTTGATCAAATCCTGATCAACTCTGTCTTATTAATCAAGAATGCACACCAAGCACGTACAATATGTCCCTGTTTATAACTAAACAACTTAATGACCAAGCAACCCTATGAAACTAAATAAACCTTACGAAAATACTAAAGCTATATCAAATTACCAATTAAAACAGCATAAACTAAAAATAACCCTAAACATTGACCCACCCAACCATTGACCCGTGACCCATTCGGTTATATGTGAACAAACCCGATTAAGTCCCCAACACTTCTTTGTCATTTCAGTGTGTGTATATTCCAGTAATGCCATGTGGCATCTGTTGTGACATTTAATAATTACTTAAAGTACAAATTAAAAAAAAAGACTCAGTTTTTCAGACTTGCAACTAAACTTATTTTTTTTAAAAGTTAAAATAAGCAATTTTATTGCATATGTGGCATTTGATGTGGCGGATGGTTGCTAAAATTGACAGTTAAAACATGGTTGGTTGCTAAAATTGGTTTTAGATAGTGAGTTGGTTTCTGTTTTATGCGTAATTTAAATATCTTTTTACTAAAATCAGAAAAAATGCCACATTCGTTTCTATTTCATGCAGTTTGCCCATATTTTATATCCACTTTTGATAACAACTGATTTTAGAATATTGCAACTGCTAAATTGGATACCTGCTCAATTGTTTGTATTCCAGACCAGATACCCTTGACCCTGCACTATTACGACCTGGAAGATTGGATAGAAAAGTGGAGTTTGGGTTGCCTGATATGGAAAGCAGAACACAAATATTCAAGATTCATACACGAGCAATGAACTGTGAAAGGGATATTCGATTTGAACTTTTGGCTCGCCTTTGCCCTAATTCTACTGGTAAACGTCTCTTATTAATCATATTTCATTATTAAAAACTATACTATAAATAGTCGTAAAGTTTAGAATTGACATTTATTTTGAATTTGCAGGTGCGGATATAAGAAGCGTGTGCACAGAGGCGGGAATGTATGCAATTAGAGCTCGTAGGAAGACGGTGACAGAAAAAGACTTTCTTGATGCAGTCAACAAGGTGATCAAGGGCTACCAGAAGTTCAGTGCTACTCCTAAATACATGGTTTATAATTGATGCATTGAGGGTTTGTTGGAGTTTGGTTTTAGCTTTACATAAATTGGAAAAAAACATAATGTTATATCTTTGTGTATCAACTTTTGATGACAATGCTTATGTATGTTGTTTTCTTTGATGGATCTATGTCTTCTCAGTTTTCTATTACTAGACAAGTTTTTAGCCAAATTCAGTGCTACTCTTAGTTTTCTATTACTTGCTTGGTTTATAAGTACTTCTAATATACGTGTGACTTTAATGAAAAAAGGCTATAATTATATCATTTCTACAGTTAAATTATGGGAATTGTTTTCAGAATCAAACAGGCCGGTCAGACCGTGAATCGCCTACACAACTGACCCAGTGGGATGCTTTTAAACCGTCTTCATTTGGGTTGGTTGGTTATGGCATCAGCCGGTAAATTGGACCCGTGGTTGGACTGTATTCTCATAACTAATTCTTTTATCACTTTTAGCCTCCATATGTTTTTGTTTTAGACTTCATATTTATTTATCTCAGACTTTATATTTTATAAATTTGTTTAATTCAGACTTCATATTTTGTTAATATTATAAATCCAACAATTTCATATTTTATTTTAAATTAGTTATATATTTTAATTTTTAAATTACTTATGACCTTGTCTGATTTTAAAACCGGTCCGACCAGTGGGCTGTTAGGGGGGCCGATCATTGTTATGAAAACGGGTTTAACACAATTAAAAAGCATCCAACTTGACATTATATATATATATATCATATTTTGCAACTTTGACTTTAAATTATGTATCCATCTTGATACAGAATTTACTATTGTAACTTGTAAGGTCCATAAATACATACAATTGGGTCTTTTCTTAACTACATTAAAAAATAAGATTTCAATTTGCTACACACAATTACTGAATTACAATCAGTATCAAATAAGATACAAAAGTTGGATATATTTTGATACAGTCAGCCCTGCATCATCTCATCTCCCACTAGGCACATGCAATGCCATTCAAATCCCAAATTTCCAAATAGATCTTCTAAAGGGTAAGAACATATAACCTACCACAACTAAATGGAATCAAATCTTGTTATTTTACCGTTAAAATCATCTTGCAAATCAAAAACAGCCAACTGTTGTCAATCAAAATATAATCTTGCCCAATTAGCCAAGAACACACAATCAGATCAAGATATGCATACAAGATTGACACCAGACTCCAAAGTGGCTGACTTGATGGGTCAGATTCTATTGACATAAATTAAGGATTATGTTCCAATGACACAATCTCCCAAACAAAGATAATTATTAAATTAACATAACTGCCTCCTAGTCAATGCAAATAAGCCGACAACCACGTTCCTAATTGTTTTGTCCCTATTACAGCATCCCCATATTTTACTTCATCTGACTCATCAAGCCAACTTGTACAGTACAAGTCAGTGAAGCTTAACCAGAGTTGTATAATCTTTTTTGAGTATAAATACATCTTCTCTCTTTCAAACTGATCAATCAAACCTGTTATCATGGCATTTGAGGCTGCTAAAGTTGGCCATTTAAAGAGAAATAATAATGGCATAACAAGAAAGTGTGCTTCATTGGTCAAACAACAACGGGCGCGTATTTATATCCTTTGGCGTTGTGCCACCATGCTTCTATGCTGGTACATCCAAGGAGACGATTAGCACGCGTTCTCCTTTTTTTCTTTTTATTAAACATATATACATACAGGGGCATGTTCATTTCAAAGCCAGTAATATGTTAAGAACCACATAATACACTTGTACATAGTGCATAGAAGATAATCAAAGTAGCGGGAGAGAGAAAGTGGAGCGGTTATGTAACCGTCTTATGCATCACATACAAAGCACTACGTACAAGTATATTATGTGGTTCTCGCAGTTCTCAACATACTCTTGGTTCTTAAATGAAAGCTCCTATATATATATGCTTAATATATATACTTTTTTCGACCCGTATCGTTTTAGTAGCAACAGTTATACATAACTGTTTCTTGCGAAAGCCTCGTCACAGTTTTTTCTACTTGCCTTTGTCCAATTAAGGCCGGTCTCCGTTATAGTACATCTCTCTTTTCATCCACAGAAAGTTCCCTTTGGGTTTTTTGAGAGAGTTGGAAACTTTTTATGTAGACCGGAATCTTGGACATCAAGGAACAATGCCAGAATGACGAGTCTGACATCAAGTTGGTTGCTTGAGAGAGAAGTTTAACAGTTCATATCTTTTTGTGTTTAAGATCTGCAGATCTTTTTATTCTCCAAATTGTATGATGAAAATTCCAGAAAATATATCTTTAATGATTTGGATGTTATCTTTGTTTGTTTTTCTTCAAATTTGTGAATAAAATGCAAAAGTGCATGACTATTAAAATAAAAAGGATTATTGGATTTTAATAATCCCACCTTATACCAATTTGCCAATAACAATCCCAACTGAGAATATTCTTACCACCAGTCCATACTTTCAAACTATTTTCTTACATTGGACCCCCCGTTAAAAAAACTTAACGCCGTTAGATTTTATATGACGTGGACATCTGCAAACCGCCGGAAAGTCGAGCCAAGCTAGCAGTGGTCTCGTGGTGGGTTTTGAAATTGGCTCTGGTGGTGTTTAACTGGTAGTTAAACACCACCAGAGCCAATTTCAAAACCCACCACGAGACCACTGCTAGCTTGGCTCGACTTTCCGGCGGTTTGCAGATGTCCACGTCATATAAAATCTAACGGCGTTAAGTTTTTTTAACGAGGGGTCCAATGTAAGAAAATAGTTTGAAAGTAGGGACTGGTAGTAAGAATATTCTCAGTTGGGATTATTATTGGCCAATTGATAAAAGGTGGGATTATTAAAATCCAATAACCCAAATAAAAATGGACATTAATCTGATTTTATAACATTTTAAATGCAAGAATCTACATTAGTAAAGTACAAAAGTGGTGCATTTCAGTCTAAACTTCAACTACAACAGTTCTACAACACATCATTATATGTAAACTTTATATGGATTTAACATCATTTATCGATCCAATCAGTGAACAGAAGCATTATATAAATAGGCACATTAACTGCAGCAACAACTGATAACACTAGGAAAACCCTCACCAACCTCCTGATCACAAATCTTACATTTGACTTGGTTTTAACCGGTCCCAATTGACCACTTACATCTTGTGGCATTGAAACATTAATCTCCTGCATTACCTGTTTTTTAGCTGCTGACCGCATCGTAGTGTTCCCCCTGAAAAACAAAACAACAAAAATCAAACACAACTTCTTACTGCAAACTGATACTGGGCTGGGCTCACACTTTTTCAGAAACTTACCTTTCTACCCTCTCATTTGAATGTGAAGGAACAATCTTTAAGGGTTTTTTGATTAAATGCATTGACCCTTCTGCATCCCAGACCATCTCATATTCACAGTTTTCATCTTCATCTTTTACTTTAGTGTTGCTTTTGAAAATGCCTAACATGTTGCGCATGTTTTCACCAATATGTAGGTGAATATTCAACCCATTTGTTGGCCATACAAGAATCACAACAAGAGTTACCACAAATAACAAGATATACCTGAAAATTTCACCAAATAAGTATACACTAATTCTTAAAAAAAAACAAAACAAAAATGTATATACATGTTACCATATATAAATGAAGGTCTGTGCAGGAAGTAAGCACAGATGAGTTGATACGGCATCAGATGCATTTGAAAATGTAAGTTTACTTGCAGTTAATAACATGAAAGACGGATATAAGTTTCCCTGTTGCCAGCTAATCGTCCCAAGAGTTTGCTACACAAAATAAAAAATAAAATAAAAAATAAGAAGTTATAAAATCCAGAGAAACATGTACAGACTAAGATAAGGACACGCATTACCTCTACTACAGCCCCATGTTTGGCTATATGAGTAACAGTACACTGATCGTGATCGTGACCCGACAAAACAAGTATCTGTTAATTTACATTTACACTCTCAGCTGTTTTATTTGACATAATTTCCATCAATCAAGATTCAGGTTTTATGGGAATGAAGAGAGAACATACGGGTTTGATGGAATCCAGTAGCTTGTTTGTTGTTTCTTTTGTAAGATAATTTTGATACCTGCATCAGAATCAAGTTTTTAAATATTAAAGTTGCATCCTAGTCAAAAGAGAATAAAGTAAGGAGAGAGTATCAGGAAGCTACATTATTTCATGATCACCGGTAGCACGGGAAATTCTCTGAACATGAAAAACTGAGGTTAATTTGAGTTAAAAAAACACAAAGAATGTAAGAATTTGATACAATAAAAAATATAACCTGATTTATAACAGGTGAAGAACGTTTGGAACCACACGAAGTCCGGTCAGGTCGATAGAGTGGTATATGAGTTAATAACACCCTTGGAGGTGAAAGAGAATCTACATAAATTTTAACTTATAATCATATTATTACATATAAAACCGATAATCGTGAATTAGAAAAACATGCAAACGAGTGTTGCATACCCCTAGACACATTGTTATCAAAAGTCCATGAAGCAGAGGTTTGCTTTTGCTGTGGATGACCTGTGGATAGCACATAAATACATAATCACTATTTATTTATTTATGTTTTATAATAAAATAAAAATGAAGTTTAGTAATTGAAAAATTATTTACCATCCAATGTTTGGGCATCAACAGCAACAAATTCCACTTCTCCTGCTCTAAAATGATAGTTCCTTGAACCAAATGCCTTTTCATAGCGGCTGATTACCTGTAATTAATTCAAAAGGCAATGAAAACAAGTTATAAATTGTGATACATCACAAAAATAATAAAAAATCGTCTGCTATCATATGAAAAATTATCATTTTAAAGTGAGCAAGCATTATCATATGAAAACATAAATATACCTCAGGCTTGCGAGAGTGATACGCTGCATAACCAATATCATGGTTTCCTGAGAGGAAGTATACTTGATTATTTGTAACTTTTTCAAGAGTCTTAATGTCAAAAATATGCCTAAAACGGTTTAAAGAATCCTGCCACCTGTATCACCAAACAAGAAATGAACTTTCATGTCTGAAAGTAAAAATATTTACAACAAAAAATGTACTTTTTGGCCTTACTCTTCATCAGAAAGAACAGGGCCTCCATCAAAATGATCACCCAAAAACAAAACCATATCAGGTTTAAAAGGCATGATGGAAGCCAGCATCGCTCGGCGCATAAATATGTCAGTATAGAATTGTACAATCTCCAGGGCTAATGATTTTGGAGCTAGATTAAGGGATGTTCTATCCATGAGCTGTTAAGAACAGAGAAATTATGTAAAACACAATGGAGAAACATGTAAACTACAGATGATATTCTTCAAATGATGAATACCTGTGGATCGGCTACCACTGCAATTTTCACGTAATCACCAGGTTTATGGATTGTATCCATCTAAGCATAACAATGAGAAAATGAGTCCCTTAAAATAATAAAAATGTAGACACCATTTTGCAAGTAGTTTGTGTCAAAGATAGTGGCCAAGATGCCAATAATCTTAGAATAAGATAGAACATTTTTTGGAACTCAATGTTTGTTAATATAGTTGGGTATGACTGTATGCACACTTAGTCTGTGAGCCCTTCCTATAATTTTATTTCTATTAAAGATAATAAATTCATAGAGAGAACAAATCACACAATCAATGCCACTCTTCTCACTTTATGAACCCACTTGGATTCTATTACTATAACATCCCCAATATGTGGTAAAAAGTAAAAATATAAAGTTATGGACTTTGATGGAGGACACGCGGCTATGTGATGTTCTAAATATAACGTGTGATTTAATATCACTAGGAAATATTGATGGAAGAATTTGATAATTACTTGTCAAAGTAAGCAAGGTTATAACTTATAACCACATGACTTAAGTAATGATACTACTTTTGAAAAAGTATAGATGTCATGGATGGACGGATCACTATGATGGCATTAAATGCACGGAGGGGTGGAAAAGATGAATGATAAGTAGCGGGCCCATCCCATTTCAAACCGGGTTACTTGAAACATACGAAATGATTTCAAATGCGCGGGCGGGTGCAAAAGATGAATGATAAGTAGCGGGCCCATCCCATTTCAAACCGGGTTACATGAAACATACGAAAAGGTTTGAAATGTAAAAGTTGTAGATCCATTCCATTTCGAACCCGGTTACATGAAATATATTAAAGAATTGAAATGCACATAAGGGTGCAAGAAATAAATGTTAACTTTCCGGGCCTATCCCATTTGAAAATGATGAAAACTTGGAATTCACAAACGGGTGCAATTGTTGATAAAAGTAACGGGTCCATGTCATTTGGTTCTGCGCCTGCGAAACAACTAAAAGAATATAAAAAGTTGTTTGAATCTAAATATTTGCCAAATCATGTGTTAAATGAGGTATTTGATGGAAATTTTAAGTTTGGACTATCGGGTCAAGGATTGACCAAACTAGTCAAACGGGTCAAGCTATTGTAATATTTGTGTTTTGATCATAGGATGATCAAAATACTTAATGTTTATAAAATCCTGGTTTTAAAGGATTATAATTTGGAAGTCAACTGGACAAATAAAACCTGGGATAATTACCTAAATAGACACTAGGCTAAAAAAATTACCAACATAGACTTAGCCGGCCCAGTTTTAAAAGGATTTCGTAGGCTGAGCCGGCCGGCTAAATCTATTTTGGTAATTTTTTTAGCCTAGTGTCTATTTAGGTAATTTTCCCATAAAACTTGGTTTCCTAAGTTGATTTCTACCACTTTGTAATTTCTAACTTCCTCCTTTGTAGAAAGATTTGTTGTTTCCATATCTAACTGAACTTATCAAAACTAATGCCTAAAAAAGGAAACTTAGTTTAACTCCTGTCACCAAAAAAGTAGCTAAGATAGTCCTTTTGACTTTCCTTAAAAATAGGATAAGACCAAAATTCAAATCCAAATTCATATTTGATCTGGACAAATCTTGGCAGAACAGTGACAACCAATTAAACAGATCTAGGAGATTGAAGCATACAGAAACTGCCATGACTTATCTAGCAAGTTCAAGAATACCTTTATTAATAAAAACCAACAATTTGTGGAGAAAGAATGATACTCACATCAAGAAACTTGTACCAGAGCCATTGCTATAGAAAAGGGAGTTGGTTTCTAGGGGTAAAAAACAACCCAAGCTGGTAAGCTGAGCCTGAGCTCGGTTCGTTTAAATTAAGAGAGCTCGAGCTTTGTTTGTGAGTAGTTTTTCAAGCTCGAGCTCATTTATGCACTGCTCGATTGGAGCTTTCCGATCTCAAGTAGCTCACGAGCGGCGTGGCTCGCTTACACCTCTATAACACAAGACCAATCAATTGCCAACTTATTTTCTGTATCAGTTTTGTAACTTGTAAGTTTGTTATGGATTCAGCATATCATACATCTCTGAATACTTCAAACTTTTTGATAAATTGTCTCTAACTACTTGCCTTTCGGATCTCTACATGCAATATATGCCACAAATTGGGAAACATTTTAGGGTTAATTTATAACATTCCCATTATCCCATAATAAGAATCCTCTGATTTTAAAGTCAAATCTTTATACTTTTGAATGGGAATCTTTTCTTTATTTCTTTCCTAATTATAGAAATCTTCCCTTTTGAAGTTGAAAGCAGTCTTGTTTGCATTTAAACTACTATCAACTTTGGATCAAGATTCAAGAATCAGTTAGTTCATATATATGGATTTACTGTTTAGGTAACCAAATCTAGCATCCAAGAATCCAAGATCATATCATATGAAGATGCATCTTTTCAATCAACAAAGTAACAAGAAAGTTGAGTTGCAGAAAGCAAAAGAAAATGAAATTACCGGCCATGAGCAGGTCCAGTAAGGCGGCAGCCAGAAGGCAAACTTCTCGCCGGAAAGAAGTGTGAGAGCCCAGATGAGGCAGAAGAACACCGTGAGATTTGAAATCATCTTGTCTTCTTCCTCAGACCCTTTTTCTTTTTCTTGCTTGCAGGTTTCATGGTTTCCAATTTCAGATGTGGACCTTTTTCTAGATTTTTACTCTGATTTACCGCTACATTTCCTTTTTCTACCGATTTAGTAAAAAGAAAGTCTACTTTGGTAGTATTCTCCTTTCATTTTTATTATTTTTTGAATAAAAGAATTAATGTTAAAAATAAGTTGCAACTAATTTTATTAAATTCACGACCACTAGCTTAGCTTAGTGACAAAGGTATAGCCAACACCCAAGACTTTACTAAAATAAGAAGGTTTTGGGTTCAAGTCCCACTTGCGAAAAAAAGGGGTCTAGTTAAGTCAGGGGTTTTTCTCACATATGATGGGTTTCCTCCTGAAAGAGGTGGAGATGATCGGATGGGTCAGTGACCCGTCAGTGATCCAAATTGCCGTTCAAAAAATAACTAATTTTATTAAATGTTTACAGAGTTAGTAATTTAATGAAGGAAAAATTAATTAAATAGACAGGTAATCGTTGAGAGTTCATTTATGGACATGTATAAAGAACTTTTAGTTACTCGGGTGAATAATTATGAGATTAAAATGCACCAAATAAAAAATTAATTAAATAGACTAATAATAATTAAAAGAATATATTTTTAAATATTTAATATAAATCTAATTATAGATAGTTATTATATCATTAACCAAATTAATTTAATATGAATTAACATTTATTACTTACATAAAAAATTAATTCCCAGTAAAAAAATGTTTTAAAAATTAACTTAACAGAATTTATAATTGTCACGTTAAAGTATATTTTTTTAAAGACATATTTTGAGGAGTGTATGTATTAGCATATTACATTATATTTTATTCAACCCGAGTAATACACAGGTTTATTCAACCCGTGTAATACACAGGTTTTTAAAGACATACATTTTTTATTACTAAGTATATAACATTATATTAAATGTAATAAACAAAAATAAATAAATTATAAAAAATGTATTTTTATAAAATCAAAAAGTTAATTAATTAATTAATATAATTTTAAAACAACGTTATAAAATAAAAGAGCCAAAAAGAAAAAGAAAATATAAAGAGTAAATTACAGATTATGTCCTTTAAGTGTAAAAAAACAAAACAGCCCATTACACATGACTAAACTCTACTGAAAAGATTAACATCAGCTGGTGACATACACTGTAATTAAAAAACATAATTTCTAATTTACTCTTTAGATAAATTAAGAAACATGTTCAAGCAACATTGGGGCCTTTAACTTAATGATTTTCCTTCCACTATACCTAGCCACGGGTCAAACCCTCGTCATGGTAGTTTTTAAAGTTTTTTTTTAGAGTAAACTGTAATTTGCGTTCCTGTGGTTTACCCCAATCTACATATTACGTCCTTACGTTTGAAATTTTGACCATTGAGTCCCCATGGTTTAAATTTTTCTCCAATTGAGTCCCTGAGTCTAGGGGTGAGCAAAAAACCGAATTAACCGAACCGAAACCGAATTAACCGAAAAAACCGATCCAAACTAAAACCGACGATTTTGGTTTTGTATTTTTTGAAAACCGAAAATTACGGTTTGGTTTCGGTTTTGTATTTTTTGAAAACCGAAAAAACCGAACCGAACGTATACATATACTTTAATTATATATGTATACACGTTTTATAATATATATTATATTGTATTGTGCGCTTGTATGTTAAAAGTGTATACATATTTGTGTTACACGTATTTCCATTAATAGTAGGTTATTATATGTATTTATTGAATTTATAAATTATAATGTTTATTTTTTATGTTGAGTATTTGTTAAGAAAACTAATAATTTTTATAGCCCAAAATATTTAGATCAAAATATGTGATAATCATTAGTTAATAAAAAATATTTAGGCCCAAAATATCAAACCCATGTTCATTATTTTGGGATATTTTTCTTTTACCCCAAAAAATTCAAGCCCAATTAGTTTTAAAACCGAAAAAACCGAAACCATTGTAAAAACCGAAACCGAACGGTTTTAAAAAAACCAAACTTTAGGTTTTGGTTTGGTTTTACCCCAAAACCGACCCATGCACACCCCTACCTGAGTTTAACGCCCGTCGGGGATCTGTTAGTAAACAAGGGAAATGACTATAATACCCCCAATTTTTTCCCTCTATTACTTCATCTTCTACAATCTTTTTCCCGGTTAACTCGTTTTGAAGCAAGCCCACAATCGACACACAAGGTGATTAACAGGTGCTTATGCAAACCCAAATGTGCACCACAAATATGTTACTGATACAATCAACGGATCTACCATTCCTAAATGTGTTTGCAAGCCGGTAGTGCACCACAAATTTGCAAGACGACACTGCAAACCCAAATGTTACAACAGTCGCACCAACTGATATAATTAACGAGGGAAAATGCAAACCCGGGACTCAGAGGACAAAATATAAGCCGGCAGTGCAAACACAAATTTGCAAAGCCAGTCCTATTTAGGGGTAAAATGCAGACTGTTGTAATCAAAACAGAGGCAATGCAAGTCCTATTCTTTGCAACTGATACAATCAACGAGGGAAAATGCAAACTCGATCAAAACAGAGGGAAAATGCAGACCGGATTTATTTCATACATACATTTGGGGTAAAATGCAAACCCGATCAAAACAGAGGTAAAACTTGATCATTACATAGATTATTACATATATACATTTAGGGGAAAAATTAATTACCAAAAACCCCTAAAAAACATTGATCACTAACTTACTCTAATCTATCCTATACCTTGCAGTGAACCACATTCAAACTTAAAGTGGAGCTTCTAGTTAAGCAGGAACTTCAAGGTTACCTTGCAGTGAACCACAAGGTGGGTAATGGTGCCAGTTATCCTCATTCCGGCTACAACATGCTCGTTCTCTAGCGTTTTCGTAATTCAGATTAGAAAAACCATCGTTCTCTCTCTTGTGCGCTGCGAGTGGTGGATCGGTGGCAGTGGTAAAGTCCGATAATAAGGAGGGATGAAGTACGGTGATCGTGCGATGGCTGTCTACGGATGAAGAGGGAGGTGGTGGTGCGGCAGTTGGAGAAGAGCATCGCTGATGGTGATGCGTGAGGGATGAAGAGTGTAAAGAAAGTTTGGGGTGAGAGGCTTAAGTGACAATATATAGCTGAAAAGTCTAAATTGCCCTCCTCATTACCCAATAAATGACTTATGTACCCTTGTTTAATAACAAATCCCTGACGACCGTTAGCCTCAAGGACTCAATTGGAGAAAATTTGAAACCACGGGGACTCAATGGTCGAAATTTCAAATGTAAGGGCGCAACGTGTAGATTGGGGTAAACTGCAGGGACACAAGTTGCAGTTTACTCTTTTTTTATGATTTTTTAATAATATTATTGTTTTATAATTTTTTTTATTTTGTCTTTTACTATTATTATTTAGTTTGTATGTTGAGGAAACGACGATTTAAAGAAATGCATGTACAGATAAACTAACTGAATTTCCCACCAAAAACTGAATTCGATGTCTCCACAACACTTGAGATCTTGATTGGACAACGATGAACGATCCACTTTCTTTTTGTTTCAAACGCCGTTCAGATTCCAACCTGCAAACCCCCAGTGTTATTTTCTCTACATTTCCGCCATTAATGGCGTCGATCAGAACCATCTGCTTCACATTCACCATATTCTTCTCTCTAATTTCACCCACCTTATCTCAGAGTATGCATTTGCCCTGTTTTTTTTTATAATTTATTTATTTTTCTTCTTGAATTAATAGACATTTCGATTTGTTGAAATACCAGGTCCAACGTACATGACGTTCGTCGTTAATGCGACGGAACTTCCGCCGGAGGAATACTTCGATTACATCATAGTCGGGGGCGGCACCGCAGGCTGCCCCTTGGCGGCGACGTTATCCATTGGCCACAGCGTATTGCTTCTAGAAAGAGGCGGTGTTCCGCACACAAACCCTAGCGTCATGAGACAAGAAGGCTTCCTTTCTACACTCCGGCAAGTCGACAACTCCTACTCCCCAGCGGAAGCGTTCAGCTCCGAGGAAGGCGTTCCCAACGCCCGCGGCCGACTTCTCGGCGGTAGCAGCGCCATCAACGCCGGATTTTACAGCCGAGCCGACGATGAATTTTACAACCGCTCCGGTATAAATTGGGACTCGACTTCAATCGAACGTTCATACCAATGGATTGAGAAAGCAATCGTGTTTCAACCGGAGTTAGAGCCGTGGCAATCGGCACTCCGTGACGGATTAGTACAAGCCGGTATACGGCCTTTCAACGGCTTTACCTTAAAACACGCTCTCGGCACCAAGATCGGTGGCTCCACCTTCAATAGCACCGGCCATCGACACAGCGCCGCCGATCTTCTAAATTTAGCTAGGGCAAACAATATCAAAGTCGCTGTTTACGCCTCCGTTGAAAGGATCTTATTCAGCAGTTCCGATTCTCCTGATTCAAACGAGCATGCAACCGGTGTTGTTTTTCGAGATACCGCCGGCCGTTATCACCACGCGCTGGTAAAGAAGGAAGGAGAAGTCATCCTCGCCGCCGGCGCAATTGGCAGCCCTCATCTGCTTCTCTTGAGCGGCATCGGCCCGCGCTCTTACCTTTCTTCTTGGGGGATTCCGGTGGTGAATGATTCTCCGTTTGTAGGGCAGTTTTTGTATGATAATCCACGGAACGGAATATCATTTCTGTCACCGACTTTAGTGCAGCATTCTCTCATACAGGTGGTGGGCATTACTGATTCCGGTGCTTATCTTGAAGCATCCTCTAGCGTTCGTCCTTTTCATTCGCATGTTCACTCGAATTTCAGGCGGCAACACTCTTCTCCGATGTACTTCAGTGTCGCTAACATCATGGAGAAGATAATCGGGCCGTTGTCTGCTGGGTCACTCCGGTTAGCCACCACAGAAATCACGACGATCCCAACCGTGAGTTTTAACTACTTTAGTGATCCGGTGGATTTGGAGAGGTGTGTGAATGGGACGCGTAAAATTGGGGAACTGCTTAGAACTCGGGCCATGGCTGGTTTCAGATTCTGGAATTGGCGCGGTGCAGAGTTTAGGTTTGTGGGTGCGCGATTACCAGTGAACCAATCAAGTGATGAGGAGATGGGTGCGTTTTGCAGGCGGACAGTGAACACAATTTGGCACTACCATGGTGGATGCTTGGTGGAGAGAGTGGTGGATTCAGATTTGAGGGTCATGGGTGTTGGTTCTCTTCGAGTGGTTGATGGTTCAGTGTTCTCGATTTCACCTGGGACCAATCCACAGGCTACTGTTCTAATGCTTGGGAGGTAAGCTTGTGTCTGATTCAAAGTGTTGGGTAATCTTAAGTGACTGACTTGACTGACCATTGTTGGTTTTTAAATGTTGCAGGCACATGGGTTTAAAGATTTTGAGAGAGAGACTGCAAAAGACAAGTGCTTGATTCTACCTGTTAATATACCAATTGTTTGCAACTCTCTCATTCCTGCTTGTTTCTCTATTGGTTGCATGATTTTTTTTGGCTTTAGCTTCAATAATCCAAAGTTTTATATTGATCATCTTTTGGCTCGATTCGGTTTTGTTTGATGAACACATTAATGAAGACGACGACGAAATGAATTCAAAAGTGTGAGCTTCCTCTGGCTGCCAAGCAACCGATTGATATTCTCTAGTCGTCTCTAGTAGAGGTATCGGGTCCTAATCCAACTTTCACTGCTTTCTACCTTTAACCCCTTAAAGGCTACCCTGTCCCCAGCCTGACTGTTCTATCTAGTCCCATTAATTAGCATAGTATTGTTAGGCCATTGAGTTTTATGTTGACAGGTTTTAAAGGTTATAATAAAAAGTATTCATGCAAAATGCCATTTTCGATTAAAACTTGCTCATATTGAAAAGTTGTGTGCACGCGAGAGAAAGATTTCTCACATAAGTCCCTAATTAACATTCATCAAAACAATGTCTTAACATAAGTTGCAAATCTTCTTTTCAACACCTGCAAATGCTCCTTGTTACTTTCCCCTGGACACGATCAGAAACAAAAGGATGTTAGTCGCATAAAGCTAAAAATCGACAGTGCATGTGTGCACGCGAGAGAAAGAGATGGAACAAGTCACATACGCATTCATCATGAGGGTAATGTTGTCCCCTTTTAGCAGAATCCTGCCTATAAATATCCAAAAGTTTGCAACTTCAGAACAAATATCCAACATACACAGGAAAATTGGTACACAAGAAGGTAAGATAATGGCTAAAAGTATGACAAACCTAGAGCCTTTCTGGTCTTCTTCTTTATGCTGACTTCCTCAGCCTCATCAAGAACCAAATTCATGTACTCATCAAACCCCTACACCAAATCAACAACACGCATAACTTTCCTCATCATTTAACATAAAAAGGGATAATATGTCCGTCACAATAATAGTCATACATCACGTTAAAACTACACGCTCGGTATCACACACGTCTTCGTATATCTTGTCTTGTTAAAAAGACACATTTCTCCAAGAATAATTTAAGAAAGACATGAAAAACAAGAAAATAGAAGCATTCAACCGACTGCGCCCTGTGATGAGCACATAGTTATCAAAAGCGCATGAGGCGCGCGCCTAGGCGCTTTTTTGAGGCGAGGCGCAGGTAAAGGGCTTTTAGGTTGAGCTTATAAAAGCTTCCACAATACCGATTGAAGATCATTTCCTAGGTATTTGATGATTTTGGTCCATGACTTTGAACATTTTGGTACTTATTACATGAAATTTAATGTTATATAATAGCTTTTCTTTATTTTATTTGAAAAATAACATTATTTTTCAATACTTAATATATTTTAATTATTTTTTTTAAGTGTGCTTTTTTTTTCTCGGGCCCTCGCCCTTTTTGCGCCTTGCGCCTAGGCAGCGAGGCCTGTGCGCCTTTGATAACTATGGATGAGCATCAATTCCCAATAGAAAAAAAATATATAAAAGGCATACTTTGATTGTTGATAACTTGATATCAATACAGTCATCTAGAAGTTAATTTGTATCCATTTTATTCTAATCCTAGTATCTAGTGTAAATCAAAAAGATTTCAAGGAGAGAAACCATTTTGACACCATAAATTCATAATCATAATCAAAGTGTAGTTGTAATTTAGGAAGAGGGGATCCTAATGCACATATTTTACAGAAAAGAAGCCCTAAGGGCTAGACAGTTGAAAGCAGTAATTAGACTTACGATAATGCGGCCTTCGATCCTTAAATCCTTCTGCTCAAACAGCCATATCTGTATACGAGCTTTCTGTAACGTAAACAAAACCATAAATTAAGCAAATCATCCAACAAAATCGTGAGGATAAAGCTCGTGAATATACTTACACTCTGGAGGAACCTAAAGATGAGATTCTGAAGCCAACAGAAAGATTGAAATTGAATTAGTAATCGATCCAATAAGAGAATTAGGGCAAAATGTTGGGGGATGGATGAGAAATACGTACGATTGGTTGGGTCATGATCCTCTGGACTTTAGTAGCCATGGCTGCTGCTGTTGTTGTTATCGCTCTTCTCCTTTGATTGATAAAACCCTAGTATTAGAAGACCTCTTTACAATGGAAGTCGAGGAAAGCACTTCTTTATACTGAAAAATCCCCCTTTTATTTTTGAATTAATTACAATATTACATTAAGAAAGAAAATACGTTTTTAGTCTTTTAAGTTTTAACCTTTTTTTTAAACAGTAATATTACTTTTTTTTTGAACGTCCACTTTCATTAAGATAACACCCGACCCAAACAGGACAGGAGGAACACAGAAATTACATACTTACAAAATTACACCAATTCTCCCAGGAAGTATTTTTGAATTTCGATCTGTTGGAGAGCCATAAAAACCCAACAGCTTTTACTTGGCTAATGATATTCGCCACTTTAATGGGTTTGACGAAAAACACCCACCCGTTCCTCGCCAACCAAAGACTCCAGCACCCAATCATGATTATACCGTGGATCACCTCCTCCTCTTTATCCGAGATCCCCAAAAAGCCGTGAACTTCCAACATGTCCTTAAAAGAGAAAGCAAAGATGTTCGACACCTTGCACCACTTGCTTATGTGCTGTCACAAAATCGTCGCCGCCAAACACAAAGTGAAGAAGTGGTCCACCGAATCCTCCCCTTCAATAAATCTAAACTAATTTATTACACAGGTTTAAACCTAGGACTCACCTTTAAAAGACATATGCTTCTATTGAATTTTAACTAGTGAATGACTGTTTCTTTTTTAATGTTAAGTTAAAAAAAAACATTTTACTCATTATTAAAAATAAATAATATAGCCCTCAATCTAGTCACTAATTCACACTTCGATCACCCTCACACATTACTCTCTTCACTTCGTTCCTCCTCTTTGTAACATGTTACATCACAGTGAACGTTTGAGGCTAAAAGTGTAATTTCTGAAAACTTGAAACCAGAACCATTAAAAAAATTATACTCTTTTGATCTAGTTCTTCATTCATATTAAAAAAATATAAGAAAATATGAAAATATTTTCTTATATTACATACATGTTATGTTATAATAATTTACATATATTATTATGAAAAACATGGCTTCATACTCGTGTATCTATTTTTACTCTCATATTAAATTTTTGTTTGATAATATATAATACATAAATCATAAGTCACGAGAGGATAAAAGATACATATTTAAATCTGATTCATGAATCATAATATGTGAGGTACAGAAAATACACTTTTAGAGATATACAAGCCGGGGCGGCCCATTAGTTAAGTAGGGTGAAGCAATGAATAATTGTGTAATGGTAATTGTTGTTTTTAAAGGGAGGGTATAATGGTAATTGCGTAATATACCAGGTCATTGTGTAATATAAGGTCTGATATTACACAATGACCAGACCTGATATTACACAATGAACTGATATTAAACAATGAGCAAGTTACACAATGACCATACCTTACATTACACAATGACCTGACATATTTGAGCAAATTACACAATGAGCTGGAAAATGTAAAACACAATGATGAATACATATAACACAATGATGAAAAATATTTGACAAAATGAGCATATTACACAATGAGCAAATTACACAATGATCAGACCTTACATTACACAATGACCTGACATATTTGAGCGAATTACACAATAATGTGCAAATTACACAATGAGCTGGAAAACGTAAAACACAATGATGAATACATATAACACAATGATGAAAAATATTTGACAAAATGATGAATACATATAACACAATGATGAAAAACATTTGACACAATGACCAGACTTGACATTACTGACCAGACCTGACATTACACAATGATCAGACCTGATATTACACAATGATCTGATATTACACAATGAACTGATATTACACAATGACCTGACAAATTACACAATGAGCTGGAAAACGTAAAACACAATGATGAATACATATAACACAATAGTGAAAAATATTTGATAAAATGAGCAAATTACACAATGAGTTGGAAAACGTAAAACACAATGATGAATACATATAACACAATGATAAAAAATATTTGACAAAATGAGCAAATTACACAATAACCAGACCTGACATTACAAAATGACCTGATATATTTGAGCGAATTACACAATAATGAGCAAATTATACAATGAGCTGGAAAACGTAAAACACAATGATGAATACATATAACACAATGATGAAAAATATTTGACAAAATAATGAATACATATAACACAATGATGAAAAACATTTGACACAATGACCAGACCTGACATTACACAATGACCAGACTTGATATTACACAATGACCAGACCTGATATTACACAATGACCTGATATTACACAATGACCAGACCTGATATTACACAATTACCTGACAAATTACACAATGAGCTAGAAAACATATTTTTTTTTTGTTTTTGTATATAACGACACTATACACGTTTTAAAAATAAAAAAACGCTCGTTTTTATGGTGTAACTTTTTAAAAAAAATAATGTCGTATGTAAAAGTTATGAACGTTTAAAAAATGGGGGGAGGGGGGAACTTGATAAAAAGTCAACAAAAATGGCCAAGACTAAAATACCCTTCCAACAACTTTTTCCTTTTCAATTTGATCTCAACCATTAAATCATTTCTACAATTTGATCTAATGGGCCTAAATCCTTCTCACCCTTCTTATTTTAAAAACCCTTTTTATTTGAACCTAACCATATATATATATATATATAGGGGAGAGATCAAGAGAAAACCACAAAGTTAGGCGAAAACCGAGAAAACTACTAAAAGCCAATAAAATAATTTATAGATTTTTTATTTTTTTTAATTTATTTCTATGTGTATTAATATAATATTACACAATTTACCAAAAAAATCATTTTGCGTATTGTGTTTTACGTATACGTAACCGTAATTTTTTTGTTTTCTGTTTACGTATAAGCCAATAATTAAATGATTTTTTGGTAAAAATGTGTAATATTACATTGATACTCTTATAAATAAATAAAAATCAAATCAAATAAAAAATAAATATTATTATATGATTGGTTAAAACTGGTTTTTTAGTGGTTTTTTCTGTTTTCGCCTAAGTATGTGGTTTTCTTTGGAACCCTCCCCTATATATATATATATATTTATATACACACACACTATTATGGTAGATGTGTACTTATACCTATGGTGCGATTAATATTTGTATTCTTGTAATTAAGTTGGAAGCGGGACTCAATTTTCAACAAAGCGATGAAACCGATTAGGACAACAGTCGCAAATGGGGGGAAAGGGGAGCAATGATGTTTTGATTTCGCAATATAACTTTTCTCTGCATCGAAGATCGTGATTCATTTCATGGATGTTTGTGCTCGTTGATCACATCGATTTTGAAGTTTTGTTTAATTACGGTTCGATAATCGGTTTATCTATGCTAAAATTATTTGCTAATGAAATTGACTAATTAAAAAGTTTGTTTTGTAATATTCATCGTTTAGCACAACTGGTTTCACGTTTGTTCTAGTTTTATGGAATTGGATTTTGTTTTGATCTAATAGTTTACTACTTAATTATAGAATTTCAAATATAATTTGCCACTTTACACTTGATTCTTATAGTTTTTTCAGAGAGTTTAAAATGGATTACGGTAGTGGCTCAATGGGTTGCATAACTGAAGAGGTTGTGAAAATTCTTTCAATAAGACCTAAAATATATTTGGAAAAGACATGACTGTTTAATTATCTGATATCCATTGAAATCAACTTATTTTTTTGGTTCTCAGAATTTATGAATCGTAATTTAGAATTGAAAGCAAAATAAGTTTTTTTTTTCGTAAAAGGGCCCTCGGTTTTATCATTCGCTTTAGGCCCCCAAAAAGCTTGAGCCAGATTAAGGAGACAAAAGGAAAATCTGGTAGATTAAAAATGTTAATTTTAGAAACTACGACTCTCCAAAATATCCTCACACACTCTCTCTCAATTCGTTTATTTTCAAAATCAATTTGATTTTATTTCAAAATTTTATATCATTCAACTAATGCGTGCATGCATCATTAGATTTAACAATCATAAGAAACAAAACATAATCTTAACATACATGTTTTACATATACGTAAACATATTGTTATAGTTTACGTATATGTAACAATCACAAAAAACACCATAAGTTACTGAGTTACGTATATGAAATTTGAGAAGTTACATAAACGTAATAAACACAAAAGCACCATGATAAGATACAGGGGCGGACCTACATAGCCCCGAGGGGGTGCACAGGAACCCCCCGAGTTTCGAAATTTTAGTGTAACGGTAGGTAAAAAAACTGGGGTGAACCCCCTAAAATACCCCACGGTGAACCCCCTTACAAAGTTTCACAGTAAGCGTAGTGGTTTAGGCCCTATGAAATTGGGGCATCTAAAAACAGTGAACCCCTTGGAAAAAATTTCTGGATCCGCCACTGATAAGATACAGAGTTATGTATGTGTAACTTGATAAGTTACATATGCGTAACAATCACAAAAAAAAACACCAGAACATATATGTAAGAATAGAAGATTCCTTTACATCAAAAGCTTTTCAATGATTGAACGAGAAAATCAAAAAAGGGTAGGTTTAATGGTGAGGGTTTGCTATTGTATATTCCTGTTTCTAGAAATGGATGCCACTTCGTTCGTTTTTGCTGAAGAATGTTGCCATGGTTGTTTGATATAGAGGAAGTTTTTTCTTCGTTTCATTGGGTGTTCTTCATTTCAATCGGTGTTCTTTGATTTCTGTTATTCGTTAATCAAATTCTTGTCAAAATCAAATTGCCATTGATTGTAAGATGGATTGATTGTAGTCGATATGGATGATTGATACAAAAAAAAATCGAATTCTTGTCAAAATCGAATTCTTGTGTTGAAGATCTGATTTTGTGAGATTTTTGTAAATCGAACTCCAATATAATCGAACCAAGAAAACGTGAATTCTATGGATTGAAGGAGATTGGTTCAAATCAAATACGAATTACAGGGAGATAAAAGTGGGATTTAGTCACAAAATAAATACTATAAATAGTTTATATAAATTTACCAAAACATCCTTTAAATTAAATAAATAAAAAACATGACGTAAATTATGATTGGCTAGAGGTGGTTTCTTGGTTTCTCCATAAAATTATGGCTTTCATTTGATCCTTACCATACACACATATATATATGTATATATATATGTGTGTGTATGTAACAAGAAAAATCTTTTATTTATTGTAAAAACTTTTAAACTAAATCTGTGTGTGAAGTGTTTCCATTTTCTTTGGTTAGTGGAGTTAGTGGGTTTAATTGCAGTTGTTCTTTTACTCTATGTTTGTGAAGGCTATATATAGTTTGATTTTATGATCATGAATAGAAAATTATGAAAAGTGCCTCAATTTCTTAGTCTATTTTCTCTCTAGTTTTCCTCTATTTTTTTAACAATTTCATTGATGTGTTCAAGGCCCACATCAGTGAATCAAGTCTAAATCTCTCTAGAATTCTTCTGACTTCTATCTATTTTCTTTAGCAAGTGAATCCCTATCGGACCACATCAGTGGTATCAGAGCCGCCGTGATCCCCATGGCTGCTCAAACTCTATCCTAAAACGTGTTTCGTCAATGGGTGAATGACTCCTTTGCAAGACTCGAGTCCCAGTTTCAAACCATCTTCAACGAGCTTGAATCGATTCGCACCGCCATGCCATGGCCCTCCACACTCAAATCCCCCAAACCTCTAGCCCCAAAACCGTTGCAGATTCAAACCCACCACTAAAAACAGCCCCGACCGTTCCACCGCAACCCACATCATCGACCCCTGCAACTGTTCTAACCCCGACCCAGAATCGGACACCGTTACTAGTACCGTCCACACCGAACCCAGCCCCGAAACAGTCGTTGTCACCAAAACGAGTTGCTCGCATACCTCATTTTCCACCACAAACACCATGAGAAACAGCCCTGAAACCCATACCATCAAAACCCACAGCCACCCGACACCAAACACCACAACGGTCACCAACCATCGCACCAAACGCTGCCCCTCCATTCCATCATGCCAACCGGAACTCACTCGTGCACAACAAAGCATTGAAAGAAGGAGTAGCCAAGGAACGCGAATGGCGCCCTCCATGGCACCCCGTCGAGACGGCTCCGAATGCCACTAACTGGACCGAATGGCGGCCACCGTGGGATATCGCCAAGTATCTTCCAATTATCCTTGAGGACAAGGATAGTTCGAGCGATGGGGAATGATACGTGCCGTACATTTCCCTTTCTCCCATGATTCCATGCCCTTCAATCCCATGCATGCGTCCAGATGAGGCAAAACGTGGATGTCATGGATTTTCTTTTGTTTCCTTAGTTTGCATGTCTTTTGTTTCCAAATTATTATTAGTATTAGTGGGTTTGTGTGTTAGTGGCAATACCTTTGATTTCTAAATTGCTTGTAGCCTATAAAGGCCTTCATGTTTTAATATTATGATATGAATGAAATATGAAAGTCTAAATCTCTTTCTAGAATTCTTCTGGCTTCTATCTATTTTCTTTAGCAAGTGAATCTCGATTGGTAAACACATGTTTTAGGAGGGTTGATTTTTACTTCTTTTTTTTAACGACATCTAATCTACTCGTATTAACTAAACTCACCAAACATACACAATGCAAGATTCGAACCATCACGGGTAAATTTTACAAGTTTTTTTTACTTAGTTAGTATATTTAAATTATTAAATTAAGATTCTTATATATGCAAAGATATTCCATATTTCTGTTTGAGGTAACTTTATAGAATAGTAACCAAGTTTTCAAACTATTCCAATTAAGTCACTAAAACTTTTTTTGTTCCAATTAAATCACTCAAGTTTCAAATAATGTGCTAATCCTGTGTTTTTTACCCACTCAACAAGTTACCATGCTTATATGGCATTTCTTTTTTATTTATATGGATCATTTGAGAACTCCTAAATATTTTGAGAACTCGCGAGAACTCGTCAAAAAACCAATAAAAAATATTTTTTTTTGTTTTTACTACCTTTATTACTAAAATACAACATAAAAAATGAATTTATATATGTAAATTTACATGTATTCATATATTAAAAAAATATACACATGTGTAAGTTTACCACTTACACATGTGTAAGTGTTTACCATTTACACATGTGTATAAAATTTTTTAAAAATAATTTAAAGAGAAGAGATATATTAATTGGAGAGATAAATCATGTTTTATGTTATATTTTAATAATAAAGGTAGTGAAAAATAAATGGTTTTAATTGGTTTTTTGACGAGTTATCAAAATATTTAGAGTTCTCATTTGAATCTAACCCTATGTGGATATTAACATTTTTCAAAATTTAAAATTTCAAAAAAAAAAATAAAAAAATTTAATTTTAATTTTCAAAATTTTAAATTTCAAAAAAATATAAAACGTAAATTTTCATATAAATTTTAATTTTTGATTTTTTTTTATTTTAGTTTTCGAAATTTTAAATATGAAAAAAATTAAGAAATGTTAACTTTCGAAAAAAAATTAGTTTTAAGTTTTGATTTTTTTTTAATTTTTGAGATTTAAAAAAAAATGTTAATTTTCGAAAAACTTAAAAAAAAAATTAATTTTTAATTTTTTTTTTAATTTTAATTTTTGAAATTTTAAATTTAAAAAATTGTTTATATCCATGTAAGCATATTTAAAAAAAAAAGTAAAAAGAAATGTATGGTAACTTGTTAAATAGGTGAAAAACCTAGGATTAACACATTACCTGAAACTTAACTGACTTAATTAGAACAAAAAAGTTTGAGTGACTTAATTGTAACAGTTTGAAAACTTAGTTACTATTCTATAAAGTTTTATGTTTCTGTTTTAGTTTCTTACAAGTATTCGTAGATTTTGAAATTCAAGGTCTTTTTATATTATATTTTATCTAAATGATTGTCAAATTTAAAATTTAAAAGTCGATGGTCTACTAGAGCTTATTCAAACGTTGAAAATTTTCATGTATAACTTAAAATAATTCATAGAATTTAGTTATGATTGACACCACCCAAACATGAATTAATTGGAGAATGTGTCACTTTTTAAGATTGATGAATTGGAATGACAGAAGATACTTCTCATCATCCTCGTTATTCTCAAGAGTTATGTAATTATTTGTATATAACGTAATTATTTATTTTAATAACAACAAACAATTAATCTTTTGTTTAATGTTTATAGATTATCGCTTTACAAAAAAAAACTAGAGGCGAGGCACTAGGCACGGCACATGAGTCAAAGGAGTAGGGAATATAGAGGGATATGGAGTCACATGACACGTCAGGAGACGCGGGGTTGCCCGCCGAGCGGATGACGATACAAGAACTACTCCGGGCAATCATAGAAGAAGTGTAACGCAAAAATGAGTGAGGCCACCACCACCCAAGGACCTCCCACTACTTAGCTAGATATTTATCCTGTATGTATATTCTGTATTTAATTTTTATTTTGATAAGATTTTTTTTTGTTTATAACACCTTTTCTATTTTATGTACACGTTATTTACATTTACAGAAAACCGACAATATTTTTTATTTTTTTCTTTAAATAAAACTAACTGTCGACTGAAAATGTGGTCGGGTTTAGTCAAGATGGTTTTGTTGGAGAAACCGGTTCGGTCCGGAACCGATTCGATGAAGCTGAGAATCCTACCCGGTTCGAACAGGATGGGGTCGGTTTGAAACCGTTTCGTGTACCAAACCGGTTTGTAACCTGGTTTTATAATAAAACAGGTTTTTAAATAATTAAAAAGTAAATAAAAACATAAAATTCATAATTTCATTACAAACCAAACATAATTTTAGGAATTACGAAGTGAATACAATTTATTTTTTGATTTCATTCGTCGTAGCTTCGTCGGAACTATTATTGTCCGTGCGTACCGTTGTCTGGTTGCTACTAGGGATGAGGTTCGGTACCGGTACCGAAAATATCGGTACCGGTACCGAAAATAGCGGTACCAAATTTATGGAAAAGTGGGTACCAGTACCGAATTTATCGGTACGGTACGGGTACTTGTTACCAAATGTTCAACTCTATATGGTAGCGGTACCGTACTGGTACCGGTACCGAAAATACCGGTACCGAAAATACCGGTACCAAATTTATGAAAAAGTGGGTACCGATACCGATACCGAATCTATCGGTACAGTACCGGTTCGGTACGGTACCGGTATGGTATCGGTACCGGCACCGGTACTCGGTCCCAAATGCTCATCCCTAGTTGCTACCTTTTCCGCAATATTTTGCTATATGATTTCTCAAAGTCGAGTTCGAGTCAGATTTGAACAACTTAACACAATTCTCGCATCGAGTTCGGTTTTAACCGTTTGACATTTCACATAAATCGAATTTTAACGAAATATTCGGGTTCCTCGTTCTGGTAGAATCCTCACAACGGAAGATTCGTTTGAGGATGCACCGACACCTTCGGTTGTCATAGCATTTTGTTTTTGAGAACGTTTTTAGTGCGTTGTTGGGTTTTTTAGTGTTTTGATTAAACCAAGACATCCAATACCTATTTATACTAACATATGAGAGTAAAAAGGTAAAAAAAAAACGAGTATAATAGCTAAAAACGACTAGAAACGGTCATATGGCTGTTATATAGTGGCAAGTTTTTTTAAAATTGTCGAACCGGTTCACCGCTTGGTTCAGGTCTAACACAGGCGTCTAGGTTGGAGAAGGTAAACCGGTTCCAAACCGCCGGTTCAATCAGTTCAGGACCAGTTTGGGGGGCTACCTGTTTCAAACCGATTTGGGCTCAGTTCGCGAACCAGTTTATTTGCCCACCTCTATTCCTACACCATGTTATCTGACAAAGTATCATTTGACGCTTTTCACCATTGGATTCTTCGTTACCGAAACCCTTATGTTTTGAAGTGTTTTCTAGAGATCTCAGATCCAGTAGCCTTTTAAACATGTTCTTTAAAGAGTTAAGTATACAAATAGTCCCTGTGTTATATCTAAATTTTAGATTTGGTCTCTAAATTTGAAAAATTACACTGTAAGTTCCCAAATTATGCATAAACATAGAATGTTTGGATCCTGGAGTGGATGACAGTTAACTTTTTTGTTAATATTTTGAAAATGAACAAAATACCCCTAGATTAAAAAAATAAAAAATTAAAAAAATAGAAATTAAAAAAACATATATTTATACCCCTAGCACCACCACTTTTTTTCAGACCTAATTTTTTAATTTTTGGTTTTTTAATCCAGGGGTATTTTGGTTATTTTTAAAATATTTAAAAAAAAAGTTAAATGTCATCCACTCAATTGACCAAACATGTTATGTTTATACATAATTTGAGTACTTTTTCAAAATTAAGGACCAAATCTAAAATTTGAAGATACCACGTACATGAACTTTTTTTTAACGGCCATTTGAATCACTGACGGGCCAGTGACCTACCCGATCATCTCCACCTCCCTCAGGAGGAAACCCACCATAGGTGAGAAAATCCCCTGACCCAACCTGTACCCCTTTTTTTGTCATAAGTGGGACTTGAATCCAAGATATTTTCATTTTAGTAAAGTATTAGATATATAACTTTACCACTAGGTTAAGCTAGTGGATATACATGAACTATCATTGCACTTTTAACTCTTCTTTAAATTATACCATTGAGATTCTAACCTAAGAAAAACTAGAAATGATCCACCCGACCCATTGACCTGATCCGCCAAAAGTTAAAAGCAATAATGACAGAAATTGAAAAATGTACCTTTTTAATTATTTGAAATCAAAACGTGGTTCAAAATACTTATACTCGTAATCTAGTTTTGAAATTAACAATAGATTCTCTACTCAACTTGTAAGATATATTATGATTCTTGAAGACAAGGCCAATATGTATTTATTGAAGGCCATTTGGAATTTTGGTGAATGAGTAGTCCTTTAGACTATTTAGTATTCAAAGTGTATTTGTTTGAAATTGACTTTCTATCTCTCTCTATACATACAACATACATAGAGAGAGTACGGATCAAATATAAAACTAATCTTGTCTTAGAAACATAAGAAGTAACATGAGCATTTGTTCAAACCAATTTAATGATTAAAACTAACGCGATGGTAGTTTAATAAATAATTGGAAGTTTGTAACGGTTTAGAGAGGTAAAAGGAGGAATTTACCAAAGTAATAACTTTTTTTTATTAAATATTAATTCTATCAGTTTTTTTAACTCCAATAACTTTTATATACTACATTATTTTTTCACAAAAAATTATACCATAAAATCGACAATTTATTTTCTTTAAAAATAACATTTTTAAAAGGTACAATACATAACTATATATTTATATCATTTACACATTGTGATTATCTCATTTTACACGATATGGATATGTGTCTAATCAATTTACTTAATGCGGATGTGTGCCTTGTCTGAAATGGTATTTTGATTAAAAAAAACCATGTTGCGGTTATCACATTTTACATGGTGCGGTTATGTGTGCTAGAAGCATGCGTGCGTAAATGGGCACAAATACCCTCGCCCATAAAATCCACGAGCGTACACATGTTGCCTCCTCGTTGCTTCCTACGCTTCTTAGGTCCGACTGTATACTAGAATCGACCCATGTGTATGTGTGTATGCGTGTTATATATATATATATATATATATATATATATATATATATATATATATATATATATATATATATATATATATATATATATATAGGGGTATGTTCTTTTGAGAACCAACAATATGTTAAGAACCGTGAGAACCACATTAACTCTTGCACTATTTATAATATAAATTGACTAGAATTCATGTACATTTCAATATGTTTAAGGTTTAGTTTTAAAAGAGCTCGAATTTATAGTCGTTTTTTTAAATGCATATATGCACTCACACTATATGCACAAATGAATGCATATATGCATATTTTTATATTTTTCATAAAAAAAATTCAGGAGAGAGGAGATAAACTCAAACTAAGAGTGGGAAGAGATAAATAAAACATTGTTGTAGAATTTTACTTTTTTCACTAAAGCGATATGTACACGTTTTGTGCGGTTCTCACGGTTCTCAACATATGGTTGGTTCTCAAAAGAACATGCCCCTATATATATATATATGTGTGTGTGTGCGCGCGCGCGTGTGAGAGAGAGAGGGGGGGGGGTTATGCTAACAATTCTTAAAGACCTGAAACGCATGAGAAGCTATCATCATGCACCATATCTCTTAAAGGGTGAGGGTAAAAGTGTCCATCGAAACAAATTTTTAGCAGTTATAACACTTACAGGACATAAATATTTCATGATACAACTTTAAAAAAATCTGACACCCAGTTATACGCACCACCTGTTCAACATGTTTAAAAAAAATTATTTTTTTACAATATAACAATAATGTACTAAAATCAAAATTTTAAAAATGCTTAATTTTATTATATTATTTAAAAATCTATGATGTATAAAAAATTGTTTACTTTTAAAAGATGAATGATATGTTAATAATTATACATGTAAATAATGCATATTTCCCCTCATTTTGAATAATTTTGGTTGCAAATCCTTTGATTCGGACACTTATTTATGTTTTAATTTGAATATTGCAGCGGTGGGAATTGATGATTTTTGGTGAAAAACTCAAGACTTGAAAAAAATCTCAAAAAATAAAATTTACTTACATGGTCATGTCAGCCAATGTTGCCAAGAACACGGCATGAATTACTGATCAAATGATCCACATGAGCATGTCACTTTTGGACATTGCCATATGTGGCCCGAGAATCATTTTTTATACCCAATTCCCCCTTATTTGAAGGAGACTCCATTTTTTACACAAAACCTTAGTTCTCTCAATCCCTTTAGGTGACTTTGGGCAGATTTTGCAAGATTGAAGGCCAAGATTGAATATCGAGCACTTAAGAGATTCTAACCTCACACAACCCACCACTTCTCATTTTCTTTGTTTGATTACTAAATCTACTGTGTTTTCATCCATGTTATTGAGTTTGGTTGTGGTTTTTGTAAGGTTTATGGGCTAAACATCTTGATTGACTTAGATTAGATGAATCTTAACTAATTTTGGTGATGTATATTTGATTTTTGATGAGTTTATGTTGATGACTTTAGCATGTTCTTTAATCTTCTTCATTGATTGTGTGTGTTTGTTTGATTTGAGTATATATTCTATCTCGTGGGTATCTTGACCATATTATTTTGGAAAACCTTATGTGTTTAGGTATTTATTCATGAACATATGTGTGTATGTGTATATATTCATGACATTTAACTAGGAATGGTGGATGGGGACAAAATATGTATGATTGTTGTTCAAAGGTGCATTCTTGTGTATATGCTTGGAAAAGCCATTATATTTGTTGTGAATTCCTCATGTCATTGTATATGTGTGATTATGATTTGCTAGCGTGAGTTTGTAATTAAAATGTTCATGATTTAATATTCACAAGTTGAAGAACTTCTTGATTATGTTTTCACTACGTGATTCGAGGTGGTTAATATGTGTTTATCGTATTAGTTTTCCAAAGAGTTATGGGACTAAGAGTCTTTAGCGGGATATTAGTTCATCTTTATATTCAACATAATGTTATCATTGGGTTTGCATAGAACAATTTTAGGTGGTTATTGTGTTAACATCGCTTTAACTTTTAGAAGAGTCATATGATTAGATAACCCTGGCGAGAGTCTATTCTATCTCTGTATTGCACGTGTATAAAATGATATCATCATGAATCTATATATGTTGTCATTGTTTGGCTAAGTGGATTCAAAGTTTAAGTGAATATCCTCTCTTACTTGTTTATCTGCCTCGCCTTCTATTTATCTTTTACGTTTATTTAGTTTAAAAAAAACAAAAACATAAAATCTTCTACTTTGTTTAGCTATACGCTACAAAGGTTTATTATCAGGAGCTATCGTGTCCACAGATCGATACTCAATTCTTACCTAAAGCTATACTACTATACGATAGGTACACTTGTCTATTGTGTGTGTAGTTTAGTACTAAGGTGATAATCGTTTCTTTGTTTAAAAACTATTTTGTGTGGAAAATATTTATTAAATTGTATATACATTTTGAACACAATTAATGATGAAACAAGAAACATGTCTACATTGGTTGACTATTACCCTTTTGACCATCCTTGCCAAACTTACGTAAACAATGAAGGTCACGTGACAAACCCGTCAACTTAGCCTTTGATTAAGGGTCCATAATATTTCTCACATTTCTCATGTCTTCAATCAAACACACACACACATATATATGGGAGAGTTTCAGATAAAAACCACATAGTTATGCAAAAACTTGAGAAAACCAAGCAAACCAATAACATAATTTATAAATTATTTTTTATTTTAGTTGTCATAAAGGTATTTAAGTATCTACTACATATATGTTGAACATAAATACAAGAATGACGAGTCTTACATATACGTAACTGAATGTGTTACGTACACGTAATAGGTAACACTATGTCCAATGTTACGTATACGTAAGAATATTTTATGGTTTTCATTTGATCCATACCCCTATATATATGTATACTTCTGGGGAAACTCCTCAACTTCATACATCCTGAAAACATAAAAAAGGTGACGACATAACAACCCAACACCAACAGTAACGTTCCTAAAATGATTGTCAATACCGGTGAATGAGACAAAAACCATCTTGTATCTATACAAAAATATGTAAAAAAAACTAACAGTTCATAGTATAAAGCATTATAATATAATAGAAAAAACCATACTTGTTGGTGTTGAGTGTAGCATCAAAATATATGACATCTCCAAATGCAATATAATTACGCTTACATGCTTCATCAGCCCAAAACAAACTTGTTAAAACCCCATGTTAATCATCACTGTACTCAAACAAATAATAAGTCAAATACTCTTTCTTATCTAGTAATCTTCTGACAATCATATCCGCATCATATTATCCAATGAAACAAATTAATTCCCTTTTAAAATTCTTACATTCAGAAACAGTTACACCAACATGTTCAAACCCACAATGCTTGGTCCTCATAACATGAAATGACTTAACAAGACCTATATTTAAATTGGCTAACTCACATAATATCTGTTGTTGCATATATTACAACTTTCGACTTGAACGAATCAAATGGATATTATCTGCTGAAACCAAATCATGAGTATGCTCTTCAACAAACTTATAAACCTTATATGTTGTAGTACCATCCACCAAAGACAATGGAATAAAAGTCAGGCAACCACATCGAATTGAAGGTTTTTTACTACTCTTTGTTGTTTTTTTAACATTCTCAATGTCCTTAATGGAATCATCTCTTTTATGTGGCTTAATGCTTTCTTTAGAACATGTAAAGTACTCCAGCTTTGCAACTCCAACATGAGCATATTGGGAACCTTTTCGAACACAAAAACCTCAATTCTTAGCATAAGACTGGTAAAACTCAAATGCATGATCTAGACATGGGAAAATTATGCCTTGAATAGGCTTACATGAACTAAATAAATCTGGCAAATAATATGTTTTTCCTGAAGTTGGAGATAGACGTTGAATACCAACAATAATATCTTCTGATATGATATTTACATTAAATAATTAATTATTGTTAATGACACAAATAATGCAAATTATGCAAATGAGTGATATTACATACGCAAGTGAGGGGATATGAAATACGCGAGTGAGGTGATATTAAATGCGCAAGTAATAATAAAAACGCATGTGATGTGTTGATAAATATGCAAGTGATGTGATGCTAAAACGCAAGTGATGTGTTACTACTTAAGCAAATAATGATAAAACACAAGTGATGTGTTACTAATTTAACATGCATGTTTGCATAGTATAATAATAACACAAGTGTAACATGCATATTAACCTACTAAAATGTTTGAATCTGAAACTTAAGACATTACTGCATACAAAATCACGCTAGATCAGGCTAATCACGATAATTAACAATGATAAAAACATATCAACTGTAGAAAACTAAATAAATGATAAAACATAATACGAATAATTAAACAACTAACATAAAACACCTGATAAAAATCAAATGCTTATAAGGAAAATTCAACAAAAAATAAAAGCGATTCAATTAAAATGTGAATAATAACATACCTTCTACGTCATCCATTGTTTTTAAGATATTCCAGTAAAAAAAAATTAAAAAATAGAAAAACTATGATGAATCGCCTTCAATATGAACAATATTCAAAAACCGATAAAACACAATTTTGTTAGGGTTGTGTTTCATGATCTAATCGATGTAAATATCACTTTAAGTTTCCATTAATAACACAAAATTCGTACGCTTGTAACAATACCATTCACGCAATGCGCAATGCGCAAATTGCTGCACATTGAATGGGGACGCTTTTGGCCAGGTCCCTCGGCCTCTAGTAAGGAGTCGGAAAGGATGGGGGTGGGTACGAGTACTAGGTTTACGGAGATAGATATTGACAGGGAGGAGTTGGGTACTAGTACAGGTTCGCGGTCCTTGATACAAGGGGCGTCTCAACCATTTTAGTGGCCTAAAGCTCACAAAAAATTTGAGGCTCATTTCAATAAAGGTCGTGTCATAAACCCTCATTCTTTATCCGGGTTTGAGACCGGCAATAATAAACTTAAAAGTTTATATTTTGGCGGAGTTAAATTTTTTTTTTCCTTTTTTTAATAATTTTGTACTTGTATAAAATGTTTAGATAAAGTTTATTTTTCTAGCATTTTTAGAAGCAAACTCTTTAATAAAATTTTCCAAATCAATTTCTTCTAACAATTCCTTTTCAATTGACAAAATAGCTAACCCATTTAATCGTTTTTGTGACATAGTAGATCTTAAATAATTTTTTATCAATTTTAATTTAGAAAAGCTTCTTTCTGCGGAAGCAACTGTTACAGAAATAGTTAACATAATTCTATAGGCAATATAAGCATTTGGAAAAGAATTAAAACTTCTTAATATAATTAAGTATATTAATAAGTGTGTCGCATTCTAAATGTATAATATGTCTTAAAATTTTTAGTTCTTGAAATAAATCTAGATCATCGATATCTAAGCTAGCATCATGTTTTAAAGATTTTTCAAGATAAACACAATGTTGTTTTAAACTGTTATCATTGAATGATTTTAATTTCTTTATACTAAATAGAAAACCAAAAATACTTTGAAACTTTTTAAATTAATCAAATCTACTTCTAATTGAAGAAATAGCTTGATCAACTATATATAAAAAGTAATAAGTTTTAAATAAATTAATAGGATTTTTTATAGTTTTATTATCAACATTTTCATCAAATCATTTATTCCTACGAATGATACGTCTTTCACGAAAAATGGGTTCTACATTCATTTTTATAGCCAACTCTTTGGCTTCAATTATAGCATTTTCAAATCCCTCTTTTCTATATTCGTCAACGTAACAAATAAGCTTATCTAGTTGATCTATAGCATTATCAATACACATTTTTTTCTTGCAAGTTCTTACTAACGGAATTAATAGCTAACAAAACATCATACCAAACAACCATTCCTACTAAAAATTCAAAGTTTTCACATTCATATATAGCCAAACATTTAGCCCCACTTTTAATTTTTGGATCAACACAATCATCATATAAAGCCAAAAGTGCATCTCTTATTTCCGGTGCTTATTTTCTAATTGCCTTGACACTTTCTAACCTACTTTCCCAACGTGTTTGCGATAATGGTTTAAGTGTTAAAGTTGGTATATGATCTTTTAGTATTTTCCACCTTTTAGTTGATGACGAAAATATTGTGTATATACATTTAGAGGTTCGTCTACATTTAGAGGTTCATTATTATTATTATTATTAATTTCATTTACGTTTATAGGATCTTCTACCTCTAGAGGTTCGTCTACGTCTAGAGGTTCGTCTACGCCTAGAGGTTCGTCTACATCTAGAGGTGCCTTATCTTTTAGGGCTGTTACAAATTTTAGTAAAGAACTTTTTTGTGATTTCATTTCAGCTTCTAGTCTCTGTTTCTTTTTTCTTTTAGAATGACCGGATTCATGCTTCCTAATTCGATTTGACATAATTAGAGCAAGATTTATCACAGATTAGGACTAACTTACAAATTAAAACAAATTAACAAATTCAAGTAATCAATTAATCAAAAAATTAAGCAAACAATCTAGTTGAATAATGAATTGTACCTGAGAACTGTGATACTGACAGCATACAAGTAGAATTGCAATTTGCAGTTTGCAGAAAATCCAAGTTCTATGGTTCTGCCAATCTTGAATCTTCCTTATAAATTCGATCCAACTCCAGTCGATTCTTAAATCTTAATAGAAGATTAGAGAGTAGATTTTTAATTTCAAGGAAAACAAGAGATAAAGTGAAGACTTCAGAGAGATGGAAAACATACCTTTTATGCTTCAAGAAATAGAGACGTTGGATGGTTAGAGAGATGTTCTTCATCATTGCCGCCCGCCGGTTGTCAGGGAGCCGTTGATGTCGATCTCCTAGGCGACGGTTCGCCTAATCGTCTCTTGCAGTCTTGCCCTAAGCCCTAATTTCCTTTCAGATGGTTTCAACGTTTCCTAATTCCCGTAATCCCGTTCCTGCTTCAGCAAATTTATCCCTTCATTAAGACATTGCAGCCCATCTTATTTAATTGTTTCATTTATCCATTAAGCTTTAAGCCTAGCCCAAACCTAGGACAAGTATGTATCTAAAAAAAACTTGAGGCCCAAAACCACATATATGTATATAATTTTTTTAGTGTATATATATAAATTTTTTTTTAGTGTATATATATAATTTTTTTTATAAAGCCCTTAAAATTTGATGACCTAAATATAGGGCTTTACTTGCTTTACCCAAAATATAGGGCTTTACTTGCTTTACCCAAAGGACGCCCCTGCTTGATACTCATGCTAGCATTAAACGAAACGACTTGGTGGAAGACCTCTCGGATCTACACCCCGACCCGAGTATTAATGATATCATTATTGAAAAGTTTGACAAAATGGGAACAGTTGATGTTCCTATGGGGGATCAGGAGGTAAAAAGGTGAGAGTCCTTCGTATGAAAAAAGGTCTTTGTATTTTAATTTTTCTCATAATACTTGTATAAAAAAAATAATAATTTTATAAGATTTTTATCTTATTTGAACCGATCGAACGTACAAGAAACTTTAAGTGAACCGTGTTCGTTATTCGTAGCTTGAAAGTCGTTACGTGATCAAAGTTCAAACATTGAACTGGTAAAAGTTGACCCAAACAATCCTCATCAAATTGCTATCAAGTATCAACTCCGACTTCCTACTCCACACCACCAGCCACCCCTACCAGGGTCAACTGCCTGTTTTCTTCCCCAAATTTTGGCTACTAGTTGTTCATATGGAGAATACATGTCATCATCTGCTAATCTTGATGTGTTTGATATGGCCGGTAGTGAACGGCAAAACAAAAAAAGAAGTAAGAATCGGAGTGATTCTCGACATGGATTCCGGCGTCGGTAAGATGAGCAACACTTGCATTGCAATGGCGATACACGATTTCTACGAAAAACATAACGATTCCACCACCGAAATCCGCCCTCACTTTCGTGATTCCAAACAAGACAACGTTCATGCAGCTTCCGTAGCAATCGACCTCATGAAAAACGTTCAAGTCTCAGCGATTCTAGGGCCCATGACATCCTCGCAAGCAGATTTCGTAATCGACATTGGTAAGAAAACAAAGGTTCCTGTCATCTCTCCAGCAACAAGCCCGTCTCTGTCCCCGAATGACAACCCGTATTTCATCCGGTCTGCGCACAGTTCTAACCCGCAACTCAAACCGCTAGCTGAACTGATCGAATACTTTAACTGGAGGGAAGTTGTTCTTGTTTATGAAGATGATGAGTATGGAAGAGGCCTTGTTCCTTGTTTCTGTGAAACGATGCTGGATATTAGTACTAAAATCATGTACCAAGCTGTTATACATCATTCGGCTTCAGATGATTGGATCCTTGGAGAACTCTACAAGCTAAAGACGATGCAGACTCGGGTTTTTGTGGTGCACGCGTTAACAGCTTTGGCTTCGCGGTTTTTCAAGAAAGTAGACGAAGCGGGAATGATGGAGGAAGGGTACGTTTGGATCATAACTGAAGTGCTCACGAGTCGTTTGCATTCTTTGGACCATGCGGATCTAGACTCGATGCATGGAGTGCTAGGTGTGAAGTCGTATATCCCGAGGTCGAATGAGCTAATTGAGTTTAAGAGAAGATGGAAACGGGAATTCCGGGCTCGATATCCGGACGATGACGAGACGGAATTAGACATGTTCGGGATATGGTGGTATGATGTGGTTTCGGGTCTAGCTATGGCATTGGAGAAGGTGGGGAATGAAATAAATACTGCTTTTAGACGAAACCGGGGACCCATAACCGATTTGGATGCCATTGGAACCTCGGAAATGGGTCCGAGGCTCGTTCCATGGATCCGAAATTTAACGTTCAAAGGGCTGAGTGGCGATTTCCATATTGTTGATGGACAATTAGAGTCGTCAGTGTACCAAATAGTGAACATAATAGGAACCCAGGAGAACCCTATCGGGTTTTGGACTCATGAAAATGGCATCTCAAAGAAGCTAAACCATCATAAAACGGGACTACGGGCCATTACATGGCCTGGAGACGGTCATGTCATCCCTAAAGGCTGGGAGACCCCTACCAGCCACAAGAACGTGTTAAAAGTCGGGGTCCCAGCTAAAAGTTCATTTGTCCAATTTGTCGATGCCAAAACCGACCCTGAAACCCAACAAGTTATCGTGACAGGTTTCTGCGTGGACGTTTTTAATGCAGTCGTTAGCGCGTTGCCTTACGCTGTCAAACACGAATTCATACCTTTCGTTACACCAGATGGCACAAGACCTGCGGGAAGCTATACCGATCTAATTCAGAATCTCTCCATTGGGGTAACCAAATGAGAGAGAGAATTTGCATGTGTTTAGAGATCGGATTTTGTTGCGGTTTCTAATGTTTTAATAATGTAACAGATATTCGATGCAGTGGTCGGTGATGTTACAATACTTGCAGACCGTTGGGATTACGTAGATTTCACATTTCCATACACAGAGGCTGGTATTTCAATGATTGTTCCGTTCGTAGATGAAAGGAAGAGTTCATGGATCTTTGTAAGACCCCTAGAAAAAGAGCTTTGGATAACAACTGGGGCGTTTTTCATATACACAGGACTCGTGGTATGGGTTCTAGAGCATCGTGTAAACAAAGAATTTCGTGGGGCCCGTTGTCAACAAGTCGGGATAATCTTCTGGTTTTCATTCTCCACACTCGTGTACGCACACAGTAAGTGTGTATTTACACACACGCACACCTTTAACCTTCCCAGCTTACTAATTTGCTTATGGATTTGTGTAGGGGAGAACTTGATAAGCAACTAATCTAGATTTGTGGTGATTGTTTGGGTGTTTGTGGTGCTGGTGACGACCTCAAGCTATACCGCGTGCTGGCGTTTCTGCGATTATGGATGAGCTCCCTTATATTAGGCTCTTTTTGGCTACATACTGTAACAAGTATACCATGACTAACTTCACCTACAAAACCGCAGGCTTCGGCTTTGTAAGTTTCATTCTATCCCGTTCCATTCAAGGGTTTCGTTTCATACCTTTTGATGATTATTATACATTTATACGTGCATACAGGCATTTCCAAAAGGGTCTCCGCGGCTCCATGATGTTTCTAAAGCGGTCCTGCAAGTGACAGAGGAGAGAATGATGAATATTACCAACCAATGGTTTGTAGAAGCAGCCAGTTGTGATCAGCAGAATGGTGCTAAAGTGAACTCTGGGGATAGCTTCAAGGGACTTTTCCTCATTGCTGGGTTATCATCAACCTCTGCTATCCTGATTTTCGTCTTCATGTTTTTATATCAAAACAGAGAAATATTGGCCTCACGAGATTCAGTTAGTCGGAAGCTTGCTATTATGGCAAAAACATTTGATATGTTTAAGGATGATGAATCGAGAAAGACAAACCCAGAGGCAACAGTTGAGGAATTCAGCAACGATGGTAGTCCAGGAATTCTTGATGAACCTGGGATTCCTGCTCATGACACGATACAAGTTTTAGAAATTACAACCAGTTAAATATGTCCATCATGCTAATCTTACATACACCACTCGTTAATATTCTTTGTTGTTAGTTTAACAATACTAGCTTCTCTGAAATCAAAATACAATGGAAGATGCATTTATGCACCTGCAACTGAAACTGCAACTCTCCAAGCCAACACACACTTTTTTATTAAAGAATACCATAAAAATTGCACTCAAAAAGGTGAAAAAAGAGACAGATTTACATGCTGAGATGCTTCCCTCTGCTGTAGAGAACAGAAAGAATTACCAATGTTTTGAGACGATAGCTAACACAATGATAACAAGAGAAAAAAAGAAAGCACGAAATGAAATATTCTAGAATGATAAATAAATTCTATGATTACAAAAGAAATTTGTTGCAGATTCCAGATGTACAAGAGGGGGATCAATTGGCTTACGAACTGCCATGAGATCTGATGGATGATATTGATTGTGCCGAGACAGAAGCAGTTGGGCTGCTTAGATCTCGTTCTCCGTTGGCTAATCTTGGCTTCCCGCTCAACCTATCTATTGCTTCTTGGCATACATCACCAAACCACTCGTCCTCGGGAAGTACACTGCCACAAAAAAATTAAATAGATACAAATGTAAAATAATGATTTTAGTATTTCAAAGATAACTGATGATCTCCAAAGCAATTTTCACCGACCTGTATGGATCCATTCCCGTTACAGAAAAGGCTACAAGTGCTTTATTTATGATCTCATTCACGACGCGATTTAAATTTCGAGATAAGTAACGCCCTTGGGAAGAAAAAGATATGACAAACTTCATATCCAGATATAACTGCAAATTTGCAAGGTGGGAAACAGTCAAATAAAGTATACCAGTGCAGCAAGAAGAAACATAAAACAGACGGTTTTGAAATGATATGAGTTATAAAGAATTTGGTATAAAGTAAAAAGTATTTGGTATATAATTAGAAGAACTGGTCTAAAAAATGATAGTAAAAATAAATCGGTTATTATTTGATATTTTTGGTATTTGTTATATATTAAAAAGTTAATTAGAAAAAGAAAAACTATAGAAAAAGAAATAATTATATATAAAATAATATATAGAAAGGTACTACATATATGAAATAATAAACAAAATCAAATTTGAAAAAAAAAATAATAATATTTTTTGCTTTGAGGACCAAAAGAGCTGGGCAGTTAAGCCTAACAACCCAGGGACGAGTCTATTAAAGTTTTGAATAGTAGGGACGATTTTCATAATTTTGACCAAACCACAGTGACGAAAAATGTAAATTACTCTGAACGAAAAATGTCCCAAATACCTGTTGAAGACCGAGTGGACCTAAAGGCGTTGGTCCTTCTTCAATATCATCCCAAAAGGTTTGGTCTTCTGAGAGCCATAAGATGACAGTCTCTGTAAGCCTCATTAATAACATTGTTGAAAAACGTTCCCTGCCAACGAACATTTCTGCTGCTATAGCAGACATCCTGTAAAGCTTCGCATATAGTTCCTGTAATGTAGTCCGATACAAAAAGAACATAGGAATTAATCTTTCTGCCATAACCATAAACTAAGAGCTACTCAGATATTCTAGTTATGACACTTGTAACAATAATTGGGGATGATGTTGGTTATCCAAGTACCTGAAATATTGGAGAAGGGAACCATTCAATTTCCTCAACACCCCCATCCATGTTTAGATACATGTCAGCAGTTAGATGGCTCTCACCATCTTCAGTAAAAATGAGATCTAAAGCATGTTGTCTGCAGAAGCTATCCTTCAATCTATCTACTATGCTTGCAAGACGTCTTTTCCATTCCCTTTGCTCAGGGTTTCGATTTTGCCGATCTGAAGGTCGTCTACGGGGGTCATCCTTATAAATAACTTGAGCTACAGGGGTAAGTTTCATGGCTGCACGAGGTAGTAGTTCATCAGCTAACAAGGATGCATTTGCAAGCAATGCCATTTGCTGAGCTTCAGTTTCAGCCATCCTAACTATTTTATTCCCAGATCCTTCATAGTTTGCTTCTTCTTCCATGGAGCCGGGGAGTGCTCTTATAAGCACGCTAACGTATGAACCGAATACATGGAATAATCCCTCCAACATTTTTCCTCCCAATTGCATGGTTAGCAGTGGTCCCACATCCTCAAAGAAATCCTATACAATATATGCAAATAATTAAGGTAAAAACACTTAAAAAGGATAGCGTGCTTATAATTAAAATATTCACCTGGACCATTGAATTGAACCTTTGAGCACTACTTGTGAGTTTATGTTGATAAGCTGTTAAGGTATTAAGGGAAATACTAGAAGGCCTGCCAGATAGACGTGTGACAGCTTGTGAAGAAGAAAGATCCCAATCATCAGCAGCGGCTAATGCAGCGGTACTTTCTTCGATTCGCTTTAAATTGGCATCAAGTGCTTGTTCAACACTAGGTCTAAAAAGTTTCAAAAGCACCGAACAAAGGGTCAAACCACGAGCTTCCAACAAAGAGCAATGTCCCAAAGCTATTTGAACACATTCAGCAGCAGCCCTTAATCCACCAGCCGCGGCAGATGAAGCTAATGCATGTCTTTTAACAAGAATAGCAAAGTCTTCAGTTTGCTTTGTAGCCCACATCACAAGCTCGGAGCTATAAGCTGGTTCCTTACCAAAAATAGCATTAGAATCAGTTGCTGCTTGAGCTATAACAGAAAACACCAGTTGTGAAATAGCTGCTGTGTATGCTCCACCATATGAGGTGCTTGAAGGACGAAGATTTTGCATGTTGGATTGAAGCCTTTGAGAGTGTGCTTGGAGTAGTAAACTGTGGGCACGTGGGCCATCTCCAAGTTTTTTAAGAGCACTAATTGCTGCACGAAGCTCACTGCCACGTGTTGTTGGTTGTGAAGCAGCATCTGCAAGCTGATTGGCTAATCTTTGCCGACATTCGGTTATAGCAGTTTGGAGAGATGCTAAAACAGTAGGTGGCAATGAATCTTTCTCTTCTGCTTCAGAAGTTATACGCTCACCTTCATCAAGGGTAGCTAAAGCTTCCTCTACTCTTCTTTCAGCTAACAAAACATCAAGAATATCAGGGAATTCGATTAACCAATTCTCTAGGTCTGAAGGATCTCTGTCCACTTCTGCAGATGCACCATTTGAATATGAGCCACTTGGAACGGGGATAGACAATGATTCTACATGGACCCCATCAGCTAGACTGTGAATTAAGGTAGCCTGAGTAGATAGTAAGTTCCTTATCGATAGTAGCTCGCCTTCTAAATCAGATATCTCTTTTGATGTACTGAAATTTTTTAGCAATTAAAACATTAGCAGTGACATAGGCAGAACACAAGTGCAAAACATATGGAAATGATACCAGACTTATAAATTATAATACTGCTTTTCGAATTCAATTTATTATTTCTATGGAAGGGACCCACCGTATGAACGCTGTATAATTAGCGTATACACTCCTTCGCATTTCCTCTGCAGAAGCTTTCTTCAGATCCAAAAGATATGAGCATAATTGCCTTATCTCCTGGTAAGTGGATGCGGTGTTTGTCAGTTATATTGAAACAACATATCAACAAAATGAAAGATGTACCGAATACTAGATAATACAATTATGATAAACAATGTACATAATGGGTGGATGTCTTTAAGCTACTTGTGTCTAACTAGGAATGCCAAACATGATTTATGAGATCACCTTGCTCACCTTGACCTCTCAGTCAATTCAGTGTTGGATATTTTTTATCTTCAGTTTTAAATATGTTTTCAAAAGCTGAGTTTTATACTTTTATATAAGAAAAAAAAATGTTTAGTTTTCAAGTCTAGTATTATTCCCATTCCATAGAACAATTTAGTCCTTTCGTGTCAATCTTCACAGTTTCAATCATCAATGTAGATTCTTGCACTTTTTCTATTAAGGGCCAACACATGAGTACCATATCCGCCGTGTGTGAGATGCATGTACAGCTGAATGTGCACCGCTGCACACCCATTTAAACCCATTTATGTTTAAAAAACTCACTTAATTATAGCTTAGCTAAACTGATTGCAGCCTGGTGCTGCTTGGCTGGAGAATGACTTTTTTAGAGGTTTTGACTTTTTGTAGTTCTCAGTTCATGTTTCAAGGCTCCCAGTAATCCTGGTAAAAAATAACTTAACAAAAAACAACTCAAATACGCCGTTTATATGTATGATTACCTAAACATTAATAATTTACAATCAGAGCGTCCAAATAATTAGTTTTGCTCATTACATTTTGTCATTTCTTACTTCTCTCCACTTCTCTTATCCTTATCTTTACATTCATGTGCACTCATCGCTGCTTAATTTCGTAGTATGCTTGTTGCCTTTTGGTCCTTGTTTAGCTTTCCTTAATATTTATAGGCATTTAGTTCATGTGTTAATAGGATATGGCATCGTATAAAATTTGAAGTGACTTGATGGATCAATATGGTACAGGAATACTCAATAATGCTTTAGAATGGTCTAGCATGTAAACAAATGCAAAAGCAGCATATTTTACACATCAACAATAATTGGGTTCTTGATAACCATAATACTAACTTTAATCTCAGTAATTCCATGTCCATCCTTTAGAATGGTATACATAAGGGAAAATCCTTTGTTTCATTTTACACGTATAGCATACTACAGGGCAAAGATCATGTAAATTACTGTATTCAATAGGTTTAGACCTGTTTTCCCTGGTAAAGAGTGAAAAGACACAAGGATTGAATAGTATTTGGGAACACGATGTTTTAGGGGTCATTCATGTATGTTCCTAGTGAGGATATCAATAATAGTGCTTTGGTTCCAAATAGGGAATGGAAATGGGAAGGTAAAGCGAATAGTGGAATACTAAGAAATGTAATTTATTTCATCATTGATGTTGTTTGGTTCAACCAGATACCACTGTATAATATATAGTATATGTTAATATTTATAAATGTATTCATATACAAAATTTTAATACTACAATACACATAAATATTAATAATTATATGGGTGTGTTTGTGAAAGAGAGGGTGATAGAAAGGAGGAAAGAGAAAAAAAGGATAAGTAGTAGGATTAAAGCATTAAATGATTCAATGGCCTCAAAATGGTGAGGAATGATGAGGAAGTGAGCATTACCTAATAGTGGGTAATGGTTCATGACATTATAGTTATATAGTATACCAAACTTCTCTAATGATTATCATTCCTATGCCTCTTAAAAAAAGTAATTATCATGCCTTGTGTCTTATTTCCCCACCAACAGAACACCCTTAGTCATAAATTGGAGCTTGGTTTAAAAATTGAGCCTAAGGTGCTCAGCATATGAAGCAACACAATCTCAAGAAGTGGGCTTGGGGCGGTCACTTTTAGCCTAAGCCACCGCTTTTGGTTGAAATGCCGCTTCAGGTGGCTTCGTGTATAAGGTGCCTTAACAGGCCACTACCAGATCTATATCATCCCCGAGAGAGCAACGGGGTAGTCGTTGGTGGGAGATAGTCGTGAGCTAGGGTTGAGAGGGAGGGAGAGAGAGTGTGTGATGATAATGAATCCGGGTAGGAACTCGCTAAATAGAGCTTGTTTGGTGGTGCAAATGTGCAAGTGAAATATTTGGTTTCCCTGAGCTTCTTTGGTTGTACAGAGCTTGTATGGGGTTGTATATAGAGATATAAAATATCACAAATAGGGTAGCTCATGTTTTTATATTATTAAATTGCATGTTTTATCATTTTCTTTTTTGGGTTGTATTAACAAGGTAGGAAATGGTATCTAGGATTAATCTGTAAGTATTTTTCAATATCAGGCAACTCACGTACGTGAGGATAGTGCCTCACACCTTTTAAAACCAAGAATTGTAGCAGAAGCATTGGAATATCCACCTTTTATATAGTTAGTCTCTAAAATTCTCTTCATTTTAAAATTTATGAATTCTACCTACAAGGGCAGATTTAGAAATAAATTCAACTTCAAACATCAACCAAATGTTACTGGGAAAACTAAATTAATAATAATATATATGTGAGCAAAAATAAACAGACATGTCAAATAATTTGGATTGAAGAAGTAATATAAATATAACTAATAACATGTTTACTTTGAACAATGGTTAATGAAATCATTCATACTATAATGATGATCCCAACTGACCAGCATAAGCATTCATCCTCACAAATTCGACTTCGGAATACAAATTTTATATGTATAAACTAAACCTAAACATAAAACATTCAATCAACATTTACATACCTGCAATTTCTAAACCGCATCATAATCAGTACAATTCGTCACGCATTATCCCTAAAATTAGAATTAATATGACAACAATGAAGCATTTAGAGGATAGGTACCTTCTCGTTCAATGAATTACACTTGGAGTTAACAAAGGCATCGGCGTCAAATTTATCTGACTTGAAGATATTAAGATTTTCCTCGAGCTTGGAGCCGGTTTCCTTGGAGTTGCTCTTCGCAGGGGCGGCGCCTCTTGACCTAGATGATGTCTTGGAAGCCATATCGCGGAGTAGAAGAAGATCGGAGGAACGATAACTAGGGCTTGAATCAGTAGGAGAAAAGAAGAGATGATTTGTTGAACGAATCAAGATCTTAGATCTGAATCTGTGGAAAAAGAAGTTGATGAAGAATCAACGGCGGTTACAGCGACGCCGGATATCTACCTGAGAGAGAAGGGGGATTAGTTGGTTTGACAGGCTTGGACGATTGTATCTGTGATGCAATTATTGTTTATTTTCATTTCATTTTAGATTCCTTCTTTGCATTTGCTTTTGGATAAAATTTATAATTTATATATTTTCTGGTATGACTTTGCTTTTGTTTCTTCAAACAAATAAAACAAGCAAGATTTACTAGTATTTTTTTATTATCGAACCGTTACTAGAAAACTCATAACTCATAGGGCTTACCTTTGAACGATTAGTGTAAATTATACCATAAAATCTCAATTGCCCCCCATAAAATTTTGGTTAAGCCCCCCTAATTACCCCCCATGAAAAAAATCCTTAGTCGCCACTGAATGGGAACCGCTTATTTAGGAACTGGTTAGTAACCGATACAAACCGGCAGTTAGGGACTGGTTTATGGTTTCAAGTTATCAAACCAGTTATTTAGAAACCGATTAAAAACCTGTTAACAGGTCGGGTTTTTACCCAGAGCGGTTTCATCGGCTGGATTTTAAGACTTTATCAAACCGGTTTTGACCATTTTGACCTTTAACCATTCCGGTTAATAACCGAACCGGTTTTTTCCCAATAATCGATTTATACACCTCTATCGCATCGGTATCGTAAGAGGTGGGACAATGTTCCCATGTGGTACTATGTGTGCACATTACTATCCCGAAGGCATACATACCCATACCCTACACCTTTTGAATCATGTTAAATTTATTTGATTAATTCTAATGGTAAAATGTGATATCTTGTGGGATTGCCACCCCTTTAAAGGTTTAGTATTTCTTTTTTCTAAATTTATTTATTTAATTTTAATGATAAAATGTGAATTTTTCTATAAATCACACAACTTTTCATCCATAGAAAAGATGCTAGAACACAAGAAACGTTCAACCTGAAATACCATTAATACGTTTTATTCGTATTAGTTGTAGATAAAAGAACTACACAAAACTTCAATTTTATTAATACCTGACTCGTTTATGGGTCAAACTGTCGGAAATTCTTGGTCTAATATGTGATGGCAATTGAGTAAACATGGATCACAACATATCAAAGACAGCCTCACCATTTATTATATAAAAGCTATTATGCACCTCGTCGTAATAATCATTGTACCCGATTCAATATCAGCATTCAAACAATCTTCAAATCCAACAAAATCATTACGAAATTTATTAATGACGGCATCGTTCAGGAAGCAAGGCTTTGGAATTTAGAGATCAACTTCAGAAACAAATACAAAATGTAACATACTCCAACATCAAGCTTCAGGAGTATCAGACCTAATAGCTGTTCAAAGAAAATAAGGATAAAAGATCAGCAAATCTGTTACAGGATAATAATGATAATAATAATTCAGTTCATAAACAAACAGATCTATCTTCTACACATTAACATCAGAACAATCATGATAAATTTCAAAAATTATATTCAGGGATTGAAATCAAGAAAATGTGTATCTATAGATAAGCTAGATATGCTCAACCAATGTTCACAAGAAGGCAGCAGAATGATGCTTCTATCCATGTTGTTAAGTGTAAATAGTAATTAGTATAGGGACCCACTCATTTAAATAGTTATTTCCTTTTAGTCCCTGTCTCTCCCTATATATAGAGAGGCTTGTCACTTGTATTATACACTTCTCATTAATACAATTCCAGTTTACACATGTAATTCAAATCTTTCTTCAACCATCGGGTAACGGGTCAAAACATGTTCAGGTCAGTCATAGCAGGTAGCGTTCAGAATGGATAGAAGAGGATTGGGTCGTGATGAACCGAAACATTTTTTGTTAAAAAGCCCCATCTTTAATGATTAATTAGTGAATCTGTCTTACTTCAATAAGCTAACTTCTAGAGATTTACGCATTTGACCCGTTAAAGACAAATCATAACCAGAATCAACCCGTTCATAGGTGAAATTAAATTTGGCATATCTAGTCTCCAGCCGTTTTACAACCCCAACGGGCTGAGAGGACTTCAATATTTAACAGATATAGTTGGCATAACGCGTAAAGAAACTGCAAAGGTTAGTCAAGTATCCCTCACTTTCAATCCCAAGCCAGATACTATATGATAAAACAGAAATTAAAAAGGGAAATTTTCTTGGAAAAATTATATTTCATGAACCCACTTTCTCACTCAAATGGCTCTCTTAGCCCCTATGTATTCTAGGGTAATGTTACAATGTAGACTGCTCAAAAACAACATTGACATCATCCCTAGTATCTTTGCAATGCATTGTCAAATATCATTTTTTTCAACAAATTTCAATATCATGTACGGTCATTATTTCGTACGGCAGAGGAAACTCATTATAGCATGACCTTTGTAAATTATTCCCAGGACATTAGTTACAACATGGCTGATAAAATCATCAAGATATACGAATATGATATATACACACACACACACACGTGGTTAAATAAGACAGACAAGAAAAGACCTAATTTTAAATCACAGAGATGCGAAACAATTAAGCAATCTATTGATTAGCCTGTAGACCAAGCTGGTTAGCTGAATCTTGAATTGCTAATTTTTAGGTAGCTACTACAGGCAATGAGACAGATGAAGGTAGGATCATAAACTGTAACACGTGTCTGATTGCATATAATGCTATCACATATTTGCACATCGAGCAAAACATAGAGAATCATTCACGCATAAGATTTTGAGACCATGAACAGCAGAACTTCAGGAATTAACAATCTTAGTTGAGTTGTGTTGTGTTAGTTAAATTCAACAAGCTTTGCTTGACTTTCAGTAACTTTATTTTCTTTGATGAGAGTAGAAAACTTATCAGGCTTTAGAGATGACAAATCCGGCCCATTTACTGATTGACGGTTAATTTGGGTTATGTTTTATAAGTGAAAAGAACTAAATATCCTTATGATCCAGATTGAATAGATGCAATTTAAAATACAAATCTGGCCATTCGCAAAATAAGTGAACGCAAACTAGAAGCTAGATGCAAGAAACAGTTCAACAAACCATATTAACATGATGTGAGGTTCAAATGTGGCATAAATCACAAACATTGTTCACTGCTGATATCCAACGTCTAAAAACGATGAAGCAAACAAAAACACAAATCAAATTAAAAGAACAGCACTCAAATACGATCGATTCAGTAGATAAAACAAAGAAATCAAATGACCGTATGAACAGAATCAACAACAATCGCAGTCCGGAAACAAACCCTAGATCTAGAAAAATGATAAATCGAAATGATTGACAAAATTTTAAAGGATAATAGGAAATTACTAGGTTTTTGAGGCTTGCCGTCGACCCATTTGGAGACGGAGAAATGGACCTTCTCCCGATTGATAGCTTCGGCTTTGTGGGGTTCTTTGAGGCAGTTCCTCACAAGGTTGGCGCAGATGTTGGAGTACGTTATGTAGGTCATACCGGCAGATCTCCAAAACGGCACCGCAGCGGTTGAAGCCATTGAAATCCTTCTTCCTGGTCTGGTTTTGTATATTTTTCAGGCTCGATCGCAACCAATCTCTCGGATAACCAGAAGAGTGTGACGAGGGAGAAATTATATGGAAAATGTTAGGGCAAAGCACAAACCCTGAAGTTTACAGGGACTTTACTTTTCGGCCCTGAATAATTGGCTAAATATGTTTAATTTTTTTTTTAACAATATCAAGTTATAGATTTTAAACACAACTCCTAAAGGGAAATTACATAGAGATAGAAGGCAAACGGGTAACAAGCTGCGCCACCAACCTTTTTTGAATAGCAAAACCAAGTCTTTTAAAAACTACATCTACAGATCTTGGGGTCATAACATTACTATGCATGACCCGCTATACTCGGTTAAGTAACTCCACGGCCTCTGGTGCAAGGAAACCAAAAGTGTCAAAAGCAAATGGTATAAACACGTGTTGGTTGTCAAGACACGCTTTCTCGTGTTTGGTCACTTTGCTCGAAGCAGCTTTTAGAGCAGCCTGACTCACCGTGAAAGCACTAACTCCCAAGCCCACCAGAGGGGAGACCCCTGTTAGATCTACACACGCATGTTTCCCACCTATCCACCCAAAGACCAAAATGTCAGCGGGTCTAAGTGTTGATCTTCCTTCCAATGGGTCCGTCAAGAAATTCACTGGTGCCTCTTTCTTAGTAGAAACTCCGGCACGCCTAAATATGTCAAAAAGAACATCCCTAACCAAGTCGTGTCGGTACTTGAACCCCGGGAGCTCTCTACAATGAACCGCATGCTCCCTATAGGAGTCTAAACATGCCTTACGGCAAACAGGGCATAACTCGTCAACCGGATATAGTGGAATCATGAGGCGATACTTAAGGATAGTACGATACTCCACCGGTGACATATGTTGGCCTAGCCCATCTATAGGGATCGCGAGAAGGTAATCTTGAGCATGTGGTGCTCGTAAACACTCAAAAACAGCTCTTTGTCTAACGGTCATTTCAAACTGGACTTCCATTTCACGGACGATTTTACTAAAAAGGGCACTCGCCAATGCATGTTGTGCTTTAGGGGGGGCGGTGTCCTTATTAGTGAAACCGCTGAAGTCAAAGCTTGAAATCGTATCACGAAGACAAGCCAAAGCACAATCATAATCAGAATCCATACCACATATGCCGCTGTCTCGTAAGATGTGGTCCTGTAACGCCCAAGATTGGGCCCTCGAGGCTACAAAGGCATAAGATGAAGCCTCAACAGCGGAATACAACCCCAAACCCCCAAACCTAATAGGTAGGGAAGCAAGTCGCCATTGGAAGTCTCCAAAGAAAGGACCTCCACAAACAACTATGTCCTCAATCGCCCCACGCAATCCTTCGTCAAAGAACAGCGCTGCCTCCTCCATGTGTACGGGTTGGCACGTCCTCAAGCCAAAGAAAAGTTTGGCAATACCCATACAAGATCGAAGCAAGAGTAGCTCACTCTGCGGGTCACGAAGTTTTGGAAGAAGACGCATCAAATTAACAGCGTTAGTAGCTCTCTTCTTAGCTAACCCACTAATAAAATTTGCATCTCTGCTGACGCCCCCCCCCCCCCCAAGAAGTTTTACCCCGGATAACGGCCTCCCAATGTCCACGGGGAATAAACCATCATGAAACTTGCTACCATCACATGAAGGCCAAAATAACTCAGTTTTCTTAATATTCAGTTCAAGACCCAAGGTAGGACCCACCACCTTAATAATGTCTAACACTCTAGCCACCTCTTCTGAATTTCCAATGACAGTCCCATCATCAAGATACCAAGCATGAAGAAGAAGCTTGCAATTGTCTCTAATTTGATGCACAAGGGGGTGCAAAACAAGAGCGAAAAGAAGTGGTCCCAGTGGGTCTCCTTGTTGAACCCCGGTGGTGGACCAAATGTACTCGTCTCTAAGATACAATCTAGCTGGTTGCCCATATAGGAATTCTACCCACAAAGAAATAGACGGGCACCTCATCCGGACCTCGCGAAGTAAGGCTGATCTATCCACCAGATTAAATGCATTAGAAAAATCTACTGTAAGCATGGCCAGAGACCCATCCGTGTGACGTTCATTCAATACCCGGTTGACACTATGTAATATGGCCTCGGCGCCACCCGACAAACCAACCCCAAACTGATAATCATTAAGGTACTTGGCCATCTCTTTACCGACACCCTTCATAGCAACCTTGGACACCAACCGCCTCCATATAGTACCCACTGCAATAGGTCGGATCCCGTTGTCGGGTTTTAAGAGCGATGTAAGAGGAACAGACGCAACAAAACCTGATAAACTCGATGGGCATCTCCCCCCTAACCACAAATTGACCACTGCGGTGATAGTAGTTAAAAGATCAGTGGCAACTGCAGACCCGTCTCCACATAAAGCATCCAAAATGTGTTGTGCTCGCAAGCCGTCTTTCCCACACGAAGTTCCCTTATGAAACGATTTAATGCAACCAAGGACACTATCAACCTCCGTAACAAGAGGAGGCTCGGAGTATATTTCACTTGGCATAGATGGAGGTTGCCTGTGTGGGTGTTTAGCCTCTAAAGCTTGTATGGTATCGCCATTGTATGGAGCAACACCAGACGAGCATAACACCTTCACTACTGCTGTAAAATGGCCATCTGCAACCTTACGAAGACACTGCCTGATGTTGGTATTGCCCACAGCTCCCTCCTTATGATTATCAATGCCTCCTGGTCCAAAAGATTCCAAACTAGAACTGTTAAATATATTTTTAACTAACATGGCAATACCATCCTCTTTCCCCCAAGTGGCTAAAGAACTCAGGATTGAACGTTGTTGCAAGGCCCTCCTATTCCCAGACTTGCTTTCTTGCCTATTTTGTGGTCTAAACACTTGCAAAGTGCAACGAGGAAGAAGGAACAACCTAACCCGTGCTTCAATGGATCCCGGTTGGGCAACCACTTTGCAGAGAGCGGTCTTCAACGCTTGAGAGAAAGCCAAACGACAACTATGAGGAATGCTCTTGACAGTAACAATAGGCGCTTTAAAGACACGATCAAGGAGAACAACATCCAAAATAAACGACTCATGTATATTGGTCTCATCCACACAGATAGAAGGCTTCACAATACCGACAATGTGTCCATCCATGTCATTATCACGATCAGTAGGACAATACCATCAAGGTGATGGCAGGCACGACTAATGGCATGTAAACTCATACAAATCCCACACATCCATTGACCTAAAACCTTTAAAGTACCCTCCACCGCCATAAACAACCCATGGTCCGTGGCAATAGCCTCTCGCAACACACTTCTACGTTAATCGCTAGGAAGGTGCAACCTCTTGAGATGAGAGATCAACCGAGAAATCCCCTTATTTCCCCCTTCACCATCCGGGCAACAATGAAACTTACGAAATGGACATGGCAATGGGCCATTCGAAGACGAAGAAGGGGGTGTCATAAAAAGAGGCGACAGGAGTCACGCCTGGAGTTGAAGCGTGGAATTTGGGTGTAAATACAAAAAAAATAGTATTGGCATTTCATCAAACACCTGGAGTGCATTCATCACAAGACTTTCAATTGAGAGTACCCATATGAGAATTTCGCCCCATTTGAAGAGAAAAGATCAGATAGTCAGCAGCTCCACTGGTTGGAGCATCTGGTTTGCAAAAGGTTACGGTTTAAGAGATTGAGTGTTGGGGATGAGGACGGTGGTTGTGAGGTGGAGATGGAGGATGTTCAGCTGGTTGGAATTAGTGGTGGTGTGAAGGTGAAGATCTGGGACGACGATGAAGAAGGGATGGCAGTGGTGGTGTTGGTTGCTGGCGGCAATGATGGTGGGGGTAGTGGTTCACTCGTCGGAAAAACGAAAAAAAAGTCAAGAAATTGGGGGAATTTGAATCGAAATGGTGTGGTTTCTTCTGACGCATTTAACAGTCAGATGGGTTTGGAGTTCGAGATTTTATCATGTCTGGATCGGTGTGCGTTTGGAGGGCGTCGAGAAATTCGATTGACTTGATAATCTATGCTAGAAACAGCCTGAGACCTTCAAGAAAACTCTGCATTCAATAAACCAAACAAAACCCTGTAAGTAAAGGATAAAGAATGCAAGATGAAGATGATGCAAGGGTTACAGATACAGAACTGTGTGAACAGAGCAGGAAAAAAAAATATTAGGGTTTTAATGATATAAAACAAGAATGAAAGGCAGGAGAGGGAAAACTGATTCTATATATCGTTAAGAGTATGAAGTATACTCTCACTTGGCTCTTTAAAGTGAGAGTACCCTTTTTGACACCTAACGTCACATCATATTGGTGTATCACTTACTTGGCTCTCACATGGCAAGGGGTATACTATGTGAGGGATACCTAAGTGAGTATTAAATGTATCAATTTAAAATAAATTCAAATTTTATTAAAATAATAAATAAAAAAACATTAAATAAAAAAACTTAAAATAAAAAAAACATTAAATAAAAGGTACATAAATTTTAAAAAACTAGTCTTCAATCCCATATTTTGCCTTGATCGCGGTTTGTTTTCTCTCGAAAAAAGCTCGTCTGGCCCCGTGAAAGCGATCAAGGTCGAGTGCGAGAACAACGTCCGGCTCGGACAAGTTTATCAGTTAGCCTTGTGGTTGTGGAACATAACCCACCGAACCAAACGGGTTTTGGTTGAAGGGAAGCGGTTGGCCACGGATTTGAAAGACGTTTTGTTGATTGACGTATTGCTGAAACCACCACATCGGGTCATTAGGATTCATGGCTTTTTTTAATAAAAAGATGAGAGTGAAGATTGTTTTAGAAATGGTTGTGTATAAAAATTGGTTTAAATGGGTTATTTATAGTGTAAAAAAAATAAATTAAAGGTTTTTTTTTAAATTACTAACTGTAATATTATTAAAATGAAAATAGCCGTTCAACGGTCAAATGGGAGAAACCAGTCGTGAGATCCTTCACGGGAAGCCACTCACGCCCCCTTCACGTAAGAGGGGCTGGTGTGCTAGTCTTGATCACGTCGTGAGGGCCCTCACGCACACCCTCGCGCAAGGGTATACCTCATGGCCTAATGCATCTGATAATACATCATATATACACACAATATAAGATGAAACCCTAAAGCCCATAATGTTGGGTTGGGCCATAAAATAGTCTGCATTTATAACACTCCCCCTCAGACATTTTATATTATACATTATCAACATTATACTTGATGTTCTAAAAGTAATCTAGTAAAAATAAACTAAATTATCCTAGATCTAGACACTAAGTAATACTCTAGACTCTCTTAAACTACACTACTACTAACCGGCAAGTGAAACGATCGACTCTAGTAAAGCTAAGTAAGTCCGGATATCAAACCCACGAGACTCTGTTAAATTACGCTAACGACTCTATCTAGACCTAGACTGACACGGACACGACACTAACCATTTTTATTGTTTGAGGGGGGGTTTTACTAAAAATCCTAAAATTGAAATTAAAGTTAACTAAGCTAAAGTACGAAATAGATTAAGGTTGAATTCAGTAGAGATGAATGACTACCTAGACTAGAATCCGGATTGATTTAGGAATGGATTTTCTAATGGTATTAAAGTGCTATGGAACCAGGATCTTTGTGTACTAAACCCTAAGAAATCTCAGCTAAGACCTCCCGACCCTTCTCAGGAAGAAACCTAGGAGACTCTACGAAGCCGTTATGAACACCGGTTGTTAGACTTCCTCTCAGTCCTCTAACGTCTCTAAAAGTGCCCTAACATGACAACCTACCTCTCAGCACGGAAGTCTAAGGCAACTATGGGTTCTAACTTGGTTTAACAGACACGAGAATGACTAGGGAACTAAGACCGGCTTCTCTCAAAACCTATCTTAGCTATATGTTAAACCGTGACCTTCTAACAAACTCGAGCCTCTCAGCGACAAGTTAAGCAGAAAACCTAGTTTTAATTGTATTTTAGTTACTGTTTTTAAGGCTAGTGGCCAATTTACCCAAAGATTCCCGAACCCGCAAAGACTCGATAATCAACACAAACCCATTACATGAAAGACATTCACCAAAGTTTGTGTAAAACAGTAAACAATCAACAATCAAAGCTAGATACGCATATGCACCAAATTAGAAGTTCCAAAATGTTACTTTTTGAGATTAATCCATAAACACAATAAAATCCATAAAAATCCAAACTCTATTCAATCATTCATCTAATCTAGGTAGTTCAAGAGTTTTAGCCAAGCATCATGGTATTAAAAATCAAAGCACAATGTTTAACAAAGAAATTCATGATCAAAAGAATGAAAACACAAGAATAAGGAAAACCGGATGATAAAACCCGAATGTTCTTCTTTCCTATGCTTCCGTCTTCAACCGAGTGATTTCCGTGAGTTAGAATGCTTCAAAAATCCCAGAACTTGCTGCAAAATTCAACCTCAAGAAACCCTCTTCGTAACTAGGTTAAACTTTGACTTTAAGATGTTTATATATGATTTGCAGCAACAATTCTGCAGCAGCAACAAACTGAGCCGAAAACAACACTCGTCGCGTCGCGCGACAGGTATACCACCTAGGCGTCGCGTGGCGCGGCGCCTTCACTTCTGGGCATTACAATTCCAAGGCTACGCGTTGCACGTATCCTCCCTCCTCAGGGGTGTCGCGTGGCGCGTAAACCTGTTTCTGTCAGATTTTCTCTTTTTTTTCCGTTCCCGTTCAGCTCCAACTCGACCCGATTCCAACCGTTAACTCTTTTCAGCATATTTTGACTGTTTTTCGCTCCTTTCAGCAACCGGGACCTGCACAAACACAAACTATCAAAAAGAACTAATCTAACTACGAAAACGCAACGAAACTATACGAAAATTATAAAAACTCTAAACGATAAATAGATGTATTTTGCAATACATCAATACTACTGAATAATGTTGTTTCGGTTCTTCAAGACTGATACTAACCGATACTGCAGGATGAGTTATGTTGCCTCATTAAAACCTTACTAAGAAAACTCAGTGGGACAAAACTTAGTTAAGGAAAAAGAGTACAGCATGCATAACACTCCCCCTCAATTTAACATATATCTTCCTGTCTTTGGAGTGCAATCTTCTGTGGTAACTGATTGACTTAATCTTTGTTGTAGTCTTGATTGATTTGAGCGATGCATGCTTCATGGTCTTCATATAGTGTAATTGGGCTTCTTTTGATCAACTATGGTCCGTGATAATGTCTACTTTGTTGATTGCTATGAAATTGTTGTACCTCTGTATGCAAATTTAGATCAAGTCATGTGTAGTCTAATAAGTAACCTGCATCACTATAAACAATTGCTTGGGACTCCATATCTTTCTCGTAGAACAATCCCTTGTCTCGAGTCTCACAAAGATATCAACTTATCTTTTAAAACGCTTGATAATGACGACTCGTTAAAAACCTTGCTAGGAAAACCCAGTGAGACAAAACCATAGCTAAGGGAAAAAGAGTGCAGAACGTATCATGTATAATTAACAGCATACTTCCAGATGATGTTAAATACGGTAATCCGGGACCTATAAGATAAACTGATGCTACTGGATCAGTTACGTCGCCTCGTTAAAAACATTACTAAGAAAACCCAATGGGACAAAAACTTAGCAAAGGAAAAAAAGAGTGCAACGTGTTGAATTGAAAAATCGTATTTTACTAGCACATACACTGAAATATAATATCATGTCTTGTGATATACATGAGATACATTAGTGCACCGATTGCGATTAAGTACGGTACTTCTCGACCAAGTACTTCTTAACCCTCTTCTTGGGGAAGTAATGATATTTGTGTATGTTTAGCGACCAAACAAATTATGGGTGTGCTTTGCAGATAAATTTTGTCCATATTGGAATATGCTAGCATCTTCTGGATGTAGTTTGATTTATGGACAAATATATACTCGAACCTCAGGTCGATGAATAACTTAGTCGTGTCAAGATCTTACATGGCTGATTGTATCAAACTTATACCCCATTTTTTCAAAATATATATTGATCTGATTGTACCATATACAACTAGTTTTCTTGAGACTATATAAAAATATCTTTAGATTTATAACACATATCTCGGGGTACAATGCTTCAGGCATTTCTAACCCTTGAGTGATTTTTATGTATATGTCACTTTCGAGTTTTCCATACAAATATGTAGTGATAACATCTGTAAGTTTTCTGAAGTCCTTTTGAGATTGCGATTAAACATCTAAAGGTCATCGTATCCACTACAGGGGAACACGTTTCCTCATAATCAACTTCTGGGATTTAGGAAAAACCTAATGTTACAAGTCGTGCCTATATCGCATAATCTCATAATTTTCGTTTCTTTTTATTTAAAGACACCCATTTATAACCTACTGGTTTGATGTCTATGGGTGTTCGGACTACAGGTCCGAAAACATTTTCGCTTGTTACGCTAATTTAATTCAGCCTTTTAGGCGTCTTGCCATTTTAGGCAGTCATCTCTGTGTATGTACTCTTACAGAGTCTTAGATACGTAATCTTTTTCTTCGATTACATCTATTGCTATAGCATATGCAAATATTTCAAACATGTGTTTCATTTTGGTTCCATATTGTACTATTTCATACATAATTTATTAAGATCTCATATTTGTTTGGTACATGAGTTTCTTCTGGAACTCCATTTTCCTCTTCTAGGGCATTATAATTTTCTTCTAGAATCGTATTAGTCTATTCTATGACATTTACCTCTTCTGGGATTTTATCGCTTCTATGTGCGATTTCGTTAGTCTCTTATGGGATTTTATTAATAACCTCTTATAGGTTTTTGTGTAACCTCTTCTAGGATTAGACCAACTGCTTTATTCTGCTCTTTTTATTCTCGTGGGTTTTTATGTTTGGAACCGATTTATTTTTCATGTTTCCTGTGTATGGTAATCTTTCTATGATTACTTCAGTTTGAGCAGGTGAAGTTTATGCTGGTATATGTGACTTTGTCACTCTGTTTGTATGTGTGTGTGAATACATCAGATAATTCATTTGCTATTCTTTGTAAAAGCATGACATATTAGACTTCAGACTCATATTAACCACTCAAGGGGTGATGACGATTATTCGATGTTTTTGTTTTCATGTATTACCAGTCTTTCCTTTCTATATACAATCTCCCCCTAAGACTGGGAATAGTGTCTTATTTAGACAACATATTATGTTGTAAACATGTCCTACATTATGATGGCGGTATTGGTACATAGACCGCACAACAAAAATATTTATTATTTAGACAAACTTAGTTCTCTTCCGGAGAACATTTGTACAGGGAGCATTTATGATCAGCATTTGGTTTTGAACTGATTGGTGCAGCGGTATACCCTCATGTAGAAGATGGCTATTCATATCTTATCAATAGTTGTATAGCTATTGATTGTAATGTAGTTAGTAATTTAGCTAAAATTTATGTTTGAACATAATCTGATGGATGTTCAATATTTATCCCTGTAGACATACAATAAGCGAGTAAATGCTACATATAAGATAGCTAAAAGACTCATACGTGACCAGATAGAGATGTATCTCTTAAGATCGTAAAATACTGAAAATCGGTCCACATGAAGATTAACATGCCCGCATATGTCCTATTGAATTCTTCTCAAATATAAGAGGGATTTTTTATAGGAGTTTGTTTTCAAAGAGCTTAAATATTGATTTGCTGAGATAAATCATTGCACATGAAAAATATTTTGGTAGCAAAAATTTTAAATTGTTGAGAGGGCGCTTGTTGGCACTTTTGATCATTCACCTCATCATGATGCTACCTCGATGACCTATTTAGTCATGCTGTATGACGAAAAATATCTTTGGCTAGTAACTTTTGATTACTTACCATATTTGATGACATGAGATTTATTTTGTGAAATATATTCTAGATGGTAACACCTTTAATTTTCTAGTATGGTCTTCTGGCCATATTTGTAATTTAGAGATATTTAGTATCGTTTAGCGGTCACAGTTTCAATGTGATAACCTTTCAGTTGAATATATTTGAAACTTAGTATCTTCAGGATCTACTATAACATAAGATATTATTTATAATAGTTTTGGTACATTTTGGTAAGATGCCATATACTCTTTCGGAGCATTAATAGGTTAATAAAATATGAAGTTTTACTAACAAGTGTCTCTGCCAAAGACAACGGATAAAAATATTTCAATGTTTAAAGGAAACCTTTAGTCGTGCCACTATCTACTAGACATTCATAGCCAATAGTTACATTAACTCTACTCGAGTACTATAACATAGTTTTGATACCTAGTAGTTAAGATAACCATACTCTTATGGAGTATTTGATAGGTTACAAACACTGTTATTTACCAGGTTTTCATCGGTGATGGCTAAACAATAATATCCAAATTAAGGGGTCATAACGGGGCATGGTGCCCTCAATGAGGTTTGTTTCAAACTCTTTCCCCTTATATTTTATTGATTTATGAAAGAGCACAACTAGAAGACAATGTGGTTGGTTATTCTATATTCGCAAGCTTAACCTCTTTCCCCTCATGTTCTGTTGGCTTGAACCAATTACGTCGTGTTGTTTACCTTGAATCTTCCGCCACTATGAGTTGTTATGTCCATGCGCACGACCTCTGCTGGGGTTGTGACCTCTTTTTCTCCTCCATCCGCCTTCAACGTAGCCACATTCACTTCAAAGGATGGGCTAGTATAGGTTGGTGGCACTTGGTGATTTTTAAGTAGGTGCTCGTTACTTTTCTCCTCAACAAGCATGCATGATATCTGCTCCGAGTATTTAATGAAACCACAATCTTAGTACGCTACGACAGGAACGGCTAAGAAGCGTGAAACTTGAAGAACATCTTTTCTAACATGTCAGTATCAATGATGTTCTATTCATATAGTTTCAATTCAGATGTAATGTAGATAAAAGTGGAGCTGTACTCGTGAAAATACACAGCGAACTTTGGAGGATGACCAACCTCTAGTGGTCAAAATTATTTTTTAAGATTCATCCACATGTCAAGAGGTCCTCAATAATAATGTTTTCCTTCTTTAAACTCTAGCGGAGGTGTGGCGGTGATAGATCCTGACTTTAGCTCTTTCTTGGAGGGAAGTCTCATTTCCGTTAACAATTGGCACTTCGAGACTAATTTCCATCAAATAGATTTTTGATGTATAGAGTCTAGGAGAGGTAGTTGTGCACTTGTGCTAGAGGATCTCAAGTGTTTGTTGAAATTTTAAGTCCGAATAACGGAACATTTAGTGATGAGAGTTTTTAAGAATCACGAACTAAAGATTTCCTTATAATTTAAAGAGTTAAAATCTTATGTTAATGTGTTTTACCTCGTCTTCAAACTCTAAATAGTAAAAAAAAAAAAACTTCAAACATACCGTTTATCATCTATCGATTATTTAACTAGCATAAGAGCAGTATGTTTGAGAGCAAAAGTCAAGTAGCTAAATCATTCTCTAGTATCAAATATTAAGTGGTATCAAACCATGCAATTTATGAGATTCTTAAGACAAATGATAAAAAGATTTACATGACTTAAATTATGTACACCTGATATAACTTATTACGTGAAAGATATAGTTAAACTATACTTGTATTCAATATTGATTCCCAATACGCAATTGTGAAAAAAACAAACAACAAATTTATTTTTTAAAACCTCTCTTTTACACCATTTAATCCACTTATTTAAAATGTTATATTGAATTAAAAATAGAGATTGAATTTCAAGATCAGTTTTTTTTTTAGTTTTAATTAAAACTTGAATTAAAATAGGACGATTACAATAAAGTGGCAGGTAAACGGACAACAAGTTGCGCTACAACCCCCTTTTGAATAGCAAAACCGATCCTACTAAAAACAAAGTTTTGAGTCTTAGAGGCCGAAATATTACTATGCACGACTCGTTGAACTCTGTTTAGGAATTTCACTGCCTCCAGTGCTAGAAACCCAAAAGTATCAAAAGCAAAAGGGATAAACACGTGTTGGTTCTCTAAACAAGTTTTCTCGTGTTTAGCAACTTTGCTTGATTCCACCTTTAAAACAACATGACCCGCCACAACCTCATTGTCCCTAAGGCCATAAGATAAGTTTGATAAACCAAACGGTGGAAATCGGTAAACCGAAATAATAAATATGCATGAGCACATTTTGATTTAGTATATTAAACTAAAAAGGTAACTTTTTAAATTTAATAATAAATTTGAAATCTTTTCTTCCCCACGTTCAACCCCCTTTTTTTCTCTTTATTGTTACGAATTATAGCCGTGACTTCCGGTCGTCCGAAACCGCTTGCCTCACCCCAAAAACAGTTCGCCGGCAATCAATTTAAGGTTCTAAGTTCTAACTAACGATTAAGAATATATAAAATCGTATATAAGAATTCAAGAAGTTGGTGGCGACGGCTTGTGGCATCAGTGCAACACTGTAACATCCCGAAAATCCGTAAGCAAATGGTTCGGGTTAGTGGACTTACCGAATCTTTATTAAATGTCCCGGTTAGCGTGGATTGCCACGTAAATCTTAATCCAACGAGAATAAAAGGACCGGTTAGTCGTATTTCAAAAGTTTGGGAAAAGAAATGCGTTAGACGTAAAGGGAGGGACCTGAAACGAACTTGTTGGGGGTATATAATCCCAATTAGTGGGAAACCCTAGGCCATAATCGGCCTAGGTGTGTTCGACGGCAGGCGCAAGAAGAAGAGAAAGGAAGAGACGCCGATGGAGGCCGGAGGTGGTGGTTCGACGACGGTTTTCGAGCGGGAACTCCATTCTTAGCCAAGGTAAACTTTGTTTGTACTTTTACGTATTTCCTTTCGTGTTGTGGGTCGGGGGAAAACCCGATTAGGGTTTAAGCTTTTGGTTACGGCCGGCAACAAGGATGAGGGAAGGGGACGACCGACTGTGGTGGTGGTATGGGTATGCTAGGATGTAACTAGTAGTCAAACTTTTAATGAACGGGAAACTGGTGGTGGTACTCGAGTTGGAAGTTGATAAACTAACTAATGAATGTTGGTAGATAAGGGAGACCTTAAATGAGGTCTAAATATGCGTATGTTTACCATATTGGCTTGAAAATGCAATCGGGTCAGTCGACAGGAAGTTGCAAAGGCTGAAAATTAGATTTTGGCCACCTTTGACCTAATGCTGGCGTCCCATACGCCCAGAGCGTATGATACGCCCGTTTGGGTCTGGTAGACGCTGGAATTTCATGTTTTTCGGGTTTTGGCCTGTTGTTGTTGTAGGGACTTGTTGGGAGTCTCTAGGATTGATTATCTTTACTAACCTTGTTCCTTTTGATGTGGTGGGTGTAGGAAAAGCTCCGGAATGGTCTCGGGTCTCGTCATAGTCGGATAATTGGATTCTCAATGACTCTTTTGAATGTTTGTTTTGTTTTAAACTAACCCGTAGATGGGATTACTTTATGTTTAAAGTCTTTTGGATTTGTAGCGGTCTATAACCCATTAAACACTTCTCCTTTTGAAACTTGTGAAGCTTTAAATGTCGTTGTAAATGGTTGAACCATGTTTTCAATGTAAATGTTTGTCTGGGACCTAAATTCCGTGTTATTTTAAACGTTTAAATTGAGTTTCAAATCCGGGTGTTACACTGTGGTATACAATCTATAACACTCTGAGCCCTTGGGCCTAACTTCGTTAAATTCTTTCCGTTAAGTTTAGTTTCGACAGGGCTATCCGCAGCATAGTTGTAGATCAACAGCAAAACTTAACTATCCGTAGCATAGACACTTATCCACAACAACTTATGCTGCGGATAGCCTTTCCTGTTGAAGACGAAGAGATGACGACGAGTTTAGATAGGGGGCGTGAGTTAAAATTACCATCTTACCCCTGTCGAAACTAAACTTAACAGAAAGAATTTAACGAAGTTAGGCCCAGGGGCTCAGAGTGTTATAGATTGTATACCACAGGTACTCAAAGCGTTAAAAATTCGTGTTAGGGACGCATTGTGTTAAATCGTGTAAACCACAGGGACGCAAACAGTAAATTACTCTTTTATTTTTTCCCTATAACTTTTAAAATATATTGTTGTATAAAATTTCGAATATACCGTTGCGACGTGCTTATTTTTATCTACGTTTTGGTGTAAATTTCATTCGAAACGTAGTTTGGCGTAATAATGTAACAAATAATCAAATCACAAACGTACGAATCATCAAAGCTTATTCAAGGTTTCAACTTTTTTATAGTTTTCCACTTACAACTTTTAAAATATGATGTTTTAAATTTCGAATTTGACGTTGCGACTCGCCTATTTTTATCTACGTTTCGACGTGAATTTTCGTAACGTCATTTTTAAACCAATCAGTTATTTTAAACGTTTTTTAAACCGTTCAACGCTCATCTCCAAATATACCGTTGCGAGGTTCCTCTTTTTTATTTTCTCTATGTTACCCGTCGCAATGTGTTCGTATGAATAGTAACTTGATTTTATTATTTTTGGTTAAATACAATTTTTTTTCAGAAAAAGAAACAAATAACGTCCTTGGCTCAGTGATTCACGTACATACACGTACTACAACCTTATACACGTAGAATATACTGTAACTATTTGCTTATTTTTATTTACGTTTCGAACCGATCAGGTGGTAACCACTAGTTGAATACCCAACCTCTAAGCCCCTAGAAATCACCCTAAAACCCTGTCTTTGGGTATCGCCGCTCACACCTATGCCATCCAATCGCATGATGCTTAGCTCAAACTTGTGAAAATGAGGATGTCCTACTACCCATCTCCATCTTCACTGCGCCCGCGACCAAGCCGCGAATTCTACTCCCTGCCATATCCTCACATACAAGCTTCAAACCACCTGAAACTTTCTAGGAGACAGCTTGATGTAGGGCGAAGACTGTATACACCCAATTCAATCAATGGCGGGCCTGTGAGGAGGGCTACCTTGACGGTGTGTTCAGCGCACGTATCTCCCTGGGATGATAAACCTTACCGCGTCCTGCCCGGCGGGGAAATTTCGTACTACGATGAGCGGGACGTGGTCTCGTTTCTTGATCCGCCCAAACAACTCATTCCGTTAGACCCTTCTTCTTACAATCCAGCCGCTTATCTCTGGTATTACTTTCTCATATATTCATTTATTTATTTTATTGTTCAACAATTGGTCGTATTCTTCATGTTTGATAATTGGGCATCGGAGTCAATTAGGGTTTTGGGCTCATTCAGCAGCTATCATTGGTGTAGTTCCAATTTAAGCTTTGCAAATTCGTAAATAACTAGTGACAGTTAAAAGATACAGTGATTTAAAGTTTTAAACTTTAGAAAAATGTCATTTAGAAAAGAACATTAGAAACACATGGCCATTTGTAACATCAGACGCCTCATACCAACCAACATTGGCTCACGGATTTATTTTTGGTTGCTCCCACCAAGCATGCTTATATTGAAGTTCTCCTCTCATCCACAACCAATGCGCTCAAAACGCGTTGGTAGTACTTGAAGCCAGACATTCCTTTATAGGGGTGTAAACGAGCCGAGCCTGAGCCTGACAATACTCGAGCTCGGCTCGTTGGATTATCATGAAGCTCGAGCTCGGCTCGGTTCGAGCCTATAATTTTTGGATCGAGCTCGGCTCGTGAAGTGAAAATAAAGCTCTGAGATCGGCTCGACGAGACTTGATTTCATTTAGGACGATTAAACGAGCAAAAGCTCGGCTTGAGCTCGTTTATGTGAAACCTTAAACGAGCCAAAGCTCGGCGCGAGATCAATTTGGGGAGTTAAATTGAATAATATAATAAATATATAAAAAGGTAAAATAAAGTCTTACTAGGCTCGTTAGGGCTCGCGAGCCTAAACGATCTTAGAAGTTGGAAGGCAAAGCTCGAGCTCAAGCTCGGGCTCGATAACTAAACGAGCCATATTTTAGGCTTGAGATCAGGCTCGGGCTCGTTAAGGCTCGGCTCGTTCGAGCTTTTTACCGATCCGATCTCGAGCTGGCTTGACTCATTTACACCCCTAATTCTTTATGAGCTCAACATCTCTCCTGTCCACGGCCGAGGTGGGATTTGCCTGGGATGTCACACCAGTTTTCTTGTTCTTGCAGTAATGCATATGTGTTTCTTTCTACTAGTTTGATGTTGTTTATGTGTTTATAGCCTTACCTTGCTGTTTAATTATTACAATCTTAGCTCAACGCCTATATAATTATATTTTATTATCAGGAAAAAAATTGATGACATCCCGGAGGAAAGGAGACACCGTTTGTTGGCCCTGCTCAATCCTGGGTATTTCTCTTTGAACTTTGTATTTTTTTTCTCTTTAGTAAGACATGTTTTCCGCTATAGTTATGTCTTGTAACATGGGAGGTTGACAATTAAATTAAGTTTCAGATTTCAGCTGTGGAATTTTTTTAGTTTGTGAATATTTTCAACTTTTCTTGTTGGGACACTTTTTTAGGCTTATAACCAGAGCTTGGGAAGTAGCAGGCACAAGATATGATAATTCAAACTTAGCAAAGAAAAGTTCATCTAGTTTGTTTGCTGGTGAAGCTGGTGCAAAGTTGCTTGAATTTTGGCACTGCAGAACAAACGGAGGTATGAATTGAATGTTTTACAACTGTGGGTGCGGAGCATATTACTTTATTCTTGAAAAGATTAATACTTGTTTCTAAATATTTATTAAGTTCAGCGTTGTAAAAATCGCTAGGCGCTAGTCGGGCGGTGGGGTACTGTCTAGCGATTAATCGGATTGGAATTTTTATATGTAATTATCAAACTTTTATATATATATATACACACACACATTTTTATATGTAATTTTTTGAAGTAGACAAGTTTTAACCTCTCCTCGACCCATTCAGGACCGAAATTTATAGGGTTTGGCCGGAATCTGGCCAGAAAATGGCCGGAATCGCTGGGCTCCACCAATTTTTGGCCGACTAGGACTGCATTTGACCGACTACCGATTTTTGGTCCGATTAGCTGAAAATTCCACGATGGATCCCTGATTAGCGATTTATTAGCGACTAATCGTGATTTTTACAACCATGATTAAGTTATATAAATTAGGCATTTAATTGGCCAATGTTAGCATGTGTCCACAATTGCTTATTGTTGTATGTATGTGTGTGTGTATATAATGGTTTCATTTTCTTTTTCTTGCATAATTCTTATACCATTGAGGTTTTTTCAAATAGGTCCGTTGGCTGTCGCCTGGATTAATTACTTCAAAACGGTCAGTTCCCTGTTCTATAAGCAATTTCAGCTGCAAATCCAATTCATTGTTTACAACACCTATTGCAATTTCTTCATTTCTCTTATAAACATTTTATTGTTCTTTATTGGGGATTTGGTTTTGAATGTCAGGCTTTATTCTGCTGCATTGATGGTCAAATGTTTGGAAGAGTTATTGGTAATCTTTGCACCTATCAATTTCTTGACGTTGATCAATTTGATAACCATAAACAACGATGGATTATAGATTTGATTCCTTTCATTTATTAATTTTTTGCAAGTCTAATGATTTACCTGATTTTCAGATGCATCGGTTTTCGGTGGATTATCACGCTCATTTGCTCCACTGTACTTCACAGTGAGAGAGGTTAATGAAGTGATGTCAACAGAGGAGCTTTGTGATGTGGCATATGAATTTGGAAGTGGGCTTTTGGATTTACAAGAGTATCCTCAAGGATTTCCGAAACCAGGTTAACCGATTACTTGAACATTGTTGTTGCAACATATATGTTTCAACCTTCGTATGTGGTGTTTTGTGATTTATGTTCGGCCCCTCATGCCAACCAATATTGTGTGCGGATTTGCTTTTGGTTGCCTGGGTGAAGACATCCCAGGGTGTTACCCATTCTGGGATTGCTCCAACCCAAGCACGCGTAACTGTGGTATTTGATGTCAGACATTCCTAATGAACCCATCATCTCTCCTGTCCACAACCGATGTGGGATTTGTCTAAGATGTTACATATGTTATTCATATTGTTTTCACTTGTAATGAGACCGTGTGTAATATATGATAAACACATGTGAAAAGGTCTTCTCATGGACTACATTGGTTCGTTTGCAGAGAAACATCCATGGCCGTTCAATGATGCCGTAGTGATATATGTAAGGAACGTGGGCCCCGGTGTCATGGTCGGGCAAGCATGGCAAGAAGGCGAAGACATGAATCAAGTTCCTAAAAAACTATGTAGCGAAATATTGATGGTTAAAGATTATTCCCATTTAGATACAAGTTGGTGAAGCAAATCTCCCTCCTCTCTCTCTCTCTCTCTCACACATGCAGAATGTTAGTTATTGTACAGATACTGTCTTCTTGTTGGTAACTTGTCCATTTGTTGTTTGGCATTACTCATTCATTCCTGACAGGTTGCTATATTTGAAGAATGGTATTTATGGTGATAGTCTCAGGGGTGAATCTAAAAGTCTTTTTTCAAGGTGGACCAATATTAAAAAGCAATGAGTCAATGACCATCCGCTAACTGAACTGAATAATAGATGATAACCGATTAACAAAAACTGAATTAACTGAAAGTAGTACTTAACCGATTAGCAGAAACTGAATTAACTGAAATAGTACTTAACCGATTAACAGAAACTGAATTTAACTGAAATAGTACTTAACCGAATATTTCGGTTTCGGATTAGTTAAGGCTAAAGATGAGACTATTAGCTAAAAATTGAACCGAATCGTCCCGTGTACACCTTGAGTTAGCATGTTTCATTTTTGTTGACTTGCCCAATGACCAATCTATATATATACTATATAATAAATAAAAGTTTTTCATGACACGTGTCACCTTCATATTCATTCTCATCATTTTTTTTCGTCTCTCTCTCTTATTAAATACACCTCTATCTTTTAATAATAATATATTTTTAAAGGAAATACTAATTATACTAATAAAACACATTTATTTTAATTTTTCTCTTATTATAAGAAACTTTGAAATCTTAACTTTTATTTTCAATCAAATAGTAAATAAAAGTCAAATTACATTAAATAGTAATTAACGTATTTTCGAAACTCAATTATATATTAATTTTTACATATTTTAAATTTTGTTTTCTATCCTTAATATATGTAATACATTTTTACACCTGAAAAATATATACTTAAAGATTTAATAATTTTATGTATTAATATTTTTCACCCGTATGTAGACACGGGTTCTAAACTAGTGTTTAATATTTTAGAAAATGAAATGTTTTTAATATGTTTAATAACTAAATTGGTAGGTTGATATTTATGACATTAATCATTTAGAATTAATAATAAAAATGGATCTCTCATATTCCGTAGCATAAGATTTCAAGGGTGGAGCATATGTAAAGATTATGTCTCATGGTCGATGATATGTTGATATCCTTTTTGTATTTTCCTTGTTAACTTTTTATAAATTTAATAATGAATAAAACAAAATCAACCTTAAACATTTTGGTGGTTTAATCCTTTTATAAAAAGGGCAGGAGATTAAATTGTTAAAAGGTTTTCAAATTTTATTGATTTTATCTAACATTAATTTATGTATAATTTTTTTTAATATAATCATTTAACCTGTCATGGGTAAAAAATTGTTAATAGATATAATCAACTTTAAAAAATGAAATCTTCAAAATGCTAAAAGTTGTTGGTTTTACTAAAAAAATGAAGGTAGAAGTGGAATATTCAAACTTGCTTGATTTGTGGCATAGTTTGTGCTTCATAAGTCGTGACTAGTGCCTAGTCAAATATAATTAATTCATTAATAATAAAAAATAAATATAAAACGAATTATTAGAAAAATCAAAGCGTGATTGTAACTAGGAATAGGAAATTTGAGAAAAGAGAATTACGTATACTAATAATATATTTATATTAAAAGATGACTTCAATATGCTTACTTTTTCTCTTTTTCAAAAATAACATTCTCACCTTTTTATTAAAAAACTAGCTTATAACCCTTGTAATACATACGAGCTGAAAAGTATCAATACATAAAATTCTTAAATCTTTATGTATATATTTATACAGATGTAAAAATGTATTGCATATACTAAGGATATAAAACAAAATTTAAAATATGTAAAAATTAATATATAATTAGGTTTCAAAAATACGTTAAGTACTGTTTAATGTAATTTGACTTTCATTTACTGTTTGATTGAAAATAAAAGTTATATAATTAGATATCAAAGTTTCTTATAATAAGAGATAATTTAAAATAAATGTGTTTTATTAGTATAATTAGAATTTTGTTTAAAAATATATTATTATTAAAAGATAGAGGTGTATTTAATAAGAGAGAGAGGCGGGGAAAAATGATAAGAATAAATATATGAAGGCGACACGTGGCATGAAAAACATTTATTTATTAGATAGTATAGATATTGTATCTTTTAATATAGAACTAGTTTAGAATACCCTGCCGCAGGTGGCACGCCGCGACGTCTTGATCATGAACATCGACCCGAAACGTAATTAGGAATCATCATGTCACAACGGTATATCCTATATTCTAATAAAACACTACTTTCTTTTGAAAACATATCATATTTGACCTGTGAGTTTTGTCCGTTCATAACGAAACGTAGGTAGAAAACGTTAGACCGGTTCTGTTGTTGATATACTCGGTTTCAAATAACGTGAAATGTCATATTTTAAAAGAAATAACGCAAAAAATATTCTAAAAGTTACAACCCAACATCAATTATAAAGATTTAAATTACCAAAACTTTAATTTACTTTTGAATTAAAAAAAAGGAATTAAAGAAAAAAAACATTTATAAAACTTTCATCAAGTAAGATCTATAGTAATTAACAAAATAACTTATTTGTAAGAGAAATAAATGCCTTTCAAAAAAAGAGAAATAAATTATTCTATGTAAGTTATTATAATTAGTTAATTAAATAAGTATTCTTATAATACAATCATACTTTATGGTTACTTAAAGAACTTCATTTCATTCATGAACTAATTAACTTTTACTACTAATAGCATTTATTAAAATGAATATATCTTTTTTTAACCACAAATTTCATCAGAACAGGGTAACCAAGCAAGATGCTATGGCCAAGTAGACAATAACAAAAAACTAAAAACGAAAATTACACTAATCACTCCACATAATCTAATTGTAAGACGACCTATTCTTGATCCAAATGAAACCGAGCTATTTGATATCCTCCATAATCCTAGAGACAATGAGAGGATTGTTGGAGAATATTACCTCATTCCTAGCCTTCTAAACGCACCAACAAGCCGTCATGATAATCCCTTGCAAAACTTTTTTCTTCTTCCGACAAAACAAGGCAGTTTTATGCAAAGAAAGAAGGTCACGAACTGAAAAAACGTAGACAGGAGGGATGCCACACCACATACTAATACATTTCTAGATCAATGAAGCTGATTGGCAAGCAGTTAGCAAGTGCACACCATCTTCTTGAGCCTCCCCACATAACCCGCAATCTGTTGATTCCACGTGAATGTTCTGATTGTTAAGAGCTAAAAGAGTAGGTAACTGGTTTAACTCCACTTTCCAAACAAAGATGTTTATCTTCTTTGGAACCCAATTATTCCAAGGCATAACGAAAGGAACACTTGCATTCGATGCATTGAAAAACAAAGTTTTCATTGAGGAGACCGAGAATTTCCCGGAAGCGTCATTAGGCCATGTCCACCTGTCATTATTCTCCGAAACTGAGACTTGACTAAGGAGGTTTAGGCAATCATTTAACTCCACGAATCGATTGGAGTCAACACCTTTCTCTTCCAACGCCATTTCCATCTGATTACGTGATTCACTTCCTCAAAACACGAGTTAACCATACAATTTTTCTTAGCCTCATTAGCAAAAAGATTTGGGAATAGACCCCTAAGGGGATGTTGAGTAACTCAGGAATCTATCCAAAATCTAATGCTTGTCCCATTCCCGATATCACATTTGACCAGGTTTCCAAGATTAAGGTCGGAGTTTACAAGTTGATTTTGCAATCTAGCAACCGTGTTCCAAGTACCCGTGAGACTCTTATGTGTCAAGATCTGTTTGTCGAAAGAAGGGAGACAATAATATTTCACCACAACGCGTTGGGTTCGGTATTGAATTGCCACCACCACGTGAGTAAAGCAATGTTTGCATCCCTGAGCGGAGTAAGGTGCTTTATACGGAGAAAAATAACTTTTGATCCGCTTTAAAACAAATTATATAAAAAGTTTGACATTTTTATTCTTTAAGATTGGTTATGCTATATATCTATCTTTTGGATGTTCTTTTAATAAGTTCTTTCTAAACTTGTTCTTAGTTTTTCACTTTGGAGTTGTAGGTCATGATAAACAACTACGGTTCGCGATAAAATAGCAAAGATTCACATTTGATGCTTTTAAAGTTTTTTTTTAACGGCGAACATTGAATGTTGTGACCCCGCACCCCGGTCACATGGGAGAGCCTCGTCCAACTCCGACCAATATGTTGTCTTAACCGGGCCCACTTGGCGTCAGAGTTGGAGAGCAGCCAAGGAAAAATCCCACCCAATACGGCCCCTTCCGGGCTTGAGGGAGAGCCGAGGCTCGAACCCTGGATCAACGTGGCTAAAACCTAAGTGCATCACCCTAAGAGCTAGGCTTCATTTGCATGCCGCAGAAAGTAATGGGGAGGGCAGGGATTGAACCCGAATCACAAGGAACACCATGTCTCTCCCTTATCACTCCACCACTGGCTCATTTTGAAGTTAAAATCATTTTTGTAATATTCGAGGAAAATTAACGAAATTTAGTTATATTTAAATCCTTGAAGGTAAATTAAAATTTAATTTTTATAATTAAACATTGGTCATGCATTCCGAAAAATGTCAAAAATATAACTCGTTTCTTAAAAGGAGAGAGAAAATTAACACACCTCAAATTAACTATTTTAAGTTGCCATTTTTTTTTCAAATGATGCGTTTGTTGTTGAGCTATCTTTTTCCAAAATTCCTATAACTAATTAAACACAAAAGTATTATTCACCTACTATATTAATGCATTCAAAAATAAGTATAACTGATTAAGTTTCTCGTATCATCCATAGTTAAAGTTATAGTTAATTACACATATGTCCCTATAATAAGGTTGGATTACGGTTTTAGTCTCAACTATCAGAAATTACACTGAGTTTGTTAAAAAGAAAATTGTATAACGGTGATCTCTACCGGTTCAAATAAAAGACTAGTGAAAAACAACTCTTTGTAGGAAACCAATAAGTAGATGTAAGGTGGGTTTGTTAATATCCATCGTATCACTATAAATCCTTGTATTTATGTGGTGCTACCTCTCTAACTTTAAACTCCTTACTTATTTTTGTATAATCTTTTAATATTCCTTCAAACAAATAAATAGTTTTAAAAATGGTCATAAATTAAAAATAACATATTCACCCCCTCTAGATTCTTACAATATATTTATTTGACATTCGAGTGATAGAGTATATTTTCAAACGATGATACCTATAAAAAGGTTATAAAACTGGATCGCTAGAAGCCAAGAGGCTTTATATCAGAAACTTTTCGTACCCAAGTTTTTGAGAAGTTGTTAATGTTAATTACTTTTTGTATGATGTGTAATAAATTACACATCTTTTTTTATTAAATTAATCCCAATTTATAAGTTATCTTACTGGTGAAATCTTACTTTTTGTGTTAAATGGCATTATCAGTGAATTTACAGGTCTACTTGATCAATATGAGGAAATATGGAGAAGAAACCAAGTAGATGATGATGGACTTGGAAGAAAATAAGCAGTTTAACAGAAGATAGTGTACGATCGTACCATTCTATACAAGCTGTACGAGCACCCAAGTTCCGAGTTCGTAGCCAGGTTTGAAGATCGTACGACCGTATGTCTGTACCCTAACTGGAGCCTATATAAAGCAGTTGACACCCATAAGTTAGATAGGAAGGTCTATTCGAGTTTTATAGACTTTTGAGAAGTAGAAGGCCCCTAACCCATTGTTGGGAGGTTCAAAGTAGAGGAGGAAGGCCAAGACTAAAACATTGGGAGTAGAGATCGTTATCGGGGAGAAGACTTGAATACTGGAGCCTTATATTCGGTTATACTATTCTTGTTCATCTTTGGTTATGATCTTGAATCTGCTTGTTTGCTTTCTAAACATTTTAAGTAGCTAATTTAATTGTATCGTCTAGGTTAAGATGAATTTTGATCAAGAATGATAATTTATTTGATTGTTATTATGAAGCTTGTTGCTTTGATTAATCTTGATTCATGTTCTTATGTTGCATATGTGTATTTGCAATTATCTAATTTATTTTTTATCTTGATGTTGGTTTGTTTCTAAAATGAAGGCCTTTTCTTTAGGATTATTATTCAACATTCTATGGTTGTAGTCTTCGGTCTAGAATCTGGGTCTTGCTACTCTAGCGAGTGCAAGGTTGGTCTAGAGTATTTTGGGTAAAGGTAAATGTAGTGCTTAACTATTAATTCTAATTAAAAGGAATTAAGAGTTTCTTAGAGTTTTCCTTATGTATCCGAGAATTAGGAAAAACCTCTTGCGAGTGATACTCTTTCTAAGGGTGTTAGTGTTGTCTATAACACGACCATTCTTTGGTTTCCAATATCCGTGGCGGGTGAGGATTCCTCTCAAAGCTCAATCAACAAGGTGGTGGTTGATTCTTCATAGTAGTAGGTCCTAAGGTGACTAACATACGTTCTGGGAGCTTTGGATCGCCAACTCGTCTAGGTTACTCTAGCTAAAACCTAGCCCTTTAGGGAACCACCTTCATAATTTCAATTTGTCACACCCCAACCGACGACGGAATACGTCGGGGCGGACGTGTAGACTGTTCATAAGCACATGTTCAAACTAAAGTTGCATATTTCATTAAATTCAAATTTCATGACAATTGTTTCATCACAACAAAGGCAAACAAGAAATAAAGTACTTCAAACAAAATTCATTTGATTAACTAGGTCTGCAAATCCTATGTGAAGCATCTTGAACATGACTCTCAATTATTAGCACCTGAAACATGATGAAAACAGAGTCAACTAAAATAGTTGGTGAGCATACATATGTTTTAGCATAACGAGTGTTATCAAAGTTGGTATACAATTCATAAGATATCATGGTTTAATGAGGCAATTATGGAGAACCACTATAGATAAAACAGGGGCGCACAATCAAACCTTGTGACTGATAGGCATAACACAACAGTTATCCTTAGGTGTTGTCGGCAACAATCACCCTAACCGGGTGGATTGGTCAGATGCAATAGATCTATCATTGTTTACTGTCGGCTTGTACTGAGTTAATGATTGCACTTGCACTATGCACAAAAGTATGTAAAATGTAGTTTGCACTAATAGTGTTCAAGCATAAGGCACAAATTTCACACATGATCATAATGTTTGAATTGTAATAATTGCAAATAGTTTGAATGTAATCATGTTTCACCCCAAAGTTGTACATATGAAAAAGGGGCTATGTAAACTCACATTGGATTTGTAGCTCGAAATCACAAGTACGAGTAATGGCACAAGTTGTTTAGCTAACCACAAGATTAGCCTATGTTTGAATTTATATATGTATCAATGACATGCTCAAAAGACTAATGTATAAAGAAATTGGCTAGGTTGAATGATGTGTATTTATTTGCTGTTAATAATATGTTTAGATAAGGAATTGAATATATATATATATATATATATATATATGTGTGTGTGTGAATAATTAATTTGTTTTACAAAGGAATGAATAGGTGTTAACTAAAATATATAGACAATTTGGTTAATAAATTATAACGTTTTAATTAATTAAATTAGCTCTTTCTAAAATAAATAATAAAGAGAGCATTAGTTGTAGAAAATAGTCGGGTAAGAAAATAATTCGTAGAGATTTTAAATAATTGATTATATGAATTTTTAATTAAAATTTATTAGTTTTTAAATCTCTAAAACGATTAAATTATTGTTTATATTTGAGACGTTATTATTTTGGCTCATAAAATATTCCCGAGCCTTGGGTGGTTTATAAAATATTTTTTATAAGAAAGGTTGGATTAACAATAGGTTTTAAAAAACGTTTTAAAAATAAAAAGGGACCACGGGATTCGAACCCGGGTCGGCTGGGAGAAACCACAACGTGAAAACGACTAGACCAGTCTGGTCTTAGTGTTAAATGACTGACCCCTTTAATTGATAACTCGTATATGCGTGAGGGCCAAGTTTCAGGATCAGATCACGCGCAACAAAAAGGTGCGGGACTGGATTCGAACCCGCGACCTTTGTTGTGTGGGACTAGTTCCTTAACCGGTTGATCTGGGCGTATGCCTTGTTTAATAACAGGTGCGCATTCTTTTTAACATCCATTCCCCCACTCATCTTCTTCCCCAACCCGTAACCTAAACCCTAGCCACCCAAATCGTCCCGATTTCTCAGCGATCAATCGGTATACCATAGGGCTTATGATCATGGGGTTGAAACGAATCTAATAGCATAAATTTTACCTCGAATGGTTGTGTGTGAATGGCGTACGGCTGTGATGTCCGAACCGGAAATCCTCGAGCTCGACAGGGTTTTGGAGAGGGAAAGCGATGCTAATAGATGTGTGGAAAGTTTTTAGTGGATGTGGCGAAGGTGTGGGATCAATTTTATAGGCTAATTTCATGTTTAATGCTCGAATTGATGTGAGACTTGATTCGTGACGGTTACGAGTTTTTTGGACTCAAATTCATTGATTCCAGTTGTAATTAGCTCGTCATGGACGAGTAGAACAGTCGCACATTGTTTCCAGATGATTGATTACAGTTTTAATGCTCGAATTCAAGGGATTCAGGAACGAATTCGTGTGATTTGCCCCTGTTTGACTTTCCAAAGTCAAACTTGCGTACAATGAGGTTCAAGATCATAAGGGGGTCCAAATTAGGGGTTCCAAAGTGTTCAAAGGGGTTCAATGGATCAAGTGGGGGTTAATGTGACTAGAGGGGGGGGGGGGTTCAAACCAAGTTTATTGGTTTTAAATCTTTGTATTTATATAATTTATTTTATAAAAAAATCTATAAAATTAAAACTAGGAGTTTGAAATGTTTTATATAATTTGTCATATATTTTTCAAGCTAAATAATTATTTACGTAATATACACATATTTTGTCATAAAAATGTAAAATATACACATATATTTGGAATTTAAATAAATAACTCACATATATATATTTATATTTATATGTTTATAAAAGAGTGGGACTTTAAACACATATTTTAGGTGATTATTAATAATATATTGCCATGTATTTATATCTAATTATATTTATGTATCATAATGTAAATTAAATACTTAATTAAATGAAATAAATATATGTGCATGTGGATATATTTTATTATATATATAATCATAGTGATGTTGAAGTATGAATACACAACTTGTAATTAGTATAACACCATGAAATGAAATTGAAAATATATTATTGCATAATTCAAAGCATCAAAAAAACCCTAGATGTTACACAATCATTCAAAAACTCATTATATCGTTAGTCAAAAGGATTCAAGATCTAGATGATACAATTTTCATTCCTCTGTTTCATTCTCTCATAGTTATTTTCTAAAACTCCTTTCCAAAGTAATCAATGAACCATATATTAATAGACTACCTATAATATCACAATGGTCTCACATTTCCCCTATCTACGCATTCTCGGTTAAAGACCTGCTCCAAATTCACAGCCATGGTGTGTAAAACAAGCTCAAAAGGAAGGCTCTTTATGCAGTGACCCTGTCAGCTACATGGGTGTTATGGTGAGCCAGAAACGAGACAGTTTTTAACGTCAAAAGAGTACAAATTTTTAAGGTTTTGAAGGACATCAAGGTGACAAGTTATATTTGGGTGAAAAATAGATCAAAACTAGTCAATTTGGAATGGTCAAAGTGATGTATGTTTAATTTCAATTCTGCATCTCTTATGTATAACTGATTTCGCCTTTCTCCAGCCTTTTGCTAGAATTGACCTGTTTTAATGAATTCCTCCACCGTTCAAATTTTTTTTAAGTCTTACCATTTAAAATTTCATACTTGGATTTTTAGTTTTTCCTTTTACTATTTATTTCTAGAAGTGAAATTATAAACTTTTAATCAACTTTTCATTTCTACCAACTTTATTCGTTCTAAATATATAAACCCAAGTTTGTTAATTTTGAAGGAAAGCTAACCTAACAATAAAAAAACACCAATTACAAAAAAGTTCATTTGAGTTTGAGTAATTGGTTGTTTAAATTGTTACTAAGTCACTAACGTTGTGTTCCCGAATCATTTTTAAAGAGAGAAGTGAAAGGAAGTAGAAAGTAACTGAAAAAAAATTATGTTCCTGAGTTTTTTAATGGAAGGAAGTAGAAAGAAACACAAAAAAATTGTGTTTCTACTTTTTTTAATGGAAGGAAGTGGAAAGAAAAAAAAAAGAATTTTTTTTATAATCTTTCCTCATAACTTTCCTTCCAAATTGGAAAGAAAGGAAATGAAACACATAAAATCTTTAATTTCCTTCAAACTCTGGAACACGAAGTTACGTTATATTTTCTCTTCCCCTCACTTTCTTTTCTCTCCAATCTCTATAATTCTCTTCTTTTCCTTCCTATCCCTTTCTCTTATTTTCTTTCCTTTATTAAACATGGGAACACAACGTTATATTACTCATATACGTAACTAAAAGTTAAGCAGGTCGAACCAAAACATGATACGAATTTAAGTGTGTGTGGGTTAGAATTAATATTTTTGACACATATTTTAAATAAATATATGGGTCTTGTTTGAGTTCACATATTCATCCCGACATAATTGACCACCCTACACACCATGTAGTTGGACGCACCGTGAAATCGGGTTAGATGCAGTGATGTACGCACTTCGTTTTTTATAGGAAGAAAATATCACAAAACTATTATCAAATTAAAAAAACATATTTTAATTTTTTAATATATTTTTTAAAAATAATAAAATACATAAAAGTTATTTATAACAATTATAAAATTAGTTACCCTATCTTAAGAGAATTGCCATACACATCATTGGGCCATGTGGGAATCCATTATCCGTTTTAACCCCTTCATTATATATAATATACGTTTTTAATTCGCATGATTCTCTATTAATTTTATTTTTATTTGATAGCTTTCGTTCGTTACCTTAAAAAAAATGAAATTCACGGCTGACTTAAGTTTTTTTTTGTTAATGTTTCGGTATATTTTTTTAATAGGAATTGTATTCAAAACCGAGTATATTTTTTTGTATCGTAGGCTATAGCGAGAGACGCTAACGTTGCGTAGGCGTAACAAACTCAACCGCTTATGAGCAAGCAACATAATTGCCGGTTTTTAATATTATTGTAACCGATATCTACGATCACTTTTATGATTTTCAACGAGCCGAACCAATAACGACCAAATTCATTCCTCGTAGTGCGGACTAAAAAAAATTCTAACACGTGTCTTGCTTTCTCTCTCATCACCATGTCATTTAATTTAACTATTAATTTAATCCGGTCAATAATCCAAAAAAAATTTGGTCCGTTGATTCTTCACACACATATAAAACTGTTCCAACTTACTACAACTAAAGTAGGTAGGGATTTCTCTCTCTGACATATCAATTATCAACTAGTATATTTTTCGTATATAATAAATTTAATTTAATTAATTAAAAAAACAGGTGTTAAGGAGGCAGCCATGGCTCACGAGTGTCGGTAGCCCAACAAACACACTCGTTCTCTAAACTTTGCTATCATAACAAAACACCCCCCTTCACTTTCAAATAAAAATATATCATATCATCAATTTATCGACAACTATTTATACATTTTAAATTAATAAATTGTATATTTTATTTAATTACATAAGACAATAACTCTTAAATGCCAAATTTAATTCTAGGAAACTAGCTGTCGGATTTTTTAATTAAATTATAAACTAGTTGTTGGACATTTTATTAATTAAAAAAAGAAAAAAAAATATTATTAACCTTAAACATTACTAATTCGAAATTATTTAATGTCTTTTTGCCCATGGTCTTGTGGCCTAAAGTGGAATTTTTTGTTAAAATGGGCCATGAGGTATTGTGTAATCATATTTGGGGCTTTTCTCTCTAAGATGACACATATGGGGTTGTCGCCCTTCCAAAGGGCGACAGGTTCTCACTCCCAAAAGCTGTCACCATTCCAAAGGGCGACAGCTTCCAGTCACACGTCCACCTCAGCTTAATATCCTGGTCACTATCCTAGTCAAAGCTGTCGTCATTCCAAATGGCGACAGGTTTCTTAATCGAATAAAAAGTTGTGTTGTCCCATCAACCACTCAAACCTCTCACATCCACTCAAATATATTAAAAAGTTTCTTTAATGATACTAATCATAACCACATAATATATTATTTTAAATAATAATATATTTTATTTTAACTAAATTACTTTTTTTATTAATAATATATTTTAAATAATAATAATATATTTTATATTTTATTTCCACTCAAATATATTAAAAAGTTTCTTTAATGATACTAATCCTAACCATATAATATATTATTTTAAATAATAATATATTTTTTTTAACTAAATTACTTTTTTTATTAGTTTATCTGGACGTCATACGATTCCACAGGTGGACGGCGCGTAAAAAAAGTAATTTAGTTAAAATAAAATATATTATTATTTAAAATAATATATTATGTGGTTAGGATTAGTATCATTAAAAAAACTTTTTAATATATTTGAGTGGAAATAAAATATAAAATATATTATTATTATTTAAAATATATTATTAATAAAAAAGGTAATTTAGTTAAAATAAAATATATTATTATTTAAAATAATATATTATGTGGTTATAATTAGTATCATTAAAGAAACTTTTTAATATATTTGAGTGGATGAGAGAGGTTTGAGTGGTTGATGGGACAACACAACTTTTTATTCGATTAAGAAACCTGTCGCCATTTGGAATGGCGACAGCTTTGACTATGATAGTGACCAGGATATTAAGCTGAGGTGGACGTGTGACTGGAAGCTGTCGCCCTTTGGAATGGCGACAGCTTTTGGGAGTGAGAACCTGTCGCCCTTTGGAAGGGCGACAACCCCATATGTGTCATCCTACAGAGAAAAGCCTCAAATGTGATTACACAATACCTCATGGCCCATTTTAGCAAAAAATTCCCTAAAGTGGTATTTGTGATTATCCCTCATAAATCAGGATTAGGTGATATTTTAGGTGTAAAAATTGACGTTCAAACAAAAAATTAACGCCTTTAAAACAATATATCTATACTATATAATAAATAAAGGTTTTTCATGCCACGTGTCGACTCCATATTCATTCTTATTATTTTTTTCCGCCTCTCTCTTATTAAATGCACCTCTATATTTTAATAATAATATATTTTTAAAGAAAATACTAATCTTTATATTAATAAATCTCCTGACACATTTTGACAAGTGTATGTGTTAACAGATTATATTGTATTCCACGGGTTTATTCAACTCGAGTAAAATACGAGTTTTTAAAAAATAATTTTTTTATTACTTAATATATAATATTATATTTATTCAACCCGTGTAATACACGTGATTTTAACCTAGTTTTCTTATGAAAAAAAGTTTTCAAATTAATTTTGGTATATCAAAGTTTTTAAACTTGTTTAAAATACACATGTTCATAAAATTAACGATAAAAGCACACCCGTCTCATACGTGTAAGCTACGTAAATATTTTTTGTCAACATGCATGACGCATACGCTCTTTTGCTGAAGCAGAACACCACTTTGTCAGTTCTTGATCGTTTTACGTATAAATTTATATCATCTCGTCCGTTAAAAGAATTATCCATGTCAATATTTTTACACATTCGAAATGACATTTTATCAAATTTTAACACGTTTAAAGGTAACACCAAATATATTGTAGAACACTAGAACCCTAAAATGTCACAATTACAAAGTTATGGTATGAATTTGCATCTTCTTAATAAAAAGAAGGGCATCATCTGCAATTTCAATGGTCCCATGTGAACTCTGCCATTATTTTCATAAATAAATCTTCACTTTCTCCTATATGTAACCAATAATCAACCTGCATTTCTATGCTTTCTTCTGGTTTCACTTGTTTTTCATGTCTGTATATTAGTAACTGTTAGAAAAATTAGGGATTGCAGTTGCATATCTGGATTGATTACCGTCACTGTGTCTGGATCTGAGAAGAATGGCGATAGATCCAAGGCAGATAGTTGCAGGTGTGCTTACAGTCACTATGTTCGTAATGCTCGGAGACATGGTCAAGCGTCAACACTTCGATTCTCCAATTTCTCATCATGTATGTTTCTTCATCATATTCCTGAATTATATACTTGTTAATCGTTACGTTATCCAATTGTTGAATATCTTCAACCCTAACTGGATAGATTCTGCTTCAATTACATCGGATTCGATTAATTCGAATTAACATGACACAAATTATTGAAAATCTTCAACTGTAAGTAAATAGATTCAGCTATAGTTACATCGGATTTGATTACTAATTACTTAATTCGGATTAAGTAGCTGCTGATTCATGAATTAGTAGATTCAGCTTTAATTACATCGGATTCGATTACGTAACGGGATTTACTTAATTCGAATTAAGTAGCTGCTGATTCATAGCTCAAATAAGTGAAATTAACTTCTGTATAGGTGAATCATGCCGGATCGACACAGAGTTTCGACGACACCAACGATTTAGAGAAGAACTTTGCAGTCAACAGTGATGGTCAATGGGAGGAGGAAGCTGCTACTCTCAGGCCTTGCTGGTCAAAGTCAATTTTAGGTCGGTGCTACAGATTAGATTTAGATTAATCTACAAATCTCAATTATATTTTTCATGTTTGACATAGATTTCTAACTTGATTTGCTATCAATCTGGCAAGCAGAAGAACCGGAAGAATCTAAAGGGTTTGTCACTTTCTCATTAACCAATGGACCTGAATACCATGTTTCACAGGTATTGAAGCAAAAGAATCACCAGATTCATTCTGTTTCTTGTGCTCAAAATCATGTTTTAATTTGTGTTTGATCTAATCTAAGTCTTAACCGTTGTTTTGATTGTAAATTCCAGGTTACAAATGCAGTATTAGTGGCAAGATACCTAAAGGCAACACTTGTGATTCCAGACATTAGGGGAAGCGAACCTGGTGATTTTAGGTTAGTCACAAGTTATCAAAACCATTTAGTTTGAGATTATGTTATTAAATCTAATCGCGCAAAATTTACCGGTCACACAGATAATCAGTTTGCAAATATATTTAAAAGATGAATTCTTTGTGTGTTCCAGGAATTTTGGAGATATTTATGACATTGAGAAGTTTGTAAGTAGTCTAAAAGGAGTGGTAAAGGTAGTAAGAACTCCACATGGTGAATTATCATCAGAAAATATTGCTGTTTTGAGGATCCCAAATCGAGTAACCGAAGATTATATTGCAAGTAACATCGAGCCGGTGTTTAAAACCAAAGGAAATGTAAGGTTGGCAACTTACTTCCCTTCTGTGAACATGAAAAAGCCCCGTATACCCGAATCAGAGGAAAGAAATTCAGTGGGATGCTTGGCCATGTTTGGAACACTTAAGCTGCAATCAGAGGTTCAAGAAGTGGTTGACTCAATGGTTGACCGGCTCAAAACCTTGAGCCGCAAGTCAGGCAGTGAGTTTGTTGCAATCGACTTGAGGCTCGATATGTTGGAACAAAAGGGTTGCCAAGGTTCTAAAAAATGTTATGGCCCACAAGAGATTGCAGGGTTCTTGAAGAAGTTAGGGATTGACAAAAACAGTGTTGTTTATTTGACACAATCAAGGTGGGATAGCAGTCTTGATTCAATAAAAGATTTCTTCCCAAAGACTTACACAAAGGTAATAAAGAGATTAATTACCAATTTTAATTAACAAATATATTAAAAGATTGTTTTTTTTAAATGATTTTTACAGGAAGGGATTATGCCAATGGACAAGAAGGAAAGGTTTTTGGAATCGGATTCCTCCGAATACGAAAAGGTGATAGATTTTTACGTATGTTCAGAGAGTGATGTGTTTGTACCAGCAATTTCAGGGTTGTTTTATGCAAATGTTGCCGGTAAAAGAATAGGTTTAGGGAAGACTAAAATAGTGGTTCCCGACGATTCTGCTTCTGGTTCTGCTAATATCGGCAACTATCTTTCCCGATATGTATCAAAGAAAGCTCACATCGCGTATTCATGTTACTGCTAGAACAAAACAAGCCCTTTGAAATCAGTTGTATGGAATAAATGCTTGTAGAATCCATAGATTGATGAGACTACTTGTTTATTTTTGTTTTCTTAAGATTGATTTTGATATATTTATGAAAGGAAGTGACAACAATGAATGATGTGTTGTAAAATTATGTTCAAATTTTGTAACTTGTCTCACAAGTCTTTATACTGGTGCCTTATGTGGTTTTTTATGCTATTGTGAATAATTGGAGTGAAAGACATAGATTGGATGAAGATTACTTACTTGATGGAGAAATAAGGTGTTGTTGAAACAGGCTAGATTGATTGTGACTACTCATCTACTTCAAAACTCAAATCATCATTATGTCTTCGGTTACTCTTACTTTAATGTACGCGATTAGATAGATGATCAATAACTTTACACCTTTATATATCGGGTGGTTATGATAAAACCGACTTAGAAATTTTCATTTTAGAATATACCCGTAAGAAACTTCTCTCTATGTTCAAAAGTGTATAAATACGTTATCTTTTGTTGAAAAAGGTACACCAATTTTATGGACTTTTGAACAAAATGTTAAAAATAGAAGAATGTTTGTGTGCTTACAAGTGGCCAAAATGTATGGTGATGGTTTGAAGAAGCAACCCCCCCCCCCCCCCTCCCCCTCTTCCTCTACCTACCTACCAAGAGAGAGAGAAGGGTTTTAATGTAACTAACTCAGTTGTGGTTAGGTTGTTTACAGTTGCCAAAATGTATGGTGATGGTTTGAAGACAGCTTAACCGGTGAGCCGAACCAGTATGGCTTGGCTAGAATAACTAGCTTGGTGGATCGGCTCAAAAACTTGGATAAAGCGTGAGCCAGTATATTTTTTTAAATTTATTTATAAAACTAATTAACTTCATGTTTTTTTGCAAATGTTAAGATATAACAAAATAAAAAATCATATATACTACAAAAGCCACTATAATTTTTTAAATTTATTAATTTGATATTTCATGCAAATGTATAACAAAATAAAAATCACATACACTACAAAACACAACTTTTCTCTAAAACTCAACAAACCGGCTTTAGTCAACCGAACAAAGTTTTAAAGAGCTTTAAAACTGGAGTATTGTGCAGAAGGCGCGCAAACGCAGGCCTCCACTGTCACAAATTATGATGTAGGCTCGACCACTTTGGCCGACCTTAAGGTAGTACCCCTCCTATGTGCAATGGAGGTCACTAACCTAGGCCATGGGCCTTCTTGACCACCCATTGACCCCATCCAGGTAAGTAATCCAGTTCCCTCTTCTCCCTTTTATACAACTCCCCTTCCTTTTCTGTTTTATATTTTCTTCCAAACATCAAACAAATGCATTTAAATTTGTTTTAATTAGTCACATTATTTGATCTTTTATTTACTTAACTCTTCACGTTTTGATTCTGTAATCACAATAGAATTGGACACATTAAACACTTTTTGGAGATGGTATAGTTCACAATAAAAACCTACTTGAAACTTGACATTTTGATTATGTGAACAACTCTTTCGCTGTTCGGTTAACTTTTTTTCTTTGTCGATAGCATGCAAAACGTGTAGGATAAACTATAAAGTTGTGTTCACCACCAATGCCACCTCCGAGACAAGAAATCTAAAACTAAGAACCAATGGGTCGGGTACGAGACATGATTTTCTAATTAGGATGAGACTGAGATGATCAATACACATCTCATACCTGACCCATTGTTATACCAGAAATTCTTGTATACATCATATGGTTCTTAGTTTTAGATGTTCTCAAAATATGGATCTCTGGTTTTGGAAAAAAAATCAAAACTAAAAAGTAGCATTTAAACGAATCGAACATTTATTGAACTGTTTGAGGGAAGTTTGTTTATTCAAAAAAACGAACGAACATGAACAAAATATTTTATTTATTTAATTAAACAAACGAAATGAACACATGTCTCATTTATGTTCGTGAACATTGTTTCATTTATGTTCGTTTACATATCATTTAAAGTTATTTATTAGTTATTAGTAACTAGGTTAGAAACCCCGTATATTACACGGGTTGTATAAATGCAATGTTATATACTTAGTAATAAAAATTTACATATTACATATTTATCACATATTACAAAGTTTTTTAATACAAATTTTAGAAACATTATATAGTTATTTTTTTAAATGTTTTATAAAAAGAATGAACGAAATATTCAATTTCTAAAAATATTTTATGAACAAACCTATTTTTTTAAATAAAAAATATTTTATAGAAATCATTATTATTTAATAGGAGAGAAGCGGAAAACAAAAAATTCTAAAAAAACAATTAAAGAAAAATGTGTATAATTAATAGGAGAGAGAGGCGGGGAAAAAAAGATGAGGATGCATAGGAGAGTGACAAGTGTCCTCCCAAAACCTTTATTTATTATATAGTATAGATGCTAATTGGCCCATCGTGCATCAACTCATCAATCAAATCAAATATAAGAAAGCATTGATAATCGACTAACGAATGAACATATTTATTCACGTTTGTTTATGTTGGTTTGTTACGTTCGTTAAGAATATTAACAAACGAACATAAACGAATACAAAGGCGTTCATATTCTTAACGAACGAAATCGTTCATTTCCGTGTTCGTGTCCATTCAATTCGTTTACATGCCTACTAAAAAAACCCAAGTTTGTGTTTGTTTTATTGGTTGGGGCTAAACCGATTCCAAGTCAAAACCAAACCTAATTAGATCATTTCCGGCTTCTACTAAGATGGTTCTGCACCAATATCACCCCATTGAAATCTGCATGATAATATTTCAAGAAACTACACCACCAAAAAACATATTTTCAAAAATAAGAGACGGAAAAAGTTCTAGAGTTTTTTGTTACCTATTTCTGCTTTAAATCTGAAAAAACCAGGCCCAATCACCTCACTTTTGCAATCATATACAGAATCTACAACCTGCAACAGGATTTAGCTGAGTGTTACCTAGTCATAATGCACTCGTGTTCGTGTTAAGAATATTATCCATTGAAATATTTACCGGGTCATTTTTCAAAAACTCAAGAACCCTTTTCATATCATGATCATCAATTGCTCTGCCAATTAATGCATGTCGATTTCTCTGGATCAGAAATATAGCCACCTGAAACATAAATTACAATAATAAAAACCAAACAAATTTAACGGTAAGCAGTAAAAGATATAGATTACTAAAATAATCTATTGAATATTGATAGTTTGATACAAAGAGTTAAGCAAGATGCTATAAGTCAGGTCAAACGTATCTCAAATGGTAAATATTCTATAAAATTGATTTAATGAGTGTATGTAGTAAAAATATTGTTATAGATGGTAAGTAGACTTCAATTTATATGTATGATAACCTTAGAGCAGTCTATATGTTGTTTCATAATGGGAACATCATGCTTATATTTAGGGGTAGTATATCAGCTAGTTAAAAAAATTGAATTAATAATTCCAAGAAAATGCTTTGTGATGAACTAGCAGGATACTCGTGCTATGCAACGCGAATTGTGAAATACATAAGTTTATAGACAAATATTGAATATTAATATTTAGGTTTAGTGCTCATGGTTTTTGTCACAAGATCTTTTCATTGTTTAATAATATTTTTGCATAGTTTCAAAATAAATTTGCATTTTTGTCATCATTTATATAAATGAATGTATTTATTGTAATTTGATTACAGATTACAGCAGTGATTGACATTGAATTTAGTCATATGTGAATTTTTAAGACTTCATACAGAAGAAGTGCTAAATGCTTTATAAGGGAGTACGTATAGTTAGAAACAAATATTACTATGTCAAACAACAAATCACGGCACAAAAAGTTTAGATTATTGACTGTCTAACAAGTTAGCAAGTTGCATAGATTTCAGATTTTAAAACTCAGAATTCAGTCTAAAATACGGGTAGGATACTACTGAAAATTATGAACTTACCACTCCAAGAAGGTATCCAACAATGATTGAACCAATAGGATCATAAATAGGATTCCCCGTCATTTTCACAGCAACTAATGACGCAGCAACAATTACAAGGCCAGTAACTGCAGTACCATCCTGCAAGTTCATTTACTTTTAGAAGCATACCAAAAGACAATATAACTTGGATGATGGTTGTTAATTAATTTCACTTTATTCTTGCCTTAATATCGTTTTCAACGTGTTTCATAATACTCATAAGTTGCTAGATTAATGATAACTAAAAGCAAGAAGCCTTGTCCTCTGTCATGACTGCAACAGATGTTGGATCATGTCCGCGCCACACATAGTCTCACACCGTCATGCCTTCTGCAGCTGCGCCTTTTCTGACAGCATGCACCGCCACCGCAAGAGAAGCACCTACAACAACAAAATCCTTGTTTTTGAGGATTGATTCACATTATATATGCAATATACTTGCATTAACCAATTAGTCAAAGGTATAAGTGTCACCTTCAATAATGAATGAGCCACCAATCACTAACGCTGCATACATTATATTTTCAGGGGGCTGAAAAGCATTCACCTTAATTAAGAGACAAAAAGTTCTTAATCTTAACCAAAAATAACTTAAAACAAACTACCTGTGAAGTCCATAAATTTTGAACTCCATGAACAATTGTGGCACCTGAACCAAGACAAAAGATTCCAACAGCAGATATTAAAGACCAGACAAATCTTTCTTTGGAATAGCCATACCTGACAATAAAACAAAATTCAATAAGCACATATATGAACCATCATGTTCAATGAACAAAGCATGATAAATATTATAACTGCAAGAGTGATACTGATAATGTTGATACAAACTGAAGTATAACTAAAACAGAGCATGCACGAGGTCTCAGAAGCTGAGTTAGACGACAAGAGGTGTCACTTGTAAGTTGCATACTTCTAACATGATAAGGAAATATGAAAGACAAATGAAATACTCACGGATGAAGAGCATCTGGAGCGCGTTTTGAACTGTTTAAACCGTATAAAAGAAGCGCCTACAACATCAATACTTGTTAATTTCATTGACTTTATTAAAGCGAAAACATAGTAAAGAAACCAGCTGCAAAGGTAGATTGCTTAATGGATATTTCACCTGATTTGCAAAATCTGCAACCGAATGCACAACTTCAGATAGCATGACATGGCTTGAGGTGGAAATCCAGACCCCAAACTTGAGTGAAAACACAAGAAAGTTGCACCATAGGGCTGTCGAAACGGCTCGCTGGCTAGCAGGAAAATTTTCACCAGAACAACCAATTGAATAACTAACAAAAATGTTTGTTGAATGTGTAACAGAATTGCAATCAAAGCTTCTCGCTATATTACAAGCAATAACAGATTAAATGTAATAACAGACTTATAGATACCTATGATCATCGACTTCAATCTTCTTAATTTTTTTAGGTCTAGTGATATAACCTGCAAATGTGACAAAATTAATTTCAATTTACGTAAGTGAATATGAACTACCTGGAACGAGTGTAAACAAGGTGCAATTGAACTTACACCGGTGAATAGAATAGCGGTAATTAGCATCATACGAAATATCGGTGGCCGGAAAAGAATCACGGCGGTGTAATGAGAACGGAGAAATGTGCGGAATGAAATGATGATTAGAGGAACGTAAATGATGATATAAATGAGAGAACGGTGGATGGTTGTGACGGTGTCCGGCGGTGGGATGGAGAATTCGGGCAAGGAGAGGGGAAAGATGGCGACGGTGAAGGCTAGGGAGGAAACAGCGATAACGATGGAGTGGCATGAGGAGTATTATTGTAGTAAGCTTACTGTGCAATACATACCACCATTGTTGTTCATGAGCTTGCTAGGGTTTTACTGCACCGTCTCCGATCATCGCACCTGAAACGGACTTTTTTTGTCGGTACGGGCACACTAACGTAATCCTCACAACTAGAAAATAAGCTTTTGCGACGCTCTATACTAAATACGTAAAAGAAATATACAAAGTAGCCTCCATTCGGCTCTTGAGATCAAAAAAATAATAAATTACGTCGTAAATAGCAGTTAACATTGAAATGACAAATTGATTAAAAAAGTTACTAACAAAGTAAAAACAAAATAAAAATAGAAAAAATAATTTTTATAAACGAATATAAAAAAATAAAGGAAAAAAGAAACGAAATTTGAGGGGTAAACTTGATAGTTTAGAAATTGGATTATTGGATTTTAATAATCCCACCTTTTACCAATTGACCAATAATAATCATAACTGAAAATATTCTAACCACCGGTCCTTACTTTCAACTTATTTTCTTACATTGGACATCCGTTAAAAAAACTTAACGCCGTTAGATTTTATATGACGTGGACATCTGCAAAACGCCAGAAAGTCGAGCCAAGCCGGAACCCTAGCCACCGCCTTCGCCGGAGGGGTGTTCTGCAAACTCTAGTTTGTCACTGTCTTCACCGTTAAACACCACCGTTGTCTCCGTTTGGACTTGCCGGAAAAACGAGACTCGTTAAACACCACCAGAGCCAATGTCAAAACCCATCACGAGATCACTGCTAGCTTGGCTCGACTTTCCGGCGGTTTGAAGATGTCCACGTCATATAAAATCTAAAGGCGTTAAGTTCTTTTAAGGGGGGGGGTCTAATGTAATAAAATAGTTTGAAAGTAAGGACTGGTGATAAGAATATTCTCATTTAGGATTATTATTGGCCAATTGGTAAAATGTTGGATTATTAAAATCCAATTCCCTTAAAAATTTGAGGGGTAGAGTTGATAATTTTGTCAGGGTAAATTTGAAACTTTAAAAACTTGAGGGGTGTATTTGAAAATTTAGAAACTTAAGGGGTATTATTTAAAAATGGAGAAAGTTAAGGGGTGTTTAGGAAACTATGGTCCGTGGCTTAGGATTGGCCACCGACCTTGCAAATTGTGTTGTAGTATAATGTAGAATCCAAACAAATTATAATAAACTAATTTTGAAAATGCAACAATATTTTATATCACGGAATTAGGCCATCAGGGTATACCTCCACCGCACGACCCTCGCACACTGTTTCATCCTTCAGTCAGGACGTAATGTTCCTGTCATCCCGATAGTGCCAGGTCGGCTTGTGGTGCCGCTCTCTCTATCCCCCTTCCTTGTCCATTCTCCTCATGTTGTGCTCCATCCCCGTATCACACCTCCCTCAAGCGTATTTGAACCTTCTATCCCTGCCCGTGCCACATCAGCTCCTACCACATTATCACCCTGCATCGTGTGGGGTGAGCATACCCGATAGCCTTAAATTTCACAATAATATTCATAAAGCAATGTAAATCCATGAAAAAACGATGTTTTGTGTATATAAGAGCTTTTATATATACATTATATATGCCAGACATAAATACTTTAAATAGATTCATGTTCATATTCATGAAAATAAAATTATTTTCAATAATATATATATATATATAAAATAGATGTTAAACAAATTTATAATTGTTACGATCTCGAATAAAAATAGAATGATAGGATTTTCATGATATTTTTTCACATATTTGCTTTCTTATTTTTACTTTTACTTAGATAACTCTTTTTGAATCTTGGTTGAAAAGGTTAGGGTGTTTAGTATTCAGTTTGAAACTAAAAGCCTTGCCAAACCAAAACTGATTAAAACCTAACAGAATTTTTGGTTCAGTTTTAAACCGAAACCAAATTTGTAATTCGGCTTTCAAAATTCTTAATTTGGTTTACCTGAATAAATATTTTTATTTTGTTGAGCCCATATTTTATATATAGCTGTACAAATCCAATAAACCATATTTTATATTTAGCCGAATAAACTCAAGAATTGAACTCGTTTTATTCGGTCAAAACTAAAACCGAACCGAATTCGTATTTAATTTTCGGTTTGGTTTTGAACTACCTAATGGTTCGGTTCGTTTTTTTTAACTAGAAAAATTCTCCATCACTTGTGAAAAAAAAAAGCAACATAAACACACTTGCCTACCAAATTATAAATATGTCAAAAAAAACGAGCCAAAGATTAGAAAAAAGTACATACATTGATACATATTATGCTATATAAAATTTTGGTTCCTTTGCTAATATAATTTTTAGTCAAATTAAGTCATCTATATTTTTATCACGGGTTTATAACTAGAAAATATATTATCTACTTATTTCACCACCACCTAGGTATCTACTCGTCGTCGCTGACACCACCTATCTGCCGTGATGAGTGCCATCATTACCGCCATCACATTCGCCACATCCACCACGAGAACACCAGCTTTGTCGCTTGCATAACCCCATCACAATAACCGTCATAAAAATAAATATAGTAGTTAATCCGCTTTGATCTAACTCGTTTCAATCCTAACCCATTTAACATGTTTTTTAAAGCTTCCCGATCAGGCCCGCCATTTTATCACTCATAATACATGCACAGGGGAGGGATAAAATAAAAACTTATTTGAGTTGAGAAAACTGATGGAAACTTTATGTAACTTTGTGTTTTTAGGTTGTTTTTATACACTTTTTCGTCACCAAAAAGTCAAAAAAAAAAAAACGCCGAGTACTTTTTAAAAAAAAAATCATGAAAACATAACAAAAAATCACGTTTTTGTATCATATGTCAGCATTACGTTAACATGTTACATACGTAAACAGGTTCAGCGTTTTTATAAAAAAAAACACTCGGCGTTTTTTTAATTTTTTGTTTGCCAAAAGTTATAAAATTAGATATAGAATCTATCTAAAAAAAATCTCACCTGTTTTTAACTGTTACATATGTTAATAGAGGGGTTTCAGGGTTTTCTCAACTCAAAGGGTTTTCTCCGTATACTTCCCCTACATGCACACATATATATATATATAGGTTTGGCCTCATGCCCCCTTTTTCATTCACTTGCATATATAGATGATATATCATATTTACTTACCAAGTAGGCAAGTATCCCGAACTCCAGCTTTAATCACCTTATAACGGTTTTCTTCACACATTGCAACCTTGATCCAAGCTCGAGAAACTACTAGAACCAGTCCAGCCTGATGAACACGATTAACCCCGAGATCGTTGTAGCAGCACACACATAATATATTAAAAATGGTTCTAAATAAATCCTTTCAATTCATTTGCTAGATTAGGATAACAAGGAATAAGAGTAGCATAACTACACTTGTATTTCTCTCTAAACACGCTAAATGCTAATTACTCCGTATCAGAAATATGATTATAGAACAAGTACATTGTCATTCCCGCCAAGTTTCGTTTCTTTCACATGGCCAACGAGAGCCGAATAAATCCCTCTACTATTGTCGTCCTCTGCCAAAAAAACATGACATTAGTAGAGATCTTAGACTCCCCCAAAACGGCCTTCTTTCCTAGCACGCACTCTAATATTATTATGTTTACGTTGCTCTCCAGGCGCAATACGAGGAACAATTTTTAGCGGGTGGGCTTCTGTGTTAAATACCCATTCATCCAATGATACAACCGATGGAGGCGAGAATAAAAGATAAAGATATTTCAGTGTTTCTGCAAGAAAGAAGCTTTGCATCATATTGTCTTTCACACCTGTATTAACCTGGAAGCATAATATTAAAAAAAAAACAATATATTACTTAAAAAACATAGAATAAATTGAAAACGACCCGGGATTTTAAAACTACTACTTACATCCTTCAGTCCAACATATCCCGACTCCACACGGGAATTCTTTTCAAACGCTTGAAATATGTTCCATCCCCATTCTTGATATGTTTTATTACCAGTCAGCCGCCAGAGGTAAAAAAGTGACTCGACTGTTTCTGGCCTCAATATGTTCCATGATGTACCCACAGTCATGTCCTACAATATTATTGGTAACACTAGCATATAAGAAATAAAATAAAAAAGAAAGATATCTCCCTAAAATTAGAAAAAGAAATAAATCAGACACAAAAAAGAAAAAGAAATCTCGATAAAATTAAAAAAATGAAATAAATCAGATAACTAACCTGCCCTGAATGAAAGAAATAATTTTCTCCAGCCAACTTTGTTGGTGTGGACTGATAGAAATTATAGCATGTCCAAGCAAGCTACATTAAGAGAATTAGGGGTATCAAATTGAATAACATTTTTTAATGTGCAAAAAAAATTTACTTGGATTATAATCTTACTAAAAAAGAAAATATTAACATTTATTTTTGGACAATCCTTAAAATAACTAGTTTTTATTTTGAATGGTGAGTATTAATACAATACCTCTTCTGCCAAATTTAAGAATTTTCTGGACTCATCAGCACCGTAACCAGATGAGCCTAATGCTATCATTCCTGGTGCAAAGCATGCCAACTCATCCATCTGCACACATCAGAAGAAATTACAATCGCTATATTCTCATACGGTATACTTTTATGTTAGTTATTGATAAGTTGGTATCTTGACATTACCTTATCAATCAAAGAATTTCCTATTTTTTCGGAAATGTAAGTAAAAGATGATGGTGCAGTCTTGCGGACCAAGCTCAATAGACCTTTCATTGATGTCTCCCACATTTCTCTGTTTTATATTTAATTATAATCATTTTAATTACCCAAAAACACTACCTTCAATATTCAGATATGTTAGAATCGCTCACCTATAATGCTTCACCTCTGCAGTTTTGTTTCCTTGTATCCAAACTTTAAGTAAATACTCATAGAAACTGCATCAGTGACAAATTTAAAATGAATATCGAACCATTGATAGCAAAAACTTTAGAAAGCAGCTTTAAGTAAGCCTGGCAAAGAAAATGCTGGTCGGGTTGGGCCGGGCCGGCTAACGGACCAAAAAGACTCATTTTTAAAAAGTATCACTTTGGTTGTTAAAATGGGTTCTGACCAAAATGGGCTCAGGTTGAAACGGTTAATTTCAGAAAAGAAGTATCAAAATGGGTTCACTTGCTACATTTGTTTATATGGCGGCTAGTGATGATGGCGGGCAGAGGTGGTGGTGTGAGGCGGCGGTAAAGGTGGCAGAAGCGGTGGTGACAGTGGAGGTGGTGGCAGTGGTGAAGGTGACCGGCCGGCGCTACCACTGCTGCCCCAACAGTTCCACCTCACACCACTAGGCAGTGGAGGTGGCGGTGGTCCTGTTGACAGCAAACAGTAGGTGGTAGCGGGAGACAGTAGCGGGGTGGTGATGGCCCATTTAGACCCTTTCTAAGTTAGCAAGTCTAATAGGAGTGACCATTTTGACTCATGTATAATTTGAGTGACCCAAATCAACCCGTTTAGCAAATAAAAATTGCCCAAATCAACCAATTTCTTGAAGAATGGGTCATGATTGCCAGGCGTAGCTTTAAGTGACAATTTGTACCTGTCCCCCATGGCTCCAAAAGTAATGGTAGAATGTGAATTTGTTCCTCTGTGGGGATTTATATAAATGGGGAGCAATCCATCTTCAGGAAAAGTCTTATTTAGCACCAGTATAACATTCTCTACCTGAAACATCATTTTGCATTATTATAATATGTGACGAAAAATCAATTTGTATAAAAATATATGGCACTAAGGGGGGACAATCACACACCTTTTCTTGATACTTTGCATCTCCAGTTCTTTGTGTTAGTGCAATAAACTCTAGTTGCTCTGTCCCAGAATCTGCCAGAATACTATCACCCTGAGGACACAAGAACAATATATATTAGAACTGATAACTTGAAAAGAAAAAGTCAAATGAATGATCAAATATGTGTCAAACTGAAATAATCGTTAATGAAATTTGGAACTTACCCCAGTCCAACCAGGGTTATGTGCATTACCATGAGCCAAATTGATAATGTTGTAAGGAATACCAGAAGGTGTATTCCATGCTGGCAGCAGCCTGTCAGCTATGTCTTTCGCCTTTTCAAGGAAGACGTTGTCCCCAGATAAATCATAGGCGCTCAGAAGCCCACCCACAACTCTATTGTAAAAAGAAAGTAAAAAATTCAAACGATTAGGTGTTTCAGACTCTCATCATATGATAGTTACTGTAGGCACAGCATATGGGAAAAATAAACGACATATATTAAACCTTACAAAGCAACCTTATGGTCGTCTCAAACACGCTGGCATCATAATTTTTGTTGAAGTCCAAAGAGTCTGCAACCCAACTACAAACGAGGAACATAGGTGCACACATATATTTATATAAGATGATCTTTATGGAGTATAAGAAGTTAATTAAATGAAAATAGATAATGGATCATACTCTCTAGCCCTTTGAAACTGCTCATCCAGGCCCATGATATATAAGGTATCAAGAGAGTCGATTAAAGTCGCACCAAGACCACCAAAGCTATCCACACCATTCTTCGATTGGGGCTAACACAACAAAATATTAACAAAAGTCAGCATTTTAGAAACTAACAAAACAGAATATTAAAAAAGAAAAAAAAAGTAACCTGAAGCTCATCATGGCCCCAAGCATATTTTTCATATGAGGTCCATGCATGAAGCATAGCATCTTTGACTTTTTCTCTTCTCTGAGCCTCAATGGGATCAACGACAAGACCATTCATCTTCGTTACATCGAACTTTTTGGTTGTAGTATTTGTCTTTTTGTATGGAACATCTTCATGCTTTAACTCTCCTAGCTGCAAGTAGGCAATAAATTTGTAGTCAACTAACGATTAAGCAAAATTGAAAGAAAATATACAGACTTGTGTGTGAGAAACAGAAACATCAATAATTAATTTTAGAATTGAGCAGACACAAAAAAGGGTAGCTATTGCATGGTCCAATAAATTGTGAAACTTTAGAGTTTAGACGTTTAGCACTTTAACACAGACAGCAAGATTTTATGGGAACTTAATTAAATGGTTTACTTACGCTCACTACGTATTCAAATAGGCTGTGAAACTCAAAATCCAGCATTGCAATTACAACAAAGTTATTTAGTAGGAATCTAACAATACGGTTTAATTAAGTGCTGGAAAAATTCAATACCATCATGAAGACACACACACACAACTACCCAACAAAAAAAAGATCATACTTTCTCATAAATAAGAAGATTGCAGAATTTCCTAAATCCTAACAAAATCCTTCTGATAAAATTTTCAATTAGTATTTAACGAAATGCCAGAAACAAACAAAACTGTAAGGTAAAAGGCACCAGCAAGAAGTTATAAAAAAGTCTTATAAGTAATACGTAAGTTGTGTGGATCTTGTAATAGGATTCGGTACCTCAATTTGCAAACGTTCCACTTCATCTTTCAATGTCAAGAGCTCTTCCTGTGAACCAATAGAAATTTGTAAATATAGGAAACAAAGAATGTAGATTGAACTTCTAACTCTTCCGTTAGGTTCAAGTCCTAAGTTTCAGAAAGTATTCGGCGTCTCATGCATAAAAATATGTATCTATAGGACCTCATTATTCACTTTCCGTAATCATTAACCCAACGCTTCCTGACATTGCTGAATAAAAAGAGAGAATTGCATTTTCATTTGTTGTTTAACACTTAGATCAAGAGACTTCAACATCAAATACTACTCAATTACTCATCATGTAGCTTGAAGCGAGGTTGAGAACTTGACACTAAAGACACATTCTTATTTCTATACACATCTACCAAAACCTAAAATAAAAGACTGATCTGTGTGATCTCAACAAGATACTTTACAGCAACTGATAAGACTTCAAGCAACAAATTAGATCAACTGATAAGACATCATAAATCCATCAAACTTCTACCAAATACTCTAATTAAGACTTCAAGCAACGAAGTAGTTTTGAGGAAATTTTCTGTCAATCTGACCAGATGAAATCCACAAATAAACGCCTGTTTTAGCTGATTCTAGTTTGATATTCCTCAAATCCAATGAAATTAAGAAATTATCCTAATCTGGAATAACAATTGCGGTAGTTGATTATTGCTAAAACTAGAGGATCTGAGAAACACATATACGATACCTCGTGTTCTCGAACAAGCGTTTGACGATCCCACACGAAGAAAGAGATGGAGACAAACGCCATAAAAAGTAGAGCTAGACGCTTCGGACGCTTCAGGTAATAAGCCGGATTCACGTATCTCCACCGGATCGACGATGAGGATCTGGTCCTCGCCATTATTCTGTCAATCTCTAAAACCTATATGTGTAAGTGTATTATTGTAAATATGATACAACAACCGATCAATTGTGTAACAAAACGAGATCAGTGTTCCACATGTGATACAGCAGGTAAACGATCGAAGATTCGAAGATAGAATTCGAATCTGACGGAATGGGATAGAAGGACGGATCTGGCTGGCTGACGATCTCTCCCGTTTCGCAACACGTCGTCGGAATCTGTTATCTTCCGAGAAACGGGAGTAAGACTACGGAGACGATGGTGGGTTATTGCGACGGAAATCACCCAATTGAAAGTTTACTCGCACCAATTAATTACCAAAGAATTTAATGTGCATTGTATACCCCCATTTGCACCAAACAAAACTTACATTTTTATTTTCTTTTATTGCCGGCACCATACCTATTGGGAAATCTCAACTTTTTGTGGGTAATTCAAAAAACTACAATAAATAGAGTGAAAAAACACATTCACACGACATAAAATTAGGAGTTCAGTGTCATTTTTATTCATGTGATTTAGTTATTTTTATCAGTTTTATTTAAAAAGTTTATTTTTTTTTTGTGTATCCTTGTGATTACAAAAGTTGTCTTTTTATATATTTCATCTATATTTTAACGTTAAATGGGGGTAATTGTGTCAAATCACTTAACTCCATCAATATACTTCTTTTTATATATTTTAAAGAAATATATAAAAAGACATAAATACACCTCATTAACGTTAAAATACGGATGGAATTAACCAGTTAGATGAAAATTGTAAGTTTTGTAAATCACGAGGATACACAGATGAAAAATAAACTTTTTTAATGAAACTGAAAAAATTGACTAAACCACATAGACGAAAATGATAGTTTACTCTAAAGTTAAAGTTCGTTTTAATTAAAAGAAATTCTTCCAAGTATACTTATTCTCTACTTTTCTTGTGAAAATTTAAAAATTAAACACCAAAAATTGAGGGGCCTTAAATATGAGCCCCAAGCTTCAGCTTATTTTTTATACGGTCGAGTAAACTTTTTGGATATTGAACCACAGAGACTCCCATAAACACAAGTATTTGTACTACATAATACGTAATCATAGTAGAAAAGGCGTAGATATGGTTAGAAAACCGACTTTTATGTCACTGGTATATACAAGTATCTATATAATTCTCACATTTTTCTGTTGAAATTAGTTTTGTATTAAATATCTCTAACCGTCAATATGATATTAATAATCAAATATTTCTTTGGTAAAGAAGGAAATGTATAATGATTACACAATTTAAAGAGAACTAGGATTAAATCATTATTGTGGGGTTATAAGTCTATAAAATAAGGTGAAACAGGTAAATAACATCATTATCCTTTTAAATAATTAAATTTCTTTTTATCACGTTACAAAATCAGTTGTGCGGGTCTTTTATAAGTGACATTTCCTTTATTATTTACTATAAATGAGTGAAGCATTACATATAATATACTAGGTTAAAATCCCATGTATTACACGGGTTAAATAAATATAATATTATATATTAAGTAATAAAAACTTTATTTTTTAAAAACTCATGTTTTATACGCGTTGAACAAACCCGTGTAATACAGTATAATCTGTTAACACATACACTCGTCAAAACATGTAGGAGATTTATTTCTTAATATAATATATAGATTAATATTTGTTTAAAAATATATTATATTTAAAAGATGGAATTGTATTTATTAGGAAAGAGAGGCGGGAAAAAAATGAGGAGAATGAATGTGGTGGTGACATGTGACATGGAAAACTTTTATTTATTATATAGTATAGATTGTTCCCTATCAATGAGTTTGTTTGCTTTACGCGTTGTAACTCTTTCTTAGCCGAGATGGAGTGAAATAACGTATTAAGTACAAGTATTAATAGCATAACAGAAAAACACTCATTTTACGAATAAGTAAAAAGGATATTAAGCTAAGTACCAAGTTTGCACCAAATAATATATTCAAAAAGTCAAATGAACTATAAAGATACATGATTTAAGATTCAACTCTTATTACTAGATGTGATTGTTCGAAGGTGACTAAAGACTATAAAATATGACTTTATCAAAGGTTTATAAAACATATCCATTCCAAGTCTTCTTAGAAATCAAGTACCATGTAGAATATGACTTTGTCAATGATTTATAGAACATCAAAAGTCTTCCTAGATATCAAAAGTCTTCATAAAAATCAAGAATCATGTCAATCAGGTTATGAAAAAATTTCCAAGAATCATAAATGATGCAAAATCTAATTAGAACAATAGAACATGCTTATTTGCAAGTTTTGAGGCAAAAATACTTCGATAAGAGCTCGAATGAAGCCCGTGTTAAGCTCAACTTGTATATTTCAAGCTTGTTTGCATGTCAAGCCACAACTCAATCGAGCTCAAGCTCAAATAGCTTGATAAAAGCTCAAAAGCTACAACTCAATCAAGCTCAAATAGCTTGATAAAGACTCGACTCGCTTGATATACTAATCTACTTTTATTAAAATTTCAACTAAATAATCAACAGACTGTTACAACTGACTTGAGAATAATTATTTTACAAAAACTGAAATCAAAAAATTAAATTCACTTTGTAAAAAAAACCATTCTTTTTGACATACTCTCAATTTGATTCAGTATCAACCTCTTTACTTGCTTAGTTCTCATAATTTGCTGGAGAAAACAGATAAAGGAAATATTTGTAATCACAAACCAAAAGGGGTGAGATGCTGCTGTTCACAAAGGATGAAGGCATGAATCAGACACTGGGCAGTTTGAGTTTCATCAGATGTACTCGACAATACCACTCCCGGTTTTCCTTCTGTCACAGCTACCTTTGCACCTGATATCTGTAAAAACAAAAACGCCACTCGATTCATTTCCCATCTAATAATAATAGCATGATCAACGGATAACATATACATAAGCCACCCAAGAATAACAACTAGGGGTGTAAACGAGCCAAGCCGAGACGCTAGTGAGCTACTCAAGATCGGCTCACTTAAAACACGAACTAAGCCGAGCTTATACCGGGGCTCCTTTAATAAATGAGCTCAAGCCTCAGTTCCATATATCGAGCTTAACTAGGCTCACGAGCCTAAACGAGTGTTCTTTTTAAATAATTTTTGTTTAGATATATAGATCTACCCCATGGGATAACTTTAGGCTATGGGTAATCCTACCGTGAAGAGATCGGCGTGGTGTCACCTCACCCTACCACGGGCGTGAAACACCGTGTCGGGTGGAGGTGAGGGGGGGGTGAGAGGGCTTGGGTGGTGGTGTTAACGGGCGTGGGTGAAGGGAAGACACCAAAAGTTGGTGTTTTTTGTGGGTCTCACCTTAGACTTTCACCCCCACACCATTACACACCTAGGTGAGGGTGTGGGGTGAGGGAAGCCGTGGTCTATGTGGCATAAAAAATCCACCACCTTCTTCACCCTACCATTACACATAGTCTTATGCTAGAACGCGCCGTCACCGGAAAGCTCTAACTCGGGGGTTTATTTTCCGTTCCTGTCGCCAGGGTTGTCAATTTTGTTAATCTTGAAAATATGACCCGCGCATGTTTAAGTACATAATGAAAGCCCACCACGATGCGACGGGTTTGTGAATCTCGTTACGTTTTACGGCGACAACAATAACGTGACTAAGTGCATAAAATAAACGTATGAAGTAGCTATCACTTGGGCCTGGAGATAAAAAATATACACTTTGCGGCGCGAACAGGAGTTAACATTGAAACGACAGATTCATTAAAGAAGTTAGTAATAAAATAAAAACAAAATAAAAATAGAAAAAAATAATAATTTTTACAAACGAATATAAAAAAATAAAAGAAAAAAGAAAACAAATTTGAGGGATAAATATGAGGCTTTAAAAATTTTAAGGGTAGAGTTTATAATTATGTCCAAGGGTAAACTTGAAACTTTAAAAACTTGAAAAGAATATTTTAAAATTTATAAAGTTGAGTGGGACATTATGAAAATTGAGAAATTGAAGGGATCATTATTAAACTTTTGTCTGTGGGTTGGGATTAGCCACCGACATTTGTTTTTAATGGTAAAAATTTAGCCCGCGCGATGTAGCGTTTTGAGAACTTAGTTACACGTGTTGCAGCTGTGAGATTGACGCGGCTAAGTACGAAGTTAAAGCGGCTCGGTATGAATAGAAAAAAAGTATTATACATAGCACGATGTAGTATAAACAGTTCCTATCATTGAAACGACAAAATCGCTAAAGAAAAAAAATTATTGAAAAAAAGAAAGTAAAACAAAAGGTCATTGGCAAAAAAAAGTAAAACAAAAGGTAAAAAGAAGGAAACAAAAACATAGTAAGTGGGCTTCGAACCTATTGCACTAACTTTAAAGAGCAGAGAACAAACCACTCCCATCCAAACAAAATTTTGATTCTAAAGTTGAAAACAATACATTTAAATTTAACAAAGTATAGCTTTTGTCGGTGGCTCTCATTGGCTAACGTTGCTATTTAAGGTTAGAAGAATATTATGTGCCTACTTCATTGTCACAAAACAAATTATTGTTGTGTTTATGTTTGGTTATATATTATGGGAAAAATGTTTATTTAACGTAATAACAATATTTTTAAGGCAGGGATAAAAGATCGAAGTATCGAACTAGCAAGCGATTAGAATATAATATGGGTTTACGGTTTCTATTTTCGGTCAAACCGAGTGAAAAGTATAAATTTTTTTTATTTTTCTCATATTCAGATTACCTAATTTAGTTAACACACACACTAAGGTGACCCTTTCATCATGATTCCTCTCACGCCTGATGCCTCACGCCCCTAATCACGCCTATGGGGCCGGTGTTATGCGCCCGTGAATGAGCCAGGTGGCTCACGCTCCCACTACGGATAGTCTAAGGTTGTTTTTTCATTGTTACTCTAGCTCAAATTACCCTTAAACTAGTTATGTAACTTATTAACATGCTTAATAGTTGGAGGACCATTTGTGTAATTTATCAACTTTAATCTTTTTATGTTGTCTTCATCAGACCTCACCACTGCCGCCCCACACTACCTGACCACCGCCACAATCCTTACCGGCACACCAGCCCACACCGTCGCCACCTTTTAGTCGTCTTCTAGATCGAAGAAGATATCTTAGTCACCCCGTTCTCTACACCGCCGTTCTTTATCTCTCTCTAACCCTAGATCTACATCGTCGTTCCATCACACCAACACCGCCAAACCAGATATCTGAACTTGATTTTCTAAGGCTAGATCAAAGTGAACAAGAGAGATAGCGCGTTTAATTTCCAGTTGCTGTTGTCATTCGAAAACAACCTAGGGGACCAAACGAGGGAGTTAGAGCGGTTTGTTGTGCTGATTGGCGTTTGATTCTTCCCCATTTCAAAAACCCTAAATCAGAAACCGATGAAAACATATGAGCTTACTTCACGCCTGCTATCTCCAACGTCATATGTCACACCACGCAAAGGCGGAAGTACGGGATGTAACTGGTATATCGCATTGAACACAATTACAAGATAAACTAAATGAAAATTTGTGCATTACATTGAACCATACTACATGCTTCTAACGAAAGTACAAATACAAAATAAAATCTCTAAAACATTACAAAGTGTCTAAATGCCTGACTATAACCAAAACTAAAAACAATAATTATAATCTAAAAGCGAACCCCCATAAAAACCTCTTATTCAATTCTGTTTACCTGAAAGCATGTTTCGAAAACGGGTCAACTATATAAATAGTTGGTGAGTTCGCAGGTTTTGCGACTCTATAAAAAAAGTTTCTGATAAAAATCCAAAGTGATCAAAAATCCATTGATCGAGTACACATGTATTAGACAACATATTACCATGAGCCGCAATCAAAGCCTCGACGAAATAAAAATAAAGTACCACATACGGAAGTCTAATGTAAACAACCGCCTAAAAGTGGCTATGCAATCAAAACCCTACAAGTTTGGTTGGCACGACCAAACCATGAGCGGGGGTGTCAACCCAAGTAGTACTACCCAAAATTCCCAATGGCTACGCTCAGCTATTTAATTGTCCAAAATTAGGGACTTTAAGACATTAAAAAAAAATAGCCCATGTATCAACGTATCATATAACATGTGACTAAAAATAAAATAAAGAAACAACTTTCCCTAAAAAACAGTAAACAGTAAGTAAAGTGGGGCCGCGAAACTCACCTGCAAAGTGCGACGAGTACTGCTTCACAGACGGCAAAATACTTGTAAAATCCAAGTCCTAATAGGGTCCTACTGATCAAGTGGACACAAACGATGCATTTATGACTCCTAAAGGTTGTGACCAAGTCAACAAAGCTAAAATTGGCTATGCAATTGGGTGCATACCCAAAACACGTGCGTACGCGTATGGACTGTTAGAAATTGTAAAACCGGTTTTTATATAAATTCGGGACCTTAAAACCTTAAGTTTTAGATTTTAATAAAGAACATCAGTAGTTATAAAATCATAAATGACAAAAATCCTAAGTCACGGTTTCGTTTGATCAAAAAAGTTGTTACACGCGTAAAGTCCGGTTTACGGTTTGAAAATCCGATTCGTCCGAAATTAGGGTTTTAGTGTGAGTTTAGCACCCAATTTAAAAGGCCAATTTCATGTTTTTAATGTGATCATACTTCTATCAAAAATCCTCTAATTTTTTTTATAAAAACACTTTTATACAAAAATTCCCAAAAATAGTAACTTTTTATAAAGTTTTAATGGACCATAATTCTAAAACCATACTTAGACATAAAGTTACTGCTTGAAACTTTCACCAATTGATCATATACATAAATAAAAATAATTTTCATAATTTTTCAATATCTAGATTATTTATTATGAATATAATAATGTTAAAACTTAATAAATTCGGGAAAAATAGTTAAACTTATCAAAGATTCACCAAATTTTTACCAGATTAGTTTTAGGTCCACATGAGATTCCATTCAAAATTTCAAGTCCAGAAGTTGTCCAGAAGTATATGATCCCAAATTCATTTGTTTAAACTTTATAAATACTAAACACCTATTTAAACAACTCCAATTTTCATAAAATTTGGACATGAGTCATCATCTATACTATATAATATATAAAGGTTTTCCATGCCACGTGTCACATCCATATTTATTTTCATCATTTTTTTCCCGTCTCTCTCTCTTATTAAAGCACCTTCATCTTTTAATAATAATATATTTTTAAACAATACTAATTATATTAATAAAACATATTTATTTTAAATTATCCCTTATTATAAAAACTTTAAAATCTAATTATGTAACTTTTATTTTTAATCAAATAGTAAATGAAAGTGAAAATTATATTAAATAGTAATTAACGTATTTTTGAAACCCAATTATATATTAATTTTTACATATTTTGAATTTTGTTTAATATCCTTAATATATGTAATACATTTTTACACTTGTAAAATATATACATAAAATTTTAAGAATTTTATGTATTGTATTTTTCACCCCGTGTGTAGACACGGGTTCTAAGCTAGTTTATAATATACTAACCACTGTTCAAATTTCAGATTTTTCTAATACTCAGATGTATTTTTTATAATTTTCATGTATTAAACTTGTAGGAATTTTAATAAATAATCCATAAAAAGTTTGGTTACCAAAATTTCCAGATCTTCATTTTAAAACATATCCTACCGTTTAAAAATAATTTTGGGTGTCAAATCAAAACTTTTTTAAAATCCATCAAGAACATGGATGTTATTGATCACACTAGCTAACTACAAGCTTTAATCAAGGATTATACCTTTCATTTCAGCTTTGAAATGATTTGCTAGATGCTAAACCTCTATGACTTCTTGATATTTTACCTACAATCACAATGTGGTTCAATCCAGAGACTAAAAACTCAAAATCCACTTTTTAATCAAGATGAACACTTGTATGAACACCAAATGGTCATACACTTTAATCAACAAATTTTGAAGAATCAAACCCATGCAACTCATGATGGATACTCAAAAATGATTATAATCCACCAATCCTTGTTAAAATCATAAATTCCAAGCTTTAAAACATCAAAAATACCAAATCTTAAAAATCAAAGTGAGTGTGTGTGTTCTTGGTGTTCTTGATAACACATGCATAAATCAAAACAGAAGATTAAAAGTTTCAAATCATATTGTTTTACCTCTCTAATCCCTGGAACAAAGCTCAAAACACCATATATTCAAGATCCAAGCAAAGTGTGAGTGTTCTTGAGAAAAAAAAATTGAAAGAAAGAAAAATAAATAAATATATGGGGGTGTTTGGGAGTGCTTTTGGAAAGTGCTTATTGACTTATTGGCTTTTTGAAAAGCTAATAAGTCAATAAGTCATTTTCAAAAGCCAGGATTTCTTGGCTTTTGAGAATGGCTTATTGACTTACTGGCTTTTTCAAAAAAAAATTGCTAATTTTTTTGACTTATCGGCTTTTTGAAAAAGCCAATAAGCCAATAAGCACTTTCCCACCACACTCCCAAACACCCTCTATGTGTGTATGTGTGTGCTTGGGACGGCAAGAAGAAAGGGAAATGGGGGGAAAGGGTTGGGTTTATAAGTAGGAAAATGAATGCATCATTTAAAAAAATAAATAATAAATTTTATAAAACTAACCCATTTTTTATAAATGTGGTCTATAAAACACTAAAATAAATACTTTTATTCAAATAAATAAATCTAGTATCCCAAGTAATAAAATTTGATGGTATTTGAATGGTAAAAATTTAAAAGTTTTATCGGGTGAATACCGGGTGAACCACAAGTGATCGTCAGTTTAATCAATAATCACAAAAGTTAGCACATATAAAATTATAAAATATCATTCTTAACTAAATATAAATATAAAAATTATTTTCGAGGATTAAAAATTTTCCGTTTATTTAACGCGTTTGCGGTACACGCGGTGTATGCACTTAACCAGGTTTTCTAGTTTAGACCTTAGTGTTCGTCTAAGGCAATGTTCCTAGAATTCCTAGGAACACTTAAAATATATAAAACCATAATTTTTAAAAATATAAACGTATAAAAAAAGTCGAGAAACGGTAAACACCTGAAAAGCCGCGGTTGTCACATCCTACATGATTTCTTGGATCTAATTTCAATCGATTGGATGTCAACAGAGCATGGATGATTTCCTGCTGCCATTTTCTATCTTTTTGTATTGTAGTAAGTGTTTAATGTGTTGTTAAAATCAACAGGGCATGAATGATTTCTTGGATCTGTCACCAAATCAAATGGCTTTGGCATTTGTTACAGTCTGAAATTTGGGTTTGGTGTCGTCGATTTATAGAGTTGAACGAGATAACAGTGTTAGGGATGGAGTGTCGATGACGAATTCGGCAGAGAAGTCGTGAATTGAAACTGGTTTGTGGTCGGAGATCTTTCCACCATCGTTGCCGGCAGTGGCAGGTGGTGGTGGCTGTAAGAGAGAGGAGAGGGGTGGTTTGCTTTTATTTTTATTTTATTTTAATTTTTATTAAAAGCTTGTATCATATGGATTTATGTTTGTACCTCATATCAAAAGATAAAAGTACCCTTTTATTTAACAGAATTATTTAACGGGGTTAATGGACTGGATTTTAATTGATACAATAATGAAACTATTGGACTAAAAAAGTCAAATTTAAATTTTTGGACTAAAATGGTTATTTTAGTCAAACCACATGGACTAAAACCGTATTTAACTCTAAAAACTATTAAATTTTGGTACAATTCTATTAAATTTTGACGAACTGAACCTCCTGTGAGCGAATTAGGCAACCTGATACCCGCCGCGAAGCGCGGGATTATTCAACTAGTTAAAGATAATAACAAATATGTAGAATCCATTAAATATCCAAGTTCAAATAAGAAGAAAAAAAAGCATGTACATCATATATGAAACATCAAGAACACAAAATAAAAAAAATAAAAAATCTAGAATAAAGATCACATCCTTAAAGTCGCAAACCTTGATTCAAAATTCAAAATTCAAAATTCAAAAACTCAATCATGAAAAATACAACCATGTCAAACCATTAACATAACACAAAAAATTAATAAAAAATAAAAGCAATACCTTAACTTTAAATTGTCAAAGCCCATAAAAATTCTTTAAGGTAGAACGAGAGAGAGAAATAGTGGTTGAAGGAGGGACATATGATGGAGGGGAAGAGCGATAAAGAACTTTTTTTTTGAACGGCGAATTGAATGTTGTGACGTCGCACCCCTTCATTATATGGGAGAGTATAGTCCAACTCCGGCCAATATGTTGTCTTAACCGTGTCCATTTGGCGTCAGAGTTGGAGAGCATCCAAGGAAAAATCCCACCCAATACGGTCCTTTCCGGGCTTGAGGGAGAGCCGAGGCTCGTACTCTGGATCGGCGTGGGTAAAACCCTGTGCATCAGCCTAAGAACTAGGCCTCATTTGCATGCCTCAGAAATTAATGGTGGTGGCAGGGATTGAACCCGGGTCCCTTGGAACTTCAGATCTCACCTCAACCACTACACCACAACCTCTTTGGCGCGATAAAAACAACTAGAATGAATAATTCTTTGTAGAAATATTTGTTAAAAATAGAACACTTGTTTGACATGTCATCATACATCTTTAAATCTTGGTATTGTTATCCGAGCTCTTTTATTGAATTGCGAAGAGTTAGTAGTGGTTAGCTGACAATCAAAGTTTATTAAAAGTTTGGTCTAAAATTCTTGAAAATTTGGCTATTCCTTACCTTGGGGCCTAATTGGTTATTGGAAAGTGAAAATTGTAAACGGAACTAATATAAGTACTGGGAATAACATCGTATTATCTGATTCATATGATACGAAGAAGTATTTTTTTATCAAATTACGATAAAAAGCAGTGAATATTCGGATTCAAATTAGGAGTCATTTCTTGTCTCCAATATTCACCATAGACATACCATATCTCAATCGATTCACAAGAAAAATTCAATATTTTAAAATTGTATATAGAATGACTAGAAAAGTTGAAACAAGGTCATGTAAAATTTGACTATTATGAACAAATTCAAAATCCTTGTAGAAGAGAGAAACTATAAAAGATATCAAAATCATTTTGATGATTCAAGAATGGTAAGTTTTGACTCACACGAAAGACGTAACGATCTGGTTAAGATCAGAAGGAAAAAAAAAACACTAAAATTTGATTCAAATAATCAGTTAAAGTTAAGTACTTCATAAAGAGAGTATCAATTATTTTTTATTTGTGTAACCAATTTTCGTAACCGCAATTAAATGGTTTTCCATTTCTTTACAAGTTTTTTTTTAGTACACCCATATTAAACAAAATTTATAATCTACGTTACTTTTATTTTTGGCAATGCACCTTTAAAACATGAATAGTAATAATTTATTAACTTTTTTTAATTTTTATTCTACACTTTTTTTTATCATTAATTTTACTTTTATAGTAATTAAATGTAAAGATAGAATCGGCAACATATAATATTTTTGCATTAATTATATACACTTTAAATATTTTTGAATTAATTTTGTTTTGAACGACAATTTGGATCACTGACGGGCCACTGATCCATCCGATCATCTTCACCCCATCAGGAGGAAACCCATCATAGGTGAGAAAACCCTCTGCCCAACCTGGACCTTTTTTTTTGTCACAAGTGTGACTTGAACCTAATATGTCCCATTTTAATGAAATATTGGGTATACACATTTACCATTAGCCTAAGCTAGTGGTTGTACACTACCACCAGGTGATTGGTCCCCTTGGTTTTTTTTTGGTTTTCCAATTTCCGTTTTCAAACTTTTTTTTTAATTCTAATTTCCGTTTTTACCCTTCTATTATATATAATATACGCTTTTAGCCCGTTTGATTTTCTATTAATGCCATTTTTCTATAATAGCTTTCGTTCGTTAGCTTTAAAAAAAGACGGAATGCGCATCTTATTTTTCTTTTTGTGAATGTTTCGGTATAATTTTTTTTAAACGAAGTTGTATTCAAAATCGAGTATATTTTTTTTGTATCCTACGTAGCGAGCGATGTTAACGTTGCGTGACCGTGACAAACCCAACCGCTTATGAGCGAACAACATCGTTGCCGGTGTTTTGATATTATCATAACCTATATCAGTGGTCACTTTTATAAATTTCGACGAGCTGCACCGATAACGGCAAAACTTCTGCCGCTTAATACGGGGAAAAACAGCCACGCTTTTGTCACGAAGCGCAAATACAATTACTAGTAAAATGTAAAGTATGAACGTACCTGATTAGCTCCCATATTTACACATGTCCCAAAAAAAAGGCCACATTAATTAAATTGTAAAGTATCTAACATAAATGTTGTAGATATCATATATATCTTTTAAAAATAACAATATCTTGACTCTTGGGCCTTTGGTGAGGTCCAAACCCTTAAAACCTGACATCATTATTTATACCCCCAATTTCCCAGAATATTTTCATTCCTTTCGAACTTTGAAGCTACAGTATTCCCTCAAAACCCCTATTCATAAACCAGACCATAATTTTCGCCATGGAAGCTCTTTCAAGCTCTGTATATCTCCCTCCGTTTCAAGAAACACATCAACCTAAACGTCCGGCGTCTCTCAGAATTAACTTATCTCTTCCGAAAACCTCGCATCTCGCCGCCGTTGCCCGTCAGGTTTCAGGTGACGCCGATGACGATCAACAACAAAAACAACAAGAGATTCATAGCGTCTTCGATTCTGTTCCTCAAGAGCCGGCGTCTTCTTATTCGGTACGGATTACGGTTGTATTATCTGATTATGCTATTTAACTGTGAGAATTCGGTACCTGTTTGTTTATAAGCTCCACTGACGCTCGTCTTATTTGTGGTTGATAAATGATAATAATGTCTCTGGCTTGTAATTATACTTTTTAAAATCGATTAGTATGATAATTTAGCGATTTGGCGGGTAAATTGTATCAAAATGTTTGGTTTCTATGATCACATATTGGTCTCTTAATTCTCAATAGTTAGAATCTGATTTCTCATACTCATTTCGATACAATTTACATCAAAAAATGTAATAGCATCCTCCTATCAGCATAGTTATCAAAAGCGAGCGCTTGTGCGCCTAGGCGCAATTCCAAGGCGAGCGCCTTGTGAAGCTGAAGAAGATTTTGGTACTTTACTTTGAACATTTTGTTATTCAAGTTTTGGAATTACATTTGAATCTTGACTATTTTAGAACTTTTGGTACAAATTAGATGATATTAATTGTTATATAATAGCTTTCTTTATTTTATTTGAAGAATAGTATTATTTTTAAGTGTATATTCCTTTCATCTAAGTGCATTTTTTTTCTCAGACCCTCTCTTTCTTTGCGTCTTTGATAACTATGCCTATCATAATATTCTCCTTTTCAAAGTAGGTTTCCACCATTCATGATTCAAGTTAGAGAAGTCATAAATTCAGCTTTTTCTTATCAATAACCACAAAATTGACTCTTTAAGTTGAGTCAAAATACATCATTCCCACATGAATGATTCATTCCATTTGGTTCGTCAACAGTGCGGACCCAAAAATACTTTTTTTTACCTGTGTCATGATGTTTTTGTGTTACGAGAATTTTTTTAAGAGTTCTTTTACCGGGTCGGGTCACGGAAATTCCAATAAGAACGTACACTTTAGCATCAAGAAATACACACATTGGTTATCACCCAAAACAATGCCCCAATTCATCTTAATGCCAAAAGCCTAAAACAACTTCAAAATCCTGCGGTTTCTATTATTTCTTAAATTAAATTTATTGAAATAGGGCTACATTATTTGTTGGTTATTTGATTTCTGTGGCAACATAGGCTTTTATCATTCTTATCAGATGTTTATTAACAATTGCTTATCAATTAAGATTTTATTTAATTCTAAATGTTATGAGGTTTAATTTGTATATTTTATTATAATTGTTATAAGTATTATTAGAAATCCCTAAATTATATTACATATTAGAAAATATAAAGCATCTATATAATATTATAGAATTTATTCGTTAAAATATATTTATAAAATTATAAACATACACATCAGAATTTAATGATGGGCTGTCAGATTTAAATAAGTTTTTTTAGAATGGGTAACTCACACACCCACTAATCCTACTCATAAATCTACACCTTTGTGCACTATGAGACAAGAACCCTCGGGATCTATGTATGCACCTTGAATGATACCACTAGGCTAGAAGCCCTTTGGTGTCAGATTTAAATAAGTGGGTTGAGGTAATTGATCGTGTTGATGTTCACTGGCTGGTCGTAACTGGGTGAGGAGGCTAGACCAAATCTAACAAAGAAAAAAAATATATAGGAAATATGCAGCGTTGCAGGTTTGAAAACACAAGGTATTGGAGAACAATTACACCAGAAAAGGAAGATGAAAATGGTGCAAACACTAATAATAGAAATAGGTTCTAGGCATCGCTCTAGTGCACAAACAAAGCTAGAAACAAGTCACAACCTCTAAAGCAACATCCTCAATACATAGTTGTCAATAGCGCTTGTAGCGCGCGCTATAGCGCGCTACATAGCGAATCGACAGACTTCCGCTATTTCCAAATAGCGACGACATAGCGACCAAATAGCGAATATTCCCTTTTTTTAAATTTTTTTTTATGTTTTTAACCAGTTTTTTACTTGATTAATATAAATAGGGTTGCTAATAACCCTAATATATGAAGATTTAGATGGTTATTGATTATAATTGCTACAAATCCTACAATATTTGAATATAAAAAATTTCTAAAAATTTCTAGCAGTGTATCGCTAAACGTGAAATAGCGCCCGCTATTTACCGCTATTCGCTACGTAGCGTATAGGTTGCTTGTCGCTATTTACCGCTATTCGCTATTGACAACTATGCCTCAATATGAACATGAGTTCAAGCACTTTTGTGTGTGCTCAAAGCATTCCATAACTCTTGAGGGTAGGGATGACAATGCCACAATGGGTCGGTTATGGGACAGCTTTTGGTAATCCTGGTTCCATATCCCATTATAAAACCGTGTGTCCGTGTCTCATACCCGGTCCCATACCTGTCAGTGCCTGTTAATGAACCCTTGGTTTTAAAAAGCGCGCCTAGGCGCGAGGCGACCTATGGCGCAAGGGTCTGTGCTTTTGGTGACTTAAGGCGCATGTAAAATAAAAGCGCACCTGAGGCGCGATTTTTTGGCAAAAAATTGGCTCGAGGCGCAGCTGAGGCGCGCGCTTTATGTATATGAGTCTTTTTTCTGCAATGAAATTTTGTATAGCAGGCTTTTAAGGTTGTACATGTAGGTAATTTACATGTTAAAACATATTTAAAGCTTATTATAGTTAAATTTTGAGTAGGGGATGCTAAAAACCTATGATATATATAAAAAAAATTATATAATCATTTTGCATCTCGCGTACGAAAAGCTCACCGCTTTTGCGCTTTGCGCATCGGTTTTAGACCCTGCCGCTTTTGTGCGCTTCTCGCTTTTTAAAACCAAGCTTGTTACTAAATACTCATTGTGTTCGGGAAATATCCGCAGGTATAGGGTATACTTGTTTATGGTCTAATGTTGTTGAGAGTTGCCCATTGGAATGTCCATTTTCAGAAGGCTGGAAGATTTTTTTTTTTGGTATGATTAAGGGGTTGTTTAGATTGATTAGTAAAACGAGTCATCTACTTATTGCGCTTTGATACAGCAATAAGCAGTTTCGTGAGTGTTTGGGATTGCTTATCCAAACTACTTATCTGATTATTTGACTGAAATAAGCAGTTTGAATGAATGATTTCCCCCCTAAGCTATCCAAACGATGGGTAAAAATATCACAATCATAACGTAAAAAATTAGCATTGATTGATGTGATTTAGTTTATGGAGTGGACACTTTATATGACTGTTTTATAAACTCTTTCATATTATGAAGGGTGATTCAGTTCAAATTCATAGCAAAGAGGACTTAAATACGGACACACATGATGCCGGGCCCACAGGTGGCACTAGGGCCGGTCTTTTCAGAACTCCAATATCAGGGGGAGTGCAGAGTGCAACCTCTGTTAATGACTTACCTAAACCAGCCTTGGCAGTCCGTAATCTGATGGAACAGGTCATACACATACAGCTTGATGTGTTTGTTTTTTGACTTATTATTCGTATGCTTGACTTCAAATTCTGATGTTCCTGTTATATTTAATTTAAGGCTAGGTCTGCTCATTTGTGTACTGTAATGTCCCGAATGCATCAACGAAATGAAGGATATCCTTTTGGTTCACTGGTAGATTTTGCACCAGATGCAATGGGACGTAAGTTCCCATTTCATTTATGATTACCATAAAAACTCGTACAAGATATTTTAAGTTCTGACATGTATTTTTCATATTTTACTTCCAGATCCAATATTTTCTTTTTCACAGTTGGGTATACACACACGGAATCTATTAGCTGATCCAAGGTGTACCTTAGTGGTGCAGGTTAGTATCTTTGTTGCACACAATAATAGCTTTTAAGCTGGATTTTTAATGGTAGTTCCTTTTGTAGGTACCTGGATGGAGTGGTTTGTCAAATGCAAGGGCTACAATTTTCGGTGATGTTTTCCCCCTTTCTGAAGATGAACATCAGGTGATTCGTTTTCAAATATACGAACCTTGTTATATATATATATGTGTGTGTGTGTGTCCCGTAATATTAGTTTGAATGTCATGATTGTAATTTTTGTTTGGATTTTGTAATTAACCAGGAATGGGCACATAAGCAGTTTATAGCAAAACACCAACACGCACCTTCACAGCAGTGGGGAAACTTCTACTACTTTAGGATGCAGAATATAAGGTTCTTTTAAGAAAAAAATTGTTTAATATGTAGAACCTTATTCCAGTGATTTGCTTTTAGATTTATTTATTCCAAAATAACGTCAGTTAATTTGTTTGAAGCAGTGATATATATTTTATTGGAGGTTTTGGCACTGTTGCTTGGGTTAATGTCAAGGAATATGAGTCTCTTCAACCTGATGAGATTGCTGTTAATGGCAGTGAACAGAACCTGAAGGTTAGTTTATTGAACTTTTTTTGGTTTTACAGTTAAAAACTTGGTTTTATATAATTATTAAATAAAAACTAATAATGGCAGGAGCTGAATGTGATGTTTTCCAAGCCTCTAAAAGAGTTATTTTCATTGGAGAGCAAAGTGGATGATGTTTCTTTGATATCAGTTGATAGCAAGGGAGCCGATATTCGTGTCCGTAATGGTGCACAGGTAGGAAAAGTTTTAAGCGGGTGTTTCGCATTGCATTCTGAAAGTGATTATCTGATTATTGTGTTTTTTCAAGTCACATATAATCAGTTTCTAGTTTTAGGGTCAAGCCTGACAAAACGGTCGGGTCCGGTCAGCTAATGTGTCAAAACGTGTTTCTGGTCAAATGGAGTCGTTTGAAAAAGTTTCCGATTTGGTTTGGGTCAAAACTGACAAAATGGGATCGGGTTGAAACAGTTCGTTTTCGAAAAACAAGTATCGGAATGGGGTCACCCCCCATATTTGTTTCCATGGTGAGGTGGATATGGCTGCAAGTCAAGGCGGCAGCTGACAGTAATGGTGGGTGGTGTTGGCACATTTGGACCGGTTTTAAGTTAACAAGTTTTATAAAAATGATCCATTTGGCCCATTGTATAATTTGAGTGGAATCTAATGAACCCGTGAAACAAACAAAAATGACCTAAATCAACCAATTTCTTGAAGAACGGCTCATTATTGCCGGTTGTAGTTAGGGTATGGTAAAACTAATTAACTGTAGTTTGATTATTTAGGGGCCAAATAATCAAGTCTATATTTTTTTGCAGTTTAACATACAGAGGTTGGTATTTGAAGAATGGGATGGGATTAAAACAGTGGAAGAAGCCAAAGGAGCACTGTGGAACTTGGTAAATAGAGGTGGGGTTTACAAAGTTCACAAGTGACTGATTTATTTGGGACTTTATGTAACAGCAGTAACTTTGGTTTTTTCTGTTTCTGTTTTTGTTGGGATTTGGATTAATAATCAATGTAGGTTGTTAATAAGGTTTGATGGAATGGTTTTGGATTAATAATCACATTTTAGTTGGCAAATTTTGCATCCAATGATTTGATAATGTTCTCTCATACATAAATGTTATGTGACTAAACAATATAACTGCCCAAAAGAGAGTTGCAGGGTCTTGATGATTTTATCTTCAGTATCAGGACTGAGGGTTTTCCGGTACGTTTATCGGATTCGGTTTTGGAATTGAAAAAATGTTACCGTATCGGTTTGTCATTTTTAAGTTTGAAGAAATCTTGAATGAGATGGGTATGGTGAATGGGAAGAATATGTGGTATTTATAGAAGGTTATGAAGTTCATAAAATTGTAAAAAAATAATTTTAAGAAACATTTTTTCTCTAACTTTGAACCAACATATTTATATCTAATAGAGGCTAATAATGTTGTTCTTTAACTTGTTCCTGTAATATCACGTGAGGTTTACTTAACGAACCAACCCGCTTTCGAACCCGACAATATACGAGCGAGATATTCAATGCATAAAGTTGCTAGTTTGAACTTTATAAAACTGTAAAAAAATAATTTTAAGAAAACAATTTTTCTCTAACTTTGAACCAAGATATTTATATGTAATAGAGACTAAAATGTTGTTCGTTAGCTTGTTCCCGTAAGATCACGTGATGCCTACGTAACGAACCAACTCGTTTTAGAAACCGACAATATACGAGCGATATATCCATTCATAAAGTTGCTAGTTTGAACTTTATGAATTCAAGTCCTAAAATAATAATAGAACATTGCAACATGAATAAATAACAATAATAGTACAGGAACGGGCAAACGAATAGACAAAACAAACAACTAAGCAAAAGAACAAACAACTAAGCAAATGAATATTGATTCTACTATGACTCAATCCACCTCATCCAACATGCTTCGCCTGCTATCCCTACCGTGAGACCGCTGGTGTGGGACGACAGGGATGTCATCCTGAGGATATGTGGCGGTAGAAGTGCCTTGGCTAGATACGTCACGAGATGAGGAAGTACCCCGGCCACATAGTTCCTCAATCTTTCTACTATCCAAGGCCAATTGCTTAACTTCCCAATAGTGGAAGTGGGCGTTTACCGCTTCCGCTTCAATTGCCTCGTAAATCAGGTCCAAGCTTTCACCGATTTCTTTCAAGGACATCATGGGCTTGCTAAGTTTTGTAGGCTCCTTGCCTGACCTTGTTCCCTTGTTACGTGATGACCTACCTCCGGATAGATTTCAAAAGTGAAGATCGTTAAGAAAACAAGATAATGACATTGATTTTGAAATTTATAAAAAGGTGGTTATAATTTAAAATAAAATCAAAATTTAGAAATTTATTGCCGCCTTTTTTTTTGAACGGCGAACAAAAGACTACAGCTTAGCCCGCAAATAGCCAACGACATGAGACGTCGGCTATTTTATTGGACTGGTAACGACTTAGATACAATTTAGTGCCGCCGGCTAAAACGGGATAACCCGTCTATGGCTGAAGGAATGAGACCGGTTCACTAGGGAACCGTCGTAGCCGTCATAAAATACACTCGTCGCCACGATATAGATCCATGTGTAATTTAACGGGCTAGGTAAGACAGCTTAGCTGACCTATGTGTACGTGTAGGTTTGGTATTGGTAATTCTAACACGATGTCTGCGGAAAAAAGCTTAGTTTGATAAAAGTAACAAGTCAGGATGTGATTTTCCCCAAACCTTTTCTTTTCGAAGTCTTCGTCTCTCTCAAACACACACTCGCCATTGTACTCTGTATCTGGCGAAGAAATGGTTGCAGTGAAGGCAGAAACAGAGTCGATGAAGAAGAAAGAGCTGGTTCACTCTCCAATTCTCACATACTTCTCCGTCATCACTCTTCTCTCCACATGCCCTCCCTTTGTCATCCTCCTGTAAGCTCTCTTTTACAAATGGATCTGTATACCTACTCGTGATTCTTCATTCAATTGATTTCAGTTTTCGTTACTATTTCTCGATTCAGATTCGTTTTCTCTCTCTGATTTACCATGTATTCAAGTTGTATGAACACACAAGCAATCTATATACATGCATACTGTACTCGTTTACAACTTTCTTCCATAATTACTCCCTGTTTATCAAATTAGGCTTCGTGTTTTGATCCAAACCTGCAATTGCTCGTTTGGATCTTGTTCTGTCATGGATTCATGAGAGTATGCATCATCAATTCGCTGATTAGGGCAAAACTGTTACATCTTAACTATCTGAAGTTGATTAGGGCAAAACTGCTACAAATTGGATCTCCTACACAAAAGCAGACACCAACACTATGAGATCTCACTAGTATAACTGACCTAATAGTAGATGTGTTAAAGCACTTTGTCCATCAAGGTACTAAGAAAGTTTATTTGTGTTTGCAGATGGTACACAATGGTACACCAGGATGGTTCTATACTGAACACATTCAATTATCTGAAGGAGCATGGGATTGAGGGATTTGTAAACATATGGCCTAAACCTACTGCTGTTGCGTGGAAGATCATTGCTTGTTATGCCCTTTTTGAGGCTGCACTCCAGCTCTGGCTGCCTGGGAAAACAGTTGAGGGCCCAGTATCGCCTACAGGCAATAAGCCTGTCTATAAGGTACCAAACCAACACTATTCACAGTATAATATTGGTTATTAGCATCACGTTCGACCTCCATTGGTGTTAATATATAATACATGTTTGGTTTTATGTTCTATTGCAGGCTAATGGTGTGTTAGCATATGCAGTGACACTGGTTACATATATTAGCCTCTGGTGGTATGGATAATTGTTTCTTATTTATATCTTCTAAATCTTCACAATAAGATTTTCTTGCTACTAAGGTTCAGGTTGGGATGTTTGAACCCGAAGCTTTATTATTGTTAAAATTTCAGGTTTGGGATATTTAATCCAACTGTTGTTTATGATCACTTGGGAGAAATATATTCTGCACTCATTTTTGGAAGCTTGATCTTTTGTGTATTCTTATACATAAAGGTAAGGATGAGAAAAAGCTAGATAATGTAACATATTAATATGCTATATCATCTATGCTTCTGATCATTGTAGCTGATGTATAGGGTCATCTGGCACCTTCTTCCACTGATTCTGGTTCATCAGGAAACATAATATTCGACTTCTATTGGGTGAGCGTCTCTGAATTTTCTGCATCTTTTTATTGATATAAGATATTCTGTTTCTATAAATAAATATGAAGAAACGTACCAATCACATGAATTTGTTCTCATAGTTGGGCCATTTCAATTCTGTTTGATTCTTGCATTTTATCCTGATGAAGTAATTATCTTTTTGAGTATATTTTACGGTTGTTGGTGTCACAGGGCATGGAACTGTACCCTCGAATTGGCAAGAACTTTGATATCAAAGTTTTCACAAACTGTAGATTTGGGATGATGTCATGGGCTGTTCTTGCTGTGACCTACTGCATAAAGCAGGTATGCAGTCCAAAATAATTAATTTCAGTGTCTTAGATTTTACACGTGTGGCTTCTAGTTGTAATTTATGGATTGATAAGCTTGCAATGTGTTAATCCAGTATGAAACTAATGGAAAAGTAGCAGATTCTATGCTTGTAAACACTGTGTTGATGTTGGTTTACATTACAAAATTCTTTTGGTGGGAAGCTGGGTATTGGAACACAATGGATATTGCACATGATCGAGGTACGTGCGTATGTATTTTGCTGTCATGTTTATTCATATTTTTATAATATTCTGAAATCTTTATCAATAATTTTTGCAGCTGGATTTTATATCTGCTGGGGATGCTTGGTTTGGGTTCCTTCTATATATACATCCCCTGGCATGTACCTTGTCAATCATCCTGTTAATCTTGGAACTCAGGTGCTTTTTTTTCTCTATAAATGATACCTTCAACAATTTTTTATACAAAAAGAGGTGTAGACAGTGATATTATTTGATTTGTTTCTTTGGGTATAGCTGGCAATTTCCATCCTAATAGCAGGCATTCTGTGCATATACATAAATTATGACTGTGACCGACAAAGGCAAGAATTTCGTAGAACAAATGGCAAGTCCTTGGTGTGGGGGAAAGCTCCTGGCAAGGTAATTTTTTTCAAAAAAATTGTGTACTGTACGTATGATGCTTTTAATCTTTTTGTGTATAATAAATTAATAATACTAATATATAATTATATGGTATTTAGATAGTTGCTTCATACACTACAACCAAAGGGGAGACTAAGACCAGCCTTCTCTTGACTTCAGGGTGGTGAGTAGCTACCTAATAATTCCCGGGTCTGTTCCTGTTCTCGTTCCTTAAAACGATGATGATGATGTTGTTGTTGCAGGTGGGGTCTTTCTCGTCATTTCCACTATGTACCTGAAATTATGGCAGCGTTTTTCTGGACAGTACCCTCTCTTTTCAATAATGTAAGTTAAGGGAACATGCTTATGAACATGTTTATTAATGTTGCACTCTAAAAGATTGATGATTCAGTTTTCATTTACATGAGATTTGCTATTTTTGCAGTTTCTTCCATATTTCTATTTTGTGTTCCTCACAATCCTACTGTTTGACCGAGCTAAAAGAGACGACAATAGATGCCGTTCAAAGTAAGCACAACACCCGTGTTTTTCATGGTATTTTTTTTAATAAAATACTACTTTTTAATAATGAATTCGGTTTGCGTGCAGGTACGGGAAATATTGGAAGACATATTGCACCAAGGTTCCATATAGGATCATACCATGGATTTACTGAGATGAAGTTGTATGTTTGATTGGCATGTATTTGTATTTGTATGATGACTTTAAATCTTCTCCTGGCATGTTTAATTAAACCATTTTTTTGTTAAAGAAATAAGTAGGTTTGATTTTGTTGGTGTATTGGACAGCCCAAAAAACAATTTTGATAATTTTGATTAGATTGTATGGTTTGATTATCTGATTATTGATTTTGTTGGGATGTATATTCCTGTAAAAATGAACAAATAGAAATATAAAATAGATCCAACAAAATTGTAATTTAGTTGGTTTCGGTTCAAAATCAAATAAACACTATAGTTGATTCGGATCGGATCACTGATTCATAAGTTTGGATCAGATATGATCTAATCCGGATCGGACATATGGATTGAATCACTAATTGATCTAATGATTTGGTTTTGATCGATGATCTGTTACATAAAATCAATCGTGACGATCAAATTATCATTCAAATCAATTCATTTGGAAGTAAATTCTCAAATTGGTTAAATTTGTTTGGTTGTTGGTTGTTACTCATAAACTTGGATCTATATTCATCAATTCATTCCTTTTGTTGAGAAAAAAACAAAACAAAATAACAGTCAAAATAACCCAAGCATCCAGCGGGGACGTAGTCAGATATGCGCTACGTGGCAACATCTTAGTGGGCAAAGATCTGGTACATACCTGTACTCGCAGCATACGATTGGTACCCCTCCAAAGGCCGATTTACAGCAGAAGGATGAAGACATATTGGTACATGATCCACCGTGCCCCACATCGCCATTATTCACGTTGTTGTTTTCTCTATATCCTGCCTACACGTCTCTTCCCTTGGTATCATCTGTGAAGCGCCAATATTGTTCAAACCCTAACTCATCTATCCTGATCTCTGTCAATATGCCGTCTGCTTATGGCGCTCGATTAACCACCTTCGAAGATTCCGAGAAGGAAAGCGAGTGTGGTTACGTTCGCAAGGTGAATTTTTCCGATCTATTTCAGTTATAAAATTCTGTGATTCGGTTAGCCTTACGTTCGATCGGATTACGTTTTTTCAGTTTTGATCTTGATCTGATCCATATTCGTGCTATTTTTATGACTTAAATGCGCTTCATTGTTTTAAACTTTTGATTGGATTGTAGATTTGTATACTCGATGATTAAAGATATTACAATCAAGCGCCATCTAAATTTTGATAATGTGTGTGTGCATCTGACATGATTTAATCGATCTAGTGGTTTACTCTATGCCAAGGATAAATGCTTTGGAATTCTTATCTAATCCACTTATTTATTGTGATTTATGTTTGAATTTCGCTACTATAGAAGTGATCAAGTGGTTGACTCCATGTATACACGGAACTGAATCATAACACTATGATTGTGCCCTAAGATTATGAGAATCATAGATATTGGCATCATCAAATTTGCAATAATCACCACGAGAAGGTGCACTAGACTTTTTTACTTTCCAATTGTTGAAATAATCTATAAAGAGAACATGTCAAAAGCTTAAAGCAAAGCTTTTTGTCACCATGTGCTCCTTTTCTGTTACATGATTCCAGCACCCTTCTGTAACAATTGGAATATTCTTCTTCCTGATTTAGATGTTTCATTTTAAAAGCAATTTGAGTAGTTACATACTTTTGCATAGCCTGTTAGTAAGTTTTTCTAGAGGCTCACACAAAATAAGTTTACCTACGACGTAAGTGCCACTGATTTTGTGTTTAGCTATCATATCTAAGCTGTTCGAAGTTCTATAATGTATCTGTTCCAAATCATGCAGATCCCCTACATTTAGAAAGTTCCTAAAACTAATTTCTCAAATCGGTTTGTGGAAAAGCCTACTCACTTATGTTCAACTGATTCTGGCAGGTATCAGGGCCTGTTGTCATTGCAGATGGAATGGCAGGGGCTGCTATGTATGAACTTGTTCGTGTTGGACATGACAACCTTATTGGGGAAATTATTCGTTTGGAAGGAGATTCTGCTACAATCCAGGGTATTCTAATTTTAAATTAGTAATTTATATCCTTAACATTAGTCATAGAAATTGAGGAGTACTACATTATTTCCATACAGTTGCTTTATAAATGACTAATTTAGCTGCTCAACTTGATCTTGATACATTCATGTATCTTCAGTTTCATAATACTGAGAAAAATTATTCGCGTGTTTCAGTTTATGAAGAAACAGCTGGACTGATGGTGAATGATCCTGTTTTGAGGACACACAAGGTATGTATTTTACAGCATCACCCTCTTTGAGATTGATATAAATTGAAACTTGCAGTAATAACTTTGGCTTTAACTTGCAGCCTCTCTCAGTGGAGTTGGGCCCTGGAATATTGGGAAATATTTTTGACGGTATCCAGGTTCTCAATTTTTCTTTGTACATTTTGTTTCAACTTTATTCTATATATATTTTTTTCAAGTGTTACTAAATGAATTTTCTTTTACTTGTTCAGAGGCCTCTGAAAACTATTGCAAAAAGATCAGGTGATGTGTACATTCCTCGTGGTGTATCCGTCCCAGCTCTTGACAAAGACATACTTTGGGAATTCCAGCCTAAAAAAATAGGTTATTTTACAACTTTAGAAAATTGTGGATCTTTTTATTTTGGAAGCCTGAACCTGTTTATGCAATAGATATGTGTTAATTTGAATGTGTTGTGATGCCAGGCGAGGGAGATCTTGTAACAGGTGGAGATCTATATGCTGTAAGTCAAAACACATTAACATCTTCATTATTACAAGCTTAAAAAAAATCCTGTTTCGTGTCTATCCAGAATATTTTATTGCTATGAATTGTGAATTTATCTTCTCATATCTGTGCAGACTGTCTTTGAGAACAGTTTAGTTGAACATCACATCGCTCTACCTCCTGATGCGATGGGAAAGATAACATATATTGCACCACCTGGTCAATACTCATTGAAGGTTTTTCTGTTGAACTTTTTTTTTGCCGTCTTTCTTTTTAACTAAACCTATTTCTGAGTATCAACTATTTTTCTGTTTTTATATAGGACACTGTCTTGGAGCTTGAGTTTCAAGGTGTCAAAAAGAAATTTACCATGCTTCAGGTTCTCTCTCTCTCTCTCTTTTAATTTAATAATAAAAATTTCTAAGTTTTCAATAGCAACTCGTGATTTTTTCTTCTTTGCACTTCACAGACTTGGCCTGTACGTACACCTAGGCCTGTTGCATCAAAACTTGCTGCTGATACTCCTCTTCTTACCGGACAGGTATCCATCATTAGTTATAAAACATTTATGTTTATTTTTGCTTTCTATCATCGGCCATTTTGCTCTTAATATATTCCTAATCACCTCTTACATGTATCAGCGTGTTCTTGATGCCCTTTTCCCTTCGGTTCTTGGTGGGACATGTGCCATTCCTGGTGCATTTGGCTGTGGGAAAACAGTTATTAGTCAAGCTCTATCTAAGGTATTTTCAATAAATAGTTGGTTATGACTCATTTGAATAATTAGATGCTAATATTGTTTTCATATTCACCATTTGCCCTTCTTTATGCAGTACTCAAATTCAGACACCGTTGTTTATGTTGGTTGCGGGGAAAGAGGAAATGAAATGGCAGAAGTACATCCACCGAATATATTATTATTTTTCGTTTCATTTATAGACGAGCTCTTGTCTTCAATGTTTTATAATAACTTGGCAGGTTCTTATGGATTTTCCTCAACTGACTATGACTTTGCCTGATGGCCGTGAAGAATCTGTAATGAAACGTACCACACTTGTTGCTAATACTTCTAATATGCCTGTCGCTGCTCGTGAAGCTTCAATTTATACAGGTAATACACACGATAATTATTTAAGCGGATTTAATGTTATTTTGGAATTACCTAAGTTGTAATTTATCTGTATTTTAATTTTCATTCAGGAATTACCATAGCTGAATACTTTAGAGATATGGGCTACAATGTAAGTATGATGGCAGACTCTACCTCACGTTGGGCAGAAGCATTGCGTGAAATTTCTGGTCGTCTGGTACACATCATTCTAAACTACTCATCTTAGTTTCTGATAATGTGCATACTGCATACTTGATTTTTTTTCTGTTTGGTCACATTAATATTCTTTCTAGTATCCTGTAATCCTCTGTGGTATACTTGTAACTTATGTAAGTTAAGCTAAAGAAACCTTTAAGTTACTGACCAGTAAAAAGTAAATAAACAGATGACTATGGTGAATGTGTGATGGAAGTGATTTGTGGGTTTCTTTTTCAGGCGGAAATGCCTGCGGATAGTGGTTATCCTGCATATCTGGCTGCACGTTTGGCATCTTTCTATGAACGTGCTGGTAAAGTAAAGTGTCTAGGTGGACCAGAACGAAATGGTAGTGTGACAATCGTTGGTGCTGTATCTCCTCCAGGAGGAGATTTCTCAGATCCCGTTACATCTGCTACCCTCAGTATTGTTCAGGTAAAGTTTTGTACCTTTTAATATATTTTATGTATTTTCGGTTTGCTCATTAATCAAATGATACATATCTTCCACATTTTGTTAGGTTTTCTGGGGTCTAGATAAGAAGCTTGCCCAACGGAAACACTTTCCTTCCGTTAACTGGCTTATCTCCTACTCTAAGTACTCATCGGTGCGTTATTGAAATAATTATTTTATGATTTGCACATCGGTATTCACATATACACCAGTTATCACTTTTGCAACTTGTTATATTGTTTCCCTACTAATGAATTATTACCTTTTCAGGCTCTAGAATCATTCTATGAGAAATTTGATTCAGATTTCATCGACATTAGGACAAAGGCTCGTGAGGTGCTGCAGAGAGAAGATGACCTTAATGAAATTGTGCAGGTATATTTTTTTATAATCTTCCAACTTTTAGGTTGTTTGCTTAAAGTTGGGATAAAATTTCATAATATGAAATGGAAATTTTGCATATATACAAGTCAAGAAAATGCTTCTATTGTTTATTTCCGTAAGTTGATTTGCGTATTGCTAAAGCGATGATATTATGGTTGTTTTAGTTGGTGGGAAAAGATGCCTTAGCTGAAACAGATAAAATTACCTTAGAAACTGCAAAACTTTTGAGGGAGGACTATCTTGCTCAAAATGCGTTCACACCGTATGCACTCCGCCCTTAATTTGTATTACACTAACTTGTTTTGTTATGTGCACATATGGGTTTTAAACTTCTATTTTGTGGTGATGACAGATATGATAAGTTCTGCCCCTTCTACAAATCTGTATGGATGATGCGCAATATTATCCATTTCTACAATTTAGCCAATCAGGTGGGCTATTATTTGTTTTATTTATGTTAATTATAGGCTTTGTTTGCTGATAGTTTATTTTTAATTTTTCAAAAAAACCAACTGTTGAAAATGAAATTTTATGTGAAAAGGTTAAATTTATGTATAAGCATGTTAGATTTTATATAAAAAGACACAAACCATCTAATAATGATTTCTATGTACAAAAAAAGTATAATAACTAAAACGGGACAAGTGAAAAGGTAGGTTTTGATATTTATATGCAAAAAGCCCTTTGCTGATATTCCCAAACTAGTTGCAAGTTTTTATTGTTATTTCAGAATGATTACAGTTCTTAGCATCTTTATTTTTATTCCAAGCCAAGTTAAACTGAATAATCAGTGTCTGCTTATTATAAAGAATCTTAAAAGGTTTTTCTTTTTATTTTAACAGGCTGTGGAACGAGGAGCTGGAATGGATGGCCAGAAGATCACTTACACGCTGATCAAGCATCGGTTGGGTGATCTATTTTACCGTCTAGTGTAAGTGAAATTCCAATCGAATATTTACTCATATTATGGTGGGTAGGCCCGGATTCAGCTAATCTTTTAATCGAATGAATTATAACAGGTCACAGAAGTTTGAGGATCCGGCTGAAGGGGAAGATGTTTTAATCGGGAAATTTAAAAAATTAAATGAAGATCTTACTGCTGGGTTCCGCAACCTTGAGGATGAAACTCGGTAAACACACAAGACGTAATAATCAGTTTATGTGAAGATGAAACCGAGTGGCAATGTTCATCTCTCAAGTGTCAGAGTTGGTCGGTTTCAGGGAGGTTGTGTTGTTTTGAAGAAGGAAGCAAAATGAGATTGTTATTAGTTGTTCGATTTGTTTATTTTATTTAAAGGCTGTTTATCATCATTGGTGTTGTTTAGCTATATTTATTTCTGCATCTTGTCATGAGAGTTGAAATAAGCAGAGCAGCTTGCAGGTTACTCTCAGAACTTAATGTTGATGGTACTGTTGGATTATTTATTATTTTTACTTATCAGTATATGAATAAATAATGAATGAAATAAGGGGGTTTGTATATGTTAGAAATACTTTTAAGGTGGCTTGTGAAGATTTTGTGTAATTTCATGTCTCTCTTAGTGAGAGCATAGATGGTTTTTGGACTGCCCAGGATGAATCGATAAAGCAGGTTGTTTGATGCCATTCCGGTTCTCAAAACACCGTAAAGAGGTGGTTAGTGTGGTCGTAAGAGAAAGTTAACAGAAAGCAGAATGACTAAATTATCCTCATGTGCAAGGCACATGATCAGACTTAACGGAAAAAGTTAACGCCCGTTAGTGGAAAAGATGTAAACCGTTACAAACTATGAACATAAAGGATGATTTCTGTTATTTTATTAGTTTAAGGACGATATCTGAAATTTGGTATATAGTTAAAGGACGAAAAATGTAATTTACTTTTTTTTGAACGACAAACACACCCTCTTTAAAATCCACCTATTACATACTCATGGGACTTAAAACCATGGGCGAAGCTTTCTTAGGGCCCGGCCCCCCTCCGATTTTCCGCTCAGTAGTGTTAATTTATACGCATTCGGCCGATTTTTCACTCAATAGTGTTAATTTATACGCATTCGGTGAAAATTTTATAGTTCCGGCCCCCCTTGATAGGAAAAAAAATCCCGTCACCCCCTGCGTTTTTATTCATGCTTCGCCACTGCTTAAAACCGCACCACTTGGGTGGGGCTTCAATTAAATAGTTATTGTGAGCCTATGATCTCAAGGTGAAGAGAAACTTGCTAGTTGCGAATACTTGGAAATTGAAAGAAAAATTACACAAAGATCACAAATGGGTCTATAGGTATATTTTTGTTCTTAAAAACGAGACTTGAGACAAAATGATAATGAATTCGCGCACTTCATGTGCGTCGTTAAGACCAATTTGCATTAGCACATGCTTTTGTAGCGAACAGATTGTTTTTAAAATAAATTAACTTTAAAATATATTCATTAGAAAAAAATATTAGTTATATATCATAAAAATGTAATTATAAATAAAAAACATATCTACAAATAAACCATGCAAACACACGCATGCAAATACTCACACATCGGACCGGCCATAAAATCTAATATATTATAACATCTAGCTTAGAAAACCCGTGTATTATATGGGTTGAATAAAGAAAAAATTAAATAGCAATTAGTAATGATGATTTAGAAATTATAAAATGACTGATCAATTTAATTGATGATTAACAAAACTTTGAATTAAAAAATTTATAGATAAAAATAGAAACGAATTATTAATCTAGTTGTCTAAAATAATAAAGTTAGATTAAAATGTAAAACAGTTTTGATGATATAATAACTATCCATACTACAAATTTAGTTTTCAAAATTGACAAGTAACGTCAGAAATTATTATTATCCATTAATTTGATATTAAATTTATTTAGTTAATGATATAATAACTATATATAATTAAATTTATATTAAATATCTAAAAATATATTTTTTTAATATCATTATTTAATAAGAGTGAGAAGCGAGAAAATAATGGTAAAGAGGCACTAGAGAGTGACACGTGTCCCCTCATTTAATAGAAGAGAGAAGCGAAAAAATAAGGATGTGAATGAATCGGAAGTCGACACGTATGCTCCTAATTACCTATTTATTATAATAAGGATTTTTTTTATTTATTTTCCTTTTAATTTAAAAACGGATTTGTTTTTAAAGTTTTGGTGTTCCTTTTGCAAAAAAGAATAAAAATTAAATACCGAAAAGGAAGTTTCCAACTACACAAACCGTATAAAGGACTTCAACTACTATTCCCAGAACAATTTTGATTCCGATCGTTAATGGCGACTGCGGCCATTGATGAACTCAACAGCAACGGAGGTAGCGGCGGCGGCGGCGGTGGCGGGGTAAATGAAAACGAGGAAGGACCGGCAACAACGAGAAAGAAGGTTAACACAAAGGAGTTGAGATCAGTAGTAATAGGGAAAGGGAAGCCGTTGATCGTTGCGACGTGTGCTACTTTGGTCTACTACCACTGCGCATATCGCAATTCAAGCATCGTTTCACTTCTTTCCGACGTCTTCATCGTCCTCCTTTGTTCCGTCGCCATCCTCGGCCTCCTTTTCCGCCAGATGAACATCCAGTATGTATCCTCCTTTCTGTTTATGTTGATGATTTAATTTTTTTCTGCATTCGGTTACGATTGAACATAATATTGAACGTAACTCGTGAGTTTGACTTCTCAATACAGCAGGATGCGTATTAGATTCGATTCCTCTCGTAAATATTAGTTTAAGATCTGATTAGTATTAGAGAGAATATATTAGCTAGGGTTTATTATAGTAATCCCTACCATAATTGAGAGATATGATTTAATTAGGAGTTCTAGCTTTTAATTTGTGTTCTCTGATTTTTGCAGAGTGCCTGTGGATCCCTTGGAATGGCAGATATCTCATGATACTGCAAACACCTTCTTTGCCTGTTTGGCTAATACTGTAGGTGCAACTGAATCTGTTCTAAGGGTTGCTGCAACCGGCCATGACAAACGTCTATTTCTAAAGGTAATCATCCAACAGCATCCTTGTTGTACTTCATCCTAGTTGCTGCAACTGCAATTTCTCTTTTTAAAACAATATGATTATTGTGTTCTACCGCAAATGATTTCATTTAATGTAAGGATGCCTATATATATATATTTTATATATATATTAGCCTTAGGCTTTGTCTAGAGTAATAAGTGGAAACTATTTGAAATCCCTTGGTTGAGACATTGTGTGGGATTCTTCTATCATTGGAGAAGTTATTTCTTACAAATATCTATTCCATCTTATCAGACAAAGCAGAGAGGTTAGTTAATTTGCTGGTTTTACATATATGTAAAGAGAAGACCTAATAGATTAATTAACCATTGCTTGAAAATTAGGAAGCCATGTGTTGATAAATCTTGGATTCTGGGGAAGGGTTATGATTGATATTCTTTGTGACACATTTAGAGATGATGGTATGTGGGATGTGGTTAAATTGATGCTATTAACTAGGCAAAATTGTTAGAGATCATGATGGAGATATTGGAAATGGTACTAACAACGTTGATAAAGCTAATGCTATACTTTGTGGCATTAAGATTGCTATGGACACAAGCGTAACTAACTTTGAAATAGATAGTGGTTCTATACTAGTTGAGTACATCTCCAAATATCTATATTACTACAATTAATATCATCATGCAGTCTTTAATAATAAACGATAAAACCCACAAAAATGTACAGATAAAGAAGGCAAACATTCAGACAATATTTTAGACTACCTTAATATCTCCTGAACACTGTCATTAGATTTTACTCTTTCTTTATCTAATATCTTGTTATGAAATTTAGAAATTACTTGGTTTGATTAAATCACTATAAGAGCCCATTTGTATATTATTGTATATAAATCCCTTTTCTCCTTAAAAGCACAAGTAGCGTTCTTTAACAAAAAGACAACACAAAGGAATTGGCCACATGTATTTATACAACAGCTTCTGACTTTCAGCATTAACGTTTTGTTTCTTGACCAACCGAGCTTTTTTGAGTACCATATTAGCTATTGGAACCAAAAGATGCTGCCATCTTTCATTTTTTCTTTACTGTGTTTTATTTTTCTGTAGAAAGATTACTAGTGATCAACAATAAGTATAATCTTGTTCATAATTCATTATAGGTGGTTGTCATTCTTTATATGCTATCAGCTTTGGGAAGATTGATCTCAGGTGTTACTGTTGCTTATGCTGGTATGTAGCAGCCTCTCTCTCTTGTTGTATCTGATATATTTGTTAACTTTCTAATATGTGTATGTAAATACTTTATATATACTTGCTTCTACCAGTTTTTTTAATCAAAGAGTAGTGGACTTTATGCTGGGGGCACTTGTTTTGATGGAAGCTATTTTAGTTAACCAACTCACTTTCTTGGTGTTGTGCTGGCTTTTTGGAAATTATCATGTGCAACAATGCAAGTATTGTACTTTAAAAATATCTAAACAAACAAACATACCCAACAAAATCCCACTCGTACAGTTGGGTCTGGGGAGGGTGAGATGAGGGCAAACCTTACCTCTATCCTATATGATAGAGAGGCTGCTCCCGGAGAGACCCCCGGCTCAAAACAAAAAAAAATACAGACAACATACTATAAAAACAAGTATCATAACAAAGTTTATTAGTAGCAGAAGATAAAAGAACATAAATGCATAAAAATCGACTAACGTAGCGTAGATAAAAGGAAAACGTAAGACTAAAGGCTCACCTAAAAACTAAAGGCGCACCTAGGAATAGAAGGCACTCCTAGAAACTATCTGCAACTTGCAATTTTACATTTGATTTGTTGCTACTTTGGCAACAGGAGTGAGCTTGTTTTGTCTGTATATTCTTGCTGAAAATTCAACGTTGTTTGGGACGTGCTCACCAAAATTCAGCTGGAGAAGTGATAGCCCGAATGATGTGCTAGATAACACATAATTTTCAACACTCCCAGCAACCGATGCATGCTCTGCAAAGCCGGTAATTTTTTTCCCTTCTGTTTTCTTTACATTTTAGGATTTTGTAACCAAGTTTACATTAGAAATGCCTTACTGGATCTTTGTATCCAACTTCAGATTAAACATCAAGACATGTTTGGTCTGATGAGCTGATTATCATTGTTTTCTTCAAATTCTTGTCATTCATACAACAACTTGAAAGAGGCTCAAACATGATGTGACGAAACCGACATGTACTTACCTAAGTTCTAATCAAAAGTCAAAGGGACGTGTCTCAATGTATTCTTTTCTTAATATAGCAAAACATTATATTGGTTGGAACTTGGTTATGATTAACTCAACCGACAAATTCACTTCAACAAAATATATGATTTAATCCTGAAATATAGTCATAGGCTGCAATAGGGTGTTTGACATTGCTTTCTACAAATGATTATCTGATACTCGATAATCATAATCGGATAATCAGTTGTAACAAACAAGGGTTTGAATAGGAGTAGTGTATGTGGAGCTGCCTGAGTATTCAACTGTATTTTTAACAAGGTCACCCTTGTAATGATACTACTTTATTGGTCACCCAAGTATGTATCTGGTTTCATCATACCAATTATGTTCGAAAACATGGCTGATGAAGAAAATGCCTTAAAACTATTGAAAAAACAAAAATACATTTGATGAGGTGTCAACATGTTATAGGTTAAAACTGTTCATAATTTGACTTGTTTTTTTTGACAGAATTGGTATAAATGAAACCAGATACATGTTTGGGTGTCTTGTGAAGTAATGTTAATATACAAGTGGCTTTGGTATAACTGAAACCAATTATGCTCGAAAACATATCTTAAAACTTTTTTAAAAACAAAAATTACATCCGTGTGGGCATGTTACAGGTTAAAATTGTTCATCATTTGACATGGTTTTTTAACGGAATTGGTATAAATGAAACCAGGTACATGCTTGGGCGTCTTATAGAGTAATTTTAAGATGAAAAACGTTGAACACTTGGGTGGCCTCAATTGATTTGCATTCATTCTCTCTTAAGAAAACAACAGTTTGTTTTCTAGCAACTATAATAATGTTCCTACAGCCTCTACTTCAATAACAGGGCTAGTTAACAAAATAAGTATGAACATACACACCTCAAAGAGCTCCAATCGGCGGCATCTCGAGACAGCTTAAAGCTTTTTTCTTCTTTTGAGCCGTGCAGTAAGACTTTTTACTGGTATCATACATGAAATTATAACAAGTGATGTATGGCAGCATGCCCAATAATGTTGGAGAAAGACCAGAATAAGAAGTGCCAATCCCATCACTTTTACACATCTTCTGAACCACAATGCTCAAGTTAGGATAAACGTCAGGGCTTATAGTCAAGCGATCCTGCAATAGTCGCAAACAAAGATAATTGAACATCAAAATAACCTAAAAAAATAATTGATTTTACCTTCAAGGGGTGGTGCAGTGGTAAACGGAGGTCTCAGTTTCGAATCCAACTTCTACTAGTTTCCTGCCTTAATCCCTTAAAAGGCTACCTGCCTAGCATAAGTAGGCATAAGTTACGTGCCCATCATAAGTTGTGCTTTACCCGACTCCACCTATTACTAATTAGCAAGGTATTGGTGAGGCACATAAGTTTTTCTTAATGGGTTGTCGGGTTCTCATGGTAAAAAAGAAGATAATTTGTTCCAAAACTACGGGTTTGACATTTCAGCTTATTATCTTTAAGACTTCAAGAGGATGACATGTGAGGGTGCTAACAACCCCTGCACCACCAAGGTGACAGCCATGAAGAGAAAGACTCGGTTTGACTGGACCGATTTGCACATTGGGACAATCTTCTTGACTCCATTTTTCTTTTGCTGTGTCATCACTCGTTTCACATTTATAAGTCTCAAGTTCAATTGCTTGTGTGGGAACAATTCGTATCATGTTTATAGCATTACCAGCCTTGCCATCCTTGTTTCCAGTTCTCTCTAAAAAGCTACCAAATAATATCCTTTTTGACCCAACACCAACCACCGTTCGGGTCTTGCATAAACTAATTTTATGTTGTGCCGACGAAAGCAAACATATATGGGACGAATATATATTAAAAGAAGGTCTTCTGGGAATCTTTTGTTTTCATCTTGTTGGTTTTCAAAAGCTGAGGCGCGAGGTTCATGTAGCAAAACTTGGCTCAAAAAAGTTTTATGTGCAACCAAAAGCTACATCTTATAATCCCAAGTAAACCATTTATAATCCCTTCATCCTTTTGATCGTTTGTACAGTGTTTCTACGAACCAGTCTCCTTCAAACACTAGTTTTGATGACCAATTTTGACCCACGTGTACAAGAAAGTCCGCGTCAAGACCTTGATTCATTTGTCTACGAATTTCTAAGGCAAGTTAACAAATTCCACTACGATTATGAAAATCAATTAGAAAGACTCGGTTCATAATACAATTAGGTGTGCAACCTCCTAATTGTTTGTAGCAAAATGAAAACGATGATCAAAGAGGATACCACTAAGTTGCGGAAAGAGGTGGATGACGAGTTACGAGATTGCTACAAAAGCTTCACTAGATTAGAGGTGACTAGGTGAGTGAATACAACAAATCTATATTTATTTGAAGACTTAATTCACACAACCTACTACTAGATCATTTTATTCGAGTATTTAGTTATTGTTGTTCATCCAATTTCCTATGGCAGAGGGAGCCTAAGGAGAAATTTCTTGTGAAAAAAGTAAAAGTCAATCATTATTCTGCCTCTCTCTTGACCAGATTTTTGAGACCATATTAAGATAGTAAGATTTGAACTTTATATACACAACTAGTTAGAAGGACAATATTTTAGAATTTAAACCTTGTAATGCATTTTCATCCGGACATTTGAAAGTCATCGTGTACATGTAAAGATGTTGCTAATATGATGTATCAGCAAACCCTATATACCTAATGGGCCCGTGGGCTCACAATAATAAACCTAATATCCAATAGTATCATGTTACCATTTAAGTATGTGAGTCGTTAAAAAGTCTCAGTTTCTTGTTAATGGTTGTGAAGGAGAAAATTGTGAAATGACTACATTCTCCTTGGGAAAAGAGCGTCGCTATGTAGGTAAAGTTGGCAAGGGCATTTTATGTTTTTGTTGCATACACATTGTGGTTTATTTTGATGAAGATAAAAATATAAACATGTAATACAAATATTAAATATAATTATTCATATCCTACATTCTCCAATCACATACATTGTCCAAACAACCGATAAGTAGAACCAAAAGAAACAAGAAATATTGGAGAAAAACACTATTATCGATGCTATGGTTGTACCATGCATCAAATGTCGAAGGTGGATATAAGAACATTGCCAAGAGCTAAACAACAAAAGATCTACAATTGATGGGATGGCGAACCGATTGTAGTACACCTGGATAAATCAACCAAGTTGAACTCTAATTTCTCAAATCAACAACATGGCTACACATCCATGGGTATCAATTTAAGGATAAGTGATGGTATTTAGGTTGAGCTTTAAAGTGACTACATTTTTATAAATTTAATGAAAATATTCAAGGTTTATAAAAGATTGAGAAAATAGGAATTGGCATAAAAATGCAAAGTTAAAAGTGATAACCAAAACAAGCTTTATAAAATTACATCTTTTTATAATTGCATGATTTACAACTGTGTCAAAATATGAGTTTTCGTTCAATCTTTTAAGATGGCCAAGAATAAGTTGATCATGGTAACCCGATATATAACCAAGTGCTTCGTGTTGAAGTTGAAACCTTTATACTTTATACGATGCACATGTCACAACTTTGATGTGCCTCTAGACCAAAACTTGCCCGTGACCCATGGACCATGAGCCACAATTATTGTCTCGAGTAACGATCCACAACCGCCTTGGCTCCCTCTGGTGCAAAGAACCGAGCCTGTAAATAATAATTAGCTTGAGATTGATGGTATATAAGTTTTAAACTATAAAGTTTACACCAAGTTTATTATAGTGTTTGCAGGTTAATAGTAGATTAATACTAACTTGTATAAACATCCTCTCTGCATCTCCAATTTTTCCATTTGCTTTTAAAATAATTCCCTGCAGAGGTGTAAGCTTTGTTATATAAACCAAACAGAAGAAAAGTCAAAATAAGAAATTTGAAATGACCAAAGTCAAAATAGAACCATAATTCATGTTACTTTGTTAATGAGAGAAGAAAAGATATTCTCTGGAAACTTCTATATTGTATAAGAAATTATGTAAAAAATATTAAAAAGCAAAATAAACAAGAAACGGTGGAATGTTGTTAACCTTTGCTAAGTAACCCCGAAAATCATTCGGGTGGTTAGAGATGAGTTGATCATAAACAGACACAGCATCGCTGACATGGCCCCAGTCTGAGTATGCTTTTCCAAGAAGTAATTCAACCTAAGAAAATGCAATATGATGAGTAATTAATTATTTAATTGTTGCATAATTGTTTTTCATCAGATACTAAAACAACATATGCTGATATGCATCCGATAATCGACACTCTCCCCATTACCTGGCAGTATGAGTTGTTAGATATAGGACAAGTTATGAATCTATTTGTTATCAGTATTAAATTTTAAGATATTACGTTTGAAGTTTATAAATTCAAAATGTAACCATAGATTTGTTTGATAAAGTAAATATGAAATTATATAATTTGCAGAGAAGCAACTCACTTGAATAGGGTCCAATTGAGATTGTTCATCTATTTGACTATTATCACCTCCAGTGTTTTCCTGATTTGATTTCTCTCTTTCCAAACTGTCACGAGTTGCCAGAAGGATTTGAACAGCCTGAATAAGCAGTAAATAGAAAAATATTTATACAAGTTTATTAATAACTGCCTCACTGAAATTGAAAGATTTCCTTTTTGGAAAGTTTTCAAGCCAACAACTAGATTAAACTATATTCAAAAGTAGCATTTACAATTTTACATCACATACCTCGTCAGGTTTCTTATCAGCAAGCAATGCGTTTGTGAGACCACGAAGAACTTGAAAATCCATTTTATTTGAAATCTGTTAGGAAAAAGACAAGAACCGTTGACAGTATTATGAATCTTGCTTTCAATGTTACTGAAATAACATACTCACGCAATCGGATATAACTACTGCATAAAACGCACACATATATAGTTATGCAACATCAACTTTTTTTTAAACCCTTGAGTAGTTTGTGAGATATGTAAATCTTATGTTTTTTATTGGCTCAGAAAGTAATTTTTACTAAATAAAATAATCAAGCCCTTACATACCCAAACAAACAAATTTTGAGGGTGGGGAGGGGATACTGACCTTTGCTGAACTCCTATAGGCAGCAGCACTACCTTCATAATCCTTCATTTCAAGCTTAACTTCTCCAAGTAAACGGAAAACCTCAGGATCACTAGGTTTCATCTGATAACCAAAATTGTAAATTCATAAATATTCAATTGTAGCATAAACCTAATGGAGATTATCATTTATTTTGTACATGATTTCAAAAGACCAACCTTGGCCAAATCCTCAAGCATTAGGGCTGTAAACGAACCGAACGTTCAGCGAACAGTTCGTGAACCGTTCGGCGGGAAGTTCGTTTATGTTCGTTCGTTTAGTAAATGAACGAACATGAACAAGAAATTTCGTTCGTTTAGTTAAATGAACGAACATGAACAGAGGTCTCGTTCGTTCGATTGTGTTCGTGAACGTTCGGTAATGTGTTCGTGAACGTTCGTTTATTTACGTTCGTTTGTGTTCGTTTACGTTCGTTTATTTATGTTCGTTCATGTTCGTTTGTTTATTTTATTTCATAACATAATTTTTTTTATATTTCTATTTTATTTTATATAAATATTTTACATTATATTATTCTTTAGTTTTAATTACCCCTAATATGAATTATGATTATTATGCTAGTATTTTGGGATGATTATATCTAACTTTCAAGTACTTATCTTTTGGTTGGTTAAATGTTTGGTAAACTTGATTTAATTATTGGATAGCTGAATGTTTATGGTTAATTGCTATTTTTTTATTTTCATATTAATAGTTGTTCGTTTGTGTTCGTTTGTGTTCGTTTATGTTCGTTTGCGTTCGTTTGTGTTTGTTAAGAAGCTTAACGAACGAACACGAACGAACACGAACAAATGCATTTCCTTATTGAACGAACACGAACATGAAAATTCGTTCGGTTACATGTTCACGAACCGTCCGTTTGTCCGGTAAATCCTTAAAGAACGAACACGAACATGATCATGTCCGGTTCGGTTCGGTCCGTTTACACCCCTATCAAGCATGGATGCTGCCCGGGTATAGTCTCCTAATTCTGTTAAGGTTACAGCTACTCCCTGCAAATCCACTTGGATAATATGTATGTAGATTCATATACATACATAGGTATTTATCTTTTTTTTTGAACGGCAATTTGGATCACTGACGGGCCACTGACCCACCCGATCATCTCCACCTCCCTCAGAAGGAAACCCACCATAGGTGAGAAAACCCCCTTGCCCAACCTGGACCCATTTTTTTTTGTCACAAGTAGGACTTGAACCCAAGACCTCCCCATTTTAGTGAAGTCTTGGGTATACACCTTTACCACTAGGCTAAGCTAGTGGTTGTATAGATATTTATCTATATATATGTATGAATGTGTGTATGTGCGTGCATATGTTTGTATAAGAAAAAAATAGATGTATAATTGATAGTAAAGTTTCTAAATGATAAGGAACAAATCATACAAATGAAACTGTATTAATGTCCAGCATATTATATTTTGACTCACCTCACGAGCAACAAGATCATCTGGGGAGATGCTAAGTGTTGCCTCGTATTGTTTTAGTCTTGCCTATAACAAATGAAAAACATGTTCAGAACATAGAACTTATAACATGAAGAAATGTCTGACTGTACACTAAGCAATAACCTTATTATACATAAAGCGATAACTTAATTATTCTAATTATCGATAAAATAAATAAAAACTTAGGTGATTACTTGTTATGAATTTTACCTGAAGTGTTTCTTTCTCTTCTGGTGACAATGTATTCTTTTCTTTGGTGGCATCTTTATTTGGATTGACACTGGAAAGCATAAGTGTATATACAAATTAATATGAATTACGGATAGAAAGTGTTTAGAAATATATAAAAGGTAATGGAAATTTGTGTAGAGAACTATTTTACTTTAAAATGGAGTATTTTATGAACTATACCTTCCGGAAGGGCTAAAATCTCCAAGAGCAAATACCAACCCAAAAACAACAACAGCAACTCCTACTCCAATCTATTTAAGTGCATGTTAGAATCTTGTAACGAACCAAAATCCGGGTTTCGTTTTCAAATAAATAAATATTTAATAAATATTATGGTGAAAATAATATTTATGAAATAAGTTGAAACAAGTGGGTTTCAAGTTAGTAATGGGGTTATACTAGTTTTTAACTAGTTTTGGAATGAAAGTGGATGAAATGAAAATTGAAGGGCTAAACTTGTAAATATGGCAAATCTGTCATATTTGACATTTAGAAGTCAAAATTGAGCTATTTTGTTGGTGTGGGTCGTTCATCTCAAGAGAGCAAAAAGAGAAATCAAGTTTGAAGCTCAAATCGTGCAATTGAGGCTTGTTTTGTGAAGGTTTTGGCTCACACAACACCTTCATAACATCAAGTAAGTGATTCTCTTCCTCTTGATTCCACCATGTATGTGTTCTTGGTGGGTTTTAGGTGAAACCCGAAATTTTGTATGCATGTGATGAAATGGTGTTAGATTATTGATAATATAGCTAAACTAAAGTTAAAGAATGATGGTAAACATCCTAGAACCCTTTAATTTTGATTATGAGAAGTTAGGGTTCATATGGTGAAAATTGGGGGTGTTTGGATCATAATGCTAGAATGTTGAATTATTGATGATTAGGTGTTTTTATGATGTTAGACACATAAACAAACCCCAAATTAACTTAAAGAACTAATTTGATGAAAAATTAGTGTCAAGGTATTGGAAGGAGAATTCAAGAGGTTGAGTTCTTGGTTTTAAGGGGGTGTTTGGATGTGGGAATAACCCAAACGGGTCATTTTGGGTGGAAATGGGAAATTGGGTTGTGAACTCAGTTTTAAAGTGATTTTTATGTATGTTTAGATTACTAAACTAGGTGTATATGTTTAGGTAATCAAATTGCTAAACTAGAAGGGGGTGCGGGATCTTCAAATCCGCAAGGTAAGTGCCTTTGCACTTACTTAGTAATGTGATATGTGATGTATGTGTTATGTTGTGCATAGTATGAATGATACATGAATTGATTATGCATAAGTGTATGTATGAATGTGATATGGTTATAATACTATATCTAATATGCGGAGGTTATGATCAAAGAATCATAATGGAAAAGGGGAGGTTATGATCAAAGAATCATAATGGAAAAGTGGAGGTTATGATCAAAGAATCATAATGGAAAAGGGGAGGTTATGGTCAAAGAACCATAATGGAAATGTGGTAAGATCTTGGTCTATGTACCAAGATGAAGAATGGAAAGAAAGTTATGACCTTTGTGTCATAAATGAAATGATAATGTAAAGAGTAAATGAAACTTGTAGGTGAAATACAAGTGGTATGCAATCAAACATCAATTTGAATGTTAACGGGTCAAAAGGTTTAAATGGGTGAAAATGACCGTAGTCGCTAATTCGATAAGATGATATGCACTATTAAATGTTGTGAAGATGTTATGTTAAGTAAAGAATGGAACTTGCAAGGTGTAATGCAAGTGTTTGCACCCAAATGCATCTTTGGGCGCAAACGGGTCAAAATGGGTGAATGGGTGAAATAAGTAGAAATTACTTATTGTTATGATATATATCTCATTACTAATGGTGATATGTTTATGTGGTTGTAGGAAAAGCTCCGAAGTAGTCCAAGTCAAGTCCAAGGTGATCGCGGGTTCTCGTATATGTTTTTAGGTGCAAATGTTTGAAGTAATTTGACTTTCCCGTAAAGGATGTAAATTTTGAATCTAGGAATCATGTTTTTGGTGTTAAATTGGTGGTATAAGTGTGTGTTTAAATGCCCAAGTGTTTGGGATTTTATGTTTAGATGTATTGGTGAAAAAGGTTGAAAAAAAATGGTTAAGTGTGAAAACTGCTGAAAATGAAACTTTCTGGAATTTTGACTCCCTCGCGTATCGCGAGGGAGCCTGTTTCCTCGCGCTACGCGAGAGGTAAAAAAAAAAAAAAAAAATTCCTGGGTTAAGAAGACTTCCGCGCGTTAAAGATTTGTTCTTTTAGAAAGTGGTGTGTTTCAAATCTCAACCACAGAATATGCTAAATGGAACACTATTCATGGTATAGAAAATATAAATTATCCTACAAGTCATCACCTTAGTACCAAGTCCTATTTTGTTAGGCTCTGATGCAACTGGAGCATCATAGTCAATTGTTCCATACATATTCTTCTCTTCAACTTTTTTCTGGTTCAATGCTGACCTAAGGGGAAACCAAATAAACTTCCATGAAGCAAAATTATAGCATTCAAAATTTATTGTAGAATACTAATTATACTAACTCACAACCATTCAATATTTTTCAAGTAGACCTTTATCTTTTCAGGTGATTTTTCATGAAATGAGTACATTACTTTATCAGCATGCGGTATCCCAATTAATAATTAAATCATTTGCTTGTTGCATTATGCAAAAACGGGCATTTCTGCATTCAGGTAAATTCTAACTGAACATTAAAATTTATAGCGAAACCAAATATTTATGTCAAAAGCATGCTAAAGAAAACAATTCTGCAAAAACTGAAGCATGATTAAACATGGTTAGGTAGAATATAAGACCTTTTGACTGCTTGAAGCCTTTCCTCAAACTCAAGATCGGATGTAAAACTTTTGGATGTTCCGTCCATTCCATAATTTGTTGTAGGCGCCTCTGAAAGAAAGTTATAAGAGTTCGCAGTAATGCATCAAAAGTAGAAAGATATTTCTTAATAGACTTGATTAACAGACTGTAACCAAACAAAGCATAATCCAAGTGAATAAAAAATCATGTCGTCCTAAAAACGGTTAACCCTAGTTGTATCATTAGAAGAAAGAGTCAATTCTTTGCCAAAACCAATTTCATACAATGAGGCAATGTGCAGCATTTCGAGTTCAGTTTAAAGGACATAAAATAAGGCTTAAATGATATACGAAGAATTCACTTACGATTAGGTATAGAACCAGGTTGTTGTGGTACTGATTTCCTGCAATGTTTAATAATCAATCATAAACCATAATGACAGTCAAATATCTGTAACATGATGTACCTGAAAGGATATACAAACTATGAATTTTCAGTAAAAACAACACAATAATAGATGTTAAGCTTATATCTCCCAATAACATCAAAATCAAAATCAGAAGCAAAAGCAGAAAATCTATTTTAGTGTTATATAGAAACAAATCACAAACTACCTCCGGCGTGAGGCTGCACTATTGCCCCCATCCTTACCGTCACTTGCAATTGACGTCTTGCTTGCCTGAACAAGATACGTACAAGTTTCTAGGAATCAAAATCCTCAATAAATCAAAAGGAATTAAACAGAATTAAGCGAAATCGATAGCAAATTTCACGTCCAGTAAGTTATACCTTGTTAGAGGGCTCTTGTCCGAAACCTCGTCCGGAATTTGGATCGGAGCTGCTGCAACATCTTAGGGTAAAAGATGGAGATCGACGCATACCACCACCGACGCCGGCGACGCCGCAGCGATTAGATGAACGAGGAGAAGTAAAGGAAGTGGAGGTTTGCCGATGATGCACCGGCGTACTAACGCCGACATATGCGTTTGTGAAGATCATGTTGCGATAGTGTATAATTAGCGATGCAGTCGACATTTTGGAGTTCTATCTGTGGCAACAGGAATATTGATCCCCACAAAGAGCAGACAAAACAAGGATGAGGGAAAGATGAAACAGTTAGTTATTTTGTAATCCTCGTCTAAAACTAAAACCGTTGATTAAGTTATAAAATAGAGATTAAGTCAGTTTTGATTTTTTACTAGGACAGGCGACTCACACTTAAACTACACCAATTTCTAATCTATCACATGTCACAGTGTCAGACGTTCGATACCACTTAGCTACCAACCCAAGTGTCTAATCAGGTTTGATAACCATTTTTTTTATTCGGTTTAAAAAACCATAAATTTTGAAAATATAATAAAAGTTTAAAAAATATCATTTATTAGTTTTCATAACACCACTAGCTATAACTCTAAGAGCATCACATTGGACTTTAGGACGTTTTGACCCTCTTGGACGGTTTTGAGAGCCCCGTTCATGTGTAAGGACGAGTCGGACGAGTTTTGTGATTGAAGAGATGAGAGAGAGAGAGGGAGAGGGTGTTTTTGGGTGGTTAGAGTACATGGAATGTTGCTGAGACGTCCCTTCTCCCATGATCTCATGTTAAACACCCACGTAATCACCCCATGTTTTACTGCATATTTTTAAGTCTTGTTTACGTGGTCTTGTTTTTTGAGACCCACTATTGTGAGTGCTTAAAACATTGCCTCAATTTTTTAGTTCTTTATATTTAACTGTTATGATATGACCGTGATACATAAAAATCAACTTAATTCAGTCATTATTCAAAACTTAATAGAACCATTTTGTTACTCCTTATATTTAGCTTTATTTATTTATTAATTTTTTTTTATCAAGCCACTTCTTAGATTAAGTGCATCTCTGATCTCCATGACTAAGTCTTTGGCTGCGACTTCGACGAATGCATCACAGATTACCCTCAAAGTGCCAACATTATCGTCCATTTTTGTTATATGTTAATGGTTTATGGTTCATAATTCCAAGGGTTAAAAGTTTATGAGGAAGCTTTTGGGTTTTGTTAAGCAAATAGGTTATAAATTATATATGTACTTCAATTTTATTTCTGTTCTAATGAATGTGTTTTTTAAAAGTGTTTTGAGTAGGGCTGCAAACGAATTGAATAACACGAACAAAGCCTTATTCGTGTTCGTTCATTAAGGAAATTTCTTGTTCACGAACACATAACAGAATGAGATTTCTGGTTCGTGTTCATTTATTAAGAAAATGAACATCTTTATTGTAATTACTAGTTAGGGTCAAATTAACTATAAACAACACATTGTTACCCTAAATAATCAAGTAAGATCCAAATAGGCAAATAACACATATTAATCAATTTGAGCATGGACATCCAAACACCCCAATGAAACCTCTCTTTTCTTTATTTTCAAAATTTGAATATAACATAGATTCACAACAAAATAAAATAAAAAAGGAAATTAAAAAAAAAAGTGTAAAAACTATCAACCAGGCAGACCACGTGGATTTAATACAAAGGGAAGGGGGGCTTGCTCGTATGCCTTCCCCACAAATACAATGTAACATTAACACATGAAACAAAAACAAAAACTGTGTCAATTTCCAAGAAACATAAACCTTTTTTGGTTTTTATTTATCATCCGATCCTTTGGGGATGATGTTTTTACAACGCCTGCTTGCCGCATAAGCTCTGCCATCATATAGTCAAAGGTAAGAGACTCCCAAAATATGCAACAAAACTTAAAAGTTTCTAACATTGTTTAAAATCCTTTATTTTCTTTTTAGCCAAAAGTAGGGCTAGCAAAACGTGTCTAGCAGAGCCGGTCACGAGAATTCGAATGCCCTACACGAGCTGAAAAAAAAGGCCCCTAACGAAATATATAATTTTATAAACTAATTTTTTTAACGACAATTAACGTTATAGCATAGACATAACTTTTTTTTATAAACTAATTTTTTTAAGCCTAATACAAAATTACAAAGTGTTGGGTTGGATTGGATTCATGGGCCTAAACACATTTAACATTTTTAAGCCTAACATACTTTTAAAAAGGCCCAATTGTTTTTTCTTGATATATTTGATCCAATAATTTTTTTTTAAAAAGCCTCGAAAATTACTTCTTTAAAAGGCCCAATAATTTTTTATTTTTTGGGCCCCTCAAAATGTTAGGCCCACTACGGGTGTGTTGCCCGCAGGCCCAATGGGCCGGCCCTGGTGTCTAGTCGGGTTAGGCAGGTTGAACCCGTTTATGACCAATATCCGTTTAACTCACCGCTTAACTTCGTGCTGTTTAAATGGGTCGTGTCTGAAATTGCCTGGATTAACTTTATGGCCAAACTAATTATGTTTATGCTTGCTCTCTTGTGTCTTAAGCATGTATTTTTTTTCTTTTTTTTTTGCCCATTTATTATTTATTTATTTTTACTTTATATTAATCATTCATTGTAAATTTTTTATGTTCCTGATTTTCTAAGCCTAAACAAGTGTGTGTGTATATATATATATATATATATATATGTATGTACACACATATAGATGGACATTCGTTTCAGAACCAATGAATCGTCAAAACTGCATAATGCACTTGTACATATTAATCATTATAGTGCATAAAGGATAAACGGTAGTGGGAGAGAGAAATAGAGGTAGTTACATAATTGTCTTCCGTAACACATTCAAAACAACTAGTACATATGCACCATGTGGTTCTTACGGTTCTCAACATATTATTTTTTTTCTCTCTCACTACTTCTGATTAACTTTTATGCACTATGTACAAGTGCATTATGAAGTTATCACGGTTCTGAACATTTTATTGATTATGAAACGAACGTGCCCCATGCATACACACATATATATACACATACAATACATAACCAATTTTAATTAGAGAACTGTATAGACACTTGTACGTAATATATATAGATGTATGTAAAGGAACAACGGGTATTTGAAAGATGGAGAAAAAACTTGCCTCGTTTTCTTTCAAGTTCTTCAGCAAGTTCTTCTTTCCATCTTCTCTGCCTCTCCGAGAAGCTTGCACTATAAATAGAATATATTTTAATTTTCAAGATGGTTTCATATAGTAAGAACAAATAAAAGTTTTTGCATCAACAAACCTTTGACTAATGACATCTTTCTGAGAATCAAGAATATTCTCTTTTATCTGGCCATGCTGAGGTGACTGAGATTCATGTGGGTTTTGAATTTGATCATTTACACCCTCAGATTTATTAGCAGGGCTACTGATATAGGAAATATCAACAGCTGAAGATAGCCTCTTTCTTAGCAGCCTATTACTGTTAGGTGATTTGCTTTTAGGAGGTAAGTTAAGATTGGTTGATGAATTTTCCTTGTATTCATTCCCAACAGGCAAAATGGCTGAATTTAAGGAGTTGTAAAATTCTTCATATAGAGGTGTTTGCATCTTCTTCAAATCTAAAGCCTGTATGACAACAAGTAGGCACTGAAAAAGTCAAGTAATTTAACTTACATATTAGACAGCGTATTATATATATAGACACACACACACATGTACATGTGTGTATGAATAGATTATAGATATTGCATTACTTGTCATTAGAAAAAAGTTTTCTTTACAAAACTACTTGAATAAAACTTTTTAGGAGGTTGTACACATTGAAATCAGACTATGTGCTACTTTCAACTCGTTTGACCTGTTCAACCCGTTTAACTTGTTTGAGATAAAACACAATCCAAATCGACCCGAATGACAAACTTTTTAGGAGGTTGTACGCATTGAAATCAGACTATGGGTTGAAATTTCCAACCCCTTTTGGTAAACTAAATCACATCATCATTTGGTTTAAACTGTTTCATGTAATACACAATTTAAATCGACCCTTATAGCAAAATATTTTGATCTGACCCTTTTTAGCTAAATCGTCCCCTCTTAGCTAAACTATCTGATTTGACCCCTATGATATAAAAGACAACCCAAATCGACCACTTTTAGCTAAACTGTCTTTGACTCAAGACAAACCAAATCGACCCATTCATAAGTGTTCATAGATAGAAAGAAACCGAAATTGTAAACAAAAATTTCACCTTCTCATCCAGGAACGCTCTTATCTTTATTTCTGTAACTTCTTCTTCTTCCTCCATTCCAGAAGCCCCATTAGGAAAGGTGAAACCGTTATCATCCCTGTTGCTTAATTCTCCAGGGATCTCTGCAGTAATTTCAGAAACTTGATCTGGAAACAAATTAGCTGCTGCATTTGAACCCACTTCTGGACTTCCATCAAACTGACAGGGCCAGTCATCATCAGGTTCCATCATGGGATTATAACTCTGTCATGAGATAATAAAACAGTTAGCATTAAGATGAACCACATCCAAAAGAATGATATGTGTGCATTTGTTATACCTTATTGACATCATTAGTAAGTAAAGTAGAATCTAACTTCATAGATTTGTCAGCCATGAGATCATCATCATCCATCTGACATATATCATCATCATATCTGCTTGTACCCCACATAGGTCCTCCAGAAAATTTTTCAGGGTATATAGTTGAGCACCTCACGCTATTCATACCATGAGCATCCACCATGCCACCACTTGTTTTAATCTCTGGGCTAATGCAGCATTAGCAAACAATTAAGAGTTCGTTATTGAAAAAGGTAGAGGTAGCCAGATAAGAGGCTCAGGCAGGTGGAATAATGTGTCGAAACGGTTTTTTATGGGTCAAAACTAGCCAGGTTGTGTTGACCCTAAGATTTTTATCCAAATGTTATAACTTTTTTTCATCAATAATCATTGTGTCAAATATTATTTCAAAAAGACATTTTATTTTTAGCTCGCTTTTTTATTTCTAACAGTTTGACTAGTTAGAGATAAAATATAACCCAAATCAACTCATTCATAAACACATGGGTCAAAATAGTCATCTATAGCAAAAAACTAATACAATGCACAAACAAAGTGAAGACAAAAGATCTTACAGATTCCTAGGTTCCTTCCTAGATGTTGGTATTTGATTGCCAGGGCCGTCCTGGTATCACAAAAAAGTGTTATCATTTGTATAAAATTGGTTAAAAATATTTTGATTTTAAGAAACTGAATCAAGGAAGCTTCATGCTAAAAAACTGACCATAAGTGAAGTCCGAAGGACAGGATGAATCTCGTTATACTCCCCAATAACAAAAGGATGCTGCATAGAATCAACAAACACCATATAAACCAAAAATTTACTTTACTAAACAATTTAAGTTCAAAATGGAAAGATAAATGCTCCCTCCAAAATATGGTTTCCTTAACATTTCGGCATTTCTAAATTGGTCATTTGAATTGAAATAACTCGACCAATAACTCATTACAGAAAATAAGTAGACATTTCATTTCCAATTTAGTGACTATAGATAAAGCATGTCATGGAGAATCACCTGCAGCAATTCTGATGCATTAGGCCTGAGATCCGGTTCCCTACAAGCACAATTGACATTTAAATGCAAGAAATAAACATTAAATAAGCAGAGAATGTTATGAATTTAATACAAAGAGGATACACTTGTAGGCCATACATAAAAGATGATAAGTTGGCACATGAATAAACAGAACAATAATGCATACAACAACAAAATACAAAACTCATACTTTTGGAGGCATTTTAACAGAAAATCCTTTGCATCAGCAGAAAGATGGTCTGGTATAGGTGGATGAGCTTTTGTTGTCCCTATATGGAAGAGAGCAGCAACCTGAAGGAAACATGCATGGTTTAGTACATTACTGCACTTCAGTGATATTATAAACAATCACAATGTACACATATATGAAAATACCTCCTGATATTGTTGGCTCCATGGAGGCTTTCCAGTTTCCATTTCAATAACAGTGCATCCAACACTCCATATATCAGCAGAGCTAAGAAAAGAAAAAACACTCAGTCCATCTAATAGTGCAGTATACTATATGTAAGTCTTGTTGCTTTCTTATGGACAAAAGGAACAACAGAATCCACTGAAATAACACTGTTGAGAATGCTTGAAAGAAATTATAGGGGGAACATAAAGATATAAAAATCAAGAGAAACTAAATTTACATAAAAAAGCATCAAACTGTGGATAAAGAATACCAGAAATGCAACTTTAAGACTAAAGTATTCAGATCCTTACTAAGATATAACACAGAAAGACAAGAAATAGTAAACTATTAGCATGAGTTGTTTAATTCACATACAAGCTATGGCCAGTCTGGAGTATAACTTCAGGAGCCATCCAATATGGGGTACCCTTCATTGACTTCGCACCGGTCATTGTAGCCTACAGAAAAATATGCAAGCACACTGTTTATAAAGTGAATTATTCAAAGAGAAATAAATATGAAATAAAATAGCACGCATACCAACTCTACAACTTTCTTGGAGGCCCCAAAATCTGCAAGTTTAATCTGTCCTTTATTATCAACAAGTATATTTGCCCCCTGCAAGAGTATTGTCACATAAATGAATATACATGACTAACTCCATACATCACAACTTACAAACTGAGCTATTTCATTTTCCACATGCATGCATACATATGAAAGTTAGAATATACCTTAATGTCCCTGTGCATGATACCATTTTTGTGGAGATACTCCAGCCCTAATAATATTTGTTTTGTGTACATTCTTATCACCTGCTCCATGTATAAAAACTAGAGATAAGTTTCAAGTTCTGATAAGAAATCTAAAATAAAAACTTTTCAAGAACAAATTTCTAACCTAACACGAATTTCTTATAAAAAAAATCAGTCAATTGAGATTCAAGATTATGATAGAAGTAACTTACAGATTCAGGGAAGGAACCAAATTTTCCAAGGAGTGACGAGATGGATCCACCTGGAACAAATTCCAGGAAGATATTCAACGATGACTCCTCTCTACCAGTTCCCAAGTACCTCTGTAATTAAATTAAAAAAAATAAGATCAATAAGCCTATGATAGGAATTTCCATTTGCCAAATGCAAGATGATAAAGATAAATATAGACACTTACAACAATATTTGGATGTGAAAGATTCTTTAAAAGCTTCACCTCTTCTTCAAGCTCGCGGATGTGAGCCTATCATGTATTGAATTAAAATTCAATAAAACTTGAAATCTCAGTACATAACCATTTTTGTTCATCATAAACTTGAAAGTTTCTCATGCAAGAGAGCGAACTACCATGGTATATAATAAATGGTATCAATTTGTATGGATGTTTGAATAGATAAAACGGCAAATTACTAGGCAGGTGGGTGGAAAATACCAACTTATCTTGTTCGGTTTATGTACTAAACTTACTCGGTCAAGTTTATTTACTAAAGATAAAACTGGAATCTTTTATAACAATATAATCTATACCATAAATCAAAATCTTCGGTAACAAATTTTGCTTGCTAGAGTTTGTATACTAAAATTATAAAAGTACACATCTAACCCATTTATCTACTATACTACTAGTCAAATTTAGGATCTAATGTTATTCATGGAAAAGTTACTATGTTCCTAAATTTCCTTCTATTTAATTGTAATTATTGTGGATTTTATATGACTTGCTTTACAAGACAATGACAACGAAAAGGTGATCCGGAAATCCAATAAATGATCGATGCAAATTGACCCTTGAGATGAATTTGTACTTAAATCGACCCAGGAACTATTTGGAGCAGTGTTCATTTAAAGTTTCGGACATTAAATATAAAAGAATAAAAATAAAAGAGACCCGGGGCGGGGGGAGGGGGCTATTCTTTTTAATCACTAATCACAAAAAGAATAACCCTTATTAACCTATTTACAAATTATCAACACCAACCCCACTAACACAAGTATGCATTATGGAAGCTTAAAACTTTGTACTTAAAAGGATTGATACACCTATATATTGGTACCTGTCTTCATAAAACATTGGTTAAATGTATTCAATGATGAACGTTGAGATGTATGCTTTACTAAGCACATATTCCATACAAGTACAAGTGCATTTGTTATTGAACAAAACAATTTGTGATGAATGTGTCTGTGTAGAAACTTGAGCTGTTATGCTATAGGAAACAGTATCCTGCAAGCAAAAGTGCATGTATACTACAACTTGTGCTGCAAAAATGTGTAATACTGAGAGTTGAGGTGTTAAGAGTTAGGGAACTTTAGCATACAGATGGAGAGTGTGTGGTATTAGTACAATACATAACTCATGCTGTAAATAAATGTTTATTTGGAAGTTGAAATCTTATACTTTATGAGCTCATGCGTTATACAAGTCTTTTATACTACATTTGTTTTATAAAAATATGGTATAGGATAGAAGTTCAGGATACCATGTCTTAACACAACATATAGAAAATGTAGTTTGTCCTTAACAATTGCATTTTAAACTTGTAATTTATAGTTGTGATTTGTGAAATACTAACTGGATTTGTTAGGGATTGAATTGGATCAAGATTCATTAGTTAACATATCACTTATGACACACTTAGTTGGATAACCAAATCAGATCAAATCACTAGTTAATGTGTAGCAAACAAGTGACATACTATCACAATACTGTATATTTGAGCTTACGCAAATAGACACACCTGTGTTTTGTCTTTTGAAGCGGTATTTACAACAACAGAAACCTGCATACGAACAAGCCGAAGAACAAGTCAATACCATACCTACAAAATCAAGTAGTGCTACTAGTGCCACAAGTAACATGTATCACATGCCAATTTCGCCTTAAACCTGTTTGACAGCAAGTAGCTCCCCTGAATCTAGATTCATCCCCATATAAACCCTACCGAAAGCTCCACAGCCGATTAGTTCCCCTTTCCGCCACCGGATCTGCGAACCGGCTTCTTCTTTTCTCATCTTCCCCGCCGCTCTCGGAGGAGGTAGTGCCTGAATGGACGACTTAGAGAACAGTCCGATTTTTGATTTGCGAATGCTTGAACCGATTTTTTCGACAAATCCGCCGAATGAACCGCCAACACCGTCTTCACTTCCACCGGCGGCTGCTGAGGGTTTGAACACTAGAGATCGACGAACGGATCCGATAAAATCTTGCATCGTTAGGTATTAAGTGAAGAGCTTGCGATAGATCAATCGATGAATTGGAACATGAATTTCATTAGAATTTCTCTTCACTTGCAATGATGCGATTGACCAGAGAGAGAGAGAGAGAGGGGGGGAACCGTTGGAGAAAAATGGTTTTCAAAAATGGAAAAATAAAGAAATCGATAAATGTTAGTTTACGTTGGAGGCTTTTTCATTCTTGCCGACCACTAGAAACTATAAAGCTCGTTTCTATTTGAATTTTAATAATCTAAAGTATGATTTATTGATCGATAATAATTTATACCGATAATTTTGACCGTTGACAATTTTAACTTTTAATTTCGTTGTTAAGGGCAATCTCAATAGCATAATTATCATAGATTTAAACTTGACTTGTAGATGATTTCACTCAATAAACATCTATTAATATTGGTGTATACATGTTATTTATATTCAACAAATCGATTTGCTTTAATATTTTTGACCGTTGACGATAACCATTTGCTATAATATTTCTAGAACTAAAAAAGAAACTTTAAAGAAAAAAAAACTTTATAAGAAATTAATAAATTAAAATCCTTGAAATAATTATTTTTTCAAGTTTAAGAAGTTAATTAAAAATAAATGATACTCTCAGATTCCCACATAAGATCATCTCAAAAGCCAAATTAATAAATTAAGAAGTTACTACCAACAAAAGCAACGTTAATAAAACATAACAAACAACCCAAACTAAGACTTAACTTTTCCAAACGAAAAGAAGTTTTATGACCGACAAGTTAATTATCAACATCCAGCATTACAAAACCAAAGTTTATCAACCCTTACACCAAGGTTAAGTTCCCAAAAACATAATGTGGTAGACATGTAGCACGTAGCAAATATCATATAATCATAGAGCATGACATAAATGAGTGTCCTAAGGTTATAGTCTAGGTCAAAGTGTCTAATAACCTAATTCCCTATAGCCAAGGCTCTGATATCAATCTGTCACACCCCAATCGACGACGGAATACGTCGGGACGGGACATGTAGACTGTTCATAAGCTCATGGTTTACTAAAGTTGAAATATTTAAATAACCAAATTTCATTTCATAATTCAAATAGTCAAATCCAACATTACAAGAATTGAGAAATACATAAACAAATTCATTAAAATTCTAGGTCCTCAATCTTAAGTGAAGCAAACTTGATCAACTCAATTATTCGTACCTGAAACATGATTAAAACGAGGTCAACTAAAAAGTTGGCGAGCATACATAGGTTTTGACACCACAAATAGAGTTCAAATGTTTTATACAATTCATATGATACATAGTATATAAGGCATTTATGGATAATCTATAGTTAAACTAAGTGCACAATCAAATCTTGTGACTGAGGCATAACACGCAGGTTACCCTAATGTATTGTCTGTAACAATCACCCTACCTAAGGGATTTAGGGTTTGGGGAGGCCTCAAATTTTGAAATTCAGCTGATTGGGGGCTGGGTTTTTGTGAAAATTAGCTTGGGCTAGGTCCAAGTGTAAGTGGGTTGGGTTCTAGCTTGGCCTGGTTGAGTGCGCGCATCCGAAATTCGTGTTTTTAAGCATTTTTAAGCGAAATTGGCAAATGTTTTCAACATGAAAGTTGATTGTCATAACAAAATGAGTATATTTAGCTAAAAAAATTTAAGTTTAAGTTGTGTTATTCACGTACGGTAGTTAACGATCGGTGGACGAGAAAACGAACTTTCTAGGGCATAACAAGCTGCGAAGCACAATACATAGATTTACAAGCTTTTGTTGAACGTTTCAAGTGTAACAAAGTATATCAACTTTAATTTTATACGTTTGACGTTTGCATGATTGTTAATGGGTTATGATGGGCCTATTGGGCCCAAAATGGGCCCAATTCACGATTAGGCCATCAATAAGCATGCAAAATATAAGGTAACAAGTAGTAGATCACGTATGATAAACAAGTATGTCGTATGGAAATAATCCAAGTGAAATGACATTCAAAATGATTTGCATTGATTAAATAAGTCTAGTACATGATAAGTTAAACACGAAAGTCGCAGATGTTACAATTAATCTAGATATCTCAATACTTACACTAGTTGAGAATGATCAACACCTTTCATTTATCTTGGTTTAATCAACACAACAAACCTTCAACACCCAACCAACAATCGTTCAACCCAAATGACTTGTTAAGCTCTTATCCAAGTTTCACCAAAAACCTCAATTTCATACATTACCAAATTGATTGAGGTTTCTTACAAATTAATATGTTTATGAACTTAATAAACACTTACCTACCCTTAATTCATTGTTTAAACATCCCTACTTAAAAACCCTCATTTTTCACCTCAAGAACCATAATTCTCAAATCATCAAATTTGATGTTAAAATCAAGTAATTCTTGATTCTCCAACATCAACAATGCTAAATTAAGATTTATAATCGACATTTAACCCAAATCACCACACCAATTAACCCAATTTCGGGTTTATACTAAAACACACCAAGAACACTTACAATAGTGGTTCAAGAGATGATAAAGCTACTTGCAATCTTAAAGAAGGGGAACACTCCAAATCATCCAGATTATTCATGTAATTAATCAATTTCTTGATCTCAACCTTTCTTCTCTTTCTCCTTTATGAAAAACGACACACACACAAATGAGTGTGTGCATGCGCCACCCTCTTCCCCATATAATCCGATTATCAGATTTTACACCTTTAGTCACTACACTTTTAGTTTTGGCTCTTTCCAAAACTAAGAAAATCCACATCTTGCAACAAACCTTCCACTTATTTACACCTCTATAATATGTTTAACATATTATATAACTAGGTTAAAAACCCCGTGTATTACACGGGTTGAATAAATGTAAGATATACTTAGTAATAAAGATTTACATATTACATATTTAGGACATATTACATAGTTTTTTAATACAAATTTTAGATACGTTATATAGTTATTTTTTTAAAATATTTTATAAAAAAATAAAAAAATTGTTCAATTTTAAAAATGTTTTATGAACAAACCTACTTTTTTTTAAATAAAAAATATTTTATAAAAATAATTATAGAAATCGTTATTATTTAACAGGAAAGAGAGGTGGTAATCAAAAAATTATAAAAAACAATTAAGGAAAATTTGTATAATTAATAGTAGAGAGAGACGGAAAAAAAAGGATGAGGATGCATAGGAGAGTGACAAATGTCCCAACAAAACCTTTATTTATTATATAGTATAGATAAATCCAAAAGTTGTTTCGTTACAAATCACTCCTAATTTAGGGTTTCGTCCCTGAAATCCGCCACCACATACTTAACTTAGGGTAGTAATTCATTATTCTTCATTTTTTACTTTTCTGAAATTTCAGATACTCACAGTGAAATCAACTATAAAAAAATTTCAGATATCCGAATTTCCCGGTTTAAGCGAATAAAAGATAAACAGGATTTCAGTGACGGAATGATGACTGATGAGTGACATCGGAACCAGCTTTGGTGACGGTAAGAGTCAATTGCTACTGATTTACTGTACTGATCGGAGCCCCGTTTCACCACGTGATCCATACCTTATTCTTTAGTGAAACTGAAGATAAAGTTCCCCGGATACTTGCTTCCATTTTCGAAGATCAATTAACACAAAAGCTGAGCAGAATTGTGTAAGATCGATGGGTGGTTTTGATATGGAATCGTTGGTGGATGCAACAGCAGGTGCGATTGGATCTCTCGCTAGCACTACTATCCTCTACCCTTTAGACACCTGCAAAACCAAGTACCAAGCTGAACTACGTACCCCTAATCTCAGAAAATACAGGTTCTTCCTTCACCTTTTAGTTTCATCTTTCTATGTACCATTTGCTTCCGATTATCACTTTCTACATAACTTACTTGTTTGTTTATTGCTCAGTGAAATTGATCAACATAATGGACTCCTGACTGTCACACCTGTGATTTGTAGGATGTTTAAGAACAGTAATCATAAAGAAAATGTAAACCCTAAACAGAATTTGCAAAGTTTATGTTTTTTTTATAACCATGAGAAACGTTACTAGAAAACTCACGGGACCCGTCAATGCCACGCTAACCAACGCAGCTTGCGTTGGGCAAGTGACCTTCAAGAGGTTGTGGTAGAATACAAGTGCAAGCGGGATTTGAACCTGAGACCTCTGCTAGAGGGGAATCAGGCGCTTACCGACACATAAGTGAACTACTAACCATCTACCAATGTTTAGCTTTCTATGAACATTTATCATACTCTGCTAGTATTAGTAAGTCACATGGTAACAATTCCAACCCGATATTTGGTCATAATGCACAAATGTTGCTATTTACCGGTTGCCCTTTTTGATCAATTACATTTATCTAGTGGTTGGAAGCGCACAATTGTGGTTGCTTAAGTTAAAGGGGTTGTTTGTTTGATCAAGTGCTGAAGTTTTGATGCTGATTTCAGATCTTATCTCTTTATTCATATATTGTACAGGAACCTTTCGGATGTTCTCTGGGAAGCAATTTCCAAACGCCAGGTTCTTTCGTTGTTTCAAGGGCTAGGGACAAAGAACCTGCAATCATTTATTTCATCATTTATATACTTTTATGGATATAGCTTCTTTAGGAAGATGTACATCGAGAGATCTGGATATAGGTCTATTGGAACCAAAGCTAACTTGCTTATTGCTGCTGTTTCTGGCGCTTGTACGGTTGCAATAACCCAGGTTAGTCACAATCATATTAGCATGTCTTACTCTTACTATATAAATTACATATGGCAAAAGAGGCGGGTATGGTATCGGTTGCTACGCGTCGGCTTGGGTTGACCCTGAACTTTTTTTGTCCAATTTTTTATACTTCCTTTATAAATAATCAGTATGCCGTGTGTTAAAATAAATCAAACCTTTTGAAATACGATTTTCGACCTGTTTGACCCATTTCATTTTTAGGCTAAACTTTGTTTACTTTACTGATTTGACCCGTTAAAGATAAAACACAATTGATTCACGGGTAAGTAAGTGGGTCAAAATTGCCACCTCTATATTGAACATACACAGGAAATTAATATACAATCATATTATGGGTGCCTGGGTGGTTAGCTGTGATGATTATTAAATATGAGGTGTTTGTTCAGCCATTGGATACAGCTGCATCAAGGATGCAAACAAGTGATTTTGGCAAGTCTAAAGGGCTATGGAAGACCCTTTCAGAGGAAACCTGGGGAGAGGCATTTGATGGACTTGGGATTTCAATTCTGCTTACAATAAATCCTGCAATTCAGGCAATTCATCATCTTGTCTTGCTAGAAAGAAGTAAAATGGATTTAACTCTAGATTATCTTTAGCAATTCCAAACTGGTGCAAGTTCTTAATATATTTTTAAATTAAAAATGGTTGATTTTTTCTTAAAAGGTATATGAGTGAAGATTTCCAACAAATTTACTTGATGAATGATGGTATTTCTAATGAAAGTTAAATGTAATTTTTTTTGCAGTACACTGCATTTGATCAATTGAAACAAAGATTACTGGAGGGAAAGGTAGGTAACCCACAGTCACTTTCTGCGCTAACTGCTTTTCTGTTAGGAGCAGTCTCAAAGTGTGCTGCTACCTGCTTGACTTACCCAGCTATCAGGTAAAATCTTCTTTGTGGGATGGATTATACAAATAGGACCTAAATTTTGACTTTTTAGGTCTAATTGTATCTTCTAATTCAAAGTTGATATCGGTTATGTTACCAACTTCACACAAAATTTTATTATCTATAAATAAATTAAAAGAAGCTGGTCGAATTTCTGTTTTAGGTAACCAACTTTTTTGAGGCTAGAAGATCCATTTAAAAGTCAAAATGGTCAAAGTTACTACCACGTCCTGTACGATTGATTACCTTAACTTGAAAATCTTGAAACTTTGCTGGCATTTTCTAGCCTTAAAAAGTTGGTGCCTAAACTTAAAATTTTACCAAAGTTTGTTACTTTTTTATTAATGTAACCACCCTCTAAAAGAATACAGTTATTCAATTTAATTTTAAGTTGAACCGCATAAGCTACTTGTGCTAGTGCATGGGTTACATAACCGTCTTATGTATCATAGTAAAAAGCAATAGATACAAGTGTTTATGCGGTTCTTATAGTTCTCTACTTAAAATTGGTTATGTAATGAACATTTCTCTATACGCGCGCGTGTGTAACCTCAAAAGTCAAGATGCAAAAAATATAAAAAAAAGGTTAAAACTGAACCATGTATTGTATTACACGCAGATGCAAGGTAATGATTCAGGCTGCAGAATCCGATGAAGATACATACGAGGAATCAGAAGTGAAATCAAGAAAAACGGTATCGGGGGCACTGTATGCTATATGGAAAAAGGAAGGATTCCTTGGATTCTTCAAAGGTTTAAGAGCTCAAATCCTTAAAACAGTGCTAAGTGCAGCTTTGCTTTTAATGATTAAGGAAAAGATCACAAAGAGTACATGGGTACTGTTCCTGGGAATAAGGAGATTCTTGTTTTTAAGCAGAAGCAGGTTAAAAAGGTCTTAAATGAGATGGATTCTTGGATTGTAATAAAGACTAAATGTGGTCTAGTCAATTAAGATTTCTTTGTTTGTGTGCATTTTACTATCAATTAAATGTGTAAAATATAATTACTTAATTAGTTAATAACAAATTAAGCAATCTATTTAAATTGTAATTAGTAGTAAAGGAAATTTAAAATTATGTCTTTTAAATCATCATAATAATAAAATGTGGGTTTCTACTATTTTTGTATGTAATTTCTTTATTAAAATTTATGAGTTTCTGTTTAATCTTTTATTGTGATATTATTAATTTGAATATAACTTTTTTTGTAACTGTATGCTAGAATAAATTTTATTCCCGTTATTAACAATAACAATTAACTTTATATGATGTATTTAAATATATCAGTTTTTTATGTGTAATTTTTCTTTAATACTTAATTATAAAAATAAATAAATCAAACATAATATATAAACCACTGTATTTAAATATATCAGTTTTTTATGTGTAATTTTTCTTTAATACTTAATTATAAAAATAAATAAATCAAACATAATATATAAACCACTGTCTTTTTTTAAAAAAAAAAAATCAAGGCTTAAATAACATTCTTTACATTTTTCTCAATAAATGATTAAAAGTTTATATTAAATAGAAAATCAAAATTAAATTTTGTTTTTATAATTAATTAGATTAATTGCTTTGTTATATTAATTTGATTTACTATATTAATACATGATTAGGTTGTATCACAAGACTTTGTTGTTGTCTTAACTTTTGAAGACCTTGATTCTTTTGATCCTCTCTTATATGACAATTACATGGAGACTATAGTTCACAATATGAGATGTTAAGGGATTACATTGATGAATTTATGTCTAAAAATCAAGATTCTGCAGTCAGATTAGAGGTTGAATCAGGTACTGATCCTACTGCCACAAGCAGGACAAGAGGATTTATGCGTGTTCGAGGCCTTTAGAACAGGGGTTTAAGGCAATCGGAAAGAATCTCTTAGGTCTTGATGGGGCTTTTATGAAAGGTTATGAAAGGTCCCTTTCCATGCCAAATCCTTACTGCAGTTGGTATTGACCCCTAATAATGGAATATATCATTTTTGTTAGAAAGTTGAGAATCTAAACTCTTGGACTTGGTTCCTCATATGTCTTGGTGATGAATTGGACTTGAATAAGTGATAGACAAAAGGTATCTTATTTCTATTATTAGTCTTTTCATTTTAGTAATTTATTTTGATATTATTATGATTTAATCTTGTGCATTGTGGTTGGAATAAATAGGACATTTGATACGAACTCAAGTAGCCCAGGTCCAAGTCCAGTGGATCTGGGTACCGGGTAAAAGGGATCCAAGAAGCAACCGCCAAATAGGGTTAGTGGGTGACTGGGTCAGCTACTGTTTAGGGGGGAACTGCAGCTTAACTGCTTTTGTTTTCTTTATTTACGTTGGATGTTCTAGCATAGCTTTTTGTCTTTGATTATCTAAATTACTTATGTTCTTGTATTTGGAGAATTAGCCCCTCTCGAATCGGGCCAACTATCTTGAATCAATTTCAGAAACTTCGGTATCTATCAACATTCTTCTTGCCATTTCAACGATGTTTCCATCATTCCATGTGTTGAACACAAACAGTCTTAAGCACATAAATGAGAAAATGAAACAAACTTTCCAAGGAAAATCTTATAAAGACATGCTATGCTATGGTAGGTCCATGTATATAGCTTCAATAAAAAAAACTAATCCAACTGATAGGTATTCAATCTTCTTACTTCTTGTTCACTTGCTCTTAATTTTTCTACAACTTGGTTCTTTTACTTGATTTAAGCATGGAATTATGTCCAACGATCTTCGACACATTTATGGGTCAAGCCATCCAATGAACCTACAATTTGATCTCTGTATTTGAAATTTAAGGTTTAAGGTTTTGTATCCAATGATGTACCACCGTGAACAGGAACGTACCTTCTCATGACATGAATAAAACGACGCCCTGGATTTCTTGGTGTCGATGATGTTTGCACTATAACTTGCTTACCTCACCAACAGAAAACCATATTGAAATCGAAAAGAAGGTTATGGCGATGAAGAAGACGAAGTGCTTGAAATCGCAAGTGGGGAAGGATGATTTTATTTTTAGTTGAGCCTGGCGTAAAAGAGGGGGATAAAAAGACTGTTACGCCCTCACTTGAGGGGCGCATGCATGGATTTAAATGACTAAATAGACAAGCGTTAGTGTAAAGGACAAAAAATGTTACAACATATGAAGTTGAGGTATCATTTTTGTAGATAGTAAATTTTAAGGACCAAATATGCAAGTATCCATAACCTAAAGGACCAAAAGTGTAATTTTCCCAATTTACTAACTCAAATGTTAAATTAAGCCATATAAGGAGTGAATCAATGATTAGGTGGCTGCGGCTCATCAGTGTCAAGCTCAGTCAAGCCGACAAATAAAGCCATACATGCTTGTTGCAGGCAGCAATTTGTGTGTGAACCCTAACTTGGCTCCGACTCATCAGGTGCTCGGCAGGTGCAGGGTGAAGGTGAGATCGAGTTCCCGAATCGAGATGGAGATTAGCGGATTAGATAGCAACGGCCGGCAATTTAAGAACGCCGATGAAATGTGGAGAGAAGAAGTTGGTGATTCGCAGAAGAAATTTGATTGGTACCGCAATGGTGTTGGCTACTGGAAAGTAAGTTTCTCGCATCCGTTAAAGAAACCTGTATGCATATGACATAAACCCTAAAATTGAAAAACAAAGAATTGTGATTTTGTGGTGAGAAGGGTGTGGAGGCATCAGTTGATGGAGTGCTAGGTGGATATGGGCATGTGAATGAGCCTGATATCAAGTCCAGTGAGGCTTTTCTCAACACTCTTTTGACTGATCTTTTTCCTAATTCCGGCAGAAATCAACATCTTGTAGCTCTTGGTTAGCTCTCTGCCCCTTCCTTTTATTCAACTTTAATATACACACACACACACATGGTGCTTTCAATACAGAAACAAATTTGAGTAGAGAACCGTGAGAACCTGGAATAAACATTGGTAAACAGTCTAATGTATCACATTTAAAGCAACATGTATAACTACATTGTTCTCACAGTTCTCTACTTAAAATTGGTTATGTAATGAATATCCCCTCTCTCTAAATATATGTATGTATGTGGGGAGGGTTCGTTACTGAACCATAAATATAAGTATTGCGAGAACTACTAGAACTAATTAAAATCATTTATTTGTATGAATATTTATCTAAGATTCTAACATAACTAGTAAAATACATATTGTTATGTGAATATACTTGAATTGATAAATGCATGTTTGTGTAAGTTTATGTGTATTCATATATTATAAGCATCTATACACGTGATTTATAGTTCTTTGATCTACACATGTGTACGAAACTTGTTTCGAGGAAGAGAGAGGAGAGGAGGCAAGGAAATTAGTTAGTTTGAGACATAAATCATTTAATCTTCTATAGTTATACCATTTTCATTAAATAATTAATAATAAATTAATGATTTTGATTGGTTCTCGCAGTTCTTGCAATATGTCAATATTTGTATTTCTGTTAAGAACCCTCACACACACATATATAGCATACCTGGTGGACCCATGTACATTTGGAAAACAGTATCATTTAAAGAGACTAGTCTATGCATTTACTTGTTATCATTTTTAAAAATATATTTTTTTTAATTCAGTGACATTTGAGAGCAAGAAATTGACCTAATATCATTCAATACGTACCATGAGATGTAACTCCAAACCTATTTGTGATCTAGATGAATACTACTAAACATGTAAATATCCACACGTAAAGCTAACAATTATTATAACAATAGAGCTAATAATGATTCTAGAACAGTTGGAATAAGATTGATTGTAGTTACTATTGTCTCCATGCAGTTATATTTCTTAAATTTTTGTTAATGCCATTGTTGTCACCATCATGTCTCTCTTCATAAGAACTCAAATTTCGAAGTAGGGAAGTACTTGAAACTTGAAAATCTCTTATTGTGTGTAATTTCCTTATCGCGCAGCCAACAACTTTTGATAGTACTTTCTTTTTTCTTGAATATATATCTTAGTTATCCACAACCATCATAACAAAATCAATAAATAGTAGTTTATCTCTATATAGCAAGACATAACTTTTAGTTTCTAATGTTTTCATTTCTTTTAATGTCATCATGTCTCCCCTATCCGTTTCTAGTAAGAATTCATTATTTATTTATGATTCTTACTGTTGGCTAAAACTGCTGCAGATTGCGGTTCTGGAATTGGGAGGGTAACTAAGAATCTTCTAATAAGATACTTCAACGAGGTAATGACTTTCTTACCTTTCATTCATCATATAAATAACTTAAGAATAATATATATGTTTAAAAGAAGTTATAGTTTGATTCTATTTTCAGCACATGTTTGTCATCTTTTACTTGAAATTAATTTGCTTCTAGGTTGACCTTCTCGAGCCCGTGTCACATTTCTTGGAGGCTGCTCATGAAAATCTGGCTCCTGAAAATCTGTTGGTATCAGAGGACCACAAAGCCATCAACTTTTATTGTACCCCACTGCAGGTAACAGGCCAATATAAAAAAATTTATGAATTATGGAACGTGCTGAATGAGTTGAACATGTTGAAACTTGACCAGAGCGTTTTTTCACTGCATACAACTTCCTAAATAACAATACAAAAAATTTAGATTATTATTGTGAAAGTGATGTAGTTTTTGGCCTTTTTTGTGACACGTTAATTATTCATAAAAAAAGAGAAGAAAAAGACAAAAATGTTTGCATGTCAACTCAACCTGGCCCTTACTGATAAAAGCACATGTTTTTATCTGTTACCCAACCTACCCATTTTGCCATATCTAATTATTAGTATTATGGTCCTTGTTTTGTTCCTTGGTCATATATTAACTTAATTACTAGTGTTGTTTCCGTAACTAGGTTAAGCAAATACGTGGTACAATCATTATTTTTTGTTGTTTGAACGTATTTATCTTGTCGTTTTAGGAATTCACTCCAGATGCAGGAAGGTATGACGTCATATGGATCCAATGGTGCATTGGGCATCTTGCTGATGATGACTTTGTGTCGTTTTTCAATAGAGCAAAGGTAAAATCATATTTATTTTCTTTTCTACTTCACCTATCTTTTTTAGCATGAGAGGTCATATAGAGGTCACAACTTAAAAATTGGTCAATTTGGGTTATATTTTTTAAATGACTTATGTTGTACAATATGGTACAAGTCTTTGTGGCATGATTTTAAATTTTCAAAGTCAATAAAATTTTAAATCCGCAAAAGAGTCGCTGAGATCTTGTCATTGTTTTTCAAAAACCAGATACAATTTATTATCAAATTAGAGAAAATAGTTAACGAAGCATTTCTTCAACGCAGATGAAAAGCTTGGTTTACTAGATTCTTTTATTTTATCATTATTGACTAATAGCCAAACATCTGCACAAAAACATCCACCTAATCAAGACATTCTATATCTTGGAACAGAAGAGCATGTTGCATCTGATTATTCGTGCATCAGAGGACATAAAAACTTTGGGAGCCTATCAATTAATATACATTTTTTAGTTGTTTACACACACATGTACATATTTGATTATTTGATTGAATTGCAGTTGTTCTGACAAATGCATTTATGTGTAGGCTGGGCTTAAACCTGGTGGATTTTTCGTTTTGAAAGAAAACCTTGCAAGATCTGGTACTGGTAGGAAGTCTTCCTAAGTTCACATTTATGATACACGCGTATTTTACTATTATGAATTCTTTGATGCATTCTTGCCCTTAAAAAGTTTTTTAGTTACAGTTCGTTTCCTGATTACTCTCTTGAAAAAAAGATTGCGCAGAAAGCATCGAACTTGGTTCTTGAATTAATGAAAAAAATATTATTAAACAACCTAAATGGCTAAATTTAAAGAACAGTTGTTCTTTAAAGTTCTTATTGTTTTTAGTTTGAGTTTTTGACTTTTCAAGTTCGACTGAAGTAGAAGAAACATATATGTGACCCCGATTTTGACTTTTGACATTCATGGATTCAGGATTCGTGTTGGATAATGAAGATAAGAGCCTTACAAGGTCACATGCGTACTTCAAGGAACTCTTTAATCGGTGCGGTCTGAGCATCTATAATATGAAGGTAATTTTGATAGTATTTGAAAAGTCCAAATGTCCATGAAAATTGCAATGTTTTCACTACTGGAGCTAGGGCTTTGACTTGAGATTTCTCTGTTGTTTTTATTGGAGGGTATTATTGCCATTTGACTATATAGTATATATGGACCCTTTTGTTTATATGGATTTATATGCATCAGGATCAGAAGGGGTTTCCAGATGAACTATTTCCAGTGAGAATGTATGCACTGACAACAGAAACACCTAAAAGAGTTGGCCCATCAAGACCAAAACGGCAGTTGAATAGACCTGCCCTCATCAAATGAAGTGGTGCTAAATCTTTTTATTTCATATTTTCTATGTAGGAGTGGTGATTTTGTATAACGGATTTGAACACTTTGTTATTTATCTCTAAATCTGATTATAAACAGGTTGGACAGCGGAAATTTTCTTTAAACTTTTAACCGTTTTACAGAGGAGAAAAATGGTCAAGACATGATTTTATTTTTGTGAATCAAACCTGTATTGTTATTATCAAGGAGGGTGCCAATCGCGTCGGGTTGAAGGGTTTTGGATTGGTGGGTTGAATCGTTCAATCTGAATACAACCTATATATTTATTCGTATCAAAGATATCAACCCTAACCCGGATACATTTAAAATTGTATATCCTGAACATGGCCCGTTTAATTCATTTATCTAAACGAGTCAAACGAGTTGTAATCAATTAAGTTGTAAACGTGTTAAACGGGTTAGCGGGTTGTAAAAATGTGTTAAACGGGACGGGTCGTTAACGGGATAACTTGTTTATAAACGGTTTGGTGGGTCGAGTTGTTTAATTAAACGGGTTAAACAAGTCAATCCAAACACAAACCGTCTAATGATTATTTTCTCCATTTGATTAATAACCGTCTTTAATCAGATTTAGTCAATCAATCAAGTTTTGATGTTTTTCATTCAACAAAGAATAGCTGCTAACCACAAACTCCCTACGGAATCGACACTCTACTTACCTTAAGGTAATTAGAACATTTAACATCTATTTTTTATTGGGGCTTCGACACCGATTAGGATGTTAATGTTGATTCATAAAAGAAGGATTGAAGTTCTTGCTTGTGATGTGCTTGAACTGGTTTAAATATAGTGGTTGATGAAGTTTGACTTGAACATTTGACAAATCCCTCTCTAGCGTCATCTACTAACATTGTTTGACTATGGCTTTTAGAAAGCAAGATCCCTCCATTTATCACTCTATAGGAAGAACAACCCATACAAAGTCTTTCAACTAACAACTAAGCTATTCGAGCCTTTACCTAACCTCTCATCGATAAACCCATGTCTCTTTGATTCATGTATACAAACCTGGTAGTCAATTGTTCTAGCAAGGATGAGCTAGTTGCGTATTCTTGTGATGTTTCATGTTATAACATGTTGACTTGGAGAAATAGCCCAATATCTGTTGTAAGTAGTGTATGGTAGGCTCAACTAGTGTACCATACGCTAGTTTGGAGAACCTTACGCCAATGAAGTTGTTATTGCTGACCATATGCCAACCCGGTGCATTACGGGGCGGTGTACTATACACCAAGTCGGCGTATGGTACGCATGGAAGCACATTTTTATGGGGTGTTGTTAGGTCTTGAGGTTTAACTAACTATGTCGTATCATTTAATCTCATTTGTTAATTAGTTGATTACATAAGCTTTCAGGTAACGCGCCTCAAATCGAAGGTTGGTCTCGGAACAGGGTTCGAGTGTATTTATAAGGTTTAAATACACGAGTGTCGCTTTAAGTGTCGTGTCAGAAATCGTGAGCCCTACTTATTTATCCATTTCAAAATTGTTACTAGTTTACTTGCTACACAAACACGTTTAACTACGAGTCTATGAAGTTCTCTCATCCAGAGTCGAGACGTAATTGGTATTTGATGACTGATTTCATGTGTTTCTTATTATAAGTCACTCTCTCTTATTCAGAGACTATAACTACTACAAATTAGTAAATAAATAATGACCATTTTATGCCAAAAAGTTGAAAAAAACTATGAATTAGAAACCCTACTCGATATTCTTCCGATTCAAATAATTGCATAAACACAAAATTTCCACCCTAAAAGGGTATCAAAAAATATGTAAACAAGTCCCTAAGAACTGAAATCTTGTATACTATAATACAAATTACATTCAGGTCATTATCACGTATTTCTCAACATAACTAACTTCACCGCCGACCCCTTCCTCTCCCTCTTCCACCACCTCCTCCACGCCCTCTTCCACCACCACCACCACCACCTCCCCGTCCTCTTCCGCCACCACCTACCCGCCCTCTGCCGCTTCCACGGCCTCGGCCCTGAAACCCTGATCTATCAGACTTAAGCCCCAGTGACTGTATTCCCCTTCTTTTTTCACGCGGGGTCTCATCATCATACTCATCTTCCACATACTTGCCTTTGCTTCTGGATATAAATGAAATCTCTCGTGACCCACCGGGTCCCGCTTTAACCTTGTTGAAACCATTTGAACTTTTCTTATTTTCTATAGCCTTTATCCTCTCTTCCAGTGGCAGAGCATCCTCTTTGGCAAGTGATTTGCGGTTTCTAAATGCTTCTGCATGCCTCTCATCCTTCACTTCATACAATCTGCGCAAATTATTTTATTTCAATAATATTATTAAAAGGAACGCGAATCAACATATTCATATGTAAATGGGTTGAAATCTGCAAAAAATTATCGTTACCTTGGAGCATGAGATTTCTTTCCATCTTTATTTTTATTATTTGTAGGATCATCAACTGAAGATTGATATTCTGCTGATGCATCAGAATCACTTTGATCCTCGTCTTCTTCAATAAAAGGCTCAAAATGTTCTTTCACTAAAGACTGTTGCACAGGTGCAGCTAAAGGATGCAGAGCCCGATACTCCAATGAGTTTTCATCAACTTCAAAGTCCTGAAACCATTATCAGAAAAAAAAGGGTCATTAAGTGTTACAAGAAGAAAATTGAGAACGTAGGACAAATTATCAAAATAAAGAGAAAGCATAACTAGTTGTTAAAATCAGTTTTATGTAATAAGTCACTTAAAAAAGGGCAAACTACACGAAACAGAAACAAGATTTACACATTTTCCTGATTCTAGCAACCAACTTTCAATTAGGCGCAAAGTAGAAACAAACTTACGTTTTATTACCGATTTTAGCAACTATATAACATTTTATTACTAATTATAGCAACAAATGGCCTTTCCCCATTCCCGCTAGCTAGTCCTTTTTGCTATTATTTAAAAAATGCTGACGGGGTACCTTATTTTCATTTTAGTTTGTGTATAACCCACATGGTGTCTAACATGAGACTTATTAATTATTTTTAATATAAATTAAAAAAAAAACATTTTTTAAACTTTTTAATAACTTTTTTGAATTTTTTTCTAATGAACATTTTTTGCACACATGTCATCCTTTGTGACGGCTGGCATATATTCAAATAGTGCCAACTCAGCAACTTACAGAGAATCAGTTAAAAGGAGGATTGGCTGCTAAAATTGATAATAAAGTGTAAGCTGGTTTCTACTTTGTGCCTAATTTTAAGCTGGTTGCTAAAATAATAAAAGGCTGAAGTTCATTTCTATTTCGTGCAGTTTGCCCTTAGAAAAAGCTAATTCTAGGAACATTAAAGAAGGTCTAAGGAAAATATATTGCATACCTCATTATTGAATAGAGATGTGAACCGTTCATCTTGAAGAACTTCAGAAGTGAGCCCCTTCTTTTTCTTAGATGGTTTCTTGGTATCAACAACATCGGTCTCTTTTTTATTAACTTCTAATTCTTCATCTTCAAGAAGGCGTTTTGCAAGACCCCGGTTAACCTTAGGCAGCTTCCTCTTGATCTGCAAGACAGTCAACACACATTTGTGAGATAACACTTCTCATTTGTAAATAAATAAAAATACAAAGTACTAACCGTAATCCGGGTACCACGTTCCTCTTCTTCCTTCTCCCGCTTCCGTCTCTCTATATACTCTTCATATACCATCGGATTAGCCGCTGCCTGAGCCTGCAAATACATTTTCAACACAAAATTTTAACAACAAATATTAATAAATAATAATAACAAAAAAATTGTAGTATGCAACATAAATACAAGAAAAATCACCTTTTTATACAGGCGGAAATCAATAAAGAATCCATGCATGTAGGCTCTGAGAAGGTTTGTGCCAATTAAATTGGTTAAATTCAACTTTTCAAGTTCCTCTTTTGTTAAAAATTTGTAATCATCATAAATAGTAGTCTCTGCATCCTCCTCCAACTCTTCCTACATATAAACACATTTATAATAGGCTCCAAAAGACACTTAAGGTTAGTAATACTTTCTCTGACATACTGTTAAGTTTTCCATATACGAACACCACTTGGGAGAGGGCCCCAAGGCTGGTAAGAAATAAGAAGGGATTTGGCTGGTGTCTAGAGCCAGTAGCACGAGTCCACTTTCATTGAACACGCACATGTCATTGATTGCTCCAGCTGTTGGTTCAATACTAGTCATTCCATCCCCCTGAAACCAATCAAATGGCAATTTGAGCTTTTATTTTGTAACGTATAGGACACATAATAATAAAAAACAAAAGAATCCATTCTATGAAAGGCAACGGTAAAATAAAATTTGTTCTGCATAACTAATAAAAACTATGACATACAAACTTACCGTTTCCGGATCCCAAATCCGAACAATATGCTTATCAGTAGTAATTAGCTTTGGCCTCTCAGAGTTGAGAGTTTGATGCCATTTGATGTTTAATATAGGGCTTCCGTACCTATTTATATATTTCCAGGTTTCAGACTTTCAGTAAAAAAACTTTACAGCAATGCTATAACTGTAACACCCTAAATTAGTAACTTACATGTGATCTTTTACTCGAAGAGGAGCTGATGATCGCAGATCGTATATCATTACCTGTAAATTAGTAAAAACAAGACTTATAAAACTATTAACCTGATAAACAAATCAACCCGACATACAACAATCACATTTGACTTGATAAAACATAATGCAAAATACAGAAATACAAAATGATATTTTAAGCATACCTTTCCACCACTACTTCCAACAGCCATGCGATAGCCTCCATCTCCATCAAACTCTATAGCAGTAACTTCCTACATAATGCAAGAACTTTGGTAAACATTCCAACTTCCAACCATAACCCTCTTGCCAAATAAATAGGTCTTCTAATAAAAAAACAACAAAAAATAAAGAAATTGAACGACTGAAGTTACAGGCTACACATTTTCTAAATGTATCTAGTCCCAATTACTGTTGGCCATTTGGTGCAATGGTAGCCCCAAGACTTCCCATAGTGGAGGCCTTGGGTTTGAATCCTGGCCACAGCAAAAAAAGGGATATGTGGCCAGGTCAGGGGGTTTACCCAGTTGGGGGTTCCTCCTGGGATGGGCTGCCTTGGATGTTCTAGGTGTTGCCCCGGGGAAACCCAATTATCCTAGAGTATCTAGGTGTTTCCGTTCAAAAAAAAAAAATCTAGTCCCAATTTGCTAAATCTAAAGAGGACTGTAACAATAACTTCAGAAGAAAAGCACACAAAATAACTGGTCATAGTCTCTTATTACCCCAAGTCATCAATCAAATTATTCATTAAATTGTTACAACGGCAATCATATAAGTAATATAAATTGTAATCTGCACGAAGAAACAAGAAAACAACCTGATCACCCTCATTTGCAGATGTAACAGCATTGAGCCTGGCAACAGAAGATCTTCTCCTCATGTCAAAGCATTCAACAGCACCATCCTCACCACCACCAGCAATTAGCCCATGATACTTACTGAAATTTAACAGAAAAAAAACATATTAACTACAGAATGAGCAAAACACAATTTTATTTGAGGTCAAACTCACCTTCTTGAGACTACATTCAGTGCTGGAGATTGTGTGTTAAGAGAAGATAAAAAGCGTCCCTGTGTAAAAGTACATTTTTAGCTCAAGTTATAAACTTACATGCAAAAGAAAAATTAATAATATCATAATAGGTGGATAGTGAAGGTGTTTGGCAGTTAACCTGTTCTAAGTTAATTCTGTATAGATCAGGAGAAGAAGCCGCACATATCAAATCACATGACCAGCAATCATATATAATATCCCTTCCCATCCTGCTCATAAAAGATAAGATGCCAATATATGAAATTAACTAGGATAAACTGAAGTACACAGGATATAGATAGTAATGGTGTACTCCCTTAGTCCCTTTGTTCAAGCATGAATGCAATATTTGACAATACACATGGTTTAAAGCAAGTATTTGACTATTAGTAAAAAAGTATAGAACAATCCCTCAATAATTAGAAAACAAGGATCTGATGGAACAAAAAATCATGTCAATATTCTGCAATCATTCGCATAGAGGTAATTTTGGATTTAATCTTTATCAAAAGTGAATTATTCATTATTATAACGCATCCCAAAAATGGGGTTGTGATATTTACCTTGGAACGAGGGATCATATAGAGAAACAAAAAAGAATATGATGCAAATTACAGAGAAATCCACATTAATATAAATAGAAATATGTCTCATGAGAGAAGGTTAAGAACCTCGGAATGCGTAAACTGTAATGACTTCCATATTTAGCATGTAAATTAACAGAACGATCAGCACAAAGGAATGCAAGCTTTGAATAATCATCACTCAACACCTGTTTAAATGTTCAAAAAAAGAGCAAAATGTAGTAAACTGCCTTTGATGTAAAAGAAAACCAAATATAAGTCAGTCTTAGAACTTAAGAGTTCACTTCAAATAAAAAACCTCACCAGTGGGTGCCTGTTTGCATAAATAAAATGTCTTGCACAGTTACTGGATTACTCAAATAACATAACTATAGTGTATAATAAAATAAATAAGAGAGACAAATTTCAACACTTAAGAAAAAAGATACCTGGAAATTGATTATCTCCGATACCAGATGCCTTTCAAACTTCAACGATAATTCCCTTAATTCATATACTTTGACTTGTGGAGGGTAAATACCTAAAATTCTCAGCCAATCAGAAAAGTTGAAAATACAATTCTACCACATAATCACATACAACATGGACAGAGCTGAACAGAACACAAAAATACACATCACAAGTTCCCAATAACCTGAAGCAATGAGAAATTCGCCGTCTGGTGTAGCTTTAATTCTAGTTGTTGCAGTTTCAAATCTTAAATCTTGGATCAAATCCACCCTTTCCATGTAACCTATACACAGAGTAATGAAGCTGTTAAAGATAATAAACTGGAAAATAGTTCTCAATTAAAACATAAATATGAAAACCACTGTATATCCAGGTGATCAACAAACTTTAAATCAGTTTCAACTGACTGCACCAAATTTAACTGATGAAATTCACATTCAATTTTTTTAAGAAAATGAAAATAATCCACAGAAGACTTACTTTTGTCTTTGCGAAGAGCTTTAAGCTTCTTTGGCGGTAGCCAGGTGGCCAGCGAGCGGTGTTGTCCCGCTACTGTATACATCTTCACTCCATTAATGGATGTTGATTTCAGGTTACCTCCTTGGTACGCCATCGTGACTATCCTTGCACTTCCTGTTAGAGCTGTGATGCCATATCAACGAATCAATGATAACTAACATAATCGGATTTGTAAATTTGAAGAATTTAACACATCATCAATTGATTCTAAACCAATAGCAACGAAAGGTCAGGTTAAATTTCAAAAACAGATATAGACTGGAAAGTTTGAAATGCTCTTACTTAAGGTCCGTCGTGAGAAACGCCCCGGCGAGACGGGAACGAATAGAACCCTAGAGTCGATCCTGTAGTAGCAGAAACCCTTTGCCTCCCTTTTAACTTAAACCCTAGACGTAATCTGTATAACCGAATAAGGTGATAAATAATTTAGAAGTTAATAAAAAATTAAAAATATATATAACTTATTTAAAACAAAATATATAATCTACACTTTTAATAAAATATAAAATTTAAGTAAAATAAAATATGAAGACTAAAATAATAAATTAATCGGCAAATGTTGAAAGAAAAATAAAATAAAAACATTCGAAATCTGATCTAACCACTCTGTCTAGTTCAAACTTCAATGGTTCCGAGTGGTGAACGTGCAGTTCAATTTGAGACGGTTCAAATAGGTTTAACCGGACTTGTTACGTATCTGATATCTGGTCGGTCCGATTATCACAACATCGGTTTCTTTTTTCTATAGCTTTATGGTCTTAATACTTAATTTTTTTCCTTTTTTTATTTTTTAGTTTTAGATTTGTTTTTTATTAACTTTTTTTACGGTTTCGTTTGTGTTTTCGTTTAAGTTTTATTCAAAATAGCCCACCCCGCCGCGAAGCACGGGTGTGCCTACTAGTAACACATAAGTACAAGTATATTGTCATTATTCAAAATTTAGTTTTGTATTATCGTTTAAAAACGAAGATTTTGACAACTTTTTGACACATTGAATTATGCAATAAAAAATGAAAAAAAAATTAAAAGTTGAATTTATGTTGAAAATAAATTGAGGGTACATCGGTGAAGCAAAACCCTGACAAAGAGAATTCTTTAAAATCAATACATCATAACAATGACTTTACAGCTTAAGTAGACAAATAACTCAATTGGAGATGACAAATAAAATATGAAGAATAAAATAATAAATTAATTGACAAATGTTAAAATAAACTTATTGGAGAAGTCAACTGGCCATTCGGTATGGGTGTGTGGAAGGCTACCATGGAAATGACATGGCATTCTGGTAGCGTGGAACACCAGGCCTCTATGGCGTGGTCCACGGGTATGGTTTATTTTCGTGGAGATTTCCACGACTGTGGAAAGAAAACAACAGCCAAATTTTTTTTATTATTTTTAACTTTTTATTCAAATGTGGAACGATGTGTGGAAAATCAGTGAAAACTAATGTGGCGCTGATGTGAGAGTGTGAAGAAATGTGAAGTTTGAAACCATACGTGATAACTTGAACTTTTTAATATTTTTTCTTAATCCTTTTTAAAAAAAGATCACATTTCTTGTGATATCAACTTATAATTCTTTTTCACATAATTTGTCCCGTTAAAAATCTAATAAAATATTCATTTTTTCGTACAAATTATATTGTTATGTAATAAATAATACAAATTTCTACGAGTTAAAAAATTTCCTTTTAATATAATTTTGTTATTATCTTCATATGTACTTTAGATGAAAGTTTTGACATTTTAAATCTATTAAAAAGTAGTGAATATTATGATTCTAAAAGTGTTTTTTATGTTTGTAAATATTGTTACACATGGTGTAACATTCTAAATTCTTGATATATTATATTAAGAAGTACCAATGGTTTAATCAAAATAGGTGAGAGGTGTGAATTTAGGAATCTAGTTAATTAAAAATAACGTTTCTAAATTAATACTTTTGCTTTCACATTTTTGCAATGTTTTAAAAACCGGTTTTTAAACTGTACCGGATTAGGTTCAGAAATAGTTCAACCGGTTGTACCGGACGGTTCAACCGGGTTGACTAGTTAACCCTATAATTTAATAAAAATACAACTTCAACTAAAAAAATAATCCAAAACTACACGATTCCATAATAAAAAATAATCCAAAAGTTAATCCATAATAAAAAAAATAATAAAAAAGCACTCAATTTTTCAACAAAGTTTTTTTAAAATAAAAATGCACAATTGTTTTATGGCATTAGAGTGTTGAATGTATCAAGTTTACGATCGCTTAAAACATGAAATTCACTATCATCGTCATCCTCATCAACAAGAGCATAACTAGTTTCGTTTCCTACAATATTAAATAAGAAGTTTTATCGCTTAAAAGTTTTTAACAGCAAGCAGAAGGATGATGGTTAAACATAGTTTTTACATGGGCCGCTATTTTTTAAAGATGAACAAATCAATTAATTTTTTTTAAACTGGACCGTAAGTAAGGTAATTGATCAACAATCCTTCTATTTGTGACTTTGTGTATCCCGACAAACAATTTTTTTTTTAAGTTTAAACATAAAATTTTACTTGTAAATAAAACCGGTACAGAGATATAACCCGGTATTACCGGTAATACCGGCGGTTCAACTAACATACCGTTATTCTAATTTACCGGGCTCAAACTTACCGGGCTAGTGGCCGAGACCCGGTTCAACCGGTATTACCGACCGGTTTGAACCGGTTTTTAAAACATTGCATTTTGCCCTTAAAGCTTTATTAAAAGCTCATTAATTTTTTTATTTAATTACTAAAATGCCTTATTTAATATCTACCATTGATTAAGCAAGATCAAGAGTCAAGATCAGTTTTCTTGGTTTTCTTGAAATGGACGGTTCTCTCATGAACCCTCCTGACGAGGCCAAGATTTAGCATGTAGTACTATATTCGACACGTTATATGCGTGTAACACTATATGCGACATGTTATAAGAGTACAATATAGCATAGAAAGTAAAACAAAAGATACATACGAATAAAAAACTAGCAAAACTTAAAGAAAAGTACGAACATATTCATGTAATGAATTCCGAACCTGTAATAATTTGGATCAAGAACTTAAACTAAGGTCGGTTTAGACCGAGAGTATACATCTCGTGGGGTTTAGGGTTTTTAGGGCCTCAATCTATAGAATGAGGAAAGAGTTCACATACTCTTAACGTATTCTATAATATTAGTCACTTCCATTAGAACTAATTAGGCGATATTGTTCTCGTGTCCTTATTTCTAGCATATTTTGATCGCCATCTAGTCCTACCTTTCATGATCTCACCGCTGCCACCTCCAATCTCAAGTTGAAGCAGATGCTCGCAATCAACTATTTCTTCATTGTCAGTCCCAATTACAGAAGTGCGGGACTCCAACACGCTATCCTTCCTACATTCTCGACAGTACTCTAAAGTCATGCTACCGAGCTCATAGTTTTCCATAATCGTCTCTGGAACACTCTACAATAACAACCAAGCGTCTTAATTCATCACAATTCATCCTTAATTAAAACGCAAGATAGCCCGATTACCTCTAGGATCCACCCGATATATTTCACATTGTTAACATGTTGGTTAATATCCAAATCGCTCCATCTTGGCTAAACATTTAATCAAGAAGTTGATGTAAGCACTAAGAAACCTATAGATATAGTGTTTCATGTGTAAAGAACATTGGACCAACCGTTAAACCGTTGCGAACATGGTCAACAATGTTCTGATCTTGTTTAGACCATTTTATAGTATCTTGTTTGACTAAAGGCGGTGTGTCCAGAAAGTATTGTTCTAATTCAGCTCGAACTTCATGTGGGAATTTGGATAACCTTCTTGTCTCTTTATTCATCATCACCCAAATGCTACAAGATGGTACAAGAAATATATATGGGATGTTCAAATAAGAAGTGATTTTTTGCTAAGAAAACTAAGAAATGACAAAAACCTTAAGAAATGATATCAAACGAACTCCGATTGAGCTAATTTCAGTGGCATTGGAACCGTTTCGTCGAACTCTACCATATTAGCTTTTAGGGTTTAGCTTTTAAGGTTTAGATTTTAGGGTTTTAGCCTTAGAGTTTAGCTTTTAGGGTTTAGGTTTTTTTTGAGGGGGTGAGGTGGGGGGTTTAAGTTTTGGGGGTGGGTTTAGGTTTTTTTTTTTTTTTTTTTTGGGGGGGGGGAGGGGGGTTTTAGGTTTTTTTGGAGGGGTGGGGGTGGGGGTGGTGGTTTTAGGCTTTTCGGGGTGGGTTGGAGGGGGGGTTTAGGTTTTTGGGGGTGCGAGTGTAGGGGGGGTTTAGGCTTTTGGGGGTGCGAGTGGAGGGGGGTTTAGGTTTTTGGGGGTGCGAGTGGAGGGGGGTTTAGGTTTTTGGGGGCGGGTTAGGGTTTGATGAGACGGTTCCAACGCCGTTGGAATGAGCTCAATCAGAGTTCGTTTGACTCATTTCTTAGTGTTTATTAGCGAAAACCACTTTTTTGTAGCAGAAGGTTTTTAATATATATACCATCATCAATACAAAAAGGTATTAACTGTTACAATCTAAGTTTATATATTTTTTGTAGCAGAAGGTTTGTAATTACCTTGAAGCTCTTATTAATATCTCGCCTGTTTCGCAGTCGCAAAACATCCAATTACAACACATGCCATTCTTCCCGGATGCAGCTTTCCATGTATCAATTTGAACAACATCACCCCTGTAACAGATTTGAGAATGGCAAGATACATCAAGGTCCAACAACAACATCAACTGACAATCTTCTACCAAGTGTGTGTATTAACGGGACGAACCCAAGAGTTATTTTTTCCGGGTCACAATTTTGTGGTCTTCGTGTATTTAGAATTTGTTTTTTACCGGGTTGAGTCACTGATTTTTTTTCTGGATTGATTCGGGTCACCAAATATATTTTGGGTTTTGAAGGTAATTTTAGTTTTGTTCGGATAATTTTGAAGTTGATTTCATCAAAAACATTTTGGGTTTTGAAGGTGGTTTTACTGGGTCGCCTTCTTGCCTAACGAGTTTGGTGAAAACATGTCTTTAGATGCAATAGAGACCAATTTTAGGGATGTCTAGATGCAATACCAGGGATTATCTTTTCACTGGTCGGACCGGAATTAAAAATCGGATGACATCATAAATATTTTGAAAATTAAAAGTGTATATATAGTTACAAAGTATAAAAATACTTTATGTTTTGATGTAAATTTGCAATTTTAATTACACATGAAGACTTAAATAAACAAAATATGGAACTTAGAATAGTAAATTAATTAGAAAATGAGATTTTGAAGGAAAAAAATTGAAAACTTGTCCGATTCAGCCGGTAACTGGCCGGATCAATTAGGCAGAACTGGACTGGTACGGTCCTGTTCTGAAAACACTGTTACAAGAACCGATTACGGACTACATAGAGAAAAAAGATTATTGTACCACGCCGGAAAACGGTCATTGCCACATGCATCTTAGCCATCACCCAGATTAGGTTCTTCTTGCACATCTCTGGTGTTAAACCAAAACCATCTTGCAAGGTTCCAATTGTCTTTAAATGATTAAGGGATGTTTCCTATGAATTTAGTTTACAACTGTCAAGTAATTAAGAGCATGCACATGCAAACAAATATATAAATGACAATTTCACCATATACATACCTGCAAATGATTCATAACTGTTTCTATAGAAGTTGTTTGCTCTGGCCCAACTTCATATGATCTAATATAAACATTTTGTCGGAAAACTAAGCCGTCGTTAACCATTCTCCCTAAATCAAGATCCGAAACCATTTTTGGAATCGTTTTCTTTTGGTTGATCACCATCATCGGCTTTAGGGCGATAGTTCTAATTGCAGGAAGAAGCATGTTTCGATCTATAGCACCAACTCTGGTAGCATTTACCTTTGTAGGATCTTTAACTTGCATACCCCAAAAAGAATAAGATGTTGCCTTTATAATACCATGCACATCCATGGTTCTTGGTTAAAATTTATAAAACTTTGAAAGCCTAGTTACAATATAAGTTGCTTCTTGTTTTTGTACTATTTATAGAAACCATATTTTGTAAAAATTATTTATTCAATTCTCATGTTCCATAGAACACAATCACACTTTGCAACTTATAACTAATTATAGACCTGGCTTGGGTTAAGTAGGCTACAATACAAGAATTTTATGCCATAAGTGAAACAAAACAAGGCATGTTCTTGACTATGTGAAGCTAAAAGTTAGCTGGAATTATATCGACTATGTGAAACTAAACAAGGACAATTAATTAAACACCAGTTTTGTAATTAATGCAAATCGAGAATTATTCATATAGATTAGTAATTTTGTTTGAAAGTTAAATGTAAAAAAACATTATATATGCTAACTGAAGGGGATTAAGCCGGCAATCTCAATAAAAGGGCCGAAGGCGAACTCAGCCGCGGCTTAGGACGTGCCGCGGCTCAAAGAATGAACGAGCCCCAAAACAAGAACCCTGCCGCGGCTGAGGCCGTGCCGCGGCTCAAGGGTATGGAAGGGAGGCATTATAGAAACATCACTAGGAGAGGAAACCCCTGCTGCGGCTGAGAGCCTGTCGCGGCTGAGGGTGTGTCACGGCATAACCTTTATAATTAATAAGGGACCACCATATCGAACATGTCCACAGTTGAGAATCCTCCTCAGGAGAATCGAAGTTCTAAAGATGAACGCAAGAAGGGAAGAACAAGGACGAAACCAAACTACCCAACCCCAGCCTCGGCTGAGGCCGTGCCGTGGCTGCCGCGGCTCAGGGGTGAAACGGCCGAAAAGATTGATTCGATGACGGACGACATTTCCCACTCAACACTTAGAAAATACCAAAGAAGTTATGAAGGAAATAATCTCGTACCAGGAAATAATACTAAATAGCTGAGATAACGTCTCATTGGGCATAAGAGTCAACTATAAAGACAACACCAGTGGGGAAACCTGAACCCATGATAGAAAGAGGTCAGGAAAGAACCAGTAACACAAAAAGGGAAGTCAGCTAACAAGACAAGATATGTCAGGGGCAGAACCTGCACACAGGGAACACGGGTCAACTATACAGACAAAGATAATTAAATACACCCTGAACTCCCTAAGCACGAATGAGGAAATAACAGTCATATTAGCAGAAGTAGGGAGAGATGTTTGACTGCATACAACCTACAATGGATGCCCAGTCCAAACGTCTTGACCATGGATGCCTTATAAATAGTCGGGCCGATTTCAAAGGTAAGATTCATGTTTTAACTCACAGATTCACAATATCATAATTTACTTATCCCTTCTTTCTCACCTTTTATCTCCCACTATACACATACTTATTCTCACGCCGGAGGGTGGTCGCGAGAAGAAAACCCCTTCTGCTCGTGGCGAGGCTCACGGTGTTTCCTGTTTTGCAGATCATCCTTTCAAGACCTGGAGGTTCCGTTCGTTCTTCCAAGCCCAAGCCCAGAAGTCCCGTCTTAACTTGTCCATCCAGCACTGCTTCAAGACTCCCGCCCCTAGGTGATAAGTTTTGTAGCAACATTTGGCGCCATCCCGTGCTCTAAAAAAAAAAAAAAAAAAAAAAAAAAACGATGGGCGAGGGCGAGGAAACTCCTCACAATGAAACCAGAAGTTCTGATGTCCTGTACCCAGACGGTAGCAATGTTACCGGGGGGGAGGGAAGCAAGAACCCGAAGAGTCGTCTTAACGATTCTGAAAAACAAAGGACTGACAAGGTAGTCGTTACACCAGAGTTCTTACGACAGAACCGTCAGCAGATCCTCGCTATGTTACAGGAGGAAGAAAAAGATCGCCAATTGAAAGAAATCCGAACCTGTCTAGAGTTCGGAGACGACGAAAATGACGACTCACCAAGGAAAGATGAAGAAGAGAAGGATAAGCTACACAACACCGAGGCTGTACGTCAAGAGACAACCAAGAGGAAGCTAGATTTTGAAGATGACTATAGCAAGCCATACAGGCCATCCACGGCGAGATCAAGATCAAAGTTTATCAACAAAATTGCAGAATTCACGTTTCCCCCAAAACTAAAAATGCCATCCAATGTGGGGAAATATGATGGTCTGGGTGACCCAGACGATCATCTCGCCATTTTCATAGGTGAAGCCGAGGTAGAACAATGGTCTATCCCTGTATGGTGTCATATGTTCATGCAAACACTGACTGGGGCAGCGAGGGTATGGTTCGATAGCCTTCCGGTGGGAGAGATTGGAAGCTTCGAACAGTTGGAAGATAGTTTCTTGAAAAATTTCAGCCAGCAGCGAAGATCCATCAAGGACCCGACGGAACTGCACAACATAAAAAGAGCCGACAACGAATCAGTAGGAGACTTCATCCCGAGGTTCGTAAGGGAGAGTATGCAAGTAAAAGGAGCTGGTGAAGACATACGCATCTCGGCCTTTATCCACGGCGTTCGAAGCGAGCAGCTGGTTGAGCGATTCCATGAAAACCGCCCTAGTACAGTCGAAGAAATGTTAGAAAGAGCTAAAGCGTTCGTACGGGGAAGAAAAGCAAGCGATCAGTTGAAGGATCGTACACAGAAAAAAACTACATGGGATGTCCCTAGAAGGCAGACACCACAGAAAACGTGGGACAAAGGGCATTTTCAACCACGCTTCCAACAGCGGAACGTGCCATTCCAGCCTCGATATTCACCGTCATCACGACCCAACGTCGGGCCTACTGTTAGTCTTCCACCACTATCCAAAACACCAAGCGAGATCCTAGCAACAGAAAATGTTAATTTCGTGAAACCAGCTCCCATGAGGCCAGGCCCTAGAAAGGCCACGGAAAAGTATTGTGAATTCCACAAAGACAACGGCCACACCACCGACGAATGCTTCTCCCTAAGGAGGCAAATCGAGTCAGCAATCAAAACAGGCAAGTTGGCACACCTGCTGAAAGAGCTGAAGGCTACACCCCAGTCAAGTGGAAAGAGGAAAGAGATCCTAATGGTAAGTCAACCATCAGGAAACGCAGGCATGAAAAGAAGCAACGACCACATGGAGTCATGGATGGAGCAGGAAATTAGTTTCCCCCCAATTAGAAGCGGTGATTTTGCAAGAGGTGCACTACATGTATCAGCTGACATTGCAGGTCACCAGGTACGAAGAGTTTATGTAGATACTGGGAGTGCATCCGAAATCATGTACGAACATTGCTTCATGCAACTAGATGAGGAAGTTCGGAAGGGACTCGTCACACAAGTCCATCAGTTGACTGGCTTTTCGGGGGAAGTGGTGCAACCAATAGGGAAAATACAACTTCAGGTAACAATGGGAGACGAAACGGGGAGACGAACAGTCCCAATGACTTTCCTCATAGTACGCTCTCAATCAAGCCACAATGTGATTCTGGGAAGACCGGGTTTATGTGCACTCGGGGCTGTCATCTCCACCATCCACGGAGCCATCAAATTCCCAACACCAACCGGTATAGTAACTTTATACTTAACTAAGGAATGCAAAAGTGTAAAAGTTACAACGATAGCCCCGAAAGTCATAAACAAGCAAGAAGGTGTGGCACAGGAAGAATGGGCACTCCACCCAGGGTTCCCGGAGCAGAAAATAACCGTGGGACGCCAACTAGGAGAGGAAACGAAGAAAACGCTGAGGCAGTTTTTACTCAACAATCTAGATGTCTTCGCTTGGCAACCTTCAGACATGGAGGGGGTTCCGAGAGAAAGGGCAGAACACCGTTTAAACACCTACAGATCAAAGGAACCAGTGGCGCAAAAAAGACGACATTTGGGGCCAGAAAGAAACCAAGCAGTATTGGCAGAGGTTGAAAAACTTTTGTGTGCCGGCATAGTACGAGAGGTGAAATACCAAACCTGGGTGGCAAACCCAGTCATGGTAAAAAAAGGAGACGGAACGTGGCGGATGTGCATAGATTTCAAGGATCTTAACGCCGCGTGCCCTAAAGATTGTTACCCGCTTCCAGAAATTGATTCCAAAGTAGACGCTCTGGCAGGTTTTCCACTAAAATGTTTCTTGGATGCTTATAAAGGTTACTGGCAGGTACAGATGGCTAAAGAAGACGAAGACAAAACAGCGTTCTACACTAGCACTGGGATATTTTGTTTCACAAAAATGCCTTTCGGCTTGAAGAATGCTGGAGCTACCTACCAACGATTGATGGACACGGCTTTTAGCGAACAAATCGGTAAAAACCTGGAAGTGTATGTGGACGATCTAGTGGTGAAAAGCAAGAACGAGGAAGGGTTATTGGGTGACCTAGGCGAAACATTCAAAACCCTAAGAAGCGTCAACATGAAGCTGAACCCAAAGAAATGTTCGTTTGGGGTGGAACAGGGCAAATTTTTGGGTGTAGTTGTCACCAAGGACGGGTTCCAAGCAAACCCAGAAAAAGTGAAGGCGGTGCTGCAAATGCCCTCACCCAGATCTGTTAAGGATGTGCAAACGCTCAACGGGCGTCTTGTTGCCTTAAACAGATTTTTGTCAAAACATGCTGAGAGAACTTTACCATTCATGGTAACTCTAAGAAATTGCCTAGGTAAAAAGAATTTCGTATGGTCACAAGAAGCAGAAAAGGCATTCGAAGAAATGAAGAGTTACTTGAGTCAATTGCCAACGCTCACGGCTCCAGTCCCACAAGAAAACCTGACAATGTACCTTTCCGCCGGAACCGCGGCCGTGAGCGCAGTCTTGATGACAGAGCGGGGTAATGTTCAAACCCCTATATACTTCATCAGCAGAGCGCTAAAATATCCAGAAACAAGATACTCACCAATGGAGAAGCTAGTGTTATCCTTAGTGCACGCCTCAAGAAGGCTCCGGAGGTACTTCCAAGCTCACAACATTGAAGTACAAACGGAGCACCCAATACAACAAATCCTGAGAAGACCGGAGATCTCGGGAAGATTAGCGAAATGGGCGATCGAGCTGGGGGCGTTCGAGCTTAAGTACAAACCAAGGTCCGCAATGAAGGGTCAGGTAGTGGCCGATTTCTTGGTGGAGATACCAACCGAAGGAAAAATGCAAAAACAGGTGGCGAAAAGTAACCAAGAAATTAAAACTGATAGCACCTGGAATCTCCACACGGACGGGGCCTCAAACAACGAAGGCTCGGGGGCTGGTTTGATACTAGTGGGGCCAGACCAGGTCGAGCTGACCTACGCGCTAAGGTTGGATTTCAAAAGTTCCAACAACGAGGCAGAGTATGAAGCGTTACTCGCAGGCTTAAGATTGGCTCACAAGATGGGGGTACGAAAATTACACGCTCATGTAGACTCAATGCTCGTAGCAAACCAAATCAACGGCTCGTACGATGCTAAGGAAGAGTCAATGAAGAGATACCTGGAGAAGGCCCAGGCCATTATCAAGTTATTCGATGAATGTACAGTCATACACATCCCAAGAAGCAAAAACAAAAAAGCTGATGCTCTTAGTAAGTTGGCCTCAGTCACTTTCACACATTTAGCAAAGGAGGTCAGAGTAGAAGTGCTAGAATCCCCGTCTATCGCAGACACAGAGATCAACACAATCACGGAAGCGGAGAACCCAACTTGGATGACTCCTATCATCCAGTTTCTCACAAAGGGTACACTACCAGACGATAGAGCTGAGGCAAGAAAGATAAGAACAAAGGCGTTGCAATACGAAATGGAACGGGGATGTCTATACCGAAGGTCCTACCTAGGACCTCTACTGAGGTGCCTCAATCAAGAAGAAGCCAACTATGTAATTCGGGAAATCCACTTCGGCATATGTGGAATACATGCAGGCCCAAGGATGGTTGTCGCGAAGGCAATGGGAGCAGGATACTACTGGCCGGGTATGCACAAAAGCGCCATTGAAGAAATTCAGAAATGTGAGAGTTGCCAAAGGCACGCCCCAATGTGCCACCGACCACCAAATGAGATGGTCCCCGTCACGGCGGCATGGCCCTTTCAAAAATGGGCAATGGATATAGTCGGGCCATTCCCAATAGCTCAAGGGAAGATAAAATTCTTGATAGTGGCAATTGATTACTTCACCAAGTGGGTGGAAGCAAAAGCTCTCGCATCCATCACGGGCATACAGGTGAAGAAATTTGTTTGGGAATGCATCATTTGTCGGTTTGGTCTTCCGTTGTTTATTGTGACAGACAACGGAAAACAATTCGCGGACAACCCATTTAAACAATGGTGCGTGGATATGAAGATACAACAAATCTTTACTTCAGTGGCACATCCCCAAGGAAATGGTCAGGTGGAGCGAGCTAACCGGAGCATCGTGGAGGGCATAAAGACACGCTTAGGAGACGAAGGAAGAAATTGGCTAGAAGAGCTACCACACGTGCTATGGGCACACAGGACGATGCCAAAGACAAGCAATGGAGAAAGCCCATTCAGCTTAACATATGGCACCGAGGCGGTAATACCAGCAGAAATAATCATGCCAACACAGCGTATTCTCCAGGCTAACGAAGTGGATAATGATTCGGAGCTACGGTTGAACTTGAACCTCCTGGAAGAACGAAGGATGATAGCAGCAATCCGCGAGGAAAAGTATAAGAGAGAAGTTGAAAGATACTATAACTCAAGAGTGCAAAAAAGATCGTTCAAAGAGGGAGAATACGTGCTCCGAAGCAATGAAGCCAGCAGGATGGAAGATCAAGGGAAGTTGGGCCCACGCTGGGAAGGCCCCTACCAAATCAAGGAAACAGGAAGAAACGGTTCCTACAAGTTGGCTCGTTTAGATGGAAGCGATGTACCACGAACGTGGAATGGAGCCCAGCTCCGGAAATGTTATATGTAAGAAACATATAAGCAATCATTGTAATCAATTTTGAAACAAGGTGTATGCGGACACCAGGGATTACATTCAAAAACCATTATATTTGTCTTTAAGGAATGATACTAAAAAGACGAGTCACCTGACCAAATTCAGGTTGAAAAATAATCCAAGTCTTCCAGCCGCGACTGGACAGACGAGTCGCCTAACCAAGTTCAGGTTGAAAAATAATCTAAGTCTTCCAGCCGCGACTGGACAGACGAGTCACCTGACCAAGTTCAGGTTGAAAAATAATCTAAGTCTTCCAGCCGCGACTGGACAGACGAGTCACCTGACCAAGTTCAGGTTGAAAAATAATCTAAGTCTTCCAGCCGTGACTGGACAGACGAGTCACCTGACCAAGTTCAGGTTGAAAAATAATCTAAGTCTTCCAGCCGCGACTGGACAGACGAGTCACCTGACCAAATTCAGGTTGAAAAATAATCCAAGTCTTCCAGCCGCGACTGGACAGACGAGTCGCCTGACCAAGTTCAGGTTGAAAAATAATCTGTCTTCCAGCCGCGACTGGACAGACGAGTCACCTGACCATGTTCAGGTTGAAAAATAATCTAAGTCTTCCGGCCGCGACTGGACAGACGAGTCACCTGACCAAGTTCAGGTTGAAAAATAATCTAAGTCTTCCAGCCGCGACTGGACAGACGAGTCACCTGACCAAGTTCAGGTTGAAAAATAATCTAAGTCTTCAGCCGCGACTGGACAGACGAGTCATCTGACCAAGTTCAGGTTAAAAAATAATCTAAGTCTTCCAGCCGCGACTGGACAGACGAGTCACCTGGCCAAGCTCAGGTTGAAAAATAATCTGTCTTCTAGCCGCAACCGGAAAGACGAATAAGCTGATCAAAGTCAGACGGAAGTAAAGAGATCTTATAAACAAACAAGACTACACTGCATAAACAGAAAAGTCCACTTAAAAAGTTACAAGGATAAAAGCCCACGCAAGGGCGACAGAAAGTAAAGATAAATGTCCACGCAGGGACAACATAAGATAAACGTCCACGCAGGGACAACATAAAATAAAGACAAACGTCCATACATAAGCAGTACACAAAGACAAACATCACTTGGGAGCAAGAAAAGCTTGGATATCAGCAATCGTAGAACCAACCATGCTAGCTATGGACGCGGACATCGGAAATTGGCAATCATCAAACTTGTCAGAAAGTTCACGAAGCCGATCAAGAGCGTCCGCGTGAAACTGACTGGAGTCTTGAGCCCTTTTTCCTTTCCTGCCTAGACCCACACCTTCTTTCAAACCACCATTGTACCCAACCTTATCAGCCAACGAATTAAGCTCTCCTAGCATGTCCAAAAACTCATCACTATTACGAACTTTCTCAAAGGCCTGACGCATGCCAGTAGAAATAAGCCAAGACCTCTCATTCTCCAATCGCGAAATCTCACCGCGAAGAGTAGCAATTTGGGAAGTAAAAACAGTTCGCTCGCTATCAAAGGTACCCCTTAGTGACTGATTTTCAGCCTCCAACTCCAAACGTTTCTCCTGAGCGCGAGACAAGTCTATTTTTAAATCACGATTGGCTCGAACACTATCCAGCAAACGCTCGTTAGTACTAGCATAAGAGTTGAGGAGGCAAACCGCCGAAGAGAAACCAACATCAGTCACCTCCTGGGTCGACATATTCTTATAACGAGCGCGATCGGAAGGAGTACGCGCAGAATACATAAACTCGCGGCATTGCTTAGATGACTCGACCAAGGTACCATTGTGAAAGCTCCAGTTAGGAACAAAAGGGGCACTCATATCAACATTAGAACCAGAAAAGTTCTTAGCATAGTTCAAATCAATTGACGGGTTCGACCCGTCCTCGGAACTATAATCATGATCAGCCTGGAAGGTGGAGTTACCACCAGGAGCGATCGGCGACTCATCTCCTGCCGCGACTTCCTTACCGGATGTATCACCCACATTAACCTTCCTCTTGCTAGGACGTCTAGAACCCGACTCCAGAGGTGGAATAATGAAATCTTTAGTTCTTTCCAAAATGGTCTTGTGGCCCGGCTTAATGGGCACCACGTCCTCTTCAATCGGTTCGGTCGTAGACAACTTCATACGGTCAAATAAACCCATTCCTACAAACACATAACTTAACATTAGTAAGAGGCAAAAACCATAAAAGTAAATTTAAAAGAAAATTACTCACGTTCCCCATTATAACGGAGTACGGGTCGAACGGATGGATCATCCCAGTTACGGCTAATCCCAACCATTACAAGGAAATGCTCGGAAAAGGGGCGCAGAGCCGTCGGGACGGCTAGTAACTTATCATAATCAACCTTAAGATATTCACCAGACTTGGGAATGGGATCTCTAAGCGACTCCTTCGGCGGGGACCAATGCATCTCTAACGGGATCGCACGAGCGGAGATGAAGAAGAAATGATCTTTCCATTTTTTCAAGCTAGTGGGAGGACGAAGGGTGTGACTAGGATAAGGAGCTTTTCGTTTCTCAAAAGTAACCCAATCACCCACCCGAGTTGGTTTATAAAAAGCCCTAAACAAATGAATGTCCGACTCGATCCTAAGGGCACGACAAGAAATGTCAAAGTGATATACTCTGATCAGTCCTAAGGGAACGACTTGGGATAAATGAATCTTGTAATAACTCAACACCGACTCAAGAAATACGCTAACGGGTATGCGAAAGTTGGAAAATGAAAAGAAGGCGGTATATAAGGATATCATCCCCGGAGGGGCATCACGAACGGTCGCTCCCGACGGAGGAACGACAGGATCTAACGACGGGTCAATGCCATATTTTTCGACAAAAGCATCTAAAAACTTAGTAGTAATGACGGACGTTTGAACATCCATATCACTACGACACTCCATAATAAAAGGAACACAAAGAAGAAAGAACTAACCCGCCAAGTTGTGCTAGGCAAAAGCCGACAGAGAAACAAAAACAACGAACCAGCAAAACAAACCAAGCTCGATCAACCCGGTGCTGCAGCCGACACCGAATCAAGAATTTTTTTTTGTGGAGTATGAAAAATAATGAAGGCAAAGAACCATCTATATATAGCAAATAATGGAGGGGAAAACAAGAAGTTTGAATTTCAAATTAGAAAGGCAATTCAAAAAACGGGAGGGAAAGTAGGCTTGTAGGAAGGGACATGTGATTTGATCACTCAACCTATGATGGGACAGATCGGACTATAGCAACAGATAGGACGACGCATCGACTCACGAGAACATAATCCATCATCATGAATTCGCATCTCATGATAATGGACTGGGGGGACTTGAAGGGGATTAAGCCGGCAATCTCAATCAAAGGGCCGAAGGCGAACTCAGCCGCGGCTTAGGACGTGCCGCGGCTCAAAGAATGAACGAGCCCCAAAACAAGAACCCTGCCGCGGCTGAGGCCGTGCCGCGGCTCAAGGGTATGGAAGGGAGGCATTATAGAAACATCACTAGGAGAGGAAACCCCTGCCGCGGCTGAGAGCCTGCCGCGGCTGAGGGTGTGTCACGGCATAACCTTTATAATTAATAAGGGACCACCATATCGAACATGTCCACAGTTGAGAATCCTCCTCAGGAGAATCGAAGTTCTAAAGATGAACGCAAGAAGGGAAGAACAAGGACGAAACCAAACTACCCAACCCCAGCCTCGGCTGAGGCCGTGCCGTGGCTGCCGCGGCTCAGGGGTGAAACGGCCGAAAAGATTGATTCGATGACGGACGACATTTCCCACTCAACACTTAGAAAATACCAAAGAAGTTATGAAGGAAATAATCTCGTACCAGGAAATAATACTAAATAGCTGAGATAACGTCTCATTGGGCATAAGAGTCAACTATAAAGACAACACCAGTGGGGAAACCTGAACCCATGATAGAAAGAGGTCAGGAAAGAACCAGTAACACAAAAAGGGAAGTCAGCTAACAAGACAAGATATGTCAGGGGCAGAACCTGCACACAGGGAACACGGGTCAACTATACAGACAAAGATAATTAAATACACCCTGAACTCCCTAAGCACGAATGAGGAAATAACAGTCATATTAGCAGAAGTAGGGAGAGATGTTTGACTGCATACAACCTACAATGGATGCCCAGTCCAAACGTCTTGACCATGGATGCCTTATAAATAGTCGGGCCGATTTCAAAGGTAAGATTCATGTTTTAACTCACAGATTCACAATATCATAATTTACTTATCCCTTCTTTCTCACCTTTTATCTCCCACTATACACATACTTATTCTCACGCCGGAGGGTGGTCGCGAGAAGAAAACCCCTTCTGCTCGTGGCGAGGCTCACGGTGTTTCCTGTTTTGCAGATCATCCTTTCAAGACCTGGAGGTTCCGTTCGTTCTTCCAAGCCCAAGCCCAGAAGTCCCGTCTTAACTTGTCCATCCAGCACTGCTTCAAGACTCCCGCCCCTAGGTGATAAGTTTTGTAGCAACACTAACCATAAACCCTCAACCAAGATGATGTAGGGAATTTATGAGATTACAACAACGGATATCTGAGAGTCGTGAAACATTTTCAGATCAAAATTATTCGGTGGTTCTCCCGAATACTTCAATCGGATAAAACTTAGATTGAGATATCAAGAAATTGAATATGTGTGTTTGAGAGAATTCGTGAACTAGAGTGCAGAGACCAAATGATGAAAAATCAGTTTTTCATACATAGGGGGGGGGGCAAATAACTGCCCTCAGACAGTTAGCTTTCAAAATCAAATTTTAACAAAATTGCCCCCATTTTTACTACGTGAACAACCATCGTATATTTAGTATCTTCACCTGAAAACATGTAGGAAAATGGGTCAACTAAAAAGTTGGTGAGCAGTTACAGTTTTTATAGTGAATCAAGATAAGTTACCATAATAATATAATCAAACATGAAACTTTAAACATAAGTACACGAATCCATGACCAAACCTAATAACGAGAATGCCCTCTAATAGACTTGGAATCCACCAAATCGTGATGTATGTCGGGTTTCGATCATTCAACACCTTATCCGGGGTGATGAACGGGTATGTCACACCTATGGATCCACTATCGTACTACCGTTGGCTTATAACAAGTTAATGGTCATGTGTGATGTAGCGAGAGGTACTTAGCGATGTGTGAACGTGTAATTACTGTTTAACCCATTCAAGTTATGAAAATGTTATCTTGTATGGTTTGTTTCACAAGATTTTGATAAAGTAAAGACTTGCATGTTTTCACCCCAAAACGATAAAAGTAGAAAAAGGGGTAATGATATACTCACCTTGATAACGTAGTTGAGATTTCACGCAAAGACTACAAATATGAAGCAAAGAATGTGTCCTACTTGAAAGCTACATTCAAGGTATTATATATAAGAACTAAGCATGAATAATTGATAAGTATGGCATTAGGATAGAATAATTGGCAATTTACGGTGCTCTAAAGGTAATTCGAGGTGTTTTGGATAAAAGAAAAGGTTAGAAACTTTATCACAGCAACCCAGTGTAACGGGTCAGATTTTAGGACAACTTCACGTATTTTATTGACTGCCCAAACGATCGAATTAAATTCTAAACATTTGGTGGAATCAAGCCTCACATTTCTAGTTTTCAAATATATTTTTGTATTATTTTTCCAGAAAGCACAAAAATTATGAAAAATCGTGGAACACAGAAAAGTAGTTACAGTGATTTTAGTATGCGACAAAAAGTTTTTGCTTGGTACGACCTTGATACAAAAGCAAATTAATATTTTCCAATTGGGTTTGAAGATATACTCAAAGACTTAAATTCCAGAAAAAGATGGACTTATTTGGACTTGTAATGAATGAGATATGGCCTTACGAACACATACCAAGTTTGCTGTTTGAAAACAGGTTTGATAGCCGTCTATAAAAAAATATCTTTAACTGACCAAAACTCGTCGAAAAATTATGAAACTTAGTTTTCTGGAAATTATAATCCATGTACTACAATCTAGACTCAAGAACCGACTGATTTGGTTGAGTTTTGGTTGAGTTTTGGTCGAGTTATGACTCTCCAAAGTTTGACAAAAGTTGATGTTTTAAATCTGCTGTAACGGTTTGTTTTCAAAAACGAGTTTTTTTGTAACTTTTCGATTATAACGACTACAAATACGACCCATGATGATTGAGGACAGAATATATATCATTAAAAACTATAAGGTTTTGATCTTTTTATGGTTTAGAACGTGTAAAAGTTCTGAAAATCAAAGAAAGATAAGAAAAATGTAGATTTTTCGTACCTAGACGCGTTCAACTGCTTTACTACTCGAGATCTTCCAAAAGATGGAAACTTGTGGCTGGATTTCAAAGATTTGTGGATTATAAAGTAGTAAAAATCAGATCTTGGAAGATTAGAGCAAGAAAACTTGAAAGAACACGTACCGATTTGCACTAAAACGCTCTAGATTGCTTGTATGCGAAGTTTTCGGTTTGTTTCTAAGTGCTTGAAGTTTTCGACTAGAGGAATATAGATGAAAGGCAGCTGATCGTGAAAGAGGGATGGAGGTTTATAGTTGTATAGGATTTGGTTTGTTAATTAAAATCAAGTAGGAATTTCAAAATTTAAAAAAACAAAGAGATTAGATGAAAAACAAATAAAAAAGATAATGCTATCTTGAAATTTTTCGGCCAGCTTTTTATATTATATATATATATATATATATATATATATATATATTTTAAACAAATCATTAAACTTAAATAAATGTCGACGGTTCAACGACTTAGGCTAACGTGTTAAAACTTTGACAACGTTTCTTCTAAATAAAGAATATTAGGACATTTTAGATAACTAAAAAATAATACTTTTTGATATGTCGGTTAACGCGATGTGTAACAAGTGTCGGTTTTAAATCAATAATTTTCGGATTTAGAAAGTTTCTAAAAGTGGCATATGTTACTAGGGTTCCAATTTAAACCTCGTGTTCGGTGACGTTTTGAGCATACCACATACATAATAATTAATAAACTAGTGATCCCTTAATCCCAATGTCATGTTCGTCTGTTCTTTACTGATCAATTAGGGACTCAATTAGTAAAAAAAATAGGAACATGATTAATGTTAAAGTAGGTGTTAACCTTGTTCGGTGACGGTTGTCACACCTCACAACTGGACTGTTAATTTCTTTCTCAAAGCAAGATAATCATGGATAGTACTATCGGGTTTGACAACCGTCACCTGCGTTAGTCGCGCTAACTCTGACTGGAGGTCAAAACGGGTGCATCATTAGCCTAAACACCCCCATGTATTCGGTAGGCATGGGGTAGGGGCATGAGATTACATTACATTACTATTACAGTCTAGCTTCGGTTTTGGTGTACTTATGGTAATATTGTAGCATTGTCTGTATAACAATCAAATCATTGAAAGTTTTGTGGTCAATTACAACGATTTACTTTTATATTTAAACCTGTGAAATCACCAACATTATTGTTGACTCGTTTAAGCATGTTTTCTCAGGTCGTTAAGCTTGCACGGGATTATGGTGCACATCATGCATGAAGTCTTTTGATGTTCCCATGACAATGAACTTTTGCTTGTCTTTTGCTTGGCATTGTATTTTTAAAACAATTTATTTTCCCTCCGCATTACTATCCGCATTAACTCTGTAAAACAATGTTATATTTTGGAACGACTTGGAATGCATGATTTTCAAAACCATATAGAGGTCGTTCTATGTAATCAGTGACGATGATCCATGACCGTCGCGCCCCGCGGGAAACTGTCGTGGTTGGGGTGTGACAAATTGTAAATACTTTTAATATTATTTTTAACTAAAATTAAGAATACCGACGAAATTCCGATCGGTAATCCATCGGTGAAAATATGTCGGTAAATCTAGGGCTGTAAACGAACCAAACGAAGCCTTGTTTGTGTTCGTTCGTTTAACATTTAACTTGTTCATAAACGGTTCACGAACACTAACCGAAAGAAATTTCATGTTCGTGTTCGTTCATTAATGAAATGGATTTGTTCACGAACGGAACCGAAGGAAGCCTTGTTTGGGACTTTTGATGTCAACCCTAATGTCTTCCGAAATGAACATTTAATAAGATCATTTTAATATCAAGTTTTATGTACATGTATTGAACTTACTTTACTTTGTTAATTGTTAGGGTAAAAAATAAAAAAAAATTAAAGAATATAAAAAATTTAGATAAAATAAAATAGAACTATACAAAAATCTGTAATGAACAACATAAACAAACAAACATGAACGTAAACGAACATAAACGACGTTCACGAAAACAATTGAACGAACGAGACCTTTGTTCATGTTCGTTCATTTAGTTAATCGAACAGAATTCCTTGTTCATGTTCGTTCATTTATTAAACGAACGAACGTAAACGAACTTACCGCCGAACGGTTCACGAATTATTCGTTGAACATTCGGTTCGCTTACAGCCCTAGGTAAATCTATTGATGAAACGTGTGACAAAATAATACTAAATCTCAAACTATTAGTAATTATTATTGAAACTATTTATAGCGTTACATAATTTGTCGACAAATTCATGTTACTTATCATTACATGTGTTACTCCCGTTCACATCACACTTACCTATTCATGATTTTGTTATATAACACAATTAGATTTTTATAACTATTAAAACTTAGATTACTAAATTCCACATCACGTTTCCTCAAAAAGTTTTTTTATATGATCTTTCATCTATATATATAAACGAAATGTTCAAAACTTTTATAAGAGATTTTAATCACTTAAGATTTAATTTAATTTTAATAATATGATTTGAAGAAAAATAGTTTACAAGTTATGTCACTTGATGTATATATTGATGTTAGATGCCAGTAATGATAAACAGACGACGTGGTGGAGAATTGATGAAGTGAACATATATAAAGAAAACAAGAGTAGACTAGATTACCTTTTGTTATGTCTACACCTATCCGACCTTGATCGGCCAAAACACGTGACACGACCGTGACCCACATTGCACATGGCAGTCGCTTGGAATATTGTTGCATTCCATGATCCATCCTTCTTTTAATCTTTTAAAAATAATAACTTTTCTTTCCTAGTTCTAATTATATATATATATATATAGATAATATTATTTTTTTATCTAATTATATATAGTAATAAACCAGTTTAGGTTAAAGAATATATTCAGTTAAATCAGACTCACTATATATGTTAAATTCAAACTCGAGTTTTTAAAGAGCACATATGTAACTTGTATTTTAAAATAAAAATGTAAAAGTGTCACCAATTTATAGGGACAAGAAGAATATATACACTAGGTAACAAATATTCAAGTTGGACTAGCAAATACTTAAAAGTTATATTTCGAAAAAGATAAGGAAAAGTTAATCAAAACTAAAATAAAATTATATAACGTACGCGTTGACATGATTAATGTTTGAATTACAAATATTCCTTTTAGAGACGCGTCGTTTTAGATTAGGTTCTTCTGACCATCAAATATAAAGAAAGATCTATTATTCGTATGAGATATTACACAAGATTAATTCCGATCGTTGACGAAATTCTGTGACACAACGTGCGGCGGTGGAACCTCGATCCCAAAGCTCGTTGCAAGCAATTTTCTATTTTTTAACAATAATTTTTTACTCATAAATAACACCTAATTTGCATCACTTTTGTAGGGGCAATCATCAATTAATGCCACTAAAACACAGCCATGAAAAACAATTTTCATTTCAAGAGCCAAATTCAAAATTAATGAAGACATTAAACACTTCATTCTTTACTACACAAATTCAAATTACATGATCTATGTGGTCGCTATTATATCATTACCCACAAAAAAAATCATTCATCTTTTACAAAAATAAAAATAAAAAATAAATAGATGCAACAAATTAAATACACACTTACACATTAGATGAATTGAGCTTATACATCCAATTGTATAGGAATTTATTCTTCTAGCTAATTAATTGATATTAGTAGCATCTTTTTTTATTCAAAGAATTGTAAGAAGTGTTAGTAGTACTGTGATTATGGTAGGCTTCATGAGGGAAGTGTCCACTTGAAGTATGATCACCATGCCTTTGAGTTTGAACCCTCGTGTTCGAAGACTTGGGTCTCGATTGCTTACTTCTTCTTGGATTGTTCGAAGATCGTGGGATGAATACTCCGGTTCCTTTGATTTCTCTTCTACCACTTTGATCATGAAAACTTGGTATTTGGTTGTGAATTGGATGGATTGTTTGAGAGATAACCTAGAAGAGAAAACAATAACATGTTACTAAAAAGAAAAGAAACTAGGGTTACCCCTTATAGTGGAACTTAACAAAATAAGTAATTAAGGTTTCTTTTTTGCTTATATGAAGATTTGATAAATATCTTTGCATCACTTTCCAAAAATAGAAAACCCTTATTTCCACTTTGCCTTTCTTTCATTCAATCTTTATTTTGGAGAGAGATAGAGAGAGAGAGAGAGAGAGAGATGCAAACCTGAAAAGAAACAGGAGGGCAGTGAAGAGTAGGGTCTTCATCATCATCCATGATCAAAAGGGAGATCCTCTTACTCAAGTCTGCAAAGAACACATCATCTTCAACAATTTCCATCTTACTTTGGGAAAGCTTTTCAACTGTCACAACTCCAAGCAACTAACTACCTAGGAGCTACTTCAAGTGTTTCTTTCTCTTTCTCTTACTTCTTTTTGGTTGGTTAATGAGTAGAATAAATAGAGAAAGGAGAAGGTATGATATTGAGTAAAGAATGAAAGAATATGTGTTGGGTAGGACTAGGGGTGGGGTGGGGTGGGGTGGGGGAAGGGGTGGGGGTATTCAATTCTCCCATGGGGCTGGACATGTGAAGTAGTGGGACCCACTTAGCCAATCTGTCTATTTATGACCCACAAGAGGATCATGAAGTGTGTTTATGATTCTATCCAGTTGTGGGGAAAGAAGATAGATTATAGCAACAGAAGCCAAGGCACAACCCACACACAGATTTCTGTCATCCACAACATCAATCTTTAGAATATACTTGGTTGTTATTCAATTCTACTCTCTCACTTGCACATATAACACTGCCAACTAGGACATGATATATGACAATTAGTGATGGTTCAATTTACACTAACAAGAAGCTACAAAAAACCATAGGTGTCACACACATGCATGCATGGGTTGGAGAATATATTGTGAATAGATTTATTTGGGCAGCTTTTATCTTATTTCTTGTGGTTGATTTCAGCTTTTTTGAGTTGGTTGCTGTCAAATATGGTGCTCTTTTACATCTGTGTCTTGTACTTTTGTTCTTTTCATTTATATCTTATGTTTTAATAGGATCTTGAACATCAGCCACATAACAAGCTTATAGATAGTAATGTCAATAGCATTTACCATAAAGTTAATTCCTCCCCTAAAAATGAAAAAACAAAAAAACCTTATGAACTTGGCTCAATCATGGTTAATAGTGATAGTGAGTTGATAGAAGGACACGTATTTGGACTAGCAAGATAAAAGCAAGTGGACTAAAAGGTGTCAACTTAAAACAAACATAACTTTTGATTTTTTTTGTGTTACGAGCCCATAGTAAAATATGGATGAAAAATGGCGTAAAAGGTCGGACATTGTGATAAACAACCATAGGCGATTTGCCCAACTTTCGGGTCTAAATTCCCAAATCTGGATCAATTACCGATTTTAACTTCGATAATTTTCCCCAAATTTTGTGAATTTAGTTGATTATGTTTCGATTGTAAAGTGCGAATAGTGGATTTCACTATTTCACGCATTTATTGAGTGATCTAATTTTAATTCTAGACCGTCAAATTTCATTTCCTAAGATTTGATATTACTTACTACAATTTTGTAAACTTTTCTTTTAAAGAGTACTATCTTTTATATTTTGTGTTTTAAAGAGTATTCTCTATTATGTTTTGTGTTTTCACTCTACATCATATAGTCATAACACCTAAGTTTACAATTTTTGTGGTTACTAAAACAGTTTAAATTTTGTAACATTAAATTAAGATAACAAAACGGGTGGGTATGGTTAGGTTAGGTAACAAGTCAAAACGGATTTGGGTCGACACAATATGTTTTCAAAAGTTGGGACAATCGCATATATTCCCTTGAAAACGGATTTGTTGTGACCGGTAGGTGGTGCCTGCGGTGGCGACGGTGGTCTTGTCAGCAATGCTAGTAGGTTGTGGAGGCAGATAGTGGCCGTGGGTGGTGCTGACCCATTTGGGACTCTTCGAAGTTATCAAAGCATTATAAGAGTAGCTCGTTTCAATCTATCGTATAATTTAAGAAGAACCAAATCAATCCATTATAACATATTAAACTTATCCGAATCTAACTCATTATAATATCATAAAGCTAAAAAGTTATCAATCAATTAACTAAATTTCAGATTTCCTTCACACACTTTATGTTCCGGCCACTACTCCACACATCCATGTTAATTGGGTCGATTCCTCTAAACTATGGTTCATAGTACATAGCCAAGATCATTGTTCCTTGGTTGATTCTCTCTCCATGTTCTTAAATCAAAACAAAGTCTAAATAATTAAACATTGGAACATAGATCTAACTAAAGTTCCAAATCCCAAAGCTTATAATATATTAATATTCCCCTTCTTCCTTCATCTCCCTTACACACACACACAACTAAATGCATTAAAGATTCAACCGGGTGACACCGAAGCCGTCGCTATAATTATTTAAAATGAGGATCTAAAACAAGTTAAGAGTGAAATCTATACTATATAATAAATAAAGGTTTTTGTATGTCACGTGTCGTCACCATATTCAATCTTATCATTTTTTTTCCGCCTCTCTCTCTTATTAAATGCACCATATCTTTTAATAAATTACTAATTATACTAATAAAACACATTTATTTTAAATTATCCTTTATTATAAAAAAAAACTTTGAAATCTAATTATGTAATTTTTATTTTCAATCAAATAGTAAATGAAAGTCAAATTACATTAAATAGTAATTGACATATTTCCGAAACTCATTATATATTATTTTTTACATATTTTGAATTTTGTTTTATATTCTTAGTATATGTAAAGTAATATAATTTTACACTTGTAAAATACATAAATAAAATTTGAGAAATTTATATATTGATACTTTTCACCCGTGTGTATTACACGGGGTCTAAGCTAGTAAAAATAATATTTAACATTTATCAATCTTAATAACTACAAAGCAGGCTTCCCATATCAACTTTTAACTAATATGTGTTAAGAAGGAACTATGCACTCAATATCGGCGATATATCGGTTATCGGTCCTATGTAAAAATATCGGTCTCGATATTGTCGGTGATATTTACTGAGATATCGCCGAGATTTTGATTCCATAATATCGGTTGTCTCACCGAGTTTCTCGGTTTACTAATCTTGGCCATTTTTTAACATTTTTCTGCCCAAAGTCCATTCCTCTTCAAAAATGTTGGCCCAATGCCTTGTACCCATAGCCAAAACCATTGAAGTAAATGCCCTAACTCCCTAATACACCCATGTTCGTACTTCGCACACCTGCTAGATCATGTTTCTAATATAAAATATTGATACTTTTTAGTTTTGACTTTTGATTTGACTATTAATATTATATATGTATATATATATAAGTTTATGCATAATATAAAAATTACCGATATCCCACCACGAGAACCAATATCTCAAATATCAGTCCTTGACCGATAACCGATATTTTTTCGCATTAACCGCATAGAGAAGAATAATGCAATTAAATATGTTACATGGAAAAACGTTTATCTCTAACGTTCTTTAATGCAAATTTTTTAACTAATTTTTTATAGTTAATAATATCAAAAAGGCTTTTTTATCTATTGAAGCAACGGTGACACCAATAGTTAATAATATTTATGTATGCAATAATTACTAATTGGGTATGGGATAGGCGGAGCGGATCGATTTTAAAAAAAAATTACATGAAAATGTTAACGTAATGTAAAAAATAATGTTAACTCAGCAGAGCGTACACAAAAAAAAAATAAAAAGAAGTTAAAAATAACAAATAAAAGTTAAAAATAACAATAAAAGTAAAAAAAATAAGAAAACCCGCCCGCGGTGACGGGGAGAAAAGAAAACAAAAATAAAAATAAATTGGTCTAATTCAGGTAAACATGGGTGTGTAAGTTTTGGGTAATTGGATCATGCATCACCTATTATCATGCTCATCCCGAGTAACTCGATTACACAATAAAGCCTTGGAGGCGCATCTTTAAAACTAATCTTTTCCTCTTTCATTACCTGTAAATTAAAATGAGTTTTAAATAATCATCTTTAATTCAAACTATAAACATGGATTGATGCATCCTCTAAATGCCATAACTCCAAAATAACAACGCAAAAATCTGCAGAATGCGTTGGTATAATTCTCGAACCCCATATATACACGGTCACCACCATCATTGCACATGTGAATCAACCCTAGATGAAGCATTGGTTCCAGACACAGCCGCCTGTTTCAAAATGAGGGCATAAAGTATCTCGTTCCACGCATCAGGAACCCCGGGAAGACACCAATGGCTGCAATCCTGCCGGTGTGCAGCCGCAGGGCTGAGTTTTGGGCCGAGATAATACAGAGAAGGGTGCCCGTCTTTTCTTCTTGACGACATAATGGTCGTGTTGAGTATATTCATGACTTTGGTGGCTTCAATTGATGAGGTTTTTGATTGATTTGAAATTACATCTCTGAATATGTGATATTGTGTCCAAGTTGAAGATGATTGTGATGGTGTAGAACCTAAATTTGGTAGTGTTTCTAAGTGGCAATTTCCACCTGCTCTCCAACTCCCGCCTCTGTCAATATGATTATTGATTTTTTTTTTCATGATATGATTGGATGAAAATTTATGCCCGTAAACAAACCGAACAAGTGAACGAACAAATTTTCTTGTTCATGTTCGTTAAGAAAGTGAACATGTCCGTTTATGTTCGTTCGTTAATATTCTAAACCAAACATAAATGAACAAACACCGAGTAAAAGTAAACTTGAATATCCAAAAGAATGCCTAAAATGCCATCATTCTTAAAAAGGAAAATTGGATTTTAATAATCCAAACTATGACCCATTAGCGCGATAATAATCAATACTAACAATTTGACAGGTAACAGTCCTAACTTTCACTTTTATTGCTAAGGGCATAACTATCATAGATTTACACTTGTTTTGAAGATTTTGAACGAAATGGAGAAACATACAAGCAAAATCAAGTGTAAATCGAGTGTAAATCTATGATGATTATGTTATTGGGACTGCCATTGACAACAAAAGTGAAAGTTATGACTGTCACTGGCCAAATTGTTAGTAAGGATTATTATCCGCCAATGGGTCATAGTTTTGATTATTAAAATCCAATTTGCCTTCTTAAAATTGTGCTTATCTCAAAGGGTTTTAAACTTTGAAAATTGAAGTGATTTTATATTAATATTAGTAATAAATATATTTTAATGAATATTTAAATGAATGAAACGAACGGCCATAAATAAACAGATATAAAGGAAGGTAAATGAACGAACGAGGCATGTGTTCACGTTTATTCGTTTATTAAATGAACAAACATAAACGAACTCCTACTGAACGGTTCACAAACGCTTTACTACACTTTAAGTTCGTTTACAGGCCTGAAAGAAATTGAGGGGAAAACGAAAATGGAGATGAAAGAACGAACCTGAAATGAACAGGGGCGTATGTACGGAAGAAAACTTGTGTTCTTGTTTTATTTACTTCAGTATTCATCCAAGATAACACAGTTTCTAATGCTTTTCTGTATGCAGTTTCAACTTTCATTTCCATATTCACTTGGGCTCCTTCTTGGAAGTAACATCCTCTGATCAGTAACAAAATTAAATCATAAACCCATAAATTTCTTCAAATATTATCGAACCCAATAATACGTGTCTAAAATACAAAGGAAAAAGAAGGTGGTTTGAGGTTAAGACCCATACGACCTGTTGGGTTGGGATCTATGCATAACACTAAATATTACGAGAACACGCAGAATAAAATGAATCATTGTGTTTTCTAATCTTAAATATTTTTAAAATAAAAATAATCATAAAATTGCAATGTTTATTCGTCTCATGAAATTGAAACAAAAATAACAAAAATATGAACAAATTTCATTTATATATATAACCTACACATGTGTAAGCAAACGGTTAAAACTTAAAAAAAATACGAAAAATTAGTTTGATGGTTTTTTATGTACATAAACATACACATTTCTATGTAAGTGCAAAAATTTAAAAATATGATTCGTTGATAAAAAAAGTTAAACGATTTAAGTTTGTTCTTTTTGTTCTCGAAATAATTTAGTGTTTTGTAATGAACCTCACCCACGACCTGTATAGGTCGAAACATAGTTGTCAATAGCGAATAGCGGTAAATAGCGACAAGCCACCTATACGCTACGTAGCGAATAGCGGGCGCTATTTCACGTTTAGCGATACACTAGTAGAAAGTTTTAGAAATATTTTATATTCAACTATTGTAGGATATGTAGCAATTATAATCAATAATCATCTAAATCTTCATATATTAGGGTTATTAGCAACCCTATTTATATTAATCAAGTAAAAAACTGGTTAAAAACATTAAAAAAAAAAAAAAAATCGCTAATCTGGTCGCTATCTGGAAATAGCGGTCCCTAATCGAAACGCTAGGTAGCGCGCTATAGCGCCCGCTACCAGCGCTATTGACAACTGTGGGTCGAAATGGTTGGAGTGATCAGAAACATCCCTAAAATAACCCAAATTGTCAAGTCCAAATCGAAATGGGTTGGGGTCAAGACTCAAACTTGCCACCAAATAACCCATTTGACTTTTGAGGTCAAATATGATAAATATTCTGAGGTCAAACCTCTAATCAAGATACAAAATTTGGAAAAGATTGCCAGCTATATTATAACAAAATATAAGAAGAAACACAGTTTGAAAGAGTTGTTGCTAGATTTGTAAACAGAATCATGTTATTTAGGAATTTGATAACAATGAGTTTGACCTTAAAAGTCAAACAGACCCCTATTTCTGCACAAATAAAGAGATAAGTTAAAAGTAGCATACCCCTTTATTGTCTTTTCATTGTTCCACCAATGCCCTGTGTTAAAAACAAGAACATCAGCATCTCTCCATTTCAATGAGGTCCAATCCATTTGGTCCAATTTAAGGGTAGTCTTGATTTCTGATAAAGAATGAGGGGGCGGTCGACTTTGCAGCACAAGAAAAGGAGCCCTGTAATACTCAAGAGTGCAATTGTAGTCCCTAAACTTGAACACCAAGAAACCTTTATGTTTAGTGATTGGATTGCCATTTACTTCGTATATTGAATCATTGCTTGTCCTAGAAGTAACTGAAGAGGATAACATGCAGAGAAGAGATTCCCACTGGTTTCTTCCGATTGAATCTCCAACAAAAACTATTCGCTTGTCCCTCAAGTTTTCCAACATTCGTGTCCCGTTAAATCTGTTTTCAACACAAAACAAGTAGTAATTGTAAGACTTGATTTACTCATATGTAGGATTGTGGCGTTCACATATAGAAACTCATATAGCTCAAAACCGAATGCTGATCATTAAAATTAGATTAAAAAGACCCTTAATACCAACCAACATTGTCCGCAAAAGGATGTAAGATTCATCTAAGGTATTATAGTGTTCGATAATTGAATAAAACAATCAAACCAGAAAAAGAGAAGGGGGAAAGTTATAAGAAAAGTACACATTAAAAGTTCCATTATTTGATGGCAACTTGAAGATTCAAAGAGCTTGTATATAGCAGGCAGCTTTTACATTCACATGACTATAAATAGACAAGTAAATAACAAACTACAAAATCAAGAATTGCTTCAACAAAGTACTCACCCCTTTGTGGGAAAAAATAGTAAATAATTAAGGAATTCTAACTTGGTTATGCATTATTTTTAGTATGAACTATGTAAAATAGAAAGAGAAAAAAAAGCTAACTTTTTGGTTAAAAAACTAAAACTTTCCCATCGATTTAGGAGTTTCCGACAGGGCATTCAATACAGAATCAATTTAAATAGATAACTATAAAAACTGATAAGCACATAAACACCTGTAGCCATTGTTTTAAATGTAACCTCATAACCATCTCACTTCCCCTCTCCCACTATATTGGCAAGCATTACATACAAGAGTTTACGCGGTTTTTGCGGTTCTGTATTTAAAAAGTGATTATGCATTTTTAAAACGATTATCATATCATTGCAACTGAAACAAAACTAATTATCAAGAAGTAAATTGTAGTTACTTAAGTACCCATTTTGTATATATCACTTCAACAAATAATCTAAATTTATACAAAACTAAACACCAATACACCATCAAAAGTGATTAAAACTTCAATACCATCTCCATGTCTTATTATCTTCTAGTTGTGATTAATCACTTCTAAAATGCAACCCAACCACCCAATGAATGTTTGTATTTCTTAGAACTACAAGTTTAATCTTTCTTGCCAATCAAGAATACAACTTTGACCAAGTTGACCAATCTCCCAATCAGTCAATCACACCCTCTCCCCTTCCCAACAATAACTTGAAACAAAGTGTGACTCACAGATTGGCACGTCAGTCAACTATATCACAGTTAAAGCAATATGTACATGTATTTACACAGTTATCAATTATTTAAAGAACCGCGTAAAAACCTGGGCAAGTTGCACTCTTTAGGTTGCCAACGCCACTTGGTGTAGAGAAGATCTCGCCGTCCATTTTCAGAACATCTGAAACCCTCATCCAAAAACCTGCAACCTTTAGATTCATACAATGGATATCTCTCATCCCACAACCAATCACCATCAAACACGTCACACCCATCTCCATCTACACTCAAAAAATCAAATCTTTTTCTACCATAATACCCTCCAAATTTCAACCATCTAAACCTATCAGACTCTTTAGATAATCTAAACCCACCCCCTGCAACAACACTTCTATAATCCAAATAAAAAAACCCAAAAATCACACAAACTGTGATGAACAGAAAACCCATTATCCCCAACGAGGGCTCGAACAGTTTAAAGGGCTTAAATTTCTTGAAAGTAGTCATGTAAGTTGATGAATCAAAGTCTTGGTGAGATGGGTTGTTCACCATTTGTGCTAAAGATTAGGGGATTTTGGAAAAAGGGGGAGATGTGATGTGGGGTGGAAGCAAGAGCACATTAATTCATGGAGGATTTGGAGAGATGAATCATTGGGATTTCTTCTTTGCTTGATGGATGAGTAAAGTAGCATTCATGAGAATTAAAAAGGGGGAAAATGAAATCGATTTGGTTCTACTTTTGCAAAACGGTTTTGGGATTGAAGGCAATGGAAGGTTGAAACGACATTGAAATCTTTACCAACGGCATCATGTGAAAAAAGTTATACAATAGATATGTGGTGTGTGCAAGTTAAGTCCTTGTACTTTGAGAACTTTTTATGAGTTTCCAAACTATGTATTAGTTTGGATTCCAATCAATTTTTTACGAACGGCGGCAATATACTAAAAAAAACATCAGTCAGACCAAGACGGTATGCTTAGTATTAAGTCGTTTGAGTCACATGAACAATATTTTTGTCTCTAAATTATAAGGTTTGATCTAACATATAGTTCAAAGAATATAAACGCGGTATAATATCACGTTATTTTTAAAAATTTTAATTAATGTATGAGACTATAGTTGAAACCATCCATGTTACGAACAACACAAGTTCTTAGTTGTTACACTTGTTTACTAGCTTTGGATTCCACATGAAAATTTGCTTTTGCTTGAACTCGATTAATACTTGTTGTCAAAACCTTTGTACTCATAAATAATCAATGTGATAATTTCGGTAAGTCTCACATTGTCTCTTTCACGTGAGAGATAATAGTATAATACTAACCGGTATTTTTCATTTTGTCCATGCGAAGCTCACATATTTATTTTTTGTTATCCGAGTGAAAACTTCCCGTGATATCACCCATCTAGGATTATTATGTCCATGTGAAGCCTATATATTTATTGTGTCCGTGTTACGAATAACACAAGTTCTTAGTTGTTACACTTGTAAATCTCACATTGTCTCGTTCACATGAGAGATAAATCATCAACGTCATACTTTATATAAGTCTCACATTGTCTCGTTCAAATACCACTAATGCGTTTTGGGTGCAATGATTATGGATGACAAGAAAACTTTATAGTTAAACGTGTTTGGTGGGAGTAATTCATAGTTAAACCTTTGCTCGTCACACCTCGTTCTTTAGAGCTTACTAACTCCTTGTGCTCGCCTTTCGACCTCGCACCTATAATTCACATAATACACGAGTTAATACGTGACTCGACGTAAAACTTCACTTACTCGACTACTCGGTTCTCATGCATGGCTAACCCGTCTTCGCATGATGTCATGCAAGACCCGTACCCCTACGTGATTTCCCATGCATATACATGCATTTCACATTAAGCTAGTCGTCACCGAACAAGTATCGGATGACCTTGGCTTCAATTGCGGCTTCTCGGAGGCGCTTGCGTCGCTAACCACCAACCACGACCACTTGTGGCCTTCAGTCGGCCTTGCGTGACCACCAACTCCCTTACCAAGTCGCCAACGCGTCGCCACAGCCACTATCGAGCCACCTCAGCCCTCGTCGGCTTCGCACAACCCTTCTCCGCCTCGTGGTTCGTCACTCCAGCCTTAGCCGGCCTTCATCCGACCTCACGACACACGCCGGCCACCCACAACGGGTCCGACTGATCTCCCTCAATCCCGTAAACACTCCCAAAACGAAACCACGATAATAACAAGTCAAGATTCGAGATTATACCTCCGATCCGGGTGACTCGTGCAACTCGAATCACCTAGAACTCGTCTCCTTCGAAACCCTAGAATCATAAAAACAATTATTAAGATTATCCGGGACTTAAAACACGTAAACAATGATTAGGGGATCACAATTATACCTTTATTCGAACAAGGAACACGGCGAACGACCTCTCCCCTTCTCCCTTTTCTTCTCGGCAGCCGCAAGACCCAAATGGGGTTTCCCCATTACGTAACACCCTTTAAGGTGATGTTCTTCGGACCGGGCTTGGCCCTAGCACGCCATCGGCTAACCCCCGGGCTTGGGCCGTCAAGTGATTTTTAATATAAGCCCACTAAGTCTCGCTATTTACTCGTTAATCCCTCGTCTTTATTTACATAAAAGAAAATCCTTGTTTCTACGTCTTCGGCCCGTCATGTTCCCGTCACCATTCCATCCACTATGTACAAGCATATATACATATACAATAATCCCGTTTAGATGGTAAAAAAACCCGGGATATTACATACTCGGGTAACAGAAAATAAACATGAACAAAATGAAAAATATTGGTGGGCATTAGCAGACCTACCCTTTGGTAAGTGGGTCAGCCGACCCCTTTGAAATATTTTTTTCTTTTTGTTATATATGCGGTATAATCTCGACCGACCCCCAAGAAATTTTGACACCGACCTCCATAAAATTTTGACCGACCCCAAAAAAGAAATAATTTTTAATATCGACCCTCATTTAAACTAATAACTTAATTGGACATTTGGACTAAAATGGACTAAATTTTAGTCGTTTAAACTATTACATTTACATTTAATTAACTCATTACCCATTTAGACAATTAAGTCCACATTTAGTTGACATGTTACCCATTTAAATTTTTAAATAATTTAACCCAATAAAAAATCTAAGTAGCGACAATCATGATCCATCCACGTCTCGATATTTCATATTCACGCTTCACGCAATATGAAGAAAGACAGTTTGCTAATCATGATTCTCTCCATGCCTCCTCACGATTCATGCATCTTCGCTAATCACGGATTTACGATTCTCGCCCTGCTAGTCGGTTCACTGTTCACAGCATTGCGTCGTTGCCTACTTACGATTTCATGTAACTTGTTTTTCTCTCTAAGTTTTATATTTTGCTTATCATATTATTTTATAATAATACTATGCCATATGTGCTATTTGCTAATTGTAATTAGTGACAATGTCTGTACTAAGTGATCTGACCCGACTTGAACCGGACTGATTTTTTTTTTATGTTTTGCGATAGACAACCAACTCAAAAAATTTCGACCCCATGAAAAAAATTATTGGGTCATATTAATGTCTCTATCTACGGATGAATAAGTGAGGTAGAATTTAACTCTATTTATAAGTTTGATATGAAATAAGCAATTGCACCAATAATGATGAATTTATAAACTCTCATTAGTGGCGCTAAAAAACATGTTAGATAAATATAATTACATTAAATCACAATAAAATTAGTTTTGATACGTACTAATAAAATTAACTTTATAAGGGCTACTAATAAAATTACATAAACTTGTAACATATTATTTAGAAAAGGTTGAAAGTATAAGGGTGTAATTTGAACATAGTGCACGTTTTTCACTTAACCTTAAAATGTGGGTCGGGATGCAAATATGGACACAGATGCCGAATTGGTAATGGGAAAGTTGGGGATGAAGGAGATGAAAAGATGGACGGTTGAGATTAACTGCGTGTGTGATAGTTGTGGAGGAACACGCGCCGTTGATGAGAGTAAGTTGCATACGGTTCGAATTGGAAGTCACGAGAGTTGCAGGGTTAGAATTGTAAGTAAACGTGCATGTGATTTTTGTTAACCGTCAACGAATAATATAAGCATGGTCACCTGGGTAAATCCATTGACGAAAGATAACTCATGCCCGCGAACGCAGACAACGCTGATGACCTGGCCCGTACACCAATCCAGGGGAAACTACCACCCGAAGGCCCACTGTGGAAAAACCTCTGACCCGCCTGAGCATATTGCATCAAGTGAGACTCGAACCCATGACCTCCACATTGGAAGGCCATGAGGGTCGCTCCTCCGAAACCAGTTGATCTGGGTTAGGTACGTTTCTAAGATTTCGTGTGTCATGTACGATATAAAAAAATTGACCCCTAAAAATCTAAAATATAAAATATATATCTATTCTATATAATAAATAAATGTTTTGATAAGACACTTATCACTCTCATGTGCACCCTTAACATTTTTTCCCGCCTCTCTCTCCTATTAATTATACAAATTTCTTTAATTTTTTTGTTATAATTTTTGTTTTCCACCTCTCTCTCCTAATAAATAATAATGATGTTAAATAATTAAATATCTAAAATTTATTCTAATGTTTTATTAAAAATTACTAAATCAAAAGAAAATTTCAATTATATCTTATCTTAAAATACAATTTTATAACTCTTAAATATTTATTATTTCACAAAATGACTGATAACATCCAACATTCAGATTTTCATAGAAAATGTTGTTTTATAACAAATTCTATTTATTCAACCCATGTAATACATGAGTTTTAACCTTGTTATATATATAAAAAAATTATTAATACGAAGAAAATTATAATAACAATAAACAAAACAAAGTTATTGTAACAAAATAATATATATTTCATAATTAAACGAAACGTGAGGCTCTTCTAGCATAATTTCTTCATCTAGTTTCTCTTTTTACTACTGAATAATGGTTTAGTAGGCATAATTTATGAAGATAAATAATCAGTTATAACTTATAAGTGTGTAATTGACTAAACAAGAACACATAAAAACAAATATTCAACAATCAAGTTTCAAACAATCAATAATCAAGTAAACAAAAAAATGAATAATCAAGTAATCAAGAATTATCAAGTTCTCACCTTTCATTCAATAATCATAAATTCATAACTCATAAAAAATCAAAATATAAAAAAAACTTACTTGATTGGAACCGTCAAAAAGCCAAAAACTAAGAATAACTTTTTTTTTGAAAGGTAAAACGGGACTAAATAACAACAAATAAAACGAGACCACCCCCGAGCCAGAGGCTAAGAGGAGGCCGAATACTGAACTAGGCCGTTAAAAAATGCCTGGAATAAAAAACTTCAAATACATTATGAGACTTTAAACTGAAAAAAACTCCATTCTTCCCACGATATATTTCTCAACTTTAATCTATTCGCGATCCATAGGTACGATGACTCTTTTTATTGGTTCACACAATTATAATCTTTTGTTACCTTGTCTTCAAAAATCCGCTTGTTCCGCACCGGCCATAAGTGCCACAGCGTTGCTATCGAGATGACGTGAATTGTCTTCTTCCTAGCTTTCGTGATCTGTAACTTTTCCACATAGAGTAACACTTCCTTTATGGTATTGAGATTGGGTGGGATAGGAATTTGCACCAAACCCAAACTGCCACCATATTGCTCTTGCATATAAACATGAAACTAGAATGTGATCCGCCCCTTCTTGGTTAATTCCACAGTTGGGACACGTCGAATTATCTATGTTTACTCCTCTCCTTGCCAATGCGTCCATCGTTGCAATCCTTCCTTCCACTGCCCTCCAAACACTGACTTTCGGGGGAGACCAACTGTTCCATCTGAAGTTCTTGTTCGCTGGAATCGGTTCCATCCGTGAGTTCTCCAGTTCTTTTCTGACTAAGCTGACCGAAAATACTTCTTCCTCGCTGCATTTCCATCTCCACTCGTCTTTCTTTTGTGTTAGAACTACCTACGATAACAAGATAAGTAAATTGTTAAGTTGTTGTGCCATTCCTTGTAATAATTCTAATTTCCAAACCCAACTCCATGTTCTAGTGTCAGCCCTGAAACAATCTGCAACATAAATAGCTTTGTTAGTTATAACTGACTTCTATTTATTCTGCAACATAAAACTAAGAATAACTGACTTCTATTTATTCTGTCAATCGATTAAAGCACTCAGTTTATTTTTTTGTTCCAAAAAATCGATTGGAACACACCACACACCAATCGATTGAAGCACTGTTGTTTCTCGACGAGTCATCGGGTCGTCGATTGCAATTCCAAATTTCCAATTGTAAATTGCCGCAACTTCTTATTTTATTAGGTTAATAATTACTTAATTGTTTTAAATTGGTTTAATGGGTTTGCTTCTATTAAACGCGGATTGCTTCTGATGGGCTAAAAGGCGATGGGTTTAAATTTTAACTTACTTACGTCAGATGGGCTAGAAAGCTTTAGCCTGATGGGTTTAAAACTTTAAATAAATTAAGTCAGATGGGCTAAAAAGGCTTTTAGATCATGGACTGTTTCTATTTTTTAAACCTGATGTATCATGGATTGTATTGCTTCTATTTTTTTTAAAACACATAGGGTATGTTTGGTATGAGGTAATGGAATGGATAAGAGAATAGAATGGATGAGTGAATGAAATGGACGAGGGAAAAGAATGGATCATTACCATTCCGTTGTCATGTTTGGTTACCCTATGGGAACGAAATGAATCATTACTTAGTGTTGTTTGTTAGGAGGGAAAAGACGAAAGAATGGAATACAAATCATGAAAAGATAAATAAATACCCTAGGATAACAAGGTCGTGGGTCGGGTAATGGGTCAGGGCATGTGATGGGTCATGGTTCGGGGCATGGGATGTGTCATGGGTCGAGTCATGTCGGGTCGTGGGTCATGTGATGGGACGAGGCATGAGTCGGGTCATGAAATAGACCATGGGAGGGGCCATGGGTGGGGCATGGATCGGGTCAGGGTCCGGGCATGGGTGGGGTCATGGGTCTGGGCATGGGTCGAGTCATGGGTCGGGGCATGGGACGAGTCATGGGTCGGGGCATAGGACGGGGCATGGGTCGGGGCACGGGTCGAGTCATGGGTCAGGTTGTGTGTCGGGTCATGAGACAGAGCCATGGATCGCGTCATGGTTTGCATCATGGGCCGGGTATGGGACGGGGCATAGGTCGGGTGATGGTTAATGTCATGAGTCGGGTCATGGATCGGATCATGGGTTAGTGTTTGGGTCGGGCCATGGTTCGATTAATTAATTAAACAAATTCATTCCATTCCTTGAAGGAATGAAAAAAAAAACATCACTCCCTCAAGGAATGAAAATCATTAAAAGGAAGGAATCACATTCCTTATGTAATTGTACATTCCTATGTTTACCAAACATGTTTTTTTCATTCTATCGTAATGACTCATTCCATTCCATCGTCCATTCATGCATACCAAACACTACCATAGTTTATTTTAAATATATTTATATATAATATATATATATATAAATTTAAAAATTTTGGCCCCTGGAAAACCGGGCCTTGAGCGGTTGCCCACCCCGCACCTGCTCAGAGCCGGCCCTGGTGATCCTGTCTCACCGGTTCGGGCATATGCCCATTTTCGGTTTTTCTTTTCTTTGTTACCGGAGAAAACCGAATAAATCAATACTTATTTTATATTAATACTGAAATTAATTAATTTTATATATATATATATATATATATATATATATATATAGGGTTAGGTTATAGTAAAAAGGGTTTTAAAAATAAGAAGGGTAAGAAGGATTCTATGCTTGACATGTGTCATTTTATTGTTTTTAAAGAGATGGCATAATGGTCAATGTGTAATATACCATGTCAATTTGTAATACACCAGGTCAATGTGTAATACACCAGGTCAATGTGTAATACAAGGTCTGATATTACACAATGATGAGACCTGATAATACACAATGAAGTGATATTACACAATTAACATATTACACAATGACCTGACATATTTGAGCGAATTACACAATAATGAGCGAATTACACAATGAGCTGGAAAACGTAAAACACAATGATGAAAACATATAACACAATGATGAAAAATATTTGTCACAATGAACTTGTATTACACAATGACCTGACTAATTACACAATGAACTTGTATTACACAATGACTTGATTAATTACACAATGAACTTGTATTACACAATGACTAGACGTGGTATTACACAATGAACTTGTATTACACAATGACCTGACTAACTACACAATGAGCTGGAAAATGTAAAACACAATGATAAATACATATAACACAGTGAACTTGTATTACACATTGAACTTGTATAACACAATGAACATGTATTACACAATGAACTTGTATTACACAATGAACTTGTATTACACAATGACTTGACTAATTACACAATGAACTTGTATTACACAATGAGCAGACGTGGTATTACACAATGAACTTGTATTACACAATGAACTTGTATTACACGATGAACTTGTAATACACAATGACCTGACTAACTACACAATGAGCTGGAAAACGTAAAACACAATGATAAATACATATAACACAATGAACTTGTATTACACAATGACCAGACGTGGTATTACACAATGAACTTGTATTACACATTTAACTTGTATTACACAATGAACTTGTATTACACAATGAACTTGTATTACACATTGACCTGACCAATTACACAATGAGCTGAAAAATGTAAAAAAAATCGTTTCTGTTTATAACGACACTATACTCGTTTTAAAGATAAAAAAACGCTCGTTTTTTGATGTAATTTATTTGAAAAAATAATGTTGTATGTAAAAGTTATGAACGTTTAAAAATGAGGGGGGAAACTTGATAAAAAGTCAACAAAAGTGGCCAAGACTAAAATACCCTTCCAACAACTTTTTCTCCTACAATTTAATCTCAACCATTAAATATTTTCTACAATTTAATCTAATGGCCCTAAATCTTTCTCACCCTTCTTACAATTGGTCAGGTCAATGTGTAAACAAAAACGCTCGTCTTATCTTTAAAACGAGTATAGTGTCGTTATAAACAAAAACGATTTTTTTTTACGTTTTTCAGCTCATTGTGTAATTGGTCAGGTCAATGTGTAATACAAGTTCATTGTGTAATACAAGTTAAATGTGTAATACAAGTTCATTGTGTAATACCACGTCTGGTCATTGTGTAATACAAGTTCTGTAACATTCTCTATTTTTTTTCTTCGAGCATTGTATTCGCTTTCGTTTTCAATAATAACATATTTCGATTTCGTTTATATATTCCGCATTTATATATATACACAATTCATTTTTTTTATAAAATGAGTAAAAATAACTAAAATTTTTATAAATTTTTTTTTATAAACTATCTTGGAACCCGACTCAAAGTAACCACAAATAAAGAAAACAAGTCCAATTTTGACTCCTCGAAGTCAAACTGCCAAGAACATGAAATTGACCCGTTTGACTTTCAAAAGTCAAACAGGGCCGAATTCGTTCAATCCAAGCCCGGAATCGAGTCCAATCGAGTCCCGTAAGTTCTATCTCATGCATAAACATCGAATTGATCCTATCCAGACCCAATAAACATACAAATCCGAAATTTGAATGTAGTTGACTTTTTGGGAGTCAAACTATAATGAATTCGATCAAAATCATGAGATTTAAACCAATTTGAATTTCTGAAAACTAGCATCAGTCAATCTCGAGTGTACCTAAACCATTATCCAGACCCAATCCAGACCCAATCCAACTCCAATTCGTCGAATTTATGCCTAACTAACCCAGCGATTCTTACGGCCGAATTCAAAAAAATCAAATCAATAGATTTAGATAAAATTAACCAAATTAAATCATAAGTCCACCTTCGCCTAATCGATTACAAACACCTTCAAACGCCATTCGCATCCCATTACACGCCTGGAGTCAAATCGACCATCAAGAACATCGAGCCCAAAATCGTAGCCGACTGCATTCGTGCCCAAACCAAAACGAGTAAGATCACTCTCCTTCGATTCGCTTTTGAATTTCGAGCAAAAGCCCCTTACCAATTCATGTTTTTATTATACATCGGATTCGATTGCAAATCAAGAATCCGACTTGTTCTTGCGTTTTTATTTTGAATTTAACATTAACCCAGTTAAGGGGTTAACTAATTCTTGTTTCCATTGTATACCAGCGAAACCACCGGTCCGACTGGTTAAGCCACTGCGCCATCGGACCCGGTGGCGTGGGTTCGAAACCCACAAGCCGCAGCGGCCGGATGCTTTTTGCGCATGGCCTGAACAGCAGATCCTGCTCCTTTTCCCTTCGTGCTAATACCCAACCGGATCGGATGAATACACAAGTAGTCCCTCTGGTTCAGCGGTAAACAACAAGTCTCACACAGAAACCACCCGGGTTCGAGCCGGGTGGCCTGTTTTATTTTTTTGAGCGACTTTTACAACTCGGAATTTTATAAAAAAATTATTTTTATAAACCTTGAAACATTTAGAACATAATGTAACTGGAAACGCCAATTTTCGATATAAACTCAATTTATTTTGAATTTCTTTGTTTAAAATTGTATATTTATTTATTTTAAAAAACAAAGTTTAAATTTTTATTTATTTATTTAAAGTAAATAAATTTCCAAATAAAAATAGTGACTTTATAAAATATCTCCTATTTGAAACTCAACGTTATAAAGTTGATAACTTTACTTTAGAAATAAACAAAAACTCATTTTTTATAATAAAATATAGTTAAATGTATATTTTTATACATAAATGTTATTTTACATTTTTATAAATAAATAAATGACGTGAAAAATTATTTATTTAATTTATATTTAAATATAATTTCCACACTATTTTCTAACTAAATAAATAATTAATAATTAATTAATTTATTTAGTTATTCCAAATCAACATTTATTTCAATCATTTTTTAAACTATTTATTTTAAATCTTTTAATTTATACAACACCCGTTTTAAATACAAATCCACAAACACAACTCGTCGTACACACGTCCAATTCCATCCTACACTTAGACCAATTCTATTTTATACGATAGTGATTGGAAATCCATATGCTTTGCACACTAGGTTAACGTGGTGAATTGCAAGGATCAATCTTATTATTCATTTTCGCGTGCTAGCTATACATTGAATCAAGTGAGTATTACATAGCCCCTCTTTACATTTTTACGCTTTTTGGGGTGAAACATGAACCATATTACACAATTGTTTTTACATTTTTACAAACAACACAAACACAAATCCGCTTTACATTCATGTGTGCAATTTGAGCTTTATGTTTGAGTACTAGGTGTGTCAACTGTTTATGTGCAATGTTTGTGCAATCATTAACTATACAAGCCGACGGTAAACAATGATAGTTCTATTGAGTCTGACAAACCCACCCAGATTGGGGTGATTGTTACCGACAACACAATTTGCATGCTAGTTACAAAGGTTTGATTGTACTTGGTTACACAATAGCGGCTCCCCATAAATGCCTTATTTATCATGTTATGTACAGGATTTGTTTTCAACTATATGCTATCTATATACAATTGTGTTATACTCACCAACTCTTTAGTTGACTTTATTTTATTCATGTTTCAGGCCCTAATATGTGAGATTGATTCAAGACGTGTTCAACATAGGATTTGGACTTAGCAATATTAAATCAAGAAGTTTATGAATTGTTTATTGTTCTTTGTTTGGATTTGGTTTGTACGTGGATTTTGTGTAATAGAAATTTGACTTTAATATATTTCAATTTAGTCAACCTTGTGCTATGAACAGTCTTACATGTCCCGCCCCGATGATTCCGCCATCGGTCGGGGTGTGACAAGTTCATTGTGTTATATGTATTTATCATTGTGTTTTACGTTTTCCAGCTCATTGTGTAGTTAGTCAGGTCATTGTGTAATACAAGTTCATTGTGTAATACCACGTCTGGTCATTGTGTAATACAAGTTTATTGTGTAATTAGTCAGGTCACTGTGTAATACAAGTTCATTGTGTAATACAAGTTCATTGTGTTATACAAGTTCAATGTGTAATACAAATTCATTGTGTTATATGTATTTATCATTGTGTTTTACATTTTCCAGCTCATTGTGTAGTTAGTCAGGTCATTGTGTATTACAAGTTCATCGTGTAATACAAGTTCATTGTGTAATACCACGTCTGTTCATTGTGTAATACAAGTTCATTGTGTAATACAAGTTCATTGTGTAATTAGTCAAGTCATTGTGTAATACAAGTTCATTGTGTAATACATGTTCATTGTGTTATACAAGTTCAATGTGTAATACAAGTTCACTGTGTTATATGTATTTATCATTGTGTTTTACATTTTCCAGCTCATTGTGTAGTTAGTCAGGTCATTGTGTAATACAAGTTCATTGTGTAATACCACGTCTAGTCATTGTGTAATACAAGTTCATTGTGTAATTAATCAAGTCATTGTGTAATACAAGTTCATTGTGTAATTAGTCAGGTCATTGTGTAATACAAGTTTATTGTGACAAATATTTTTCATCATTGTGTTATATGTTTTCATCATTGTGTTTTACGTTTTCCAGCTCATTGTGTAATTCGCTCATTATTGTGTAATTCGCTCAAATATGTCAGGTCATTGTGTAATATGCTAATTGTGTAATATCACTTCATTGTGTAATATCAGGTCTCATCATTGTGTAATATCAGACCTTGTATTACACATTGATCTGGTGTATTACAAATTGACCTGGTATATTACACATTGACCATTATGCCCTCTCTTTAAAAACAATAAAATGACACATGTCAAGCATAGAATCCTTCTTACCCTTCTTATTTTTAAAACCCTTTTTACTATAACCTAACCATATATATATATATATATATATTAAAAATGTCGATCGGTGTGAACAATAGTTTTTTTTATTTCGTTTTATATATATTTGTATTGAAACAGAGTTGTAAACAAAGCTTCGTGCCGCACTGATGGTTCGCGCACTATACCTTCACCCGCGAGGCGGTTCGATCCCACGCTGCTCCCACCCCCACTGCGGCAGTTCGTTGCCTTTTCATCCCCACCAGCTTTAGTTTTTTTTTTTTTAATTTTTATCATTAATATAAACATATTTTGTTTTTTCTCTTATAACTTTTAAAATATAATATTTTATAAAATTTTGAATATACCGTTACAACGTGATTATTTTTATTGTTTTTTTGTTTTCCTTTTACAACCTTTAAAATACGATGCTTATAAAATTCAGGATTATCCGTTTCGACGTGCTTATTTTTATCGATGTTTGAATGTGAATTTTTTTTGCAGGGTTAATACCAGTGTACAGGTTGTCGAAACCGAATATTAATTTCAACACCCTGCCACAGCGCACGGGTTCGTCCACTAATGTGAATTATAAACTTAAACAAATTATTATAAGTTCAATGTAATTTGCAGTTTATGGATTTTTGCAAAATGTATATTATTGATGAACAACACGTTATAAGTTTCGTTTTTATTTTAGTTATGAAATAATTATGGATTTTTGTAAACTATATAAATTATTTATGAACTAAATAGTTTATTAAAATACACAATTTATTTATAAAATATTAATGTAATAAAAGAACCAACTAAAAAACATGATAGAGACCAATTCCATAATCATAGAATCTTATGATTCATTTCCCAACTTTACTCTGGTACTCTGACACCATTAAATAAAACAAAACTAACACGGTAAAATCTTATTCATATCAAAGTTATTTGTAAGGGTTAGAGAGAGTGAGACGAGGACATTTCCTCTATCCCAAGAGATAGAAATGGTGCTCTCGGTGACCCCGGCTCAAAAACATTTTTTGACATGTTAAGTATAGTACTCCAGATAATATAAGGCTTGGCTTCGAAAACAGAATAGCAGCAAAATACAAAGAACTAATAATAATAGTAATAAACTACCGAGAACAAAAAGTGGTGGAACAAACTATATTTGTAACAAATAAGCAAGCAAAGAGACAAGAAAAGGTATCACGATCCTCCTTAAAAGTACCTATACGCTTCATCTAAAAGAATCTATATACCAAGACAACGCTAAGGCCTAAGGCAAACATACCTAAGCCAAAACTATACTCCCTAAAAAATTGTCTAACATTTATTTGACGTCTCCAATAACTCCCATCTCCGATCATGTCTTTTAAGAGGTGCAAGTTTAGTATATCTTACCTAATCCGTTCATCTCAAGTCAGTTTGGGTCTGCCTTTTCTTCTCCTTCCCTCCGATGTGAGGGTTTATACTGTTCTTACTAGAGTCGTCACCAAACCACCTCAATCTTACTTCCTGTATCATATCCGAGTTACATGTCACCCCCACTTTCTTTCGAAACATGTCATTTCTTATTCGGTCCAACCTTGTATGCACACGCATCCACCTCAACATCCTCATCTCCGGTGTACTTCCAGCTTTCCTGTAAGCATCTTCTTGATTGCCCAACAATAATTTTCCCCTTAGTCTTTTGTAACACCCCACAACCAATAGTGCTAAATAAAGCACATGGTACAAGTGAAAGGGGAGTGCATCATTAATAGTTCGAGTAATTTACAAATTTCATCATTAAACCATACATTAACAAATACATGCATGAATCTTTGGTTATGGGAATGTTTTGTACTTCAATCGAATTATTTAGCTTCATAGGCATGGCACCTCAGCTTTATGTACTCTTCAGAATCATTTGACTTTTAGAGTCAAATATATTTTTTGATCAATTTTGAAATACGATATAGTTGCTTCTGACCTTAAAACTGTAAAAAAATATACCAGCCCAGCCCAGCCCAAACTGTAATAATAGACCGACGCCGACCTATTAACGGACACTGAATTGGGACCAACCGACCCTCTAACGGTCCGGTCTGCGTTTTCTTTTCAACCAGTCTGGTTCACAACCCATAATCACCCTTACAAATAATCATTTGGAGTTTGGTCTTCCACCGTTCCACGTAGTTAAGCTTAAGCATGATATATGAAGCTCGACCTCGTTTAAACTCCACTCAATTCGAGCCTTTAGCAAGCCAATATCTATTAGCTAATGAGCAACTCGACTTGTTCACCCCCTAAAATGTATCATTTGACCACTTAGCCAACCTTGACATCTATACTTCCATTTAAAGGGAGTAGATTTGACACATGCCAGTACAAATGTATAAAAAGTCACGACTTGTTAAGTTATGAAATCTAAATAAAAACTAATGTGTTTAATTTGTCAAACTGGTCAAATGGGTTAAAACTAAGCCAATGTGCCCAAATACACAAGTCTTTTTAAACCCAACCCAACCCATTCTGACTCATACTAACAATCACCCACTTTGCCACACCTGCCTCTTAACACAAATAAACAAGTAATCAGCAGGTGTGCCTTGGCAAATAACTGCCATCGCAAAAGCAAGCAGCATATCTTTTACCATTGGTTATGAAATGACTTTTCAAGAAACAAGTCCAGATAATACACAGGTTAGCAGCCAACGTCATAAAAAACAGTTTTGTCAAGGACAAGTAGAGACACAGACATAGTTAAGTATGACTACAAACACTCCTAATAAACGACGTGAAAGTTAACCTTAATACAAACGCAAAAGGTAAGTGTTCATCTACAGCCACCATCTTCAGGATTCCATCTCTTGTAAGCCAGCCCTCCTGTAACGATAAATCATCAGATCGATGTTGGTTATCAAACGGTATAGTTATTGCCAAAGCAGGCAGTTTCAACCCATTTACCTACAAACGAGTCACTTTGGGTAATTGGGTTATGGTTTATCTCTCTCTCTCACAGGTCATACAGGTTAAGTTATATAAAATTTTAACTAAAAAGATAACAGTCAAATGGGGTTGTACATGTCGAAAATCATCCAAAGTGTAATCATACGACATAAAATCTCCAAAATCATTATTTATTTAAACCTGAACTTTATGAAAATAGCGTTGACAAGTTTCTGTAGACATTGCTATATGATCCTTGAAACTATCATTTGATGGCATTGACTGCAAACATTTCGAGTCAAGAAAACTCTGCTTAGTTTCTAACCGATCGTGTGTATCACCTAAATGAATACAAAAGGAACTGATCATAAATGAAAAAAAAATACAAACGCTTTCTACGCTGATCATAACAACTTACAAACCCACTATTATTAGTTTTAATTATTTTTTATTTAGTTTGAAGTTTACATGTTTCTAACAACATAATACAAAGTTGTTACATGCAACTAGTTGACAATCAGCTTGTTTTTTGTTGGACAATTGGATCGAAATTACTCAAAAGACAGCAGCGATTTTTGTGGGAAAACACACCCACGACTCTTAATTTTTATTAAATCAAAACCACACACCTTAAACTCTAACAATGACCCTCTTTTATACTAATCCCTTGGTTTAAAAAAACGCCATGAGGCGACGCTTAAAGCGTGAGGCGCCCACCAAAACGCCTCAAAACTGTGAGGCGCTCTATAAACAAGAAGCGATATGAAGCGCCGCTTTAAGCCTGGAGCGCGAGGCGCCGCTTCATGTGTTTCTGACCGTTCTTGGCTTAAAAAATCAGCAACTGATAGCATATGGATTGGTTTTATAACCAAAATCCATTAAGGAGTAGAGGCTCATCAGTTTTAAAACCGAAATAATAGAGTGCAAAAAATCGCCTCACGCGGGCCCGGGTTTTCGGAGCTGCATTCGTGTCCGCAGGAGTTCTAGTCGAAACCCAATTTTTCGCACCCCCCCCCCCGCGCGAGGGTAGGACCAGTGGTAAAACACATCATGAAGCTTCAAATGAGTAGTGAAGGCTTTACCTTATAAACAACACCTCATTTTGTTCCCAAACCGATGTGGGACAAGCTTCTATGTTTTAATTTATTTAGACTACTGTGACTTTACCATATGTGATTGTGAATATATGATATTAAAACTATGTTTTGTGTTTTTTATGATTAAGAAGTGAAGTTTGTCATGCATAATATATTTTTTATTATTTATTTTAGTTTTAGCGCCTCGCATACGTGAAGCCCTCGCCTCGCGCCTGAGGCGTGGCGCCTCGGATTTTGGGACCGAAACGCCTCGCCTCGCCTAGCGCTTTTTTAAACCAAGACTAATCCTAACCTTAATTACTAAGAAATCACAGCTCAAACACAGCTGGAATGACAGCCCATTTACAGCAAAAAATAAACACTCAATACCTTAAATAAAAAACTAAATCACCCCCTTAATCCTCTTTAGACTCATTACGATTTCCCCCCCGAACTTTCACATATGAACCACATTAGGATTAAAAACTCACAATCACCCCCTTAATCCTAATGTGGGCTTTCTCTTTGTCTACAGTAGAGGCGGTCCAGCATCGCCACGAACCAAGTTGGCTACCTCATGCTTTGGCTTTTGGACAATCTCCCGCAAAATGACCAAACTCTTCACACCAAAAACACTTGAACAACAACTAAAATCTCTCTTTGCCTCGCGTCTCACATAGCCCTCCAAGCAAATCACTTGCTTTCTCCCTTCTGCACATTCTTTGTCAATAACCGAATCACTCAGGTACTCTTCACTGCCGATCGCTGCCTCACACAGGAATCGCCTTCTGTTCTGTCTCACACAAAATCCAATATGCCTCACACAGCTTCTGTTCTGCCTCGCACAGAACCAACTAAACCTCTGTTTCACACAGATTCTTTCGCATGTCAGTCGATAACCCTGTCTCGCACAGGTTTGCCCTTCACTATGCAGATTCGTCTCTCACAGAAATCACTGCTCTTGATCGCTTCCCACGATCAGAACCTGAGTCGCTCTGGTCTTCGTCTTCAGGGATTGACTCACACAATCCCATCAACCTTGATTGAGTCGCACAATCAATCTGCTCCAGCCGTATCTCACGGCCCAAATCTGTCTCGCGCAGACCTTCTGGTAGCTTTTACAGCCCTTCGATTGAAACCTCGCAGCAGCCTTCACACTTCGATCTATATCAGATCGGATTTCAGCAGCCTTCAATCGGTCACAGCCCTTCACAATCGACCAGCAGCTTTTCACATTCAACCAACAACCCTTTTGCAGTCGACCAACAGCCTTAATCGATCAATGCCCTTTGCAGCCCAAAGAAAAAAATTGTTGACCCTTTCTCCTTTTCAAACCGCCAATCAGCAGCCCTCAACAGTGACCCACCTGCTGTTATCTGCTATGGCAGCCCTTGGCTACTCCCCCTTCGAAAGTCGACTCTCAAAACCTCGCTCTGATACCAATTGTTGGACAATTGGATCGAAATTACTCAAAAGACATCAGCGATTTTTGTGGGAAAACACACCCACGACTCATAATTTTTATTAAATCAAAACCACACCCCTTAAACTCTAACAATGACCCTCTTTTATACTAATCCTAACCTTAATTACAAAGAAATCATAGCTCAAACACAGCTGGAATGACAGCCCATTCACAGCAAAAAATAAACACTCAATAACTTAAATAAAAAACTAAATCAATCTATCTTTAGACTCATTACGATTTCCCCCCCGAACTTTCACATATGAACCACATTAGGATTAAAAACTCACATTTTTTATTTATATATTATCTTACAAACACATGTGCCGGATAATGAACACCTTTTCTTCAAAATGAGATTGCAATCTCGGTCAACAGACCTACTTCCTTAAGTGTGCACATCAAATTAAAAAATAGAGGTGGCAAAATGGGCGGATCAGCTTTGACTAGTACCTTCTTTTGTTAAAAAAAATGTTACAGATAATCATTGTCCATACCTGTTTATTTTTTTTTGGGGGGGGGATCATATCCCGAAAAAGAAAGAGCAAGAGTAACAAAAAATGACTATTCAAATCAATATGATAACAAAATTAATATTACCTAACTCTTTAAAAAAATAATTTAAGAGGTTTTATGCATTAAAAATACACTTTATAGTCACTTTCGACCCGTCCAACCCATATCCTTTAAAGCTATTTTTTGAATTAAGTTTACTTGTTTCACCTGTTAGATAAATAAAGGTAGAACATAACCCAGATTGATCTATTTGTAAGTGAGTATAAATTGCCGTCTCTACTCAAAATGAATAAGTACGAGCAATGATGGATAAATGTCATGTAAGTGCACACAACGAAGGTTGTAGTTAAAAGCATTAAGAGTTGCATTCTTAAATGATGTCATAACTTAAGAAAACAATTGGAACACCAAACTCATGATCATCGATATACTTGGTTAGTAGATACCTGATTAAGCATCTTCCTGAGGTTCTTGTTGCTGCTGTTGTGGCCACATAGGCTGAGCCATGTATGGGCGAGGCTGCTGCCCATAAAGTGCTTGAGGATCCATTGGCTTACCCATATACATCCCTGAGCCACCAACCTGTGGTGGAGGCATATAGTAATACGGTAGACCCTCAGTTGGAGCTCCAACTGGAATAGGCCCACCTCTCGGAAATGTAGAAGCGATTACTTCATCTTTTAAATCTTCACGTGGTACTATATCAACTAGAAAGTCAAAAATATCAGTCCTTGTGATTGCAGCAGCAATGTCATTTTTCTGAAGGGTACGCCTTTTGTTTTCTTCAGTGTGATTCCATGACCTTAAAGTCAACTCAAGGATGAACATTTCACATGCACGTGCAAATATGACTGGTGCTTCAGCTGATATCATCCTCACATCTTCATCTGCTTTCATGATTTTCTTGATTCTAGCCAATGGGAGACTATGGTTTTTGAAATCAGTAGTTTGTTCGATTTCTTGGTACTGATTTGCCCAGAAGCTTTGGAGTTGCTGTTGCAATTGTTGTTGCTGTTGCTGGTGGATGTGCTGGTAAGCAAGCTGTTGTTGGGCAAGCTGCGCTGGAGGAGAAGGGAGACCGGATGTTTGTGATGGTGGGACGGACCCACCTGATGCAGGAGGTATTCCCATCATTTGATTTGGTGGATAAGGTGCCATGCTGTAAGGCATTTGAGTAGAGCTACCCACAGCCCCCATACCTGGGGCCTGCCCGTGTCCTTGTTGATCCATCTTCACAAGTAAAAAAATAGCTTAAAAAGATTCCCCAAGAGTAGTTTTTATGCAAAAATAAAAATCCTAAATTGTTTTATTCAAAAAACTAGATTGTCACTGAAATACTATAATTTTTGGAGACCTAATTCTTTGATCCTCTTTTAGTTTCACATGAGTTCAAAGCATTTGAATTGACTATATGATGCAAACATAGTGTTGCTCATTTGACCCCTTTTTAATGTTGTGTTCTCCATTTACTGACCAATTTGACCCACAAATTAATATTATTCAAAACCTATAGCACCCAATTTTCAATAACTAACTGGTCAAATAACCCAAATTCTACCGAAGCAGGCTGCTCTTGCCAGCACAACATTGAACGCACTAAAACTTATGTTTGCCATGTCAATTGCTCTCACCTAAAACAAGTAAACTCATCATCCAACATATTATGTCAATTAGTTCTGCAGCTGATGCACATACAAGCTAATATTATTTGAGTAAGCTAGAATCTTTGGCAGCCCATTGCTAGGACAATTCTCTTTATCAAACACAAATTTCAGATAAATTTCTTCTTTTGTATCCCTAGGTATCCTACATAACTAATTATCTACCACAAGGTTTTTTATAACTTTGCTCTACCATGTTCATCTTTCTTGAAAGCTTCCAACTTCCCATCCTAATAACTAAATATAATAGAAAATAACAAGCATTCAAAGCAAACAGCTCACACGTATATAAGAAAAAGCATGCTTAAAATCATCAACGAACTTGCATATAATCAAAACCAGGAAACACGAACATAAACACATTAAGTCATTAACTTATTTGATTTGTTTGTTTCCTTCATTCTCTGTAATTTAAACCGCCATAGTGGGTACAGTGGTACAAGCCCAAGTTTGTTACTGTCGATTCAACACGTATGAAAATCAGAAAGATCATTTCACTTTTCAACCACCAAATATGTCAACAAGAAACTAAATGAATCTAACGATCAGTTCAATAGGATAATTCTATGGAAGAACTGCATATAGAAACACATCATATAATACAGTGCTAGCATAAATAGAAGGCATGTGATAGAAAAAACTCAAGTTACATCTTTCATATGGTTTACCAAGGACTTGCTTTAATATTATCATATGATATAGTGCTAGCACAAATAGAAGCAAGCAAGTCTATTAACAATAACCAAAGATCAAGAATCTTCATCAATTATGAAGATAAGTACAGTGAAGCAATAAAACACTTTAAAAACAATAAAGATGAGATTTACACTAATTACTGTCTAGCATAGTTATCAAAAGCGAGCACTTTATGCGCCTGGGCGCAATTTTAAGTCGAGGCACGATAAATGCGCTTTGATTTTAAGGCGACCGCCTTGTGAAGCTGAAGTACTTTACTTTGAACATTTTGTTATTCAAGTTTTGAAATTACATTTGAATCTTGACTATTTTAGAACTTTTGGTACTAACTAGATGATATTAAATGTGATATAACAGTTTTTCTTTATTTTATTTGAAGAATAGTATTATTTTTAAGTATAGAATCCTTTCATTTAAGTGCGTTTTTTTTCTCTCAAGCCCTCGCTTTTTTTGCGCCTTGCGCCTAGGCCCTAGGCGAGGCCTATGGCCTTTGACAACTATGCAGTCTAGTAACTAAATTCATTATATACGAAATTACCATCAGCGCTCTTTAACCTTCCAGGCTACGAATTAATTATTGTCTCTTAACCAATACATTTATTCATAAAAACAAATTTCATCAAATTTCAAGCTCAGACGAAACGAAATTCCAAAAAACCTCCAAAATTAGGGCATATATACACAGGAAACTAAATATATACCTCTTACACTCTTTAGAAACTTCGTTCAATCCAACGGAAAGAAATCCAGAGAAAAATCTGAAAATACAAGTAGATCGAGTTAAATAAGCGAAATTTCGTATGATGAATTGAACGATTTAGAGAATTAGAGATCAAACCGCTTGTTTGCTATTTGATTCGGTATCCAAGTGTGAGAGATGAATTAACTAGGGTTCGGGAGTGAGACGCAGAAGTTGATCGAGAAAATAACGACGCGGATACCTAATACGCTCTTTGGGCGATAATATAGTACGGAAAAGACGCCTTACAAAAGGGGGAAAAATACCATTTGTTATGGATGTCGTCTAGCTTTCATGATGTATAGCTAAATCAATAGATTTTTTAATAAAATCAAGCTTAAAAATTATAGATAGTAATCAATTCCAATGATATCTTAAATAAACATGATTCAAGAATGTTTTTAAAAATACAACATTATCCTGAATAAAAGAACTGACTTGTTGCTACACAAGTCGTCATAGCCCTTAGTAGTAGTGTAAGGACTAAGGAGGAGAACATTCCGGCTTGAGGTGATCTCTATGGTGGTGGTGTGTAGTTTTCAATGGAAAAAAAAGGGTTGGGAACTGAACCTAATTTTGAAACCGGTTTAGACCTAAACCGAACCGTAGGATTAGCAAAAGCGTGAAAGGTTCGTTCCTAAACCAACGAACGCTACAACTAAATCATATGGTCAGATTAAGTTGGACAATAACTCACAAAAATTAAGTATAAGAAACATAAAACCTAGAAGAAGCCATTGTCTAGACCCAGAAAGCCAAGACCTAGATGCCGTCCCATACACTTGAACCACCGCTACCGCAAATCCGCAATACCGACGTTGCCGCTCATATCCATTCCCGTGTACAGTAGCGGAGTTCCCGTGTACAGTAGCAGAAAGCAGCATGACAACGACAAGGAGGAGAAATCCTTACATGCGAAAGCCTTGAAGAAGCAACAACAGAGAGAACTTTGAAGCTTCGATTTCTGAATACAAACAGAAATCGCAAAACCACGGATTATGGATTCGAAAAAGTTGCTTCGGTGGAGAGAAGACGAACCCATGAAGGTACCGATTCATATCAAAGGAAACGAAAAGAAGAAGCGTTGGGGACTTGGGGGGAAAGAAAAGAAGACGACAAGCAAGAGGTGGAATTGGTGCTCTGTGAACGTGGAGAAGCAAGAAGCGGCATTATGAGACGCGTCGCCCTCGGTTGTACAACCAGCCTCAAGAGTTGTACATAACTGTTCATCACGTTGCTTAATGTTTAGTTGTTAATTATAAACTTCAATTTATAAAGTTGAATATTTGAGGTTTATCTTGTCACTTTTAGTAAAAAAGTCTCATTTTAAGAAAAAAAAATATTTCCTTTTCCGTAATAAAAGTATCAGATGAACAAAAAGAATTACGATACCTTTAAATTAAAAAAAAAACCTATAAGTACCCAAAGTAATAAATTGTATAAAAATATAATACTCTTTTATGTAGCACTACCGATACAAAATTATTAGTAGGGAAATTCAAATTCCAACCTGGGATTGAAAAAAAAAACCCAACTTAACGGGAATACTCAAAGCCCAATTCATTCGGGACGGTTATTTGGGTTTGGGATTAGTTTATAAATTTTCACGGTTATGGGATGGGAATACGATTAGGTGATATCCGATCCGATTATCTGAAACCAAATACTAGAAAATGTTTTAATGTTTATTTTCCTTAACCTTGTCTAGTAATGTTTCACTATAGTAGTTTCATCATGTGAAAAATTAACTTTTATTTTGCGATATGTATTTTATGATATTATTTTACATTTTGTATGCATGGAGTATAAAATTATCTCTTGAATTTTTATTTTCCATGGACCCATTGTCTAGTAATGTTTCATCCTAGTAACTTATATGAAAAAATGCTGTTAAAAAAATCCTATATGAAAAATTAACTTTTATTTTGGGATATGTATTTGATGATATTATTTTATATTTTGTATGCATGTAGTATAAAATTGTCTTTTGAATTTTTATTTTTCGTTGACCCTTGTTAATTCATTCTAATAACTTCATATGTGGAATACTAACTTTTATTTTAGGATATGTATTTGATGATATTATATATATTTTGTATGTTATGAAATATAAACTTATCTTCTAGGATTTATATTATCATGATATTATTTTATATTTTGTATGCATGTAGTATAAATCAGTCTTCATTCGTTTCGGTCTGTTGTGGATGGCTGCCAAAATCACTCAGTTATTCCATCTTTTAGTTTTTACGAATTCCAATTAGGGTTTTTTGTTTCAAATTGATTGGTTATGAATATGTGTTTAAATGTATACATCCAGCTCTATACTCGATTACCCACGCATGGAGTTAGAATTTGAGTAATTGGTTATTTGATTTTTTTATGTTTCTAATGATTCAAGAATAATGCCCGGTTGCCCACAAAACGTCAAATTAATTATGTGATTTTTTGATGTTTCAAATTGATTGGTTATGAATATGTGTTTATACGTTTCTAATGATTTTTATTTATGTGACTTTTTTTTATTTTTTTGATTGGTATGTCTTTATATGTATACACCCGACTCGACTCAATAAGATCGAAAAAAATTAACATTTCGCTATAGACAACTGACCCCCTAAAAAAAATTTATGGGGCTTTCACCAATGTCCACTACGAGACTCGATCAACCTCACGAGGGGACGTCTATGTGCACACCTGGATACCATTAGGCTACAACCCCTTTGGTATAAGCATCAGTATATGATCAATGAAGGCACGAATATGATTGACAAAATCATTAACTTGTTTATTTTCGTCTTCTTCTTCTTCACAACTACCATTTGTCCAAGAAATTATCTTCCAAGGAAATTAAGGTCAAGAGAACAAAAGGGGAGTATTTTTGGTGCATCCTGAGAAATTAGGTCATAAAGTAAAAATAAGTTGTGTTTATCATGAAGGTTGAAGATGGTGAGGATGATGTTCAAGATCTTTTGGAGTGAGAGAACTCGAAATTACAAAGGATTGCAGCCAATTGAGCACATTTGGTTGATTTGCAATTTGGGATTCTTGATTTTTTAGTTCAGTAGATTGTTTAGTTGAGAAAATTATGTCATTAGTCTTTAATAGCAATATAACTAGTTGCTAGTGTGCTTCTCATTGAAATTCTCATTTTTTATAGTTCCTTAAGTCAAGAACTTTATTAGAGGAAGACATTGTTATGATTAGTTTAGTTAGTAACAAATATAATGCCCAATGTTATATAGTAAGTGTAGAATTAGGTGAAAATAAGGAGTAACTAACATAACTAACTGGTTAGCCCTAATAAGTGTAATATAGCTGTATAAGTATTAGTAGGTGATCAACGAAGAGGAGAGTGACATGAGAGGGCGATCGAATGAAGAAGAACCTGATCGACTGAGTCAGAAGACAAATACTAAATAAGAGAAAGAGATTAGGGTTAGGACTATGAGGAGTTTATATTATAAAAGCGTAAATATAAATATACTCATATGTTTATATCATATATTTTAAAAATTCAAATAATTAAAGAAAAGAACAACTAATGGACAAGTAGATGAGTTGATGCATGGGATGACCATGGACCGATTGTCTTAGATCTGGATAAACCAACAAATCATGGTCGAACCGTGGCCACAGAGAGGATGAGATTATGGCGCAAACAAGACCGTATATGCTGCAAGTAGCACCACAAAAAGATCACAACCATACATTATACATTCATGCCTACCCAAACTTTATTACACAAGCAACATGTCTCTCTTTGTACACAGACCAAGATACAGTTTGAAAACTATCTTACTAAAGGAGTAGGTTGCTCACATGTTCTTGAAGTAATGATTACTGTGTGGCTGAGATTATCGATGATGGCCCCACCTGACAAGACATCATTCACAAATTACTTCATATGTGAAAGGAACATATACCTAAGCTTTTCAAATTATGTCATGTCTGGGACCACATGATATACTCTAGAAACCACTAAAATATAGCTGAAAACGACCATAAATATTTATGCTTAGTGGATGCTATTTTATATATATGTTACCATGAATTTTGCCCCCCATATCTCTTCATCAGTTGCAGGAACGGCTGTGATTTTGTTCTTAGGATTTTCGTAGCATCTCAGCTCTCCGATTGCCGTGGAGTAGAAGCACCCTGCATACATTCAAACCTTGTTTTATAAACTCAAAAAGGAATGGTAATTGGAGCTAAGAAAGAATGTTTTCATAACTGGACCGGTCATTGAACCGGATGCCTTATCGGTCAGACCAGTTTAAAAAACTAGGTGGCGTCATAAATAATTTAAGAATTAAAAATATACGTAACTAATTTAGAATAAAATATGGAACTGCTTTATCTTTATCTTTTAGTTGTGGATTTACAATATTAATAAAATCTGAATAAACAAAATATAAAGACTCAACTCTCAAGTATTAAATAAAACAGTAAATGAGATTTAAAATGAAAATAATGAAAAATATAAAGATTTTGAGATCTGTCCAGTCACCAATCCGTGTCCGGTCCGGCCGGTTCAAATGGAGTTGGTTCAAAAGTAGGCAACCGGACGGGTTATGTAGCCAGTTCCTGATCCGACCGACCAGTCCGGTTATAAAAACAGTGCTAAAAAGGAGTCAAAATGGTGAACATGTCAACCAGGCTATGCATACAATCTTATAACTGTTCAATGCAAGAGAATGTTAATTATTATACTAATATTTTTTGGTCATACTGAATGAAATAGTTATTTATTAAAAAAATAAAAAAAGTGAATTTGGGTCGACCCGACCCGACCTACTGATAACAAAAAATGGATAGAACTGAACCTTGAGGGAAAGAAGCCAGTGACTTGCCACAGGCACCTTTGAGCAGATCAGCATCATTGGCAAATGCAACACACCCATCAGCTGTGATTCCCCAATACAAAGGAACCTTACCATGTTGATCCTGTCATTATAGTTACCAACACCACCCAATATTAAACAAATCATAAAGATTAACCCATCTTTAAGAAATATTATCATTACAGTAAAAATTAGATGGGGAATCATGACTTACTGTGGCAACAAATAAAGTAGAGGTTGACTTGTCAAAGACAACAAAGGCAAAATTTCCAATAAGGTGGCCCACAACTTGGTTTATAGGATAAGGGGCTCGATCACGAAGAGCTTTATAAGCCTCAATGACCAAAACGACCTCGTTGGCTGACTTGGAAAGCCCGTATTGTTGCTTTAGGCTACCCAAGTTGTCGAGTGCTCCTTCGAACAAGCAAAATATCTCGTCTTTGACAGCAAAAGATCTGTGATGATTATTATAGATTTTGTATTAAACTTTTTCATACTTGAGATGCTTAAAGAATCATAAAATGTCACCATGATGAAAGTAGGAAAATGGATAAATCAAGAACCATTTAAAGTGAAGTGGATAGATAATTGAATCTTTTTTTGTTTTGAAAAGTAACACTCAACTTTCCAATGGGCCATACTAGCCATAAGGTTACAAAATGATTAAAATGAAAGATGAGGTAGGGTCTGTCTGCTGTTAAAAAAGGTCAATTATTGACCAAGAATTATTCAATGTTTCTTGTTGCAGTAGGTAAATGAGAACCGGAACTACCAACAGAAAATGTAAAAAAAAAAAAAAAACATAGCCACAAATAGAAAAATGAATGTTAACCCGCACAGAAGTCACTGTATTCAACTTTAACCTACAAAGGTTGGTTCAACCTTTTTCACGGCCTAAAACGAATCCTAAAACTTGGGACTTTCCGTAATAAACGTAAATTTTGCTTACAATAATAATAACTTACGATTAAATATGAGCATAAACACGAATAGACTCGTCGCATTAAAATAAACATATGCTGCTACAAGGCAACATTTGTCTTGACAGGTTATTAAGAACAACTAACAGAAGTGAAATCAAACGACTAACATAAGTGAAATCAAGAAAAAGAAATCACGCATTAAAGTCTAAAAAGTTGAAAGATATAAAAAGATCAGGACAATTCTATGATTTAGAAAATAACCATCTTTAAAGAAAGGAGGGTTAGAAACTACAAACTTATCTTATTGTTGAATTTTAAACAGAAAAGAACAAAACTTATTGTGGCAAGAAAATATCCAAAACAGACGACTTTAGTATTTTCAATTTCATTTTCAAGCAAACAAGTATCAGTCTCATACTTATTCTTTGATAATAATATCAATTAAATTATTTTTGTTTAATTACTTACTTAAATCATCATAATAGCCAAGACAATTAACGTTCTTTTCTCCAATTATTTCTTCCAACCATTCTTTTATCTTAAATTTATCTACATTAATTTCTTTTTATATTAATTCATCCATCCATCTAATAAAGAACTGAACACAAATATCCAAATCTCTCTCTCTCCTCATCTACTCTCTGATATTTTTCCCATGTTAGAATGACGTTTTTAGAATAATAACCTCAAAAAACAGGACCAATATATTATTTCTCTAATTAAAATAAAGACCAAACCATCATCATATCGCTATCACAAGCCATACTTCGCTTCATCTTTCCTGTAGATTAATCTTTATAAAAGTTACTTTAAAACACTTGTTCCAAACTTCCAATATATATTTCTGTCAAATATACTTTAAAAAAAACTGAAAATTAATAATAAGTATAACATTACTATCATTATAAATCCACTTTAAATGGTATACACCACCCGAACAAGAAAATTAATCAATGGATCACTCAAGAAATCTATAAAAACAATCTATTAAAAGGCATTCGACTATTAAAAGAAAGAAAAAAACTTATAAAACAATCTATTAAACCATTTATTAAGGCCTTTGACTTTTCATCAAACATCCTAAAGATATCATTACCGGGTTAGAATTCCGTGTAGAGAAATATTTTGAGGTAAGATATGAATGAAATTACTTAAATAGTTACTAATTATATCTGCGATAAAGGTGTATTTATAATACCATAATTGAGAAAAAATAAGCGATAAAAGAATCACAAGCTCACAGAACTATGACACGTGATCAGTTACTTATTTATCATGTATAGATTTTTTTCGAGCCATTTCAATTTCAAATATGTAACCTCTAAATTTTCCTCTGTTTTCAGGAAAGTATCATTTAATCCATACGTAATTCACCGTTAATCGCTATCTACAATAACTGCGGAAAGAAACACTCAAAACATCCAAAAACCGATGATCAGAATCTTATCTTCTACTATACACCGGATTGAATGATTGATCAACCATTAACATGTATGCATGACGGTTTTATTTTGATCAATCATCGACGTTTGGTCAATTTTTCTTAGATTAGCGTCTACGAAAGCTCATCTCACAGCAAAAATTGAGTCCAAATGTCGATCATATATATGCAATAAATCTCAGAAAATAAGCAAACAATAACATTTGGAATATATATAGAACACGGATCTAGGTTTTGTAGATAAAATATTCTTCATCAGTCTCGAGTATCCAGCACAATCCTAACGACTTGTACGTCTGGAATTAGAACTTGTACAAATTCAATTCGATCATTTCTCTACACTTACATATCTTATCATTAGGTTAGATTAATTTAGGGGAAAAATACGAAAATGGACATTTGACCAGAAAAGTTATTAAAAATGTACATCCAAATTTAGCCTCCTAATCCATGGACATTACTCTCATTAGCCGGCTCAAATTTCCGTGCAAAATTCCTTTTTACAGTGTACGAACCAACCGGATTGCGACACGTGGCCGGCTAAGCCTTAAAAAAGTGGAAGCTATGCCGGCTAATAGCTTGCTATAGCCGTCTGACGATTTTTAAAGGCTTAGCTGGCAAACTAAAAAGACTTAGCTGATAAAAGTAAATGCTTACCCAGCAAAAACCATGGTCTTAAAAAACAATGTTTTAAGGTTTAGTCAGCAAACTTAGAAGGTGTCACAAAAGTGGACGCTCTCGACACACATGTAAAATCTCTCTTCGTTCACATGTCATCGAAATCGAAATCAAAAAGAGAAGAATACTCTACTCGTTCTGAGCCTACATATGAGTCAACAAGTTTGCTTTTAAGTTTGCCGATTAAACCTTAAAATATTGTTTTTTGCTGGGTAAACATTTACTTTTGTCGGCTAAGCCTTTTAAGTTTGCCGGCTAAGCCTTAAAAAAGCGCCAGATGGCTATAGCAAGCTATTAGCCAGCTTAGCCTCCGTTTTTTAAGACTTAGCCGGCCACGTGTCGCAATCCGGTTGGCTCGTACACTGTAAAAATGAATTTGACACGGAAATATGAGCCGGCTAATGAGAGTAATGTCCATGAATTAGGAGTCTAAATTTGGATGTCCATTTTTGATAACTTTTCTGGTCAAATGTCCATTTTCTTATTTTTCCCTAAATTCCTTCGTGGTAAGCAAAGTTAGGCTCAATTTGCAACAAACTCACAACCGATTTCTAGATTCTAACATCAACACGCAATGAAGATTGAAAAGTTTCGATAATCAATTAATTATATGATAATGTAATTATAAGATATTGTACCTAGGGTGTGTAATCGACTCGTTCTGGTGAGTATACGCCAACTGGACATCGTCTCCGATCTGCATCGATACCGCCGAGGCGTTGTTTCCGACGAACCGGTTGACGAGTGACTTGGCCGTGATCTTCGGCGACGGTGTCCGGCTTCCGGCCGCCACCAGCTCCTCCGGCGGGGAGACGATTGAGCTGCTGAACACGCCCAACATCGTAATTACCTCCCAAAAATAAATAGTAAATTTATAAAAAATGAAACGGAGAATTAAAATTTAGAACATGAGAGAGTGATCAAAGGGAGGTGCTGAAATTTATAGAAGGACGGTAAGGGTATTATCGTCATTTCAGAATGTTAAGTATAGTGTCTTACGTAATTAAACTTTGTCTTGAGGTAACCAACGGCGAGTGAGTGGTGGGACCCACCTGTGGCGATGTTTTTCGGGCCGGGTTATTACACAATGCGGTCACGTCTACCGACTCTAGCTATGTGGGATCAGAGTGATTTATGTTTTGGACTTGAATCTCTTCTATCTAATTATAGAAACGTAACACTAATGATAATCTCTATCTCTGTGTTTATCCTTATTCTAATAAAAAACTAAATATTGTGTCACTTTTTAAAATCACATTCATTCTCACACCCATTTTCCTTCAAAATCATATTATATTCGCTATTCAATATTTCTATATTTAGCTTTTTTTTGAAAAATTATATAAATGAACATTTTATCAAATCAATTCACCATTATTATCATTGACTCAATTTTTTTTAAAACTATTATCAAAAGTGAATATTTTAACAAAATCAAGAATAAAAAAATAGGAGATTTAAAAAAAAAACGAGTTTTTAAAGTTTCATTATTAAAAAACGAGTTTTTAAAATTTTATTATTAAAAAAAAGATTTTTTTAATTTTACATAAAAAATATGAAAATACTACTTTTGTATTTTAAAAATAAATATGTGTCAGAATAAAGTTACTAATATTTAATTTGCAGTTTTTAAATTAAGTTTGATATTTATAAATAAATTTTTTATTATGATTTGTAAATTTTAATAGTTTTTTTAATTACAATTAAGAAATTTATAAATATTTATTTTTAAAAGTATATTATATTTTAAACTATAATTTTTATTTAAATGACAAGATTTAAAAAAAAAAAAATGTTTGGTTTCATTTCTAATTTATTAGTTTTAACTTTTTTTTCATATTTAATTTTATATTTTTAAATTTAAATTGTGACGATATATTAAGGAGTTAGATTTTTAAATTTTGGAGTTTTAAAATTTGAATTTAAAACACGATATATTGTTGAAATTTAAAGTTTATTTGTATTTTTTATTTTATTTTAAATGAGAGATTAAATATTAAAATTCAGCGAGATTTTCCATATAATAGGCGAGATTTAAAAATAATTAATTTAATTTTGATACGTAAATTTAATTACAAGTTAAATATTTGTAAGTATGTTACAAAATCAATGTTAAAGTTTCTACAAAAAAGTTTATAGATTTTCAAAAAACTAATAAAACTGAGAAACAACATATGCAAGAAAATCGTTGACCAATTTGATTATCTTCGATTTCTTTGACTACCTACTAGCTTCAATCAGGTTCGCACCGTTTGTGACCTTTTTTAGAATGGTTTTGGCTATTTTGTGTTTTCAGTTATTGAAGAAAAGAAACTCTATTCTTTATTGCATTTAGTGAGTGTTAAACATGAAAAAGTTACCAATACCACGTCAAATGTTGTATACAATGAAGTATTTTGAAAATTGTAAATCATCATTGTAAGGTTTCATTTGACATGTAATTTAATTTATTGTAAAAAGTACACCACTTATGAATTGTATTTTCATTTTTTTAATGTTTTGATTACTCTTATCCATATAAATTTAACATTTAATAAAATAGAAAAATTTTCAATACAATATCAAATTTGTATAAAAAGAGTTGTTAAAATATTTATCATTATAATCTTAATGGTTTACCCCGTGTAACACGTGGGGTTAAAGTTAGTACATAATAAATAAAAATATTTTGAGACACATGTCACTTTGTGGTGCAATTTTAACATTCTTTTCCAGTTTAAACTCATTTACCTGTATTATTAGAACACACGGATCTTATGACCCGGTGTTGGCCCATTTTCAATTTTCTTTATAAATCCTAAAACTTCATTCCTGTTGTGTTCTTCATCCATCGAGAGGAGTAGCTCAATTTCTATAGAAACCCTAAAACTTCATTGCTGCACTGTCGTCCTCGAATCTTCTATCAAAATGTAACATCCCGAGTTTTAGAGCACGAGAGAATTCACGAGGAATTAAAACTTAAATAAAGAGAAAGGAAGCGGGCTTGGGCCGGGGTGTATGGGCCGAAAGGGGCAAGGGTCGGGCCCTTATAAGCCTCAAGATCAGCCAAAAGCTCTCATTTCCATCCTCATTTCCGGATTTTAGAGAGAGAGAGTGAGAGAGATTCTAGAGAGAGAAAGTCCCGGTTTTCGGATTAGAGCTTCAAGGATCGTTAGCAAGAGTCTCGTGAGTGTTTAGCAACAAAAAGGAAGTGATTACAGGTAACCGATTCTCCTAGATCTGAGTTTTAGTTCGTTTTTGGGTTTTTCGGGTTTTGGGTAAAAAGGTTAGGTTTAATCAGATGAAACGGAAAGATAAGCATAGATTTGAGTTCCTTAATGGAAAACGAGCGTTTTGAATGCAAACAGGTTCGGGATCTTGAAGTGATCAGACCCGAATGCGAAAGTTAGGGTTTTTCGCCAAGAACAGGTCGTGCGCACTTGCTAAGTGCGCACAGAGCAGGTCCTGCGCACTTGCTAAGTGCGCAGGAAGAGGGACCTGCGCACTTGTTAAGTGCGCAGGAAGGAAAGCCTGCGCACTTGCTAAGTGCGCAGGAAGGGAAGAATGCGCACTTGCTAAGTGCGCAGGAGGCAGAGTCTGCGCACTTGCTAAGTGCGCAGGCATCAGGTCTGATTAAGTGAAGTCAGTATGTTAGAGTAGTTAAACCGTTTAGCGTCGAGTTAAGTCTGATAAGTGTCAAATTGTTATGATTGTTTAGATTGTGTGAGATCCGGTAGATCGTTGCAGCTTAGATACCAGGTGAGTTCTAATCCCCTTTTTGCCTTCTTTAGGGGTGGTATGCATACTTAGTGTAAAGTGTTTATTATATTTTATATATTGTAAACTGAAGAGAAAAGCTATGTTTTAGTGAAGGGTTTAAAAGAGGCAAAAGTATGTTTTCAGTAAAGTAAGATATATCATTTGGCAAGCGTTTACTATATTTTCATATACATAAACAAAGGCATGATATATGTGCTAGTATGTTTTCAGTAAAGTAAGATATATCATTTGGCAAGCGTTTACTATATTTTCATATACATAAACAAAGGCATGATATATATGATAAGCTATGTTTCAGTAAAGTAAGATATATCATTGGGCAAGCGTTTACTATATTTTCATATACATAAACAAAGGCATGATATATATGATAAGCTATGTTTCAGTAAAGTAAGATATATCATTGGGCAAGCGTTTACTATATTTTCATATACATAAACAAAGGCATGATATATATGATAAGCTATGTTTCAGAAAGTTTTATAAACAGTAAAGTGAACAGCTTTCCTTCGGGAATGAGTACCAGTTTGTAAAGGTCCTTGGTACAGATGTTACTTGTACAAGATGTCAGATATGGGTTCCACCCATTAGTAAGAACCTTAGGGTTCGTTAACAGTTGTACAACTGGGATGAGTGACGGCGGTTGCTCGGGAGGTCCACGCAACCTCCCCTTAGCGGTATTGTCGGTTCATGGATGTAAGCCATGGGGGCATTGACCAGGTATTCGTCGGTTCATGGTCGTTGACCATGGGGGCGGTACAGTAGTAACAAAGAATTGACGGATAAGCGGTATTGTCGGTTCATGATCGTTGATCATGGGGGCATTGACCAGGTACTTGTCGGTTCATGGATGTAAGCCATGAGGGCAGTACAGTAAAGAGGAATTGACGGTTTATTATACGTTTTAAACTGTTTGAAAAGTAAAGTGTCAAGTTTAGCCTTAATGGCAGTATATGTGTTTTAGTAAATCTTTTGTAAAATTGATTTAAAGTAAACGTTAGAACTCACTCAGCGTTGCTGATTTTTAGTATGCATATCAGTTAAGTGTAGGTGGCAGTAGATGGAAGTGGATGCTTGGCTTGGCGAGAAGAGTTACCCGAAGACCAGCAGTTGGCATCCTGTTTATGTTTTCTTTTGATTATGTTGATTAAGACAAGTTTCAGTTGTATTTGACAAGTTATGTTTAGACATGTTATGTTTTCCGCTGCATATGTAGAGATTTAAATCGTTTCCGCTGTGTAATGTATGTCTTATGTTTAAAGTGCTATGTGTTGATGAATAAATCCAATAAGTGAGGCCTCCCGGGATCGGGGCCTCACAAGTTGGTATCAGAGCCATAGTTTGAGAGATTTGGACATCCCCGATGTCCAGACTTAAACTGAGAATGGGACAAGAAGCGGATGCCAGTACGGGTAACTCAAGCCAAAGCATCAGAAGCGTATAGTAAGTAAAGTTTAACTTTTAGAGTGTCAAGATAAGAATAGAGGCTTTAGTGGAATCATGAAAGCGAATAAATGGAAAACGAGAAGTGATGTAATGGTTAATTGCAGATGGCCAGTGTATATTAACATCTTACCTTACTTATTGTGTTCTACATATTCCCTAGCATGGTGAAATTAAATCTTTTGTTCTCTATCTTTCAGTTAGAAATGGCTAGACGTGGAGGAACTAGAGGGGGTGGAGGAGGAAGACGTGGTGGGCGTACAGGCCGCCACGGTGGAGCTAGCACAAACCAAGTGATTGAAGGGAGTGTTCACACTACCCATACTGATACGGTAGTCAGTCAGCACAATGTTGAACATGCGGCAGAAGATGATCAGACATTCGAGTTCGAGCCGGCCGTGCAAGCAGCTATTGGCCATGAGTTTACCCGACTGTTGAAGGAAACCTTACCGGCCATACTAGACGAAGCCTTGAGGAAGGCCAAGGAGAGCCCTAACACAACTGAAGAGCCTGTGGTGCTTCCAGCAATGGGAGGACCAAATCTAGTAGAAAATGTTGCACCGCCTGCTCGCGGCTGTGACTATAAGGCATTTCGGGGTTGTGATCCACCCGTGCTTACTGGGGAGAAGGAAGCATCAGATACCTTAGATTGGATTAACGGCATGGAGTCGACCATTCGTCTTAGTGAATGTCGACCGGAACAAGCAGTCATGTTCGCTGCAAAGTCATTGAAAGGAGAAGCAGTGCACTGGTGGGAAACTGTGAAACAGGCTAAGGGTGACCAAGCGGTCGGATTGATGAGGTGGAGCGACCTGAAAGCGTTGGTAATTGAAAAGTTTTGTCCTAAAAATGAGGTCCACAAGGTGGAAAGGGAATTCTTGACTCTTCAAGCCGGACTCATGACTCACCGGCAATATACTTCAAAGTACAACGAGTTGGCACGCCTGGTGCCTCATCTTGTAACGACTGAGGAAAGGAGAATTCACTACTATGTTCAAGGGTTGCCTCCAAATATACGTACCTTTGTAAAGGCCAACACACCGAGTACCTTTGAGTCGGTGGTTGTTCTGAGCGGAGTTGTCTATGATGACATTGCCTCTGAAGTCATTGCTGAAGCACCCAAGAAACAAGCAGCTAAGCGCACTGCTGAGGAACTCCAGGGTCCTAACGATAGGAGGGCAAGGGTAGAAGCAGAGGGTCTATGCGGTAAATGTGGGAGGAGACATGGAGGTGAATGTAAGGCGGGTCAGGTGGGATGTTTCAGGTGTGGCAAGTTTGGACACCAATCACGAGACTGTCCGGAAAGGCCAAGATGCCACAATTGTGGGGGACAAGGACACGTGAGCAGAGATTGTAGGAAGCGCAAAGAGCCGGAAGCGGGAGGATCCGGAAAGGGTAAGGGTGTAGAGAAAGAACCTTACATCAACAAGGCCACAGCAAGGGCTTACCAGATAACTCAGTAAGGTACGTTGCAACTCCTATTTATTTATCTTTTTACTATGGCGTGATCATGTTACTGAATCCTTAAGTGATTAGTTAGCCCCATCAGCTTAGAAGCCTTAGAACTAGATATATCCCTGAATAGATCCTCACCGGTAGTTAATCACAATGGCTTTCATGACTAAGCTGCCTTGCATAGCTACGGTTTATGCCACCCATTCTGTGATTTGCTATCAGTGTAGCTTATGGCAGGTTTCGAGGACGAAACCTATTGTAAGGAGGGTAGACTTGTAACATCCCGAGTTTTAGAGCACGAGAGAATTCACGAGGAATTAAAACTTAAATAAAGAGAAAGGAAGCGGGCTTGGGCCGGGGTGTATGGGCCGAAAGGGGCAAGGGTCGGGCCCTTATAAGCCTCAAGATCAGCCAAAAGCTCTCATTTCCATCCTCATTTCCGGATTTTAGAGAGAGAGAGAGTGAGAGAGATTCTAGAGAGAGAAAGTCCCGGTTTTCGGATTAGAGCTTCAAGGATCGTTAGCAAGAGTCTCGTGAGTGTTTAGCAACAAAAAGGAAGTGATTACAGGTAACCGATTCTCCTAGATCTGAGTTTTAGTTCGTTTTTGGGTTTTTCGGGTTTTGGGTAAAAAGGTTAGGTTTAATCAGATGAAACGGAAAGATAAGCATAGATTTGAGTTCCTTAATGGAAAACGAGCGTTTTGAATGCAAACAGGTTCGGGATCTTGAAGTGATCAGACCCGAATGCGAAAGTTAGGGTTTTTCGCCAAGAACAGGTCGTGCGCACTTGCTAAGTGCGCACAGAGCAGGTCCTGCGCACTTGCTAAGTGCGCAGGAGGCAGAGTCTGCGCACTTGCTAAGTGCGCAGGCATCAGGTCTGATTAAGTGAAGTCAGTATGTTAGAGTAGTTAAACCGTTTAGCGTCGAGTTAAGTCTGATAAGTGTCAAATTGTTATGATTGTTTAGATTGTGTGAGATCCGGTAGATCGTTGCAGCTTAGATACCAGGTGAGTTCTAATCCCCTTTTTGCCTTCTTTAGGGGTGGTATGCATACTTAGTGTAAAGTGTTTATTATATTTTATATATTGTAAACTGAAGAGAAAAGCTATGTTTTAGTGAAGGGTTTAAAAGAGGCAAAAGTATGTTTTCAGTAAAGTAAGATATATCATTTGGCAAGCGTTTACTATATTTTCATATACATAAACAAAGGCATGATATATGTGCTAGTATGTTTTCAGTAAAGTAAGATATATCATTTGGCAAGCGTTTACTATATTTTCATATACATAAACAAAGGCATGATATATATGATAAGCTATGTTTCAGTAAAGTAAGATATATCATTGGGCAAGCGTTTACTATATTTTCATATACATAAACAAAGGCATGATATATATGATAAGCTATGTTTCAGTAAAGTAAGATATATCATTGGGCAAGCGTTTACTATATTTTCATATACATAAACAAAGGCATGATATATATGATAAGCTATGTTTCAGTAAAGTAAGATATATCATTGGGCAAGCGTTTACTATATTTTCATATACATAAACAAAGGCATGATATATATGATAAGCTATGTTTCAGAAAGTTTTATAAACAGTAAAGTGAACAGCTTTCCTTCGGGAATGAGTACCAGTTTGTAAAGGTCCATGGGACAGATGTTACTTGTACAAGATGTCAGATATGGGTTCCACCCATTAGTAAGAACCTTAGGGTTCGTTAACAGTTGTACAACTGGGATGAGTGACGGCGGTTGCTCGGGAGGTCCACGCAACCTCCCCTTAGCGGTATTGTCGGTTCATGGATGTAAGCCATGGGGGCATTGACCAGGGTATTGTCGGTTCATGGATGTAAGCCATGGGGGCATTGACCAGGTATTCGTCGGTTCATGGTCGTTGACCATGGGGGCGGTACAGTAGTAACAAAGAATTGACGGATAAGCGGTATTGTCGGTTCATGATCGTTGATCATGGGGGCATTGACCAGGTACTTGTCGGTTCATGGATGTAAGCCATGAGGGCAGTACAGTAAAGAGGAATTGACGGTTTATTATACGTTTTAAACTGTTTGAAAAGTAAAGTGTCAAGTTTAGCCTTAATGGCAGTATATGTGTTTTAGTAAATCTTTTGTAAAATTGATTTAAAGTAAACGTTAGAACTCACTCAGCGTTGCTGATTTTTAGTATGCATATCAGTTAAGTGTAGGTGGCAGTAGATGGAAGTGGATGCTTGGCTTGGCGAGAAGAGTTACCCGAAGACCAGCAGTTGGCATCCTGTTTATGTTTTCTTTTGATTATGTTGATTAAGACAAGTTTCAGTTGTATTTGACAAGTTATGTTTAGACATGTTATGTTTTCCGCTGCATATGTAGAGATTTAAATCGTTTCCGCTGTGTAATGTATGTCTTATGTTTAAAGTGCTATGTGTTGTTGAATAAATCCAATAAGTGAGGCCTCCCGGGATCGGGGCCTCACACAAAAGAAGCTCCATTTCATTAATCATTCTTGACTACGCATCCTGCAGGAATCGGACGATGAATAAATTTTCGATTTCGGTGTCGAAGGTGTTCCCCTTACTCTTCTCCACAACAATACCTTAAAAAACCCGACAACACTCTTCCGCTATCAAAGCTTTTTCGTCTACAACATTCACCGAGTCTCAGGATCCGAAGGTATAGATGATTAGATTTGAATTTATAAATATCATATAGTTATAACTTAAAACCTGCTCATTGTTGTTTCGTATTTTTGATTCAACATGTCAATATGATTCCTACCAAGCCGATTGAAGGTCATAAAACTGGAACCCATTTTTGTAAGTAATGATTAACAGGGACAGTCAGGGGCATTCGTATTTCATAGTCAGAGGTGAAATTCTTGGATTTATAAAAGACGAACAACTGCGAAAGCATTTGCCAAGGATGTTTTCATTAATCAAGAACGAAAGTTGGGGGCTCGAAGACGATCTAAAGATGAGGTCATCAATTATCCGCTCGATCACTCAGCTGATCCGTCTACCATCCGCTATTGTAAGTGATTAATAGTTCTGTTTTAGGGGTTAAAATTTGATTTTGATCCTTTGTATAAAATTGGTCTTTGTCCTAACAGATGACCGCATCAATGTTTCACCTTGGTCTTTCACTGGCGACGACTAGGAGCCTAGGGTCTATTTGACCCGAACCAAAATAATCACTTTTAAAACGACATGTTTTGACCCAAACCATGATCCTACCTGACCTGACCCATTTGTTTTGGCATACATATGATAAAATAATAATGCAACGTAAAGAGGTTAATATACAGAAGGAGAGGGTTTCGGTATAAACTAAATATTTCATAAGAGTTATTCATGGCCCCTAATTTATGATAAATAAAATTGATATGTAACATGTTGGTGATTTCAATGTCATCAAGCTATTTTGTGTATTTGGATTTACTTAATAATCAAATGAGAAGTCATAATGAAATATCAAACAAGTTAGTAAGCATGGAGTACACGCTTGTATTGATGATCTTATGACTTCTGGTGCTAAAGACACCTTGTCGTATCAAGGGGGGTGAAGCCCACTGAACAACGGGGGTCCGGGGGTAGCGTCCCTGGTTAGCAGGGTCCTAGGGGTGGCAGCCCCTAGTGGGGTCCAAGGAGCAACGTCCCTAGCTGAGTGCCAAGTCAGCTTGGAAAAATTTTATTTCATGACTTGTTATGCATTGGAAAATTGATTTGGAAGTTGAAAACAGTTGAAGTTAGTTATCCTGAGTAAAATTGTCCATTCGGAGTAGATTTGTTCCCCCGGAGTAGTTTTACTCATCCGAAGTAAAGTTGTTCCTCCGGAGTAGATTTACTCATCTAGACCAAAATTGTCATCTAGAGTAAACTGGAACAACAATTGCTTTCCAAACGGTTGACAGTTGTGGGGTTTATCAGTCAACCGCCATGACGTTTCAATGCGTATTTTGAAGTTTCACCCATATATGTGTGAATCTTTTTGGTTAGTATCAAACACACCAAAATTTCCGAACAGATTATAATTTTCCGTTTTTGGATATCTGATTCTTATCCGATTGAATACTCGTATATACAAGAAATAATTCAATCTGAAAGTGAACATTCACGATTATCAGAGTATCCAGGATATGTTTAGTATATATGAACCCGGTTTCTAACATAATATAATGCATTTACATATAAAATTTAGATTACTCAACGTCTGCGGTCTAGTGGTACCAAGATGTGTAAGGAGTGATGTTCCTCTTAAGTGATTAAGAGTTCACGTTTTATAGTGGACAAATATATAGATTTAAAAGTACGTTTAATGAGTGTATGAGTTAGAACTAATAAAAAAATCTAAAATTTAGATACAATGTTAAGGAATATTTTTTTGTTACAGATTTGATCATTTATTTAATTCTTATTCCCTGTGGAACTGGACGAGATATTCGAATATTAAAATCGAGATTATAATGCGATCCTCGTCATCTTTGAAAATAAAACAAGACATGATTCTAGATTCCATAATCACATGAATCTATCACACAATCTAATTTATCTAACCATAAAATGCTTATTAAGCAATGTTATTATCATTCACGCATCAAATTAAAATGTTATTATAACACTAAATATAGAAAACTTCTTATAATAATGTATAATGGTTTATTATTATTTTTTTTTGAAAAACACCGTTATTTATATCATTACTTTAACAATAAAGTAATAACAAAAAAGCAAGGTTGTTTAAGATTTAATATCTTCAATACTTCAATGACAAATAATAAAAGATGCAAGTGGTTTGGTAACACCTATGTAACATGAGGATTGATTATGTAAAAATATGATGTGAAGTTTTAAAAAATAGGGCTAATTTTAATCTTTTATGAGTTTGTATAACTTTTAAGTTATTTTTATATGTTAAATAGTTTATAAATTATATTAACATATACATGGCAAGTCGGCTATACACTCAGATTGTACTGTTCATTCGTTACTTCCTTTGGGGGCATAGGGTACAAGGCTGATAAGAGTGGTTTTTTTTATTGTTAGACTTTTTTAATATATATATATATGTTAGCGGTTGTATAATGTGTACGGATCTCTAAACCATAGATGTCTCAAGTTAAAGAGAAAAAATAATAATAGTCAAATATAAAAACCAAAAAGTGGCCAGTTCATAAAACGTTTTTAGTGATAAGAAATAATAGAGATATTGGGAGAGGAAATTGATTTCATTTTTTTTATATCATATTCCATACAATACATTATATAGAGATGTAATAGGTAAATTCTAAAAACTATATATATTGGGTTAGCCCTAAAATAGTCTGATATTATAAAACTCTCACTCAGACATTTTATATTATACACTATCAACAATATACTACTGGATATTGTTGTCTCAGTTCTACAGGAACTAAATTAACTGATACTGTAGGATCAAATATACTGGCTTATTAAAAACCTTACTAAGAAAACTCAGTGGGACAAAACTTAGTTAAGGGAAAAAGAGTACAACGTGTATAATAATCTCCCTCAATTTAGCATATATCTTCCGGTCTTTGGAGTGCAATCTTCTGTGGTAACTGATTGATATGATCTTTGTTGTAGTCTTAATTGATTTTAGCGATGCATGTTGCAGGGTCTTCATATAGTATAGTCGGGCTTCTTTTGATCAACTCTGGTCCATGATAATGTCTACTTTGTTGATTGCCATGAAATTACTGTACCTCCGTATGCAAATTTAGATCAAGCTATGTGTAGTCTAATAAGTAATATGCATCACCATAAACAATTGCTTGGGACTCCATATTTTTCTCGTAGAACAATCTCTTGTCTCGAGTCCCACAAAGATATCAACTTATCTTTTAATACACTTAATAATGATGCCTCATTAAAAACCTTGCTTATGTGTTACCCTCCGGGATGACCACTTAGAGAAAACACCCCTAAGTGATACTTATGTGCTTTATTGGTTATAACTTAGTCTATGTGTTACCTTCCAGGATAGTGACTTGGTTGAAACGTCTCTAGATGAAGTTTAATTTTCTTATTAATGCTCGTGTTCATTCAATTCATTCATATTTCATCTGATTTCTGAAACCTGTAAATTTTAGTTTAACGTGGTAGGGTAAATCTATATGGTTTGATCCGTGCCTAAACATGATTGTTAGACGAGATTAGGTAGAGCTGTAACTTTTAAGTGTGAGTTACATAGATTGATTGATATGCTTGGTAAAGTAATATTAGAACACATAACGGGGGCTTGATGGTTGGTGCTTGGGTTTAATCGGACAGAAATACTGATTATTTATTTTTAACGTGTGAGTATGTTTTGCTAATTGGTAATTGTGTTTGTTAAGTTGGATCCCAGTTATGATTCCATTGCAGCTTTTTCGAGGACGAAAAAAGGTTAAGTGTTGAGATGTTTGATGTAGTGCGAAGCACACATCTTTATTCCTATTGTTTTCGTGCGTTTTTACTTAGTTTCGTGTTCGTTTTTAGTCGTTTAAGTCTGTATTTGAGTCTATTGTATATTTACAGGTGCTCGTAAAGATTATAAGTGAATACATGAAGAAACCGAGCAAGAGAAGAAGCCGGAATAAATAAAAGAAGAAAATGTTTGACATTCAGCAGTCTAGAGAGAGACCAGAGGCGATTTTGGGAGTTAGGAGGTCAAGTGAAGAGGAAAGTTGAAGACTTTGCTTCCGGGTTTGTTAGATTTAACGTTTTCGGTTTCAAGATTCAATTTTTATCTTTGTTTGCTATGTTTGATACCTTGTTCTTGTTGATTACTTCTGTTCTAGTTGTTTTGAGCATGATTCTAGGCTAAAACATTGATACTGCATGGGTCTTATGATGATTATTTGTTAAAGTTATGATTTTTACTGGTTTTGGATTCTAAAGTATGGTTTAATGATTTTGTAAAAGATCTTATGTTGATAATTGTGATGAATACTGCATGCTTAGATCTGATTTATGATTGATTTCAATTCCGTGTGTTGATTTTGGATGTCTTCCGGTTTGATTAGCGTATCTAGGTCACATATCTTAGGATTTGTGGTCGTTTGTGTGGTTTGCTAGAAATAGTAGCCATAGGAGTTGTGATTGAGTGTAGATTGGATCTGAGTGTGTATCCTGTCTTAATACCCGAGAAGTGGGAGATAGTCGTTTAGTCTTCGTCATTAGGAATCCGAGTGTCAGCTGTCTGAGAGGAAGTTGGTATTAGGTGTCTAGTGGTTGTTGCTATTCTGAACCATAGTTGTTATCTTGAGATTACCCCGTGCATTCTTCGATTGTATGGTGGACAGTGAGACTGAAAGGTGATCTGTCTATTCGGGTACTTTATCATTGTTGGTGAGACCGAAAGGTAATCCACTATCTGGTGAGTTTATTACATCTTTAGGTTCCTTAGTTGGTGACACCCTGAGAGTGATTAGGGATCCACTAGGTTGTCTAGCGCTGTTTCCTTAAAAACTCAGATCCATCATAGTTTCCAGAACCGGTAGAAGTTGTGCTTTGCAAGTAGGATTCCGACCTAGGTAGTATTCTTCCCATCTCTGATTTCTTCCTTAGTCTTTACCTTGATAGTTTGAGTCGACTTTGTTTGCTGCATTAGTAGTTAATCTTTAATGTAGTCAACCTCCCAATCATCAATCTTTAGTCCGAGTCAGAATCTAGTATTAGTATTCAGTGTCTCTAGGGTTTGATAACTCGATTTACCATTAAGCTGTGCTACACTCGATAGGTACACTTGTCTGTCAGTGCGGTTTAGTTGAAGGTAATCCATTTATTACTTAGGAGTCTAGGTTATGCTTTGTTAGTTTTTATATTGATCGTCTGGGCGACATCACATCCACTACAGGGGAACACGTTCCTCATAATCAACTTCTGGGATTTGGGAAAAAACATTTGTGTTATAAGTCATGCTTACATCGCATAATCTCATAACTTTCGTTTCTTTTTATATTAAAGACACCCATTTATAACCTACTGGTTTGACGTCTATGGGTGTTCGAACTACAAGTCCGAAAACGTTCACTTGTCATGCAAATTTAGTTCAGCCTTTTAGGCTTGCCATTTTAGGCAGTCAACTATGTGTATGTGCTCTTACAGAGTTTTGGATATGTAATCTTTTTCTTCGATTACATCTGTTGTTATAGCATATGCAAATATTTCAAAACACGTGTTTCATTTTGGTTCCATACTGTACTGTGTTGTACACAATTTATTGAGATCTCATATTTGTTTGGTACATGAGTTTCTTCTGGAACTTCATTTTTCTCTTCTGGGGCATTATAATTTTCTTCTGGAATCATATTAGTCTCTTCTAGGACAGTTACCTCTTCTGGGGCTTTATTTCTTCTTTCTACGATTTCGTTAATCTCTTATGGGATTTTATCTATAACCTCTTCTAGGGTTTTGTGTATAACCTCTTCTAGGGTTAGACCATCTGCCTTATTCTGCTCTTTTTATTCTCGTGGGTTTTTATGTTTGGAACTGATTTATTTCCCATGTTTCTTGTATATGGTAATCTTTCTATGATTACTTCAGTTTGAGCATGTGAAGTTTATGCTGGTATATGTGACTTTGTCACTCTGTTTGTGTGTATGAATGCATCATATAATTCATTTGCTGTTCTTTGCAAAAGCATGACATATTAGACTTCAGACTCATATTAACCACTTCGGGGGTGATGATGATGCATTCGATGTTTTTGTTTTCATGTATTACCAGTCTTTCCTTTCTTTATCCAATCTCCCCCAAGACTGGGAATAATGTCTTATTTAGACAACATATAATGTAGTAAACATGTCCCATTCTGGTACATTATGATGGCGGCATTGGTACATAAATCGCACTACAAAAATATTTATTGTTGAGACAAACTTAGTTCTATTTCGGAGAACATTTGTACAGGGGAGTATTTTTTTTTTATCAACAGTTGGTTTTGAACTGATTAGTGCAGCGGTATGCCCTCATGTAGAAGATGGCAATTCACATCTTATCAATAGCTGTCTAGCTATTAACTATAACCGTGTAATTAGTAATTTAGCTCGAACTTATGTTTGAACATAATCTGCTGGATGTTCAATATTTATCTCTATAGACATACAATAAGCGGTCAAATGCTACATATAAGGTAGCTAAAAGACTCACACATGACCATATAGAGATGTATCTCTTTACGATCGTAAAATACTGAAAATGGTCCACATGGAGATTAACATGCCCACACTGTCCTCTTGTTTCCAAATACAAGAGGGGTTATTTATAGGATTTTGTTTTCGGAGAGCTTAAAGATTGATTTTCCAAGAGAACTCACTTCACATGATAAATCTTTTGGTAGCAAAAAATTTAAATTTTTGAGAGGGTGCTTGATGGCACTTTTGATCATTCACCTCATCAAGATGCTATCTCGATGACCTATCTGGTCATGCTGTATGACAAAAAATAGCTTTGGCTAGTAACTTCTAGTTTTGCAATATATTTCTAGATTGTAAAACCTCTAGTTTTGCAATATGGTCTTCTGGCCATAATTGACATGTGTAATTGGAGATATTTGGTATTGTTTTCGGTCAAGCTTTCGTTGTAATAGCAGTCTAGCCGAATATATTTGAAAACTTAGTAAGTTTCCTCAACGTTTACTAGAATATAGGACATATCTTGTACACGTAGGTAAGGTGACACGTATTCTTCTGCAGCATTGAATAAAGTTATCAGCACTTAGAATACTATCAATAAGTGTCTCTATGGTAAACAATTGATAAAAGTATTTTATATTTTAGGATAATGTTAGTTTTGTCGCTATATGCCAGACATTCATCGTCGATGGTTACAATAACTCCACTAAAGTATTATGACATAAATTTGGTACCTGGTATGTAAGATATCTTTACTCTTCTGGAGCATTCAATAGGTTACAAACACTATTATTTACCAGGTTTTCATCGGTGATGGCTAAACAATAATAGGGAAATGAAAGGGGGTGATAGCGGGGCTACAAGGGTGCCCCAATGAGGGTTGTTTCAACCTATATTTCATTGATTTATGATAGAGCTCAACCAAACGATAGTGTGGTTGATTATTCCATATTTTTAACGGATGTTTCTCGCCCTCTTGTAAGGTCTCCCCCTCAGTGGTCGGCCCATGTTCTATCGGCTTAACCATTGATGTAGGGTTTATGATGATGAACCTTTCACATCCGTAAGTTATTTCATCCATGCATATGACCTCTGCTGGGGCTACGCCTTTCTTCTCTATCCACCTTGAAAGGTAGACACATTCGCATCAGGGAATGGGATAACACCGATTGGTCACGATTAGAAGACATGATATGATCTACGAATATTTAAGGAAGACATATTCTCAGTATTTCCACGACATGAGGATGTTATAAGTGTGAGACGTGGAGAGCGTCTTGTCGAATATGTCAGTATCGGTGATAGTCTCTCCGTGTAATTTTCAATTTGAAGTAATACTGAAAAGAGTGGAGTTGTAGTCACTAATCGACTTAAAATCCTTCAATCGTAGATGAAGAAAATTCGTAGTGAGATTTTGGGAAAATGACCAACTTCTACTAGTCGAACATCTTTTTCATGTTGCTCAATAGATTAAGAAAGTCCTCAATGGTGAGGTATTCCCCTTTTTATGCATATAAGGATGTGGTAGAGGGGAAAGATCATGGCTTTTGTATTCGCTCGGAAAAAAATATTTTTTCATTAAAGATTGTTTCTCCTTGACTATTTGTTGTTTTAAACATCTAGAGTTTCGAGGAGGTAATTGGGTCATAAGATGTCAAATACGATAAACTCGAGTTTAAAAAGATTTGACATTGTATTATCTATATATAATATAATTTAGTTGAGCCATACAACAATTGAGTTAATAAAAAAAACGAGTTTTCTAGACTCGCTAACCGGAATGCGATTGAAACGTTGACTCACACCTAGGTTTTCAGCGACGTAACCGTTCAACCTGATTTTGCGACAACAGCCTGTATGGAGATTCACATTCTGGCTTACCGATTTATCTGCAACTGAAAATCCCTTAATTTCGCCGGAGATCGTGGATACGTAAGAGCCTCACGCGGCTGTGATTCCTTTTCATAAAACATCTCCGGCAACTACTTGTCGCCGCCTGCTATCGTCTAAGGACTATTTCGAAATTGTATTGTAGATAATCGGGCTGGGAGTCGTACATGGTTGGGATCACGATTGCAAGTTAACCAGAAATCATATGACAAAGTTTAATCGGGACTTTTGGGGACTCGTACGAGAAATCGGAAAAAAAATTGGTTTCACCGGTAAACTCTGTGCAATGGGACTACATGGTGGTCGATCTAGATGCCTTCGAAAAAACCACCTGCGTGGCGGTGCAGTGTGCAAAACGGGAGAGAGCAGAGAGCGTTGAGAGAGGAATCGCCAGGGCTGACCAAAAGAGTCGTGGGAGAGGGTGACATTTAAAACGCCAATTCCCTCCGATTTGGCTTTTGAATAGTAATCATGTAAGGTTTCGAAAAAGGATTTATGTTATTTGCATACATCTATTTCTTCGACAATCTTATATGCAAGTTAATGGTTGATGCAAATTGATAGGTGAAATTAATTAAGAATGAATACATACCTTGCAATATCTCATCTTTACAATGGTGTCAATGATCGGTGATGCTTTGAATGGTGTTGAAAGGCTGCCATGCCGCTTGCTCAACAGTGGAGAATTGAGACGATGAACGCAGCTATTTGTGGCAGCTCACGATGGTGTTTTGAACAAACCTGTACATCTGCCTGGTCCATTTTAAAAACACACGACTCCTATGGATCATCATGTGTGGAATATGGTGTTGGAAAAGTAGTTGGCAGCAAATCAAGAAACTAGGAATCGAGAGTTTTGGCAAGAGCACTTTCATGCCGATAACGTGATAAGAAATAATAGAGATATTGGGAGAGGAAATTGATTTCATTTTCTTCATATTATATTCCATATAATACATTATATAAAGATGTAATAGGTAAACCCTAAAGACCATACATATTAGGCTCGTCTTAAAATAGTATGATATTATAACATTTAGTGTTTTTTTTAATTTTAATTACAATATTATTGTTTATTGGTTTTATACTTAATTATTTATGTGCATGTAAAGATGATGAACTTGGACAAGTTTGATTTAGTTGGTTAAGATTAAATATTAGTATATTACTAAAATTGCAATCAAAAGACTAATTATCCCCTTTATGAAGTCATGATTTTCCAAAGGAAATTAATTCCTTTTTAGAAAATATATACAAATAAATTTAAATATTATATATCTTATTTAAAATGGATGGTGATAATACTACCACCATTACACGTCACTTGCTAGGTGTATTTCAATTTTTTTTATTTTTTAATACTATTCTTATTATTATTGTTGATGTTTCGTTTTTTCAGATTAATATATTAAAAAAATAAAAGTCTCTACTACCTTTAGCATAATTCTATTTACAATTGAATATAAATTTTATCAAAACTGAGCAGAGCTAAAATTTGGTTTTTTTTTATAACTTTAGGTATATAATGTTTTATAAAATTCTGAATATACCGTTGCGACTTTTTATATTTTTTCCTATGTTTCTTTGTGAATTTTATTCAAAGCGAGCTGTCACAACGCACGAAGATAATCCGCGAGTCGTATATAAATTGGAAACGTATAACTTTGTTTCACTTTTCACGTAATTTAGAGACATAATGATGATGCAGTTTCTATAAGAAAATTGAAATTTTTTATAATTTGTAAAATCTATGAAAACGAAAAAAGAAATTTAATAAGAGAATAGATGTGGGTTGGATTGAAAATATCTTTTTCAATTTATGCTAATATATTGATAGTTTAAATGTTAACAAGTGTTCTTTTTTTATTAGTAAAAATAGTTCAAAGTATTTTTATATATAGGGGTATGTTCTTTTGAGAACCAATAAAATGTTAAGAACCGTGAGAACCGCATTAACTTTTGCTCTATTTATAATATAAATTGACTAGAATTCATGTACATTTCAATATGTTTAAGGTTTGGTTTTAAAAGACCTCGAATTTATAGTCGTTTTTTTAAATGCATATATGCACTTATACTATATGCACAAATGAATGCATATATGCATATTTTTATACTTTTCTTAAAAAAATTCAGGAGAGAGGAGATAAACTCAAACTAAGAGTGGGAAGAGATAAATAAAACATTGTTGTTGAATTTACTTTTTTCACTAAAGCGTTATGTACACGTTTTGTGCGGTTCTTTCGGTTCTTAACATATAGTTGGTTCTCAAAAGAACATGCCCCTAGTTATCATATGGTATTATTTATTTTGTTGAAGGATTTATTAGAAACTTATTAATGGCTGTATTCAAAATGAGAAAGGTGATAGAGTCGCCCATAGTTTTTGGGAGTTAGCCCATTGTTTTTATTAATATTTCCTTCTCTTTGCGCTCTCTTTAAACGACCACAAAATCACTTTTTAACTTAAATAAATATATTTATCATCAAAGTATAGGGTTTTACTATTAATAGTGGTTATTATAATACTTATTAAAATTATAATTACTTTTTTAATAACTTTTAGTTTTATATTCTTAATTAATACTGTTTTTACCCACTTGCAATTTATATATATATTTTCACATGTAAACGAAGTCTAACATGCGACTACAATGAAAACAAAGATTTATTTGCTTGTTGCAACACATTTTAAAACAGTCGGTTGATGCAATAATTCATACCACAAATGAATACCGTTTAGTTATAACTTTATTAGATTTTAACCATCAACATATGGGCGTCATCAATGGGTGATTAATATTTATTTGTTAGCATAGATAAACAACATTTGTAAGTTCAACTTTGAAAGACGAGCTTAAGATGTATTCTACGGTCATTATTCTAAAGTTAGATTTGGTAAAACTGTTTACACTGAATGACGCTTAGGCCGTCTGTAGTGGTTTCGTAAGGGGGCGTGAGGGCTGCCACCTTAGACTCTCACGGTCACACACACCACGCCGCACCCTCGCTCACAATCACTAACAAATGTTGCTTACATGACGCCTACGTGGCACCACCTTTTTGCTCACACTTACTAACCACTACACAAGCCTTAAGCCGCGTAATGCTCAAGCTGACAATCATATGGTTTGCTTTAACCTAAACAATTGTTTTACTAAGTTTGAATTGACTTAGTAAAATTCCTATCACTAATCCATATTAGATCAGGATTTACCAATATTTTATTACTTTAAGAGTAAATGTTAAGGGTTGATTCGAGATAACCAATCTCCTAAGATAGGGACCCTTTGAGCGGGTTAGACTCCAAGAACACAAGATGAAGAAAAGACTATTTTGTTGCAATTTTCTCTTTTTTTTATTAACTTCACACTCCGAAAGAAGGAAACAGTAACTTGACTAGAACATGTGTAAGACCACTAATCTAAATTAACTAACAAAGTAGTAAAACAAGGAAATAAGAAAGCAATGCAGTAACCCACTTCGCATGGGTGCATTTTTTTTTGAAAGGCAAATTTTTTTATTCCTACGGGAGTGAGACTTGAACCCATGACCTACTCAAACTTTGAGGTATCCCTGGATGCTGAGAACCCAGATGTAAAGATCCTTGTAGGAAGCAATATCCCTGAGGATATTGAAAAAGATATCCTGAAATTCCTGAAGGGCAGAAAAGCAAACTTCACATGGAAGCACGAATACATGACAGATATATCCAAAAATATCATAACCCATAGACTTGGAATTGACAAAAGTTTCAGGCCAATACATCAAAAGCGAAGGGAGTTTGCTCCTGAAAGAAACATGATCATCCAAGAAGAGGTGGAAAGACTTCTCAATTCTGGAATGATAAGGGAAGTAAAATTCCCAAAATGGCTAGCCAATGTGGTGGTGGTCCAAAAGAAAAATGGGAAATGAAGAGTCTGTCTAGACTTCACTGACTTGAACAAAGCATGCCCAAAGTTCCTTTTCCAATACTACACATTGACTCTATGGTCGGTGCCACAGCAGGCCACGAAATGCTGACTTTCATGGATGCTTCATCAGGATTCCAACAAATTCAGATGGAACCTCAGACCAGGAGGATACTGCGTTCATGACTCCCACATGTATTGCTATGCCTTTTGGTTTGAAAAATGCAGATGCTACATACCAAAGGCTGGTGAACATGATGTTCAAATAGAAACTAGGGGACACCATGGAGGTCTACATAGACGACATGGTGGTAAAATCAAAGAGAGCTGAGGATCATCTCAGGGACCTTAGAGAAGCATTTGATATCCTGGACCAGTACAACATGAAGTTAAATCCTTCCAAATGCCACTTCGGAGTCGGGGTAGGAAAGTTCATGGGCTACATGGTAACCAAGAGAGGGATAGAAGCCAGTCGAGAACAAATCAAAGCGATCATCAATCTGAAATCCCCAGCAAACACCAAGGATGTCCAGGGACTGACCTATAGAGCAGCAGCGCTCAACATATTTATATCAAGATCCTCCGAAAAATGCAGGGAATTCTACGACATACTGAAGAAGAACAATAGATTCGAATGGGAAGAGAAGCATGAACAAGCATTCCAATCACTAAAGGAATACTTGTCGTCAGCTCCTCTATTAATGAAACCAGAAGACGGTGAACCAATATCCCTATACTTGGCAGTATCCCGAAGCACCATAAGTGCTATACTAGTCAAGGATCATGATGGACAACAGCATCCAGTATACTATGTAGGTAAAAGTTTGCTATTAGCGGAAACCAGGTACTCTCATTTAGAAAAATTGATTTTAGCTTTAATAATGGCATCCACTAAACTTAGGCATTATTTTGAAACTCATGCTATTTTTTTTGACCAAAAATTACACAAGATAATCAAGTGATCAAATTAGTAATGTGAGGTAGTGTGCTTGATAAAAATGCAAAGTTATGAACATAAAAGTAAAGCTTGACACGATGATATACGAGGAAAGCCCTTAATCCCTAAGGATTACTGGCATAAAACCTCGGGAAGTGACCGAAAGTCACTTGCCTCCTAGTATTGTATAAATCGATGAAAAATGATTACAAATGTGAGTAGAAGTGATCGAGATCTATGTGTTACAGAGTTGTTGCGAATTGCTAAGTGTGATTGTGTGTGTCCTAATCGATCAAATCGCTAATTAAATACAAAAAAGGAATAACAAACTATCCGAGAATCCCGGAGCTTTACTCGGTCTTCAAATATGACCGTTATAGAGCTTCTCCCATAAGTTTCACACGTTTTATTTGACCTCTTGACCGATTCTTCAGGGACGAATGATTCAACACGTTTTACCTGTGTATATATATTAAGATAAGGGAACAAATGACCGTTAGTAATGTCAACATTTCAGGATCCCGGATTCCGGATCATACTATACTCGGGATCCTGGATTCTGGATCATAAAATGGACCTCTAACAATTGTCCCCAAAATTTGACAATTGTTATCACCGTTTACAGCTGTTAAAATTTTAAACTGCTGCTGCTGAAAGAACCTTGTGTCTTAAGTCACCATAAAGAGCGAATCTTAGGATACTTGGGGATGTCCACATTCTGCAAAACAAGATTCTAAACGATATACTTGAGTTATTAACTTAGGACATGCCAACGTAGTGGGTATACCCGTAGTGACATGTAAATGCCAATAACCTTTGGTTAACATGTTAATGTTAAACTGCTTGGGTCATGCCCTTCTGTATAACACGTCTGTGTAACTCCATTGAAATTATTCGTAAGGTCTAACATATAGCCAACAATAGTGAAATTGTCAGCTGCTCATCACAGACTGGTCCCACTATCTTGAACCATACATGGATATCGTGCGCCCCTGGCGGGGTGTAGAAACCCAATCTACTTAGGAAGGCAAAAACCGATCAAACCATAGAAGGGTTATGTAACACCTTTAACTTAGAGAGATGGCCAATCTCAAACTTCCTGCTCAAGATCCTCCGGGATTCCATCTGCAAAAACCTTAGATCTTGGTGAAGGTGGGTGTTAGCCTCCGACACTCAAGTCAGTACTTTGATAAAACAAAAGATAATAACTGAAACAAAAATAAACAGGGATAGAATGCATACCAGTCTTAGTTAGAATTTAAATTCTAACTTACATGATCCTATGCCAGGGCTCCGCTTAGCATCCTGAGGTGGGGATGCTGCTAATTTTGGGGTAGTATCAGAATTCTGATTCTTTTCTTTCTTTCTGCCCAAGATTTCCTTCAAGTGGCCCTTGCTAAGGAGATAACTTATCTCCTTTCTAAGGGCAATGCAATCCTCATTCATATGCCCAAAATCCTCATGATAAGCACACCATTTGGATCTATCCTTCCAACCGGATCCTTTGTCAGTTTTCCTGGGCCATCTGGCTTTGTCCCCAAGATCCTGCATAGCATACATGAGTCCTGAAATATCGAAAGAAAAGCAATAATCGGTTAGTTTAGGATAATTTTCTTCTTCCTTATCATTCTCTCCAACGTTGTCCCTATGATTGTCAGATCTCGAATAAGGCTTTGATCTACGGGGTTTGAAAGATGATGATTCAGATTTCCTGCTGGGATGATCATAGCTGGAAGGTGCACTAATCCTTTTCTGGATATTCTTGTCATCTTCGAGCCTTGTGAACCTCAGAGACCTATTCCTGACTTTGTCCAAGTTCCTGCAAGGGTTCATTACAAGATCCTCATAGAACAGGGAGTCCTTTTGCAATCCCATTTTGAAGGCTTGAACTGCTGTGGCAATGTTAAGATTCGGGATATCCAAGGATTCTCGGCTAAACTTGCTCATATAATCACTGAGGGATTCGTCAGCATTTTGGGTTACTCTTTACAAATCACTAGTTAGTCTTTCAAAGGTTCTGCTGCAAGAAAATTGATTATTAAATAAATTAACTAAATGAGAAAATGAAGTTATTGAATAAGGTGGAACATTTATTAGCCATTTCAGCGCTGATCCTGTCAGGGTGGAGCCGAAACCCTTGCACAAGCAAGCTTCTTTTAAGTCCAAGGGAATGGGATTAATTTCCATTTTCTCCCTGTATTGCGCGACGTGCTCCTCAGGATCTGTAGTTCCATCATACAACTTCATGTTAGGAATCTGGAAGAGTTTAGGGATCTCCGCATCACATATCGGAGGAACAAATCTTGAGATCCTGTGACTGGTAACGGACATCTCCGGTATTGGTTGAACTACACCTGGTACACTGGAGATCATCTCCCTTAGTTTCTTTAGTTCCTTGGCCATGGGTGGACTAATCCATGTATCCTGCAAAAGTTCGTTAGTATCTAAAAATTGATTGAAAGTGTTACCGAGGTCAGGATCCTGCGACGAGGATCTTGGGATAATCCCGATATTCTGGTCCGTAGTGACTCTGCCAGCCGGAGTTGGACCAACAATAGTGGTTTCAGTCTGCATGGGAAGAAAGTCTCCCTTATGGATTCCCGAGGATCCCGAATAATTAAAATCCAGGATCCTTGGTTGCAGCGGAGTTGTCACTTCCACTGGTTTCTTCGATTCTTCGACATTTTCCAGCTCTCTGAACAGCATAAGGTTAGTCTTTTTTTGCTGTTTCATTTGTTGCTTCACTTCTGAGAACAGATTGAGGATGTCGTTGTTTGAAACAAGCACATATCCCCCAGCAGGTATCCTAGATCCCGAAAAACCTGCAGAAGTTTTTTTCTTAGCCAGATTATCATTCTTTTTCTGGAATGATGGAGAAGGAGGAAGAGGGTCGTTCAACCCAGAGCTTGAAGATGGAGTTGAAACAGAAACCATTTTGGATTGGGACGGCAATTTCGAAATCAGTTTGGAAAAATAGAGACTGAATGCAAACTTTAACAAAGATTTTGAGATAAAAAACACCACTTGCCCCACGGTGGGCACCAAACTGTTTTGACCAAAAATTACACAAGATAATCAAGTGATCAAATTAGTAATGTGAGGTAGTGTGCTTGATAAAAATGCAAAGTTATGAACGTAAAAGTAAAGCTTGACACGATGATATACGAGTAAAGCCCTTAATCCCTAAGGATTGCCGGCATAAAACCTCGGGAAGTGACCAAAAGTCACTTGCCTCCTAGTATTGTATAAATCGATGAAAAATGATTACAAATGTGAGCAGAAGTGATCGAGATCTATCTGTTACAGAGTTGTTATGAATTGCTAAGTGTGATTGTGTGTGTTCTAATTGATCAAAGCGCTAATTAAATACAAAAAGGAATAACAAACTATCCGAGAATCCCGAAGCTTTACTCGGTCTTCAAATATGACCAAATACCTCGCAGTAGTTAAGCAATTATCCGTGGAATTCCAAACTTTTAACATAACACAGGTGCCCAGAGAAGACAATAACGGATTACTTCTCCAAATGGATTGAAGCTAAGGCATTTGTCCAAGTCAGAGAGAAAGAGGTTATCTCCTTCATCAAGCGCAACATCCTGACAAGATTTGGGATCCCGGCAAAGATAGTATGTGATAATGGATCTCAGTTCATTTGCAAGAGAACAATTGACTTCTGTGCCAGTTGGGGAATCAAAATGATAAATTCTACCCCAGTACATCCTCAAGCCAACGGACAAGCGGAATCTAGCAACAAGATCATCATTAACAATCTTAAGAAGAGATTGGGGGCAAAGAAAGGAAGATGGGCTGAAGAGCTACCGTTTGTACTTTGGGCAGACAGGACAACCACGAAGAACGCAACATGGCAAACTCCATTCTCCTTGGTATTTGGAACTGAAGCCATGATCCCGACAGAGATGGTTATCCCTACTGCCAGAACCAATCTCCAATCTTCAGAGACCAACAACGAAGCTCTTGCTAAGGGGATCTTGCCAAAGTTCGCATTGCAGCTTATCAGCAAAGGATAGCAAGATCTTATAAAAAAAACATAAGGATTAGGAGATTCCAAGTGGGTGATCTTGTATTAAGAAAGGCGTTTCAAAATACTACCAATCCTAGTGATGGAAAGTTTGCACCAAAGTAGGAAGGCCCATACTTGATTGACTCTAAAGCTGGCAAGGGTGCATATTGGTTGGCTACGATGGAAGGGTATATCCTGCCAAGATCCTGGAACACTATCCATCTCAAAACCAACTTTATGTAAGTTTAAAACTTATGTTCTGACTTAAACTGGTACGTCTTCTATCCTTGACTATTCTTATATTTATTACCCTTGATCAAAGTACTGACTTGAGCGTCGGAGGGGTGTTAGCCAAGCTAACACCCACCTTCACCAAGGTTTCATGTTTTGCAGGAAGGATCCTCAAGGATCCTGAGAGAAGATAGAGATTTTCCATCTCTCCTAAGTTAAGGTATCCTGCATACCTTCTAAGGTTTAAAGGTTTTCACCTTTCTAAGTATTGAGTTTAAAAACTCCGCCTGTAGCGCGCGATATTCAAGTGTAGTTCAAGGTGGTGCGACCAGTCCATGTAACAGTGGCTGATAATTTCATCACTGTTGGCTATATCTTGAATGCTATGATAGTAACAGACGTGTTACTCCTAAGGTTTTTAGCATTTTCATGCTAACTTAAGTCTGGCTTGGCCCACGATTTTAACTTATCACAGGTATTTAACACTTACGTGTTAACACAAGAACTTAGCATCAATATGCTAACTTAAGATCCTTAAACGGATTAAAGATTTATGAACATCATGAAGTTCAATTACTAGGTCTACAACAAGATTGAACATAGGGGACAACTAATGGTTGTTATACTTTGGACTTTATGCTATAATCCGGTGTGTATATTTACCCAACTTGATACTCAACAAAGGTATGTGATACTTATTTTTCAATTTGGAACTTAAGTGACTAAGTCACGATATATTTGGTATTCTTGTTTAACATTTATCAAAACCAAATTATGTTTTCATAAATCTAAGTTTGATAAAACCCGAGAAGTTATTATTAAGGATCAGGTATCCTGAAAATATATCTAACCCTATTTTTCTAAGTATCTCAAGGTTTCGCTACATAGAGATCCTAATTTTCTAAAAAAAAAACCAAACTTACAACAATCATGGCATGCAGTCAAAGGATACATGATAACATTTAGAGTGCAGGAAATAAAGTGTGTCCCGGGCTTCATCCGAAAAAAGGACCGATCCACCCGAGACACAGATTGTTAAATTGTTCATCCCATCCAGGGATCCCCAGAAGCAAGTAAAAGGAAAATGTTCAACAAACCAACATGATTAAAGTTTAAATCCATAAATATCACAAACTCAGGGCTCAGGCCTTCTCTTTTTTGCCCTCATTGCCCTGACCAATCACCTCTGCAGCTTCCTTTACCGAGCCCTCCACCTCACCTTCAGCCACCAATTTGCCCTCGACCACCTTCGGCATTGGCTCTCCACCCAATTCAGTAATCAGCTTCTTCTAGCCCAGCACATCCCAGTTAGCCTAATCGAAATCCTTGTCGGCAGCCTCTTCAGCCATCTTGACTCTGGCTTGGAAGATTGAAATTGCATCTTACATTTTAGCCTGTTCATGAGATTCTTCAAGATCCTGGGCGTGTTGGGCATAATCATCTTGAAGCTCAGCCTTCACCTTATCAAGCTCATCAGTCGCTTCAGCTAACTTTTTGTTCTTGGCTGCCCCTATCCTTTGCAGATCAATAACCATCTGTTTGCTGTCTTCAGCCACTTTCACCAATTCTTCGTGGATCTTAATCATTTTCTCCAAAGCCTGTCACAAAAATAGCGTGTTAGGATAAGAACAAGACCAGGATCCGGGATATTGAATGTCACTTACCAAATGACCAAGTGTGTGAAGCCTCTTGTGAAGATCAGCATAATCTGAGCATTCGGTGATGGCTAGCTCGACAGGGTCGACAATTTTTCGTTTCTTATGGGATGTAGACTTGGGGCGAGCAATGGAAGACTCAGGTTTGAGAGCTTCTAGTTTGGCAGCTGGGAATGATGGCTGGCCTGCCTCTTTCTTGATGTTTTTTCCCTTGGAAAGCATGTTGTCAATATCCTCGAGAGAAAATTTAGAGCTTGGCTTGCGAACACCTATTTCAAGATAACATGTTAGACCAGTACATATCTTATAAACTAACAGAATATTGAGAATTTCTTTTCTCTTACCAAACATTTCCGAGCCTAAGGGATACGTTTCTAAGCTCTCTGATACCGACCGAGTCTTAACCTTGAAAGTCAGCTCTGTGAGTTCGATGCTGTAGAAGAAAAGGACTCTCTTAGCAGTTTAAGAAGAAGGTGGTGCCACCTCAGAAAACTTTGGCGCTGTAACACAAAAAGAACATCGAAAAGTCAGTATCCTAGCTGCCAGAGTAACAAGGATCCTACAGATAGAATCCTACCCTATAAATCCATTTGATCGGCAACTTATCCCCACCGGGGATCGAATATCTTCTCACAAAGAAAAAAATTATTTTTCCAATTAAGATCGTTTTGAGTTGTTTTCAGGATTAGATGGTTCATGCCGGTTTTGATTTGGAATAAGAAACGGGAAGAACCGTGGCTCCTCGGATTGTAAACATAAGCCAATTCAGAAATGCTGAAGTCGAGAGCATGGTTACGGATCAAAATCTCAAAAGTGTGCAAAGTTCGGCAAATCACGGGCATCGTTTGGGCATAACTCAAACCGGTTTTCTCAAAGAATTCAGTGGTGAAAGCAAGGAAAGGATATGAGAAACCTATGGTAAAGGGGAAAGACGGAAAGTAGACCCAACTATCAGAAGTGAAATCCGCCCTCGTATTAGGGTCAAAAGATCGAAAGACTGTATTTTTAGGGAAGGATCCCCCAGATTTAAGAAGCTCGATCTCTCGATCAGTAAAAGTGCATTTCTCAGAATCCGGGTTAGCTATTAGATGTTGGCTATACAAATCATATGAAGATGTGGAAGATCGTGTGGTTTTATTAGCCATTTTGATACGAAAATCAACAGAGTTAAGGAAGAAAAACTATACCTGAAATCCTTGAGAGAAAGGAAGAAGATGAACTTCAGAAATAAATGGAAAAATATAAATATAGGGGGTAATTATGAAACCGCCTTGGACTACAACGTGTCATTACCTCTTTTACCGCACCACGTCTCATCATGTTTCAATTTGAAATTTGAATTTTAAAATTTTCACAGTTGTAACTTCTGTTGACAACTGTCAAAATTTGAGGGCAATTGTTAGGGATTGATTTTCATGTAGGATCCTGAATCTAGCGAGATCCGGAATCCAAGATCTTGGTAACTTCGGTATCCTGAATATAAATGCTACTAACGACTATTTGTCCTCTATTTCTTTTATATGTGCAGGTAAAACGTGTTGACTCGTCTATCCCTGAAGAATCGGGCGAGAAGTCAAAGAAAACGTGTAAAACTTGCGAGAGAAGCTCAATAACGGTCATATTTGAAGACTGAGTAAAGCTCCGGGATCCTCGGAAAGTTAGCTAGGATCGTTTTTGTATTTAATTAGCGATTTGATCGATTAGCAACACACAACGCACACGCTTAACGGTATTCAATACTCGCAATCAACTTTGTAACACTTAGTATTCGATCATTTCTGCTCACATTTGTAATCATTTTCATCGATTTATACCAGACTAGGAGGCAAGTGACTTTCGGTCCTGAGGTTTTATACCGGCAATCCTTAGGTATTAAGGGCTTTCCTCGTAAACACTCGTGTCGTTTTATTGCTTTATACGCTTTGTTCATCACGAATCTTTCAAGCACACTACATCTCTTACGAAATTTGGTTACAAAGTTAGTTTATTTAATTCTTACCCAAAACATATATATACACAGATTTTCTAGTTCTTTTAAAAAGATATAAAAATAAGATGAACTAAGAGCAGCCACAACGGTGGATAAGAAAAACACAATCAAAAGCGCCACATCAGATTTTCACTCATTCTTAAAAAACACTCATTTTTACTCCAACAATACTACATCCTCTTTCAAAGACTCACTTTCTAATAAAAAAAATTATATATATATATATATTTATATATATATGTATGTATATATATAGGGGGAGGATCAAATAAGAAGTAATTTTTCGCTAAGAAATCTAAAAAATGACAAAAACCTTAAAAAACGATATCAAACGAACTCTGATTGAGTTAATTTCAGCGGCGTTGGAACCGTAACGTAGAACTCTACCATCTTAGCTTTTAGGGTTTAGATTTTACGTTTGAATTTTAGGGTTTTAGCCTTAGGGTTTAGCTTTTAGGGTTTAGATTTTATGGTTTAGGTTTTTTTTGGGATGGGGGTGGGGGTTTAGGTTTTTGGGGGGTGGGGGTGGTGGTTTTAGGCTTTTCGGGGTAGGGTTGGAGGGGGGGTTTAGGTTTTTGAGTCCGGATTAGGGTTCGATGAAACGGTTCCAACGCCGCTGGAATGAGCTTAATCAGAGTTCGTTTGACCCACTTCTTAGTATTTCTTAGCGAAAAACCAATTTTTAGTGGAACCGTCCCCTATATATATATATATATAAATAATGTGAGAGAGGGGACCCAACCAGATTCATCCGGCCCCATCTGGACTTCCGGATGAAAACCAACCGGACACATGCCTCCAATGGAGGCTCTCACGTTTGCCTCCATCCGCTTTCAAGCGGATGAGGCGTTGGACTTGCTCTAAGAACTAAAAAAAGTACGGTTTAATTAATACATCAAATTGCAACACGACCTATATATTTTTTTTGAACGGCAGTTAGCAACCCTAGATGTTCTAACACTCCTCAATCTACAATCTTCCGAGCTCTATAAAAGTTGATGCAACTAGCATTTAATAAAAAAGTAGACAGAGGGTGAAAATTCCTTCTTTTACCCCTTCCTGTCCACTAACTTCTCATTTTTTTATGAAATTGCTATCGTGTCAATATTAACCATTAAACTAGTTTGATAAAAAGCTCGATCTGGTTGTTTTCTATACTTTTTAGATGAAAATGTTTTGTATCCGATCCTCCCTTTGCATGTATATATATAAAAAAGTAAATATGTATATATTAATTAATAAAGTTATTTAGTTAATTGAGTTTGGAAATTTATATATACATTAAGATAATATTAAAAATAGTAATCACTTTCGTATGTAACATAAACTTTCCCATACATATCCCACTTGCATCTTTTTGCGACTTTATGGGTAGAATGGTAGATTCATGTATTCAACAGCATGTGGCAATGTAGCTTATACCGCAAGATTGTCGCTCTTCTTTTTCTAAAATTTATTTTTACGTGCACTTGAATTAAATAACTATTTTGTTGTAAAAAGAGTATTAAACAATTTAAAAAAGTGATCATTTCAAGAATTTAAAGATGAAATCTTTTGCTTTGTCTGCCTTCTATTTCCGTGTCACCCTCGATCTCTTGACAGTTTTCGATTAGGATGAAGGGGCAACCATACCCGGATGATATCGAGTAAATTGGAGTTGGCCGGGTAAGTGGGGGAACACCGCCCCCTACGATTCGGGTTAACCGAGTAGGCTTTTTAGTTTTTTTAATTTTTTTATTTTTAGGCTTTTTATTTTTAATTGTATTATGTTAATTTTAATTTAATGAAATTGACTTTTTTTATTTAAATGTTTATTTTTTTTAAATGTTGGTGAGTAAATGATTAAAATGATTAGAGTGTTTCCAATGAAATCTGAGTAAATAAGTAGTTTTAAGATAACAGAATTCTATTGGGCAGTTTTGGTGAGTAAATGGGTAAAGGGGTAAACCACCCCCTCACCCTTAGAGCATCGGTATACGTGGGTTTTCCACGACGTGATCCAACGTGGAAGACTGAATCACGCTGTGATTCAGTGGGCACACCGCCCCCTTGATCCAAAAATCACGCCGTGCTTTGTCTACGTGATTTTTTTCACGCGAGAAATTTTTGTTTTTCAAAGCAAATGTTACCGTTGAACGGTATTATGACCGTTTGAAAGAATTAAATAAATAATAATTAATAATATTTAATTTTACTCACTATAAATACCCAATTTTACTCCATAATATTTTCACTCATTTCTAATTTTCCACTCTTCTACTCACTAAATCTTCTACACTCATTTCTAATATTCCCAACCCATAACTAAAAATGAGTAACGATCCGAACCAACACTTTTGGGCTCAATACGTGGCTCATGATAACGCATTCAACCAAACCTTTCCACCCAACCCTAACTTTTAGCCAAACCCGAACTTTCAACCAAACCCAAACTTCCAACCCAACCCAACCCAAACTTCCAACCCAACCCAACCCGAATTTTCAAATGTTTAACTACCAATCACCAATGTCTCAACCGGGTACACCACTTGACTTCGTACCGGAAACTCAAGAAATAGCACAAGAAACCGTGGCCGATACTCAAAATGTTTCACAAAAAAAGGAAAAAAAAGGTGTCGCAAGAAACGTCAAGCCGACCGAATACAAAAAAGAAGTGGGGCAAAAACGAACCACTACACTTGGTTAAGGCGTTTATAGACGTCTCAGAGGATTCAATAATCCGTAAAAAAATAATTGTTTTTTGGCGTTATTTTTATTTTAATTATTTTTATTTGTGTTTATTAATTTTTATTATATTTTTTTGAAGGCAACGCCAAAAACAAAAAGGCGTTATGGACTCGCGTTTGTGAAAAATTTGAATCTTTCATGGGCGTACCGCCCGGTTACCGAACCTTAGACCAATTGAGTTCAAAATGGACTCATATAAATGAGAAGGTTGTAAAGTTCCACGGGATATATCAAGAACGTTTGCGGGACCGAAGAAGCGGTGAGAGCGATGCCGATATGTTGGGGAGAGCAATGGTCCGGTTTCAAGACGACGTTAGTGGCGATGCACCAATTGATTATTGGGAGATTTGTATGCAATCGCTTAAGTGGCAAACACTATACGTTGCCTCCACCCGAACCGGCTCGTCCAAAAAAAGAACATCAACCGACATCGACGCTAGTCCGGACGCGTCAGATGGTAGATCTTTCTACGATCTCAACGTAGATGCACCGGAAGACGTGGAAGAAACACTCTGCCCGATAGGGAAGAAAAAAGCAAAAGCCCAATCAACAGGCTCGGGTTCGGTTTCACGTCACGATGAAATCGGAGAGAGAATGGTGGAACAAATGACAAGATTTAACAATGCACAAGACGAGAGGATGGATTGGAAACGAACAAAACAGCAGATCGAAATTCTTGGCATGGATCTTGAATCACTCTCCACCGCGCAACGTTTTTTGTTTGAAAAAAAACAAAAGGAGATTAAAGAACGTCATGGTATCCCGTAGGTTTTAGTTATGTATTTTTTTTATTAATGTTTTTTTAGTAATGAATTTTTTTTATTAATGTTTTTTTTAGTTGTTTGAATTACACTAATACTTAAAAGTAAGTGTCGGTGGAAATTGCCACCGACAACTTCAACCCTTCAATTTTGTTTAATGACACAAATGACCCAATAACTTTATAAAATGTTTATTTGATCCCTTCAAGTTTTTAAAACTTCAAGTTTACCCTCTATATTATATATAATCTGATTTTTTTGTAATAATTTTTGTTTCTTTGTTTATTTTTTTCCTAACGTCCCGATATAAATTTTGTTAATAATGGAGTCGTATTCAAAATACAGTATTTTTTTAGGCATCGTGGGTTATATCGACTGACGTAACGTGCTGGTACCGTGAAAAATGAGACCGACACCGACTGAAAAACATCGATACATTAATATAACTGTCTTTTATCTTTGTTTCGATCTCCACAACCGAATCGACGTAACTTCATACGTTTCTTTTATGTATTTGACCACGTTTCCTTTTGTGCTTAGCCACGTTACTGTCACCGCCTCAACCATTTAAGGTCCGCCCCCCACCGTGGAGAGCGGGGCAAAATTTATTTAAACACGTTTTTTTTGTTTAGCCTCGTTAATGTCATCGCCTTAGCCATTTAAGGTCCGCTTCCCGCCACAGAGCGTGGGGCAACAATTCTAGTTAATGGTTTATTTTAGTAATGTTATTTTAGTTATTTTAATTAATGTATTTTTTTTATTAAATATTATTATTTTTATTTAAATGAAAATTAAAAAAAAATTAACATTTAATTATCACACCACCACAATCACACGGGTATACCCCTTGCCTAGTGTTGGGTGGTGTGATAATGAGGATAGTGACGTGACGTCACGTAGCGTTCACTTTATTATCACATCAAAGCACAATAACACGGGTATACCCCTTGCTTTTAGACGAACTTTATTTGAACCCATGCACCAATTATTTATTCACTATTTTCTAATATTATATTAGAAACTAACAAATACGACATGCTGACCTTCATATTCAAATATAATATAACAAACTATAATGAAAAAATCAATGTGTTTAACGAAAGTCTTACATCGTATGTGTTTTAATAAGTCCTCAAAGACGACTATTTTTATTCTTTTCGTTATTAAAAAAACACTTCATAGAGATATAAATTTGGTAAAGAAACAATATCCATTTTAATATTACAAATACAAGCATCTATATAAATCTGTTGATGCACTTTGAGAAACTACAATTGAGAATATACAAATATTCCAAAATGCATTTGCTTCTACACCTAATTGTTGTTATTCTAGCTTTCATCTCTTATGAACATGAAGCCATAGCACAATATGTACCACCTTATACTTCCATTGTTGTTCCAGTAACCAAACATACCGATGCCACAAAGCCTCTATATAGCGTTCAAATCATGACAGCATACGTAAACATGCAGTACTTGCACGCAAACTTCCTTATAGACATCGACGCTCCATTCATATGGCACGACTGCATCGTGCAATGGAACATATATCCAGGCAGTTGTCCAAGCAACACACTTTGCACATCTCCTGTTTCTTGTGAAGAATATCAATGCACGGATGTGCGAACTACTTTCTCATACGAGAATCCTTCCTGCCCTCCGGTAACCAACAGTTCCACATTGCCTGGTTGGGGATATTGTACATGTCCGGTCAATGTGGTGGACCCGATTACTGGATCATGTGGCGAAGCCCTGCTCAATTATGACGAGTTCACGGTTAACACAAGTGATGGTAGAAACGTTTTCACTGGTTTATATGGTGCTTATCCTAACGCAGCATGTGCTCCTTCTTCCTCATTTGAATCATTCCCTGCAAATGTTACCGGTGTTATGGCATTTTCGTCCTCTCCTTATGCGTTACCAGCTTATTTATTTCAACCGCTCAAGAAAACCTTAGCTCTATGTTTGCCAAGCACTTCGTCTGCTCCTGGAGTTCTTTTCTTCGGAACTGGTCCTTATTACCTTCTTCCCAACTCGGATGTTGACGTTAGGAGTTTACTTTCTTATACTCCGTTACTAAAGCATCCAGACTCTTTTGGATACTTTATTGGTGTCAAGGCCATTGTGATAAAAAAGAAATCTATCAACGTCCCTGGGAATTTATCTACTAAGCTTAGTACACTTGAGCCTTACACCATCCTTAGAACTGATATTTATAATCGTTTGATTCAGGCATTTTCGATGGCTACAATAGGAATCCCTCTTACAAGACCAGTCTCTCCTTTTGGACTTTGTTACCGTGCTGGCTTAAAGTTTCCTGATGTTGATTTCAGTCTCGAAGATGGGAAGAAGTGGACTGTATACATGGCTAACTCCATAAAACAGATAACAAAAGACGTGGCATGCCTGGCGTTTGTTGACGGTGGTGCGACAACTGAACATGCAATTGTGATCGGGACTTATCAGTTCGAGGATAACTTTCTGGTGTTTGATTTAGAGAATTCGACTTTTGGTTTTAGTTCTTCGTTGTTGAATGAGCAAACATCTTGTTCAAAATTCAACTTTACTCTCACTGATGGCAACTAAAGCTATACTTATCCATCAATAATTTAATTGTTTCTTAATAACAATCGTCTATGTTTACCAAGAAGTCGAATAAACTACATTTTGTTAGATCCAAACTGATTTTGATTGAGATTGATGAATATTGTGTGTGTGAATTGCCATGAATATGAATGTGTATGTGTGCAGAAAAATGAGATTTTATGCGGAATGTTTTTGTAGTAGACAGAAATCGAAAATGAATATGAATGTGTATGTGTGTATTGCTGTAGGGTACACCGAAAAATCTGCTAAACGTTATATCAGTCAATTTGTTTCCTACTCGTATAGGGCCATACGAGACCCCCTATACGACTTGTATTGCCTATATGACTTTGTATAGATTTTCAAGATGATAAAAATTTACGTATGATTCCTCGTTATGTGTGAGAATTATTTGACACAACGTATGATTCCTTGATACGACGAATTATTTGACACGCCGTAATATTCCTCGATACGCGTGCAGATAATTTGACATAACGTAAGATTTCGTTAGAATCTACTATATAAACCGTTATATGTTATTCATTTATTCATTCCTTACTTCAATTCATTCGTTTGATTCAACTATATATTTAGAAAATTTATGAGCTATGGGACAACGACTATATATTCGGCGGCGAATCTTCTTACAATATGAGCGGTGAATCTCCCAACAACGAGATGAAAGGTGAATCTCCTAAGGAGATGGGGTTGTATGACACCGATAAGGTATAAAATTTCTTCAGTTAATTTTTGTTAACTTTATATAGGTGTTAATCATACTGTTGTTTTAGGTGTTTGTGTCTTGTGATAAGTTGGTGGTCTGGGTTACTGCTAGAGGACTGGAAAATGGTTATGTCATCGTGACCCAATGAATGAAGAAAAACACAACCGAAATCTTAACGCCACTCTAGGAAATGTTAAAGTTTTGAGGTGAAGTGGTAATGATAGGATTAGGGATAGATACACACCGAAAAACCTAATCCACATATTCCACTTTCACCAATGTAGACACTTCCCAACTCTTAACATTCTCGAACAAACCTCACTGGATCTTGAAATCTTAGCGACTTTTAAACTATCAAATAGGTTCCATTTTGCTTTTCTAATTCTTGGTCCAAAGTTGGTTGGTATTCCGGATGAAAAATTGCTTTTTATTGCTTCACGGGTGTAATAGGTCGATCACCGTTTCTTCAAGTGTAGTGCCGAATGGGAAAAAATTCTTTGAATCTTATGGTACTCTGATACCAATTGTTAGATATTGAGATTGATGAGATATTGTGTGTGAATTGTCGTGAATATGAATGTGTATGTGTGCAGAAAAATAAGATTTTATGCAGAATGTTTTTGTAGTAGATAGAGATTTAAAATGATAAAGAACATACTAATTATTCATATTTATAAATTATATATCATAATGACAGCGGTGAGTGTAACTGCTCACTAACCGCTGTCATTAGTAATAGGGACCATTAGATCAATCTGAAATTAAATCCTGACCGTCATAATTCAGTGTTTCCGATTATTCAGGACAATTTCAATCCACACAGATTGTAGAAAAAGTCGGACAGTTAAATTTCTGTTCCCTTTTTACACGGAAAAAACATATTTTGAATTAAAAAGACTAGCCACGATCTTGAGATAAATCAGGACAGTTACAAATATACAATTATGATTCCCTATTTACACCGAATCAGATTTAAAAAACATATTTCGAATTAAAAACCAGATTATCCACGATTTTGTAGAAAAATCGTGACATGTAACTTTTCACACGAATTACAAGGGCCACTACCTGTTGCAGTTTAGCTAGAATTTCGGTAAAAATGTAACAACTTCCCACGTTTGTAGGTCAAAGTACCTGCAAATTCGGATGATATATTAAACAGTTAAGTACCTCAAAAATAGGATAATATATTAAACAGTAGGTTAAAATCCAGTGTATTACACGGATTGAATAAATATAATTTTATATACTAAGTAATAAAAAAAACTCGTGTTTTACACAAGTTGAATAAACCCGTGGAATACAATATAATCTGTTAACACATACAGTCGTCAAAATATGCTAGGAGATTTATTAATATAAAGATTAGTATTTTCTTTAAAAATATATTTTATTATTAAAAGATATATGTGTATTTAATAAGAGAGAGAAGCGGGAAAAAAAATGATGATAATGAATGTGGAGGCGACACGTGGCATGGAAAACCTTTATTTATTATATAGTATATATAATATTCCTAAAAAAATCTGATAAAAAGTTATTGCTCCAACTTATCACGAAATTTTAAACAAAAAAACGCAGCATTATATAGCACTAGGTTATATACCCATGTATTACATGAACTTGTTAATAGAAAAGTACAATAATATGTAAAACAATTTAAATAATGTGTAAAACCAATAAAATAAAATTCTCTGTTTATTTAATTAAGTAATAATTATAATTCAAATTTTATATTATTATTTTTTAAATAAAAATATTAAGATAATTAAATTTTAAAATTCAAACTTATTTAAAATAGGAAAAATTATAAGATTTTAATTAGAAAAAATACGGTGATGACACGTGGCATTCTTTGGAATTATTTATTAGAATAAGGATATGTTAGAAACCCTGTAGTGAATAAATGCAGTGTTATATATACTTAGTAATAAAAATCTAATATTACATATTTTTGACATATTACATAATTTTTAGTACAAATTTTAGAAGCGTTATATAGTTATTTGGTAAAAATGTTTTATAAAAAGAATAAAAGAAATGTCCAAACTATAAAATGTTTTATGAATAAAACTATTTTTTTAATTAAAAAATATTTTATAAAAATAGTTATAAAAATTATTACTATTTAATAGGAGAGAGAGGCGGAAAACACAAATTATAATTTTTTTTATAGAGCTTGTATCATTAAATATGAGAGAGAGGCGAGAAAATTTTTTTAAGGATGAATATGGGATTGACATGTGATACCCCAAAACATTTATTTATTAGTATGTATAGATATAGATTACACTTTTTTTATATAAACACCAGGTTTTTTTAATTTGTTAACGTATTGAAACAATGCATATTTTAATTCAACAGATTCCTTTACCTTTGTTATTTGTTGTATAGTCTCATGAGCCGACTGTTTAAGTTTGGCCGGATACTATATTAAACATATTACATATAATAAACATAGTGGAGCACCAAATATAATAAACATAGTGGAGCACCAAGACTTTCCGTGGATGTCTTGGGTTTAAATCCGGGGCACAGCAAAAAAAGGGTCTGTGGTCTGTGGTCAGGTAAGGGGGTTTACCTAGCTGGGGGTTCCTTCTAGGGTGGCTGTCCTGGATGTTCTAGGTGTTGCCTCGGGGAAACCCAATTATCCTACAATATCTAAGTGTTGCCGTTAAAAAAAATATATAATAAACATATTATATATACCAGATATTTTATCCGAGCATAATAGAAAAGCAATTTTTGCAACATAATCTAAAATTATAAAAATAACAGACAAAAAATGCGTTTCATTTAAAATACCATTAATGAATTAATAGAAAATAAAACCTAAATAATTTAACAATCCGAATTCAATGAATTAAAAATTAATGAAGATTTCATTAATTTCTACTGGGATATTCAAATATAAACATTAAATTAAACATAAAAATTATTAGAAAAGCAATTTTTGCAACATAACCAAAAATTATAAAAATAACAGAAAAAAAATATTTAATTTAAAATGCATATTAAGTACATGGTTGTAACAACAACTGCAAGCCAAATAACGGTTAATTTGAATCTTTTTACAAGTTGAAATGTGAGTGGGGAGTTATTCAGGCCATAAAGTTCGGACGTGGGGGTGGGTTTCTGAACATGTAAATGCCTATATATACACTTAGTAAGGAGGTGGGTTTCTGAACACAATCGCTTTGTGATTGTTTTGCGGTTGGTATTCGCTGTTTTTTGTTAAATTAAAGAGTTGTTCGTTTATCTCACACTTTGTCTAATTTTGTTTATAATAAAAGAAAGTTAGTTTTGTCATATCATTATCAAAAGAACCCGACCACCGGACGGGTATAAAACTAGTTGTCATGATTTGGCCCTATTTATGTATTGTGAAACGACACCAAGAAGGGACACATCGTAAAAATAACAGAAAATCATCAAAATATACATGCTCACCCAATTTTTTTTTAAATGTAATGATTTTTAGCCCACTAAAATATAAACATACCTAAAACCACCCAATCAGAAAACACCACGTAAGCTAACGCATCTAACCTTTAGCCGGTACAAAAAAAGAAAAAAAACACATAGATTTTTGTGTGCCGATCGACTAAGTTTAGCCGGTTGGGAAGAAGCCGCCTAGATTTTAATTGGCAAGTACTTGTGGCTTGTTTGTGGATCCATGTGTTTTTTTATTTTTTTTTTCGTGCCAACTAAAATTTTGCCTTCTTAGACGCGTAAGACAAGGTGACGATTTCTTATTGATTCTTTTTGGATATGCTTAGTTTTGTATGGGCTAAAAGTCAATGTTCATTTAAAAAAAAGGTCAACATGTAACTTGGAGATTTTCCTAAAAATAAAGTAACAAATTTCCGTCTTATCCGGACTTATTCTCATTCATACTTTCCTATATCTCGACCCATGAAGGGACCGACCTGACTTATAAATGAAGGATAACCCTTTAAACGAGACATCCCATTATATTATTACTTATATTTGAAAATTCGGGTATTTCAATTTTTATCCAAATTCTTAATACAGTCATAATATAACTAGTAATGTAGGCTCCACTATAACTACTCGGTGCCGCTTTTAATGTAACTAGGTGATCATAACAGACCGATAACTCAAATAACCGACTCATATGGTGATCATAACTAGTAATGTTTAACGCTTTTAATGTAGCATAGTTTAGACAAAGCCTAAATGTGAGAAAATTTATTATCACATCAAAAGTTGTAATTTAAATATTACATATGGGATGACTCTCTATTAATAGGTTATTCCAGTAACGTAAACATACTAGATCAAAGTAACTCACATATTAACTAGAGTGTTAAACAAAGTAGAAAATATAACCAAAATATTAATTAACTAGGTTAGAAACTCATGTATTACAACGAGTTGAATAAATCCAACTTGTTGTAAACCAACAGTTTTTATAAAGATTTGTATATTGGATGTCATCAGCCATTGATAAAATAAGAAATAATAAAAATTATAAAATTATATTTTAAAATAAGATATAATTGAAATATTTTTATGATTTAGTAAGTTTTAATAAAATATTAGAATAAAATTTAAATATTTAATTATTTAAAATCATTATTATTTAATAAAGAGTTAAGTGTATTTTTCATCCATGTGGTTTGCTAAAAATTGTCATTGGAGTCCAAAGATTTAAATTTTTTCATTTGAATCCAAAGGTTTCAAAAAAATTGCCATTTGAATCCATTTGACTACACCTAATTAACATCGTTAACATTTTCCGTTAAAACTTCCCCACTTAAGAGGTATTTTAGTCAAAACAATTACAAAATAAAGAACCAACCCCACATAAGGGTTTTATACATTCAATCTCTTTAGGTAATCACAAAAAACGAATTCCTAACCCAAAATCAATCTCTTTCGTCCTCATAATCAACAACAAACGCCGTAATCGCAATCGTAATTTCTTTAAGATCGAAATATTATATGTATTATATGTCCAATCTCTTTAGGTATTTTTTTATATTTTTTTAAGATCGAGAGACAATGAGGCAGATTCAAAATATTATATGTATTATTTTTGTTTTTTTCCAATTGTTTTATATTTTATTTATTATTATGATTGTTATTAATAATATTATTTTAAACAAGCGAGCCACGATCGATCCAACAAGCCAGTTATCGAGCGAACCACAAGCCGAGCCTACGAGTTTTTTGAACAGTCCTAGTCCCCATATGGCTTGCTAAAGAGATTGAACACACAAAATCTTTCACGTGGGGCTGGTTCTTTATTTTGTAATTATTTTGACTAAAATACCCCTCAAGTTGGGAACGTTTAACGGAAAATTTTAACGGTGTTAATTAGGTGTAGTCAAATGGATTCAAATGACAATTTTTATGAAACATTTGGATTCAAATGACAAGATTTAAACATTTGGATTCAAATGGCAATTTTTAGCAAAACACATGGATGAAAAAAACACTTAACTCTTTAATAAAAGAGAAAGTTATTTTTTTAGAACGACAAATTTCTTTACTCCTGTGGGACATGAACCCAAGACCTCCAAACCTAGATGCCCAAGAGGTTTTGCCTCTGCTACTGGGCCACCAACCCCAGAACAGAGAAGAAAAAGTTATTTAATAGGAGAATGAGGCGGGTAAGAAAAATCTACACTTCACCAGTAGTTGACACGTATCAGATAAAGTTATTTATTTATTATAATAAGGATTATGGTCAAAACAAAAATAAATATACAAAAACAGTCTAAATTATTAAAAACCGGTTAAAGATAATTTTTTTGAGTTATTGACCTGTTTCCATACTATTTTCTAACAGCCCCACCGATCCACATACGAGCCGATTATTTGAGTTATCTATCCCTTATCACTAGTAGCTTAGGGTACAATATCGAAAGGATCACAATTCATCTATTTTTATGTCTTTACATAAGGAAGATAAATAAAAAAAAGATTATGATAAAGAGATGGTATACTAGAATTTTGACACACTAGAAAATTGTTTATTGGACTACTCGGAAAACATAGAACACGTTAGAAATTTATTTGGAATGCAAACTGTTGATAGATAACCATCCATACCCTGCTGAATATGCTTTTAATTAAGAAACAACTTCAAGCGCCATTGGTGAGTGTAAAGTTGAAGTTTGCACAAGTAGTCTGCCTAAGTAACAGCGAAGAACTAAACCCAAAGGTCAAATTCTCCAAATCAAACTCCAGAAAATTATCTTCAAATTGAAGCGTCCCGATCACGATGGCATGTTCAGTTGACATACCACCGTCAATAAACGCTAAGCATGTCACGTCTTTTGTTATCTGTTTCATGGAGTTAGCTGCGGATATAGTCCACTTCTTCCCATCGGGGAGGATCAAATCGATATCAGGAAACCTTAAAACAAATTGAGTAAAGGTCCAGAAGCAAAGTCCGAACGGTGCTACTGGACTTACACGAGGGAATCCTATTGTATAGATCGAAAATATCCAAACCACTCGATTATAGATGTCGGTTCTAAGAACGGCGTAAGGCGCAATTGAACTAAGCTTGGTGGTAATATTTGAAGGTATATCAATAGATCTTCGCCTAATTACAATGGAATTGACTCGGATAAAGTATCCAAAAGAATCTGGATGCTTTAGCAAAGGAGTATAAGAAAGTAAGCTCTTTAAGTCGACATTAGATTGGGGAAGAAGGTAATAGGGGCCAGAGCCGAAGAAAAGAACTCCCGGAGTGGACGAGGTGCTAGGAAAACATAGAGCTAATGATCTTTTAAGCGGTTGATATAGATAAGCTGGTAACGCGTAAGGCGAGGACGAAAACGCCATAACACCCGTAACATTCGAAGGGAATGATTCAAATGAGGAAGAAGGAGCACACGCTGCGTTAGGGTAGGCACCATATGAATCAGTCAAAACATTTTTCCCGTTGCTTGTGTTCACTGTGAAAGCATCATAGTTAAGCATGGCTTGACCACACGATCCTGTAATTGGGTTCACAACATTGACCGGGCATGTACAATATCCCCAACCAGGTAAGGTGGAACTGTTGGTCACTGGTGGGCAAGATGGATTCTTGTATGAGTAAGTAGTTCGCACCTCGGTGCATTGATATTCTTCACAAGAAACAGGATATGTGCAAAGTGTGTTGGTAGGACAACTTCCGGGGTATATGTTCCATTGTAGGATGCAGTCGTGCCATATGAAAGGAGCATCGATGTCTATTAGGAAGTTTGCATGCATGTATTGCATGTTTATGTATGATGTCATGATCTGAACGCTATAAAGTGGCTTAGCAGAATCGGTATGTTTAGTAACGGGAGCAACTATGGAAGTGTATGGTGGCACATATGCGGCTATAGCGTTTTGTTCGTGAGAGATGAAGACTAGAACCATGAGGATTAGTTGTAGAAGGAAAAACATCTTTAAATGTTTGTATATTCTCGTCTGTAGATTTGGATAGGCCACAAGCATATTTATACCAATTCATATGTATGTACGTATGTTTTTCACTATATTATTCAAAGTATATCGAGTAGTATTGTAATATAGCGAGTTTTTTGTTTTTTCAGTGAACTTAGGAAAATGATTTTGGTTTTTAGGTGAAATTTGAATTCAAAATGGTTTCTAGATAATCTCTTCCTTTAGCGGATTCAAGGTAATCTGCTTATTAACATAACAGATTCAAAAGTTTCCTTTAAGTATTATGTTTAACCAATGTTTTTAAACCCGGACCGGACCGGGAACCGTGACCTCCACCTGTCCGGTTACATGCTCTGAGACCGTTTGCTGGTTGAACCGGGCGGTCCAAGCAATTCAGCGGTCGAACCGCGAACCGGTGGTCGAACCGGGTTGTTTAATTTTTTATTTTTTTTACTTTTTTTTATCTTTTTTATTCTATAGTCCTCCTACTTACTTCTATTTACAATTTTAACCCAATTTGGCTCTTTCCTTTGAACTTATACGCTGTCACAGTTCCTCCAAAACCCTAATCAAAATTAAAATTTAAGATTCAAAAGAATTAAAATTCCTACAGACCTACAACTCTCGTCCTTGACTCAAATCTGTTTAAATGGTTGTATATGTAGTATTTGGAATTTTTTTATATTTTTCTTTATATTTTTATGAATATTTATATTATTTATTGCGTCATCCGGTTCTTGAATCCGGTCCGACCAGTGAACCTCTAAGACGTCCGGTTCGTTGTCCGGTCCGGTTCTGAAAACATTGTGTTTAACATTACGAATACGGTGAATCCACTATCTCAAAGAGGAGATTACTTAGAAACCATTTTAAATTCAAATTTCACCTATAAACCAAAACTATTTTTCTAAGTACATCATAAAAGAAAAAAAAATCTAAAATGACAGTTCAAATATGTTTGCATGTTTTTTGGGCATAGGATTGAGGGTGTCCCAGCAGCCGTCAGTTTATTCAACATGACATAATCAAGCGATATAAACGTTCGTCATATGCACCACTTGAAAACATGAATCTATCCATAAGTCGGCGAGAATGTGGAAGTGGGATATGTACGGGAAAGTTTCTGTTACATAGGCAGCAACAAACTCTTTAAAATTTGCATACAAGTTTATTTAGATTTTTACCCTTTAAGTGATTATTCCATTGACTAGTAAAATCTAACAAAAGGTCTATGAACTTCAACTAAAAAAACTATCTTTTAACATTAAAAATTAAATTAAAAAAATTATAGAAACAGATAATTCTTCTTTCAATAAATATGGAGTAATAATGGTAATCTATTTTTAAATACAGGATGCAACGAGAAACATGTATATATTATATAATAAAAAGTTTATTTATAACAATAATAAGTTTAATTACACACAATGTGCTCACGTGTAACTAAAAAATAAAGTCGTATTATTGATCAGAACTACATTAATGTAAAATAGAAATCTAATTAACTAATTATAAATATTTTATAAGAGAAAACAAATTGTAGAATTCTGTTAACTAAAAATAACTTATGTATTTCCGTAATAAAAGTGATTAAAATTTATGGAGGAAATAAATTAATGTGAGGTATAAAGCTAAAATAAATAAACTAATGTAAAGTATAAAGCTAAAATATAAAATATTATGTTAAATTATTAAGTTAAAACTAATGTGAAGTATAAAGCTAAAATATAAAATATTATATTAAATTATTAAGTTAAATAGTGAGGTAGTAGAAGGAGAGGGGCTAGGGAAATTTATATAGTATATTTCATTAGATTAATAAATAAAGTAAATAAAACGAATAGAAATTAAAAATCAAAACTCAAAAGTAAGAATATGTTTTTGAGTAAATTACTTTCTGACCTTTAACTATACGAGGAGTTGTATCCTTTAACTTCAATGATTACACTATATGTTCTTTATTTGAAAAGTTATCATTCTTTCTGTCATCTCTAATAACTAACGTTACATATGATGTTATAATTGTCTTTTTAGATTAAAAAGACTATTTTTGTAATTTATTTAAGCATAACAAATAATTAAATAAAGCCCCAAACAACCCTCTCTCTCTTTAAATTTCTTGAAACACCATGATTTCATCATCACTGGAGCTTATATTTTGTATGAGAATTAAAGATAAATATTTGAAGGTGTGGTGAAAAATAAAGTAAAGGGTTGCATTTATATTGAGGAAACTATAGAAATAAAGACTAATGGTTACAAAATTTTCTAACTGTAAATGTTACGGACTCCACAGTTTAGACATTAATGATAGGCTTTATCTGCTGAAGTTCAAGGTTGTAAATGTTATCTGCTGCTGATAAGTGCCAATGATGCAGATAGTTATACTTTGTTGCTGATCAACAACTATGCTGCTGATAGGCTTTATCTGCTGAAGTTCAAGGTTGTTGCTGATAGGCTTCTCAGCAGCATCATACATTGATGTTGTTGATAGGCAAATCAATAGCATCTTTGACTTTATTACTGGCATCTCTTCTGCAACACTGACACACCTATCAGCAGAAGAAATATTATTGGTGCAGATGACAAAAGATAATTCTCCTATTCTGATCAGTCCTGCAATGATTACTAAGAAGACCTTTGTTTTGCAGTTGTCTTTTCATTGCAGAAGTCTTTTCATTGTAGTTGTCTTTTTGTTGTAAACCAATTGTAGTGTAGCTTCTCATCAGTTCAAGATCAACGACTTGTGTTTGATCTGATCCTTAGAATCAAGGGCCTGTCTTGATCCTAAGTTCCTTTATATATATTATTTCTCTTAAGTTGTGATGTGCAAGCTTAGAGTTTTCTCTGTAACTTGTAAACTTTGAAAAGTAATACATTTGCATTTATCAGTATTCTCATTGTTTCTTGTTGCATAACATAGTTGTTATTGCCTCCGCCAATCTCAGCTAAACAGAACCATCTTGTAAAACATCGATCCTACAAGTGGTATCAGAGCTTTGGCTCTCAGATTAAGCAAACTCACATTTGTTTAATCACTTTCTGGTTCTGTTACTATTATATCTTTGCTGCACATCATACATCCAAAGTATGGCACAAAATACTTGATTTGATGATATTGGAAGCCTTCACAAACCACCAAGGCTGGTGTCCGGGGAAGATTATGACATGTGGAAAAACATAATGGAAAGCTTCTTCCGCTATCAAGAATATGGAATGTGGAGATCCATAATTGGTGGTCATAATGTGCCAATGGTAGCCTCTGCTGACTCTGGAGGTCCATCTGTACCTAAAGAAGCTTCAAAGTATTCTGAGGAAGACATCAAGAAGATGGAGGTAGATTTTAGAGCTCTAGGATCCATTCAAATGTGCCGGCCAAATGAAGTGTTTTACAACTTCAAAGAATACAAGACTGCTAAAGAGCTATGGGAAGCTCTTGAGAAGATGTTTATTGGATCTGAAGAGGTTAAAGAAAACAGGAGAGATATTCTAAAGCAACAATATGAAAACTTTGTGTACAAGGATGGTGAATCTCTTACAACTCAGTACAACAGGTACACTTATCTTGTGGGAGAGCTTCAGTGTGCTAAAGTCAAGCTAGAGAATGACAATATTCTCAAAAAGTTCATCAAATATCTTCCAAGTTGCTGGACACTCTACACAGTGTCAATTAGAAGAACTGAAAACTTGAAGACTCTCACCATGACTGAGCTGTTTGGTATGTTAAAGACATATGAGCTGGAAATGATTCAAGCAAGAGAAAGAAAATCACCCTCATCATCCGTACCTCTTTTGCATTACACTCTGACACATTACCAAGCTCAAACAACTATTATCCTCCCATTGTCACACATCCTCAAACACCCAACTCACAAGTAAACAACTCTCCATTCCTTCTTGAAGCTCCTCCTAAAAATCCTAATCCTGCTACTTTTGTTTCTGATACCCCAAGCAACATGTCCTTTATCAAAGAAGATCTGGAGTACTTTCATCCAGATGACTTAGAAGAAATGGATATACAACATTCTTATGCTATGCTGTCTCTCAGAGCAAAAAGGTTCTACTCTAGAACTGGAAGAGCTATTCCAAGCAGCAATTTAAACACCAGGGTTGGCTTGGACAAAAGCAAGTTAAGATGCTACAACCGTAACCAACTTGGTCATTTTGTCAGAGAATGTAAAGCACCAAAGGCCAACCCAGCTGCTGCACAACCAAGACAGACCCATCAAAGTCAAGCAAGTCAAAACACTTAACCTGCTCAAACTGCTGCTTGTGCAACTCAACAGGCTGGAACAACTGACTTTGACTGGAGCTTTCAATGTGAAGAGATATCTGCCAACAACCAAGCTCTCATGGCAGACAACACAGAAATCCCACCTCAAGTATATGAACATCTTTGCTCTCAAGCTTGCATTGATAAAGTTTTGGGATATAGAAAGCATAACCAAAATCTAATAGATCAAAATGAAGAGTTCTATCAAATGAAATCTGAGTTCAAAAAAGTTGAAAACAGTTATAAAGAAAAGATTAACTGCCTAAAGAAAGAGATTTCATCATTAAAACGTGAACAAACTAATCTTGAAACTCAGATTAATGATCTATTGGTTAAGTTAAAAGTTACAAGAGTTGAGCTGGCAGATCAAAAGGTTTATGTTGACAAGTATGAGTTTGCATCCAAAAAGCTGCAAAGATTGTTGGATGCTCAAATCCATGAAAAGGTGATTGCTGGTGTGGGGTACCAAGCTGAACAGTACAAATCTATACCACCACCCACTGATTATGTAGCCATACATGAACCTAACTTCAACCTAAACAATCTTGACCATGCAAACCGAAATCTTGATCCTTCCAAAGAAGACATTGTTGTACAAGAATGCAGTACTTCCACTGAGTCTGATTCCACATGCTCAGACTCATCTGAAAAATGTGAAGCTTCTTTACTTCCCACCAATGAAGTAATTCTGAAAACCACCAAATCTAGAAAAGTGATTCAAACTAACTTTCCAAGTCCTTTCATTCCATCCATACAAGTAACACAACCCACCAAACAGATCAAGATAAGCTATCCTCCCCAAGGAAGAAAGCTGAACATTGAAAAAGGACAATCCTCAACATCCTCCATCTCCAACCCTGCAAAGAAAGTGTTTGACATATGTCATTCACCTAGAGAAAGAATGCCATATGTTCGGAAGACATTGGAAGAAGCCACTTTTGAACACAACAAAAATCATCCCTGAAACTTCAAAGATCTATTCAAAAGGAAGGACTATGTGTACTTTCAGAGGGACAAGATTACAAAATCATGTTTTGTTTGTGGCAAACACAATCATACATCAAACACATGCTTCTATTACCTTCAGCAACAAAGAAACCTTAAGCAACATGCCTTTGAGAAAACAAACAAAAACAAGAAGGTAAGAAGCTATGAAGCAAGATCAAATCAGTTTAGAAAGTCCATTTCTCCACCAAAGAAGGCTGCTACTGTAAACACCCCAAAAGCTCAACAATCTTGCATCATCTGTGGTGAATCAGACACTTTGCTACAAATTGTAAGTTTAATCCTTTCAACCAGCTCTCTCAATTATCATCATCAGCATCAAAAGTCAAAATCACCTCTAATAGACAAAAACATGTCTATAGAAGGATCCCCACAGAAAAACCTACTTTCAATAGGAAGGTAAAGAAGGAGAAGTCGGTGATTGTTGAACTATCAGCAGCAACCAAGAATGCTGTTGATCACTTGAAGCCAAAGAAGACAAAGAACAAATCTAAGCCTTCAGTAGCAATCAAATCTGCTGCTGATTAGAAAAAACCATCATTAACAATTAAAACTGCTACTGATCAGTCTAAGCCCAGAAATATCAAGAACCAGGCAGAACTATCAGCACCTGAAGCTACATCTGCTGCTGATAATGCTAAAAGAAACTGCAAAGTTGACTCAAAAATGGCAAGCAAAGTTTAAATCCTCATCAACTCAGAGTATCATCATTGGATCAATTGAATTCCAGACTGCGGATGATTTTGTTCTTAAGTCAAAAGTCCCACCCAAGTCTACAAGCTCTTGGGTTCCACTTTCTAACTAGAACTCTCTCATGTGCAGGAACAACTAGCTAACAATGATAACACCTGTGTTGTAGACAATGGTTGTTCAAGGCACATGAGTGGCAATAGGTCCATCCTCTCAGACTTCAGAAACTTTTATGGTGGATATGTTGCCTTCGGGAGTAATTCAAAGGGAGGGACTATCACTGGACAAGGAATTGTGTTCAATGAAAGGATGCGCATTGAAAGAGTAAACTATGTGAAGGAATTGAAGTTTAACCTTATGAGTGTATCACAAATCTGTGATCAAAAGCATTGGATGCTTTTCACAGATGAAGAATGTTTTGTGTTATCCCCTAGGCTGAGCAAACCTCCTCCTGAGAAGATCTTGTTAATTGCTCAAAGAAAAGAGAATCTATATGTGCTTTATATGAACAAGGTTAAACCATCTGGCAGTGTATCTTGCTTTCTATCCAAGGCATCAGTTGATGAATCTGCTCTATGGCATAGGAGATTGAGTCATGTTAATGTCGAAACCTTTAATAAGTTGGTTAAAGGAAACCTAGTCAGAGGACTACCTGATAAAGAATTTCAACTTGAAGATCATTGCATAGCATGCCTGAAGGGGAAGCAACACAAGAGTTCTCACAAGCCCAAGACACTGAACTCAAATGACACTCCACTACAGCTGCTGCATATGGATCTTTTTGGTCCTACAAATGTTATGTCTTGACGCTGTGATTAGGAGATTACTTAGAAACCATTTTGAATTCAAATTTCACTTATAAACCAAAACTATTTTTCTAAGTACATCATAAAAGAAAAAAAATTCTAATATGACACTTGAAATATGTTTGCATGTTTTTTGGGCATAGGATTGAGGGTGTCCCAGCAGCCGTCAGTTTATTCAACATGACATAATCAAGCGATATAAACGTTCGTCATATGCACAGTGGCGGGTCCAGGAATTTTTTCTAGGGGGTTCACTATTTTTAGATGCTCCAATTTTATAGGGCCGGACATAAAAAAAATTCGGTTCGGGTCGGTTTGATTGTTCGGGTCGGGTAAGCAGTCAGTGGTGAACCGGTTATGTTACCGGTCCACTAGTAGGACCTGTTGAACCGGGTTTAAGAACCGGATTATATTATAATCATTTTAAAAATATAATAAATATAAACATCTAAAAATAAAAAATAAAAATAAACTTTAAGTTAAATAAAAAAATGGGAAGATCTCTCTGTCTCTTAGTTAATAAACTCATACTTCACCCAAATGAACAAATGCAAGTTTGTTTTTGTACGTCCTTCAAAGACTGCTCAAACCCAATTTAAGGAAGTTAATCGATCATAACAAACATCAAGTTTTTACATAAATCTTTATAAAGTTCTGACTTTTTTATTTAAACTTCAGATTAATATCACATGAGCAAGTTCTAGTTAATATGGTGGGATTAGCAATGAAGGTGAAAAGAATTCGCGGTAACTAATCAAACATCAAATAAGTATTTAAATTGAACTAATCAGACACTTAATTTTCAAATTGAACCTAAAGTGTGATAATGAACTACAATTAAATATCGTTGATAGATTAATAGTACCTAGGAATCAAATTCAAATTAACGTCTAAAATCTTAATAACATCTAAAATTCAAATTAACATCTAAAATCTTAATAACATCTAACATTTAAACTAACATTCAAACAAGTAAACAACAAACATTAAAATAACCCTAACAACAAACATTCAAATTAACATTTAATCTAACATGTGGTATGTGGGCAGTGGAACACCAGAGCAGGTGAGCAGCAGCAGTGGGTCGTGGGCGGCGCCGGTGGGCAGGTGGATGGCATCAAAAGGAGGGCAGGAGGTGACCTGCGCCGGTGGGCAGGTGGATGGCGAGCAAGAGCAGCAGCAGCAGCTGAGTTGTTTTTTTTTTCCTAATTTCTTATTCAACTCCTCCATCCATCCCTAATTTCTATTTTTTTTTTGTTCCCTCTTCTAGCCTGAGCCCAAGTGAAGGCCCAACAAAAAAAGAAACAATTAAATAAACAAAATTGCTCGGCCCACCATACGAAATCAGCTAAAAGAAAAAGGTTTTAAAAAATGATGGTAAAGGGATTCGAACCCACAACCTCCGTGTTATAATGCAAAAGCCTAAACAACTACACTACTTGTGAAACTTTGTAAGGGGGTTCACCCTAGTTTTTTTACCTACCGTTACACTAAAATTCCGAAACTCAGGGGTTCCTGTGCACCCCCGGTTACAGTTAAGTCCACCCCTGCATATGCACCACTTGAATACATGAATCTATCCATAAGTTGGCGAGAATGTGGAAGTGGGATATGTACGGGAAAGTTTCTGTTACATAGGCAGCAACAAACTCTTTAAAATTTGCATACAAGTTTATTTAAATTTTTACCTTTTAAGTGATTAATCCATTGACTAGTAAAATCTAACAAAAGGTCTATGAACTTCAACTAAAAAAACTATCTTTTTACATTAAAAATTAAATTAAAAAAATTATAGAAACAGGTAATTCTTCTTTCAGTAAATATGGAGTAATAATGGTATTCTATTTTTAAATACATATCACTAGCAATTTCCTTCCGCGTGATGCAACGAGAAACATGTATATATTATATAATAAAAACTTTATTTATAACAATAATAAGTTTAATTACACACAATGTGCTCACGTGTAACTAAAAAATAAAGTCGTATTATTGACCAGAACTACATTAATGTAAAATAAAAATCTAATTAACTAATTATAAATATTTTATAAGAGAAAACAAATTGTAGAATTCTGTTAACTAAAAATAATTTATGTATTTTTGTAATAAAAGTGATTAAAATTTATGAAGGAATAAATTAATGTGAAGTATAAAGCTAAAATATAAAATATTACGTTAAATTATTAAGTTAAATAGTGAGGTAGTAGAAGGAGAGGGGCTAGTATATTTCGTTAGAGTAATAATTAAAGTAAATAAAACCGAATATAATTTAAAAATCAAAACTCATAGGTAAGAATATGTTTTTGAGTAAATTATACTTTGTGTCCTTAAATTATAGGGAAAACTATCAAAATGGACATTTAATCGGTCAAACTTATTAAAATAGATAAACTTTTTCATCCTACTTAGTTGTGGTCATTTAAACCATTAGACGGTTGAAGCCGGCTAGTTCAGTCTGCTTGAAAATCCGTGCCCAGCTTCTTTTTGTCAGATTTTTAACCAACCAGAAAGTGACATGTGAAGGCTCTGAAACCCAAGCAGGCTGAAGCCCACTTTCAAGTAGGCTTAGCCGGCTTGTCTATTTCTTTCACCTGGCTTAGCTGGCTTGTTTCAGCCTGCTCCGAATGAGTTAATACACTTGTTAAAGTGGTATTACTAACCTGCTTTGACGTTTTATAAATATTAATCTTATCATTTCAAACTTCATTTACAGTTTTTAACTTTCTATTTACACTCAAACGTTTAACTTATAAAATATGGGTGGAGGATAACCATTTCCAGCAAACCCTTCTCGACCGGTTGATGAACCTGTTATACCTGTCCAGCCTGCAAACCCTTCTCGATCGGTTGATGAACCTGTTAAACATGTCCAACCCGATGAACCTTTATCCTTGACGGATGAAGATTGGAATTGGGCATTTGATCAGGTCTTTGGTCAACTCCAAATTGGTGACAACCCTGTTCCCAATTCAGAAGAGGGGTACGTCATTGACCCTGGAGAGGAATATGGCCCTAAGTTTGAGGAGGGTTACCTCACTGACCCCGGAGAGGAGTACGTTCCTAAGTCTGAAGACGAGGAGGAAAACCTCACCGAGGACGAGTGTCCCAGTTATTTTGATCCATGGGAAGACGAGCGATCATGGCATTCGGATAACTCCTTTGATTCCTTCGAGCATCTTTAATTTCCCTAATTTTATTTAATGTAATTTTTTTAGCCTGCAATAGCTTATAAGTCAGCCTACTAAGTTTTTAGCCTACTAAAAACATTTCCTAAACCTTGTACTACTCTTTCTCTAGCCGGAATAAACCATAAATGTCTAAACAACAAAATTTTGGTTATGATGTTATAATGAATGTATGATAACTCAGCCTGCAATATATGATAACTTAGCCTACAATATATGATAACTCAGCATGCAATATATGATAACTTAGCCTGCTAAGTGTTTAGCCTACTAAAAAACATTTCCTCAACCATAAATGTCTAAAATTAAAGAAAACAAGCAACTAAAATATTAAACACAACTACTTATCATTCAAATCATAATCGAACTGTTGTGTGGTTGACTCGTAAACATACCAAAGAAAATATCACTATCATCGTATATGTCGATTGAATCGGTAAATATTGACATTTTATAAGATAACTTAGTAATATTCTCACCACAAATATTCGAAATAATAGATAACAAACCATTGTAAGTAACATTTGTAGATAACCTTATACCGCGCTTTGCACAATCGAACGAAACGTATTCAACCGAACTATCAACATATTCCCATCTCCCGCCGCTGTAAATGACAATATTCATAGACATCGTAATGACAAAGATACTAACAAAATTCTGAGTAAAAGATGGTAAGCAACATAAATTGTAAGTGAAAAATGGTAAACTAACTTAAATATGTGATGTAAACAGTCGAAGCAGGCTAGTAATACCACTTCAGCCGGCTAACAAGTGTATTAACCCATTCGACGTAGGCTGAAACAAGCCGGCTAAGCCAGCCGAATCCAAGTCGGCTAAGCCAGGTGTAAGAAATAGACAAGCCGGCTAAGCCTACTTGGAAGTGGGCTTCAGCCTACTTGGGTTTCAGAGTCTCCACGTGTCACTTTCTGGTTGTTTAAAAATCTGACAAAAGGAAGCTGGGCATGGATTTTCAAGCAGGCTGAACTAGCCGGCTTCAGCCGTCTAATGGTCTAAATGACCACAACTAAGTAGGCTGAAAAAGTTTGTCCATTTTGGTAAGTTTGACTGGTCAAATATCCATTTTGATAATTTTTCCTAAATTGTATGAGCAGTTGTATCCTTTAATTTCTATAATTATAATATATGTCCTTTATTTGAAAAGTTGTCATGTTTTCTGTCATTTCTAATAATTAACGTTATGATGGTATAATTGTCTTTTTTAGTTTAAAAGGACTATTTTTATAATTTATTTAAACATAAATAATTGACTAAATTACAATTTTTGTCATTTATATTTGCTCAAATTATGGAATGTGTTCTTTAAAGAATTGATTTTCACTTATTGTCCTTTATATGAAAAGTTGTCTCGTTTCTTGTGCTTTCCACTGCGAAGACGGTGGGTCTCGAGGCAACAACCACCTCAAGAGAATGTGGTGCTGATGGTGGTTTAGAAAAGAGCAGGTTGCTAGGGCTCCGGCGGCTGGATAACTTTTCTGTCGGTTGCTAGGGCTCCGGCGGTGATCTTCGGTGGTGGTCGGTCAAACTACTGCCATTGCCGCTACCCTTATCACGATTCTTATTCTCCAATTTGGTCTCACTCAGGTAATTTGTTGTACAATTTGTGACGGAATTTGTTTGATCAAATTGATATTTTTAAATGTTTTTGACAATGACAGTGGTGGGTTTAAATGGATTTTGAAGCGAATATCATATACCTGCTCATTTATTCTTGCTTGGGTTTGGATGGATTTGAGGGTGTATATGATTGATGGGAGTGTGCCAAAGAATGAATTGGATATGTAGGTTTGGGAGGGAAAAGAAGGAGGTGGGGATGGGAGATAGTTGAGGTCTTTAATAATAAAATAATACAAAAATTATCCTTTAGATGTAAAAAGACTAAAATGCCTTCATGTGTAGTGCACATGAGGTGACTTAACTGGAAAACTTAACACCCGTTAGTGGAAAGGACAAGAAACGAGCCAACTTTTCATATAAAGAACAATAAGTGAGTCAATTACTTAAAGGACACATTTCATAATTTGGGCAAACTAAAGGACAAAAATTATAATTTAGTCTAAATAATTAATATATAAAACCCCAAACAACCCCCCTCTCTCTACACTCTCTTTGAATTTCTTGAAACACCCTGATTTCATTATCACCGGAGCTTGTATTTTGTATGAGAATTAAATATAAATGTTTGAAGGAGTGGTGAAAAATAAAGTAAAGGGTCATATTTATATTGAGAAACAAGGCGTTAGAAAATAGCCTTTAAAAACTAGTAGTTTGAAACAAAAATAAAAATAAAAAATAGCATTTTTAGTTTAAATGTATTTAATTTAAATTAAGTTATTAAAAAACACTTTTAATTTAAATATAATTAATTTAAATGAAACTGAAGAGTTCCAAACTCCACACCAATGAATTGTAAAGCCCCAAACCCGTGAGGCCTCACTTGTTGGATTTACTCATAAACATACAGTTCTTAAACTTGAATATCAAATAACGTAGCGGAATCATTCATTTTCATACAAAATTAAAACGTGTTCAACATTCATAAACTTCAAACATTGTCTCAAACATAACATAACATAATCAAAAGTCATAACGAGATAACAGTCTTTATATCATCCGGGTAACTCATCTCGTCGCCCAGCCTCACCGTCCATCACCACTACCTGTCCTTATGTAACGAACCAACTTTCAGGTTTATAATATAATATGTTAAACATATTATAAGGGTGTAAATAAATAAAAATGAAAGTTGAGGGTTTGTTGCAAAAGGTGGACTTTCTTAACTTTGGGAAGGAGGAGCCAAAACTGAAAGTGCAGGAACTAGTTGTGTAACTTGCAAAATTCTGCATTTTTTAGGAAAAAATGTGGGAGAAATGAACACATTTTAGTATGTGTTTGTGTGTTTTCATGAAAACCAAAGAGGAGAAAAGGGAGGATAAGCCAAGAAGCTTAAACCTGGAAGATGGAGGTGAAATATCATGGATTTGATGATGATTGAGGCTCAAGCAACCATTAAGTAAGTTCATCTACTTCATTTATACCTCCATCAATGGAGTTTTGGTGCTTTTTGGATAGAAAACCCAATTAGTATGGTGATTTGGGTTTAATGTCGTTTATAAACCTTAATCTAGTATTACTAATGTTGGAGAATCATGTTTTACATGATTTTAACACCTAATTTGATGTTTGAAAAATTAGGGTTCTTGAGGTGAAATTGGGGGTTTTTTGAAATTGAGGTTGTTTGGATGGTAATTGGGGGTTGGTAAGTGTTTGTGGTGTGATTAAACACATAACCAAGTAATAATCCTCAATCAATTTGGTGATTTAATAAATGGGAGTTCGGGTGAAATTTGGTGGAACCCAAACGGGTCAAAATGGGTGAATGAATGTGTAGGAAGGTTAAAACTTGTTTAAGGTGTAATTAATCAAGTTTAGAATAGGTGTAATCCATAAGGTCTAGGGTTGGTGTTAGACCTTAATTGGAAATGGTGAATTGGTGGATTGAAAGTTTGACTATTTTGGGTCAAACGGGTCATTTGGGTTGAAAGGTGATATTCAGGTGTTGGGGGTTTGATTAAGGTCATGTTAATCAAACTAAGCTAGGGTCTTGATCTTTAGATCATAAAGGTGTGTTGGGTGTCAATTGGTGATCATTGGATTACTAATTGTAAATGAGTTGTATAGGTGATCAAGTAGTAAGAAAGCTAGCTTAGAGGATCAAGCGGGATCATCTTTAGCAAAGATAAGTGTTTTGCACTTACTTAGTAATGATAGGTGGTGGTAATTGCACATATTTGATTTACATGTTGGTTGTTCAAATATCTATATATGTTTAATTGTATGTTGAAAATTAAGGAGATTGCATATGGTGAAAATATGCAAGGGTGGGTGCGTGTGTTTGAGGTCTAAGAACCTCGCCTTGTTGTTTGATGAATTAAGTTAATAAACTTATATGGTGTATTGGTGTAAAATTGACTTGTGTGGTAAAAGTCAAACTTGTATGCATAATATAGTTTGAAATTGGTGTAGTTGACTCTGTGGTATATAGTCAAACTAAAATATAGAATATGATAAATTGGTGTAGTTAACTATGTGGTATATAGTTAAACTAAAAAGTAGAATGTGGTAATTTGGTGTAATTGACTTATGTGGTATATAAGTCAAACCATTGTGGAATAATGGTGAAATGTTGTAAATTGACTTAATGTGGTATAAATCCAATCATTGTGGAATAATGGTGAATTAGTATAATAATAGGACTTGTATGATGTCAATACTTGTCTAAATGTCGGTCTTGGAGTCAATTACCCAATGACATAACTTAACGAGTGTGGTAAACTCGGGTGGTAAGCTTGTAGTCAAAGAATCCAAATAATAACGAATGAGTCGGATTGGATAAGGGGTAAAAACGAGTTGTGGTTCTCATATGAGGAGTTTAAAACATTCACAAAATGTTGTTGGTTGCTTATAACGACCGGGGGTAGAGTTGGGAGGGTCGAAAAGGTGGAAAACTAAAATTTGCTGCAGGTGGACATGGCCATGTCTGATTTTGTACATGGCCATGTCAGAAATTTTTAGTTCTTCAGGTGGACATGGTTATGTCAGTTTGCACATGGCCATGTCTGAAAATTGTTGTGGGCATCAAGTGCACATGGCCATGTCTGATTTTGTACATGTCCATGTCAGAAATTTTATTTCTTCAAAACTTCCAATTTTTGGGGTAATTGCTTGGGTCTAACCCATGGGGGTATAAGGGAGGTTATATATCATTAATAATGGTGTTATGCATGGCGTTTTGCAGGTAAAGCTCCGGTTTGAAGTCTCGGGTCACTCTTCGTGGTGGAATTGGATTCTCATTCGGTTTGTTGTGTGTTAACGGTTGGAGTTAGAACTCGTTGATTGGGGTTCATTAAACTTGTTTGATTCATCTCTTAGATATTGAAACTTGTTGTCGTTTTGAAATGTCGGTCGAACGTTTTAAAACAAGTTATGTCGTCTTTTTGTTGTAAATAACATGTGTTGTTTTGTCAAGGGCATTTATGGGACCTAAATTCGCGTGCGTTGAAAGTTAAAATTGGTTGAAATTTTTTAGTGTTACACCTTAATCTGAATGTGCATATTAACAAGTCAGTTATGCTGGTGAGTTCTCGCTTTAACAAAAACATTAACTTCAAATATTTTCCAAAAACATATCATTTAACTTTATTAATAAACGCGTACGAAAACATGCAATAACAAAACATAACACATCATAACCCATAAGTCAACGAACATATCGAATCCGCGCCTTCTCGTAACCGTCAATTCCAAACATCACATACCGGCGAAGAAACCTAAGAATCACCACCACTAGGCCCTTCAACACCATACATTACCAGTAGGCGGAGAAACATGGGGCCCGATACTTAAGCCATTCAACACCAAACTTCAAGCACGACATCATAAGGATGACACGTACCGAACTTCAAGCACTTTACTCCGTGGAGTAGTCGTACCAAACTTCAAGTACTGTACCCCGCAAGCCACAAATACCAAACTTCAAGGATCACGATAATCCCCTTGGTGACCGTCATCACCCTAGTTGTACAACAGTTGGCCAGCCACATAGGCCCCTATAAAGGTAAGTCCTATGATAAACATCCCATACCCATAACCTCGATTCCCGGAGGAACCATGGCAGATTCGTTCGTTTGTGACTTTCATAAACATTCGCTTCTTTTACTTCAAAACTTCAGTTAAAGCATTCGTATGTTTTATTAAAAATCATTCGTTCGTTTGTAAACACTTCATAAACTTCTTTTGGCAAAATATTTCGTAAACACATCTTTCATAACCTTTCCTTTCAAAACATTGTTCATAAACATTTTTTTATAAAACGTCACAACCATCATTCATAAACATCGCTTTATAAAAGTCACATCATCACGTATGCACACCAGCCTGAAAACATTACTTGAAACATTTAAAGAAGGGCTTCCAGAACTCACATGTTAAGCTACTCACGGTTGTCCTAACGAAGATCCAACATCGTCACACACACGATCTGAATTGATTAATTAAAATACACATCAGACCCCATCCCGACTCTAACGGTTTACCCATTCTGATTTAGGCGAACTTGGCGAACATAGGCTAAGTTTGCCTGATCCATACCCAGCGAACTTAGCAAGTTCGCTATCATAAGTTCGCTGGATCAGCCTAGCGAAGTTTTCAAGTTCGCTACCCATATGCTGCCAGCGAACATAGCAAGTTCGCTGGACTAAGTTCGCTCTTTTACCCTAGGAAAACTTGACAAGTTCGCCTGCGAGGCTGTCTTCTTCTCCCAATAACCCTAGATCCATGCATGCGGATCTGATCTTGTTAAGACCCAAACTTTCTACGTTCAAAACGTTCGTTTTTCATTCTCGTAGCCAGATCTATGTTTATTTTCAAGTTTCATACGTAAAAACGTCACATTTTTATCCAAAACCCCAAAACAAACAAAAACTCAGATCTAGGTTGATTCGTACCTGAAACGAGTTTATGATTCGGAGGTATTGTTCACAGGCTATGGAGTAACATGTTGCTGCAATATCGGGCCGGTCCGTCTCCTTCTCTCTCTCTACAGGTTTCTTTCTCTCGGATTGAAAAATGAGATAATGAGGTGTGTTTGGGCTATTTAAAGGAAGGAATCCTCCCCTTAAGTTCGCCCCTTATGTTCGTTGGGCCCAATCCCGGCCCGGCTCACCGGGCTTCGTTCGTTCCATTCATCGCGTACCGAAACCCATTTACATTATTATCGCCTTTATTTTCGAGATGTTACATGAATGAAAGGTTCCGATCACTATTTCTTTTTGTACTTTTTCTTACAAGTTATTACAAGACTGTGACGTTTCGGATTTTTCATTTACGCATTTATAATATATATCATGTAATCATTTTTTTTATTTAATGAAATGCAAGTGTTTTTATTTAATTTTGTACAAAATATATATGTATTTATTTTAGGGATTTAAAATAATCAAAATTTTATAAGTTTTAAACTTAAATAAAATTTTATATAAAAATCCAAATTTAAAAGATTCGTAACATAAATATGATAATCTATCTAAATAAAAATAAACTTTTATAAAAAAATACATATATATATATATACATTTATAATAATAATATGAGTTTATAAAATATAATTGAAATTGAAAAAGAAATCTAATTAATAATTTTTATAAAAGTGGAGGGTCGTTTTGTATTTAATCAAACTACAAAGTTTAAAACAGAATTTAGTTAAGGGACTAAAGGTGTACAAATCAAAATACAAGGGCTCCTCCGTAATTATCTCAGGGACTATTTTAAATCAAAATCAAACTCCAGGGACCAAAGTTGACAAAACCCTATTCGCATTTCCGGTCACCCCCTTCGATTTGTCCGGCGGTCCAAGGCTTTCTCCGGCGAACACCCCGACAGGGCTGTTCCCTGCACCTCAACGCCCGACAAAAGCGTCTCTGACTTCGTCTCACCAGACCCCTCGACCAATTTGTCTGCCAATCACAAGGATCGTCTGATCCTGTTGGTGGCCGAGACATCCAGGTCCAAATTCGTGCCCGACAGGCCACCTCCACGCCTGTTGGCTGTCGGGTTAGTTTCACCTTGCCCAGACTAATGTCAGGACGTGTCCAATTTCGCGTTTGAGCATAAGGATTAGGCTCGGCTATAAAGAGCCATTGTCGGCCCTGCTCGAACTCGTTACCATCCTTCCTCACACCCTCACTCCAAATTGAAGACTGCATTACTTTCGTCTTCCCTGAGAGAGACTGTGACCAAGAATTCAAGAGCTGATTCCATCAAGAAGTCTGATTCCCGTTTTGGACATTTTCGGTTCAAGGTTCCTGCCGTCCAGGCCCTTCGCGACCAAGTCCGGACCTCTTTTCGGTTCCATTAGCTTCTGTTATCATCAGGTAAACTATTCCAATCGAAATCTAGGCATTCGCTCGAGAGTCACCGGGCAAACTCAGTGTCCTCGGACACGGTTTGCCGGTCACCGAGAACCAGCGACCAGTTTCTCTGTTGTGTATTTAAATTACCCGTCACACACATAACCAGCGATGGGCAGTAGCCCGGCTGGTTATGCGTGTGTGTGTTTAAGGCGCAGGTCGCGGGTTCGATCCCGGTTGGCCTTCGGCCCAAATTTTTTATTTCTGTTTTCATTTATTTATTTTATTTAATTATCCTAATTTATTTTTAATACTCTTTTTATACAATAAATACTAAAACGAGTCGGTTTACTCGATCGTTTAATTTAAAATCGATTAAACTACATTTTTAATAAACCATCCCATTTTTTTATAATATTTTTATAAACTTATTAAATACACTATAATATATAAAATGTCCCATTTTACAAATCTTGTAATATTTTTATAAACTTATTAAAATACATTATGATATATAAAATGTCCCACTGTTTACAAATCTTGTAATATTTTTATAAACTCATTAAAATACATTTTAATATATAAAATGTTCCACCTTTATAAGTCTTGTAAATGTTTTTTTTATAAACTTGTTAAAAACAAATATAATATGGTAAAGAATTTTCTCTCATTTGTTATAAAAATACATTAAACATAATAAATACTTGTTTAAAACAATATATATATATATATATATATATATATATATTTCTATGAGTTAAAGTTTTACAAAACCGTTATCATTTTCTACCCTATTTTATACAAATAAATATTAAGAATATTATTATAAAACCTATACTCATTAGATACGAATACGCTCATACAAACATACAATAATACATATTTATCTACATAGGATTTCATCGTGCTTAGTTTTCAACGTCTTTATCACCCGCACTCGTGGATCATCGTATCCGCTAGCCAGGTGAGTTACATAGCCCCTATTTTACATTTTTATACATTTTGGGGTGAAACATTATTCATGCTACTCACATTGTTTATACGTGTTATACATGAGACTATATGCTTATTCTTTGGATGTACATACATTTATACACAAGACAACCAACTGTAATATTGATAGATCTATTGTGCCTGACCAGCCCACCCGGTTAGGGTGTTTATTACTGCATACTCGGATATAACCGTGTGTTATATTCAAACATACCGGATATAGTGGGTAACTATATTCAAGCATACCGGACTTAGCTGTTGTGCTCTGTTCAAGCGTGTCAAACTCGGTTTGAATTGTGATTAAATAAATGGTACATCATATACACTATGTTTAACAAGATAAACAATGAGTTGCAAAACGATTTACAACTACTACTTATCGGAACTATTAAACCTATGTACTCACCAACTTTTTAGTTGACACTTGATTTAAATAATGTTTCAGGTTTGGATATGTGACTATTTGCTGAAGATTCCTCCACTTAAGGATTTTGGACCTAGTTAAATAAATCAATGTTTTGAACTAGACTAGGTTATTTGAAATGTATTGTATTTGGATCTTGTTGTTTCTTAATTTTAATTAATGAATTATGCAACCTTTAGTTACCATGTGCTTTTGAACAATCATTATAATGTCCGCCTCGATGATTCCGCCATCGGTCGGGGTGTGACAGTGAGCCCCCCCCCCCCACGATTTTTTGCTCACAAGTGTTAATTTATAGGTATTCGGCCGAGACTCCTCTCATTCTCAAAGTAGCTGTCTCCAGTTCCGTAGTTTATTATCCATCTATCTCTGTATATTTTCAAAATTAGATTTACTCTCATCTCTCTCTAAAAGCCATGATTCTCCACATGAAGATGAAGATCCGACTCAATCATTAGTGGCTCAACCTGGACCCTATTTTTTTTATTACAAGTGAGACTTAAACCCAAAACTTCTTCATTTTAATAAAGTCTTGAAAACCCCTGACCAACCTAAAAAAAAAAATTTTTTACCCTTCCTCAACCCAATACTATGACCATAGTCATTCATGACAATAAAACAAAACATCGCCTAAATTTGTTCCGGCAAATTCTGGGCTAGACATTGCTCTGCTCTAAGTGGGCGAGCTAGAATCCTTATGAGTCGATTAAAATAATCTTCTGATTCAATCAGTCTTAAACCTGTTCTTGAAAACTGCTAGTCTTTAAGCTTGAAGGGCCTTGCTCTATAGGTATTAAGTTCCGGCCCCCCTGTCAGGAAAAGAAATCCTATCCCCATGCGTTTTTCTTCAATCTTTGCCACTGCCTACAACGAATACCATCTGTCACCGTGGCATCCGACTCTCGTTCACATCGCGCATTGAAGGTGCTCTTAGTATATAATAAATACCTGATTAATGGTGTACGTTCCGATCTTTTATAGGTTTCCTAATATGGCACACTTGTGGATAAGTTTTCCCACACCAGCTATTTATTTAATTTAAATTAGTTCTTTGTGTGATATGTGATTTGCACGATGTCCACGTGATGCACAAGCTTGCTTGATTACCAGGCCACAAGATGCACGATGTGGGGCGTTTTCAAGGCACGGGGCCTCATCACAAGGCCACGTGTTGCACGATGGGGGCGTTTGCAAGCCATACGGCCTCATTGATAGGCATCACCCCAACCCCAAGTACGACATTAGCAATTGAAGAGCTGTTGCATGATGTGGGGCATCATGGCCTCATTGCTAGGCATCAAGTTGCATGATGTGGGGCATTAACCTTCTTCATTAGGCTTTGGAGTTGTCGCCATTGATGAAATTCTTAAGAAACTGAAATTGAGATAGTTTAGAGGAGATGGGTGTGATGTGTTGGTGTTAAGGAAAGCAGATCGAATAGTATTGTAGATTGGGATGGTGAGACAGGGTTTGTTCAAAAAATGGCGCATCAAGAAACAAGAATTTGGGGGAATTAGAGAGAGAAATAGAATGGAGTTAAAAAGGGGAATTACAAGTGTCGTCGAGTATAAAGAGAGAGAATCAATTTGGGGCATATGGGTACAAATAGATGAATACATGTAGGAGAAGAAGAGAGTATAGGACTATAGGAGTAGAGACTAATGGGTCCACTTAGAGGATCAAAATCAAGCCTGGGAGATCGTACCCCCTTGCCTTCCGGTTCTCAGCATCCCCTCCTCGTGTTGGTAGTCTCGCGCTAACTTCAGATCGTGGGCATGAGGGAAGGCCGATGCTTAAACATGTCCCAACCGATGACATCAAAGCCATCAAGCATCCTCCCTCACTCATGCCCCAAATCCACGAACGTAGGGGGAACCGCTCGCTAGAAGCCATCCAAGTGCAACCACACACCCCCCATATATAGCAATGAGTTCTTACGTAGACTGACATGTCACAACGTTGCACTTTTGTACAACGCACATGAAGAAAAACATGGCATTCTAGGTATGCTCGGTAGCATGAATTGTACACATTTCGTTTTGGAGAATGTGTCCGACCAGGCTGCGTGGACAATATATGAGAGGTGATCACCAATATCCGACGATACAAAAACAAGCCCTCCAACCAAGGGCGAAGCTTAGTGAGCCCCCCCCCCCACGATTTTTCGCATACAAGTGTTAATTTATAGGTATTCGGCCGAAAATTTTATAGGTATTAAGTTCCGGCCCCCCTGACAGGAAAAAAAAATCCCATCCCCATGCGTTTTTCTTCAATCTTCGCCACTACCTCCAACGAATACCATCTGTCACCGTGGCATCCGACTCTCGTTCACATCGCGCATTGAAGGTGCTCTTAGTATATAATAAATACCTGATTAATGGTGTACGTTCCGATCTTTGATAGGTTTCCTAATATGGCACACTTGTGGATAAGTTTTCCCACACCAGCTATTTATTTAATTTAAATTAGTTCTTTGTGTGATATGTGATTTTCATGACAATTGCTTTATATAGATTCTAGCATATCTAACATACGTAATAGACTCGCAATATTTTGACATTGCCAAATTTAGAAGTTCTCTTTTTATCCATTAATCCTATGTAAATTAGTTGTTTTGCTATTTAAATTTTTAGAGTAATATGTATTTTGATATGGGGCAAACTCGTATCTAGGCCTGTATACTATTAATATTCCTAGTAAGGTCTAAGGACATCTAACTTAGAATAAGAATATAAATATCTAGTCATTCCAAGGTATGTATCATGGAGGTTGTGAATATGAGTTAGAGGGGAAGCACATGAAAATAATAGTGATTCTCAAGAGAAGTTGAATATATAACCTATCACATCAGGCTTTTTATACAGGGAATTTCCAAACTTCATAGGTATAGTTAAACCTTGAAATTGACAACTAATAATTTAATGCTGAAATTAAATACTTAAATACATGTGTAAATTAAATAAATCAACGTTTTACACTGTTTATAATTAAAAATAAAATAATTGGAAATTGCAAAATTTCTAGGAATCATTAATTGATGAAATCGGAGCCTTTATTAAAGGAACATAGGTCTGACAGCGGGGACAAATAGCCTATGGCCGTTTACCATATGATCCGTCTCGTCGAGACCTTTCCGTCCATTACTCATGGGTCCGTAACTCCATTCGTAACCAAAGTTACGTATGTTTTAAGCTTTGTGCCTTTTCTACAATGTTTCCCTTTGTGTAGCTAATTCTAGTAAGAGTTCGTCAACGGATTATATCGGACGTCGTTTTCCAACGGACTTACTAGGGATGCCATCGCAAAACCACTTTTACTATTTTTCTTTTTTTTTTTAAAATAAAGCAAGTAGGAAATTCGTTTCAAATTTACCGACGGCTACAAAATCCGTCATTGACAGATTTTCGGTCAAAGTAACTTGTCAGGTAGTGCTTTCCGACGGAAAACCACCGGAACAATCCGTTTTCCAAAAAGAAAAAGAAAACCAGTTTCCCATGATTAAATAGGATTTTCCAGAAAATGATTCTCAATTTGTTTGGTGGAGGTTTCCTACGGATATCCGTCACAAATCCTTCATAAATATTAATATATATATATATATATATATATATATATATATATATATATATATCAACTCATGGTGTTTCTAAGAATAGCAAAACACGCATCAGTGAAAATTTACTACAAATAGCCTACGTTGTCTTTTAAACCTTTAAATTACAATGTCTTGGTATTTGAAAGTATGAAAGATCTTTGTTTGGACATCGTATGTAATTATCTTCCGATGACACGTCAATGAGTTGAAGATCATTGTTAGTGATGCAGCTGAAATTGGTGATTTTGAAATTTAAATACTTCGTCGTGTGTGTATAGTCTCGTTTGGGCAGAACTGATAGGGTAGAAATTAGTGGGATCAGAATGTAGAGTCAAACCCGTATCTGTCTTGGGGGCACAAATAAATGTTACTATTTAGATGTGTTATCCACGACGGGCCAGAGAGACTCGTGGGATCGCTAGGTATGCCACCTTTGATAACGTAGATGAAATCTTGAGGTGGTCTTGGAATGTTATAAAGCGAGACCCAGTGTAACACCTTGACCCGGCTATAAGGCCGACGTGTCACTTTTACAAGAGTCGGAGACAAAAACAAAATTCTATAAATATCTGAATGAGTTACAAAAGATTAAATCCCAATAATTTAGTCATAATTACATACATCTATTAAAGTTGAAAAACTACACTACCAGCTATGCTGATTTTTAACTCTCTTCACACTTTCCCTTTATTCCTGAGAACCTATAAAAAGAAAGAAAAGTGAGGGAGCAAATTACCATGAACGGATAGATTTGATAAAAGAAATAATTATAATAATACATATAAATTTTACTGATATAACATAATTTGTAAACTTGTAAATCGGAGAGTATTCAAAACTTATAACTTGTAAACATGTAAGTTCGTCGACTTGTAAATTCGTATACTTGTAAACTCGTACAAGTGTAATCCCGTAAACATGCAACTCGTAAACTTATCTACAAGTAAACTCACAAACATGTAAACTCGTAAACGTGTAATTAACAGATTTAAGAGCTTGTAAACTTGTGACTTGTAAACATATAGATAATAGATTTCAGAACTTGTAATCATATAAGTTTGTAAACAGATACAAGATAACTTTTTAAATACTTGTCACATCACCAGAAATACCCATCGAGCCCGATACAAAACATAAACAAAAACAGGCGGAACAGGCTGGCTAGTCCTGAACCGATATGAGATGGCGCATGTTCAATTTTATGCTATAAACATATTTAATTGTTACCTCAAGGTCTCCTTCTTCCATTAGTTTGCCGGGTAAACGAGCAGTCGCCGGAGAAATTGTTCCAGAGGTTTCCGTACGTTGAGATGTATCAAACGTTACTCACGGGATGGAGATAAGTGATGGGATTATTTGTTTTGTGTTTTGGTTTGTTTTTCGTTCGCCGGAAAATAGGTGTGTCGCCGGAGAATGCGGGTTTTGGTGTGTGTTGTCCGAGATAGCGAAATGGTAAGGTTATCTTGGCTTTTATAAACGACCTTCCTTAGCCACGAAGGAGGTGGTGATCGAATCGATGGTAGGCGCCGCCGTTGTTAAAGATGCGCAGGTCGGCCGATAGCCAGGGCCTGGCAACCCGCAGCTACGGTTAAATGTGCAGTTTCCGACACGTGTACGCCGTGAATTCGATAGCACAACCGGCTGGTCGAGAGGGACGGTGTAAACCACGTGAATATGGTTTCTTCTCTCCTAAGAAATGAATTTATCTTCGTTAACCCAACCAGTTATGTTTCATATTTTTTTCTTTTATATTTTATTTTTATACTCAAACATTCATTTAAACTTAATCATAAAATACAGAGAAAATATTTTTTTAATTATTTTTAAACTTTTATGTTTCATTTTAATTTATTCATATTCCTATAATAAACACTTCCATATTTTTTTTTATAAAAGTTTTCTGAATCTATGGTTTTATATCATGAGATTTTCTTGTTGAGTTGTTTACTAAATGTTAAATATTCTCAAAAATTTAAAATTAATCATAAAATACAAAGAAAATATTTTTTTAATTATTTTTAAACTTTTATGTTTCATTTTAATTTATTCATATTCCTATAATAAACTCTTCCATATTTTTTTTCTTTTTATAAAAGTTTTCTGAATCTATGGTTTTATATCATGAAATTTTCTCGTTGACTTGTTTACTAAATGCTAAATATTCTCAAAATTTATATTAATATCATATTAGTAGATTCTACTACATTATTATAGTCTATTTGATTTTATAAATTCTCTCCCTTTTTTCGGTTATTATACCCTGAGTTGTCATGTGCACACATGTAAAGCTTATTATTCATATATGATACCCACAACCAACAAAAGCCATGGGTGCGTGGGCATACACATACATATAGAATATTATAGGAAACTTTCACCAGACAAATTAAGAATTATTTTTTGGAAAAGACTGTTTAATCATGTGAAACTAGATTTTTTTAGAAAACGGATTGTTTTGACGGATTTCCATACTAAAGCACTACCGGATAACTAACCACGAATCGGAGTTTTTTCACCGACGAATTTTGTAGCCGTCGGTAAACATGTAACGGATTTCCGATGGACTTTATTTATAAAAAAAAAGAAAATAGTAAAAATGGTTTAACGACGACATCCGTAGGAAGTCCGTCGGAAATAATCCATATGTGAAAGTCATGTTTTCTTGTAGTGAAAATAAATAGGTTGTGAAATAATAAATGATTTTCATAAAATGTAAATGTTTTTATATAAAAATAAGTGGTTTTTTTAATAAATTGGTTTCAATAAGAGTTAAACTGTTTTATAATGTAAATGGTTTTCCATAATAATAAATGGAATTTTATAAAAAGTGAAGTAGTTTTAGAAATAAGAGTAAACTAGTTAAATACCCCGACGCGTTGCGTCCATCGCGCGCCGTGACACGTTAAACAACGAACGCTAAACGGGTTCTAACTTAAAAAAGGAAAGCTAAACCGTTCAATAGATCAAAGTCTTCAGAAAAACTAAAAATGGAAGCCAAAAGGTATTTGAAGATGCACGCGCGTTACGGCACACTAAAACACGCATGTAGCGGCATGTTAAAACACGCAATACATAAATACATGTATTAAAAAGTTTATATAAAAAAAATCTTTATTCAAACTCACGCGTTGCAAAAAAATATTTAGTACCACAAAAAAAACTTTATGCCAAAAAAAAATCGTAACAAAGTTGTTTAAAAAAATTAACTGTAAAAATTTTTGAAAATGAAAATAAAATCGTTTAAAAAAGTAAATAGCTAAAAAAAATCATAACGACGTTGTACGTAAGTGAATAGACAACTTGTACATTATTACGCGCAACTCCGTTTTGCAAGAAAAGTTATATCGAAACGTAAATAAAAATAAACACGTCGCAACGGTGTACTCATAATTTTATAAACATTATATTTTAAAAGTTATAAAATAAACTTAATATGTTTGGTAGAAAAAACAAATGAAACCTAAATTACTTTTGAGCATTTTGCCAAATTTAAGGGTGTTTAATGAAAAGTGAAACAAAAAGACAAAAAAAAAAGAATGTGCATTAGTTGTTTATACGTTCCGCATTAATGTTTGGCAATATGGAATTTGTAAGTAACTAGTTTTTTTACTGTGTCCGATCAGTATCGGTTTGGCTGGTTTACGGGGATAAAACTTGAGTCGAAATGCATACTCGCTATAACATATATATGATACAAAAAAATACTCGATTTTGAATATAGCTCCGTTTTAAATAAAATTTATACCGGAACGTTGAAAAAAAATTAAAGAAAACCGCGCATTCTGTTTTTTTTAATTAATGAACGAAAATTATTACAGAAAAAAGAAATTATTATAAAATTAAACATGTTAAAAGTGTATATTATATATAGTATAAGAGGTGAAAATGAAAATTAAAAAAAAAATTGAATTGTCACTTATCAACCTCTTATTGGTGGGGGTACTATTCCCCCTAATATGACCGCCTCAACCGTTTAAAGTCAGCCTCTCGTCACGAAGCGTATAGCAAAATTTATTTAACCACGTTTTTTTTTTGCTTAGCCATGATAAAGTCACTGTGTATAGCAAAGTTTATTTAACCACGTTTTCTTTATACACATGGGTTAATCAACACTAAAACATTAAGTATTTTATGATTTTTTAAATATCATGATGCATGGTACTTGAACCTCAAAGCAATCAAGATCAGTGGGCCTTAGTCAACCACACATCCAATGCCCTGAAAGCGAAAAAGGAAAACGACAAACCGGGGAGAGAATCAACAAGCAATGAAGGGTTATACATAAAGCTTAAGTGTTTTCATCTTTGCCTTTTGTAAGTAATTAAATGTAATTATGCTTTCAGTCAATATGGTTTGGTATGTTTAACACTTTCAGTTTAAAAAAAATCTTTTGACATATCTGGTTCTGAGGTTGGATTTATGTAACATTTTCAGTCACTGACACTACTGTTAACTTTTTCTAGTTAAGTCTAGCAACTTTCAGTCATTTCATTTTTAAGGTATAGTTTAACCCCTAGAGTAGTCCCTTAGAAATAAAATGACTGAAATACCCTTAGAACTAACATAAAAAACTAACAAAGTTAATGTTAAGGACTGAAATGGTTATAGAAATGCAATCTCATGGTTTGATATATCAAAAAATTTCTTTCTGGACTGAAAGGGTTAAACAGACCAAACCAGAGACCAAAAGCGTAATTTACTCAGAAAATAAATTATTTTTATACGAAATAAATCAATTTAGTAAAAAACAAAAGTTAACAAAAACCTCAACCAAATTCCATGTCAGCACGGCCTAATTTTAGAAGACCTTGTATATGCTAATGTGAGAGTGATATGGATTGCCACATTGGATAGAACATGTTGACACAAAAAAAACAAAAAACTTGTTTGGTTGATAAAAGTTTCAAGGTTTGATCAAAAAATCAAATTGAAAGTATTTGAAACTTAATTGTATCTTTCAGTACATTCTATAGCAAACTGAATTTACATCCCCAGATCTTATCTTAACCAATCTACTTGGAGGAACTTTGACAATTTATTCATAGAACCTTGTATTTAACTACTTCATGCATAGTTGAATAGCTTACACCGCAAGATATTCCCACGCTCCCCCTTTCTGGAACCGTGGTATCTACTTATTTTATAAAAAAAAATAGTACTTTCTGCTTGGTCTTTCGTGACCCAATTTATATGATACTCAATCTTTTTCCTACAACGCATTGCGTATATGGCCTTTTAACGCCATCTATTAAGAGATAATGAGATGATTCTTTCTTCAGGTATACCCTTTCAGAACATGGTCCAAAACTATTTCAATCTATGCCCAAAAGTTATCTACAGATATCTATATAAATCTGCTTGATGCCTTTTCCAAACTAGAGTAGAGAATATCCAAACATTCAAAAATGCTTTTGCTTATGCAACTAATCTTTATCCTTCTAGCCATCATCTCTCATGAATATGAAGCACAAGCTGCGTTTGAACCGCCTTATTCCTCCGTAGTGGTTCCAGTAAACAAACATATCGATGCTGTTAAGCCTCTTTACAGCGTTCAGATCTTGACCGCATATATAAACTCACAATACTTGCACGCAAACTTCCTTATCGACCTTGACGCTCCTTTCATATGGCACGACTGCATACTGCAATGGAACACATTTGAAGGTAGTTGTCCTAACAACACGCTTTGCACCTATCCGGTATCATGCGAGGAATATCAATGCACAGATGTGCGAACTATTTACTCGTACCAGAGCCCTTCGTGCCCTCCAGTAACCAACGATTCAACCATCCCGGATTGGGGATACTGTACATGCCCAGTCAATGTGGTCAACCCGATTACAGGGTCGTGCAGCCAAGCCCTGCTCAACTATGATGAGTTCACGGTGAACACAAGCGACGGTAGAAATGTTTTTACTGATTTATATGGTGCTTATCCTAATGCCGCGTGTGCTCCTTCTTCCACATTTCAATCATTCCCAGCAAATGTGACTGGTGTCATGGCACTTTCCTCTTCACCTTACGCGTTACCGGCTTATTTATACGATCCACTTAAAAGAATAGTGGCTTTATGTTTGCCTAGTAACTTGTCTGCTCCAGGGATTCTGTTATATGGAACTGGTCCTTATAACCTTCTTCCTCACTCAAATGTTGATGTAAGGAGTTTACTTTCTTATACTCCATTAATAAAGCATCCAGATTCTTTCGGATACTTTATCAATGTCAGTTCCATTGTAATTAAAACGAGATCTATCGACATACCCACGAATAGCACTACCAAGCTTAGTACAATTGAACCATACACCACTCTTAGAACTGACATCTATAATGGTGTGGTTCGGAGGTTTCTGAAAGTTACACAAAGAATCCCCCCAGCAAAGCCAGTGGCGCCTTTTGGCCTTTGTTTCAACACCTCCATCAATGGTACCCAAGTTAGTATAAAAGTTCCTGACGTTGATTTCAGTCTGCAGGATGGGAAGAAGTGGACTGTATCCACGGCTAACTCCATCAAGCAAATAACAAAAGATGTGGCTTGTCTAGCGTTTGTTGACGGTGGTGCAACAAGTGAACCTGCAATTGTGATCGGGACCTTTCAGTGTGAAGATAACTTTCTGGTGTTTGATTTAGAGAATTCAACTTTTGGATTCAGTTCTTCGTTGTTACGCAAGCAGACTTCTTGCTCAAATTTCAATTTTACGCTTACCAACAGCTCTTGAAGCTACTTCGTTCAAAACGTCATATTGAAGTTAAGATGGATTTATTCCTAAATAGCTTGCTTTCCAAATAAAATATTTCATGTTCATTGTCTGCCAAGTAGTCGAACTGGTCCATCTTATTTCCATGTATGTGAATTCAAGATATTAATTGAAGAAAGATAAATCTATAATCTTTAATTTTTTTTTAATCTTAGAAGTACATAACGAGGACTCCTATATGTAGGAGAACCTAACAATAACCAACTGATGACTAAGAAGATCAAAGGCTACAAACTAATTCCACAATAACTAAGTGACTGAACATGAAGCTTGGACCTAAGAGTGTCAAAACGAATGGATGACAAAACTTTAGTTAGTATATCAGCTAGCTGAGAGGTTGTAGGCACATTAATGAACTGTAAGAGACTTAGCTAAAACGTATGAAGTGCAAGTCAATCTCAATGTGTTTCAATGCACTGATGAAACACCGGATTGACGGCTAAATAAGTGCCACCAATGTTTTCGAACCATAAAATAGGTGGACAAGGAAGAGTAATGCATAACTCTTGTATAACTCATGTAATACAACGAATCTCTGCAACGGTATGAGCAAGAGCACGATACTAGATTGAGCAACAGTCTTTTGTTTCTTGAAACTCCAACTGATAAGGCTGGCCCTAGAAAAACACAATATCCAGTAGTGGAACGACGATCATCAGGACATCCAACCCAACTAGCATCAGAATAAGCATGCATAACCAAACTAGTAGCTCTCTGAATAGTCAATCCATGAGAGCTGGTACCCTTAAGGTACCGTAAAATACGCATGATTGCAGCCCAGTGTCGATCAGTAGGTTTCTGTAAGAACTGAGAAACCTTGCTAATCGCGTAAGCAATCTCATGTCTTGTCAAGACAAAATACTGTAACGCCCCTACAGTGCTCTAATATAAAAGAGGATCATCGAATATAACACTAGTATGACGAGAGAGTTGCCGTCTAGAAGACACTGGAGTAGATAAAGATCGACGCTCAGCAAGACCAGTACGTTATAATGTAGAACATCATTAGAGAAAGTAGATTGCACACCCAAGAAATTAGAAAGAGTGCCCTAATCCTTAAGCGCAAACTGAGAGTGTAGGAGCCCAATCAAATCTGTAACGAAGAAAGAAGAGCTCCTGGTAATAATATTGTCATCCACATAAACCAAGACATAGTAAATACCAGGATCTCTGTTGTAAATAAATAGTGATGTGTCTGAAACACACTGAGAAAAGCCACGCGTAATAAAAGCATAAGACAGCTTGGAAACCAAGCCCGATGTGCCTGCTTGAGGCCATAGAAAGCCTTATGCAATAAACACACATGATGTGGTGACGGGGTGACGGTGGTGAAGCGGTAGTGGTGGTAATGGTGTTGGTGGTGAGGATGTGAATGGTGGTGGAGGAATGACAGAGAATGATTGTTTGGTGGAAGTGGAGGAAGAAGCAAATGATATGAGGTATGTTAAAAGTGGTCTCATGAAATATAACATGGCGGGAGGTGATAGTCTGACATGTATGAGGATCATAGCATAAATAACCATGATGATCATGTGCATAACCAAGAAATAGACAAGAAGTGGATTTGGGTTAGAGTTTATCTCTCAAGTATCACCAAGACACGGATAACACAAACACCCAAAGGTACGTAAGATAGAATAATCAGGGCGAGAGCCAAATAGAATCTCATAGGGAGATTAATGACGTAGAACCAGTGATGGTAACTATTTGATAAGAAAGACAGCAATGGCATAAGCATCATACCAGAACTTCTTCGATATACAAACAAGACACAATAATGCTCGAGGTATCATAGAAAGAAGGCGGTTTTTCGCTCAAAAACCTCATTTTTTAGGGTGTATATGGGCATGAAATACGATACGCAATGCCTGCATCAGATAGATATATAGACATTAAGCCACGTGTAAGCTCATGGGCACCATCGCACTGCAAATGTTTGATGGTGCAGCAAAAGAGGTTTTCAACAAAAGGTTTGAAATGTCTAAAGGAATCAACTGCTTGAGAGTCATGAGGTAAGGGGTACATCTAGGTAAAACGACTAAAATCGTCAATGAAGGTGATAAAGTAATGATACCCAGATCTAGAATAGTAGGTATTGGTCCCGAGATATCACAATGCGCAATATGTAAAGGTACAGTAGAATGAGTAATAGAAGAATGAAATGACAATCTTGTGGATTTGGAAACGCTACATGAGTTATAATTTATATTAAAGGATTTATGTGACATGTTTAGAAAAGAAAGATGGGATAAACTGAATCAGAAGGATGTCCCAAACAAGAATGTTGGCGATTGACTAAGGTGTGGAGGACCGGAGGGAATTAGTGAAACACCAATTAAGGAGTAGGGATGACGAGGAGCGTGAGGACTGAGGTCTGAGGACCGATTGATTTGAGGGAATGATGGAGGCGGGAAAGTTGCATCTAGGGTTTAAAGTAAATAACTAAATCTTTATATTTAAAAAAATATAAATAGGTTAGTTATAATGTCTAAAAAGGTTAAACAAGTTAAGACCTGTTAAGACACGATTTTAATCGTGTCTTAAATGTGTCGTTAAGCTCAAACCTAAACTTGTTTAACTCCGTGTCGTGTAAACATGTCTATGTCAGAAATTGCCAGCCCTAATTACTGATTAAGGTGTCAAGCCTCAGGTTAATGGTCGACGACATAATCCAAAGATAGAACAAGTTGAATCTAACATGCATAACTTCATAGAAAGACCAACAAGACTACACAAATCAGATCTAGAACTAATATCAACATGCAAACATATACAACATAAGAACAAGGCAACAATTTCATAAAGTCACACAATCATAAGCAAATTCAATCCATAATGTCAAACCATATAAAGAATCATCTAACAGCTACAAGATTTTAGCCGGATATGGTAAAGTAAACCAAACAAACATCAGACCTAAACATGATCAATAGTAGGTAGAACTGAAAATAGAAGCAAACCAATACGATCTAAATGTGTAGCCGTGAACCGAATGGTCCAGTCTTCAATCCTCGAGCCCCTCCAGATCCAGATATCTTCTTTGATCCAAACAGGTCTTCATAGCTTTAAAAGTCGTGATCTAAAACCTTGTGGCCGTCGTTTTGCTTAAATAGCCACAAATTAGTTTTTTTCTAACTTGGCTGACAAACGGGTCGTACAGGCCTCTTACGGGTTGTACCTTTTTAAAATAGGCCGCAACGCCTAATTCTTCACTGGTTGTACCTTGTCAAATGGATACGGGCTTTATCATACATGTATGTGTCGTACCCTTTCTAGCGTACAGTCCGTACTCCTATTCTGGTTTGACTTCTTTCTTCAGCTGTCATCCAATCAACTGCTACACTTCATAATTATCTTCCTTATTCACCAAAACCTGCAAATCCACAGAAAATATGATTAGGTATCTATTCTTACCAGATTTGCTATAAAACAACTCAAATGATAAGGAAATGTGTGTAAAATACATGTGTTATTTGAATCACATCAAGAAGTCAAAGTGTGTGAAAACAATAGCAATGGGATGATCTATGACTAAATGAGTGATGAACAAGAGATTTTTAGCTAAGTCGGGTACAACAAGAACATTTCTAAGTGTAAAAGTATGATGTGATAAATGAAGTATAGAATGACCATTATGAGAGACTGCGAGGGCCATACCTTTATCGGCAATGACCTTCTCTGAACCGTAATAATGAGCAACACCATAAACTATTGAAAATCAGAATTCATATGCGTAGTGGCACCTGAGTCCGGAATCCATGACTCAACTTACTGACAGGTATCCCAGAACTTGGCAGAAAATCCAAAATGTGTAGAAAAATCTGCTACAAACCTAGTCTGTGAAAAAATAGATTGTTGAGGAACCCATGTAGTAAAATATTTTGGCTTCCCAAATGATGTGGAAGGGAATTGAGAAGCAATCATGGGCTTCTGTCCACAATATCCAAGTCCACAAAATCCATATCCAAAATCCAAGTATTATCGGGTAAGTGGATTTTGGTATGGACGACTGTGGTGCGGGTCATATATGCATTTTCCTAAAGAGTTAATCGGGCCTTTGTAGCTACACATAGTGGTGCACAAAAAAACCGGTTTTTTTTTTAACCCGGTTCAAACCGGCAAACCGGTTTGGGTTAAACCGGTTTGGACCAAACCGGTTCGGGTTGCCCAAAAACCGCCGGTTTCAAACCGGTTTGAGGATTTCTGAAAAAAAATCGGGTTGGGACCGGTTTTGGCTAAACCGGGTTAGGAAACCGGTTTTCAAACCGGTTTGAACCGGTTTGAACCGTTGGGCGAGTTCTAGCCGTTGGGGTCGATTTTGGCCCTTTTTTTGGAGTTTTTTGGACCCATAAAACACTATAAATAGGTGGGGGGTGTTTAGGGTTAATCACACTTCTCTTTACACTCTCTAATCTCTAAAACCGCTCTTTAACCGCTCAAAAACGCTCTCTAAACTCTCTCTAAACTCAAAAAAAAAAACATGGCAAGTTTTGGTGTTAGTGGTTCCTCAAACGAAGTTACCGTTGTGCAAATTCTAGCAACAACGAGAAATCCGGCAATCTGGTGCAATTACGATTTATGTTTGTTGTCAAACGGAAAGGAACGTGCTCGTTGCAAGTTGTGTGGTGCGTTTTTGGGGAAAGATTCAAACACTACTTTGAAAACGCATATGGAAAAATCTTGCCCGTCATTGAAGGGAATTCCAAGTGAAGGTCAAGCCTCGATGACAAGCGAAGGAAGAATTTGGAACTTTGATCCAAATATTGTTCGAGATCGAATGGCGAGGTTAGTGATTCAAGAAGGATTGTCGTTCAACCACTTTGACAATACGCGCTTGACAAAGATGATTCAAGAGACACTCCAACCTCGTTATCACCAAGTAAGTCGCACAACCCTTAGACGAGATTGTATAAAAATGTGGAAAAAAGCAAAAAAAGAATTAATTTTAGGTTTTGAAAATTTGCAAACCGGTGTAAACTTAACCACCGATGTTTGGTCGGCTCCACATGGTATACCCGATTCGTACCTTTGCGTTACCGCGCATTGGGTTGATCCCAATACGTGGCAAATGATGAAGCGTACAATCGCTTTTGACTTGTTTGAATATCCACACACCGGCGAAAATTTATTTTATATACTGGATGGTGTTATTAACGAATTTAAATTACAAAATAAACTTTTTTCAATGTCTTTTGATAATGCATCTAATAATACAAATGCGGTTCAAAAACTAAAAATTAAATATAAACCCGTTTGCAACGGCGTTTTTTTCCATAGTCGATGTGTCGCACACATCATTAACTTGGCGGTGCAAGCCGGGCTTGCAATTGAAGAGGTTTCAAACTTAACATATAGTTTTCGACAAATGCTTAAAGATATTTTTAGTAACAGAAAAAGATACCATGATTATATTAAATTTTGTCGTGATACGAATAATCTTTGCTTAGGCCCGAATTGGGACGTCGAGACAAGATGGAACTCGACTTATATTATGTTTTATAGCGCTTTACGACAAAGAGAAACTTTAGAAATATTTCATGATATGCTTTCCTCAAAACCTCGTCGTAAAATTCAAAACTTTCCGTCTACAAATTGGAACATTTTAAAAGACGTAACCGAATTGCTTGAAGTTTTCAAAACCGCCACAACTTTTTTATCCGGTGTTTATTATCACACAAGTCCATTAACACTAAAACAAATATATTTAATGCTAACAAGTTGTCTGAGCTTGAAAATAAAAGCGATCTTTTTACAAAAATGATAGAACCGATGAAAGAAAAATTAGTGAAATATTTTAAAGAAATCCCTCCCGTTATAACTTGCGCCGCCGCGTTAAACCCTACCATAAATGTTTACGGGGTTGAAACCTTGATTGATAGAATTACTTACGCTTTGAATTTGGATAGCGAAGACATCCATTTTGCACAAGGCACAAAAACATATTTTAACAAATGTTTACAAGATTTATTTGATGTTTATTTACATAAATATGGTACAACTCCGACTCCACATGATACAATGGGTACATCATCAAGTGGTAGCTCGAGAGATGTTAACTTGAATTTATATAACGAAATGTTAAATGAATTTAGTAAACGTGCTCGAGGTACCACCCCGAGTAGCGAACTCGGAAGGTATGTTGGCACAAACTTTTTAGCTTTTATGCCTCCTACCGTTTTTGAGGAGTTTGATATTTTGGCATGGTGGAAACAAAACGAAGCTTCGTTTCCGATTCTTTCCGCCATGGCCCGTGATGTACTAACCGTCCAAGCTTCCACGGTAGCTTCGGAATCTGCGTTTTCTTTTAGTGGCAGGGTATTATCGATACGAAGGACTAGACTCACACCCCTAGCGATGGAAATGTGCATTTGTTTGAAGGACCATTTGGATGCGATGGATAGGATACAAGACCAAACTTCTCTCGAAGATGAAATTCAAGCCGAAGAAGTCATACACAACAACGAGGTTGATCTTGGAATATCCGAACCAGTCACGGATGAAGAACTAGCCGAAGATGCAAGGCTACGAAGCTCTAGTTCCGAAGACAACGCACAAGAATAATCAATCAATATTCCAAAAAATAAAACGTTGAACTTAATGTTTTATATTTGTTATACTTTTTGTAATGTTTTACAATTTTATCTTGTTATGTTTTTTAATTTTCGAACTATCCAAATATTAATAAACGTTGAACTTTATGTTTTAATTTTGTTATATTTTATTTTGGATTTTATATTAAAAACATAAAATTTATTTGATTTTTTTTTTTAATAAAAATCGGTTTAAACCGGTTTAAGGGGCAAACCGGTTTAAAACCTACCCGAACCGGTTTGACCGGTTTACATATTTTCCTCTCTGAAACCGGTTTAACCCGAACCGGTTTGGGTCCAAACCGGTTTTGACTTTTCGTTGACCAAACCGGTTCGGGTCGGTTTGAACCGGTTTGGGTTAAAAAACCGATTTGTGCACCTCTAGCTACACATGGGGCTAGTTAGGCCACCAAATCTTTGTGAAAAATTCAAAAAATAGAATTTGTCTTTGATCGATGCTTGTTTGTTGATGTGTGGTTGATATTCTTAGTATAATTATGTTTAAAGCCACGGTTTTAGTTGGATAATTATACGAGACATAGTGACTTTGTGTGTATGTGTTAATTGCATGTGTGTGAAGAAGAATGCGAGTTTCGAATCAAGTTCGAGAAGAAGTAAGCAAACAAGGAAGACTGGAATTGAAAAAGGAAGAAAGAAGACAAAACTAAGCTGGGGCGTAGCTTGCGCCCCTCACAAATCGGGTGTAGGATGTTTGGATTTTTTAGCGCAAGAAAAAAGACATGGCATAGTGATTTCATTGAGGGCGTAGCTTACGCCTGTAATACGCAAATTAGGGTTTTAATTCATTTTTGGCCAACTATATAACCCAATAACCTATTATTTCATATTTATTCACCCATGGACGATTTTAGATAATGTGATGATTTCACCATTCCATTGATGATTTCACAACCAATAACCCAACTACAAAAGACATGGCTAGTGATCCAAGAGCCTCTAATCACCATTCCATTGATGATTTCACTCCCTAAATCGAGATTTGAAGATAGTGTGATGAAGATGCAAGGCTAAAACCATCAATGATCATCTCCGAGTGAAGGGTTCGTGCAATAAACATTTTGATCATAGTTCTCCCTAGGGTTTGGATTGAATTCACGTTTTACCTCTTAATTTATTTGGATTCAATTGTTTGTTTAATTATTTAAACGAATTGATTTTGTTGAAACGTTATTTCAATGTTCATCGGTTCTTGGTTTCTTTACATCGGGAATAACTTGGAGTTGTTTTATGTTTTTCAAAGTTAAATTGGTAGTTTGTGAATGAATAAGTCAGTAAAGTCATGTCTATATGATTTCCTAACTAGGTGGAACTAGGTCATATGTTAATCTTATTGAATCTTAATACCAGAGTGGTAACTCTTTTCTCATATTTTTTTTAACCAACTAAAGTTTGTTTTCTACTACAAACGTTTTCACAATCAAATCAAAGTTGAGTTTACTTTTCCTTGTCTAGTTTAATCATTAGTTAACTAATAATGGCACTCTTCACGAATTCCTTGTAGATACGATACCTTACATACCCTTACTAGTAAAAAGTAGCTAAGAACCGATTTTTAATCTTATTTTTTATCACACCATTTTTATTTGATTCAATAAGATTAAATTTGTTGAAAACTTAATTATACTGAGAATATCAACCACACATCATTTGTCTATCTTTCAAGTCTTTTTACCGAAGAAAATATAGGGTTCCACGGTCGCATTGACGAATGACCACGTTGCCACCAACGATTTCCGCGACTACCGCCATGTGAGTGCGACAACTTCGTATTCATTTTTCTCCGTTTATTTTCGGTACCAACATTGTGATTACCATTTGAGGTATTTCAGAGCTAAGACATAGATCGCCTTTCCTATTTGGGACTTCTGCAATGTTTAGGAGAGATCACCCTTCCCTTGGGCGATCTCTTGGTTTTTTTACATGTGTCTACTTCAAAAAGTCTTTACATTAATGTGAAAACCCATTAAGATGTTGCCCTTGTGAAGGAAGATTTCTCAGTAACATATATGTACCATTAAACATAAACCTGACACAAAGCTAGTGTGGCCAAGAGGTCGTCCATGTAAACAAGATTTTGCCTCCCTTACTACACATGAGTTAGTTTGGTCGCCCTAGAAAAAACAAATTTCACATCGGTGTAGATAGGAGACGGAAGATTGAAACACTATTGAGCATGTGAAGCTGGCAATAATGGAAGCTCAACAAGAAAAGGTGTTTGCATAGAAAAAGGTTCAAAAGTTGGCACGTAAAATTGCACTTGACGAATTGGCAAAGAAATTACTTGCTTTACGAGAACAGGTTGACCTAGAAAAGTTGAAAGATCTTGAAACCCAATTTGCAGAAACGACATCTAAGATCAAAAGAATACAAATAGAAATGGAAAGTGCGAGGTCTTTACATCTTGATTCTTTGAAAATTGCGACATTAGAGCTTGTTTGTGATAAAGATTCGTTGCAGAAAGTGTGTGAAGAAGAAGCCTTATTAAAGAATTTACTGGACTCTTTATATATTGAGCTTGAGAACATCAAGAATGAGCACGAAGAATTGAAAGAGAAAGAAGCGAAGACAAAGTCTGTTGGGGAATCTAAAGTCACAGGTGCTTCTGATGAAATAATTGTTGGACTAGTATATCTAAGTAACGATATATATATCAATACTGCTATTAAGGTACGATCCAAAGAGTAACACCCCGAGAAACAATCATAAAAAATTTTGTTAAAACATTGAGACACGAAATAGCGATGAGAATAAATTATTTATGAAATAATTTATGAACAAGTAGTTATTAATTTATTTATAAATAAACTAATAAATTAAAATGAGTTATTAATTAATTATGAATTAATTATCAAGTTAGTTAATAATTATTATTTAAATATTTGATTTTAAAATTTGAATTTAAATATAAAATTCAAAACCCTATCTTGTTCTCTAAAATTTGAGAAATCTATATAGAGAGATGGGATTAGAGAATGTGCACACAATTAAAAATCTTAATCACCCCACACTCTCTCTCCCTCGTCGTTGATCCCAGCTGCCGCAATCGACCACCGTCGGCCACCGTCGTCGCCGTCATTCTTATCATCAGCCATTTCCGACGCTATCGCCACCACTTACGAGTCGTTCGGGTGTTTCATGTTGCCGAATCTAGCGACCGGATTGTTGATCTCAAGGTGTTCCAACTTGGTTACCTGTCAATTCATACGGTACGTTTTATTTAACTAATTTATGGTTGGTTTTCTGTTTATTTGGTTTGCATCTGGACTTATGAAGGGCAGATCAAAGTTTTGGTTTGATCCGGTTCATATACACGCTTCCGCTCTATTCTTGAAATATTTTAAAAGACGTATATGAATCCCAACAGTGGTATCAGAGCCATTTTGCAAACAAATAGAACATTTTTTTTAATTGTAATAAGATTTTACTTTGTCAAAACTTTTGTTTGACAAAGGATTACATCTTTTTCGTTTCTATTGAATATTGTGTTGTTGGTTGTAAATCAAACCCTAGACCCGTGGTTATGTTTATTATGGTTGTTTTCTATTATCTTGTAATTTTGGCTGATTTGGAAGCCCTATTGCAATATATTAGGTTTTCTATTTTGTATTTTGTTTGATAGTTTAACAAGAAAGGAAAGAATTGAAGATCTGAAGTTTAAAAATTGTTTTAACATCTATAGTGATGAAATTTAACAAGACCTTATGGTACAATTAGATAATACTAGCTAGAAAGTTAAGATACAAAGAGAACATATGTAAAAATCATGGACAATTCGATTAAAAGGTTATTTATTTCTTGAATTCACATATATGTAAACAGGAACTCTTTATTCTGAAAGCAGACTATCTGTTGAGCAATACATTAATTTCGTTAAAGCTTTAAAGGTTGTTAATTGGCAAGAGTAAAGTTGAAGTTTGCACAAGAAGTCTTCTTACGTAGCAACAATGAACTGAACCCAAAAGTCGAATTCTGTAAATCAAATTCTAGAAAGTTGTCCTCGAACTGAAAAGTCCCCATCACGATTGCAGGTTCACTTGTTGCACCACCATCAACAAACGCCAGACACGCCACCTCATTTGTTATTTGCTTAATGGTGTTAGTTGTGGATATAGTTGACGGGTGGTCCGTAGGACGACCCTTAAGAGCTATAAATGGTATTTTAATCCTACATTTAATCGAGTAATTGTCTAGAATTAGATGACTACGTTTGCTTGTGTTTCAGGTACATTCGGAGCTTAAAAGTGTGGAAATGAAGGTTCGAATAAACGCGAATGGATTGGAGAGTGAAAGACGGAGCATAGGTGAAAAAAATAATTTCTTTGAATTGAAGAATTAAGAAGATAACATGATAGAGGAAGAAATTACGAGAGCGTGGGCGCAAACGGCGAAGAAAACGGAGTTGAAACGAAAAAGTTATGAAGAAAACAAAATTGCATGCTGAAGCCTACCGTAGCTTACGGTAGCTACGGTAGCTACCGTAAGTTACGGTAGCCCCCAACACTTTTCTTCCACCGTAAGGCAGTAGAGACCCACCGTAGCACTTTAAAAGCTACCGTAAGCTACGGTAGATACCGTAGCTTACGGTAGACATTGACGCAGAAAGTGTAACTACCCATAAAAATCAATTTTCGAAGGGGCTTTTCATTACCTGATGATTGCAGGCGTTTTAGAGCGGTTTTTGGGCGAAAATTGGAGATTCTTGGGTTCCAAACAATCTCTAAACAATTCGGTTTGTGTTTTGATTCATATGAACATTAATCTTTGTGTGATGATGATGCACCAAGGCATGAGTGGCTAAACTTGTGGTGTTCATCCTAGGTTGAAGGTTTGTCTAAGACATTTGTGTTTTTTTATCCGTATTTCTAGAATAATAGACTTGCAATGTTTGTTTGTTTATCATGGTGTGTGAATGTTTTTTTTGTAAATTGTTGATTGATGTTTTGATCATAATCTAAATCGTACGTTCTTGGTGTCGTTGACAATCGAGATATCAAGGGAGGGATTAGGATTGGATATTGGTTAATTGGTCATCGGGTAACAACCTCGCATTTTCATAATCCGAGTACTTAGCTCCCTTTTATCACAAGCAAGTGATCACGCATGAATCATGTCTATGTGATTCTTTCTAGTTAGATTTAAACTTGGATGTCAATTGAAACCGGAAACCTAGGATGATCGCTTTCTCTTAATCTGTTTACAAACTAATCTTTGATTTGCAATTTATTTAGTTGATCTTAGTTTTTGAAACCAAACAATCAAAATTTTGAAAATTACATTTCTGCAATCTAGTTTAATTTTAGTTTACTATAAAAGCTACTTAGATAACACATTTTCCACAAACTCCTCGTGTTCGATACCCACTTACCGCTAGCTATTTAGTTGTAATTGGTTTATTTTTTAGTGAGACTTCGTCCTCACGTCAAATTGGATGTCAATTGAAACCGGAAACCTAGGATGATCGCTTTCTCTTAATCTGTTTACAAACTAATCTTTGATTTGCAATTTATTTAGTTGATCTTAGTTTTTGAAACCAAACAATCAAAATTCTGAAAATTACATTTCTGCAATCTAGTTTAATTTTAGTTTACTATAAAAGCTACTTAGATAACACATTTTCCACAAACTCATCGTGTTCGATACCCACTTACCGCTAGCTATTTAGTTGTAATTGGTTTATTTTTGAGTGAGACTTCGTCCTCACGTCAAATTGGCGCCGTTGCCGGGGAGTAGTGCGCAACGTGTGTTAACTTTCGTAGTTTTTTGTTTGTTATTTTCGGGTTTACGCTGGTTGTGTTAGTGTGCAGGTACTTATAGGTGTATGGATACTAGAGGCTCCAAAAAGTCATCACCATTAGCATTTGATCGGAAATTGAACGGACACTTTCACGGAACCGAGTTTTGCTTAGGGAGAACAAAGTCATTGGGTCTCCCACTACACTGAAAAACATCATGGATCCACCAATTCTCACGACGGGTCAAACACTACCAACCACCATACCTCCTATTCCATCAAGTCCTCTAACAAATGAGAGCAAACCTACAAATACCACTGTTCCTACAAGCACACTTCCACCAAATCCATTAAGCTACCAAACTGCATCAACCTTTCCACCATTTAGCCATTTCTTCCCGACTCAAGGTCAATCATCTTCCCAACAGAGTCAACCATTCCCATTTCAACAAGACCCACCTATAACTTTTACCACCCCGGTTCAACAACAACAACCACCATCGAGGTTCCAATATCAACAATCTCCCGCGATGCAGTTTATGAGGGTGCAAGATGATGGGTTTGATGACGGTTATGAAGATGAATATGAGGGGTATGATGAAGGTGAATATACCCTTGGGGGTAATGGAAATCAAACGGGATTTCAAGGAGGGGATGGATTTGTGCGAAAACCGCAAGATATACCGCAAGCTCCACAAGGTCAACCTCGACAAGTTCAACAATATGAGCAACAAGTGCCTCAACAACAACAAGTGGGGCAAATGTTTCAACCACCAACTCAACAATTCGCGCCTCAAAGACCAATGGGTCCACCACATCCAAGAGTTCGATTGGGTGTGCCAAGAAGATATAATCGGGAGGCCGTGAGGGGTATTGAAGCACATTTTAGGCCGGTTATTACCAACAATCCTTCACCGGTAGTTATTCCTCAAAACAATCAAGGGAGGACGTTCGAAGTTAGAACTAATTCCCTCCAAAGTTTACCGAAATATAAGGGATTAGCAACAGAGGAAGCTTATTTTCATTTGGAGGCATACGTTTCGATATGCAATACTATCGGTGGGCAAGGATTTTCATCAGATGAAGTAAAGTTGGTATTGTTTCAATTCTCATTGGAAGATAAAGCGAAGAGATGGTTTTATACTTTACCATCAGCTTCGATTTATACTTGGGCTGAAATGCAACAACGGTTTTTGGAAGAGTTCTTCACTGCTCAAAAGACAAATGATGCAAGAAAGGCATTACGAAGCTTCCAACAGCAATCGGGTGAGATGTTTCACGAAGCTTTCGAACGGTTTAATTTGATGATAAAAAATTGCCCTCATCATGGGATCGAATTGTGGGAATTGTTGAACGCGTTTCATGAAGGGTTGAATTCCGAAGATGCTCGTGACTTAATGTTTATCACGAATGGTACATTCGGTACTAATCACGAGCAAGACGATTGGGCGTTTTTGGAACAAATGGCGGTCACATCAAAGAGGAAGGCTCAATCATCTAGGAGAGCGAGACCGGCCATTACTAGAACCCAAGTGCATGCGGTGGAGGATGGTAATGTGCAAACTACTAATCAAGTTTATGATGTTTGCACTAACTGTAATGAATTGGGTCATAGGGCGGATGTTTGTTTGGTGGGTGTTGTTGAAGGGCAATATGAAGAAGTGAATGCTATTCAAGGCCAAGGGGTGTGGTAGAAATTACAACATGAATTCAAATACATATCATCCGGGGTTGCGAAATCACCCGAATGTCCGTTATGGCAATCCCGCAAATCAATCCAACCCAAATTTCCAAGGAGCACCTCAAGCAAACTTTGTTCCGCGTCAACCATATGCAAATCAAGGCAATCAAGGTTATCAAAGACAATACCAACAACAAACTGGAGGACCGGGACCATCCAATTCAAGTGGGAATGAAGTGATGGATATGCTCCGGATGATGCAACAAGATATGCAAAGGAGGAATCAAATGGATGAGGCTCGGTTGCAAAAAGATGAAATTCACGACAAAGCCATCCAATCTTTGACTACCCAAATGGGTCAACTTGCAAGTGAGGTGGCCCTTTTAAAAAAGAACAAAGGTCAACTACCAAGTGACACAGTGACAAATCCCAAGAACATCAAAAGCATGAACATTAATGTGGTAAGTATCGTTCCTAATAGTGAATTTAATGAAACATTTCTAACCTCTTCATGTCAAGTGAATGCAGGTATAGGAAAGGAGGCCGAGGCGGAAAATGACAAAGAGCATGGGGCACCAATCGTGCCAATCGGAGTGGAAAAATTAAAAATTCCTCATGCATTGTTGGAGTATGGGGCAGGCATGAGCGTGCTACCAGGCGAGTTGTATGACATGTATGACTTTGGCCCACTGCAAGATATAGACACCATGGTGAGCTTGGCAGATGAAAGTTGGAGGCGTCCACGGGGAGTAGTTAGGAATGTTAAGATTCAGTTGGGAGAATTTGAGTACCCAGTGGATTTTCTGGTCCTAGACTATGCTTCTACTAAAATGGCAGCGCAACAAAGGGTAATCTTAGGCCGACCATTTCTATACACAGCAAATGCTCAAATCAATTGTAGAGACGGGGTTATTACCATGACAAAAAAGAACTGTAAGTTATCATTTGATGTTCAAACTAGAGTGATTATTTATGAATCCAATGAGGGGAAGGGTGGTGAGTCTAGTGATTGTATGACAAAAGTGTGTCAAAGAATGAAAATAAATCACCCACCAGATCGTGAAGAAAAGCATACGGGATCAATTAGGAGTGTATTTGATTACCCACCGAATCGAAACGGGACGGATGCATTTTACTCAATGGCACGATGTAGTGATGGAGATGGCCGGAATCGTTTCTTTGAGCCACCATAAACGGGGGTGGCACGGTCTGGCTGAAGACCCGAAAATTTAGCGCTGCTCGGGAGGCAACCCGGGGTTTTTCACTGACATTGTTATTTCTTTATTTTTCTATGTTTCAGGGCTATGGCAACACTCAAGTGTGAGGAAGATGTGCGGATAGTTGTGTGAAGGTGGTGATAGGAAATCGGATCATTTACAACATCTGTTGTGTCAAACTTCATATGGTCCATGTACTCTTTCCTTAGACTTGTCATGTTCTTTAGCCTTGAAATATTGGTAGTTAGTTTGTTTGTTTGTTAAAAAAAAAAAAAAAAAAAAGTTTGGTGTGTTTTGAGCGATCTTTCTCTTCAAAGCCATACATTGGGGACAATGTATCCCAAGTGTGGGGATGGGGGAAATTTTTTGAAAAATTATGAAATCAAGCGAAAAATGGTCTAAATTTGAAAAGTTAAAGTATTGAAACCGCATAACACTCCGGCAACCCCGTATACCCTTTTTCTTGGTGAGAGTTTGAGCCATCTATTTGAATTGTTAGAAATATTTTCTTTGATGAGAGTGGCAATGGGTGGGGGTGCATTAGAACTTGTGCTTGAATTCGGTTTGAGGCCTTAGCTTGATATGTATGTGAAAAGGATAAGGGCATTTAGGTAGCCTCGTCACGATGTGTGTGAGTGTGGGATTCGGGGGTTGGGCCTCATAAATTACACATATGAGCATGGTAGCGAGAGGGGCGGGGGTTTGGTCCATTAGTAACCATATTTGAGCTTATTGCCTATCATTTGATAACCAATGCTTACCGACCAAAATATCTTACCTGTTTGAGAAGACCCGGTTTAGTAGTTTAGTAGTTTTAGTACGTAGTGTTCAATGTTTGTTTTGTATAAAAAAAAATGAAAAAAAAAGAGAAAAACAAAAAAAAATCTGAGAAAAATACAAAAAGAATGAGAATAAATGTGGTAGTAGTTTGAAAGAAAAAAAAAATGCGAGGCTTTGTAGTTAGTTAATTAGTTGAGTTTATTTAGATGTAATAATAAGACCGGGTCGGATCATTAGCTACTACATATATATTTCCATGTCCTACCCATATGCCTAGCCACGTTCCAACCCTTAAGTCCCTTTGATTCACATGCGCATTTTAGTAAATTCTTTAGGCGAAGGACCGATTTAAGTACAAGCCTATTATTGTGCAATCACCCATTTGTTTTAAGTGTGTTCTAGCTCATCCTTGCTAGTTATTATTTGTCGCCGAGAGGAGAGTCATTGTGAGGGGTGTGTTATGCGAGGTTTAAGAAAAAGTTAGTAAAATGAGGACATTTGTTTGCTTGATTCATGTTGATCGCTTGAGGAGTTATGAGTGGTTTTTGATGAGTTGCTTGGGGGCAAGCAACGGTTAAGTGTGGGGATGTGACGGGTGGTCCGTAGGACGACCCTTAAGAGCTATAAATGGTATTTTAATCCTACATTTAATCGAGTAATTGTCTAGAATTAGATGACTACGTTTGCTTGTGTTTCAGGTACATTCGGAGCTTAAAAGTGTGGAAATGAAGGTTCGAATAAACGCGGATGGATTGGAGAGTGAAAGACGGAGCATAGGTGAAAAAAAAATAATTTCTTTGAATTGAAGAATTAAGAAGATAACATGATAGAGGAAGAAATTACGAGAACGTGGGCGCAAACGGCGAAGAAAACGGAGTTGAAACGAAAAAGTTATGAAGAAAACAAAATTGCATGCTGAAGCCTACCGTAGCTTACGGTAGCCCCCAGCACTTTTCTTCCACCGTAAGACAGTAGAGACCCACCGTAGCACTTTAAAAGCTACCGTAAGCTACGGTAGATACCGTAGCTTACGGTAGACATTGACGCAGAAAGTGTAACTACCCATAAAAATCAATTTTCGAAGGGGCTTTTCATTACCTGATGATTGCATGCGTTTTAGAGCGGTTTTTGGGCGAAAATTGGAGATTCTTGGGTTCCAAACAATCTCTAAACAATTCGATTTGTGTTTTGATTCATATGAACATTAATCTTTGTGTGATGATGATGCACCAAGGCATGAGTGGCTAAACTTGTGGTGTTCATCCTAGGTTGAAGGTTTGTCTAAGACATTTGTGTTTTTTTATCCGTATTTCTAGAATAATAGACTTGCAATGTTTGTTTGTTTATTATGGTGTGTGAATGTTTGTTTGTAAATTGTTGATTGATGTTTTGATCATAATCTAAATCGTACGTTCTTGGTGTCGTTGACAATCGAGATATCACGGGAGGGATTAGGGTTGGATATTGGTTAATTGGTCATCGGGTAACAACCTCGCATTTTCATAATCCGAGTACTTAGTTCCCTTTTATCACAAGCAAGTGATCACGCATGAATCATGTCTATGTGATTCTTTCTAGTTGGATTTAAACATGGATGTCAATTGAAACCGGAAACCTAGGATGATCGCTTTCTCTTAATATGTTTACAAACTAATCTTTGATTTGCAATTTATTTAGTTGATCTTAGTTTTTGAAACCAAACAATCAAAATTTTGAAAATTACATTTCTGTAATCTAGTTTAATTTTAGTTTACTATAAAAGCTACTTAGATAACACATTTTCCACAAACTCATCGTGTTCGATACCCACTTACCGCTAGCTATTTAGTTGTAACTGGTTTATTTTTGAGTGAGACTTCGTCCTCACGTCAATAGTCCATTTCTTCCCACCAGGGAGGCTGAAATCGATATCAGGAACTCTTAACCCAGTGGTGGAGGTGCTGTTACAAAGGCTAAAGGGGGCGACTGGCTTTGCACGAGGGATTCGTTTTGTAACCTTTGAAAACCTCCCAACCACACCATTATAAATGTCTGTTCTAAGAGTGGTGTAAGGGTCAATTGTACTAAGCTTGGTGACGGTATTCGTCGGAACGTTGATAGATCTCTTTTTAATAACAATGCTAATGACACTGATAAAGTATCCAAAGGAATCTTGTTGCTTTAACAATGGAGTATAAGAAAGATAACTCCTTACATCAACATTTGATTGGGGAAGAAGGTAATAAGGACCAGTTCCAAAGAATAGAAAGGTAATAAGGACCAGTTCCAAAGAATAGAACTCCAGGGGCAGAGGGCTTGCTAGGAAAACATAGAGCTAATGTTTTTTAAGAGGTTGATATAAGTAGGCTGGGAGGGCATAAGGCGAGGAAGAAAACGCGATGACACCAGAAACATTTGTAGGAAATGATGAAGAAGGAGCGCATGCCGCATTAGGGTTTGCACCATAATACTTATTAAAAGCATTTACACCAACAATTCTACCATCACTTGTGCTCATTGTGAAATCGTCATAATTGAGAAGGGCTTGGCTACACGAACCAGTCACGGGGTTAACCACGTTGAACGGGCATGTACAGTATCCCCAACCAGGTAAGGTAGAACTATTGGTTTCTGGAGCACAAGAAGGATTCTTATAAGGGTAAAGAGTTCTAACATCTGTGCATTGATATTCTTCGCAAGAAACAGGATATGTGCAAAGCGTGTTGGAGGGGCAACTATCTAAATATGTGTTCCATCGCACGATGCAGTCGTGCCATATGAAGGGAGCATCGATGTCTATAAGGAAGTTTGCATATGTTTGCATAGGATGTCATGACTTGAACACTAAAGAGAGGCTTAGGAGCATCGATATGTTTGTTAACTGGAGCTACTACGGAAGTGTAAGGTTGAGCATAAGCAGTAATAGCTTCATGTCCAAGAGAGATGAATGCTAGAACGATAACGAGTAGTTGTAGAAGCAAATACATTTTGTATGTTCAATTTCTGGACTGTAGTTTTGGAAAGAGAATCCAACATATTTATATAGTTACGTCAAGGGTTGTATTTTTTTTTTCTTTGACAAATTTGAAAGCAATTTGTAATGAGAAGACTTAGAATTGTTTGCCAATATTTATCTTTTTCGGTTTTTGTGTTTATACTTCAAATAAAACAAATACAAAAAGTATTTGACAAATAAGTTTACACATACCGTTTATAATCCTTAAAGTTCAATTTGCTATTTTTGTAGTTTTATTATTATTTTTTTGGAACAACAAAGAAATCTATCTAGTTTACAATGTCACAGTATGAAATTTATTTGGTTATGAGTTTTAAGGATTTTTGACGTTATCGTCGACGACAAAGAATATTGGTATATCCGAAACAAGGTCTGGTGAAATTAAGTGGGACGCTTTACGTGTCAAAGGCATAGAGTATGGTGTTAAACTTATTGTAAGGGCATATAACCATGAATTTATCTTAAAAAATTCATCGGCCCATGAAACATGACACAATCTTGCGGTGTAAGCTTTCTAATATGGCCATATGCACAAGTTGAAATAAATAATTTTAGGTATCCATATTGCAGTGTAAGCTTTCTAACATGGCCATATGCACAAGTTGAAATAAATAATTTCAGGTACCCATAACTACTAGTGTTTTGAACTAATCGTACACGATCTCAAACCCAAGCTAGACTCGAGTCCAAACCAGAACTTACTTAAAAACGAGTATGAGCTTTAAAAACTGGGTTTAATTAAACACGCAAGTATAAACAAGTCTAAAATAAGCTAAGCTCTTAAGTACAAATCAGATAGCTATATGTACAAACCAATAATCCCTCCATCTCATTCTTCTCTCCATCTCCACCTGTTCTTATTATTTTTTTTCTTAAAGCTTGCAAGTCTCTTCCATAGAGACCATGCAACACTATCAACCAGAAAACAGAATCTATAATTCTTTATAAAATAAACTTATATATGAAATATCTACAATGGTGAAACTAGAACTTTCTAAACGTGGGGATCGTAATAGAATTGTTTTACATTGTACATAAATCATTTTTTTTAACAAATTGATGTATCAATTGGTATGTGTAACCTTTGAGGTCCCATAGCTTGAAACTTTTGTAAAATTCCTTCAATTTCAACACTTGTAAACACATTTTTCTCAACATAACACAACAATGAATCTATGAGAAAAATATCACCCATCTTGTTGACATAGAAATTTTTTTGACAAATAATTATATGAAATAATATATCCTAATTAATGAAAAAAAAAAAGTAAACTTGCAAAACATCACAACTTAAAACTAATACTTGCTTCATATTAAATTGATGAAAGAGTTAACAAATAAACAAATAAAAATAAGAGTCGGTATATAAATAAATATATAACAAATTACCAAAGAAAAAAAAAGTTAATAAATAAACAAATCAACATTGATGCCTACTTCACGTTGAATTGATGGAAGATTGGCAAGTTGTGTGAATGAAAAAAATTCAAAAGTTGAAAATAGATTAAATGCGCAGGCGGTGTATGGTTTATTTGTTAATCGTTAAAGTTTTCGTGAATCTATACCTATCTCTCTTATAATAAAAAGCTAAAGGGTTTTGACAAGTGTCAACTCCACATTCATCTGCTATTTTCCCCCCCAAAACCACTTATGCCCCCATTTCTGATTTACGCGGATCCTAATGACCCGTTTCTAAATTTCAAGCTCGCTTTCGATTTGGCAAAGGAAGAGTTGTTCACAGAGTTCAACTATGGTGATACGAGCAGCAGGTAATATTTGCTGTTGAACATGATACACGATTGGTTTATGAATTTCTGACACATTCGTTTGATATTGTTTCTTCGTTTATTAGAAAGGGGATGGGGGTGAGAATATTGTTTCTTCGTGTATTCGACACATTCAGATTATCATTGTGATTTGTGTCGTACCATTTTGTGAGATTCCTATTGCAACTTGGAACTTGAAGAATGCTAATTTGACTAGAGAAGCTGGATTTGGAAGTGTTTACAAGGCTGGTTAGAATCAAGTAAGTAATTTGTTATTCTTATTCTGTTTGACTGTTACAATATACAGTGTATAGTTATCTGTAATCAGGCCTTTATGCTTTCATGTCTACTTGTGAACTTATATCTTTTTGCATTGTGTGAGTTTAGCTCTCAAGATTGGAAGGCCAAAGTGAACATACCTGCAGCAGATGCCCGTTACAAGACTGAGGTACATGTGCAATTTCAACTCTTTTTTTTGTTGTGATGCATTTTCTTTTCGTGTGTCTCTCATTTTCGTTTAGTAATTATTTATCCATCAGTTATGTACTTACACTATCATAATCATATCAGTTCAACGTCACATTCCACTACAGTAACTTGTGTTAAGTGATTAAAATTGGTTTAAAATGATGAATTGATATGATCATGATAGTATAGGAATGTGACCATTTAGACCCATCCTTAAATTGCTAATTCTATTTTCATTACCTCTTTTCTTCAGGTCTCCTTTGGTGTTGTTAGACTAGGTCTTGGTTTATCACTCTTAGAGTAAGTGCCTTACAGTAATGATCATACTTTCTCTCTTTAAGTTTCATTTCCAAAGTAGTACATAATGGAGTAAATTAACTGAGTTAAGTCGGATCGTGATCATAATCATTTGATGCCAAGATTGGTATCAAGTTGAGGAGTTGAGTTGTGATGAAAGTATAATCATAAACATGTGATTCTCGCACGAATTAGCTGCAAACACTATTTAATATACTGTGAATCACATTTCTATTTTGACTAATTCAAGTTAATTTGATCCTATTATAATCTTAATTTGTGAATCACGTTTCTATTTTGACTAATTCAACTCAGTTTTAGTAAGTTAAAGAGGATCAAAAATGTTAACTTAAGAAGAGTTTTCATGATCTTTTGAGGGGGATTAGCAGAAAATAGATGAGGTAGGATTTTTAGGTAGAATGTACTGACCATGGTGAGGTTCTTGCTGAGTATAACATTTTAAACCTGTGATATGTGTTTTACTTTTTTGCATGTGTATATATATTATTATATTTAAAATATAATACACTTTTAAAAATAAATATTTTATGTGTTTTACTTTTTTGCAGTGCCCAACAGTTGAATGACTTGGGTGAAGAATCAACCATGCTTCCTCTCTAGATGCAGGTATATTTATGTGCTGGTCAACGGGTCGGATCAGTTCCACCTATTTCTCCTCTTAATACACAAAGCTATATAACGCTCTACCAAACAGATTAGACAAATAGATGATGTTATGTCTCTTTGATAATTCTTCTAGCAAAACCAAGGGCAATAAATACATCAAGCATGATGGTTTATTTCCATTTAAATTCATGCAGTTCTAATTATTGTTAAGTAGAGTTGACCAGTTGGACAGTGCCTTACGAATTAAACTAATTTTCACCTCATAGGTTTCCTGCCTTCTGAATGTTCCAGTAACAGGAATCGTAGAAGACATAGTCAGCTCGAGGTCACCTTCCACTTACATTCTTTCTTCAGCTCAGCCACATCCATATCCCAGGCCCATGAAAGTCTGTTTCCTTGCAAAAGTCCATCTTTAACAAAGAATGTGTCCCCAAATGAGCCATCTGTGTCAGGCATGACATAGCTGTACTGAAGTTTTTCTCCTTCTAATTTTCCTGTCTGCTCTAAATTCGGAATGCCAGTTGTACTACCTGCTTTCTCTGAATACTAGCAGCAAGGGCGGACCTAGTAAGAGCCGAGGGGGTTCACAGGAACCCCCCGAGTTTCGAAATTTTAGTGTAACGGTAGGTAAAAAAACTGGGGTGAACCCCCTAAAATATTATAGGGTGAACCCCCTTACGACGCCGCCCACTGCTGCTCGCTTGATCCGGTTGTGAAGCTATAAAACTAAGAACTCTTTCTTGAACTAAATGTGTGTTCTTGAGCATTCATATGATTAGAGGTAAAAAATTGATAGAAACAAATGAGTAGATGACTCTTAAATACAAATTAGTTGATTTTGTGAACATTTGAAGCATAATTTTCATGTTTTTTTCTTCGCTTTAGGCCTCCAAAAATGGTTGAGCCGCCCCTGCCCGACCCGACCCGACCAATCGAACCAAACCGAAAATTTTTATGTCCGGCCCCTATGAAATTGGATCATCTAAAAACAGTGAACCCCCTGAAAAAAATTCCTGGATCCGCCCTGACTAGCTGTACTGAAGGCTTTTATTTTTTTAGCTGCTTACTATATATTAGTAATATATGTTTCTTCAAGAAATTTAGACGCTTGCTTATCCGTATGAAATATGCAGCTTTCAAAAGTAGCTTTTAAGCTTTATACGCTATTTATTGTTTAGTTTCAAAATTAAATTTCTATACAGTTAATATCCTTATGTTGCATACCGCTTTAGGGGTATTTGGAAGTTTGTTTAAACCATTCTAATAAGAAGTGTTTGGTAAACCGATTGTGATTATTGTTTTCTCATTAGTTAAAAAGACCATTTGGTTTTCAGTTTAATCTCTTATAGGTCAAACAAGTTATGTTTATTTCTAACTGTAGAAAATACGCAGAAGTACATCGAGATTTTCCCTCAGCCAGCGGTTTGATTTTGAATTTCAATGTGAATAACAGCTATGTATTTTGGTCCCCTTAAACATGTTATTTTGGTCCCCTTACAGTTTTATGAATTTTATCGTTTATATCGTGCAATCAAGAGTTGCTGTTTGTTTGAGCTTTATACCTGAAAGTTTAATTCCCGGGTACTACAAACAATGATATGCTTTGCCTTCAGATGGAACTGAAAGGTCCTTTTCCTAAAAAGATGCTTCGAAAGGTGTTTTTTACTTACTTTTTCATATGTTTTGCCCATAATTTTTGTATGTGAAATGTTACGTATGATTTAATGTTCTTTTGGCCACTTTTTTTGTAGGGAACATTCACCGAACAACATTTTGATCAAGATCTTAACTTTGTTGTCATAGAAGAGGACCCTGTTACCAAGAAGGTAAATACTAAAAATAAGTAATTGTGTGGTTATTTTAATGCATACAACCTCCTAATCGCTTTATTTAAACATTTGGGTTGTTAATGTTTGACCCCGTGTAACACACGGGTTTAAAGCTAGTACTACCTAATAAACAAGTAAATTGGGGGGACATGTGTCATCTTTTTAGGGCCTTAGAGAATTGGTTTTCCCTCTTCTCTCTCATATTAATGATCAATTTCATTATTTTAGGCAACTAAATTAATAATTCGTTTTAATTTTAGATTTTTATATATAGATTTTTCAATTCAAAGTTTTGTTTATAACAATTAAACTTTTCAATCATATTTATATTAATTCTAAAATCTGAAAACAATTTTATAACCGGAAATGATTCAATTAATAAAATTCTTCAATCATATATTTACATATTCAAATATCTAATATTTGTTATAATTTTGTTGAATCTCACGTTATATTTTGTCATATCATTATAAAATTTGATGAATCAATTAAGTGGTTTTAAAATAAATAAATAAAATAGATAATTAAAAAGAAATCAAAAATTTTATTATCTATTTTTTAAAAGGCTTCTGCTCTTTCTTTCCGAATTAGCCTTCCGTCGATAACAACCTGAATCTCCCCAAGATTTATGTCGGTGATTTAAGAATCGATTCCGTTTTAAGCTATGACTCAGACAAGTTGTTATCAAAACACGAAACCCTCTGTTGAATCGGCGAATTGTTTTCATCATACCATACTCTTCATTTACATTTTGTGGGTCATGACCCTGTCATCACTTCAAGTAAATGGAACTCAATTACATTTTAAATTCTTTTTCACCGTATAGGACAATTAGAGAGTCATTTTTTACCCATCATTTGAAAATATGTCAATTTTGGTTATGTTCAATTACTAACCGGTCAAAAGGTAATACAAAAAATTATCCTCCTAATTAGAGGGTCACTTTTGACCTATTACGTGAAAATGTGTTAATTTGGGTTATGTTCTCATAGTAACGGGTCAAAAGGGTAAAAACGAAAATCCTCCTTCTTTATATATGAAAACTAGAGGGTCATTTTGACCCATTAAGTGAAAATGTATCAATTTGGGTTATGTTCCATTACTAACAAGTCAAAAGGGTAAAACTAGAAAATTTATCAAGTGAATAAAAATTTGTTTCTGCATGCGGCATTTGAATCAAAAGATGTTTACTTAATAGTCATTTATTACCAAGAAGAAAATGGAAAGCTTAAGAGTACTGATGATTATGTAGCAAGATTAACGCAACATATGAAACTATACGTGGCTCTAATTCAGGTTTTCTCTATAACAGCTGATCAATTTTATTGTAAGTAGAAATTTATTTATACTGATTGCTTAAATTAATAAAAATCTATTTTTTAATTTAATTTTTAGACTTAAATTAACAGTATCCGAAATCTACATAGAATTGAAGAGGGTTGGAAATGGCTTGCTAGGTTTTTAAATACTCTGTCGACGAATATATATACACCTTAGTGGCACTTGAGTCGTTTCTTAAGGTGATTTTATATCATGACTTATTTTAAATATTTGCATATGCTTATATATGTTTTGTAGATGCAGCCAATTCGACCCATTTTCTTATGAACGGGTTGATTCGAATTATGTTTTATCTTTAGTGGGTCAAACGGTTAAAAATTAAATAAAAGTAGTTTAAATGAGAATGCATACCTGTTTAAAGTCGCCATAAGTTTAAATTTCATGCAAAAATTTATTTAAAGTTTGTTGTATTGTAATTAGAATAACATAACTTTTTAGTCATATTTAATGCATTTAGATATACCTAAATAAATAAGTAATTGACGTCACTTGTCACATTTATGTGAGCATAAGATTATTTTTTTCACTTATTTTTTCTCAGTTGTTTAGTATTTTCTTTATTAATATTTACTTTACTAATATTTTATTTATTTATTATTTCCTTTTTCAACTATTTCTTTTATTTTTATTTTTCGCTCATTACTAACTATTTAATATTTCATTTATTCAACCGTGTAATATACAGTTAATATTTTTTCTGCACCTTTATTCCAATAATTAATTTGACACCTTTAGACAAACGAGTTCCTTTTAAGTTTCAAAGAAGACAGTTTACACTCTCTGTTTATTTTGCCATCAACTTTTGAATCATTTAATTCCCGTTTTAGAAATCGAAAACCCTGGATACGAACACCGAATCGTATTACTCAATTTTGATATTAATACTTGTTGAAAACATAGGGCTTTTGATGATTTGGGTGTTGCGAAACTACTGATATGGTTTAATTTGGTTTAGGTTGTGTCTAGGATCAAAAGCCCCAAATCAGATTATGAACAAACCCTAGTTTGAAGGTCATGAATAAATCGATGATCTGATACCCAATTACTATGGGGCTTTCGTTAAGCAGATGATTCCGAGTCTAAAGGTGTTAATTGGATTTAGACAGGGTCAAAGGTGGACATCAATTAAACCCGATATAACCAAAACCCTAGAACCTGTTCTTGGTCGATTTGATGTTATAAGCCCTAATTGTCATAGGGCTTTCATTCTAGAGATAAAAACGAAGCAAAAGGTAGGTTTAATTACCAGATTAGTTCTCGAATTGATGGTGTACGTGTAAAACAGGTGCCGACTATGAGTGGCTTGGTCTCCGGCGATACTAATTGCTTCTCCGGACGAATTGGTGTGTGTGATTTCTTCTGAGATGCTCGATTAAGGTGCGCGGGGCGTTTTCTCGTGAATTCATGATTTGATGAATTTGTCCAAGATGTCTACGGCTACGGGCTTAATGGCCATAATTGGCTATTAATTTGTTTAATTCGCTAATGATGATGTTTAATTCGGTAGTTAAGGTCGTTAATGTCCGAATTCATGTAGTTTCAGTTTCAATTTCAACCAAAAACGATCGTGGGAATCAAAGTCATACGGTTTGACTTTCAAAAGTCAAACATAATCAAGAATGGGTTAATATCAGGTTTAGTCCCTGTAGTTTCATGTTTTAGAGTTTTGAACTTGGCAGAACTGGTCCTTAGGGTTTGAGTTGAGTTAACTTGGTTAAGGACTTGTTAGTTTGACTTATTAAAAGTCAGCAGGAACCGAATTCTTCAATTTTGACTTTTGTAAACATATATATATATATATATATATATATATATATATATATATATATATATATATATGCATATTTATTTATATCATAAGATAATGATAATTATGTAACCTTTACATAATATTTATTTCTCTTGAATTTGAAATAATTACACCCAATATATGTATGCATGAGTTATATTGAATAATAGTATACTTTCATAAATACAAAATAATGAAATTACACACGTTGGAAAAGTTAAAACAAAGGCGGGAATTTCCTGGAGATTACATAACACTAGTAAGAAATAAAGATATAAAATATTAGGGTTTCTTTAACCGGCCTATTAGATATCATCATTGTTTTAAAAACCGGTTTTTAAATCGTATCAGGTTTGGTTTAGAAATGGTTCAACCGGTTGTACTGGGTTGTAACGGGCTGTTCAACCGGGTTGACTAGTTAACCCTATTTTCGTTTACTACAATATTAAATAAGAAGTTTTAGTTTACCAATAATAGTTATAATATACTAAAATTACGTAAGATAAGTAACGTATATAACAAATAACCTTGTTGAGAAACCGGTTCATGCTCTTCCTCACCAAACTGATCGATCGATGGCTATTGGCTAGGTTAAAAGTTTTTAACCGGGTCGCTAAAACTTAAATTTTTTTGTTTAACCTAAAATTTTACTTTGGCGGCCTAAAACCGGTACAACGGTCTAACCCGGTATTACCGGTAATACCGGTGGTTCTAGTTACAAACCGTTCTTCCAACTTACTGGGCTAGTGACCGAGATCCGATTCAACCGGTATTACCGGCCGGTTTGAACCAGTTTTTAAAACATTGGATATCATTCATTCATACCTGTTCTTTTTTAAATAAAAAAAAGCCCATATATATTCTTATTTAAATACATATTGATTATATCACTCATCTCAATCTTATTTCTTCTTCTTCCTTAACATTCAATTCACAGCAGAAGCACCTCCGTCGGAATCCATAGCATCCGGTGATGGACTTACATAGATGTCGGCGGGTCGGCCGACACCCATGAATTTTTGTTTTGTTTGTTATATATACGATATATGTCCGAACGACCCCCATAAAATTTTGACACCGAACCCGAAGAAATATTTTTTTAGGATAATAAATTTTATAAATAAAAACCAATTAAACCAAACCTTTAACTCTATAACAATTGACCCATAACCCATTAAATCTTATAAATCTCTTAAACCAAACTTTTAACAGTTTAACCCAATAAAACAAAATAGACCTAAATAACACATAAGCCCATAAATAAACCCAATACTCATTTAAAAATTTTAAACCTAATTAACTATTGAAAAAAACTAGCGGCATTGATTTGACAAGATTTCTCCGTGAGGGTCGACGAAGGCAACCAAGCGACTGAACAGATCTTAATTTATAAGCAATTGAAAACTGAAAGTGAAGTTGGAATCGTGGGCATGAGTATTTGATTAGTAAGCAGGTTAATCTCATTCCACTCTATCTAAGAAGTAAGAAATTGAATGGAATTTATGTATTAATTGAATTTGTGTGTTAATTTAATTTATAGGTTAATTGAATTTATTTGTTATGTGTGTATTTGATTACTGATTAGTCAAAATCTGAAACTTGTTTGTTGATTTGTGTTTAATTTTTCAATTTTAGAAATATGAATATTGAAAGGTTTCTTAAAAGAGTTGCTTAGAAAAGTTTCTATAGATGATGTAATGGTTCGATTTCAAAAAATGAAAACCAGTAGAGAACAATTATAAGGATATTGTTTTTTGATTATGCATTTTTAATGACAAAAACCGTATTATTATTGTTCATTTATAATTTTGTTTGTTTTTATCGTTTTATTGTGTGACCCGACTCGGGCCAAAAAAAATTAATATTTAATTATTGACAATCAACCCCAAAATATCTCCAACCCCCATGAAAAAAATTCCTGAGTCCGTCACTGATAGCATCGCCACCGGACTGTCGGCCGGGAAACTTCAAACATTTCAACATTTTTTTCTTTTAACTTGAATACTATTTGGAGGTAAACGAGAGGGTCTAAACTTTAAAAAAAAAATAAGTGACTACTCAATTTAACAGAAAATTTGGACCCTCGATAAAATGTGTCATGTGTGGTCCCCCACCCGGTATACCCACAGAGCGGGCCCTGAGCTGAGTCCTAACTGAAACTCACTTAAAAACGAGTTTGGGCTTCATAAACAGAGTTTGATTAGACACACAAGCATAAACAAGTCTATTTGTATTAATATAATAACTTGTATTTAATATAATCCACATTTTTCTTAATATAAGCATTCATACATGTTTAACACGTTTCATTTTTATCTATCAATTCTTAATCTACAAAAGTATATGTAGTAACGGTTAAAAGTCTAATTAAAAAGTTTTTACACTACTTCAAGAACGAGCATTACCGAAGCATGATGTCTGCAGTAATTACTGAGGACTAGTGACAGATCCCACAAAAAAAACTAAAAATAGAAAATTATATGATCCCTCGGTAATCAACGATCACCGACGGATACCCGAACCCATGAAATGTATTTAATATGATATGTTTAATAAAAGTTCAATATTATTGACGGATTTCTAAGGGAAACCGTCCGTAAAGGTGCAAACAACTATCAAAATCCGTCGGCAATGTGTTGGAACTAAGTCTTTTGTGATGGTGACTGTCGTTTGGTCTTTAAAAAACTCAATTAAATTACGTCTTTAATTAATGGTTAGACTATCCATAGTTATTAATAAAATTAGTGTAATAAATCCAGTAGGTTTGATTACTCCTCTTTCTGTATGGTCAATCACGCATAACCATTATGAACTATACTTAATCAATTGAATCATAATAGGAAAAAACAACTATCAGCGAGACTCGATCAAGCCAAAGCATTTTTACATCTAGCTACTCATCAATTAACAAAGTTCAATTATCCAGATTATTAGCTTCCTTAACTTATACATAAGAGATTAACAAGTTTATAAACATAATGCCCAAAAACTAAAACTTTATTAGATAAAATATCATTTTTATTAGTATTCATATCATCAACGAATGTATTACATATCCATAACTAAACTGGAAGGCCGAGAATTTGAGTAGAAAGATAACATATGGAAATTTACAAATACTTATACAATCAAAGAAAACTGAACCGTAAGAAATCTTGAATTAAGACTTTAACAAGCCCACCTTTCTTCAAGAAAACAGGGAGGACCAACAAAACAAATCGAGAAACAAATGGATTTGATAATTCATAGTATGGGGAAGGGTTGTGTCAATGTTTTGCAAGTGCCATGGGATTGCATACTTCTTGAAATACAAGAAATGCCTTCAACTCGTACCCATTGATGTAAAAGTCAATGCCTGTTTTGTTAATTTTCTTGGTCAACTTTTGAATAATTTTCTCATTAAAGCGACATGCAAAGGCAAGAACAAAGAAGAAAGAAAAAGAAAATGAAAGACTTTTCCAAAGAGGAGTGGTTCCAAGGAAAAAATGAAACATTTTCACATAAATCCATTTCGGAGATGGGTGTATTATTCCAATATCTCTAAATATGGATGAACCTAGAAATTGGATCAGATTTCTTTGATTAATGGCAACAACTGATGCTTAAGATTTGAGCATAACTATGCATATGATTTCACGAAACATGTGCGGTTTTAGGGAATAATTGCAATTGCATAACGATTACTTATATATTTCTTATTAATTCCAAAACCCAGGTATCTTGAACTTAAAGGTCCTTTCTTCTTTGTACATGCGATATTGGATGTGGTACGAAATGGTAAATGGTATATACTTGCGGCTGCTTGTGAAGTGGCAACTGGATTGCCTAGTGAAATGTGATCTCGATTTGTGGGATTGTGAAAAAATGGGTGTGAAAATTACTCCTATTAATTGACGGCGAATGTTGAAGGGAAACTGCCAAGATGATCTGAGCCGTTGGAAGTAAATAGGAAAGATCTCAGCCGTGTTAATTCAAACCGCCAGATTGCGGTTATGTGGTCCCAAATCGTGATAGCCGTTTGATCAGAAGCCTGCTTAATCCTGACCGTGTACTATTAAAAACTTACAACGCACCGTGTCACACCAGATTGCACCCCCTTGCTCCTGATTATTTAATACAAATTTTGGCAGTTAAGAAATTTAATACAAATTTCACACGGATCGTCTCTCCATGACGCGGATTACACACGTCCCTCATTCCATGACGAAAACCGCTTGCTTCCCTCTGCATCTCATACGCAATCTCCCCCATTCTCTCTCTCATACACTGGATCTGTCTCCTACAATCCCTTTCAAAAATCCAAAGGAGAAATCACGGATTCATCGAGTATCCAGCATCTTCGATTCTTGGTTGAAGGTAATCATTGATTAAAGGGCTTCGTTTGACTACGATTGAAGAAAATTAATCTGAAACCCTAAGTTGAGATGGTCCAATAATGTTTCTAATTTCATATGATGCTTGATTTCAGATCCCCAATTTGAGATGCATCCAAGCAGTTTTTCAGCACCACCAATTGCTCTGGTTCCACTTGCTTTGAATCACGGGAGTTTAACCTCTCCACTTTCTTTGAATCACATAAATTTAACCTCTGAGGTTTTTCAGATTTCTTGGTTCTTTTTCTTAGGTTCGATTATCTCCAGGAGGAGCCAGCGGTGGCGACGGTGATTCTGGTGGTATGGATTTCTCTAAGGTTGGTGAGAAGCTTCTCAGTTCAGTCTGTTCAACTTTCAATCGACCTAAAGGTAATTGGAACCTGATCAATTGTCATAAGAAAATATGCCAAATTAGAGAGACTGATTATCGAGTAACATTCTAAATTGACGTTTTTAGTTGCATTATGATCGGATTTACTTGGTATTTTGAATTGAGATGTGGTTTCGAATTTGAATTTGGATTTACTCGGATTTACAATGGGAAGATATTAGGGTTTGACATTTACAAATGAAGATTATGTTGGGGATTATTATTCTTTTGTCATTTGATAATTAAATGATTTCCATTTTGCAATGTAGGCTATATAATGTGAAGTAATTGGCCTTAAGAATTCTATTTAGGTATAGTTTTAAATCTTTTAGGTTGTATATGTGTGTTTGTAGTTTTACACATATAATTCTTAGTTCAATCATATGTCATGCATAACAATTATTAGTTCTTATGCATTGCTAGAGAAATACCACAAGTCAGGAGGGTTGTTTTTTCTTGCTAGCACCTATATTTCCTTTTTTCTTTCCCATGAGAACTTTGAATTCAATCTGGTAATTTCTTTTCTTTTGATATCTTTGTAAGTTACTAATTCTGTATGCTTTGATTTTGTTACTGCCAATGAGATATGCAAAAAAACCTAGAAGATGCATCACTGTCAACTGAATTAGGTTTATCAAATTGTGGATTGCTCTTATTGTTCGGTTTCTTTTCATTGTTGAATCTTTCGTTTTCTCGGATCAAGGTAAAGAAATTTCGCATATGGGTCTGCTTTCATCGTTGTATTATCATCTACTCTCCCTCTTTTGGTCTGGCCATGGATGGTGCCAAATGGGGTACAGATTACATATTTCATATTAAAGTCTCACCTTTTCATAGAAATTTTAAGCTAAATTACACATATATCTTTAGTTTTTTTTGTTTCAGACAGGAACATAGGATGGGTGTTGGCTAGAAAACCATTTTAACAATGAAGGTTGTTGAACCAACTTTCCTTTTACTAGATTGCATGAACCAACCACTGGCAATGATTTATAACATCATCTTACAATACAGGTACAAAAACGAAGGCACTGACAACTCCCAGTAATTTTTGTTGCTCCTGAAGAAAATATGACAACTCTTGCAAGCTTGCTTTAGAAAGAACCACATGAACTCACTATCAGAAACCACCAACATTCCAGCTATTTAAAATTACTTTAAACTGTATTTATTAACGGGTCATTAGCTTTACGTAATGTTTTAATGAATAATAACATTTCAACTTTTTAGTTTATGTACATCTCCTAATTTAAGTAAATACATATGAACAAGATTAATAACTTACTATTTCATATACATAAATAAATAACTTATAATCAGTTAGAATAGATTAATATTGTTATGGTTTAGGATCTGTTTGTAATAGATTCTTGAATTGTTATGGTTTAGGAGCTATTATGCACAAGATTAATACTACTAAAGCCCTTCAGTTGGACACCTTTTGTGATTTTACTCAGGAGGTAATAAGCCATGAATTATCTGGTTTGTCATACAACTTGATTGTTGGTAATGTTTGCAATTTTAAATATTTCTGTAGGTAGGAAATAGAGTCAACAAGTTGGGTAACATGTTTAAGTTAGAACAGACTGTATTTCAATGCTAGTAGAAATGGGTTGGGCCAGTTCAGATTGACCTAGAAAACATGCTTACATGATACACAGTTACATACATGCATATACATAATTAAATCCTGTAAAATTTGCAGGTGGTGCCAACTATGTACACTCCTCTTACAAGCATGATTATTTGGTCAAATCAGGTACTTAAAGAACCTTTAAAAAGTAAATCTTTTATAAATTTTTTTACATTATAAAACACATGGAATTTGTATATTGTAAAAGTAATTGCCTCATTCATTTTTTTTTAAATAAGTATTCAGTGCATGCTGAGTTTTTATCAACTACATATTTAAGGATCAAAAGCCGAGCCCTTCGGGATCAACTATTATTTTTTTTTCAAGAACTATATGCAACTGTAGTTCTTGTAGCGCTTGAGGTAATTAACTCTTAACATTTGCAAAAAAAACTTTAAATTTTTAAACAGAAAGTTGGTTGAAAATGTTGTAGGGTCTAGATGAGTTCAAGATAGTACTAAAATCACGTCTGAAGTTGATTTTGCAAAATGAATAGGAGTGTTCATCGTGTTTATGTTCAAAGCTGCGTTAAACAAGGACCAAGCGAGCAAGATGGAAAAAAAGGTTTATGCCAGACTTGAAGTTGATTTCAATTCAAGGAGGATATAACTATTCCTTTAGTGAGTTAAAACGGGTCGGGTCGGCTGATGGGTTGCAACGGGTTAGGTCGTCTAATGGGTTAAAACGAGTAGGGTTAGGTAAATGGTTAAATGGTGGGGTGGGGTATGGGTCAAAATGGGTCGTGTTGGGCCACTTTACATTCAATTTTATATTATATCTTTGTTCTGTTTTCTAAGTGGCGTATAATTGATATTTGTGTAGTTTTATGATGTGTTTCAAATATATGATTAGACTGACAGTTGCACTATATATATGTTCTTAGTTATTCTCAGCAATGTACAAATTCAGATCAAATAAACCCTTATAGTTCATGTTCTAGACACTAGTTTAGGTTATTCAGTAAGAAAGGATGAAGGGTATATTTATGTATTCCAATATCTTTTTTTCTACTTGTACAATCCTTATTCTAATAAACGATTCTAAAAATGCCACGTGTCATTGTCAAATTCTTCTCATTAAAATCCTCTAATTTTTCCTATTTTAAGTAAGTTTGAATTTTGAAATTTAATTATCTTAATGTTTTTATTTTTCAGAAAAAATAATATAAAATTTGAATTACTTAATTAAGAAACAAAGAATTTTATTTTTTATTTTTTAAACAATATTTTAAGTTTTTTACACATTATTGTATTTTATTTTTTTATTAAACAACTCCATGTAATATATGGGTATATAACCTAGTAATAAAATAAACATATATATGTCATTAGGTTCTTGTTCTATGACACAAATTGTTATTAGTTGGGGTCTATGCTTTATAACGTTATAAAGTTAAACAACCCGGCCACCAGACAGGTATAAAACTAGTTAGAATTGGGCCAATAAGAGGGGAAGTTATAGAATGATATGAAAACAAAAGTTGATCAAAATAGTAGCCCGTTGATCCATGTCGTTCCGAGTAGAGAGGGCAGGGTTGGGAGCGGATTTTTCGCCAACCAAGATCGTGGCCGAGGGTTAGAAGAACCATCAATATGACCCAATAGTTTTTGATAGGAGAAGAGAGGCAGCATCAGATTGAGCCATAGAAAATAATTGGTAGAAGACAGTTTGACGGTGATCATGTGGAGAAATGTACTCATGGAAAAAAATGTCATCTTGAGAGGAAGAAGATGTCGACATTGGAGGTCCCAGGAAAAAGAAAGAGGACGAGAGGAGGGAGGTGAAAGGTTTAGGCTGATACCATATAGAATGATATGAAATCAACCACAACTTAACCATGGGAGATATATGAATATATATAGAATAATGGTTTACAAGAATGAAATAATGATCTCCTTTAATGGAGGAGAGGAAGAGACATAATTATCTAATAGACATGTATCTAAAAATTTACTTATTTAATAATATTCAGATTCTAAGAACTTGGTTGTATCTAGTGATGAAATTTAACAAGAACGCATGGCACGTTTAGTTAATACGAAAAATTAAGACAAACAGAACAAAAGTAAAAAAGCATGGATAATTCGATTAAGGAGTCATTTATTTCTTGAATTCATAGATATCATATCGAAACAAGAATTCTTTATTCGGAAAGCAGACTGTTGAGCGGTACATTTCGTTATATCTTTACGGGCCGTTGGTAAGCGTAAAGTTGAAGTTTGCACAAGAAGTCTGCTTACGTAGCAACGATGAACTGAACGCAAGAGTCGAATTCTCTAAATCAAATTCTAGAAAGTTGTCCTCGAACTGAAACGTCCCAATCACTATTGCAGGTTCACTCGTTGAACCACCGTCAACAAACACCAGACAAGCCACCTCGCTTGTTACTTGCTTAATGGAGTTAGCTGTGGAAACGGTCCACTTCTTCCCATCCGGGAGGATGAAATCTATATCAGGAACTTTTAAACCAGTGGTGGAGGTGCTGAAACAAAGGCCAAAGGGGGCGATTGGCTTTGCAGGAGGGATTCGTTTTGTAACTGTCGAAAATCTCCTAACCACGCGGTTATAAATGTCTGTTCTAAGAGTGGTGTAAGGATCCATTGTACTAAGCTTGGTAGTAGTATTCGCGGGAACATTGATAGATCTTTTTTAATGACAATGCTATTGACACTGATAAAGTATCCAAAAGAATCTTGATGCTTTAACAATGGAGTATAAGAAAGATAGCTCCTTACATCAACATTCGATTGGGGAAGAAGGTAATAAGGACCGGTTCCAACGAAGATAACCCCAGGGCTAGACGGCTTGCTTGGAAAACATAGAGCTAATGTTTTTTTAAGAGGTTCAAATAAGTAAGCTGGCAAAGCATAAGGCGAGGAAGAAAACGCCATGAGACCAACAACATTAGCAGGAAATGACGCAAATGAAGAAGAAGGAGCACATGCCGCATTAGGGTATGCACCATAAAAACCATCAAAAACATTTCTACCGTCACTTGTGTTCACTGTGAACACGTCGTAGTTCATAAGGGCTCGGTCGCACGAACCAGTCATGGGGTTTACCACATTGACCGGGCATGTACAGAATCCCCAACCAGGTAACGTCGAACTGTTGGTTTCTGGAGAGCAGGATGGGTTCTTATAAGAGTAAGAAGTTCGCACTTGCGTGCATTGAAATTCTTCGCAGGAAAGAGGAGACGTGCAAAGCGTGTTGTTGGGACAACTGTCTGGAAAATATAAGTTCCATTTCACGATGCAATCATGCCATATGAAGGGAGCATCGATGTCTATAAGGAAGTTAGCATGCAAGAATTGCATGTTTACATAGGATGTCATGATCTGAACACTATAGAGAGGCTTAGCGGCATCGGTATGTTTGTTAACCGGGACTACTATGGAAGTGTATGGTGGAACATAAGCAGCAATAGCTTCATGTTCCTGAGAGATGACGGCTAGAACGATAACAAGTAGTTGTAGAAGCAAATACATTTTTGTATGTTCTATTTCTCGACTATAGTTTTAGAAAGAAAGAGCATCCAACATATTTATATTGGTATGTCAAGGGGCGTATTTTGTTTTTCTTCGGCCAATTTGAAAATCCATTTTTAATAGGTAGCTGGACACTTTACGTGTCCAAGGCATAAAGCTAAATAGTTTGTTTTTGTACAATTTATTAACAGACTTGTTTTAATTACCTTAGTCATATTTTTGAAAATCTTGCGGCGTAAGCTTTCAAACATGTCCATATGCAACTCTACCGTTGCTCAAAGTTGAACTTTTTTTTTATGACTAGATCTCAAGATGTTCATGGTGAACTTTGTTTCTTTTTGTAGATCATTCACAACACAAAAGCAATTCAAAACTTTACGCAAATCGGCTCTTCAAAGCAATCTCGTTGGTTATTAGTAAAGTATAAACAACTTACACTAAAGGGGGGCAAATCATTGAAGGATCACATATGGTTACTATAATAATTGTTTGGGCTACTAAAACTACAAATTTCACAGTGTAACTAAAACCGGGCAGTTTACTCGGTTAAACTGGGAACCGTCTATGTCACCAATTCGATCACAAACTTATGAACCAGACTTCAGTAAACCGGCCGGTTATTTCAAAACAAGTAAAACCAGAAAAAACCACTTTGAACCCGCTCCAAACTAAAAATAACAGGACATAAATAATTTAAAGAATTTGATAAAATGTAATCCAAGGATTTAAAAATTTTTCCTTGGTTTAATGCTTCTAATCTCAGCCAAAAGGCCAAGCATGCATGGCAGTAGTGAGTACAAAGCAACAAGGCAATGACTTAGTCTCTTTCCATGTGTAGGACACCTATTTATAAGAAAAGCTCCCATCCATAGAATCTTAACTTGGCGGATGTGGGACTGTGGATTTCAATAACAAAAGAGCTTTTGTGGTTTTGAAGAAAGTTATTCAATACTTTATATATAGTTTATAACATATGATATTTACGTCTTTCTGTCTTTCTAATTAATAAATTCCATTTAATTTATAAGTTATTGCTAACGTTGTTTCATGTTTATAGAAATGGAAAATTATCAAAATGGTCATTTGACCAGTTGACTTTACCAAAATGGTCATTTGACCAGTTGACTTTACCAAAATTGTCACAACTTTTTAGTCGTCTAAAACATGGTCAAGAAAACCAATAGCCGGCTCCAAATTCCGTGCCCGATTGAAATTTGTCAGACTTTAGACCAATCAGACGTTGACACGTGGAATCACGGAAATTTTAGCCGTCTGTTTAGACGGCTTAGCCGGCGCTTTTTTTCAGCTTGGCTCGATTTTAGCCGGCTATTTGACTTTCCTTAGCCGGCTATTTAACTTTACTTAGCCGGCTATTTGAATGTTCATAGCCGGCTATTTGTCTTAAAATAAACAAAACAATCATATAATAAGTAGTCAAATACAGTATAAGTTTAATGTCTTAAAATAAACACAACAATCATATAAAAAGTAGTGCTCAAATACAATATTAAACTAATGTGTTACCCAACAATATTGTATTTGATCACTACATTTTATATGATTGTTGTGTTTATTTTAAAACATTAAACTTATATTGTATTTGACTACTTATTATATGATTGTTGTGTTTATTTTAAGACAAATAGCCGGCTATTAACATTCAAATAGCCGACTAAGGAAAGTCAAATAGCCGTCTAAGGAAAGTCAAATAGTCGGCTAAGGAAGTTAAATAGCCGGTTAAATCGAGCCAAGCTGGAAAAAAAAACGTCGGCCAAGTAGTCTATTTAGCCGGCTAAAATTTACGTGATGCCACTTGTCAACGTCTAATTGGTCTAAAGTCTGACAGATTCCAATCGTGCACGGAATTTGGAGCCGGCTATTGGTCTTCATGACCATGTTTTAGACGGCTAAAAAGTTGTGACCATTTTGGTAATTTTCCTTTATAGAAAACATAAGGTACTTTATATTTTATTTTAAATTATATATATATTTGGGGAGGTTATTGTACGAAGGCTTATTGTTGTCCGATGCGAAAATAGCCACCAAAATGCAACACGTATATTTTGGGTGAGGGGTATAAAGTCCATATATAATTACGTAGCTGATATATATAATAACGCACTATATGTTTGTAATCATGTATCATGTATATATAATCAGGCATCGTTATACTTATTCAAAATCACATATCATAATTACGTATCGTGTTTGTGTATAAAGAAAGATTAAAATATAAAAAAAGCTTTTTATTGTACAAAGGCTACAGAGGATTATATGCTTTTGATCAACAAAATCAAGGGTTAAGATGAAGGTTTTGCCATGTCAACAGTTTTTTTAAATATGAAAAAAGTCTAGAGTGATAAAATTGGAATAGCCTACCATTGACTTTTTTCATGTTCCTCATTTTTTTAAATGTATATAACTTTTTATACTACGTAATTTTATTTTAATTACACCATAAAATTAAGCATTTTGTTATCTTTAATTTGAGTATAGTCTTGCTATACTTTTATTATAAAAAACAACTTTTAAAAAAATATATATATCGACGTGTTTCATAGCGTTACTAAGAAACTTTACCACCTATAATTCTCATAGCATTGGACGTCTCCTTTGTTGATGTAGAGAGGGACTACAACACAACTCCTTCACTAATCTAACATCTTACTGGTTTTGATGATAATATTGAACAAATTTGTTAGTCACTGAACTCCGTCCTCAGCCAAACACTTTAATATCTCAATGGAGATGTGGTCCGGCCAACCGTCTTAGCCCTCCACACTTCAATTGTAACCTTGAAAACTCATTCAGTAACACTACATTTTTATGTATGTTTTCTTCCAAATCGGGTTCCTAAGGTATTTCCACGCTCGCATGCACTTTGTCAAAAACTTGACCGAATCCCTCTTCAAATGATCCACCTATAGCCCTGCCTCAGCTGGGTGTTCTCCGCCTCAAGTTAATTGGCACGGGCAGCAACGATAACCACTCTCTTTGCCCGATAATTATTACACAATTCCATACAAAGAATAGGACAAAATGAAAGGAAACAAACCGAAAACTATTGCATATTACCATATTTCCTATATGTAGAAAATATTAACAGTTGTTTTTGGTTGCGTTTTTTAGAACAATGGTTGTTATCATTTATAGAAGGTTTTACCGTTAGATTTCCAACGGAATATCCGTTGGTAAAGTGGCCCCACCGACAAATTTCTGGCGGGAATCTTATCGAAAATCCAATCTGAAAATATTCCAACGAAATAGCGATGGAATATCGTTTGGAAACCACATCCTAGAAAAACGAGCATAAATGTTTCTTAAAAAGGCTCTAGCAGAAGTTATTGGTCTGAGATCCTTCGTTAATTACGGAGGGAAGACCGATGGTGTGTACCAAAATTCAAAAAAACTAACTAGAAATCTGGAATTTAATGAAATCTGTCGGTATATCTCCGACGGCGTACTCTTTCGGTGATGGTCCAGTTTTCTAGGAGTGTTTGATTTCATGATACATGTGTGCGGTTTTAGGGTGTAGTTGCAACTGCAGACATATTATTTTTATGTATTAATTCAAAAACCCAGGTAACTTGAATTGTATACTTCTACTAGACCTAGATCAGGAGGTAAAGGTTTAACATATCGATTTTAGGTACATATAGCTCATGTTCCAGTGCTTTCGTCCAAGTATAAGCTCATCTTGTCTCACATTGCTTGTATATCAGTCGGATCCTTTTAAGATCCTTTACCAATCTAATCTCATTTTTGCCCAACAAATATATAAACATAGAAAATGGGAAATGAACTCAAAATTGGACTTTAACTGAAAATAGGTTGTAATGTAGTATGAATAAAAGAAATGGCAAATAGCAGGTGTGAAGTGAAAGTTGTTACTTTTGTGTGTGATTTAATTTATCTTGTTATCAACTAGAAAAGAAATACTTTGAAATACCGATAGAGTACAAAATTAGGTTTGTCTTGATCGTTTTGAAAACAAGATTGTAATAATTATAAGTGAAAAGAATGAAGGTTTCTGCCTTAGTAGTCAGGGGATTTTTCCAAAGGGTTTTCCCTCTGTGGAGATCATGGGTTCGAATCTTGCAAGGTGCACTTCATAAAAACTAGGAACACCCTCTGCAGATTTTGAATTCCTTGGGGGATGTTCGGGTAGACTGATGTATGAGCCTCCCCTGGTGGGACGTGCCAGTTGAGCCCACGCCGTTCAAAAAAAATTATATAAGTTCAATAAACAAACAAGATACTTAGCAGAATCTCACTCTAACAATAGGGTTTGGAAGGGTGAATGAGGGAAAACATTTCCTCTATCTCAAAGTATAGAGAGACATTGACGTCTCTCTATAAACAGTAAAATTAAGGGAAAACACCACAGAATAGTAATCAAGTTTTAAAGGTGTTCCAATTAGTTCACTCACCATAGTATACCCGAGGGTGTATACCGTGTAAAATACGTATTGAGTGACCTAATTGGAACACTTTTGAAACTTGGTTACTATTCTACAAAGTTACCCCTAAAATTAAATAAATGAACTGATTTAGGAATTAATAATTGGTATTGAATTGCGTTGTGAAGGCGTAATTATATTAATTAACGAAATTGAAGCCAATAGAAATACGATTAGAGTCTTCAGAACACTTCTAACATATATAGTGATGAAATTTAACAAGAACTTTATGGCACATTTAGTTGACACTAGTAACTTTAGACACAAAGAGAACAGATGTAAAAATCATGGAGAGTTCGATTAAAGGGTTATTTATTTCTTGACTTCACAGATATCTAAACAAGAAATCTTTATTCGGAAAGCAGATCGACTGTTGAGCAATGCATTTCGTTATAGCTTTACGGAATGGGGGTAAGTGTAAAGTTGAAGTTTGCACAAGAAGTCTGCTTACGTAGCAACGATGAACTGAACCCAAGAGTCGAATTCTCTAAATCAAATTCTAGAAAGTTGTCCTCAAACTGAAACGTCCCGATCACAATGGCAGGTTCACTAGTTGCACCACCATCAACAAACGCCAGACACGCCACCTCGTTTGTTATTTGCTTGATGGAGTTAACTGTGGATACAGTCCACTTCTTCCCATCCGGGAGGATGAAATCGATATCAGGAACTTTTAAACCAGTGGTGGAGGTGCTGTAACAAAGGCCAAATGGGGCAACTGGCTTTGCAGGAGGGATTCGTTTTGTAACCAATGAAAACCTCCTAACCACACCATTATAAATGTCTGATCTAAGAGTGGTGTAAGGGTCAATTGTACTAAGCTTGGTAGTGATATTTGCCACAACGTTGATAGATCTCTTTTTAATGACTATGCTATTGACACTGATAAAGTAGCCAAAAGAATCTTGATGCTTTAACAACGGAGTGTAAGAAAGATAGGACCTTACATCGACATTCGATTGGGGAAGAAGGTAATAAGGACCGGTTCCAAAGAATAGAACTCCAGGGGCAGACGGCTTGCTTGGAAAACATAGAGCTAATGATTTCTTTAAAGGTTGATATAAGTAAGCTGGGAGGGCATAAGGGGAGGAAGAAAATGCCATTACACCAGAAACATTTGCGGGAAATGATGCAAATGATGAAGAAGGAGCACATGCAGCATTAGGGTATGCACCATAATAATAGTTAAAAGTATTTACACCAACTTTTCTACCGTCACTTGTGTACACTGTGAAATCGTCATAATTGAGAAGGGCTTGGCTACATGAACCAGTGACAGGGTTTACCACGTTGACCGGGCATGTACAGAATCCCCAACCAGGTAACGTAGAACTGTTGGTTTCTGGAGGGCAAGAAGGATTCTTATAAGAGTATGAGGTTCGAACGTCTGTGCATTGATATTCTTCACAAGAAACAGGAGATGTGCAAAGCGTGTTGGACGGGCAACTGCCTGGATATATGTTCCATTGCACGATGCAGTCGTGCCATATGAAGGGAGCATCGATGTCTATAAGGAAGTTTGCATGCAAGTACTGCATGTTTACATATGTGGTCATGATTTGAACGCTATATAAAGGCTTTGCAGCATCAGTATGTTTGGTTACTGGAGCAACTATGGAAGTGTATGGTGGCACATACGCCGCAAAAGCTTCATGTTCATGAGATATGAAGGCTAGAATGATAACGAGTAGTTGTAGAAACAAATACATTTTTGTGTGTTTATATGTTCTATTTCTCGACTGTAGTTTTGGAAGGAGCATTCAACATATTTATATAGATTATTTATAAACCTTAAACCTTACTTTACTATTTTTGAAGTTTAATTATTATCTTTTTGGAACAACAAAAGATTTTATTTGGTTTACGATATATGACACACAATATGAAATTTATTGGCAGATGAGTTGTAAGGATTTTTGGCGTTATAATCAACGACAAAGAATAGTATATCCGAAGCAATACGTGGTCAAATTAAGTGGGACACTTTACGTGTCCAAAGCATAAAGTTAAATAGTTTTGGTGTTGGCTTTATCTGATTGCATTAAGTCATAACCATGAATTTCTCAGAAGAAGTCATCTACCCATAGAACATGGCACAGTCTTGAGGTCTAAGCTTTCGGACATGGCCACATGCACCGGTTGGAGTTGGATAAATGATTCGAGGTATCCATTGCTACTTATACTAGTGTAGACGAAACAAATCACTTGTAAACTACTCGATATCTGCTAGCACATAATCGAGCTTTAATCTCTAATCCGAGCTAGAATCTAAATTGAAACTCATTTAATAAATAAGTTCGAGTTTGAGATTTATATATCAAACTTGATTAGGCTCACTAGCCAAAACGGGCATGTTATTTATATAAATATCATAATAACTATTTAATATAATATAATATATAAATACGTAATAAGAATTTTTATATGTAATTATTATAAATATAACTTAGTAAAATTTTTATGTTATATATGTAAAATTAAAATAATTATACATATATAGTTATATAGTTTATAATTAATAAATAATAAACAAGCAAAGTTCGACCATCTAATTTATTAGTTCAATCGTTAGACATAGAGCTCGAAACGAAGTGAGCATAATTTCTCTTAAGTTAAACGAGTCAAACTCGAAGTCCATCTCATGTTCATATCAATTACTTTATACCTCTACTAACCATCGATCCTCAAAGTGCAACTTTTTTTGTTTAGTTAAAAATATTGTGTCATTATATAAACAATATACCATGGTGGGTCTAATCGTTTTTTACATTCATCCTAACCATTGAAATTCATCAAAAACTGTCACCACCTCAAACTTCAATCACTGCCCTTCAAAGTAAGCAATTACATGAAAATTTGGAGGTTAATTAACCTTCTTTTACTATTTCAGGTGGTCGCTGGTGGCAGTTTACCCCACTCACCACTGGTGGCAATTTACCCCCACTCACCTCCTATTTCTCATGTTTTCTTGCAGCGGCTTTAAAGTATCTTCGCATAAGTGTTCTAAAATCTCAAAACCACAATTACCATCATCATCATCATTAAAGACTCAATCACGTGGTGCAATTTTGAACCCAGCTGAAGGGAGAATATTGGCTTAGAAACCCTAAATTGTTGCCAAATTCGTTCTTGAGGTTGCATATTGAAAATACACTTGAAGCTATTTGTGCATTCTCCAAAGACATCATGGGGGGTAAGGTTAGTTTGATTACTCTACCCGAAGACATCATTGGCGGCAAAAGTGACGGAAAAACATCAAACTTAGCGGTTTTCTGAGCGGCAGTTTAGAATCTCAGTAAGTTTGAAAACGACGACGGATCACAGCTTTTTGTACCGCCGACAAGATGACTCACTGGTAGCTTTAACCTCACTAGCCATTTCACATTGTTCATCCAGTTTTGTGCGCTTGTTTTAGCCTCTCAAGTATCACACACGCGCATTGGAAGCTTGTACAGTACAATTGTCCGGTGAAAAATCGATCTTCTTAAACACATGTTAATTTTGCACATATTATGGACTACATTATAACTGTAATCCAGCCGTGATCGAAGGATACAGTGATGCTAACGGGATGTCGGATATAAAATATTCCAAATCAAAAAGTGGGTACGTGTTCACACTTGGAGGTGCAATGCAACTATAGCTTGGAAGTTGTCTAAGCAAACTATTATAGCTAGATCCACGATGGAATCTGAGTTTATCGCCTTAGATAAAACAGAAGAAAAGGCGAAATGGCTACATCAATTTGTGGAAGATATTCCATGATGGCAAAGCCTTTGTCGGCTATTTGCATACATTGCAACAGTCAATGAGCGATTGGTAGAGCTCATCGCTCAATGTACAATGGCAAATAAAGGCAAATTCAACGTAGACATAACACAGTGCTACAACTACTCTCAACATGAGTATCACAATTGACTATGTAAAGTCAAAAGATAACATAGCGGACCACTTACAAAAGGCTTAAGAAAAGAGTTATATCACAAGTCATCAAAAGGAATGGGACTAAAGCCTATGGCGCGCAACTGGTCTGGACACACGGATCAGAGTGTGGCGCGCCTGAGCGTCTGACTCGTGCGCGAGTAGTGCAGACTAGTATGCCATTTCCAGCTCATGAGGCAGTCCCGTAGGCACGTTCCCGCTTGCGCAGCAATTGAAACTGCAGCACCGTTTCCACTTGCAGCTATTGAAACAAAAGGTTTTCAATTTCGGTCAAAGTCTTTAAAACCAAATAAAAAAGCATTGAAGACGTTCAATGCAATTTATTTTCGTTTTTAATTATGAAACAACATTTGTTTCACTATATATACTAAGGGTTCCTTAGTAGTTAAATACACCAGAATTCATAGCAAAGATTTCCAGCAATACTTTTGTCAATTTTCTCTTCCTATCAAGGTATTCTTTCGGGTGCTTGAGTCCTCCCCAGCAATACCAAATGCTTCGTTGTTATACCCTAGGAAACAAACGAATTCTCTTAGAAAACTCAAAATTTGTTTAAAGGGACCCGTATTGAATACGAATCCTTAGCCACACCATTCTGCTTCATCTCCTTCCTTATAGTTTACTTATTTCAGTTGTAAAAGTATATGTACTTTACTACTTTCCTTCCCATTTCTTGTATTGTAATCGAATTATAAAAGTGGTTTTATTTTATTTGGCGAACGGTGTCCTACATTAAGTTGGTTTATCAACTAATAACAAATTGGGTATGTTGTGTAACGAATGTTTACTTTTTTTTTAAGACGTGGAAGACTTCACAGAATTTAATCAAAACGAATCGAAGTTTTATGGCGTATTAAGTTCGTTTATTAATGAATACCTAAATTTGATGAGCTTGAACTTAAAACAATTTCTAAGTAACATTTGAATGCAGAATTCGGTATCCTTATACCATGCTATATGCATGGATGAGATGACTGGATTAGGAATCCTAACATAGTTTGTAATCAGGTAGTGCTGTCTATTTGTCTGGTGGACTTCAAGTTAACTATTTCAACGGTCAAAAAGAGAGCGCAAGAGTGTATATGAAGCAAAGATCGAGCCGTGTATCCGTTGTTCTTTTAGATATATTAAAATCTAATAAACTTATGTAAGTCGATAAACAATTAATAAAAAAATTAGATGTCAACGCATCCACCGTCACACAATCTTGCGCTTTAAGCTTTCCAACATGGGCATGAAGTTGGTGTTCTGTAAGACTATCCCGCTCTCCGTGTGAGTCAAAGTGGCAAGCCTTTCACACGTGGAACACCATGCCGGTTAGACGTGGATGAGGAGCACGGTAGTAAGCAGTGACGGATCCAGGAATTTTCGTGAGTGGGTGCATAAAATGGGTCCGGACAAAACGAGTAGGGTCAAAACGGGTAGGGTAAAAAACATATAACATGAAAAGCTGATAAAAAAATTAGTATTTGTGACAAACTGATTTAACCTCTTTTTCGCCACTTTTAGTATCTGCCGTTACTCCGTTGATTGCTGCTATTCTATTAGACAAAACTCTCAATTGGTCAATTGATGGGGGGGTGGGCTTAAGGGGACTAATAATAAGATAAAAATGGAATTTACTTTGGGCTTCAGTTATAATGTGATGAAAGGGGCTGTTTGAAAAGAAAATAGGTGCCTGTTAGAAAATGACAGGGGGCCTATGCAATTTTAGAATAGAAAAACATATATTTTACATTAGCTGGGATTATCTGAGGGGGTGCCCCCCACCCCCACCCCAAGCTCCAAATGAATTCGCCCCTGGTAGTGAGGGTTAGCAGCGTACCCGCTCACGCCTTCTCTCTCTCTCTTCAATATTTATTTTTTTTATTTGATAAAAAATTATGATGTGACCGTGGTGGGGAGTGAAAATCATTTTGATGGTTTATGATAATACAGTGAAGAATGATGTGATAGTGAGTAATGTCTGATAGCATACATTATAACACATTCGACTATGTCTTGATACTTAGACCCGGCAACATACAATTCAAAATCAAAACACATGTAATTGTTCAAATATTCAGTTTCATCTTTGAAATAGTCAAAGTCTATCACAAGTAAGCAATGCTTAAAACTAAGTCGTATCAAAATTAAAATGCTTTCGGTCACTATAAAGTAGTTTCTATCAACTATTAAGTGTTTGCAATTGACCAACTTTTACTTTTTTTTTTTCGAAATGCCATTGACCAACTTTACTACCCTTTAAAACTAGTTTTTTACCCGTCCGATGGCCGGGTTACTTAACCGTATTAGCAATACTTGATATAGAAAACATACGAGCAGCCCAAATACAAAGATGAAATACAAATTAAAGGTTTTTATACATTCAGAATCACTAATACATACCTTTAGCAAATAACCTATATTATATTTTGTGTGTAATAATGGTTATAAAATTAATGAGTTTAATGAAGCTATAGTATAAACGTGAGATTATCATGTTTTAGAATAAAAGCAACAAATAGCAACATAACTACTTGGTAACTTTGTTATATACCCAAAAAAAACATTTAACAATAATTGAAGAGTGACTCATTTAGCAAGAAAACTACAATTACACAGGCCATTTTCTACATAAATGAGCATTCATTAAGTATGAACAAAAAGATATTCACAAATGTACATAACTTAACTTAAACGGTTAACAGTTGTACATTCTTTAAATATGAACAAATAAATATTCACAAATGTACATTCTTTAATTATGAACAAATAGATATTCATCTTTGCCTAAATCAGTCTCTGTTGTCAACCATGTTAATGATCAAATAAGGGACCCAATTACCTTCATTAAGGGTTATAGAGTTAATGGGGGCCCTTATTTGATTATGTGATTATGAACTTGTAACATAAGTCATTAAACAATGATGTTAAAAGTATGTTCTATATAATAGAAATGAACTTGAAGTATGCTCCTTTTACATACAATCCAAGTGCAGGTTCCACATTTTCACCACTTAAGAAAGCAACCTTTGGTGTGAACCATGCACATATGACGTTAAACCACAGCGAGTTAATATTAGTTGGCTTCAATGAACCACCTGTAGAACCATGATATAGAAAATTGAATAAAATATATAAAAATAAAAAAATAACTCCAAAAGTGTATGTGGTTGAAAATAGAGTAAATGACTATTTTAACCTTTAACATGGCAGAGACAACACTCTCTTAACCTCGGGTGTTTCACACGCCCTACAAACCCAAGATATTAAACCATTCATATCTCTAAATCCATAGCATTCTTGACGGACAGCTATTTGACATCTGATAAGAAAAAGAACTAATATTATGCTCCTGATTGATTTTAATTGTTTACATTTTGTTGCCTTACATGTAGAAGAGAATAAAAAGACATGCAGATAATGATCTTGTTAACATCATAATCTTCATCCCATCTACAAATTACACATGGCTCGGTTATCCACTTTGCATAATCAGGTTCATACTTCTTTATGGTTTTCAAAAAATCAATACCATCGAAGAATATAAAATCATGATCCATAAATTATAGAAATTAGCAATAAAGATTCCAAATACCGATCGCTTGAGAAAATGAAAAATGTTCGTCTAATTGAGTCAAAGCAGCTTGACATAATCAATATTATAAGCTGCAAGCTACAATTTTAAATGTTAAAAAGAATAATAACAACTAATATAAGATACTTGAATCAAAGTAGATGAAATGAACAGTGACAAACCAAATTTTCTAGTGGTAACATCGAATCTTTGACTTTAATGTTGACTTTCCACTTTTTTGCTCTTGAACATGTATGGCGTTCCCATTCATACGGGGTTTGCTTCCTGGCCCCACATGAACCACACTCACACTCAACTATGATACAAACAAAAATAGATTTAGTTAAACAATATTCGAAGAATTTGTCTGAGGAAATCTTACCTTCTTTGGTAAGAGCCGGTAACTTGGAGTGCATTGTTGACAATTAGCTCATGATTTAGTTTTGCTTGATACTCGTTATTGCTTAGAATTAAAGATTGTATAGATTCTTGATCTTGATCATCTGACTTCAAAATCTAGGTAAATGCCCAGTCCACAAAGAACCTAGCAAAAGATCTAGTTAGAGATGGATTGACTTTTCCTCAGTTTACACACTTTGAAGCAATCGAAAACCCAAAAAAACAATGTTACTAAGGCTGAACAAATTCCCAAGAGAAGAAAGCACACAGTATATCCAATAACACAATGGCGATACTATCGAGGACCACTTAACACTGTGTTTCTTAAATTGAAGTACAACCATCTGAAGGATAAATAATTAATATTAGTGGGATTATAAATCTGATTGTACAGGGACAGTGTATGTTCAGAACCATTAGCCCTAATAAAAGTTATCTGATTGTAACAGGAACAGTGTATGTCAAGAACCATTAGTCCTAATAAAAGTAAAAAATAAAAAAATTTAGGACTAATGACCATCAAATAATATATATAAAAAAAAGAAATCGTTAACATAACACAGAATACACAAACTTTAAACCTACTTGATAGAGATGACTATGTTAGGATATATTTACTTTTATAAAGTCAAAGGATAATTAGATTCTCATTTTCTCAAATTACAGTTTTATTGATGCTTACCGTTTCTCTCACCGGGATCGATGAACCCATTGACTTCTTCCATAAGATCTGGATAAGCTCCAAGTAAATCATTTGTGGATGTCACCCAGGCGTTTTTTGTTGAAGTGGATGCCACGCATGAATTTTTTTTCTTGCTGACCCTAACAATGGGTTAGCTTGTATGGGTTAGGTTGTTCCTTCTTCCTCGTTGCACTTTGCAAGTGTTTAGACGACAAAATAGGCAAGAAAGCAGGTCTGGGAATAGGAGGGCCTTGCAACAACGTTCAATCCTGAGTTCTTTAGCCACTTGGGGGAAAGAGGATGGTATTGCCATGTTAGTTAAAAATATATTTAACAGTTCTAGTTTGGAATCTTTTGGCCCAGGAGGCATTGATAATCATAAGGAGGGCGTTGTGGGCAATACCAACATCAGGCAGTGTCTTCGTAAGGTTGCAGATGGCCATTTTACAGCGGCAGTGAAGGTGTTATGCTCGTCTGGTGTTGCTCCATACAATGGCGATACCATACAAGCTTTAGAGGCTAAACACCCGCACAGGCAACCTCCATCTATGCCAAGTGAAATATACTCCGAGCCTCCTCTTGTTGCGGAGGTTGATAGTGTCCTTGGTTGCATTAAATCGTTTCCTAAGGGAACTTCGTGTGGGAAAGACGGCTTGCGAGCACAACACATTTTGGATGCTTTATGTGGAGACAGGTCTGCAATTGCCACTGATCTTTTAACTACTATCACCGCAGTGGTCAATTTGTGGTTAGGGGGGAGATGCCCATCGAGTTTATCAGGTTTTGTTGCGTCTGCTCCTCTTACACCGCTCTTAAAACCCGACAACGGGATCCGACCTATTGCAGTGGGTACTATATGGAGGCGGTTGGTGTCCAAGGTTGCTATGAAGGGTGTCGGTAAAGAGATGGCCAAGTACCTTAATGATTATCAGTTTGGGGTTGGTGTGTCGGGTGGGGCCGAGGCCATATTACATAGCGTCAACCGAGTATTGAATGAACGTCACACGGATGGGTCTCTGGCCATGCTTACAGTAGATTTTTCTAATGCATTTAATCTGGTGGATAGATCAGCCTAACTTCGCGAGGTCCGGATGAGGTGCCCGTCTATTTCTTTGTGGGTAGAATTCCTATATGGGCAACCAGCTAGATTGTATCTTAGAGACGAGTACATTTGGTCCACCACCGGGGTTCAACAAGGAGACCCATTGGGACCACTTCTTTTCGCTCTTGTTTTGCACCCCCTTGTGCATCAAATTAGAGACAATTGCAAGCTTCTTCTTCATGCTTGGTATCTTGATGATGGGACTGTCATTGGAAATTCAGAAGAAGTGGCTAGAGTGTTAGACATTATTAAGGTGGTGGGTCCTACCTTGGGTCTTGAACTGAATATTAAGAAAACTGAGTTATTTTGGCCTTCATGTGATGGTAGCAAGTTTCATGATGGTTTATTCCCTGTGGACATTGGGAGGCCGTTATCCGGGGTAAAACTTCTTGGGGGGGCCGTCAGCAGAGATGCAAATTTTATTAGTGGGTTAGCTAAGAAGAGAGCTACTAACGCTGTTAATTTGATGCGTCTTCTTCCAAAACTTCGTGACCCGTAGAGTGAGCTACTCTTGCTTCGATCTTGTATGGGTATTGCCAAACTTTTCTTTGGCTTGAGGACGTGCCAACCCGTACACATGGAGGAGGCAGCGCTGTTCTTTGATGAAGGATTGCGTGGGGCGATTGAGGACATAGTTGTTTCTGGAGGTCCTTTCTTTGGAGACTTCCAATGGCGACTTGCTTCCCTACCTGTTAGGTTTGGGGGTTTGGGGTTGTATTCCGCTATAGAGGCTTCATCTTATGCCTTTGTAACCTCGAGGGCCCAATCTTGGGCGTTACAGGACCACATCTTACGAGACAGCGGCATATGTGGTATGGATTCTGATTATGATTGTGCTTTGGCTTGTCTTCATGATACGATTTCAAGCTTTGACTTCAGCGGTTTCACTAATAAGGACACCGCCCCCCCTAAAGCACAACATGCATTGGCGAGTGCCCTTTTTAGTAAAATCGTCCGTGAAATGGAAGTCGATTTTGAAATGACCGTTAGACAAAGAGCTGTTTTTGAGTGTCTACGAGCACCACATGCTCAAGATTACCTTCTCGCGATCCCTATAGATGGGCTAGGCCAACATATGTCATCGGTGGAGTATCGTACTATCCTTAAGTATCGCCTCATGATTCCACTATACCCGGTTGACGAGTTATGCCCTGTTTGCCGTAAGGCATGTTTAGACTCCTATGGGGAGCATGCGGTTCATTGTAAAGAGCTCACGGGGTTCAAGTACCGACACGACTCGGTTAGGGATGTTCTTTTTGACATATTTAGGCGTGCTGGGGTTTCTACTAAGAAAGAGGCACCAGTGAATTTCTTGACGGACCCATTGGAAGGAAGATCAACACTTAGACCCGCTGACATTTTGGTCTTTGGGTGGATAGGTGGGAAACATGCGTGTGTAGATCTAACAGGGGTCTCCCCTCTGGTGGGCTTGGGAGTTAGTGCTTTCACAGTGAGTCAGGCTGCTCTAAAAGTTGCTTCGAGCAAAGTGACCAAACACGAGAAAGCGTGTCTTGACAACCAACACGTGTTTATACCATTTGCTTTTGACACTTTTGGTTTCCTTGCACCAGAGGCCGTGGAGTTACTTAACCGAGTACAGCGGGTCATGCATAGTAATGTTATGACCCCAAGATCTGTAGATGTAGTTTTTAAAAGACTTGGTTTTGCTATTCAAAAAGGGTTGGCGGCGCAGCTTGTTGCCCGTTTGCCTTCTATCTCTATGTAATTTCCCTAACAATCTAACATTTCTAAGAACCCTGAAAACAACAAAGCATGTTTATATACATTTGTTAATAGATATCATACTATTGATAAATGTTAATTGGAAAACAAAATAAGGCTAAAAGTACCTGTAAATAACTCTTTAAGTGGTACAAAGTAAGCCCATGAATGCTCATGACTCTTATCAAAGATTTGCACAAAGTTACTACTATTTTCATGTGTGCCTGAACAGGCCCCTTGTTAGTAAATGGGACAAAATTAGTACGCTTGCCACTAATCATCGCGGGTTCGTGTTTACTCTAAATGGGTTCGGAGCCCCGTTTAGCTAAACAGGTTGTTTTCATGTCAACCTGATGGGTTCGCGGTACACCTTGAGATAAAATATTTTACTCATGTTAACATCAAAATCCTGTTTATATTTTTCAGCATATATAAACAGATAGATATATAATAAGAAAAACTGTATAGCGGACCGGTCAAATATTTATAATCTAAAATTAATAGTATATCGTTACCGTTATCGTAGTTTCTCATTGTCCATTCACTCACCAAAAAGCCCTTCGACTCGCCCCCTAACACATCACAATAAAAAAAAATTTAAATTGTATATACTCACAGATACATAAAGGGATGTGTATACCTTATTACGTGTAATTATTGACCACCACCACCACCATATCATGCCTAACTTCAGCTTATAAGGCTAGTCTCTTTTGCTTTAAGGCCATCAAATTGTTTCTTAGTAGCCTCTATTTCCTATAAAATGGCACAGAAATATGAATTATGTTAAATAATCTGGGGATCCTATCAAGAAAGGGAATCAATGGAATAGCCCTCCCTGCAAGAATAAAACTCAGTTGCAGACTAACATCTTTGTGGGAATTATGAAAGATTTTGGACAAATTACTAAAAACAAATTTTAAAAGGCATTCAAGAAATATGGTTTTCTATCAATCCCTTCAATTGTAAAGTGCATAACTGCTGTCAATTTTGACACAATGACTTAAGTATAATATCCTGATGCTTACTCGTTAAATAAACCATGAACGTCAAGATCATTTTCCCTTAGCTTTGGAGATGTGCTATACAATCCTACCACATGCTTCTTAGCTGCAACATACTCCAAATTGTTAGGACTACTTAGAATTAGAAAAAACATTCACTACAAATTTCTTAACTAAAACCGAGGATTACCACTGATTCTCTTAAACATAGAGAACATAGCTTCATGATAGTTGTGATCAAGAAACCAAATGATGGAAAACTGATCAAATGGAAACGGCTGACCTCCATAGAAAGTATAAATGAAAAGGAAATATCATGGAAAACTAATCAAATGACAGAAGATGGTCATGTTGTTATGAACAAATTACTCACTAAATTAGAAAATGAACCCCCAAAACAACTGCTTACCAACTCATTACAAAAGATGATTCTCATAAACTGAAATTTTGTCACTTTTTAGAAAAAAAATCACCGACTAAATCAGAGGTGCCAGCCAACATCTACTGGCTGATACAATGCCGCAAGGGCTGAAGATTTCTAGAGGCTTAGCAATACTTGGTTGATTGGTATTATCTGAATCATCAGGTTCCATCATCATCATCTTCCATAGGAGGCATGTAACATCCATGATTTTCTAGTACTATTTTATTTTATTTCATACACTAATGACACTCCATTTCAATCCTGTACATACTTAACACAATATGTTACATAAATTATTATTTAAATGTGTATTAAATTCTGAGTTATCAACCTTGCAATTACATATTATTTTCCTATTATTTATACAACATAACTATGTACATTTATATATATATATATATATATATATATATATATATGTGTGTGTGTGTGTGTGTGTACGTATAGGGGACGTATCAAATAAAAACACTGAGTTGTTGTGAAAACCCTTAAACTCATTTTGAACCACACATTCAATTTTGTATATTTTAATTTGTGGATGTTATTAAATCTAGATTTTTAATATTAAATTAAAAAAAACATGTGGTGTTGATTTATTAGAGGGGTAGAAAGGTAATTATACTTTTTTTTAATTAATTTTTTTTTCTTATTTTTTAATTAAATCATAATTTTAACTCTCTACATATCCCTTGCAACAATTGAAGAACATGCTCTTTTACACATGTGTAAAAATCAAATACACATGTGTAATAATAAAATAAACATGAGTAAAAATGTGACAACCCGACTTTTCAGGTTAACTCAGTTAGCAATTCCGTTAAAAATCCTATAGAAAACTTAACCCCGTTAACTTACCCAGTTAAATCTAACCAAAGGGTTTAAATTCAGTCATTTCTTAACCTCAAACTCCAAGGACTAGTTCTGCCAAGTTCCACAACATAATTCGTTGACCCTAAAAGTCAAATTGGCAACAACTCAATTTGATTGACTTTTAAAAGTCAAATTCGTAACCAATTGACAAAATCACGATCGTTTCTATGGCAATTCGTAACCGATTATGCATTGATGGTCATAATCGATCATTACTAAGACATTAATCTCAGTTGTTAGGTCGAATTAATACCAATTATGAGATTAATGGCCGTAACCATCGAACCGTCGACTATGCTGTCAAATTCGACGGGTTCTCGCATTGTCTTTCACAAATTGAACGTTCAATCATCTATACCGCAACCAGTGGAAGCAGTCCCACACGCCAAATTGGCCGAAGCTAAAGCCGGAGTGGTCGGAAGCTAGGATAATCGAAGTCGGAACTCACGCTAGTCGGGAACCCTCAATCCATCATACATTCTGGTAATTGATTTCATCTCTAGTTTCGTTTACCTTCATGAATCAAAAGCCCTATGGTTAATTGGACTCACAGTATCGAATTTATGATGAACAAATTCTAGGGTTCATCATGTTTGCGATTTAGTCGATTTGCACCATAGACTCGATTTCAATCAAATTAAAACATACCAACAGCTTCGTAAACCCTTATTTATTGAAAACCCCATATCAATCTTACCAAGAAACATTGAATTTTACTCAACCCGTAATCTAGGGTTTGTTCTTTAAACGATTTGGGAATTTTTATCTTAAACCCGTTATTAATCAAATTAAATGATTCCAGTAGGTTCGCAAGGGTTGATTTAGTAAAAACCCCATGAATTCGATGGCAAACAATACCGAATTCAACGAAATTGATTCTTGGTTCTTAATCTAGGGTTTCGGCCCGTGTATGTACGATTAAACGATTCAAAACACGAAAATTTTACAATTAACCATCACCTCAGATTCGCATATACTCGAGTGTCAAAACCCCTGTGTCAATTCGATGAATCGTGGACGAATTCGGTATTGTTGGGAGGGAATCGATCATGAATTGATTGGGGGAAGGGGACTCTCGGTAATACGTGATTAAAAGCATCTCGGTTCGGATTCTATCGCGATTGCCCTAGCGGGTGTATTGGTTAGATCTGTGTGTTGGTGTAGGTGAGACCCGGGTTCGAACCTCACTAGCACCATTTATTTTTCTAGCCACTTTTGAGACTACATTTTTATATAAAATATATTCTAATACTATTATGATAATATATTAAATGGTTTTTAGCCCGGGAAACCACCCGTAGGCTCGGGTTTGATTTATAAACCATTTTAACATTATTTCTCCACTTTTAAATAATATATATACTATTTTCAAACCACGACTCCGAATAAATTACATATTTAAACTATTTTTCAACCCATGACTTCCAAGCCAAAAATAATATATATTTTATGTTATTTCCTCGAAATTTATAAACTCTATGAAACGTTTTCAGACTAATAAATGATATGATTTTATTGTATTATTTGCTCATGTTTCATCCTCGATCTAAAAATAATATATTTATTATTTTTGACACAAATGATTATTTATAAATCTTGGAAACTTAAAAATAATATATTAAATTATATTACCTTCCTAACCAATTTAAAAGGCACGAACGTACGAATATAATTATTTATTATTATTATTCATTCGACACAAAACGTATATATCTTAATTATCAAATTAAGAAATCCCTATTACCATGGACGCGTTCGTCTACTCGTTGTTTCCTAAGCGTATTTTAGGACGTTCCAACTTCCGTGTCGTCGTCACATATTCCCATTTTTATCCCTAATTTATGTGTTTATAATTTTAGGGCATTCGTAAGTCTTTTGAGACTTACACACGTGGTTCCAACTTATCATTTGTGTGATACTACCTACAACGCAACGCAGGTGAGTTTCACGGCCCCTTTTTACCTGTTTTACTATTGGGGGAGAAACATGCTTACACACAAACGTATTTTACTTGTTTTCCTGTTGAGGAAGAAACAAACATGAAACACCAACTACCATACTTTTACTTGTTTTCCCCGTGGGGGAGAAACAGGTACGCAAGCAAATATTGTTTTTCCCGCCCGGGGAGAAAACATGACGCAATTATTTGATTTTGGTACTTTATATGGTATCACTGTTGAGACTAAGCGTAACATGCTATCACAGAAAGTCCTCATCTTATTTCGAACCGTTAATATGGATCTTAGCGAGGTAATGTTTAGTAGTACTACTGGGTTTGACAAATCCCACCCGCGTTAGTCGCGCTAACTCGATTGGATATCGAACGGGTGAAATGTTAGCCTACTCACATGTGCCAGAGTTGATAGACCTGGCAGGAGGCATACAAACACAGTCAACTTCGGTTGCGAGCGCTTTAGTAAAACATGAACATAGGCTAGCTACCTATAGATATGCATATTGAATGTACATAATCGGGCAAACTCACTCTTATTGTAAACTTGAAACCTGTGAACTCACCAACCTCGTGTTGACACTTTTTCTTTCATGTTTCTCAGGTCGCTAAGGCACAGGTTGCACACTTAGGACATGCATGGAGTCCTACTGTCATATTATCCATTTGAAACAGTTTACTTATTTACATTGATTGACGCCTATCGTGTGTAATTACTTTTGATTTCATATTAACGTTTACGCTTCCGCATTAACTCTGAACTTTTATGTCTTGACATTTCAAGTCCCATATAGTGTCGTTTGATGTAACTAATGACTGAAATCCTGGTGTGTCACCTTCCAAACGGTTAAACTCCGTTAGTTGAAATTGGGGGTGTGACAGATTGGTATCAGAGCCATTGGTTATAGAGAACTAGGATTGCATACTAGACTATAACCGTACACATGCATTAGTTACACGGCACAGACACTCATACCTGATATATATAGCATCTATACATACATTGTAGTGCAGGTATGTAACACCATCCGTATCACCCTCAGTTGGCGAGGGACACAACATTTGCATTGCATCATCATTCCCAGTGGCGACACTCGGGGAATCACCGGAACATCATCCACTCCCGTTCGAGGGCAGCGAGACGGAGCCTTCGGAGGAGTCACTTACATCACCATCACCTGTTGGGTATGGTGGGCTTTCTCAGGTCCATGTTATGGACGACACTCAGCACTAACGCGTATCTCCTTGGGAATTGGGATCGTCGGAGGCGAGTCCCTACTGTACCCACTAGCAACAATACGCCGAATGAAGGCAGACCGTTACACGCATTATTGCAGAATCTATTGACACATAGGTGTCATCACTTTCCCGAGCCATGGGCTCGCTTCTTTGGTCAATATTCTGTTGAGAAATGATTGACCACAAAGTTGAGAACGCATATTCAAACCCTATCCTGACTCAGTTGAAAGGACGGCTACTATGCTGCTTCCTATAACTTGTATTCATGAATTAGTTTCATTTCTCGAAGTCGCACTTCATGTACATGTTTGTTACATGTTCTCATTTACAATCCGCTGGATTGGACTCCTGTATTGTGTTTCACTCGAGTGAATACTCAGATCAAACCATCCTTGACTACTCATCCTGATATGAGTCCTAGTCGATCAACTTATGGTTGATGACTACTCCTTTCAATGACTGATCATATCTGACAACACTCTATACTCAACAATATAACCTAAAGGATATTATGACACAGGATAGGGAGAACAAGGGTGAGCATGCAAAGCAAATTATCATTACGGGTGCACACGTAATAATAATTTGAAGTGCATGTAAGTCCTGGTGAAACCTAGTGTGTGGATAAATGGTCCTAATCAGTGATCTACAAACTTAAACTTCCACTGTCAATAGAAGTTCTTGTAACCTACTCAACGACTAGTTGGTATCGTTAAACTCGTTCAACAGTTGATAGACGCGACTATCAGGTTGAAGATGTCTATGGACACATAGAACTATCATTAATGAAATCCATCAATGTTATTCTCATTCATGTAAGAGTCTTAGTGAAATTAAGACACTCATCTAAACGTGATCATAGAAACCATCTTGATTGAAACTCTAATAGAATCTCATAGCAAACTTATCGATTCCAACTATGTACACCGAATTTGAGAAATTCTTTCTATGCTAACACGTTATTCCTTACACTCCAACAATAGATCGCATTTGACCTTATTACCTCATCTTGTGACTAATCCTTAGTATAACTTCGAATTTTACCCCAGCATATTCAATCCTGTAAACGGATTTCTTTCTTCACGAAATGATCCTGTTGATCCAATGACATTAGGAAACGAAGATTTAACCTAACCAACCATCAGTTGAACGCAACTACTTAGACATACATCATATATCTTATGCTACTGGAATCTATATCTCATTAGACTTTTCATTCTTACATGTGAACCTAGTCTCTTAGCCTATGCATTGACTGACACTTGCTTTATAAGCACGGGTCTCATTAGAAGCCTCAGTATGACTTCACAAACCCCATATTAGTGTGTAGTGCTCCAACTCTGTTAAAAGCCAAGTATACTATTGAGATAGCAGACGCTCAGAAAATCGAAACAACTCGCATTCTTACAGATGTAAACTAGTATTGGTTAGTCATAAACTTGACATTGACCTTCTGCCAGTTACACTTGGCAGTTTCGACCTTATTGTCGGTATGAATTGGTTATCCAAGAATCGACCTGAGGCCAACTGTTGTGACAAAAATATTTGCCTTCCTCTCCTTAGAGGGAAAATCCTTTTTGTCTAAGGCAAAAGGAGTGGTGCAGTCATAAGCATCATATCCTTCATGAAAGCGCAGAAATGTCTACTTAAAGGTCATACTGACATTCTGGCTCTCGTCGCCGAGCAGCCATATGAGGAGAAGAAGATTGACGACATACCGATCGTTCGTGATTATCCGGAATTATTTCCCGAAGATCTGCCTGGTCTTCCGCCGCATCGTCAAGTCGAATTCCAAATTGATCTAGCACCCGGAGCAACGCCTATTGCTCGGGCACCCTGTAGACTTGCACCTAGTGAATTTCTAGAACTATCCATACAACTGCAAGATTTGTTGGATAAAGATTTCATCCGACCTAGCTCATCGCCATGGGGAGCTCTAGTCCTATTTGTCAACAAAGAAGGATGAGACTTTTCGCATGTGCATCGACTATCGTGAGCTGAACAAAGTAACGACCCATAATCGTTATCCTCTACCCCGCATAGATGATATATTTGATCAACTCCAAGGATCAAGCTTCTATTCCAAGATAGATCTTAGATCTGGTTACCATCAATTGAGAGTCCGAGATGAGGATATCTCTAAGACTGCTTTCAGGACAAGGTACGGCCACTATGAGTTTATGGTTATGCCTTTCGGATTAACCAACGCACCCGCGGTATTCATGGACCTCATGAACCGTGTGTGTAAACCCTACCTTGATCAGTTCGTCATCGTTTTCATTGATGATATCTTCATTTATTCCAAGAACAAGGAGGAACATCTACGTTTAATCCTGGAGTTACTTAAAAAGGAGCAGCTGTATGCTAAGTTTTCCAAGTGTGAATTCTGGATCCGGGAAGTTCAATTCTTAGGACATGTGGTTAACGAGAAGGGGATACATGTCGATCCATCAAAGATTGAAGCCATCAAGAATTGGGCAGCACCGACGACTCCGACTGAGGTGCGACAATTTCTGGGATTGGCTGGTTATTATCGGCGATTCATCGAGGGATTCTCTAAGATTGCACAACCTCTCACTGTCTTAACTCAAAAGGGTAAAGCCTATAACTGGGGCGATAACCAGGAGTCAGCATTTCAACATCTTAAGCAGAAACTTTGCAGTGCACCTATTCTAGCTCTTCCGGAGGGAACGGATGATTTTGTGGTGTATTGTCACGCATCTATTCAGGGTCTGGGTTGTGTGTTAATGCAACGAGAAAAGGTGATCGCATATGCATCGCGTCAGCTAAAGATTCACGAGAAAAACTACACCACTCATGATCTAGAGTTGGGTGCAGTAGTTTTTGCACTTAAGATATGGAGACACTACTTGTACGGTACCAAGTGCACCATCTACACCGATCACAAGAGTCTTCAGCATATCTTCGAGCAGAAAGAGCTAAACATGAGACAGCGTCGTTGGGTCGAGCTCTTGAATGATTACGACTGCGCAATTCGATATCACCCGAGTAAGGCTAATGTTATAGCCGATCCCTAAGTCGAAAGGAAACCAAACCCAAACGAGTTCGAGCATTACAGCTTACTATTCACCCCGGATTACCTGACAAAATCTGTAGTGCTCAACTTGAAGCTCTGAAAGAGGAAAACCTACCGCTAGAAGGTACACGCGGCATGGAAGCACAACTCGAGATCAAATCTGACGGCATTCGCTACTTCGCCGAACGAGTATGGGTTCCAATATTCGGAAACTTAAGGGAACTAGGCATGGATGAGGCTCATAAATCTCGTTACTCTATTCATCCAGGTTCCGACAAGGTGTACCATGACCTAACGGTGCTATATTGGTGGCCAAAGATGAAGGCCGATATAGCCACCTATGTGAGCAAGTGCCTGACTTGCGCAAAGGTCAAGGTAGAATATCAAAAGCCTTCTGGTCTTCTCTAACAACCAGAGATTCCCATGTGAAAATGGGAGCAGATATCCATGGACTTTATCACGAAATTGCCACGAACTCCTACCGGATGCGATACCATTTGGGTAATTGTTGATCGACTAACAAAATCTGCTCACTTTCTAGCAATCAAAGAAACCGACAAAATGGATAAACTCACTCGAATATACTTGAAAGAAGTAGTCTCTCGGCACGGAGTGCCAACCTCCATTATTTCGAATCGTGATGCACGATTCACTTCTCATTTCTGGCAGTCGTTACATAAGGCCTTAGGCACGCGTCTAGATATGAGCACAGCTTACCATCCTCAAACCGATGGTCAAACAGAACGTACTATCCAAACTCTGGAGGACATGCTACGAGCTTGTGTGATCGATTTCGGTAACACTTGGGAGTCTCACCTACCGTTGATGGAGTTCTCCTACAACAACAGTTATCACACTAGCATCAAGGCAGCTCCATTTGAAGCACTTTATGGACGGAAATGCCGTTCTCCCATTTGTTGGACTGAAGTTGGAGATAGCCAACTCGCAGGTCCTGAACTTGTATTTGAAACTTCCGAAAAGATCGTTCAAATTAGAAACCGTATGGCGGCAGCTCGTGATCGTCAAAAGAGCTACGCCGACAAACGCCGTAAACTTTTAGAGTTTCAAGTAGGTGACATGGTCTTACTCAAAGTCTCACCTTGGAAGGGTGTCATTCGTTTCGGGAAACGAGGAAACTAAATCCTCGTTATGTTGGACCTTTCAAAATAATAAAGAGAATCGGACCAGTAGCGTATCAACTGGACTTACCTGAAGGACTTAGTGGTGTACACAACGTCTTTCACATCTCAAATTTGAAGAAATGTCTAGCAGACGGCGTATCCTCTTGAGGAACTACACATTGATGAACAGTTGTGTTTCATCGAAGAACCCATAGAAATCATGGATAGGAAAGTCAAAACGGTAAATCACAGTAAAATCCCTATTGTCAGAGTCCGTTGGAACTCGAAACGCGGACCGGAATTCACTTGAGAGCGCGAGGATCAGATCATGCGCAAATATCCTAATCTGTTCAAGCACTTCGCGTCAAAGTCTTACGGTACTACTTAATTTTCGGGACGAAAATTCTTTCAACTAGGGGATGATGTGATATCCCGGGAAATTTTTTTTTATTTAATTTTCGGGACGAAAATTCTTTTAACTAGGGGATGATATGACAACCCGACTTTTCAGGTTAACTCAGTTAGCAATTCCGTTAAAAATCCTATAGAAAACTTAACCCCGTTAACTTACCCAGTTAAATCTAACCACAGGGTTTAAATTCAGTCATTTCTTAACCTCAAACTCCAAGGACTAGTTCTGCCAAGTTCCACAACATAATTCGTTGACCCTAAAAGTCAAATTGGCAACAACTCAATTCGGTTGACTTTTAAAAGTCAAATTCGTAACCAATTGACAAAATCACGATCGTTTCTATGGCAATTCGTAACCGATTATGAATTGATGGTCATAATCGATCATTACTAAGACATTAATCTCAGTTGTTAGGTCGAATTAATACCAATTATGAGATTAATGGCCGTAACCATCGAACCGTCGACTATGCTGTCAAATTCGACGGGTTCTCGCATTGTCTTTCACAAATTGAACGTTCAATCATCTATACCACAACCAGTGGAAGCAGTCCCACACGCCAAATTGGCCGAAGCTAAAGCCGGAGTGGTCGGAAGCTAGGATAATCGAAGTCGGAACTCACGCTAGTCGGGAACCCTCAATCCATCATACATTCTGGTAATTGATTTCATCTCTAGTTTCGTTTACCTTCATGAATCAAAAGCCCTATGGTTAATTGGACTCACAGTATCGAATTTATGATGAACCAATTCTAAGGTTCATTATGTTTGCGATTTAGTCGATTTGCACCATAGACTCGATTTCAATCAAATTAAAACATACCAACAGCTTCGTAAACCCTTATTTATTGAAAACCCCATATCAATCTTACCAAGAAACATTGAATTTTACTCAACCCGTAATCTAGGGTTTGTTCTTTAAACGATTTGGGAATTTTTATCTTAAACCCGTTATTAATCAAATTAAACGATTCCAGTAGGTTCGCAAGGGTTGATTTAGTAAAAACCCCATGAATTCGATGGCTAACAATACCGAATTCAACGAAATTGATTCTTGGTTCTTAATCTAGGGTTTCGGCCCGTGTATGTACGATTAAACGATTCAAAACACGAAAATTTTACAATTAACCATCACCTCAGATTCGCATATACTCGAGTGTCAAAACCCCTGTGTCAATTTGATGAATCGTGGACGAATTCGGTATTGTTGGGAGGGAATCGATCGCGAATTGATTGGGGGAAGGGGACTCTCGGTAATACGTGATTAAAAGCATCTCGGTTCGGATTCTATCGCGATTGCCCTAGCGGGTGTATTGGTTAGATCTGTGTGTTGGTGTAGGTGAGACCCGGGTTCGAACCTCACTAGCACCATTTATTTTTCTAGCCACTTTTGAGACTACATTTTTATATAAAATATATTCTAATATTGTTATGATAATATATTAAATGGTTTTTAGCCCGGGAAACCACCCGTAGGCTCGGGTTTGATTTATAAACCATTTTAACATTATCTCTCCACTTTTAAATAATATATATATTATTTTCAAACCACGACTCCGAATAAATTACATATTTAAACTATTTTTTAACCTGTGACTTCCAAGCCAAAAATAATATATATTTTATGTTATTTCCTCAAAATTTATAAACTCTATGAAACGTTTTCAGACTAATAAATGATATGATTTTATTGTATTATTTGCTCATGTTTCATCCTCGATCTAAAAATAATATATTTATTATTTTTGACACAAATGATTATTTATAAATCTTGGAAACTTAAAAATAATATATTAAATTATATTACCTTCCTAACCAATTTAAAAGGCATGAACGTACGAATATAATTATTTATTATTATTATTCATTCGACACAAAACGTATATATCTTAATTATCAAATTAAGAAATCCCTATTACCATGGACGCGTTCGTCTACTCGTTGTTTCCTAAGCGTATTTTAGGACGTTCCAACTTCCGTGTCGTCGTCACATATTCCCATTTTTATCCCTAATTTATGTGTTTATAATTTTAGGGCATTCGTAAGTCTTTTGAGACTTACACACGTGGTTCCAGCTTATCCTTTGTGTGATACTACCTACAACGCAAAGCAGGTGAGTTTCACGGCCCCTTTTTACCTGTTTTACTATTGGGGGAGAAACATGCTTACACACAAACGTCTTTTACTTGTTTTCCTGTTGAGGAAGAAACAAACATGAAACACCAACTACCATACTTTTACTTGTTTTCCCCGTGGGGGAGAAACAGGTACGCAAGCAATTATTGTTTTTCCCGCCAGGGGAGAAAACATGACGCAACTATTTGATTTTGGTACTTTATATGGTATTACTGTTGAGACTAAGCGTAACATGCTATCACAGAAAGTCCTCATCTTATTTCGAACCGTTAATATGGATCTTAGCGAGGTAATGTTTAGTAGTACTACTGGGTTTGACAAATCCCACCCGCGTTAGTCGCGCTAACTCGATTGGATATCGAACGGGTGAAATGTTAGCCTACTCACATGTGCCAGAGTTGATAGACCTGGCAGGAGGCATATAAACACAGTCAGCTTCGGTTGCGAGCGCTTTAGTAAAACATGAACATAGGCTAGCTACCTATAGATATGCATATTGAATGTACATAATCTGGCAAACTCACTCTTATTGTAAACTTGAAACCTGTGAACTCACCAACCTCGTGTTGACACTTTTTCTTTCATGTTTCTCAGGTCGCTAAGGCACAGGTTGCACACTTAGGACATGCATGGAGTCCTACTGTCATATTATCCATTTCAAACATTTGAAACAGTTTACTTATTTACATTGATTGACGCCTATCGTGTGTAATTACTTTTGATTTCATATTAACGTTTACGCTTCCGCATTAACTCTGAACTTTTATGTCTTGACATTTCAAGTCCCATATAGTGTCGTTTGATGTAACTAATGACTGAGATCCTTGTGTGTCACCTTCCAAACGGTTAAACTCCGTTAGTTGAAATTGGGGGTGTGACAAAAAATATATACACACATCAGAAAAAAAAATCTACATCCAAATACCCAAATATCTTTGTAAATTAGAAAAAAAATTCTACATAATTACACTTTGTAAAAGAAACTTAAATATACGTGTGTAATACTTGAATACACATGTGTAAAACCCATATACATGTGTATTCTAAGTTCTATTACACGTATGAAACCCTCAAACCCTTGTGAACTTTCAAACCTCTTTGGGTAGAAACTTTCAAACTTCAGATCTGGAAAAAATTTAAATCTTGTTCACGTCCGAGTTATACAAAACTTCTCAGATCTGGATCTTAAATATCAAAAGTCAAAAATCATTACTTATAGACATGAACGTAAAAGACACTTTACATATACACATGAACAAAAATAAAAACAAGAAAATACAGCAAACACATATCAAAATAATTTTGAAAAGTAAAAACACTATTTTAACTCTCTCCATGTTTACACATGTGTAAATTCAAATATGGGTTTTTGTCACACCCTGAAATTCCACAGCGGGTTACCCGCGGGTTGTGACTGTCAAGGATCATCAGTCCCGGTCATTTCGAACGACCTCTAAATGGTTTTCGAAAAGACTTTTCGTTTGAACATCATACAAGAATAGATAAGTAATGCAGAGTTTGAAAATGCGGAAAGTAAAGTGCGGAAGCATAAGTAATGTAGCAAAATACATAAGTATAATAAATTAGGTTCCCATAAACCTAGCTTCTAAATGAAAACATGAAATGCGACTCCAGACATGCAATCCTAGTCCGTGCGGGAATGCTTAGCGACCTGAGATAAACATGCTTAAAAGTGTCAACACAGGGTTGGTGAGTTCACATGTTTAAGTAACAGAAACATAAATGAAAACAGTGTAACAGTACGTATGTATACTAGTGATTCGATTGTTGATCAGACAATAAACAATAACTATATAAGCAACACAGAAACCAAAGCTCAACGAAGGAATGCAGAAACTAGGATTTTGCCTCTTACGTGCCCAGCACGCAATGGATTAGGTCAATTATTCACCCGTTTGACTCCCAGTCAGGGTTAGCGCGACTAACCCGGTGGGGGTTGTTAACCCAATAGTACTATTCATGAATCACCTCGCTTTGTGTAATAATTAACGGTTCGACTATGAGAGGACTTTATGTGCGGGAAATGCACCCACTTATATATGTTAAAGCGAAATCAAAGTAGTCAGCATACGACTAAGTAAGAAAATGGTTTAGCATGTATCTCCCCTAAATGGAAAAGTAAGTAAAATGGGGCCGTGAAAACTCACATGGTAATGCGGTGGATGAAGAATGAAAGCAACAAGAGAAATCTAGCAACTCTGGATAACCGACCTAACCGAGCCCTAGGAATAGTAAGGCGATAAGGTCTATGAAAGTAAACATGGTTTATGTAACCACATTCATCCAAATGACTCAACGTTGAAAGGTTACCTTGACGTTTTGAAAAGGTTTGACCAAAGTTGACCAAGGTTTGACCAAAGTTGACCGAGGTTTAACCAAGTTTGACTAATGTTGACCAATGTTGACTAGTGTTGACCAATGTTGACTAACGTTGACCAATGTTGACCAATGTTGAAGTCATGTACAAATAGCACATAAGTAACATATAAGTAGTACATATTTAACACATAAGTAACATACAAATAATACTTAAGTAACATCTAAGTACTACTTAAGTAACATATGGGTCATACTTTGTGACATAACATACATGTTTCAATTAGTTGCATAAGTAATTAGCATGTGACAAGTAACATGGCATTTGCACATATTCATGGTATATTTCATACATGTTAACCATTCATACACACAAGTTATGTCATTACATTAATAACCTATTAACATTATTTCCACTTATTTGAACAAGTAACATAACATGTCATTCCTATATTATGGTCATTAACATGACAAAGTTTCTCCTTTTAAGAAATTAGGGTTTTAATGTACTTTAAGTGTCATGGCTCAACTAAACAAGTTATACGTGAATTTATACTAGTAAAATACCTGGTTCAGTAACGGACTGTTACCAAATCATAATGGTTCGTTACGGGGAGGCGTTAACAAATCGTCACCAAGCATAATAGTATGCCACGAAGCTATATTCATCCTATAAATAGATGGCACGAGCAATTCAATTTCACACCTCTAATTTCACTTCCTACTTTCAAAAACACAAATTACTCTCTCTAATTAACGTGTCACACTCGTATTAAGCGCTTTTCTGCTTAGAAGTAACGTGTAGAATCTCTGCTAAAATAACCCAAGGTTAGAAACCAATACCAAGGTGCTATCTAGCTAAGTGATGGATATTAGGAGTTCACAAACATTTCCAAAGCCAAGATTCTAAAAAGGTTAATACATTTAAATGCTTTCAAAACAATGAACTGTTTTCTGATTTATAGGTCTGGCTAAAATGAATTCTAAAACCACTTGGTTGCATAAGGTAGTTTATGTGATAGCATTCAGACCATAAGTTCACATGTGATTGGATCCAAGTTATACACGTTTTATTATTTCAGTTTAGTCGGTATCAAACTGATTTTGATTGATATATTCACCCGCTTTCACTGATATATTTAAAAAACATTTTACACAGTGGAGAGATGGTGGTGAATCTGAAAGTTGGTGACTTTGGGAAGGTACGATTAGCCAATGACGAGATTCTTGAAATAACATGCATATAAGATATTGATCTGGTTACTCCATTGGGAACTACTTGGAACTTGAAAGATGTTAGGGTGATTCTAGGTCTGAAGACGAAGCTTATTTCTGTCGGTCAGTTGCATGAACAGAGACTGAAAGTAAAGTTTGATGGTGGTATGTGGAAAGTGATTAATGGAAATCTGGTAATAGCTCATGGAAAGAAACGTGTGTCATTATATATGGTTGAGGTATCTGCTGAGGGAGTAACCGTCCCGGTCAAGCAAGACAAAGTATGTTTCACTGAATCCAAAAGAGGGTTCAATTTACAAACGTGAAGCCTGGTGCCACGGTATGTCAATTGAATGTGTTCGAAAGTTTAAACTGGTCAGGGGATTTGGTGACAGTGGGAACACGGGATGTGTTCTGGGTAAAGTTACACATTCTTCATATCAAAGATGGTCCAAATCAATTACGCATTAACAGTAAAGGGTTAAGAGGCTAAGAAGTAGAAAACAATACCTTTAAGAAAATCATTATCAACATGAGAGCAGCTATAAACTACGGCGATGAAAGGCAAGTTAGCAACCTGTGAAACGACAGGAATTCCGGCAACTGTAAGAAGGAAGAAAATGATATGATCGGGTGAAAGTACAGAGGGAAAGGCAAAAATATGCGAAGTATCCTCACACACATCAAAGAAAGTATGTATCCTATGCACACGTCAAAGCAATTGTTAAAAAAAAGTTAAAATTACTTCCTACTGCTCATCCGGCTTCTCATTTAATATAGTTTATATAGGGGTGAGTTCACTAGAAAACTCATTTTCATAAGAAAACCAAAAAACTACTCATTAAAGTTGTTGCATATGTGTAGTACACCCAAAAAGCTAGCCCCTACCCAAAAACCTAAAACCCCACCCCCACCCAAAAACCTAAACCCCCCACCCCATCCCCACCCAAAAACCTAAACCCCCCACCCCACCCCCACCCAAAAACCTAAACCCCCACCCCACCCCCACCCAAAAACCTAAACCCCCCACACCCCACCCCCACCCAAAAACCTAAACCCCCCACCCCACCTCCACCCCCACCCCCACCCAAAAACCTAAACCCACCCCCACCCCCACCCAAAAACCTAAACCCACCCCCACCCAAAAACCTAACCTAAAAACTAAACTAAACCCAAAAGCTAACCTAACCCTACTACACATATGTAGTAGGGCGTTGATTTTTTTTTTTTGGAAAGAGGACGACATGGGGAACAATGTCTCCGGAGCGGTTTTTTAGTTTTTGATTTATATTTTTTGTTATGATTTTTTTGTTATTTTTTTTACCTTTAATAAATAGTTTTTTGGTTTTCTCATTAACAATGAGTTTTCTTATGATCATTCCCATATATATATATATATATATATATATATATGTATATATATATATATGTATATATATATATATATGTATATATATATATATGTATATATATAGGGAGGATCCCCTAAGAAGGGGATTTTGCCTAAGTAGCCTAAGAAGGATTATGGAGATGACATGTGGCACTCTTCATAAATATGATTAAAGGGCATTTAGGTCCTACAGCCCAAACTTTCACCCACTTGTTTTCTTAAAGTATAACACAAAAAATCTAGTACAAAAAATACAGCACAAAAAATCTAGTACAAAAAATACAGCACAAAATTTTAATAAAAAAAACTTCAGCAAAAAAAATGTAGTACAAAAATTTCAACAAAAAAAAATTACTACAAAAAATCTAGCACAAAAATGTTAGTACAAAATAGAAAAAAAAAACCCACTTTTTATATTTTTTTAGTTGTTATTTTTTATATAGCAATATGGTACTCAAATTAAAGATAAAAAAAATCTCGATTTTATGGTGCAACTTTAAAAAAAAATAATTTCGTATGAAAAAGTTATGGATGTTTTAAAATAGTGGGGGGATTTAAAAAAAGTCAACGGAAGGAGCTATCTCTAAAATACCTCACTTCCCTCTTTTTTCCTACACTTTGATCTCAACCACCGATTACAAAACTAAAAAACCAAGATTCCTTCTTAGACTACTTAGGAAAAATCCACTTCTTATTTGATACTCCCTATATATATATATATATATATATATATATATATATATATATAATATATATATATATATATATATAGGGTGTGGTTCAAATCAAAACCCACTTTTCAAGAGAAAACTCTAAAACCTACCTCCAATGGTTGAAAAAAGTAGACTAAACAAGATCATGCCATGTGTCCCTCAATTTGTTTTATATGAAAAGGGCAAAACAGTCATTTTACTCAACACAATAATCAGAATCAATAAGAAGGTGACATGTGTCACCTTCTTATCCACCCAACTTTCTCTTTTTTTTATAAAAAGATTCCCTCCATGTTTTTAAAACATTTATAACTTTTTTATACTAAGTTTTTTTTTATAAAAATTATACCATTAAATAGATCACATTTTTATCTTTAATTTGGTTATAATTTCAAAAAAAAAAATTTAGAAACGTCAGTATTTACATCAATGTAACGACCCTATTTTCTATGTAACAAATCGTTAAATTGGTGTAATACTATACTTACATTAGTGTCATGAACAAAATTAACAAAAATTATCATTCGTATAATAAAAAAAATTCAGGCCATCATAATTACATCACTGTAACAAATGGTTACATTAGTGTAATATTTTATTTTACATTGGTGTGACGAAACAAAAAAAAGCAGCTGTGAAAGCATGGAGACAGGGTCTGTTGAGTTTTAAGACCAGCTGTGAAAGCTGAGAATGTATGCTTGATGTGTTCTTTTGCTGCAATCGTGATAGGGCCATGCTTCTAGAACATCCATACACCTCATCTCCCATTAGAGGAATGCCAAGGTACTTTGCATGTGCCCGAATCTGTTTCAAATTATCACAAAAAAGAATAAAAATAAAATAAAAAATGAAGATTTTATTAGAGATGGCAAAAAGGAGTGGGCTGTATAATGGGCCAATATAGGTATTACATTGATTTAAAAAGGGGTATTACACTAACATAAAACATTGGTATTACATCAATAAAACTAGGTAAAACAAGGTATTACATCAATGTAACGAGCACTTACATTAGTGTAATAATCTAGTTACATTAGTGTCACGAACAAAAACAAACAAAACTAGCACTTTGAAACTGGAGATTAGTACTTGTTCAACTTGTTTCATACTTTGAAACATACAATACAAGTGCAAAAATGATCCCTCAATAACAAGTTAAGCAAACTATATCAACACATAACCATTAATGGCTGTTACAACAAAATACAATTTGAAATAAGATCAAACACAAAATTACAGATTGCAGATACAAACAATTGGGTTTTTTTATAAAGAACTTGTACTCATAAAAAATTACAGATATTCACAAACATATGAAAAAAATAATAATCCTAAATAGTCAAAGTTTAACTGCAACTAATTTTATGAAAAAAAAAAGGAACCATTAAACATCATGACAGAAGGAAACACAATAATAAGAAAATGTCAAGCTTATCAAATATACCTGAAATCATTTATTCAATCACATTACCATGATTATTGGAATAAACATCGTGACAGAAGGAAACACAACAATAAAGTAAGTAAAAAAACTCACAAATCAAACCCAACAAATCCCAACAGTCAAAATAATAACCAAATTAGTCCAAGTTTAAGAAAAAAAATCCAAAATTAAACCTAATTCTTCTTCTTGCCCTCTTTCTCGATCAGTTTCCAGAACATAAAAGCAAACCCAATAAATCACAGGATTCATAAAGGTGGGTTTTGGTTCAAACTAGAAGTCATAAATCAAAGAGGTGGGTTTTGTAGTTTCTTTGTTGGATAAACCCAACAATTCTTTTTATTACCATTTTCAAGATCTATTTGAATGAAATGCATACCAAGCCAGAAAGACTCAAAACCATGAAAAACAGGGCGGTGTGGCTGGCGGCAGTGGCTTGAGTGATGAGATGAGTGACAGGTCCACCGTCACGGGCGGCGGAAGGAAGTACCGTCGGCGAGTGGATGTGTCGTAAGCGGAGATCAACAGGGCGGTGCGGCAGGCGGCAGTGGCTTGAGTGAATTGTAGGTTGTTGAATGATGGATGGGAGATGAGAGAGAGTCATGGTTTGGAGACGGATCGGGATCGGTAAAGAAGAAACATTTAGGGGGAGAATTATGAGATCTCATGAGTTCTGAGAGAAACATTTTAAGATCTTGAAATTTTGAAAGAGGGTAAAGAAGAAAGAGAAACATCAGATCTGACAATATAAGAAAGAGAAAAGAAGAAAGAGAAAAAATATATTTGGACAATTCTACCCTTTTCAGCTTTTAAATTGTCTTTAATGATTTAATTTTAATTTAAAATAATAGCAGCCATTAGATCAGTATCTTTTATTTTGATCAAGAGATATGGTAGAGTTTTAGGGTTTTCTCATGGGTAGTGGGTTTTGATTTGATCACTTCCCTATATATATATATATATATATATATATATATATATATATATATATATATATACTAGCTTAGACCCCGTGTAATACACACGGGTAAAAAAACATCAATACATAAATTTTTTAAATTTTATTTATGTATTTTATAAGTGTAATACACACGAGTAAAAAACATCAATACATAAATTTCTTAAACTTTATTTATATATTTTATAAGTGTAAAAATGTATTACTGTATATAAAGGATATAAAACAAAATTCAAAATATGTAAAAAATAATATATAATTTGGTTTCGAAAATACGTCAATTACTATTTAATGTAATTTGACTTTCATTTACTATTTGATTGAAAATAAAAATTACATAATTAGATTTCAAATTTTTTTTATAATAAAGGATAATTTAAAATAAAAATGTTTTATTAGTATAATCTATAATATATAATAAATAAAGCTTTTTGTATGCCACGTGTAGCCACCATGTTCAATCTCACCATTCTTTTTTCGTCTCTCTCTCTTATTAAATACACTCATATCTTTTAATAAATTACTAATCTTACTAATAAAAAACATTTATTTTAAATATCCTTTGTTATAAAAACTTTGAAATCTAATTATGTAACTTTTATTTTCAATCAAATAATAAATGAAAATCAAATTATATTAAATAGTAATTGACGTATTTTCAAAACCCAATTATATATATATATATATATATGTATTATATTTATATATTTGTGGGTAAAAAGACTAAAACACCCTCATGTGTAATGCGCATAACCAGAGTTAACTGAAAAACTTAACGCCCGTTAGGCTAGAGGATGTAAACCGCAACGAATTGAAACGTAAAGGATGATCTCTGATATTTTTTGGGCTAAAGGACTTACAGTGAAAAATGGTATAAACATAAATGACGATTTCTGTAATTTACTCTTTTTTTAATAGAAACTTGTATCATTAAATAGGAGAGAGAATCAGGAAAAAAATGTTAAGAATGAACATGGGAATGACATGTGGCACCCCAAAACCTTTATTTATTAGTATGTATAGATATATATTATATAACTAGGTTAGAAACCCGGTGTATTACACGGGTTGATTAAATGCAATGCTATATATACTTATAATAAATATTTTCATATTACATATTTATGACATATTACATTGTTTTTAATGCAAATTGTAGAAACGTTATATAGTTATTTTTTTTAAATGTTTTATAAAAAGAATGTTATAAATGTTCAATTTATAAAAATCTTTTAAGAACAAATCTATTTTTTATAATAAAAAACTTTTTATAAAAAGAATTATAGAAATCATTATTATTTAATAGAAGAGAGATGTGAGAAACAAAAAATTATAAAAATAACTAAAGAAATTTATATAATTAATATGAGAGAGAGACGGAGAAAAAATGTTAAGAATGCATAGGAGAGTGACAAGTGTCCCACCAAAATCTTTATTTATTATATAAAATATAGATATAGATATAAATTTATATAAAGAACTATTTATGTAATTTATTCTATTTTTTTTATAAGAATACATGTTTTTTTTAACGGCGAACATTGAATGTTGTGACGTCGCACTCCCCCATCACATGGGAGAGCCTCGTCCAAGTCCGGTCAATATGTTGTCTTAACCGGGCCCACTTGGCGTCAGAGTTGGAGAGCATCCAAGGAAAAATCCCACCCAATACGGCCCCTTCCGGGCTTGAGGGAGAGCCGAGGCTCGAACCCTGGATTGGCGTGGGTAAAACCCTGGTGCATCAGACTAAGAACTAGACCTCATTTGCATGACTCAGAAATTAATGATGATGACATGGATTAAACCCGGGTCCCGAACTTCAGGCCTCACCTCACATGTATAACTCAAATTTCAATTTATTAATTTCCACCCATCATCAAAAGACAAACGGTCACCCGTGTTAATTCCGGGCGGGTGAGCTGTTTCCACGATAACGGATAACCTACCCGAACCGAATTACCCAAATTTGAGACCGGGTTACTCAGGCCGGTTTCTTAACACCCGACTTAAAAATAACGCTTCTTCTCCGCCGTCGCGTCAACCAAAACCCTCGCATCCAACACAACGCACACTTCTTCATTACTCCTCACATTTCCCCTTCATTCTCTGTTCGGATTAGGGTTTCAATCCAAGGCAATGGAAGACGTTTGCGAAGGAAAAGACTTCTCCTTCCCCAAACAAGAGGAAACGATCCTGCAATGGTGGACCGAAGTCAAAGCCTTCGAAACTCAGCTCGAGAAAACCAAACACCTACCGGAATACATCTTCTACGACGGGCCTCCGTTCGCCACTGGCCTCCCTCACTACGGCCACATCTTAGCCGGCACAATCAAGGACATCGTCACACGGTACCAGACCATGACAGGCCACCACGTCACACGGCGGTTCGGCTGGGACTGCCACGGGTTACCGGTTGAGCACGAGATCGACACGAAGCTCGGGATTAAGACCAGAGAGGATGTGATTAGGATGGGGATTGACAAGTATAATGAGGAGTGTAGGAGTATTGTTACTAGGTATGTTGGAGAATGGGAGAAGGTGATTACGAGGACAGGGAGATGGATTGATTTTAAAAATGATTACAAAACGATGGATTTGAATTTCATGGAGAGTGTGTGGTGGGTGTTTTCAGAGTTATATAAGAAGGATCTTGTTTACAGAGGGTTTAAGGTAGTAATTGATCAAATTGTGTTGATGATATGCTAAATGTGTAATGTATTTATGTGGTTTTGTGTTTTATTTAACAGGTGATGCCTTACAGTACTGGCTGCAAGACTCCACTGTCCAATTTTGAGGCTAATTCAAACTACAAGGTTTGAAATGTTATTGCTAAGAAGTTAATGTTGATGTGTATATAATTTAGTGCTTTAGTGAATGTATGTAAATTTTTGGGCAGGAAGTGCCAGATCCTGAAATAATGATGACTTTCCCAATTGTTGATGATCAAGATGGTGCTTCGTTTGTGGCGTGGACAACCACACCATGGACACTTCCTAGTAATCTTGCACTTTGTGTCAACTCAAAGTTGGTATATGTTAAGGTTAGTTGAGGTGGTGATTTTGACATGTTTACTTATGAACGGGTGATTTGGTGTGTGTTTTAACTCAAACGGGTCAAATAGAAAGGGCTGAAACGGTAGCAGGTCAAAAAGTCGCCAAAGCTGTATTGTAGGGCATGAATTGTTTAAAATTTGTTACATTGTTTTTATAATCATATTAATGCGTTAGTTATTGATAAATCAGGCGAAGAGCAAATCGAATGGAAAAATTTATGTAGTTGCTGAGTCTCGATTATCCGAGCTTCCTGTAGTGAAGGCCAAAAAAGGAACACCTAATGGAGCTTCAGATGACAAGACAAAGGGCACAAGTGGAAAATCTAAAAGTTCTCCGGTTGCTTATGAAGTGTTGGATAAATTTCCTGGATCTTCACTTGTGGGTAAAAAGTGAGTTTTATGTTGATTTTACTTGATTTTTCTTGTTGTATATTGGTGAATTTCTTAAATATTGTAAAATGTTGTATTGCAGGTATGTGCCGTTATTTGATTACTTTAAGGATTTTTCCGAAACAGCATTCAGAGTTGTTGCAGATGATTATGTAACTTCAGATAGTGGATCTGGAATCGTGCATTGTGCTCCTGCATTTGGTGAAGACGATTATCGTGTTTGTCTGGAAAATAAAATAATCAATAAGGTGTGACTAGCATGTTAATTATGGCTAATTATTTTTCAAATAATCAGATTTTAGTTTCTTTTTCTTGTTTTAGTGTATCTAAACCTAAAAGTTGGCTTTATGTAGGGAGAAAATCTAGTTATGCCAGTTGATGACGATGGCTGCTTTACAGAAAGGATTACCGATTTCAGTGGTCGTTATGTCAAAGAGGCCGATAAAGATATTATTCAAGCAGTGAAGGCAAGAATTGTTGAAATTCATAAAAGATAAAAGTTGTTTCAAGACATTAATTATTATTTGTTTTTTGTTCAGGAAAAAGGCAGGCTGGTGAAGTCCGGAAGCTTTACTCATTCATATCCGTTTTGCTGGAGATCTGATACTCCTCTCATCTACAGAGCCGTTCCCAGCTGGCACGTATTTAATTTGTTCTTTTAATTAAGAATTTCTTGATCTAGAATTTGTTGTTACCTTTATTTCTCTGGTTATTGGATAAATTTCTATCGTCGTTAATTATTTCTTTTTTCCTGCTCAAGGTTTGTTGCAGTAGAGAAGTTGAAAGATCAGTTGCTGGAGAACAACGAGAAAACAAAATGGGTTCCTGCTTTTGTAAAGGTTACCTTTTTCTAAATTTTTCTATTTTGTTGCTCCCTTCATTTTCCTTCGACTTCTGTACATTTTTTCTCTTATACTATTTTATCAAATCACATGTTAATATATATTATGTCCCTGCTTTTGTACGATAATACAGGAAAAACGGTTTCACAATTGGCTAGAAAATGCAAGAGATTGGGCCATTAGTCGAAGTAGGTTTTGGGGCACTCCTCTTCCTATTTGGATCAGTAAGGATGGTGTGGATATTGAAGTTATCGGTTCTGTTGAAGAACTTGAAAGACGTTCTGGAGCGAAGGTTTGTTGTTTGACTTTTCTTAGTAAACCTTACACTTTGAGTCAATTTAGTTTTTTGATCCATAATATTTATTTATTAAAACACGTGCACAGGTAACCGACTTACATCGCCACAAAATTGATCACATCACAATTCCCAGCCCACGTGGTCCAGAGTATGGTGAGCTTCACCGCGTAGAAGATGTAAGAAAATCATATTTACATTTTTTTTGTTAAATTCCATGAGAATAATTTTGATATTAAAATTAATCTTATGTGACTTCCTTTTTATTTAAACCATTTTGTTTGTTACAAATTAATCTCTTTCTGGTGTAATTACAGGTATTTGACTGCTGGTTTGAGAGCGGGTCCATGCCCTATGCATATATCCACTACCCATTTGAAAATAAAGAATACTTTAACAAGAATTTTCCTGGACATTTTGTTGCCGAGGGTTTAGATCAAACTCGTGGATGGTTTGTTTCTCTTCTTTCCTTTCATCTAACGCTATCATGGTTCAGTATCTTTTTTTACATGAATTAATTTAATTGTCTATGGTAAATTTGGGTACAGGTTTTACACTCTCATGGTCCTCTCTACTGCGTTATTTGAGAAACCTGCATTTAGGAATCTCATATGCAATGGCCTTGTGTTGGCTGAGGATGGTAAAAAAATGAGTAAAAGATTAAAGAATTATCCTTCTCCTATGGAAGTTATCGATGATTATGGTGCTGTAAGTGCTCCATTTTGATAAGCATAAAAGGAATTTACAACAGAAAATTGTGTTGTTTTTATCCTCTTAAGTTCTTGATCTGAATATGCTGTCTTGTTAATGTTTACAGGATGCACTACGATTGTACATTATCAATTCTCCAGTAGTACGTGCAGAACCTTTACGTTTCAAAAAGGATGGAGTTTATGGTGTCGTGAGTAATCTTTATTAGCTTATTGTTAATGAGCACCTATCATATATGTTGCAAACTTTCACCTTCATTATTTATTTTTATTCTTTTGCTAATTTGAAAGCTGATAATATGTGCAGGTGAAAGATGTATTTTTACCATGGTATAATGCATATAGATTTTTGGTCCAAAACGCAAAAAGACTTGAGGTGGATGGGCTTGAACCGTTTGTTCCTCTTGATCGAGCCACTATTATTAACTCGGCTAATGTGCTCGACCAGTGGATTAACTCAGCCACTCAGAGTCTGGTTCATTTTGTTATACAGGAAATGGATGCTTATCGACTTTATACAGTAAGTGTGCTATCGAGCTTGATGCTTGTGTTGGACAATTGGATCGAAATTACTCAAAAGACAGCAGCGATTTTTGTGGGAAAACACACCCACGACTCTTAATTTTTATTAAATCAAAACCACACTTTTAAACTTTAACAATGACCCTCTTTTATACTAATCCTAACCTAAATTACTAAGAAATCACAGCCCAATCATAGCTGGAATGACAGCCCATTCACAGCAAAAAAAAAAAAACACTCAATACCTTAAATAGAAACTAAATCATAAAAACAATAAACATACTAAATGAAATAAATCTTTCTTTAGACTCTTTACGATTTTCACCCCCGAACTTTCACATATGAACCACATTAGGATTAAAACTCACAATCACCTCATTAATCCTAATGTGGACTTTCTCCTTTTCTAAAGTAGAGGTGGTCCAATATCCTCATGAACCAAGTTGGCCTCCTCATGCTTTGGCTTTTGGACATTTCCCTGCAAAATGACCAAACTCTTCACACCAAAAACACTTGAACAGCAACTAAAATCTCTCTTTGCCTTGCGTCTCACATAGCCCTCCAAGCAAATCACTTGCTTTCTCCCTTCTACACATTCTTTGTCAATAACCGAATCACTCAGGTCCTCTTCACTGCCGATCGCTGCCTCACACAGGAATCGTCTTCTGTTATGTCTCACACAAAATCCAATCTGCCTCACACAGCTTCTGTTCTGCCTCGCACAGAACCCACTAAACCTCTGCTTCACACAGATTCTTTCGCGTGTCACACAGTCGATAACCCTATCTCGCACAGGTTTTCCCTTCACTATGCAGATTCGTCTCTCACAGAAATCACTGCTCTTGATCGCTTTCCACGATCAGAACCTGAGTCGCTCAGGTCTTCGTCTTCAGGGATTGACTCACACAACTCCAATCAGCCTTGATTGAGTCGCACAATCAATCTGCTCCAGTCATATCTCACGGCCTAAATCTGTCTCGCGCAGACCTTCTGGTAGCTTTTACAGCCCTTCGATTGAAACCTCGCAGCAGCCTTCACACTTCGATCTATATCAGATCAGATTTCAGCAGCCTTCAATCGGTCACAGCCCTTCACAATCGACCAGCAGCTTTTCACAGTCAACCAACAACCCTTTTGCAGTCGACCAGCAGCCTTAATCGATCAATGCCCTTTGCAGCCCAAAGAAAAAATTGCTGACCCTTTCTCCTTTTCAAACCGCCAATCAGCAGCCCTCACTAGCGACCCACCTGCTGTTATCTGCTATGGCAGCCCTTGGCTGCTCCCCCCTTTGAAAGTCGACTCTCAAAACCTCGCTCTGATACCAATTGTTGGACAATTGGATCGAAATTACTCAAAATACAGCAGCGATTTTTGTGGGAAAACACATCCACGTCTCTTAATTTTTATTAAATCAAAACCACACTTTTAAACTTTAACAATGACCCTCTTTTATACTAATCCTAACCTAAATTACTTAGAAATCATAGCCCAATCATAGCTGGAATGACAGCCCATTCATAGCAAAAAAAAAACACTCAATACCTTAAATAGAAACTAAATCATAAAAACAATAACCATACTAAATGAAATAAATCTTTCTTTAGACTCTTTACGATTTTCACCCCCGAACTTTCACATATGAACCACATGAGGATTAAAACTCACAGCTTGTGTCTGTATATGGTCATATACAATACTTACATACTTACTCTGTTACTACATTTGCAGGTGGTTCCTTATCTCTTGAAGTTCATTGATAATTTAACTAACATATATGTACGGTTCAATCGAAAAAGACTAAAAGGTCGTACTGGAGAAAAGGATTGCAGAACTGCACTTTCCACTCTATACCATGTATTTTTTTCATTTTTCTATTTATGGCTTTGCTGTTTCTAATTGTGAGTTTGTATCTAGTTTTGAGTTTTTGACAATGATCTGTAGGTGCTTTCAACTTGTTGTAAAGCAATGGCTCCATTCACACCGTTTTTCACTGAGGTTCTTTATAAAAACATGAGAAAAGTATCCAATGGATCAGAGGAAAGCATTCACTATTGCAGTTTCCCTGAAGTAGAAGGAAAAGTAATAGTGGTTTTATTGACAATTATTTTTCTTAGTATTCTTGTTTTTGTGAAATATTTTGATGATTAATAATGTTGTTTCAGGGAGGCGATCGTATTGAACAAAGTGTTAATAGAATGATGACGATAATTGATCTTGCACGTAATATTCGTGAGCGCCACAACAAACCTCTGAAAACTCCACTCAGGTAATAAATTACTGGTGGTAATTTTAACCCATTTAGTTGCAGGGGTAAAATAAAACAATTAGCTAAAAAGGAAACAGGTCTATTTGACTGAACTGGTCAAACATGTCAAATACACTCAATTTTTTACTAAAAAATAGTTTTTATTAAGATAATATGTTTGGAGCGGGGGGTCTCTTTGGAAGCAGTCTCTCTATCCTATAGGATGGAGGTAAGGCTTGCCGCCGTCTCACCTTCCCTAGACCCTACTCTCTTAGTGGGATTTTTGTTGAGCAAGTTTGTTTGTATAATCATATTTGACACACTAGTATATATAGTATATAATTTGTATAATCATATTTGACACACTAATATATATAGTATATAATATGTAAATTAACAAATTTAAGCATTTTGGGTAAAAGGTTTGGCTATACTCATTACCCAAACGGCCTGACCCGCCCATGGTTTCAGGGAGATGATTGTTGTGCATCCAGATGCTGAGTTTCTTGATGACATTGGTGGCAAACTGAAAGAGGTCAGAACTTATATATCTAATTTATAAAAATTTTGTTTGCATCACTAAAATTTATGACCATTATCACCTTTATGCTACCATTTTATTTATTGTAATTATTTGGTTGAATTTGCATCACAGTTTGTGTTAGAGGAGCTTAATGTTAAATCTGTTGTGCCATGCAATGATCCTTTGAAGTATGCTTCCTTACGTGCTGAACCTGATTTTAGGTACTTCAAAGCGCTCTTGTTTTTTCTTTAATATCATTCTCATCTTACATATTTTATGCAATAATCATGAAATCAACTCTCATTTACTGTGGCATTTAATGTATCAGTGTGTTGGGTAAAAGACTGGGAAAATCAATGAGAGTAGTTGCAGAAGCAGTGAAGGCAATGTCACAGGAAGACATTTTATCTTTTGAAAAAACAGGAGAAATTACTATTGCTACTCACTGCTTAAAGCTCTCTGATATCAAGGTAAGTCATGGGATCCTTTTAAAAAAACACTTTCTTTACTTTGAAAATGAAATTAACATTTATGATGAATTTGTAGATTGTGCGGGGATTTAAACGCCCTGATGGTGTGACAGAAGAGCAAATGGATGCAGCCAGCGATGGTGGGAAAACTGGGCAATTTTATGATATTTTGTTCAATTAATTATTAATATTATCTTTGTGTAACAAGCATTTTATCACTTGTTTAGGTGATGTTTTGGTTATAATAGACTTGCAACGTGATGATTCATTGTTTGAAGCTGGATTTGCACGTGAGGTATTAATATACTGCCCCCTCTTTTCTATTAGAAGTACAATGCTTTGCTTTTCAGGATATCACATGAAGTATGGTTTATAATCTTTAAAGTTTTAATATAAAGTTATTTACTTGGCTGTTTTCTATTTACAAAAATTGGTGATATGATTTCATTATTGAAAGGGTGTGTAAGACATTTGGTTGATAATCAGGCATATTAAACTACTATGCCAGGATGAAATTCTCTGGCAGCAGCTCAAACATATTTCTGATTAAAATTTGATTTTTTTTCTTTCATTTTCGAATTGCATATATCTAATAATAAAAAAAATGCTTTTAAAGGTTGTTAACCGAATCCAAAAGTTAAGGAAAAAATCTGCACTTGAGCCCACCGATTCAGTGGAGGTCTACTTCAAATCGTTGGATGAAGATGCATCAGTTTCTGCAGAAATTTTAAAATCTCAGGTAATTCTTGAACCCACCAAAGTGTGCTTTTATTGCATACCACGTCTTAAATTGCCTTTTTTAAAAGAAGAAATTAGATTATTATTGTAATAATATAGTTTTAGTAGTCGACGGTTAAAACATCCTATTTTCCCTTTTACAGGAAACATACATCAAAGAGGCACTTGGCTCTTCTTTACTCCAGTTTAGCATGATTCCTAAACATGCTGTAAGACCTCTCAAATACAAAGCTACACGTGCTGCTAAAAGTTTTAATTTTCTATTATTTTTTTTTAATATATTAGGATTTTGTATTCTGACACTACTTTTGTCTTCTAAATTGGCAGGTAATCATTGCCGAGGAGATCTACAAGAACATTTCAAATTGCGACTTTCAGATAACTTTGTCAAGAGCAGCATTATTATTTAATGAGAACGCAATCGTTGACTTATATGCAGGTCACTTCTTGTTCTCTTTTTTGCATATATTCATCAAATATTATATGCATCTGTTTTGAAAAAAATGTTTTTGTGCCAGGGAATACAAAGCATGCACAGCCATTGCAGGTATATCTTTTATCAAGGGACCACAGCAATCTAAAGTCTGAATTTCAGCAGGGAAATGGGAAGGTTCGTGTTCACAAACGACATTTTTCTTATAATTTTTTATAATCTATAAATTTTTAATGACTTTGAAGTATGTTGGTTTGCAGATTAAAGTTAGCTGCATTGAAAACCAGCCTGCTGTTGATGTGGTCTTGGGAAAACACGTCTACTTGACCGTTGGGGATTATTTTGCAAGCACAAAAGCTTTGTAATAATCCCCGTTTAATACGCTTTTTGGCCATACGATTACAGGTTTGTCAGTGAACTCCCCAAATAATGGTTTGTATTGTCGAGACTTACAAGACGACCACGTTTACTTTTAAAAAGAACAAGGAAAACATAGAGATTTTTGTCTTGTGGTATATTTGTTGTTTGGTTCAGTTTTGTGAGTGCTAGGTTGTAGTACTAAAGATGGTGTCTTCTTTAATATTTTTGCATCACTGGTATAATTTGTTCAGCAAGACAGTGGGACTTGTAGGATCAGACCTAAATGGGCCTAGGCTTGGTCCCGGCTAGATTCGAGCTGAAAAGAGCCTAGTTTTTGTTATACCAAGTCCTGCTTAGTACTGGTCCTGACTCCTGACCGCTGAAAAATAGGACCAATCTGGGTTCCCAGTGTTTCAGTGAACAGGTTTCATATGGGCCTCCTTTTTTGTATTAGTTTTTTTGGTAGCTTTTTGGGTAGTGTTTTCTAGTTATATTGATATATTTTGTTTGGATATTGTTTTATTTTATCTGTCTTTTTTGTATATAGCTAAAAGTGTTTTCTATTACAAAGCTTTTCTAGCAAAACCTCAAGTAACATATTTAAATTGTAAATATACAAATATCATAAAAAAATGCATGAAAAACAATTTTTATTTTTTATATAAGTATAAAAATTAGTAGAGGTGCACAAAAAAACCGGTTTGGGATCTCAAACCGATCCAAACGATTGTTAAACTGGTTTAACCCGAACTGAACCGGTCAAAACCCCTTTAAAAACGGGTTCAAACCGGTTTTAAACAAGTTAGACCCGTTTAAACACTCCCTCTCAAACCGGTTTTGATTTTTCTTGACCAAACTGGTTTCTGTTTGGTTTCAAATCGGTTCGGTTTGAAAAACCGATTTGTGCACCTCTACAAATAAAGATTAAGTTATATGAACCATGCTACCTAGAAATTTAGAGAAAAAAAAATTTAGAGGTTGCAGTTCTGCCCATCTATTTACAAACGGTCTATTTGTGTTATATTTTATTTTTAATATTACAAAGTTTAAAGGAAGGTTAAAAACCTAAATTCAGGGTTAATAGTAAAGTATTTGATAAGAAACATCTTGCTTTCTTAAACAAAAGTATTCCTCATATCAAAATACTCTATAATATTAAGTAATTAATTTTTTTTTCAATAAAAAAATTATTCCACTTGTGTATCCCCTTGCAAAAGGTCAAGTACTGATTTTAAATCTAGAAGAAAAGGAAGTTTTCAGGAAAGCTGAGTTTGGGATTGGTCTCAAGGGCTTGGTAATTATTTTAGAGGAAATAAATTATTCTACTTAATTAAAAAGGGTAAGTTTTTATGACGGATCGATTTGAGCGAGAAATAAAAGATTGGTACGATCATTCACGAGCTATTAACCTTGAACTTACAAACCTTTCAGAAGAACAAAAACCAAAGCTTTCAGATATCCATAACGATATCTCTTGTATTTACAACAAACTACTTCTATTTGCAAAAGTTTCAATCAAAAATTTCCATCAAATCAAACAACACCTTGATAAAATAGAGCAAAGAATTGAAAATTGTAAGTAAAATATCAGAAAAACTCAGAGTGAAACCAGAAAAAGCCTCATCAAAATTTCACCGGAAGTCCACGAATCCAAACCTATCACAAAGAAACAAGTTTTGGAACTAGTAGAAGAAATCGCACAGCAACCAAAGATTATTGAAAAGCAGGCCCTAGAACTTTCAGAAGAGCTTAACCATAAAATCCAAAAGGTTGAGCACCTCTTGCATGAAGTAAAGGCTCTAATCATCGGATGAGCCTAGCCAATCGAAGAACTAGCCCTGAATATCAAGAAGTTGTAGTGCAACTGAAGAAATTGAACCACCATCTCTTGGTTTCATCAGACCATCAGAGTACAAAGCAGGTTCCACATCGTTAAGCACTGCCATCATCAAACAAAATAATACCCTTATCTACCTGATAACAAGCAGAAAAGGTAGAAGAGTTAAGTGGAGAAATAGAAAGGTCAAAGCGAAGTATTGAAGCCTTGGGAAAAAGAGAAAGCGGACCATTAAATCTTGAGGAATCAATATGAAACCTCACCAACAGGCTAAATAATCTTTCAATCTTAGGAAAGACGCAGTTAAAGGGAAACAAGGTCCAATTTACGTATTCAAAGATCCAGGCCAGATATTCAAAGAAGAATACGAAAAGGAAGTTTCAAAGAAAAGATGAGTCAAGGACGAAGACCAAGCGTCCTGGGAAGGTCGACATCAACTCAAACGCAAACAGACCTACCCACACAAGAAGATCAGATAAGAGATTACAGAACCACGGCAAGAAGGTTTCATAATCTTAATCGATCCATAAGAAGTAGGTTCGGAAGAGGTTACAGAAGAAACCTAGAAGTAGAATTAGATCCAGATCAACAACTGGAAATATCCAGACAAAGACGAGCAGAACTAGTACCGGTAGAGGTACTCTATGGTAGTAACAGACAGACCATTAGACACCGTGTCTACCAGCACTACTCAGAACAGCAAATCCTCTGTGTAGAAGAATCACAGACGGAATTAAGGTTGTGCAACCAGCAAAGCTACCAAAGGCTAAGAGAAACGGGTATGCAACATATCCACCTCGGAATGACTATGATCAGAATACACGCCCTACATAGAAGAGGCGCCGGAACGACATCGTTGGTTGTCCTAAGGGACACAAGGTGGCGTGACTATAGGCAGATCATAGGCACAATGGAAGTAGACTTATCAGCAGGAACGCAGTTGATCTATATGGTACCAGACATGGTACTCAGCATAGAAGACTTCCATAACCATGTGCAAATGGCTATCCAAACTCATGGATACGAAGAATGGCAAGGGGGAGAAAGTAATCTCCTTATAACAGTGGGTCTAGTAGGAAGAATTTCAAACACAAGTTACACCGGTTTTCAATATAATGTTGAAAACGTGGTAGACCGTCTGGCAACAAACGGGATCACTGTGTCACACCCCAACCGACGGCGGAAACGTCGAGGCGGGACATGTAGACTGTTCATGAGCACAAGGTTGACTAGATTTCAATATTTTAATCATCAAATTTAACTTCAAATAATTCAACACAACCAAATTCAAACAAGTACATAATAGTCTTTATTTAAATTTAACTAAGTCCAAAGCCTATGTGTAGCATGCCTTAATCAAACTCACTCATTAGCACTTAAAACATGAATAAAATAAAGTCAACTAAAAAGTTGGTGAGCATACACAGGTTTGTATATAGATAGCATATAGATTATGAATAAACAAATCCTTACATAACATGATAAAATAAGACATTTATGGAGAGCAGCTATTGTGTAACCAAGTACAATCAAACCTTTGTAACTAGCATGCAAAATTGTGTTGTCGGTAACAATCACCTCAATCTGGGTGGGTTTGACAGACTCAATAGATCTATCACTGTTTACCGTCGGCTTGAACAGTTAATGATTGCACATAAATTGCACACAAAAGTTAGCACAACTAGCACTCAGGCATAAAGCTCAAATTGCACACATGAATGTAAAGAAGATTTGTATTTGTGTAGTTTGTGTAAATGTAAGCAATAGTTTGTATAGTGTTCATGTTCCACCCCAAAAAGTGTGAAAAAGTAAAAGGGGCTATGTAATACTCACATGATTCAAAAGGCGTAGCTAACACGAGAGACTAGATAGTAACGAGATCCTTGTAATGCACAACGTTAACCTAGAGTGTAATATGTATTGAATTAATAGTGTGCACAATAGTCTATGTCTAAGTCTAGGGTCGAATTGGATGTGTGTTCAAAGAGTTGGAGTTGTAGGCATTAAGTTTTGTTAAGTATAACCTAAATAAACAATCTTTGTTTAAATATAGATTAAATAAATAATTGATACTTTATTTATTTATTTATAAAAATATGTACTTAGTCATTTAGTGATAAAAATGTATCGGACGTTTTATATTAAATATGAATTTAGTAAATAACTTTTGTTAATCTATTTTTATAAATATGTGTAAATGGGTTGTATAAATAATATCTAGGTGTAGGGTTTAATAATAAGTATAAATTTAATTTTGTATGTTTAAATAAATAGCTTCTATTTATTTTAGAATAGGAATTTGATCTTTTTAAACAAGGTTAATATAAATCTTTATAAAATCAATTATTTTTATTTGAAAATTCATTTGAAATGCTTATTGTTTTTAAAATATAAAATTTAGTATTCTGCTAAGATTTTCTCACACACACGACCGTGCCTGGGACAAGGCACGATCGTGCTAGGACCACGGGCGCGACCGTGCTAGTCAGGGCGCGACCGTGCTGATCAAACAGAAAACATAACTAAGCTGCTCACTAGGCACGACCGTGTCTTAGCCAGGCACGACCGTGTCTAGGGTTCTGAGGCACGACCAAGTCTAGCCAAGAGGCACGACCGGGTCTGAGTGTGTGAGGCACGACCGCGCTGGGATTAGCACGACCGTGTCTATTCCAATTCAGGAACGAATTGACTAATTCTTATAATGTTAATGTTGGAAATCATAGTGCTTTCATCCATTAGGTTATTACGACTCTATTGGTATAGATTGATTGTATTTAAAACATGTCCAGAACCGGATTCGATTAAACCATTTTTGAATGAAACATAGATTCGGGTTCGTGTTAATTTCCATATTGTAAGCCCCGATTGAGTTGGGGCTTTTGATCTATAGACTAAATCGAATGTGTATGAGGTTTCAATTACCCGAAAAGACGATGAATCGATAGCGTACGGTAGAGGCGAGTTCCGGCGTCGACGGGTTTGATTTCTGGTGCTCTTTGCTGCAACTCAGGCTAAATCAGTGTGTCCAGAAGTTTTAGAAAGGATCGAGTAGTGTGTGTCGTTTGTTTGCTTGAGAGAATTAGGATCAAAATAGAGGAATCGATGGTCTCATGAAATGATTTGACAGTTTTGAGATGAATCGAATTCGCTAGAGTTATTTGTTGTAATTGTGGTGATTATTCGATTAATTATTTTCGTTAATGGTAATGATGCGTATATCGGTTACGAATTCAAACGATTCTGCGTTTAAAAACTGCATTTACGTTTCAACTGACGCGAGGCGCGACCGTGCCAAGGCACTTGGCGCGACCGTGCCAAAACGAGGCGCGACCGTGCCTATTAGGGTTTCTTGTTAATTTATAATATCAGTCCTTGCAAATTTCAGTTTTGATAGATTTATATAAGTATAAACTTATTTAGAATTTTCATAGGATATACCCGTGTAAAATTTGCGGATTTGCATTGGAACATAGTATTTAATTGTTGGTACGAATAGAACAAGTTAGTGTACTAGAATTGGGTTTGAAATATATCACATTGAACTGAAATACAGATAATGAAAATCAGAAATGTTACACACTGCAATCCCCGGAGAAAGAAGAAGCATTGAAGACCTCGAAGGAATGAGCTGTAACTTAAGACCAGCCTCACAAACGATTGTGAGAATTCCTGCAAGGGTAGAAGTTACCCAAAGACTTGATAGAACAACAAGCCTGAGGTTCAGATCATACAGAAACAATCCCCAGCCACCAAGATTCTCAGTCGATGAAAGAGACAGAGAAATACACACGGACGAAGATGAAGAGCAGTTCGTAGGGATCAACATCCAAGAAGAACAACTTCATAACCCATTCGATGTATGTTTTTGTGAAGCATGCCTAGTAGATGCCCAAAAATTAGAAGAAGAGCCGCTTAACCAAAAGAAGCGAGGTAATAAGCCAAACAAAAGCAAGCGAAAGAATTGGGAAAAATGGTCAACGTTAGGAGAATATTCAGGAAAATGGGACTACTATGTAAAATACAACGCTCCACAAGAAACAACACCAATAGACCAGATAATTGCAACTGGTTGGGATGAGTACGAAGATGATCCATGGCGAGACAACCTTAATGAAGGAAAAGTAATCATCAAAGAGGAAGACGAGGAATCAGAGGAAGAAGAATTTCAGACACAAATTAAAATGTTACAAATAATAGCAACCCTAGCAAAGTGTACTGCAGAGGAAGAAAAGAACGAAGTCTTCCCCAAATCGGGATCTGAAACTGAAGACCTAGAAGACAAGGCTAAGGTTAGTAGCGAGCTGAAAGATGAGCCGTGCAACCTTATACCAAAAGAATCATCCGAAGAAATCCTTCATACCACCATGGAAGAATAGGATGACACCATGGACTACCCAAAGTTAAGAGAACTAAAAAATTTCATAAGAAAAGTGGAAGGGGAAACTGTTTATCCCTCAACATCAGACGGTACAAGTGTCTATAATCCCCTAACAGACTCGATGACAGGACCACCTATCTATCCTCCAGCAAGGGAACATTCCCAAAACCCTTACCGAAAGGACTATCAGTTCCCGTTCAAAAGAGGAGAATTCAGAGGAGGATATGATAAATACCACGATTCACAGTGGTCGTTACCACCAGCCATGACAACAACTGGAGCTATGTTAGTTCTACCTCCTGACCCAAGGTCATGGGCAGATGTCACAGCCAGGTGGGAGTCAATCACAATCAACAAACTAAATGAACTAGCTTGGTCAGATGGAAAATCAAAGCTAATGTTTGTCGAAAACCTTCTTGGGGAAAACGAAAAAAGAATGTGGCAGCAGTGGAGGATATCATACCCAGAAGCTTATTCAGCACTTGAAACAATGGCTGATGATCCTCAAAATATCACATCACAAATCATGCAAATAATACTCATGGAAGATCCATACCGAGGATCCAATGAAGAACAAGACAGGGCATATAGGAACCTTGAAAGGTTAACATGCATAGACACGAAGGACTTATGGAAATTTCTAAACGAATTCAGAATTCTAGCCATCAAGTCAGGAAGGTTATATTTCCCTGCCACAACTGATAAGTTCTTCACCAAACTGCCGCCAATTTTATCAAAGAAAATTGAAGAAGCATTCAAAAATAAATATCCAGGACTGACAGCTGCGGTTTTACCAGCAATAAAATTCATGCACACATACATCTCTGAGATGTGTACAGAAGCAGCACTTCAAAAGGAACTTAGAGATCTCTCTCTATGTTCGGCTATCCCTATCCCAGGTTATTATGAAAAAATCAAGGCATAAATATGGGATAAGAAAGTCTAAGACATACAAAGGAAAGCCACACGAGAAAACACATGTCAAAGTATTTAAGCGAAAGTACAAGGATGACAGAGGACGTGTGAGCAAGTGTAAATGTTACATTTGCGGAAAGGAAGGACATTTTGCAAGAGACTGCAGAAGTAAAACATGCAATATGGCAAGAAGAGCAGTAATGGATAACCTAGACTTAAAGGAAGACTGAGATATAATATCAGCTGATGTAAGCGACCAAGATACTGTTTATAGTATCTCAGAAGGAGAAGGAGGCGCAACAATAATGAATATAGGATCCGTGATTGAAGACTCACCGTTAGAAGAAAATACCTTTATGGTGAAAGAAGAATATTGTTTCATGTTTCACCCTGAAAGCGTGGAAGATATTCACAGAAGAGTTCAGGAAGCTGGCTCTTGGAGACCACATATTGAACCACCAGAGCCTAGTAAGAAGTGTGAACATAAATGGCAGGAAAATGAAATAACACATTTCACCTTCTGTCATTACTGTGGGATTGCCACAACGGAGACTTCAAGATTACACTGTACATAGTGTAAATTAACAGCCTGCGCGCTATGTTCGCTTCATCATCTAAAAAGAAGGATAGCAGTAAAAAGAAGAGGGTCGGGACCAGAATCGGAACCAGTCCCAACAGGTGATAAAGAAAAAGAAAATCCTCTTGTGCAATTGCTAATCCAAAAGGATAAAGACGGGAAGCAGGCCATTCAAGACCAAGCGAAAGAGTACTTCGAATGGCAGATGAAAGAACAAAGATATATGAAAGAAATTGAAAACATGAAAAAAAACCCAGGAGGAGAATATTGCCCTAATGAAAGATCTGAGTGAAGTACTCAAGATCAATGAAGAAATGAAAAATCAACTGGAGCAACAATCCTATGATCAAGCAAAAGACAGAAGGGCAATAGAGCTGCAACAAGCACAACAGTGGGAAGAGGAGAAGAATGATCTTAAAAATCAGATCAAAGCTCTGCAAAAAGAAAATAAAGAGCTGATGGAAGGACATAAACTACCCAGTTTTAATGAAATATTCCCACAATTAGACAAGCAGCAGGTGAATGCCTTGATTGAAGGAGAGACTCATCAAGCGCTAAAAACTGAAAATGATGAGCAGACAAAATTGCGCAAAGTCATCAATAACCAGCTCTACAATGTAACTGTAGAATTTGATATTCCAAATATCAAATTATTCAAAGTAAGAGCTATTATTGATACAGGAGCCACATCCTGCTGCATAAACAAAAGTTCAGTTCCAATAAGCTCCTTTGAGAAAATGGACAGGACTGTCTATTTCAACGGACTGAATTCAAGACAACCTTCAAATCAAAAGATCAAAGCAGGAAATTTCAGGATCGAAGGAAACAAATTCAGAATCCCTCTCGTCTAGCGCTAGAAATGAGAACAGGAGACGGAATAGACATGCTAATTGGAACTAATTTCACAAGATCCATGAATGGAGGAATAAGATTTGAAAGTGACGAAGTAACCCTCTATAAGAAGGTTACGAGGATTAAAACTAATCCTACAACAGAAGTCACAGAAGTAGCAATAGAAGAACTAGAGATTAATGAAGATCTCTATCATGAACTACAAGAAACAGTTTTTTTTTCAAAAGAAGATTTTGAAAGGCTTAAGGGAAGGTTCAAACCTATTCTAAAAGAACAAGGTTACATTGGGGAAAAGCCCCTGGCTCACTGGAGTAAAAATAAAGAAAATTTTAAATTGGATATCATCAACCCGGATGTCACAATTCAAGACAAACCATTAAAGCATGTTACTCCAGCCTTGGAAGCAACCTTCAAAAGGCATATTGATGCTCTTCTCAACATCAGAGTAATAAGGCCTAGTAAAAGTAGGCACCGAACAATGGCGATGATAGTAAACTCAGGAACATCAATTGATCCTAAAACATGAAAAGAAATAAAAGGGAAAGAGAGAATGGTCTTCAACTACAAAACGTTGAATGACAACACATACAAAGACCAATATTCTCTACCAGGAATCAATACTCTCTTAAGAAGGATCGGGAATGCAAAGATCTTCTCGAAGTTTGACTTAATGTCAGGTTTTCATCAAGTCGCTATGGACAACAAATCCATAGAATGGACAGCTTTCCTTGTGCCAGGAGGGCTATACGAGTGGCTTGTTATGCCATTCGGATTAAATAATGCACCAGCAGTATTCCAACGAAAAATGGATGGGTGCTTTAAAGGAACAGAAGAATTCATAGATGTCTACAATGATGACATCCTGGAATTCTCTAATAATGAAGCCGACCATGAAAAACATCTGAAGATTATGCTCAAGATTTGCAAAGAAAAAGGGTTAGTACTCTCTCCCACAAAAATGAAAATCACACAGCCGGAGGTAGAATTCCTTAGAGCAACAATTGGAAATAGTCGAATAAGGCTTCAACCACATATAATAAGAAAAATATGTGACTTTAATGAAGAAAAACTAAAGACGAAGGCAGGTCTTAGATAATTCCTGGGAATTCTAAACTATGCTAGGAATTATATTCCCAAGTTAAGTTTACTTTTAGGACCATTGTATGAAAAAACAAATCCACATGGAGATAAAAGAATGAAGCCATCAGATTACAAAATAATCAGTGAAATCAAAAGGAGGGTAAGATCTTTACCAGACCTAGAAATACCTCCAGAAGACGCATACATCATCATTGAAACAGACGGATGTATGGAAGGATGGGGCGGAGTCTGCAAATGGAAGAGAAGAAAAAATGATCCAAAGACAAGTGAAAAGGTCTGTGCTAATGCAAGTGAAAAATTCAAAGTGATGCAATCCACAATAGATGCAGTATAAACTCATTGGAAAAACTAAAGATCTACTACCTGGACAAGAAGGAAACCACCCTCAGAACCGATTGCCAAGCCATAATAAGCTTTTACAACAAAACTAATAGTAACAAAGCATCAAGGGTTAGGTGGTTAAAGTTTGCAGATATTATAACAGGAACATGAGTCCAGATTAACATTGAGCATATTGAGGGTAAACAAAACATCCTTGCAGATTCATTATCAAGGCTTGTTAATACTTGTTTTGCAGAATGTACAGAGCAAACTCAGGAAATACTTCAGAAGAGTCTAATTATGATAGAAGAATTGTGGGAAGAAGGTGTCAAGTCAAAGAAAGAGAAGAATGGATCAGATCAAATAATCCAGATTTCCAACCACTGCCTAGAATATTTCAAGGAACATTCTCTTTTATAGAACCAGGAGCCCTCTACAGGCACTACCAGATCAAAGCAAATACAACTCCAATCCAAATTAATGAAGCAGGTATCTTACTCAGAGGTTGCTCAACAACTTGAACGAGAAGCAGCCAAAGGAGAAATTTCAGCCTTACGAAACCTCCAAGCAGTTTTGGACTTTAAAGCCCAAGTCTGTTCTGCAAGATCGACCAAAGACAACCATTGGGGCAATCATTGGCCTGAAGTCAAAAGGCAAAACCAAAAGGCTCGGAAACTACTTGTTGAACTTGAAACCCTGTGCAACGAACTGGGCCGAATCCCAATCTGAAGCCCATGATATTTTCAAGACCCAACGCAGTATTCTAGAAGATGACGCATTAGATGACGAAAACGATAGCATTCTAGAAGATGACGCATTGGATGACGAAAACAATAAACGACAACCACAGTACTACAATAATTTCGCTGAGTGGAAACATGAATGGACAAAAGAAAAAGCAAAAGGGGGCCCATATATAAATTATTACGCACTACCGTCGAATATATCAAGACTTTAGTGGCGGGTACCCAATTATCATCGGCCGTGTCTTTTCCTCTAATAATTGGCCTTTAGGTATGGTAGGCCATCCAATAATCGCAAAGTATATTCGCATCTTTGTATAGTTTGATGCGATTTTCTTTGCCTATATATATCAGGTTCTTTTAGTTTGAGAATCATCGAAGCTCATACACTTCACTCTCAAATTAAAAACCTCCTAGTGTGTAAAACTTTCAAGCTTTCAGCTGTATATTAAAAGGTGTGTTTGTATAATCTTTATTTTGTACAATCTTTTCTTATTTCAGTTTATAACTTTGTACTGATAAGAATCATTAAAATCCTGGTTAATCTGGTTCCAATCTATCAAATACGTTAAAACTACTATCAAAAACGCTTCCAGATCAGTAGTAATTACTAAATTGCATTTTTTACAAGTTTATATTAATATAGTATATACTTTTTGTAGTCATATTTAACACGTTAACTATATATTTAATAAGTTAACTATTTATTTACACGTTAACTATTTATTTATTTGATTATGTTACTATGGATCATATATGTGTTTTCAAGTGGCAATGTGACATGTTACCCAAATGAAGACTTAAAAGGGTGTGGTTATGAGGTCAAATCATGAAGAAAAGGTGACTGATAACTAAATTTATGATAACCGCTACTACACAAGAGAAGCCAAAATAAACTAATTAATGTCTAATGTTAGTTACATGAAACATTAATAATGTCTGTGATTTGAATCACATACCTATCTTATAAATTGATGGGACCCCCCCCCCCCCCTCTTCCCCCATCTTTTGCTTAAAAGTATTGATTCTTGTCCACTAAGTTTATTTTGTATTAGTTATAGTGTTTGGGCCCCTCATGATCTAGATAAAAACCTAAACTTATTTTTATATAAAAAGAAATTGCTGAAAACTTTGATTCGAAATCAATAATTGATGAATTTAAAGACTTTAAAGGTTGTCGGGTTGAGTTAATTATTCTTTTTTTATCGTTTATGTGTAACAAATGTTTTTTTTGGATTTTTGGTCTTTATTTGGTGAACAAAAATTTGTTCTTTTTATGTGTAATATTTTCGGGCCTCCAACTTAATTGCTCAAGTTCCGCCGTTACCTGAAATTAAAAGTTCTCACGTTCTCATTACATAACCTTTTTTCCAAAGAAACCTATCAACTTGCTTTATATAATTTCCTTAATTCAAAATCATTTCATTTAACCCAGGTAATTAAGATAAAAGAATGAATATGAATAGTGGAAATGTTAATTCAATAATGTTTGAGTGATTGATAATTTATTATTATTATGGTTAGTTACGTTGACTGGTTAGGTTTGTTTATGTTCGCTAGTATTACAATATTATATATATTTTATATAAAATAAGTGTTGTAGATATAAAAATCATCACTTTATCCTTGAGTTGTTTATTGTATCATCTTATGGGACTTTATTTCGAATAATTATTCATAATATTTTGTAAGTATGAATATGCAGTTTAATCTTATGCAATAATTTTTTTTATTTATGTTCGGTTACGTGTGTTTAGCATCTTAACAAACATAACGGAGATGAACAAACTTTTATTTTAATTGAACAATAACAAAAATGAAAATTCATTCTTTTTATGTGTTCGTGTTTCTTCGTTTATTCATATAAACTTAACAAACGAAACGAACAAGCCTCATTTAGCCTCGAGTTAAAAAAACTGGAATTTTACTTTTAGGTAAATTTATTTTGTTTGAACATGTAGATACTTCATACTTATGATAGATTTTGGGGCCCATGTGTCGTCCTACACCCTCAAAGATGGCCTTCTTAAAATATCTTGATTTATTTTGGTAAAACTTTAACTTGGGTTTTTATTTTTTATTAAAATAACTTTGGTTTTGATGCGTCTTTTCTTTGTTGTTTATCTTGAGATGTTTGATCAAACCATATGACCGTTGTGTCATTCACTTGTCTCACAAGACGTGTGGTGGCCTCTTTGAATCTATAATGATCAATCATTCCGTCCCAAGTATGACTAGGTTCATTGGTCTTGTTCGGCATTGAACTCACTAGGGAGCGACACCAACTCCTGATTAATGGGGTGTCGAGAAGTGGCACACATTTTTCTTCCCAAACAAGGCTACGTCCATGCCTACGAGTTGGCGTTAGTGTTTGCATCTGGCACAAGTTATCTTAGCAATGATAACAAGGCTACCCCCATGTCTACGAGTCACTCGGTAAAGTTAGGGAGAAATCAGGGTTAAGCAGGCCCGGATGTTACATCCGGAGATGTCATTTCCTGAGTATGTAATCATATGTGACCTCCGAACGATGATGTCCGTAAATGACCTTTGGACGATGATGTTCATTTGTGACCTCCGGGCATACATGCACCTGTATATGACCTTCGGACGATGATATATGTATGTGTGTCCATAGGTGACATTCGGACGATGATGGTATATCTTACCTTCATCATCAACTAACAAAATAACTTATATATGAAAGTTACTTTTAGCAAATTATTAAGAACACTAATACATTTTTACATTCAGACTATATATCCCATAAGAATATTTATATAATTTACTTTATTATCAATATAAAAAAAAAAGTTTATAAAAAATAAAAATAAATAAACCCTTTCTTGTTCACAAACTTTTACACGCTTAAATTTCCCATTTTATTTTATTTTATTTTTTTAATTTGTTTGGGTTTCGACCGACACATCCATGCATCAAAATTCAAATGGTGTGGCGTGAGAAAGTGAAACACAAAATATTAATTATTAATTGAAACCAGTCAAAAAGCATAACTTTCTTGAATAAATATCATTATTAGTTGAAAATAAGTTTTGTTAATTATAGTTTAAAAGACTATATTTAAAAGCTAAAGAAATATAAATTATTAAATCATTTTAAAATGATTTGATAAATAACTAAGAAATAAAGATAAATAGCATTGGGCCTTAGCCCTTAATGATATACTTCAAATGGGCCCTCATATATCAACATCTTTCCAAAATTTTTCACGGGTAAAAGATGAGATTGTTTTTTGTCGTATACACTAATTTGTCAGATGTGGCACATGCAATAATATGCTTATAAATTTGTCGTCATGGTGACATCATATATATGCTTATGCTTTATTCTTAGGGTTGTTATAGGTACCGTCACAAATTCAATACAGGTCGTATTCCCCTTAGTCAAACGACAAAACCTGCTAAACCTAATACGTCACTTCCTTACCTTTCCAAGAAACCCCGTAACAAATATCTTAACTGTTATGATTTGCTCGTGTGAGCACGAGAAAACAACCTAACTCTCACTTGTGCGAAGGATTGGACGATGACCTTCTATAGATTCAGACTCATTTCCGATCTCAGACCTCGACTAACCTGGCATTAGAGCGGGCTTTCTACAACTCCATGGGTTGAGAGATGGAGCATCAAGCATAATCATACATGACTTTTAAGCTAATCATAGAATGACATATCATTTCCTAATGAAGAATTTTTTTTTAAGAAACAACTAAAAACGGTGTTATAAGATAAACTAAAGTAAATAAGACTCATCTTAACGCGTACTAAAAAGTTATAGTTTGAATCAGCTGATATGAAATTGCATTCAACGCATATATTATTTACACCTATATAGCTAGCTATATGATGGTGTTTGAGACTCAATTTTCATAGAAAATATATATTTTCTTTTATTTAAATGGATAGAGTTCTTGAAAAAGTTTGAACTATTGCAACATATAATTTTATAGGTAAGTTGATAGAAACATTATTTGTATATTTATATATAAAAGAAGAAAATAGTGTAAATCAAACAAAATCACAAATTGACAATGATAGGGTATCATATTAATTAATTAATAGATTCTATTTGTTGGAGATACTCCAAGCAACCATAAATTAGTCGCTTTCACTTGATAATTGATAAAGGTAAATAACGGATAATTTTTATTAGCTTTAGTTGAAGTCTTATATAAGTATTTAATTAAAGTTTATGTATATATAAGAGTTAGTTGTATAAATGGCTAATGTGGTTTGATTAAATTGTATGTTTAGTCTTCAGAAATAAAAAATTACAAAATTAGCCTAAGCATTTATGAGCAGGTTACACGTTTAGCCCTAACGTTAATGCCCGTCAATTTATGGGGTTAAGTAACCTCACATGCATTCCGTGTGAGGGCATATTTATAATTTTATATTTTCTTTTTTTTTTACATCTTTAAAACACAGATACCCAATGTCGAGCAGATCGATTTCTCCTTATTCATCGATCTTTCACAAACAATCCATGGCAGTCTGCGATTGTGGTAGAAGCGTTGTCGTTCGTACTTCGTGGACGGATTCTAAACCAGGATGACGATTTTACTCATGTCCACAATCGGTAAATAGCACTTCTTCGGATTTGATTTTTACTAAGTGCTTGATCTTCTTAAAGACCAATGCATTCGCGATTCCTTCATGTTCATAAGTAGTTATTCTGAATAAACGAACGTAAGTTGGATTTGGGTTGGACGATTTTTGAAATATTGTTGGTGTGAAGAAGGATGTCGAACGACGAAGTGAGGTGGACGAACGTAAGGAAGTCGAACGATAATTAGGAGGGAAATGAGTATTTTATTAGGGTTTGCAATTAAAAAAGACCGTATTAACCTCACGTGGATGGCACATGGGGTCATTCGTTAAAAACGACGGGCATTTATGTTGGAAGCTTAACATGCAACCCACTCACAAATGTTTTGACTATGTTTTCAATTTTTCATTTTGGAAGTGAAACATGTAATTTCATCCAAACACACGGTCATTTGTGCAAGTAACTCTATATATAATTAAATCTTTTTTACTTATATAAATACAACAAGAAAGTCTTTTAACTTTATTTCCGTTTTTTTCTTTTATATTATTAAGTCCTTAATTTATAAACTCTCAACTAGTCTATACTTACTTTTTGCATTATTTAACACCTAAACTTTATAGAATAAATCTTTATCGTTGAGTAATATATGTTAAAAAATTTAATTATATAAAATAAAATTTATACTTATATACGAATCCAATAAAACTTACTCACGCTTCATAGAAAGCGAACTTTATGGTAACACACTTGTATTTATTCAAAAAAAGAAAGAAAAAAAACAAAACAAAACAAAACTTTTGGAATTGACATATGCATCTTTATTAGATATTATTCCTATATGAAGGAAAAAAATCTAAAATTTAATGAACTATCTGAACTAAGCATGAAGTTACATCAATATAATAAATAAATGAAATTATTTATGTATGAAATTTTAAATTAATAAATAAGAACGGTTGTGTAATATGTTTGTTAGAACCGTGTCTCAAGAGTCACAAAACTCTACACTATAATGAATGAAGCCAATCCGATTACCGTCTCATGGATATCATTTCTTGTGAGTGAATACAATAAAATTAAGATACCCCAAAACTCATGACGTCATTAGTATTTATAATCTATCTCTAGAATTCTTTCTCTCTTTTGCAATAAACGAATGATGTTGACATCTTTCTTCTTATTGTTGGAGACCCTCTCCTCCTTCGTCATGCTCCCTTTTCTGTTAGCCTTGTGGGATCCGGTCCATGCAACCGAAAACTTCCCAAGTGAATTTCCCTTTATATCCTTTATGGGAGGAGTATGATTATTATCATACGTCGTCAGTGTCATTACCCATGGCCTAGTGGTATTGGTGTTGTCACCCACAAAAATTGTATAGGTTCAAATCCTGCAAGTGCAAGTTAGGTGGTATTTAGGAGTAATAAAATCGTCGTTCAAAAAAAAATAAGAAGAAGAAACATGTCATTCTTCTATAAATAGAAACACTAAGCAACAAAGATATTTCAAATTTTGTGCTTAATTGATATTTGAAGATCTTTATACATGTCAAACGTCGGATATCATGATTATTAATAAGATTGATATGCAAGTTAGTCGTCGCTATTCTAGACAAGGTTTTCAATGTCAAATCCAGATACTTAACAAGAGTAGGCTGTTTGAAGATGTAATCTAGGAACATCTTCTAACACGACAACCTTCTTATGAATTCATTTTGCACGCTCGTGTATAGATTTTTTAAGTTCTTGTATATAACAGAAAACTTGAAATTGTGACGATTATATGCTTTTGATGCACAATACTAACATGCAAGATTTCATGTGTTTCTAATCCATCAAAAAATACTAGAAAAAAAACTGGTTTCCCAAAAAAAAAAAATACGACGCAAAAATTGTGTCGCAAATTTGCAACACATTTGCGACCAAATAGTGATGAAAATGAAACCCTAGAAAACCTTAGTGTTTGTCGCAAATTGCAATACTAGAGATGACAAATTTTCAATATGCTTAATTAATTAGATATATGAGAGAGAAACTAATTAATTTGGAATAACTAAGGGTGGTGGGGGTGAAACCCTTTTAAACCCATCAACCACAAGTTATATCGTGCCACCTTATATTATTCGAATAAACCCTAAAGTATCCGAATCAACCCCTTGAACCAACCAACTATGTATTTCCACCTCATAACCCAAATCTACCACACACGTCTTCATTCACATGTTCATGAACTCTATTTTCAACATGTACGCGGAACCCGCGCGACTTGCGACGGTGTCCCCGTGTTTCCCGAGCCAACCCGAGGATGAACCCTCGTCCACCCTTTCACCCTAATAAGTTGGAGAGATAAACTTTTAATGTTCACCATTATAACCTTTTGATTTAAATGTTAGTTTTAAGATTAATAAAAATAAGTGGTAAAGATTGATTCATTATGTTCTCACAATAATTAATGTTCTGCCTACAACCGTCCCTTACGTAAGCTTTTATTAAAGGAAATTATTATTTTTAATTCATTAAAACGCCATTGACTAATTTCGTGGCATTTAAAAGGTTGTTGGATGAGATTAATAAAAGAAAAAAACCACATAAATCGTTAATGCCAAGGTTCAAACCCTTGTCTTTCCCCTCTACTAATGAAACAACCACCACGAGCCAACATATTTTTAAAATTCTATCTGAAGTTATTTTATATTACATGACAGTAATAGTTAAAAGGGGATTATTCCGTGCGATGCGACGAGAATGTTGTAATCTCAGCATGTGGGGGGTGTGCTCCTGGGCTCGAACCCGGACAACCTGGGTGAAGTTGGGGCACAACCAAAACCATTTTTGTGTTAAGTTCCTTTTCAACCTATTTAACAAATAAAAAGATAACAAAATAGTAAATAAAGCAGTGGCAGGTGGCACTATTCATACCGACATTTTGGCGATGCTACTAAGAAAACGTACCAGAAAAAAAAGTATATTACAACAATGTATATTAAAAAAAAATAAAAGCTTATTCATGAAACACCATACTCTTATTTCCTTTAGTTTATCAGAGTTTTATAGCGAAAATTGGTCCCAGTTTTTCAAAACCTTGTCACTTCAGTGATATAGGAATATTTTACTATATAAATATTGTTTTACATAAACCAACGTGATACACATTACGTCTATCTAGGGACTCCTTTCGCTCCGATCGGCCTTGTCTAGGAAGCTTCAAGTCTTTTGAGTGTCTTTCCCTGCAGAGTTTGTAAACATTTTTATATTAGCTTGCGCTACGTTAGTACACAGCGTTATCCTTATTTTATTATTTCCTTCAGGCCCTTCCGCCTTATAGACTCAACACCTTTATTAGTCCCTTCCTCCTATAGACTCGGCAGCTTTACCATTTCCATTCATAAAGCTTTTCCGCCCATAGGCTCGACACCTTTTTATAGGGCTCTTCCGTCTTGTAGACTCGGCACCCTTTTTATTAACCCCGTAGGTTATTTATTTACAAGGCCCTTTCGCCGCGTAGATTCGGCACCTTGTTTTATAAGGCTCGCCCCGTAGGCTGGACACCTTATTAATCACCACGTTTTTCATTCATCACATAACACACATTCCGTAATATTCTTTGGCATGCATTCTTGCCATGCCTTTAAACCTAGCCTACACCCCTAAACCATTGTAAAGGTTTCTCCCTGGAGCACCAAAGAGGATTATATATAGGGTCCCCCGCAACGTTCCCACCACTTCTTTGTTACTCCATGAGTACTCTGTTACTCGGGTTTAACGTTAGACTAATCTTTATCGTATATTCATTTCCCATAATGGCATGCATCTTTGTCATGCCTTTAGACCTAGCCCTCACCCTAAACCTTTGTAGAGATTTCGTTCCGAAGTGCCAAAGAAGCTTATATATAGGGTCCCCCGCAGCGTTCCCACCACTTCTTTGTTACCTCATGAGTACGCCGTTACTTGAATTTAGTGCTAGACTAGTCTTTACCACATATTCACATTTCATCACATAATAGCATGCGTCCTTGCCATGCTTTTCTATACCGGCCACTACCCTAAACCTTTGCAATAGTTTCGCCTTAAAGCATCAAAGAAGGTTATATATAGGGTCCCTCGCAACGTTCCCATCACTTTTTGATACCTCGAGGGTACGCCATTTTTTGGGCTTAGAGCCTAGACTCTGCTTTTTCACGGTACATAGAATCACATATTTGTCACGTATAGCATGACCTCTTATCATGCTTTTTAATCCACCCTCAATTCCTCGTAAAGGCTTCTCCCCGAGACAATAGTGAAGCTTATATATAAGGTCCCCTGCAGCGTTCCCACCACTTCCCTAATGCGTCGTGGATATTCCTTTAATTGGAATTAACACTTCCATTTTATATTTAGCATGCGTTTATGCCATGCTATTTTACATTAGCCCCTACCCTAAGCCTCCGTAATGGTTTCAACCAGAGACATCAAAGAGGTTTATATATAGGATTCCCCGCAGCGTTCCTAACACCCCCTTTGACATCTCATGATTACTCCATTGTTAGGGTTTAGGGTTCCGATTACTTTACCCTTTACCGTTACCTTAGTTTACACATACCACATATTCACAGAATCACATATTATTTGACTAGGTACGAGTCCAGTGTACTTACGATAGTATCGGGTTGTTTCTTAAGCTCGTTCCTTGCTTAGATGTCTCTCCGGATCCGAACTGCACTCGTAGCGTACCGCACTTGCACTAAAACGCGTCGCACCGGGTCTTCTTGATCGTTCTTAGAGTATGTGTGTGTAGTATTTATGATTAGCGTATCGCACTCGCACTAAAACCCACCACAGATTCCATTTATTTATAGGCGCCATCCTGGGTCCGTGACGGACCGTTACCAACGGTGACGGTCCATCACAGTTTCTTCCTTAGCCGCCAAGCACTTCTGTCACACCACCAAAATTATTTACTTGATAAATAACTCAATGTTGTAATGACTGATATCATTACATAGTTGCGGAAGCTATAATGAAGATTTCTAAAGTGTTGAACACTATTACAAGTACTAATATAACTAGTACAATGTTCTAGAACCATATAAGTCAAATCTGTCTCGAGGTCTGACAATTAGGTCTCTTCGGCTTCTAGGGTTTAATCCAAATCACTAGGCCTATTCCAACTGTGCCGTTTCCAAACAATACCTGAAAAACATGCATAAAAAGGTCAACATAAAGTTGGTAAGTTCACAGGTTTAAGTGCCACAATAGAAGTTTATTTCCTTGAAAACTTATGAAACATCCTAAGGATTTTGTAAAACTTTCCTTTGTAAATCTATAAAGCATTGTAGTTCGAATTCCCGTAGGACATTCCCTTGGAATATTTGAAAAACGTTTTATTGGATAATATGGTTGGAATTCCCCTGGGACATTCCTTTGAAATGTTTGCAAAACGTTTCATCAAAAGCATGATAAACACACGTTCAACAACCTTGTTGAACTCATCGTCAGACACCATGATGGACAAGTATGGAAAGCTTTTGATAAATTGGAAAAATTGAAATATCATAACTGTGATAAACGAGTCCTAGGATGATCTATTGTTGTCTAGCTAGGATCAACAAAAAGTAATACAATTACCATGAGCCTATAACCAACCCTAGACGGTTCTTGATTTTTGCCCCGTCAATGTTCCATCACAAACATTGAAGTGAAATTTCTGAATAATATGCATCCATTAACTTATAGTTGGCTCGACCAACTTGATGAATAGGGGTGTCAACCCAATATTACTATTCATATATTCCTATGCTAACTCCATAGCTAATAGTTATGGTGTGTTTTCCTAGGGACTTTGTTTGTGATGTCCTTATAAACCCATGTAACCCATTTGAGATCGGAATACCTCGTTATCATGTGAAGACCTTGTATGTCATTGTAAACTTTGTATGATTGAAAACATCGTATGTTTTTGTAAAACTGGAATGTCTTTGTAAGACTGAAATGTCTTTGTGAGACTGAAATGTCTTTGTGAGACAGGAATGTCTTTGTAAGACTAGAATGTCTTTGTAAGACCGGGTAGTGTGGGGATCTAGTTCAGTCGCCGGAGAATCGCCGGAAAAGTGTCGTCGGAACCCTATATAGGTCACCGGAATTTGCGTTTTCGACCCCCATGCATGATTGGACCTTAGTCTCCGCCACTCCTGCTCACGAAAACACCACCATCGTCGTCCCTTGAGGCCACCGGAAAGCTCTTGTGGGGGCAAAACCCTAGAGCTGCCACTCCTTTGAGCCGTATTTCTATCGTCATCACCGGGAATGGGGAGAAACCAGCACCACCACTGAGTTTAAGATGACGAGGACTTTCAGAAAACTCACGCCACTTGCTCCCACTCGTCGGAAACGTGTCGCCGGAAAAACGAGTTCGCCGGAACCCTAGCCGCCGCCTCTGTTTCAGTCGGTTTTCTCCACCACCGCCACGAGTTAGAGTAAACCACCATTACCACCGTACTTAGGATCACGAGGGCAACCCGAAGATGTTGTCCACTCGCCGGAGGAACCAGCGCCGCCGCCTGGAGTCGCCTGGCGCCGCCGTGCACTGTCGTCTGCCACCTTCGTTATGCGGCTTAGCCGCCGCAGGTCCGCCGCAGGGGTGGCCGGACCCCGCCCTCTCTCTCTCTGATTTGGTTCTCTCTCTCTCTAAGATTTGAGAGGTTTTGTGTGTGTTTTTGAAGGTGTAAAATGAGGTTAATGGAGGCTAAAGCTATAAAGGGAGTATTTATACTTAGGGTTGAGGGTGGGTGCTTGCAAGGGATTAAAAATACTGGTTGCTAAAAACAGGTATTCGTCCGAGTCTCGAATTCGACTAAATTCTCTGAATTATTATTTTATAATTTTTATAATCATGGAATATTATTAATAATAATATTTGTGTATTAAATCGTGAAATTTTTCGTTTCGTTTAGTGTATGAGTCGGTTTACTCCTGCACCGCGTGTCTAAACGTGTTCTATATCGTTTAACTCACGCGTAAATTTCTGAATACTTGTATGAAATAAATATTAATAATAATATTAATATTTAGCACTTGTGGTCGGGTACCACGTTGTGTGTCGGTTATCAACCATGTACGCGTTAATCTTTATAACCATAAATCGCGAGGTTTTGTAAACCCTAATATATTATCTCGAATCGTACTATGATTCGTTAAGTAGAGTTAGAAGTTTGGTTTACCTATTGGGCCTACAACTGAGCCTTTAATGGGATCCACTCCTTATCGGGCCCATAACTGGGTCGTTAATGTGCCTTAGAATTCTTTCGGGCCTTGTTGGGCCTAGGTTATCCCAACAACTAGGTTTTGGGATCCTGGATTTTTGCGGGTGTCACATTCTCCCCTACTTAAAAAAATTTCGTCCTCGAAATTTGTTAAGCTTACTCGGATTAAGCTTTCGTAATCTAACTCCATTTCCGGATGCCTAGGGAGATTTTCGCTCGTTTCAAACGATAGTCGGTAATGTTGAATAAGTGGATACCTCATCATCTAATGATCTTGGTTGTGTAAGGAATTGAGATGACATTGAATCAAATAACAGTATAACGCTACTGTTGAGCATTCATTAAAGCGAACGAGTAGATTTTGGAAATCCTTTGATTACGCCATGCGAATGACGTTAGCTAAACCCCGGGGTGGTAAATTCATCATTAGAGTCCCATAAACAAAAGGGATTGCAACTTGTGGGGTTCTTTTCGTATAGTGAGTAAGTCATGAAAGGATTGTTTACTCGGTGTGAATTAAAATAGCGAGTTTTCACAGATCAACTGATCTCACATGCAAGAGTAACCCATCAAGGATTTGATGCCGAAGCATTTCATTATGTGATCATTCTCCTCAGCATGGTACAGTGCGATCACCATCCTTAGTAACGAGAAGTAGATGTGCATTCAAGCACACGGGTTTCTGAAAGTATGCGGACACATACTCCATGTTTATATCTGTGTTTCCTCTCATGGGAAGCAAATCATGATGGAATTAAAAGAGAATTATTGAAAGTTCAGTAACGATAGATCGGGGGGTTTAATGAAACGATTGTGCGTTAGTCCCACAATCAGGTAATTGACAGTTCCTTAATTTGAATGAGGGCAAGCGGTTCTTGAAGGGTCATTGAACTGAGATATGCTTGTATTAGTACTAGAGTCTAGGAGTGACAAGGTTACACCAGACGTCCATGAATAATAAGTATCGGTATAGGGTAATAATGTATCTGCAACTAGCAGCAGTAGTGTCAATACATGATAACTCATACACTATCATGCAATGTTGTCGAGTAAAGCCATTGAGGTGGTTACCACCATAGTGTACTGACTCTAGGAGGTTCGGAGATCAATCCTTCAATTGCGCGATATTTATACTCCCTTGGGTAACGAAGTTACCTTTTAGATCTCATGAATACCGTCATATGAATGTTTGATCTTTCATGAAACATTCGCCTTGAATGCTCATAGATCAAAGTGTGGTCATAAACAGAATATACGTCTTTGATATATAGCTCAATGAAATTTGTCCATACCTGAAATTGGGAGTTATTCTGAATGAAATTTCCAAGTGAATATTTTCATACACGAGCCTATGAACTAATATTCCCGTAACATTAGTTATGTCTTGTATCAGATTCTTGAAACCTGGGACTAGACTACGAGCTAGTCATCATTTCTAGTGGTGAGCATGCTATTCGAAATAGTCATCGAGGTGACATGTCGTTAGCCAAGGCTATTGTGATTCATAATGTACCATTTTGGCATATATTAGCGTATAACGATCATTCATACCATGAGACGCTGATTGGGAATAGGGTTAATCACAATCCAAACTACGGAGAAGTAGGATAATGTCGGTCGTTTACTGGTGTGGGTCGGTTATTGCTATGGATCGGTAAGGTGATTCAAGTCAAGGTTCACGACAAGGTGGAATTTAAATTATCCGGTTAGAAGAGTCAAATGTGAGGAACATATTGAACTAGTTGGGTTTGGTGTTTCCAAGGAAACGAACATGGTACTCGTCCTCAAGCATCGACTGCTAGTTATATAGTTCTGTTTTTGTTTGGATATATCATGTCTTTCATACTTTGCTATTCAACAGGTATTGGGTGTTTTAACACAAGACGTGTCTGTAAGAGTTTGACTTTAAGGGTGTACGGTCACGAATCACGTACTCGTGACTTTACAATAAAAGCATAGCGTTTAAAGGAAGCAGGAAGCTTGAATCTGTACATGACAGTCACTGTCATGGCTCTCATCATTGATGGTTTTAGGAAACAGGTATGATACACATATGTACCTGAAGTTGAGCTTGAGGGTTTTGCGAAGGAATACTTCTTGACTTCAGTCTCACTCTTACACCTAGTATTTGGTGTTGGAATGGGTCGACATTCGCGTTGTAAGAAGAGATTATATTTCAATGATTTAGAAGCGCAACATTTTGATCTCGGCTAACAAGGTTAAACATGAGGAATGTGAACATCCCTATTATCAGAATTTGCAATTATGAGCTTGCCTCTTTGCGGTGAGGCATGACAAGGTGATGTTTACAAGTCGAGGTCATAGTTAGTTGGCGTGCTACTTGAAGAAATAGTATTGCCGTCTATAACCTTTGCAACTAATCAGTTGTTGAAGACATTTTTCTTCTCATAGGGTGATAAGGATTATGCATCAAGGGATGCTGACAAGATTTCACGTAGGTGTGACATTTCTTGAATATAATAGGTTAGTCTTAGATAAGGTAGGAACATATAACTTATGTCCCGCTTCCAAGACTCATCTTGCGTATAGGTATGAATCTAGAGATTGACAAGAGATGTGAATCATAATAGTACACTCAGGGTTTTGTGATCGGGAGTTGAAGACTTCTGGGCTAGACTTCCACGTAGACCTTGTTGGTTACTCCTTTATGTTTGCGTCTCTAGCCAGTAGTTGAAATGACATCCGTCAAGATTCGATGTGATAGAGCATGGGAGGCGTACCGAAGTGTAATTGAATTCAATGTGCACTAATTAATATAACCCCAAGACGTATTAGGACAATTGATAGTAATTAACTGAATGAAAGAGATGAAATTAGGTGTACAAAGGTGTATGCATAAGTTCCAATCGATGTCACGAGTTGGTAGAAAACCACAGTGAAGGAGTTATAGTAATAGAAATGATTTAATAAGGATAGGAGTTGAATGAGTTCATAGTGTGCATGGCTAGTTGAAGTGTCTTTCGGAGCCGCCTCGAATATCAGTAATTCCTGTAGTCCAGCTAGAAAACATGGCTAGTGTGTCCGAAGAGTTGAAATAGGGCTTGAATATAAATAAGGGTCAGATCCTACGTCGTCATGAGGCTGTATAACACAAGAATTGACGACATGTTCAAGGCACTAGGTTTGTATCAGCATAACAAGATTAACGTCAAAGGTGATAGAATGATTACTAAAGGATAAAAGACAAGACGGTCAAGATTTCTAGCGCATATTGTCAATTTGTTTAAACTGCTGAATAGAAGGTCAGTTTTACGATGAGGAGATAAGGCATATACTTATGGTTACGCTTGCGTCATTAGTAGTAGCTAATTATTACATCCTACTTAGGTCATCACCTTAGGATTTCCCAGGATTCACAAGTGCATGTAAATTCACAATTACGTGATATCAAGTGTTATTGTCAATTTACTTCACTTGATCACTCTAGTATTCTCCTGTAGTGGGTCATAATGTAGATGCCTATCATTTTCGTATTGGTACGTATGTTAGATGTTAGCCACGTATGCCTCACAGTTGTTCCTAGTGTAAATGTAGCTAATGATATCCTAGTGCAATCATATACACTAACGGTTGACTCAAATGGTCTAGCAACGGTTGGAATTTCTATACTCGAGTCTGAGGTGTTCCTGGTGTAATACAAGTGTATGAAATCTCAGTCCCTAGATACGTGTAGTTAGAGCCTATGTATCACTAAGGAAACCTAATTCGCTAAAACCATTGGCTCTGATACCAATCCGTCGCACCCCCAAAATTATTTACTTGATAAATAACTCAAGGTTGTAACAACTGATATCATTACATAGTTGCGAAGCTATAATGAAGATTTCTAAAGTGTTGAACACCATTACAAGTACTAATATAACTAGTACAATGTTTTAGAACCATATGAGTCAAATTTGTCTCGATGTCTGACAATTAGGTCTCTTCAGCTTCTAGGGTTTAATCCAAATGGCTAGGCCTATTCCAACCGTGTCGTTGCTAAACAATACCTGAAAAACATGCATAAAAGATTAACATAAAGTTGGTGAGTTCACAGGTTTAAGTGCCACAATAGAAGTTTATTTCCTTGAAAACTTATGAAACATACCCTAAGAATTTTGTAAAACTTTCCTTTATAAATCTAGAAAGCAATGTAGTTCGAATTCCCGTAGGACATTCCCTAGGAATATTTGTAAAACGTTTTATTGGATAATATGGTTGGAATTCCCCTAGGACATTCCCTTGAAATGTTTGTAAAACGTTTCGTCAAAAGCATGATAAACACACGTTCAACAACCTTGTTGAACTCATCGTCGGACATCATGATGGACAAGTATGGAAAGCTTTTGATAAATTGGAAAAATGAAATATCATAACTATGATAAACGAGTCCTAGGATGATTTATTGTTATCTAGATAGGATCAACAAAAGGTAATGCAATTACCATGAGCCTATAACCAACCCTAGACGGTTCTTGATTTTTGCCCCGTCAATGTTCCATCACAAACATTGAAGTGAAATTTCTGAATAATATGCATCCATTAATTGATAGTTGGCACGACCAACTTGATGAATGGGGGTGTCAACCCAATAGTACTATTCATATATTCCTAGACTAACTTCATAGCTAATGGTTATAGTGTGTGTTCCTGGGGACTTTGGTTGTGATGTCCTTGTAAACCCATGTAACCCATTTGAGATCGGAATACCTCGTTATCATGTGAAGACCTTGTATGTCTTTGTAAACTTTGTATGATTGAAAACATCATATGTTTTTGTAAAACTGGAATGTCTTTGTAAGACTAAAATGTCTTTGTGAAACTGGAGTGTCTTTGTAAGACTGGAATGTCTTTGTAAGACTGGAATGTCTTTGTAAGAATCGAATGTCTTTGTAAGACTGGAATGTCTTTGTAAGACTGAAATGTCTTTGTAACATTGGAATGTCTTTGTAAATGTCTTTGTAAGACTGAAATGTCTTTGTAAGACTGAAATGTCTTTATAAAACTGAAATGTCTTTGTAAAACTAAAATGTCTTTGTAATACTGGAATGTCTTTGTAAGACTGGAATGTCTTTGTAAGACTGGAATGTGTTTGTACAACTGGAATATCTTTGTAAAACTAGAATGTGTTTGTAAGATTGGAATGTCTTTGTAAAGCGGGTATGTTTTGTAAGACTCTGCATGTTTTCCCCCAAAAATATAAAGCAAGTAAAAAGAGGCCGTGAAACTCACCTGTGTCACCAATGTATCGTCATAACGATTCCTAGATGGGAGTAAGTGTGCCACTGTGACGAGCAATTCTACTATGTATGCGTTCACCATCAAAACCCTAATCACAAATATTTGTATGGAATTCATTAACTACTGATACTAGGGTTAAACACTACATGTAACCTTGCGGATTCACTAAAGTATTGTCGGTTTAGTATGTGATGTCGGTGTAATGATCGGTAAAACTCGTTACTTAGGTTGAGTCGGGATCCTCAACTAGTAGGTGTTACAAAAGTAGTGTTTAGAAAATATAGGTTTAGCTAGTGCCTAAACGTACATGATTATATGTGTTAATAATCTATGCATATAACTCGTGTTAATTCGACTATTAACAGAATGTGTGCAACTCGACGTTTTAGATAACGGTGTCAAGGCTTTGTAATATGTTGAATGAATATCCATAAATATATATGTATATTTATTTTGTTTCAAATGATAGCGTTGAATTTGTATGAAATATGATTTCTCGTATCGTAAAATAGCTTGGTTTTAATAAAACATGGATATATGTATATATATATATATATATCCATTTATACGCCTACGAAAGTGTATATATATATTTATATATGTGAAATACTTGTAATAATAATAACATCATTTTTGTTAAACCAAGATAATATTTACTTGAAATATGCGTCGTTTATAAATCAATGTCTATAGTTCTCGTTTAGTCGGTTACGCGTCCGGTTATTTTTGTTATTATTTGGCTAATAATAATATATACTTCCGACAATACGTTATTATCACTTGTTTATCCAAGACATCACACGAATATATATATATATATATATATATATATATATATATGTATATTCCTATCGGTAACGCATCTCTTATGCTCAACACAATCAACGGCATACACTTATCTAGTCTTATCGTCAATAATTATAACTATTTTTGTACTCGTTTATACCTTTCCGCATGCTCGATTCGTGTATACAAACCCGCTGACCCGCGTGACCCGTTGACCGAGTTTGACCGACAACCGAGACCACCAAGATGGCTAGATCAATAACATGCAAAGATGGATACGAAGATTAGAGAGATGTATTCAAATGAACAGGTTTGGTTATGGGTTTTTACCTCGGGTTACCGGTCACAAGAAGAAATCACATATTCGGATGGAAGATAGACATGCAAGGAGGATCAGGTAGTATGGGGAGCTAGTTCCGTCGTCGGAGATCCGCCGGAAAAGCGAGAACCTCATCGGGACCCTATATGGGTCGCTAAAATTTGCGTTTTCGACCCCCATGCATGATTGGACCTTAGTCTCCACCACTCCTGCTCATAAAAACACCACCGTCGTCGTCCCTTGAGGCCGCCGGAAAGCTCTTGTGGGGGCAAAACCCTAGAGCCGCCACTCCTTTGGGCCGTATTTCCGTCGTCATCGCCGGGAATGGGGAGAAACCACCACCACTGAGTTTAGGATGACGAGGACTTTCGGAAAACTCATGCCACTTGCTGCCACTCGCCGGAAACACGTCGTCGGAAAAACGAGTTCGCCGGAACCCTAGTCGCCAGCGCCGCCTCTGTTTCATACTGTTTTCTCCACCACCGCCACGAGTTAGAGAAAACCACCATTACCACTGTACTTAGGATCACGAGGGCAACCCGAAGATGTCGTCTACTCGCCGGAGGAACCAGTGCCGCCTGGCGTCGCCGTGCGATGCCGTCTGCCACCTTCGTCATGCGGCCGCAGGGTGTCCGGACCCCGCCCTCTCTCTCTCTCTCTCCAATTTGGTTCTATCTCTCTCTAAGATTTGAGAGGTTTTGTGTGTGTTTTTGAAGGTGTAAAATGAGGTGAATGGAGGCTAAAGCAATAAAGGGGGTATTTATACTTATTAGGGTTGAGGGTGGGTGCTTGCAAGGGATTAAAAATACTGGTTGTTGAAAACAGGTATCCGTCCGAGTCTAGAATTCAACTAAATTCTCTTAATTATTATTTTATAATTCTTATAGTCATGGAATATTATTAATAATTATATTTGTATATTAAATCGTGAAATTTTTCGTTTCGTTTAGTGTATGAGTCGGTTTACTCCTGCACCGCATGTCTAAACGTGTTCTATATCGTGTAACTCACTCGTAAATTTCTGAATACTCGTATGAAATAAATATTAATAATAATATTAATATTTAGCACTTGTGGTCGGGTACCACGTTGTGTGTCGGTTATCAACCGTGTACGCGTTAATCTTTATAACCGAAAGTCGCGAGGTTTTGTAAACCCTAATATATTATCTCGAATCGTACTATGATTCGTTAAGTAGAGTTAGAAGTTTGGTTTACCTATTTGGCCTACAACTGGGCTTTTAATGGGCTTCACTCCTTATTGGGCCCATAACTGGGTCGTTAATGGGCCTTAGAATTCTTTCGGGCCTTGTTGGGCCTAGGGTTAGCCCAACAACTAGGTTTTGGGATTCTGAATTTTTGCGGGTGTCACAACTTCGCCAACACATAACAGATCGTTAGCTCTCATGACGGTCCGTCATAACTCGTAATGGACCGTTGCCCGTCGTGACGGTCCGTCATAGGGTTTGCACGCGTCAAATCACAATGATGAGTCACAGGACACTGTCATTCTCCGGTCAAACACTTGCTCAACCCGTAACGGACCATTATCCTTCGTGACGGTCCGTCATGACTCGTAACGGACCGTTACCGTCCATGACAGTCTGTTACAGCTTCAACTTCAAATTTTCATTTTTAACCTTGTACTTTATGTTGTTTGTCGTTCTTGTTTCTTGAGCCTTGAAATTTGGGATGTTAAAGTTCATTACCGTTTGGATCCATATATAGATGTGTGTGTATATAGTATAGGGTTTTACTAGGAAGGGAAAAAAGTGTAGGAAGGATTTTGAGTCTTTGAACTTGGAGATGGAGGGTTTTTAAGAAGGCCACGTAAAAAGGAAGAGATTTTAAGTCTCGAAGGGTATAATAGTAATTGATTCTAAGAGAGAAAAATAACATCCAAATGCAAGTCATATGCATTTTTCACCATCATTTTTTAAACGTTTATATCTTTTTTATACGTCAATTTTTTTTTTTAAATATACCACAAAAACAAGCGTTTTTTATCTTTAAAACGATTGATATATTTAAAAATAAATAAAAAATCGTTGAACTGGGTTTGTACGTTTTTAACAGTGTTTTCATGGCATTTTTTCAAGACGTTTTTCATTGCGTTTTTTCATGTCGTTTTTTCAAGACTTTTTTCACTGTGTTTTTTCATGAAGTTTTTTTCATGGCGTTTTTTTCTAGATTTTTTCATAACGTTTTTTTATGATGTTTTTTCACTGCGTTTTTTCATGACTTTTTCACTGTGTTTTTCATAAACGTTTTTCACTATGTTTTTTCATGATATTTTTTTCATGGCGTTTTTTCAAGACTTTTTTATGATGTTTTTTTACTGCATTTTTTCATACCGTTTTTTTATGACTTTTTTCACTGCGTTTTTCATGGACGTTTTTCACTATGTTTTTTCATGACGTTTTTTTCATGGTGTCTTTTTTATAGAGTTTTATGGTGTTTTTGATAACTTATCGTGCGGAAAACAGAAAAACGCATGTGAAACTGGGCGTGTTATGGTTTTTTAAACTGGGCAACTTTATGGAGTGTTTTGAACTGTAATTGTGCAGAAAACAGAAAATGCGTTTTATGATGTTTTTAAACTGGGCAACTTTATGGTGAGTTTTGAACTGTGCAAGCTCTTTTTCATTGAGTTTTCTGGTGTTTTTTATCACCGATCGTGCGAAAAAACAAAAAAACGTATGTGAAACTGCGCGTGTTATGGTGTTTATAAACTGAGCAACTTTATGGTGTGTTTTGAACTGTGATTGTGCAGAAAACGCGTTTTATGGTGTTTTTTTATGCAATTACCATTATGGTTTTAGGTGTTTTCTTTATGGTGTCTTCTTTTATAGTGTTTTTGAACTGGGTGTATTATGGTGTTTTTAAACTGGGCAACTTTATAGTGTGTTTTGAACTGTGATTGTGCAGAAAACAGAAAATGCGTTTTTCAGATTCTCCAACACCTCCGAGGAATCGTTATCTTTGGTGCTCGGCTCTATGAATGCGAGAGTTGCAGGAGCTCGTACGCAATCAAGCAGAAAACAGAAAACGCATTTCTCGACGCCATTACCATAATGGTTTTAGGTGTTTTATTGTGTTTTTCTTTTCCAGATGAAACAAGCTTTTTTAAAAATATCATAAATTCCTCCGGTTCAAAAACACCAAAAACTTGCCCACTTCTAAAAACAACATAACACGTTCACTTCAAAAACACCATAAAATGTCTAGTTTAAATGTTTTTATATGATTTTTTTAATTTATGACGTTTTTATGGTATTTGTACGTCATTTTTTATGATGTTTTTATAGAGTTTGTACAATCTAGTGCAAAAACACCATGAATAAAAAACCTCACTTAACACGTAATTTTGTTTTAATTTTATATAACAATAGTGTCCTCATATTAAAGATAAAAAAACGCTCGTTATTATGGTGTAATTTTTTTTTAAATAATAACGCATTAAAAAGTTATGAACGTTTAAAAAATATGGGGAAATATGAATGTGACTTGCATGTGTATATTTTGTTCATTTGAAAAATCAAGTCATGTTTTCTCACGATTTTGCCCTTCCTCATTGGTCCCCTCCTTGGACACATGTCATTTCATGGTGGCTTCTACACTTCCTACACTTTTTTTATTTTTAAAATATCCCTCCCCTATGTGTGTATATATATATATACTAGTTTAGATCCCGTCTATTACACACGGGGTGAAAAATATCAATACATAAAATTATTAAATCTTTATTTGTATATTTAAAAGGTGTAAAAATGTATCATATACTAAGGATTGGAAACAAAATTCAAAATATGTAAAAAATTAATATATAATTGGGTTTCAAAAATACATAAATACTATTTAATGTATTTTGATTTTCATTTATTATTTGATTGAAAATAAAAGTTACATAATTGCATTTCAATGTTTCTTATAATAAGAGATAATTTAAAATAAACGTGTTTTATTAGTATAATTAATATTTTCTTTAAAAATATATTATTATTAAAAGATGGAAGTGCTTTTAATAAGAAAAGAGACAGGAAAAAAATGATAATAATGAATATGGATGCGACACGTGTAATTAAAAAAACCTTAATTTATTATTATATATATACTAGGTTAAAATCCCGTGTATTACACGGGATTGATAAAATGTAATATTATATATTTAGTGATAAAAAATTTGTATTTTAAAAAACCTGTGTGACACGGGTTGATAAAATGTAATGTTATATACTTAGTAATAAAAAGTTTATATCTTTCAAAACATGTATATTATACGGTTTAAATACATTAATAATTTTTATTTAATGTAATTTGGCTTACACCGCTGTTTAGATAAAAACAAAAGTTACATAATTAATTTTCAATTTTTTCTTAAAATAAGAGATAATTTAAAATAAATGTGTTTTATTAGTATAATTGATATTTTTCTTTAAATATAAATAATTATTAAAATTAGAAAAGTGCATTTAATAAGAGAGAGACGGGAAAAAATGATGAGAAGAGACGTGAACGCGACACATGGCATAAATGATTTTCATTTATTATATAAGATAGATATAGATATTCAAATCGAAAATTTAGGAAACAATTTAAAATTTAAATTATTTTTGTGAATTTGTAAATTATTCATAAATGAAATGAGTATAATAATTTTAAATTTTGAAATAATAAGTTAAAATTTAAAATACATTTTCTATAAATATATAAGTTATCCATAAATAATAAGTTTCAAAATAGGAAACAAATATTATTACATAGAAAGACAAATTGAGTAAATGAGCGGGAAATTTTTTATGAGGATGAATGTAAGAGCGACACGTGTCAATTTTTTTTACTCTTTTATTAGTATAGATATGATTAGGTTCAGTAAAAAGAATTCTAATTTTAAGAAAAGTGAGAAGGATTTAAGGCCATTAGATCAAATTGTAGAAAAAATTTAATGGTTGAGACTAAATTGTAAGAGAAAAAGTTGTTGGAAGGGTATTTTAGTCTTGGCAACTTTTGTTGACTTTTTATCAAGTTCCCCCTTTATTTTAAAACGTTCATAACTTTTACATACGACATTATTTTCTCAAAAAAATTACGCCATAAAAACGAGCATTTTTTTATCTTTAAAACGAGTATATTGTCGTTATAAACAAAAACGGATTTTTTTTTTACATTTTCCAGCTATTTGTGTAATTAGTCAGGTCAATGTGTAATACAATTTCATTGTGGAATACAAGTTTATTGTGGAATACAAGTTTATTGTGTAATACAAGTTCATTGTGTTATATGTATTTATCATTGTGTTTTGCGTTTTCCAGCTCATTGTGTAATTAGTCAGGTCATTGTGTAATACAGGTTCATTGTGTAATACCACGTCTGGTCATTGTGTAATATCTGGTCATTGTGTAATACAAGTTCATTGTGTAATTAGTCTAGTAATTGTGTAATACGAGTTCATTGTGTATTACCATGTTTGGTCATTATGTAATACACGTTCATTGTGTAATACCACATCTGGTCATTGTGTAATTAGTCAGGTCATTGTGTAATACAAGTTCATTGTGTAATTAGTCAGGACATTGTGTAATACAACTTCATTGTGTAATACAAGTTAATTGTGTAATACACAATGACCATTATGCCCTCCATTTAAAAATAATGACACATGTCAAACTCAGAATCCTTCTTATTTTTAAAACTCATTTTACTATAACGTAACCCTATATATATTATTCTTAGTTGTGAAATGACAATTAAGAAAATAAATGTGTTATATTGGTTATCTATTGTAGGCCTGTTTCAATAATACAAGGGACACCACTTGTCCAAATTCTTTTCCACTTTCAAACTTTAGGCACTTAAAAGTTAAAACAACTGTTCCCACAGTCACTGCATCCAAGTTTAATCTTTTTAGGATTTAAAAGCACTAAAGATGTGAAATGAGTGAGTGGGAGTCAAATAGTCAAATACATTGACCTCTTTAAATAGTCTGCACAACATATTTCTCTTACATAATTAATTAATATTTATTTTTATTATTAAACCCCTTTTTAATGTTTATATTATAACTAGTTTTTACCCCCCTTCCCCGCGCTTCGCGGCGGGTTGGTTTGACTCGTTTGCTTGAATAAAAATTACATCAAATCGCAGACTCGTTATAGCGTAAGATACCAAAAAAACACTTGAATTTGAATTGAACTTAGTCTTCAATAAAATTTAAAGCAGAACGTTGACCAAAAAAGTTTAAGAAAACGGCGCATTCCGTTTTAAAAAAAAACTTAACGAACGATAGTTATCAGAGAAAATGGTGTCGGGCCCATCGTTAATAAAAATTAAACAAAAACGTAGGCACAACGGTAAAAATAATGTTAATAGAAAGGAAACATAAAACTAAATAATAAAAAAGGGAAAAACGAATTAAAAAAAATACCGCTTCGGGTCGTCGAAAACCATAATGCGAATACCGATACGGATTCCCATAATACCAATATCGACAATGATGTTGTTCGCCCATAATAGGTTCGGCTCGTAACGGTACCACAACGGTAACGACACTCGCTATAGGCAACGAAAAAAACTTGATTTTGAATACAACTCCGTTTTAAAAAAAAAATATTTCGAAACGTTGACAAAAAAAGCTACAAATATCTGTGCACTCCGTATTTTGAAAAAAGGTTAACGAACGAAAGTTATTAAACAAAAACAAAATTAATATAAAATAAAACGGGCTAAAAACATATATTATATATACTATAAAGGTTAAAAATGAAAATATAAAAATATTTTTAATTGCCACTTGGCACTCCCCATTGTTGGAGTTACTGTTCAGGGCGTTACTCTTTAAAGTGAATTTTGAAAAAAGTTAACGAACGAAAGTTTATTGAACTTATGTGGTAAATCTATAAAAAAACGGAGTTTTGAGTAAAAAAAATTACAGCTTATTTTGAACTTTAGTGACCAGTTTATAAAAAAAACTTTTATAAGAAAAATAAAAAAAAAAACCCTACTATTCATCCCCATGGGAAATAAATAGTAGGGTAATATGAGGGTTTATTTTACTATTAAATCATAATATCCTGTTTTTTTCATTTATACACTTTATTTTCTTTTTTCATTAAATAGTATAAAGGTTAACAGACTGATATTGTTCTACTTTTTTTTTTAATTCAGATAATTTATTATTTTTAATATAAGTTTTATTAAAAAAAATTGTAAATTAATACTATTTAATTATGTGTATAATGATGTGAATTGTAGATATCTATTTGACTTTATAAGTGAATGAGGTCACATTAAGAATAAACGTGAAACCACACAGACCCTTGTATGTGGTGTGAGTGTCCTAAGTATCACCCAATTTCCGGAAAACATCATGTGTGGGGTTTGACCACCCACCACACACCTATCTCGTGCATCACATAATAATAAATCAATAAAAAGTTGGCTATTTGGTGTATTGATAGTCCCAAAACTTCTCATAGTGGATGTCTTGGCTTCGAATCCGGGTCACAGCAAAAAAAAGGGTTTGTGGCCAGGTCAGGGGTTTACCTAGTTGGGGTTCCTCATAGAGTGCCCCCCCCCCCCCGATTTTTCATTCAGTAGTGTTAATTTATACGTATTCGGCCGAAAATTTTATAGGTATTAAGTTCCGGCCCCCCCTGATAGGAAAGAAAAATTATAGGATTTCGCCGCGGCCCCCTGCGTTTTTCTTCAAGCCTCGCCACTGTTCTAGGTGTTGCACTAGAGAAACTCAATTATCCTAAAATATCTAGGTATTGCCGTTCAAAAAAAAAGAATAAAAATACATTTTTAATAGCATTCTTACTTTCCACCTCTAAAAAAATAGCATTCTTACTAATTCGCCTTTTAAATAAATTAGACATGTCTAATTGGTGCAATCAGATAAACCGACTCAATAAAATCCCACTTACATCAAAGTTATAAGTTTTCATTTATCTCAAAGGATAAAAAGCAAAGCTATAAGTAAGGTCTAATTGGTATATATATTAGTAATATACTCATATGATAAAGTATTAAATTACATGACAAAATCAAAATTTAAAAGTAATTTTGAAGTACTAGAAATGATTTACCTTATTCACCAACTTGGCCATGTGAGTTGAGTATAGGAGTGCGAATCTTGAAAGTATTACGAGTCTAACATAAAACTGGTGTGTTTGGATTTAGTTTAAACGGGTTCGGATCAATTTAGCTAAATGGGTCGAATCCTTTTAACTTGTTTATTTTTATAACATTTTAAAAGAAATATGTTTTGTAAAGCGGTCAAAATTCAAAAGATAAAAAATGAGCACAACTTGTTTATTTTAAACATAATTTTATATATATATATATATATATAGAGAGAGAGAGAGAGGTTCCACTACAAAGTGGATTTTCCCTAGGAAGTAATCTAGAGTCTCCATTTTGTAATTCAACGGATAAACTTTTTTTTAAAGTTGAATACTGATTTAATACCACTCTAGGGGCAAATTAGTCCATTGTTTTTAATACAAAGAAACTAATCAATTCCTTTTTTTCTTGCAAACACCATCCTTTCCATAAAAAAACCTAATTTTTTTCATCATTCTATTTTTATCTTCTATTTTTTAATTATTAGTTGTTAATTATATTCATAGATTGTCAGTTTTTTTTATTTCACCAAAACGAATCTATACTATATAATAAATAAAGGTTTTAATATGACACTTGTCACTCACACATCATTCTTAACATTTTTTTCCCGCCCCTCTCTCATATTAAATGATAATGATTTTCTATAATTACTTTTGTAAAACGTTTTTTATTTTTTTAAAATAGGTTTTTTTGTAAACATTGTTTTTTAATTTGAAAACTTCTTCATTCTTTTTATAAAACATTTTAAAAAAATATTTATATAACATTTTTAGAATTAACAAATCTTCATTGAAACTGATATTTTATAATAATTTATATTTATTCAATCCATATAATACATGGGTTTTAACCTAGTATAAACAATATATGTGTTGGTTTTTGGTTACTTTGTACGGTTTTATCAATAACACATTTGATAAGTTAGTAAGTATTGTTTCGCTAACATAAGTTATATTTTGTAGGTGCTGTTATTATCAATGTCATTACTATGTGCTGATAACCATTTTGGCAAGTTAGTATTAGAATGTACGGTTCTGTTTTGTGAGCTCTTTGATAAGTTCATATGTGGGGACGTGGGGTTTGCGTTTGAGACGTACTGTGTTGTTTAATAACGTTGGGCGATATATAATCAATCCCAACTTCAAAAGAACTTTGAATTTTGCGACCATCATTTGTAAAAAAAAAAGATAGTATCTGCTAGACAAAAAACACACAAAGAAAAAAGTTATATGAATTGAAACCAGCACAGTTTATTTTGTAAATAGTACATTACTAACTAAAAACAGCATCGATAATTATGTAGCCTAAAAATGACGTATTAATTTGAAATAACATCATTCAAAATAAACTCTGATGTAATATATTGTACTGTTGTCTAATAATTGTGTTGGTTATGTTAATTCAGTTATTCCGGTTCATCCGCAAGAGTTTATAAACAGCACAGTGAAACTCAAACACACGCATAAGATTTGTATAAACAACACATTGAATATTCATAACAAATACATTAACAACATCATAGTTCTTTTTTCATAACAAAACAATACAATAAACCATTTAAAACAGCACACCGTGTTAACCAAACCTGTAACAAAAACAAACATCATATTACATTGGAGTTCCACCGTGTTGTTTTTATAAACTCATGAAAATAGTGAATTCATAAAACAATGGAGTTTTAACAGATTTTCTATTCAAAAAAAATCTAAACAAGAGGATTTACGATGGAATTGAAAACATAATTCTCCCATGACTATAGGCGGTTACCATAACTAAAAATGTGTTAATATACTAAATTGCCCTTTAGTCAAAATTAATTCCATTGCCATGTGTCACTCCCATAATATTCCCGACGCTTTTTAGTGAAAAAACACTTTGTAATCATATATATGTGTGTGTGTAATTTTAGTTATAGATTTATAATTTTAGAATCTTAATATTTTAAAAGAAAGAAAATAAAAAATCAGATTAAACTGTTCATGTTCGTATAAAAGGTGCTTGACTTAACTCCCATAACACCTGCCAAAATTCCGATCTCAATTTCTGCCCGGAACTCATAAGAAATAACGGGAGTTAATGAAAAACCCAAAAAGTCAGAAAATAAATCTAGAAATTCTGAAAGTTAGGAGATATCGGACCGACATAAGATTGATATCGGTCCGATATGGGAAGAGGTTAAATGTCGGACTGACATGGTCTAGAAAACGGTCCGCAATGCAAACCCCTAGAAACCACCCTCTGCACCAGACACGCGTCGAGAAACGTGTAGGGCATGCGTCAGCATGTCGGGCGCGTGGACGGATGTCGGACCGACATGGCTTGCCTACTCGGTCCGACATGGACGAGTGACACTCCAGAATTGCATGGCTGCCACGTGGTGCGCATGCTGGACAATGGAGGCATATCAGACCGATATCCCCCTGGATAACAGTCCGACATGGGCACTCATCAGGCCTATAAATAGAGGAGCATTGACATTTCATTTTCTACACCAACACCACACACACTCTCGAATCTCCTCTGCTCCCGAGCCTTTCCCAAGCCCTCTAGACGTCCCGACTCCCGAGCCGCTCCTCCCGGTTCGACCAGCGTTCAACGAGATCAAGCGTTTAAAAGCCGAAGAAACCCGAGAAACTCATAGAAGTGCAAGTTAAGGTGCTAGAGCCCTAAGAATCAACTCTAAGAACTACTTAGCACTAAGATTATTATCCTTCGATCTCCGACTTCAAAATAAAGTTGAATACTCGTCTTTATAAAAAATACTCGTTCTCATGGCGAGAGTGAGCTTTTACAAAAACGATTTGTAAGACGTGCATGGGCTGTAAGCTATCATCACGCAAATAAGACGTGATGGTGCTGTCGGCACCTTCACACAAATGATTAAACGATTTATGCTTACGAAAAGGACAAAACACGATAATTAAATATTTACTCATACTAATCCCATAATTAGGGGTTCTACCCCTAGGGAATGTTGATACCCAAGAAGTGTACGTAAAGTTTGATCAAGTATTTATACTCGCACCGGATCCAGTTGGGCCGGGCAGGGTTGGCTTGTATGTCGGGTGATGCGTAAAACGCAGTTGTGCTAGTTTGGCCCTGTGGCCCCGAGTGCTTGTCCAATGTATACAAATGGATGAAATCCAAGGAAGTGATATGATCACTAGAATCCTCCAATGATGAAATGTTTAACTATTTAATTAAACTGTTTTGCCATTCTTATGAAAATGATTTGAGGTCATAAAGTATTCAACAGCATGTAGCTGATGTTCATTTTCAAATGTATTCAGGAAAAAAGAATGAAATGACCTCATAGTACCGGGACCGGCTACGGCCTAGGTCCCGATGACAGTTTTTGTTGCATAATCCGGGTCAAACCACACACCTGGACCCGGTGTACCCAAAAATGTGTTATACAGGTTCGTGCGAGGCAAAGGAAAAATGTGTCCAAAGGATGTTGACTTCTAGGCAGAATTCCTCCTTGTAGATTTTACTGACTTTGGTAAGGGTTTTGATTTCAAAAAAATCAAATGTACAAACGATCAAGTTTTATACCTAAGTTTTTAAATAAAGGAATCTTTTGTCTACACGATAAGATTCTAGCATTTATAAAACCAACCCTTGAGGTTGAGAATCGTTAAAAAAATCCTGTTTAAAACCACTATTCCGCTTCACAAAACCAAACTATAAAATCAAAGAAGGTACCGAAGGTGCCAACTGGCGTCGCAGCCCGGTAACGTCCCGAGGGTGCCCGGGGCGAGGTGTGACACTCCTACTTTGCGCAGAGTTCGAGGAGGAGCCGGATCACTTCTGCGATCTGATGTACGCATAGTGTAGGATGTTGTTTCCCACAGCTTGAACCCATGACCTCGTGTTTGTATCAACCTATAAATAAGCGTGTCGTATCAGTCGAATAACTCCAATGAGTAAACACAACTTATTCAACACCCTAGTTGATCATTATAGTCGCCAATGAGCTGGTGGTGGAGTGGTAACGGAGAGAACTGGTGTTCCTTGTGACCCAGGTTCGATCCCTGCCCTTCCCATTAGTTTCTGCGGCATGCAAATGATGCATAGCTCTTAGGCTGATGCACCTGGGTTTTACCCACGCCGATCCAGGGTTCGAGCCTCGGCTCTCCCTCAAACCCGGAAGGGGCCGTATTGGGTGAGATTTTTCCTTAAACGCTCTCCAACTCTGACGCCAAGTGAGCCCGATTAAGATAACATATTGGCCGGAGTTAGACGAGTCACTGCAATATGACAGGGGGTGCGACGTCACAACATTAAATGTTCGCAATTCAAAAAAAATAGTTGATCATTATAGTCACCATAAGTTCACCCGTGTTCATGAAACGTGTAGTACGGGTGTTAGGGAATGTACACCCTTTTATTTCTTTAATTTTGTGTGTAGTTTCAAGATCCATGAAAATGAGTACTTTGCACGTGAGCATTGCATTAATTATATCACTATACCAAAAATAATAATAATAATAAAATAAAAAATCATAGCGTAAATAAATTTAAAATCTGTGTTCCTACGGTTCAATTCTTTTTACTAGGTAAACGCTCGAGCCCCTCTAATACATGTTGATACCTAACTTTCGTTAGTTTTCTGTATTTTAACCTTTTTAAAGACCACATGCACATAGAGCTTTGTTTTACACGATCTCGTTAATTAGTACGTTTGCATAGTTTTTGTGATAACGGGTTTTTACGATTAGAAAACTATTTTTACTATATTTTTAGTTTCTTAATATATATAACCCTTTTATTAAAATAAATATTAAAAATGAAATACTTGTATGTAGAAGCGGCAAACAGTGAGGAAAAAAAATAATGATGATGAGAGGTGTGAGTGATGATGCCTTCTTGTGGTGGGACCCACACGCTCCTCCTACTGAGAATGAAAAAATAAATAAATATTAATTAAAAAATAAAAAAAGATTCTCTCTCACAAGAGAGGCTAACAGACTTTTAACCACACTATCATTTTTCACTTTTGTCTTTTTTCTCCGTTACACCCTCTCCGTTCCGTTTCTGTAGTTTTACTCACCCCGGCTCTCTTCAGCTTGGCTGGCTTAATCCAGTCGGCTTAAATATTTAACTTTATTTTCCCTTATTTTAAATATTTTCAACTCTCATTTTTTCCATACAAGAATAAAATATCTATGATGGATCAGACTTAAAAGTAGTGAAGCTTCTTTTTATGTTAAGGGTTCGAGCCTCATTCATGATAGATTGGTATAAATTATTATAAATAGTTTAGATGGCTCAAAATCAAAATAAGGTATTGTTATTAAAATAAATAAATTGACATATTGTTAAATTTTTCTTAATTAATAACTAAAGTTTAACAAAATAGTAACCAAGTTTTTTAAGTGTTTATTAAGGCAACTAAAAAAAAATAGATAATTTTAAGGGCATTCAACTTGAATTAGGTGTTTTAATCTTGTATAATTTTTTTTATATATATTACTTTTTTTTAAATTGAGATAAATGAAATATATATATTGTTTGGTATTTAGTGATTTTTTTTCATTTTGACTTAAAATGAATAATTATGAAACTTAGTTGTTATTTTAGTAATTTTTTCTTCACATTTACCTTTTATTTTAAGTTAATTTAAAAAAAATAACCACTAAGTAGTAATCAAGATTCATATATGTTACCTTTGTCTCACTTAATTTTAAAAAAAATTAACATTTATAAAAAAATTTATTTAAGATTGGAATTCTTTAAGTGAGTTTATAGTAACAAAAACTTTCAGTGATTTTAGTAAAACACTTGAAAAACTTGTTTAGTCAGTGGCGTATCTAAAACAAAAGTTCTGGGGTAACGAAAAATATTTTTTTTGACCGTACTTTCAAGTAAATGAAATAAAAAAAATTTGACGATACTTTCATGTAAACAAAATTTGAGGGGTAACGCGGGCTTCCCCTGACCCTAGGGTAAGTCCGCCCCTGTGTTTAGTATTGTGTAAAGTTTTTTTCTTTTATTTTTAGTTTTTTAATTATATATAATTTAAATTTTGTATCTTCATGAATTAATTTATAGTTAATTACCAACGTTATAAAAAGCTATCGATTTTTAAGAAAATACAATTAGAAATGAAATTAATTATCAACTTCAACTATTAGCACAACCACTGGACATGTGAAACCTACGTAATGTATGATTTTTTTAACAAACTTAAAACGCTAGCTTTTTTTTATTTAAACGACATCTAATTTACACCAAAATTAATTTACATCAATTCGTTTATGATGGGGCTTCAACCCTTGATCTCAAAGTGAGTTTTACTTAACTCCAAATGGCTTTGTCATTAGACTCAATTATCCACGTCAATAAACCGCTATACTTGAATAGTTATTTTTTTTAAAATATTTTATAATGTGTATATTGTAAACATGAGTCAAGATTTAATATATTAAAACTTGATTGAATTAATTTTTATACGATATCGAAAAAAGAAATTTATATAAAATTAACCATTTTTTTGGTTGATTGACTAAATTGAATTTCAGCGCTTTGGAAGCATTATTAGTTACAACCTTTATTAAATGGTTAGCTATTTAGACATCCCTTGATTATATTTGGACATTCTGGGTCTATACTACACGTATAGAGTTCATTAATTACCAGCCAATCATTGACTGGGTGCCCTATACTGTCCGTATAGGGCTATACTACCCGTATAGAGTTCATTAATTACCCGCAATTGGCTGGTAGTTAATGAACTCTATACGGGTAGTATAGCCTTATACGAGTAGTATAGCCCTATACGGGCAGTATAAGATGTGTATTTAATGCTGATGAAACTCTATACAGATAGTATAGCGCTATACAGGTCGTATAGAAGATGTCCAACTAATTTTTGAGGGTGTCCAAATAACATCACCCTTATTAAAAGCCATCAGAAAAAAGGAAATAAGAGAGAGATTGGCTGTGGATTGGGTGTGATGCAGAACAGAATATTTATTTTGCTATCTATCAACTCTCGTGACTTTTATGAGTCTGTGTTTTTTTTAAGCAAATTTCTTTATTTTGTGAAAGTGAGACTTGAACCAATTAATTTATTAGACCCTCGTGTTTGTAGAGTATTTTTCTTTAGAATGTGTCACCAACCCTAATGGTAACTTTTATGGCTTTGTTGATAAATGTTTTGTTGTGTTTTAGAATTAACTTTTCATGGAAAACAAATATTTTTTGTTTTTTAGAAAATCGAAATTTAGTAAATAGACAGTTATAGCTTATAATTTTAGTTGTGTTGTTTTTGGTGTTTGCAAACAAATGTCGATTATTTAACTTCAACGACCAAAGGGCATGTGTTATAACGGTACCAAGGTGTGTCTAACTTATTTATATCCTGTCTTATTTTCTTTAACATACAAACAAACTAATCAAAAACTCAACTCTAATTCATTTTTATGACATGATATAGGTTTTTATAAACAAAGAAACATGGCCAGCAAGAAGCTGGAAACATACACCGAAAGAAGGAAAGAAAAACAAGAAACGAAAAGACGAGAAAAAAAATACAAAACCAAGCTATAACTATGAAACTCTTCTACATATCGAGAGAAGCAATGAGATGTGGAGCGACACCATGTAGTCGAGCATAAGAAGTTGAATTTTGACCGGTTGCTAATCCACGAGAACTGTTTTAGAGAATGAAGTTTTTATCTTCCTAAACCCCAGGGCATTACGAGCTAACCAAAGGAACCAGAATGTTGAGTAAACTGTTGCAAACCATTGTGAAATCGTTAGCAACTCTAGTGTATTCATCGAAATCATTGTTTTTTTGGATAACATTTTCACTAGTGAATAAAATAGTTTTCATATAACATTATTACGCAAGTGTAAAGGGAGTTTTTATATAACATTATTACCAGAATGTTCACTTTATGTTTACAACAAATGTTTGAAGTAGATTTGGACTCTTGATGAAGATAAAGCAATGACTAAAATGGGGCTATGACGATTTCGTAATTAACTTGGCGTGTGTTGAGAATAAAAGGTAAAAAAAGGTCACGATTGTTGATTTTTATCTAGAACCACTATTTTTTCTAAACACATATAAATTTATATATACTTCATTATTTTTTAATAAATTATACCTAAAAACAAAATTTATATTCTTTTTAACTTAAGTATAATACTGCTATATATTTTTAAAAAATAAATACTAAAAAATGTTGGTGTACAGTGCATAATTATAAAAATATGTGTTATTATTATTATTATCATTATTATATATATATATACACACACATATAAAACAAAGCGTAGTTATATATATAACTATGTGTCATTATACACATAGGTTATGTGATTATTTAGGGACAACGTACAAATTCTTGTACAAAGTCATTTTAACCTAAATCGATTCCCACAATGCAATGAGCAACTACTTGTAAAGCTCCTGCTCGTTCTTTTTCTATTGGGGTCTTTCACACTCATATTGAGCTTCGCGAATTCACAAAATATGATCATGCTCCCCCTTCATACATTTACTTCAACTTACGTTAAGAGTTCTTTGTATTGTTTTTGGTCGAGAATGGAGTGATAACTTATAACCAACAAGACATGCTACCTTATGTAGGGTTGGTTTAACCAATGGATTTATACCTAATAAGACATGGTCCCTTTAGGTTTTGATCTATGTCTAGTTAGTTTTCTATTATTTTTTTTTGAATGTGTAAAAAGACTTGTTATTGAATCGTGATCAAAGAAAATTATAAAATCAGATCTAAAGTTGATACTTGTCGAACTTTATAAGGATTTTATATTATTTTGATGAAGAAAGAATGTTAAAGAAATAGATTAATATAACCATTTTTAATCTATAGTCTTTGTCAATTATTTGGTCAAGTTATTGATTTATAAATACCCCCACCATCTACCAAAAAGTGAGAAATCACTTATAATCTAAGCATAGTCTTGAATGATATGAAGATAACTATATCTGCATGTTAGTTAGATTTATTCACTCTTTTAAAGCTTTATTTAATTTTAAAATTCACTAGTGACCGCGTGCTACGGCGGGGTGTTATTTGTAAATGCTCGGTTTCGATGATCTATACACTAGTATTCACTCCGCGAAAAAAGTCACGTCGAATCGATAATAAAAATAGGTACATCAAAATATGTGAAAAACTCATAAAAAACTCATTTTCACGTGTAAAAAACAATCTCTTGAATGATTTTGACTCAATTGCACTTTGGTAATATCAGTTCAGATTTAATAACACAATGAACTCTCACATAGTCATTTCATTATCATGATTGCATATTGTACATTTAATTGATTACAAACTTACTTATTCTATATATGATAAAAATGATTGATGTACGCTTATATATTTTATTAACTAAATAATGTAATCGCCAAAAAAAATTTTAACAGCAAAGCTATATATATATATATACTAGAGGGGTGCCCACGTAATGCGAGGAACACAAACACTGGTAATAACGTAACATGTTATTTTTTTAAATTAAAAAAACTATAACAATAACATACTCAAATTAAAGAGAATGAATTGCTCGTTTTTACAATGTAATTTAAAAAAAAATATTAACGTAGAAAAAAGTTATGGCCGTTTAAAAATAACGGGAAAAGTTGGTTTAAAAGTCAACAATATGTTTTAAATGATTATACCATATGTTTTAAAAATTGTAATTACTTCAACTCTTAAAATTATATAAAATTACATTTTTGTCCTCGTATGTATTGCAATGTAGTATGGATATTCTAAAAAATATTTCTTTATACTATTTTAATACAAACATGAAGTGCTTAACATTGAATGTTCTCTAAGTTATTTTTACTTAATTTGTTTTCTATTAAATGTTTAATATTTTCTTTATATAATGTAAATAGAAATTATCAAGCAAATTGGTTTTCCTTAGATAAAAATACGATAAAAACAATAAATTAAAAAAAATAATAATAATAAACCAGTGTCAACTTGGGCTATACAAATCGAGATCGTTAGTCTCGAAAACTTCAATCCGAGCTGGAAGCTGAGTTCATATTCTACTTGTATTCAATTTAAGTCAGCTCATGACTCGATGAACCGACTCATTTTTTTATTTTGTTGATATTGTATTTCTTTATACAAATATCAAATAACAAACTAACAACAACATAAAGTTATATAAATCTAAACAGAAAACGATAACGAACTACCAATACACAAACAAATCAATGATTGAAATTTATTTGAGCGATCTAACAAGATATCGAGCTGCCATTAGCTAGAACTAAACTTGAAAATTTATACAAATCAAATAGCTCAAACTAAAATTACTAGTTTTTATAGAACCTAAATTGGCTTTTTGATAGTACAAACTCCACCAAAATTACTAAATTAGCATCCCTCAATTTCAGTTTTATTCTTTATAGAATTAGAAGGAGAATTTAGACTCCAACCCCCCTCGATCACCCCCCTCACTATCCCCTGTTTCATTCGCTATGATTCCTACTGTCGCCTTCCTACCCTCCTAATAAATATTTTCATTTTTTTAATGTAATTCTTTTATTTATTTTAATGCTTTAAATTTAAAAAAATACTTAAATAGAAAATTAAAATTATGAAATTGATGAATATTGATACATATTTAAAGGTTTGATTATTTTTTATTGATATATAGAATCTATTTGATTATCACTAATATATTTAAATATATATATAAACTATACATTAAACAATAAAGGTAATATTGTAATGTGTGAGTTGAAATATATTGGCCACTTTGTTCCATGCATATTTTTGCAACCTACCACTAAAATATACATAAAAAGTGTACACCGGGAATGCAACATATTTCCCTCAAAATTAGTCATTATTTTATATTTTTGGTGTCTTTAATAATTTGATTTGCGTAATATAATCTCCTTTTATATAAAAGTTTTGCATCTTTAAGTATTATTTATTAACTTTAATTTGTCTGTTCTAAATGTTAGGTATTATGAATTTAAAAGTGAGTATTTTGGAGAATAAAATATTTTAAATAATTTTAGAAATTATATTCAAATAGAAAGCGTTTTGTTACAGAATTTTCATTCTGTTGTCATATCACTAACCCATGGGTCAAACCTCTCCAATCCATCTTTCTGACTCTGCTCACTCTTTCTTTACCTTCCTTTCTGTAAATTTATTATCTTAATTTCTTCTTTATTTTATTTAAATCCTTATATAACATAGTAATTTTTTAACTAATTTCTTTTATATTTATAGTAAATACATGTTATCTTTATTTAATTTTAGTTTTTCAATTATTATATTAAATAGATATATGACTATTCTACATATACATTAGTTGGTGTATCTTTATTATTTATTAGGTATCTCAATACAAGCAGACAATTTTATATAATTTAGATTTGAGTGTATAAAGTCGGTCATATTGGTTCCAAACAAACAATCTTAAATTATGTAGGACATAAACATACATTTTATAAATTAGATACGCGGTCAAGCGCTCATGTGATATTTTCTTCTTACACGGCTATAGAGGCATAAATCTTGTTTTAATAATGCTTTTTTTCAAGTGATATTTAATGTGGTTTTAATATGTTAAAAATACATGACGATTTTCTTATGTTATACTCATTCCACTTTTGACAAGTTTATTTCACTTTTTTTTTGTAAATATGGACAATCAAAATCAATCTACTTTTTAGGTAACTACAAGTTAACACACGTAAATTTAAATCTAAACTGTATAATAAATAAAAATATCTTATGTCACGTGTCGGCTCCATATCTCTTCTCATCATTTTTTTTCCGCCTCTCTCTCTTATTAAATATATATCTTTTTTTAATAATGATTTATTTTTAAAGAAAGTATTAATTATACTAATAAAACACATTAACTTTAAATTATCTCTTATTTTAAGAAACTTTAATTTTATTCAACTTTTTTTTAACCAAATAGTTAATGTAAGTCAAATTATATTAAATACAAATTAATGTATTTTCGAAACATAATTATATATTAATTTTTACATAATTTTGAACAATTAAAAAAATCATTAGTATATATAATACATTTTTCCACTTATAAGATGTACATCAAGATTTAAAAATTTTATTCAATCCAATACACGCGTTTTTAAAGATATAAAATTATTTATTATTAAGTATATAACATTATATTTTATCAACCCGTGTAATACACGGTATTCTAACCTAGTGAACTATAAAATAAAATATTGATTTCCGTACTGAACATAAAATATAAATGAGAAAAAAGTGAAAAACCATCGATTCTATCAGGTTCATAATGATTGTGTTTAAACACTTAATCAAACCTTTATCCGGTAAAAGCCGAAACCAACTCACTTTTACATGTTACTCCCACTTTTTATAAAGAAATACAAACTTTTATATTATTATTATTATTATTCACTGTTGATATTATTATTATTATTATTAGAGAAAAAGTATTTTAATTTTTAATTAGAAAAATGATAATTGATTTACATTTTAAAAGGTTTATTTGTATAACTATTTTGTACTAGTTCTCCTTTTAACCTTGTAAATTGTTTATAACAAAAGAAAAAAGAAAAATGGGTTGAAGTTAGTTTGTAGATTTCTCTCTCATGTTAGGGTGGAGGGAGTCATCCAACAGGTTGTTCATGAGTTGCATGGGCTACACTGCCATAACAAGCGAGGGCTTGGCTAGGGCTTTTGCTCATGGGTTGTAAAGCCCGTTCTTACCCGTGATGGTTTCAATAATAAAGTGATGATTTACATGTAATAAATAGTATTTTATAATTTAAAAATAAAATAAAATCATGGGTTCAAATACTTCTACACCCTCTCTTTAGGGTTGGACTGGGTTGGAGAGGGTAAAAATGACATATCAAATTTTAATTGGTAAAATGAGAGGGTTTCATGGGTACCACTCCCTCCACCCTTATAAATACAATATTTTTAATAGAGACATTCCTACAAATTTGTGTTAATTATATAAGTTATAATTAACTTACTGTTGGCATCTAGCCCAATGATACATTGGTGTTTAGTTAGAGCTCAGGACCTTATAGGTCTTGAGTTCGAATCTGATGTTTGAGTCTTTGCTTTCAGCTTAGGCTGGGTGAGTTGGGTCGGGTTTAACCCGATCCTGAATGAATAGGAGGTTTATTATAAGGCCTCAAACCCGAGAGGTCTCACTTATTGGGTTTTTACTCATCAACACATAGCACTTAAACATAAAACATTCAACGCATAGCAGCGGAAACGATTAAAACTTTAACATAACAGCGGAAGCATAACATGTCTAACATAACTTGTCAAATACAAACTGGAACTTGTCTTAAACAACATAGACATGAAACATAAACATAAACGGGATGTCAAATGCTTATCTTCGGGTAACTCTTCTTTTCAAGCCAAGCATCCCCATCCATCTACAGCCACCTACACTTAACTGATGCGCATACTAAAAATCAGCAATGCTGAGTGAGTTCTAACGTTTACTTTAAATCAATTATAAAAAAAATTTACTAATACATATATACTGCCAATAAGACAAAACTTCACATACTTTACTTTTCAAAAACACAGTTTAAAAACATGCAATAACCGTCAATTCTTTACACTGTACTGCCCTCATGGCTCACGTCCATGAACCGACAAGTACCTGATCAATGCTCTCATGGCCAACGGCCATGAACTGACAATACTGCTTATCCGTCAACTCCCTTGTTACTATTGTACCGCCCTCATGGCTCACGTCCATGAACCGACGAGTACCTGGTCAATGCCCCCATGGCTCACGTCCATGAACCAACAATATCGCTTAACGCTAAGGGGAGGTTGCGTGGACCTCCCGAGCAACCGCCTTCACCCGTCCTAGTTGTACAACCTTTAGCGAACCCAGAGGTTCTTACTAATGGGCTTAACCCATATCTAACATCTTGTACAAGTAACATCTATCCCAAAGACCTTAACAAGCTGGTACACTTTCCGGTAGGAAAACTATTCACTTACGGTTCATATAACTTTCTTTAACTTGATCATAACTTTAACGTGTGTTATGCCTTTGTTTATGTATATGAAAATATAGTAAACACTTGCCAATAATACATGTATTCTTTGCTCAAAACGTACATTTGCCTCTTTTAAACTTTACACTATAACATAGCTTTTCACTTTGTTTATTAATATAAAATATGTAATAAACAGTTTACACTAAGTATGCACATCAACCCTAATGCAGGCAAAAAGGGGATTAGAACTCACCTGATACACTGTCTACTCAAACTAGAAGCTCGGGCTACACGAGTGCTACGTGATCTACACGAATACATACATGAAATCGGTTAAACTTGCTAGTGTCGGCTGAGACACTGGAGAGTCGGCTGATAGAGTCAGCCGACACTCTCAAGATTCGGCTGATACTCTCAAGAGTCGATTGATACTCTAGAGAGTCGCCTGAACTTGCGTTCAGGACTTATGTCGTTCTCTCTGGGCCGATTCTCACTTCATCTTTTTCGCTGAGTGTCGCTACTTGCAGGTAGCGACACTCAAGTGTCGGCTTAAGAACACCATAACTATTCAGACCTGTTTTCAGTCCAAAATCATAACTTTTACGTTCCAAAACGTTCTAATCTTAACCATGAAGCTAGATCAAAGTTTAAAACCTCTTTTTACACGTAAAAATCCGACCTTTAAGTTAAAAACTCAATGAAACCCTAAAAACTCATTTGAACATAAAACTCAGATTTAGGGGAAACTATTACATGAAAACGCTTCCTCTAAGCTGCTAAACGTTCCGAAGACTCACATCAACGATCCTTGAGGCTTGAGAATGAAAACCGGGCTTTCTCTCTCTAGGTTCTCTCTCCTTCTCTATCTAAAATTGTATGGAAATATTTCAAATGAGGGATGATGGGTTGATTTCAGGGTTTTTAAGGAGCCCAAAACCCCCTCTTCTCGGTCCATGCGTCCCAAGCCTAAGGCCCGTGGCCTACTTCATTCCCCTTCCTCGGTTAAATATAAATCCTGTGCCCGGTCTCACGCTTTCGAAATACGGGATGTTACATTTAGATTTGCCTTTCTAAAAAAAAGTTATAATTAATTAACTTTTTTATTTTTATTTTTTAAGATAATTACTTGTAAGGGTATCCGGTATACCCCCGTGAGGGAGGCGTCAGCCTAGTGAGTGGCGTGAGACACCGCCCCCTCTTGGGCATGAGGCTTGGGCGTGTTTCACAGGAAGAAAGTAGCCGTTGTGGGTTTTGACCGTTTAAAAACGGTAATATAAATATAAAAAAAATTAAATTATTTTTTATCACTATATATACACACATTTTAAACACAATACTAATACACCTCTCATACAACCGTAACACAAATATTTTTTCAAAATGTTGTCATATAAATTTTAAATATAATTATGTTTATATTTAGTTAATCAATATAAATTGTATAAATAAAAGAAAAGTAATTAATGCTCATACCACTTACATTCACACGGATATAACTCTCCCATTTGAAAATGGTGTGAAAACTCTTGATGGTGATGTGACTCTCACGTGACGTACACTTTTTTTCAGATCTTTCTCACCCCATGAAATATAACTCATACCCTAACTAGTAGCTTTTAATCGTAAAGCAAATCTGTTCTATTTGTTTAAACTTTTTTTATATAAATCATAAGTTAACTACTTGTAGATACCCTTGACTCTAGACTTTTTACCTTTACTATTAAAGACCTTGGAATCTTCTAGGAATACATGATAAAATGGTTATTTATGTTAGTGAGAATAAAGTTTAACTTACATAAATCATTCGTTCAAAACACTCCTTAACAGATTTCAGATATCTAAACCATGAATTAGTGTCTAGACGAGGATAAGTTAAATCCTAAATCCAAACACTCCCTTAACAGATTTCAGATCTCGAGTTTAATTAGCACAATAAATGTGACAGATTGTCACATAATCACAAACACATCAAAACCAAATCGTACGGCTGTGAGAAAACCAAGAGGCAAGTGTACTACTCAATTCAATAGAGCCTGACACACCTAAGCACCACCCCCACTGCGCCAAAGTAAGGAGTGGGAATGGGCACTAATCTGGTGCATCCACCCTTCCCTCGTGTCCCCCACATCACCGTCTCTGATTGGACAGATGAGGTCTTGATGAGCTAACAAACCCTACCCATGCTACATCGTACATATTAATATGCTCTCAATGCCAATGAGGTAGGGGTGGAGTGCTAAGTGAGAGACATGGTGTTCATTGTGACTCAGGTTTAATCCCTGTCATCCCCATTAGTTTATGCGACATGCAAATGAGGCGTAACTTTTACGCTGATGCACCTGGGTTATACCCACGTCGATCTTGGGTTCGAGCATCGGCTCTCCCTCAAGCCCGGAAGGGGCCGTATTGGGTGGGATTTTTCCTTGGATGCTCTCCAACTCTGACGCCAAGTAGGCCCGGTTAAGACGACATATTGGCTGGAGTTGGACGAGACTCTCCCATGTGACCGGGTGGGACATTACAACATTCAATGTTCGCTTTTCAAAAAAAAAAAAAATATGCTCTCAATTTTCAAATACCATAACCAATCTTCATATTCTTTTATAAAAAAATGAAATAAAAACTATTCAATAAAGTTAATATATATTTTATTTTAAAAAAATTAATAATTTTTTTTTAATTTGTTGGATATTTTATTGAAATGCATAAATATAATCATGAAACTGTTATAAAATACTAGGAAATATTAATCATGTGACAACATGAAGACAATAATAATCATGTTTTTTTTTATGAGAGTAGAAGTTACAAGTCACTGTACAAGTTTTCAAAGAAATGTCAATAAGATGTACTATGATATATTAATGTGAAAATACGTATATTGATAACTATGGTTGGAAGAATTGTATGTTGTGACGTTTTTTCACTTCCTTGTAATTGTAATCAATGCTTCAATTTAATGAATAAACTCGATTTTCACGGAATTGAATGAATAAATTCAATTTTCGTTCGTAAGGTTTGGTTTAAAAATCAGGATTCGTTTAATTTATAAATTTTTAACACTTTGTGTTATTAAGATTTTAGTTTTTCTCACTTTGCGTCTCTCAAACTAACGGCTGTGATTTTTTCTATTAACTACCCCCCTTGCCTCTCACGTGAAGGACATTTTCGTCATTTCATAACCTTTGTGTGTCTGATTCCCCCCTTTGAACATTTTGAATCCCCCCTAAAACGTATATTGAACATTGGTTCAGTTAATTCATGGCTCGATCCTCTTTCTCTTCGTTGATGAACCCTAAGATCGAGCACAATGTAATCTGCTCTTGTGGTAGTAGCACATCGATTCGCACTTCATGGACTCCAACAAATCCTGGTCGTCTTGTGTAAGAACTTGAAACCTAATTATTCAAGTTATATTTTTTTTTATCAAATGATGTTACAAAATTCATAAACAGAAATCAAAGTATGGTTTTGTAACCTAGGCTGATCCTCCAATGTGTTCAAAAGCAACTGAAATAATCCCTGGATTGTTAAAATCTATCAACAGGCATAAGGAAATAGTTAGGACAAAAGCTATTGAAGTTAGAAGGTTGAAGCTTTAGTTGGTTTCTTTTTATCATCTACCTAATACCAATTGACATGTTAAGTTGTAAAGGTCAATTTGGGTCTGAAATTTGTGAAAGTTTGACTCCATTATGATATAATATGCATTGTGTTGGTCTAAATGGTGATGCTGCATAACCATTACATTATGTGGAGTCTAAATGGTGGTGCTACATACACTGCAGTAATATAATCTTCATTATATGATCATACCATTGAATTATAATGAGTGCATCATATGGGTCAAAATATGAAATGGGTCAGCATTCCAATTGTTATGATATAATCTGAAATGGGTCAAAGTAAATTCAATTGGGCGTCATGGATTCAGGTTATTTCCTACAATACAATTTATAAAAATGGATTTATTATGTTGCCCCTATTCAGCAAATGTTGAGTGCATCGGATCATAGCCATTGTATTATGTTGAGTGCATCAGATGGGTCAAAGTAAATTTAAATGGGCCATTATGATATGAATGGGTCAAAGTAAATGTGAATTGGGCAAGTAATATAATTTGCATTATATTGCCCCTAAATAGCAAAAGCTGGTAAAACCTAAAAGAATGACTGGAGATGGACATGATGTAGTTGCCCATATGTGTTCTAACCAGGGGCATGGGGTGTTACATTTTAATTTACTAATGCATCAAAATTGTTGCCTATATGTGTTTAAACCAAGTGCATTATCAGGGGCGGCCCGGAGGGGGGGGGCGGGGTGGGCGACCGCCCAGGGCCCGGTATCTCGAGGGGCCCGTAGTTTTTAAATTTTTTTATATATATTATATATATACATATATTTTTATAAAACAGGTCCAATCTTATTAACATTAGTTATAAAAAGGCCCAAGTTGTATTTACCATTTATCTCATTAACCAACTTTAAAATTAAAAAAGGCCCAATAAAAAGGTTTTTTTTTATATAATATGATTATTATATTATAGGGGCCCACTTTTTTTTTACATGTCCAGGGCCCAGAACCTCTTGAGGATTCTCGGGACCGGGCCTGTGCATTATGTAAAGAAGCTGCACATGATGTGGTTGCCCATATGTGTTCTAACCAGGGACATGATGTGTTACCAAAAACCTTACCATGTAGATTGGAGGGAGCCATTGCAGATGACATACTTGATCGATTTGATGGAGCTAAAGATTGAGGGAAACTCGACCGATTGCGACGAAGTGTGGCGGGAAGCTGGGAATCGGGTTCTTGAATAGGTTAATGAAGGAGAGTGAAACTCATTAGCAAGATTAAGGGGCCGTGAAGAAGTAGGGTAGACACAAATTGGTGATGAAAGTGCCCCTCACCGGGGGGGGGGGGGGGTTAACAGAAAAATCATGGCCGTTAGTTTGAGGGACGCAAAGTGAGAAAAACTGATATGTAAGTGACATAAAATGTTAAAAAATTGCAAATTGGATGAATGTAGATGTTTATTGCTAAATGTGACTCAAATGCCAATTGATAAATTGGCTAGTCTATCCGGCTAAAATTGGTATCAAATGATTAATTATACTTCTTTAAATGTTTTGGAGTTTTCAAAATACAAATGGGAGTTGATCGATAATAATTTGATAAAATTTAAAGTAAATGGTCCAGCTTGGTTTAAATTGAGATTGTGTGACTCAAATCCACTTTTAAGTATTTAGACCTAATCAAATGGATGCCTATAATTGAATTTAACCATTTAGAGTTGAAATGGATACAAGAAGAGTGAAACTAACCAATAGATAAATTGTTTGTGATTGTTTTTAGAGAAATACAATGATTGGGTTTAAGTTGACTTTTAGGTGGTCACCCTTATTTGGGAAAAGATTAGCAACTAGAGAGCTAAATTGCTATGGTGAGTGGTCTATTATTCTAAAGAAAAGTGTACACTAAGTTGTTTGTTTAAAGGATAAATGTGATTGAAATTACACAAATCATTAGATTATGTGTCATGGACTATTTAATTGTTTGACTTTCCATTTTATGTCAATTTTGTAGAATGTGATTCTTAGCAAGCTAATTCTAGCTGAGAATGACTATAAAAGATATGCTTACAATGTAGTATAGGATATGATTTGTCTAAAGTGGTAGAGAGGAATTAATGAACTTCAATGTTCAAATGTGTTATGTAGCATGTTAGTTATATATATTTGTGTTAAAAAATGTATAGTAGGAACTTAATAGGTCGAGACCCACAATTGAGATAAAAGCATGTAACATCTTGGATGGGGAATTACCTTTTGAAATGACGTTTATTACCGGTATAAGTTTAAAAAGTTTGTGTGATTAGTTTTACTTTAATGTGAGTATATATTTTTTTGAACAACGAAAGCTTGACTGGCACGTCACACACAGTGGGAAGCTCGTACATCAGTTGCACCATGTATATCACCCGTCCAGGAGAAAACCCACCACTGTGGGAAACCCCCCTATAGTCGGGATCAAACACATGACCTCAAAGAGGCCAAGGTCCAATCCGTCACCCCCATGTCATTGGACGAGAAGGTCAACTGCTGGTCCAACGGCTAATGTGAGTATATATTACGTCCCAAAGTAAAACTCAATCGTGAATGTCCATTAAAAAATTCTAAAGCGCTTGAATTTTGTGCAATTACCTAAATTGTAATTTTTGACTCTTATCTTAATGAGCGTAAACTTCCCTTTCGTGAACCATGTGCAAATCGAAATGTGATAGGTTAATGGGAATGGGTGTTAAATGGGTAAGCATTGTGGATAATAATGATAAGTACATTAAAGTGAGGACTTCCAATATATAAGTTGTAAGGCTTTACTTGATCAAGATTGTTGAATCTCTATTAGACAATGAAGAGGTGTTGAACCACAATTAGATATTGGTGAATCTCAATTGGGCAATGGATGTGGTTTAACCACAATTAGAGATTGGTGATTCTCAATTAGGTAGTGATGGTGATAAGTGATCACCATAGTGTTTGAGGTCCACAGACTCACTCATATAAACAAGTTCGTTGTGAGATTTTGGGGATCTTACTGTGAAAAACCGAAGACTTAACCTTCACAATGGTGTTGAGTCTGAATGATACACATAAATATTTGAATAAATATCTTAGTGTTGATTATAGGCATTGTAAATTAAACTAATATACTCTTATATATGCATGAATATCATATATTTTGATTAAAATGTATTTGAGCACAAGTTAATATGGTCCTAGTATGACAATTAAAGATAATAATGGTATTTTAGGAAAGGAAATTGAGAAATCATGTGTTTATAAAATTATTTAGCCAGGAAATTTCCTGAATGCATGGTTGACTAATATTGGGCTAACGCTGGGAGGGGGAGGGGACTCCCCTTCTGCTCAACGTTGGGCTAACGATGGAAGGAGGCAAAGTTAGCTAGAGCCAACACCGCTCCTAAAACAAAAGGGGGAGACGATCAATTCTTTAGACTTTCTAAATAACTCCAAGTGTGGTTTTGAGTTTAAATTTTATGTGCACAATTAGCTTGCTAATGTGTGTATGTGGTGTATATTTTCAGGTGAAACAATCAAGTTGGATTGACGAATTATGAGAGTCGAGATTGCATCGAGACACTCATAAGTGTATAAGCTTGTTTATATATGTATTACTTATTATGTATTACCTATTGAGCTTTTTAATTATATTTTCATTTTAACTTACACCCTACATCTTTTGAATTGTGTTTAGGCTTTAAAACTTCAATTTCAACCTTGTAAACTTTTAAAAGTCTTCGGATATGGTTAAAACACAACATAACATAATATACCAAGTAAAACTCCCACTTATGCAGTAGGGTCTAGGGAGAGTTAGATGATGACAAACCATACATCTTTTCGCTATGGTTATAAATTGAGAAAACTATTGGGACCGTTTTTTAGTAACACAAATAATAGTGCAAAAATAGTTTAGATATTATGGGTGTTATAAAATTTCACGTAAAACTCAGACTTAAACCCAATTCTAATAGAAAATATAAGGCTTACACCCGTTTTGTCGATGAAATGGCGAATGCTGGTGTTTGTGGGAGAGTATTGGTGGTGGTAACATAGGTTAACTTATCTAATGATCTAAATCTATGATTTGTTAGGGGTTATATGATATCTTGCTTGAAAATAGTGGTGGTAGAAAACAATTAAGTAATATAGAACCATCAAAATGCATAATAGGTGCATCATAATACATAAATGCCTCTACTATGTTGATTGTTTCACCCTTATTATTAAAAAAACACTCCTAGATGTCCAAACAACCCCACATCCATCAATTTCACCCTTCATCGCACCACCGCTCTCTCCGCCTCTTTCGCTTATCCACTCTCTTCTACCCATCCCTTCCTCCCCCAACCCCTTATAAACACAAGAATATTACATCCACAATATGTATATATGCATACTGAAAATATACGTACAATAATATTTAAAAAAAAAGAAAAAATATTAGTATGCACATGTGCATGATTACACACATATGCACATGCACATAGAGCAAAATATAACGATATAAGCAAGAAAACTAAGACGAATGGTAGCGTAACGACTATCTCCTTTGCATAGGACACTAATTTTCAGCAATGGGACTTTCATAACTCCGGGGTTCTGATGAAGTCACAGTGAACTCGATTGCACACACCTAATTGTCGACGCATCTAAAATCAATAATATATTAGAGAACATGTCATCGTCGATCATTACCATGAGTATCAATTATACCATCGTCGCTTGGTGTCAAGATCCCAAACCGCTCGTTGTTGCTAGAAGCATGAAGACATGTGTAGACATAACTGGAGTTGGGTTGTGGGTGCAAGGAACAAAGATGGGGGAGTTCGACCATCAAGGTTCAAACATATGAAGGGGATTAACAATGAGTGTTTAGTCGGATAAGAGATACGCAATCAATGTTGGCCTTAGGTCTTGTCTTCGGTACCTATATCGTTAGATTTCATAGAAAAAGTACCTCGTTTTCGGTACCTTTGCAATTGATAAATTTGATGGTGAGATAGGGTAGGTTAGAAAGAGAAAAATATTGAGAATTTGGGACTGATGAATAATAGGTGAAGAGACATGGAGGGGGCTAACCCCGTATCCTTTCTTACATCATACAAAGTAATCTCTCGAACTCCATTAACTCTAATATACGAAGTTAATCTAGTTGTATCTTCCTCATTCTTCTACAACCAATGGTTGGTGGTACTCATTTAACAATCTAAGACTCCTCGAAGCAGGATAAAGAGCATCCGAATACACGTATATGTTCTTACTAGTTCTCATGTTTGTGTGTGAAATAAAGCATTTTATTTATGGTATTTTGAAACATAGTCGTTGGAATATAATGGTTGAAATCATTTAACAAAATCGCTTACGAGCCCAAAAAATACTCTATTTTTTCATTAAAATTTATATCATAAGGTTGACAGCAAAAAAATACTGTGTATTTAGATTTTTTTAAAAAGTTAACGAACACAAGTTATTAAAGAAAAATCAAATTAAATGTTAAAAGAAATAATAATAAACTAATAATAATAATATAATAGTAATAATAGTAATACTAATACAATAAAATAAGGCTTTAAACGTCGGTATTGGGTCAACATGGTGAAGCCGCAAATGAGAAACTCTCGGTACCTAAAGGGGCGGGGTGGTGTTCCCGCCAGTACCGCAACACCCCGACTCCTTTCCCGACTTTACTAGCCCACTCTAGTAATTTAAGTAATAAATAGAAGCTTTAATGTGGTTGGGGTGGCTCTCAACATATATCCGGATATGAAATGAATATTTCCTTATATACGTGTATAGGCATTGGAGGATTATTGCAAACGAGTTTTATTTATAGGACGGGTATCGAAATTTCTTTGTCATTTATTGCGCCAAATGAATGTTGAAGATTTAACGGTGTCAAAGTTGTAATAACTAATAATAAATAAGGAAATTAATATCGATGTAAAAGCAAAACAATAAATTAATCCCAAGAGGTTCTAGTTGACACGAGTTTCACTAATATTTTTAATCTCAATTATAATTAATACAATTCTAATGCATAACAACTTAGTAATTACTATAAAAGATTTAATTAGATTTTTCTTTAAATTCAAAAGAAGCATTTGTGAAGATGCAAATATTTTGAATATCAGATATAATTAATACAATTCTAATGCATACCAACTTAGTAAATGCTAAGGATGAAGATCAACTGGAAACGTCTAAAATTAAAAATTAAGTGTTTTCACACTTACTTAGTAGTTGATAGACTTATTGTTTACACATAATGAATGTATGATTATGTTGTGGTGGTATGTTTATGTGTATGGGTGTATTGGTGTTCATTGTTTGCGTTGTGTATATTGGGTGTGTATAATGAGGTTTATGAACCTCAATCGGAGTTAAATTGAGATCGATGAATCTCATGAAGTCTATAAACTTCACTAGTAGTTTGGGTTTTGCTTATACGCTATGTGTATGTAAGTTAACTAGATTAACCGTGTGATTATGTGATTGGTGCTTTGGTGTTTTTACTTGTGTGTATTTTGTTTGCAAACAAATTGGGGGATGTGTAATGGTGTGATAAGGAAGTCTTGAACTTCCATGGTGGTTGAATATGGGTTTATAGAATCCCAATGGGTGATTATGAATTGAGGTCATGAGCCTCACAAGGGTGCATTGGTGATTGAAGTACTTGAATTTCACATGATGATGATTATTGAAGTCTACGAGCTTCACAAAGGTGTAATGGTGAATTGAGATCATAGAATCTCAAGGGAATTGGTGTGGTTTGGATAAATGAGGGCAACCTATTTACGGAGGGAGGTGTACGGGTGTTACATGATTAATATTGGGGATGTATTATAACTTAGAACTCAAAGGGGATTGAGGTTGAGGGGTTGAAAGGCCGAAAATCAACAAAAAAACCACTCAGGTGTAGGGGTTAGCGTAGCCTACACTAATCTCCCTTGTCCTACGCCCGCTACGTTGAATGCTGATAGTTGGGTGTTTGGCTTTTGGGGTGTTATCTTGGGGGTTGCCCTTACAGTTGTATATCATTACTAATGGTGTTTATGGGGTGTTTTGGGTGTAGATAAAGCTATGGTATAGCCTCGGGATGCAAATCAAGCGGGATTGGATTCTCATGAAGTCTAGGTCATGTTTTGGATGGTGTTTAAACTTAACCTCCTCGTGAAGACTTTAAAACAAATGTTTTTTCTTTATAAACAATGTTGTTAACTTGTTGATTGGTAGTTTATCCCTTTAGTAGGGTTTTGGTGATGTAAACCTTATTAGTGGCGTCGTTTGAACGTTAAACTTCTTGTTGTTTTTGGAAATTGTCGAATGGGACCAACTTTCGCATTTATAGTTTTTATACTTTTCACTAATATTTTTAATCTCAGTTATAATTAATAAAATGTAACTAATTGTTGATGGTAATTTATTTTATAGGCTTCTCCTCTGCTTTTAAGGCCTAAACTAGACAACAACTAAGTACAAATTATGATGAAACATGTTACACCATAGTCTTGGATGCCATGTGATCAACTGATCATCATCAATGAGGATCAATGTCTACGAGGGACTAGAATTGGATCCCAAGAAGAAATGGAAGAATATTTACACATGCATACTTGTTTCATTAGGTGTTATTATAGTTGCGTGTAGCTTTGATGTGGTTCATTTTACTTCGAAAAAAATATAAAGAATCGTGACCTACAAGTTGATATAACTATCTTTGGTTTGGGGTTGGGGGAGAAGAAGAGGCGAGTGAGTGTATTTTGTGTGATTTTTAGAATGACGAAAATGCATTCACGTGCAAATCATGTGAGATTACTTAACATTATATACTCTATTAAAAATGCAAGACCATTAATAGTATCAAATCCATTGGTTTGTTGTCATTTGCCACAAATTGGTTTTCTATAATTGTGTTTTGGTATTATTATTATTTTCCCTTTTCTGTTCTATCAGAATCAACCGATAATCACACCAAAACAATAACATAAAATTCAATATCTTAGTCATATTATGATTTTATCTTTTCATTACACGGGGACACATATTATATTTATGTGATTAAACTTAATACTACGACAAATAAATTTTTTTATATCGCATCGTGTGGAAGAGAGAATCTTCTAGTTAGAATAAGGGGAGTGGTTTCATATTTCCACACCCCTCCACGTTAGCGTCACATCAGATTTTACAGCTTTTCCACATTCTCCACATTAGAAGAAAATGGTTCCACATTTCCACACTGGCACGTCATTTTCTTTTTCTAATTTAATTAAAAATAACATTAAAATTAAAAAAAACATTACATTTAAAAATAAAAAAACATTACATTTAAAATAATAAAAAACATTACATTTAAAATACTAAAAAACTAACATAAAACTAATTAATCATCCGAAAGGTGTTGCCGCTTAAGTCGTGCACGGATCTTAGCTTGCAAAGCTAGGACGTCTTCGAGATGTTCACCCGAAAGGTGTTGGGTATTTAACGTCAACACCTTTAGATCCTCTCGTTCATTCACTTCCTCCCGAAGTTTGATTTTTTTATTTTCAACGGCGTCGTATATGCCAGTAAAGCTCTCTATTTGCCAACACTTTATCCAATTTTTCATCCGTAGCCGAGGATGCTGTAGCTTTCTACTTTCCTTTTTGTTTGGCTTTATCCCTCCCGATTGGGCGTGGTGGTTCATCTTCCTCATACTCTTCGGAAGCTTCATTGAGATTGATGTAACAACGTGCTTCCGATCCGCTAGTCGGTGTCCCTTCCCGATCGGTTGACTTTCTTTTTGACCTCGTTGATTGGGATGGAAGCATCTCCGACGCTTTATGTCATTGTGAACAATTCCTAAGAACTTCCCAACAATGTATAAACTTGAAAGGTTGTTTTTCTTCATCTCGGTATTTTGTAAACAAACGTTCAAGATATCGGCGTCGTTTTCGCCACTTTTGCGGTTATTGCTTCGGTTATTATGTATAGGTCAAAACTTCGTCGTTTTTGTACGCATCTCCCGCCACTTTGAAGTTAATGTGTCTATTGAGCGGTAATCTCCACGATTCATTTTAGTGAGGAACTTTTGTAAAATGCGTTCCCAAATATAATGACCCGTTTGAGCGTTTCCGACAATTGGATACTCGGATCTATCCACCCACGCTTTAACTAACGCCTCTTTCTCTTTGCGTGTCCACTTTTGAGATCCACTAGATGCACCTACTTTTTTTCTTTTTGCGAGATGATCCGGATTGGGTTTTGGGAACGACCTCAGGTTGGGTTTCGGGAATGACCTCGTGTTGGGTTTCGGGTTCGTTCTCGAATAAAGGTGTGTAATCTTGTTGTGGTGATGGTGGAGGTTGTTGAAAAAAAGGAGAAACCGGTTGTTGTAGTTGATAGTTCCAAAAACCGAATTGTGGGGAGCCGCCTTGAAAATATTGACCGGGAGGCGGTGGAGGCATCCAAAACGGATTGGTGTTTGGTTGGTTGGGATTGTTCGGTTGGTTGAGATTGTTGGGGTCCATAACTTTTAAAAATAAATGATGGTTTAGAGAGGATTGTAGGTTGGTTTTTATAATTTTTATGGTTTATAATATGAGTATATATAGAATTTTTAAATTTGAAAAAAAAATAGCCGTTACCAACAGTTACAACTTTTCAAACGGTAACAATTCTTTCCCACGAGCGTGCATATCTCCACGAGCGTGAACCACGGCCGTGGACCATGCCAGGCGGGCGTGGTGTTCCACGACACCCACACCGCCAGCTCACCTTCCACGTCTCTTTAACGGGGTAGTCCCCTCAGCCTTAAAATCAAAAGAACATCCACTCCAAAATGTGACACAAGTCAACAAACGTTGACTAAATTTGAAATTCTATAAAAAAATGACGAATTTCGAAATTTCTAAAAGAAAATCAAATCCAAAATTTCCAAAGAAATATCCACTAAAACGTACTTAACACATCAACCATATTATTTGCAATTAACTCAATAAAAAAAAAACAGGACCGAAGCCATAGCCGAGCCAAACCACCCTTAAAGCCAGCTTAAGAAACGCTATAAATACAACCCAAATAAATAAACCTAAAAATAGCCCAGTGTGAGAGAAACTCTTCTTCTTTTTCTTCTTCTTCATCTCTCTGAAATAAGAACACCAGAGAGGTTTTCAATGTCTACCAACCGCCTCTGAAACTCATCGTCAAAGTTCGCTTTTTAGTTCTTGATTTCTCATTTCAATCTCGCTAAACAAAACCCCATTTTTATTTCTCTTAATTTTCACACCAAATTCTTGATTTTTCTTCCATTTTACTCTGTTCTTGTCACTTCAGATCTATAAAACCTGCAATCCCATTTCCCAGTTTCATTTTAATCTTCTTTCTTGGTGGGTTTTGTTTGTTTTAGCCAGACAACATGAGCAAAGAAGAGTTCGTCAAGATTCAGGTACATAAATCACCATTTTAATTTCTTACTGTGTGAAAGAAAAGGTGAAATGTGTGTTTTTAATTGTATTAATTTTCCTCTGTTTTTCACCAAACTATCTGTCCTCATTTAATTCATATTAATTAAAGTGCACATTAACAAAATTAAAAATCCCTCCTTTTGTCTTCAATTCAATAAAGTTTCATTCTTGAATCTTGAACATCAATCTTTGTGCATGCAGACCTGTTCTCTGAAAGTGAACATCCACTGTGATGGATGTAAGCGAGAAGTGAAGAAAATTCTTCAGAAAATCGACGGTATTGTGTTTAAATTTGATGTTTTTTGTTGAATCTGAGTTGATAATTTAATGTTTAGTTGGTTTAATTTTGGGTGTGTAAACAGGGGTTTACACAATCAACATAGATCCAGAACAGAGCAAGGTGACAGTATCTGGGGTGGTTGATCCAGTTACACTGATGAAGAAGCTTGGAAAAAGTGGGAAACTTGCTGAGCTTTGGGGAGCTTCTAAGCCAAATCCACAGATCAACAATCAGTTTAAAAACATGCAGATTGAAGAAGGTAAAGGTGGTGGAGGTAACAAGAATCAGGGCCAGAAAGGAGGTGGAAATAATAATAATAACAATAATAATAATAATAAAAATAATAATGGGAAAAATCAGCAACAGCAACAGCAGCAGCAGGGTAAAGGAAATCACCACCAGCTGCCGCCGGCGCAAGGCGGTGGTGGTCCGACGGCGCAGCAACTTCAGCAATTGCAGCAGCTTCAGCAAATGAAAGGGTTTCAGGATCTGAAAAATCATCCTCAGTTTAAGGATATAAAAATGCCACCTTTTGGTGGGAAGAATGGGCAGAAGGGTGGGAAAGTGGTGGAGGAGGATGAGGGGAGTGAGGATGATTATGATGATGATGATGATGATGAGTTTGATGATGATTATGATGATGATGAGTTTGATGATATGGATGAGGGTCCTGTGAAGAAACCGGTGGTGGTGGTGGGTGGCGGTGGGGGTCAGGGTCATGGTCAGATGGCTAATATGTTGTCGGGGGTCATGAAGGGTGGGCAGATTCCGCCGCAGTTTATGAAAGGCGGGCAGATGCCGCCGCAGCAGATGAAGGGTGGTGGTCCTGTTATGGGGAATAATGGTGGTGGTGGGAATGGTAATGGTGGAAAGAAAGGAGGCGGAGGAGGAGGTGGTGGCGGTGGTAATGTTCCTGTACAGGTGAATGGCGGTGGTAAGAAAGGCGGTGGCGGTGGTGGTGGTGGGAATCAAAATCAAAGTGGTGGATCAGGGAAGAATGGTGGCAAGAATGGTGGTGGTGCTCCGGTGGATGGTCAAAATAAGAACAGTGGTGGAGGTGGAGGTGGTGGTCAAAATAAGAACGGTGGTGATGGTGGTGGCGGCGGTCAAAATAGAAACAACGGCGGTGGTGGGGGTGGCGGCAGCATGACCATGAGTGGGAATGGGAATGGAGGTAAGAAAGGTGGGATGAATGATGGTATGGATGTCATGCCAAACATGATGGGTATGAATGGAGTTGGTAATGTGGGACTCATGGGAAGCATGCCTATGGGTGGTCAAATGGGTCCTCGGGTCGGTCAAATGAGTCAAATGAATGGATCCATGGGTCATATGGGTAGCATGCAAGCGGTTCAAGGACTTCCGGCCGGGGCGGCAATGAATGGTGGTGGTGGAGGGCCGGAAGCTTTGGCGGGTAACCCTTTCTATCAGCAGCAACTAATGGCGGCGGCAATGATGAACCAACAACAGGCGAATGGCGGTGAAAGGTTTCACCCAATGATGTATGCACGGCCGCCACCAGCGGTCAACTATATGCAGCCACAGCCGTATCAGCCTTACCCGCCCTATCCTTACCCACACCCGCCGCAGGGTGACCCTATCACACACTACTTCAGTGATGAAAACACCTCTAGCTGCAGCATGATGTGAGAAACCACCATTGGACCGAGGTTCCCCTTGGCAGTTTGTGGCGGTTAGTGGTGGTGGCTCAAGGACAACCACTAGTCTTCAAGAAGCTGGACCAAGAGATGTTTTCTTTAGCTTTAGTGGTTTCCTTTTTTCAATTTTAGTTTACTTGATCCTAAAGGTGGATTAGGTTTTTTTTTTTTTTTTTTTTTTTAAATTATGATTATAGGGAGTAATATATAGATGATAATATATTATCAAAAGATTAGGGGAAGAATGAGATTTTAGTGAGTGGTGTTGATGATGATGGTGGTGATCATGGTGATGATGATGATGATGATGATGGTTTATGAGCTTGATGTTTATATATGTTCATATGTTGAAAGAGAAATAATATGAAAAGAGATTTGGGGTTTTTAAAAAACAAAAGCAAGTTCCCCCCATTTCTTCCCCCACAATCCTCTCTTTATCCTGTTTTTAAGTGATCATTACAACTTTAAAGCATTAGAATCATTTAATTGAATAATTGCATGTTTTTTGAAGAACTTTAAAGAATTTGTATTATCCTAATAAATAGTTTTTATAACAACTTTTTTACATACCAAGTTAGATTAATATTTTGAAAGTCACATTAACAATTATAATTTACTAAATATTGCATTATTATGAACATTTTAGTCGAAATCGGTTATTTTCCTTTGAACGATAACCTCACTCTTCTTTAATTTTATACTTTTGTTCAAACGTGAAGTTTTATTGAACTAATCTTCGTTTTTTTCACTTTATTTTCAACGTATAACGTAAATTGACGGTTGTTTAATGACCTAAAACATGATTCAAATCTAGAGTTAATTGTATAAATGGCCCCTTGTGTTTGATCAAATTGTATGTTTAGCCATCAGGTTATAAAAATTGCAAGCTTAGCAAAAACTTTTGTAATCTGGTTACGCCTTTAGCCGCTGACGTTAATATCAGTTAGTTTTTAAAATACAATTAAACCATGCGGCATCCGTGTGACTTACGATTGGAAACTTAAATCTAAAAATGAGCTAAAATCAGTTAAGATCAGTAAAATTCATAAAAATCACTATTTTTTTTTATTGATTTTAACTCATTTTTAGGGTTAAGTTTGCAATTATAAGATATGTGGATGACATTTGCGCTAATTTTCAGTTAAAACTAATTGGTATTAACGTCAGGGGCTAAAGACGCAATCGGATCATAAAAATTTGAGCTTAGTTTGTATTTTTTAAGACTTAAAGGTCAAACATACAATTTGATCAAATCATAAAGACTATTTGCACAATTAACTCTAAAATGTATGATCTTTTGTTGCACAATCATTTTAGGAAAAGCTTTAAGTGAACACTTGATAAAGAAGCCATCTATTTCAACTTTTGTAAATGAATAAATTCATATTTAATATTTGCTAAATATGATTTTTGAGAAAAAGATAAATATGGTTATGAGTTATGACTACTATTTTATCTTTTTAATATAAGGTGAATCTTGTCATTAGGATGGTAGTCTAATGGTAGAGACAAAGTCTCTTAAACATTTAAAGACCTCAAAGACATGGGTTTAATTCCCCACTAAGTATAGAAATTTACCGTTAAAAAAAAATATTTCAATTCCCCACCAAGTATAGAAATTTTCCGTTAAAAAAAATAGAGTAAACTCCTCTTTTAGTCACTGTGGTTTGGATCAATTCCCGATTTTAGTACATAGTTTAAAAATCTCAATTTTCATCCAATAGTTTAACCATTCGCCTCAGTTTTAGCCAATCCACTAACCTCCATCCATTTATTCTGTTAAGTTAAGGTGAAAAGACAAAAATACCCCTACACTAAAATGGTTATTACAAAACCTTTATAAAAAAGAAAAAACAAAAAAAATTATAAAATAAAAATCCTCTCTGTCCTCTCAAAACACTCAGTCCCTAGCAGCTCCACATCCCTCTCACACTTCCAAATCTTGCCGACTAACCCACCGGAAAATGGTTCAGGAAGCTTGCCAACTAACCACCGAAAAATCATCGTTGCCGGTTGACACACACGACGCCACGCTTTCTCGCCGACAACACACCTACTGTTGATTAACACCTCCTACACATCCCTCTCACACTTCCGGCAGCACATGCAAATCCGGCCAGACCCCCATCTTCCCATTGATATACTTTGAGGGCTCATACACCACTACACTAATTCCCTTCTTCATCCCCCTCATCTGAACCCAAAATCATGTGCATCTCACATTCACCTACACCTCTACTCCATACAAACATAGTTATACGCATGCCATGAAATTAGCTTCAATAATTCAAAATGGGATGCAACCCCCTAGCAATTTCAACCCCTAATCAGTTTCGTAAATGGGTTAATCTTCAACTCCTTTCTCTCTCTAGCCACCAACCCTATTTTGTGGGTAGATCTGTAGGCGAACTTAATAGTAGGCGAACTTACTAAGTTCGCCTGTTTCACTTAGTAGGCGAACTTATTAAGTTCGCCAAGTTCAGATTAGTTTAGCTTGTATATAAATAGCTTCTTTATAACATTAATCAAGTTATCAATCAAATCATATCAGTTTTATCCTCAATTATTCTCTGTCATTTTTTCTTTCAATTGTCAATATTGCGTGTTTAGCAATCTCGTTTATCATTGTCGCTTATTTCAGCGATCATTCTCAATATCATAACATGGTATCAGAGCATATATGCTTGATTCTGTGATTTTTTCTGTTTTTCCGCACTCATTTCTTGTCGTTTCTTCGTTTTCTCAATTTTTCTGTCAATTGGGGGTTGTTTCCTATTTTGATCCGTCCAAAGCCTTCGGTTTTTGTTTCTAATCGTTCATACGGTTGGATTTCTTCATATTCTTCTCTGATTTTGAGTTATGATGATTTCTGGCTTGTTTTCCCGGTTTTCTGTTCGTGCAGGCGAACTTGTCAGCAGAGTTTGTTACAGGCGAACTTAATAAGTTCGCCTGGTCAGTTTCTAGGCGAACTTAACAGGTTCGCTTCTCAGGCGAACTTCATAAGTTCGCTTGTTCAGTCTTCATTTTTTTTATGTCTTCTACTAGTGAACCCGTCATTGTTGTTCCTATGGATTCTTCTAATCCATTGTTTCTACATTCAGCTGATCATCCGGGTCTTTTACTTGTTTCTAAAACTTTTGACGGATCTTCTTTCGGATCATGGAAACGTGCTATGTCCATTGCTTTATCTGCTAAGAATAAAATTGGTTTTGTTGATGGGACTGTTCTTAGACCTACTTCCTCTCCTAATCTGGAGTTATGGAAGCGATGCAATGACATGGTTATTTCTTGGATTTTGAACACTTTGTCCAATGATATCAGTGAGAGTGTTTTATATGTTGAGACTGCTCAACAACTCTGGAAAGAGTTAACTGATCGGTTTGGACAGAGTAATGGGGCTAAGTATTATCAATTGCAGAAGTCTCTTTCTATTATCTCCCAAGGAAATGATGATGTTGCGACATACTTCACCAAAATCAAAGCTATTTGGGATGAGCTTAATGCAATCGAGCCTATTCCTCCTTACACTTGTGGTACTTCCCGACTTATGGCGAAGCGGGAAACAGATCAGTGTTTGATGCAATTTCTGATGGGCCTTAACGTTTGTTATGACATGATCCATGGGAATATTATCATGATGAAGCCTCTTCCCTCAATCAATGAAGCTTATGCTTTTCTCATTCAAGATGAGAAACAGAGGGAGCTTCATTCCTCGGCTCAGTTTATTCCTCAGAACGCTTCTATGAATGCTTCTGTGCAAGTACCCAAGAATTCAAATGCACGAAAAGTCTCTGTTTGCTCTCATTGCAAGAAGCCAGGACATGATGCTAGCAAATGTTATCGTTTAATTGGATTTCCTAAGGATTTCAAATTCACTAGACCCAAAGCTGCTGCTAATGCTGTTTCTGATGCTGGGGTTAATGTTCCTCCTTCTGGTGCTCTTTCTTCTGAACAGTACAACAATCTGTTGCAACTTCTTCAGCAGAATTCTGGAGTCCAGGGTGGTGTTCCTATTGTTCAACCCCTCAGCTTTGCAAATTTTGCAGTTATTATTGCTTGCAATTCGACTACAGTCGATACTACTTGGATCATTGATACCGGTGCAAGTAATCATATGTGCTTTGATTTCAATTTGCTTTCTGATGTTCAATTGCTTAACTCACCCGTTTATGTTCTTCTTCCAAACGAGCATGTCTTAACTGTTACGCAGGTCGTAACAGTTCATCTTACCAAGACGTTTTCTATTTCTAATGTTTTCTTTGTGCCTCAGTTCAAGCACAATCTCTTATCTGTTCCTAAACTTTGTAGGGATACAAAGGGTCTTGTTCAGTTTTCTGAAACTACTTGTTTCTTGCAGGCCCCTTCGCTGAGTAGTCCATTGGTCTTGGGAGATCTTCTCAACGGCCTTTATCTTTTGAATCCCAATAAACTTTTCTCTGTTACAGTTGATTCTTTTTCTAACTGTAATTCTGTTGTTTCTTTGAAACTTTGGCATACTCGTCTTGGACATTTACCTTTGTACAAACTTAAGCAATTGAATGTTTTTACTGGTGCACATGATTGTTCTATTGATGATTGTTCTGTTTGTCCTAAGGCTAGACATCATAAACTGCCTTTTGCTTCTAGTAGTATATCCAGTTCTCAAATGTTTGATCTTATTTATATTGATACGTGGGGACCGTATCGATCTACTACATTTGATGGATATAAATATTTTCTCACCATTGTTGATGGTTTTACTAGAACTACTTGGACTCATCTTTTGACAACTAAAGGAAATGCATTTCCTATTCTTCAAGGGTTCATTGAAATGGTTGAGACTCAATTCAGTACCAAAGTGAAGCGTGTTCGATCTGATAATGCTTTTGAACTTGGTTCGGGTGTTCATCATGCCGAGTATTTTAAACAGAATGGATTATTCATCAGACTACTTGTCATGTGGTCCATCAACAGAATGGGGTGGTGGAACATAAACATAAGCATCTTCTCGAAATTGCTCGTGCTCTTATGTTTCAATCCAAGTTACCGATAACTTTTTGGGGTGAATGTGTTCTCACTGCTACTCATTTGATTAATATTTTTCCCACACGAGTTCTTAAGGGAAAATCTCCTTCTGAGATGCTCTTTGGTAAAGCTCCTTCATACACCCACCTTCATACTTTTGGGTGCTTGTGTTATGCTTCTACATCTACACCCGGACGAGATAAATTCCAGTCTAGAGCTCAAGCTTTTATTTTCATTGGTTATCCTTTTGGAAAGAAAGGTTACAAGCTTTATAATCTTGACACTCGACAAGTTCTTGTTTCTCGGGATGTGACTTTTCTTGAGCACATTTTTTCTTCTTTACACTCTTCGGGTCCTTCTTATTTGTTCCCTTCTCTAAATGATTTGTTTGAGGAGACAAATCCAGCTGTTGTTCCTTCATCTTCTTTGGCTGCTCCTGAAGTTGATTCCACTCCTCCTCCTGTTTCTCCTATTCCTCCTCCTCCTCCACCTCCGGAGCCTAGGAGATCTACTCGTTCTTGTGTTCCTGCTTCTCATCTGCAGGATTATGTTTGTAATTCTGCTTCTTCTGTTGATTCGTCTTGCTTTCACACATTGCCGAGTGCATGCCAAGCCTCTCATTTTGTTAATCTTGTTGATCTTTCTCCTGATTCCCAGCAGCACCTTTTCAATCTTGATTCTGTTAAAGAACCTTCTTCTTATCGGGAGGCTGCTAATCATCCTGCTTGGCAAGAGGCTATGACTAAGGAGTTTAATGCCTTGGAAAGAAATCAGACTTGGTAGGTTATGCATTTACCTAAAGGTAAAAAAGGCCATTAAGTGCAAATGGGTGTATAAAGTCAAGTATAATGCTGATGGTACCGTTGAACGCTGCAAAGCCCGTTTGGTTGTTCATGGTGATACTCAGAAAGCCGGAATTGATTTTAATGAGACTTTCTTTCCTGTTGTTAAGATGACTACTATTCGTAGTCTTATTGATGTTGCCACTAAACGACAATGGGGTTTATATTAATTAGATGTTAATAATGATTTTTTACATGGGGATCTTGACGAAGACATTTATATGCTTCCTCCTCCTGGAATGCCTTTATCATCTCCTGATCATGTTCTTAAGATCAAGAAGTCTCGTTACGGTTTGAAGCAAGCTTCTAGACAGTGGTATGGAAAGCTTTCTGATACTCTTAAGACCAAAGGTTATATGCGGTCTCCCAATGATTATTCTTTATTCTCTAAGACGATGGGAGATTCGGTTGTTTATGTCGCTGTTTATGTTGACGACATTCTTCTTACTGGTAATAATGATCAGGAGATATATGCTTTGAAGGATTTCTTACATTCCACTTTTCAGATCAAGGATCTTGGCACTCGTAACTACTTTCTGGGCATTGAGGTTCTTAAATCTCCCTCTGGTCTTATTATGACTCAACGAAAATTTGCGAAGGATTTGCTGACTGAGTTTTCTATAGACGATGTTTCTTCTGTTTCGTATCCTTTGCCTTTACATTTACAACTAAAGCTCAACGAAGGTCAAGTTCTTGATGATCCTTTGGCCTATCGTCGTCTTGTTGGTAAAGTCAATTACCTCACTCATACTCGGCCTGATCTTGAATTTTCAGTTCAGTTTCTCAGTCAGTTTATGAGTGATCCGCGTGTTCCTTATTGGGATGTTGCGTGGCATACTCTTCGTTATGTTAAAGGCATTTGTTCTCAAGGGTTGTTCTTTAATGATAGTCCTGATATGTCTTTGTCTGCTTATTGTGATTCTGATTGGGCGGCTTGTCCTAATACTTTGCGTTCTGTCAGTGGCTATTTCATTTCTCTTGGTGGCAGTCCTATTTCTTGGAAATCCAAGAAGCAACCTATTGTTTCTCTTAGTTCTGCTGAAGCTGAATATCGTTCTCTTCGCCGTGTCACACAGGAACTTACTTGGTTGACTCGCTTGTTTGTGGAGTTTTGGCTTGATAATCTTACTCATGTTCCTCTCAAATGTGACAGTTAGGCGGCTATTCATATTGCTAAGAATCCAGTATTTCATGAGCGAACTAAGCATATCGAGTTGGATTGTCATTTTGTCCGTGAGAAGCTTTAAGCCGGTTTGATTCTGCTTTCTCACACACGGACTTCTAATCAACTTGCGGATTTATTCACTAAGAGTTTGGCTGGTCAACCGCATTCTGATCTCATTTCCAAGTTGGGGTTGTATACACCTCCAACTTGAGGGGGGATGTAGGCGAACTTACTAAGTTCGCCTGTTTCACTTAGTAGGCGAACTTATTAAGTTCGCTATAAGTTCGCCTAGCTCAGATTAGTTTAGCTTGTATATAAATAGCTTCTTTGTAACATTAATCAAGTTATCAATCAAATCATATCAGTTTTATCCCCAATTATTCTCTGTCGTTTTTTCTTTCAATTGTCAATATTGCGTGTTTAGCAATCTCGTTTATCATTCTCGCTTATTTCAGCGATCATTCTCAATATCATAACAAGATCTAACCCGAAAAGACAAGAGATCGAGAAGGAAACTCACCGAGGGGCTCTTATGTCTCGTCGTAACCCTAGCGTCGCCGCTGGGTGTTACCGGATTATCGATTTATGCTGGAAAAGGGATTTGTTCATCGGACACGAAAACGGGTCTGCTTAAGAATGTCAGGGCCGTCGCCACACTTCGCCTTTGAGTTCATCGGAAAAACAGGATCGCCGCCTCGGGTTTCTGCTGCTGGTGGTGGTGGTGGTAGAAAAGGGGGTGGTTATTTTAGGATTTCTGGTCTTTGACCTCCTCCTCCCTCTTCGATCTAGGGATGATGTGGTTTCAGGTGGAGGTGGTGGTGATGGTTCCATTATGGTCGACGGAGGAATGGTTTTAAGAGAGAGAGAGAGAGAGAGACAGAGGTTAGAGAGAGAAACGGACGAGAATGAGGGTAGAGAGAGTATGTTCTTTAATTAATATATGTATACACATTTATTTTATTAGGGGTATTTTTATCTTTTAATAAAAAGTTAACAGAAATTTTTAACAGTGTTAATCATTTGACTTTAATTGAAATAAAAATAAAATCATAGAGAATAAAAAAGAGAAATTAAAACTAATTAAGTAAAATAAGAAATTAACACAAACTATATGGACTAAAATCGTAGTTTACTAAAAAAAATATATAAGATGAATCTCAATGGTGTAATGTGATTGAAATCATGGATGGCAACGATATTGGGATTCGAACTAATGGGGCCAATAGGAGTGATGAGATGGGACCCACGGCCTTTAATATTGTGTAAATGCGTACCTATATGTGTATAGGGAGAAAATAAAAAATAGTGTGTTTATTGAATGATAATTCTATATAATATTTATTTACGTATTTATTTTTACTCATGTATTTATTTTATAATGAAATTTTAAATATTTTAATTGTATATATAACTAATAATGCATACTTGAATCTATATGTAAATAATAATACATGACGAATCTATATGCAAATAATAATATATACATGAAGCTATACATAATATGATGTTGATTATTATATTAGTTAAAGTTATTACTATTGGAAAACAGTCCGATGTGTGAGTGAAGCAAATACGTGGTTTTTGGCCGCTTTTCTCATGATTAAATAGTCCCACTATTTAACATGGTGAGAATATGATAGTCGTATTTATGATTTATATAATTAGAAAATAAAAATGATTTTTTGTTAAATAATATTCAGTTAGACTTTTATTTAAAATATTGAGTAATTCTTTTTAACGGTTGAGCTCATAATCTCTTGATTGTTGGATCGTCTTAATATTGATAGACCAATGTTGTGTAAACTATTGTATGCAAGAAGCAATTAGTTTAATCAAAAGTACAAAGAGAGATAGGTCTCTCTTGATATGGTCCTATTCTTTCACCACATTTGTTGATACACTATTTAATACATCAAAGTATGTAGAAGCATTTTTAGTAACTATAGATAAAATTCAATATATCGGTGTACTTGGCTAGTACGCAGGAGGGTGTTTCTGCGTACTTAGCTTGTACACCAGATTGGTGTTGCATACTTAGTAAGTATGCAAGGCTTTTGCCCTGCGTACTTATCAAGTACGCATGACCAATGCCCTGCGTACTTAGCCAAGTACGCAAGAAGTGTTCATGCCCCTATAAATAAAAGACTTGTCTTCATTTGTAGGTGAAACTCTGGAACTAGGTTGAGAGGTGTCCGGGAAGGATGAGCTCTCCCGCCCCTGGACCGTGAGCGTAGATGAGAGATGTGTACTTCTTCGGTATGTAATGTGAGATGACTTCTTTGTTATGGATTACGTATCGTTGTTGTGTTGATTCTCTAGTCTGTTGTTCTTGCTTTTCTCTGTACCGTTTCTTTGTTCCCACACGAATCACGAGCATATCTGTTGTTTTTCCGCTGCGCGACGAGGCTCCCGGGACCTACAAAGTACACAAATACTTGGTATTTGTTAATTGTTGATTCCAGGCTTGGCTCAACCTTTTTAGGGGCACGAAACGAATTCTAAAACCGGGGCCTCTTTTATAGGAAAAAAAACATTTCTTTTATAGTCGAGCCACCCCTGGTTGATACACTATTTGCTAATACTTACATGCGTGGTTTCTTGTATAGTTTTTTAGGGGATGGAGAGGGAAGATTTTGCTTTCAAACATCACATGTAAGGTTGTTGCATGTGGGACTTTCATCTCTCTTTGTCCTTCATGCAAATCGAAGAAAACACACGAACATATATATACTTGTAAACATTCTTTTCTTTAGTCGAAACCAATTGAAGACAATAATATTCAGGAAATGAGTAATTTAATATATTATTATTATTATTTTAAGAAAAAAAAGGTTGAAATAGCTAGCATCGTATTTGTGTCAAAGCACTTGCTCGGGTGTGGATACTTAAAGAAAAAAAAAGTTGAAATAGCTAGCACCGTATTATTATTTAACCTCCCATATCTCATTTTAGGGATGACATCGGTACTGTACCGGTACCGATACCGAAAATAGCGGTACCGAATTTATGGAAAAGTAGGTACCGGTACCGAATTTCTCAGTACGGTACGGGTATTCGTTACAAAATGCTCATATCTAGATGATATTGGTACTGAATTTATGGAAAAGTGGGTACCGGTACCGTTACCGAATCTATCGGTACGGTACTGATCGCGTTGTCAAAGTCAATCAAAAACAATATTAAAAACCTACTTCCTAGCTACCTTAGACTATAATATAGTACAGTAGGGTGTCCAATCCACATGGAACTCGTGGAGAATACTATTTAGACTAAAACAATTCAATTGCCACTAAAGTTTAAAACTTTATTACTTCAAACACTTGGAACTATCAAAAAGCAACTAACTTTTGTTTGTAAAAACTATTAGAGAAAAACGACAACTCCGGGTTTTAGATTCAACAAAACACAGTTCAATTTTATTTCAAATCAGATAAGAGATTACATAAACATAACCTTGTTTAAATTGTTCAATCCAATCACACATTAGAAAACACAAACACACAATCAGATTATTCCCGATGCAAGAAAACCAAGAATCGATGATAAATGCGCAAGAATCAAATAACATGCAATGGTTTATAAATCAAACACACAATTGATTCCAAAGAACTTAAATGGTTCACAAAACTCAATCCACACTTATAATCAACTAAAATCAGCCGAATACATGCATAAATCGTTCACCCGGAGGGATCACGAAGAGCTTAGCCACTCATAATCGTAACAAATATCGCAATATCTAATCTAAAACTTACAAGCATGAAGAATTAAGAACAATTGAGCCAAGAATACTGAAAATCGCCCCTGGGAACTTCTGAAACGGCTGAAGTAAAAGATTATTCGAGAATAGGATCACAATGGGCTTATAATTCGAATTAGGTTAAAACTGTCGCAAAACAGGTTCTTCGCGTACCGCAAAGCTTTCTGGCCTGGCCTTCGAGTACCGCAAAGGCCAAAATAGTCGCACTCCCTTTTACTTCTCTCGCGTACCGCGAACAACTTCACCCAGATCTTCGCGTACCGCGAGGATCCAAAAATCCATGATTTTAACTTTTGAGCTTTGACTTCTTGACTTTTCGCGATTTCTTTGTCTTCTTGTTTATAGCTCGTATCTCCCCGCTCAATAAGCACAATTACTCTGTAACACTCAAACCACAAAACACACATAAAACCGACTCGAAATACAAAATTAAACTATTAAAACTATACAAAAACGACACATATATACGGGATATTTGACCGTACATCAGGACCGGTAATCGGTACCAAATGCTTATCCCTATCTCATTCCCTATCTATATATATATATATCACTCACAAACACTTATATTATTATTTTTTCTCTTTCTTACACACTCATAAAAAATATAAAAATTTATGAAAATGAATCTCTATATTTAAAGAATATCTATTTATTAAACTCTAAAATTTAAAGATAAAGATAATGATAAAAATACGAACTAAAAGAAATATTTAAATATCAAGATAAAGATGAACATAAAGACTTTAGTGAATCCTTACTTAACTTAACAATATACTCAAAAAAATATGCTCTTGCACACCTCACACTTTCTAATATGACAAAATAGACCCAAATAAATACTTTCATCTATTGACAGTTTCGACCCTTGAAGAATTTTTTTTTATTCTTTATCCCTTTTGCACTTCAGCTTAGTATCTCTTAAAATGGTATTTGAATGATTCGTAAAAGATACAAAAATTAGTCTACAAGTTATATATATTAAACAAGAATTAAATTTATACCAAACTGTGGGTCCCACTCCTTTATTGGGAAAAACGAGTAATGAGGAGGATCGACCCTAGTGGCAATATATAAATGTGTTATTTTGTCCACACTTTTTAGTTTTTACTACTAAATTATTTATTTAATTTACTTTTTTGCAATTTAAAAACCGTAACCTTTGACTCGTCGCCTTATGCATGTGATATTTATCGAGGTTGATGTTATTCCATTAGTTGCACCTAAAGTGTTTTTTAATAAGTTATCTTTTAAAGGAATTAACAGTTTTATAAAACAATTGTTTCTAAATAAATATTTATAATATAAAATTTTAACTTTGTTTTCTTAAATATTATTTTAGATACTTAATATCGTTATTATGTGAAAACCCTATCAAATAAAAAATATATTATATTATATAATTAAAAAATAAATAAATATATTTTGAGTTTGTTGAAGTGTCGAGAAATTTGAAATTTAGAATTTTACTTGAATATTTGATGCTTAAAGTTGGTTTTTAAGATGAATTTGAGATTGGTTTCAGGTGATGAGAATCCCGTCTAGTAACTTTTAACCACCTAGGATAATAAATAGGGATCCCAATACCTGCAGTGGAACTTGAAAGCTCAACGGGTAATGAGTAATCAATCGTGTACCTGACGTTATTAACACTTTTTACAATTGAGTATGAAACTAGGAATATCAAAATTCGTCCAAAACAACCCATTATCATCCCTACTATATAATAAATAAAGAGAAAAGAGCGAAAAACATGCTTTATATATATTTTTTTCTAAATCCCACATTTTTAAGTATATATGAACTCACAAAAATATATAAAAGCCACCCTATTTTTGTTTATGTTACATTTTTATGATACTAGTAATTAAAAGGAAATATATATAATTTTAGAAGGATAACAAGAATCAAATATGGAAACAGTATATTAATATAAAGTTTTACCACAAAGGTATGATTGAACCACACTGAAAGGAAACCCTGTTTCTTTATTTATGACCTTAATTTGTCAAAATAAATACAAAATGATGATAGCATTTCAAAAGTGAAGCAGAAATGTAAACATCCAAATAGAGAAATTGCCACTTTATGTTATAGTATTTTCACATGTACATCACATGGTGTGGGGATGGTGATTCCTATTTGCTTAGAATCCTATAAATTTCTTTCATCCTTTTGAAACTCTCATAATTACCATATACAACTTTTAACCTCTCCCTCACTCGAAAACAATATGAAATAAGTTTTTATAGTTATAAAAAGTATATCATATCGTCATAAACTTCTTAGTATTCTCTTAAAAGTAAGTTTAATAGAGTACATAACCACGCTGATATAAACTAGAACGCCGATTCTAGAAGACATCTACTTTCAATTATACGTCTAGTTGACACAAACAACGTCTAGTGTGTTATATATAAGTTACTGTAACATCATCTGTTACGTTCTTTAGAAAAGAAAAGTTACCCTATTCGCACATGAAGAATGGAAATCATGTACGATACAACATGCACCACACGATTTACACATTATTGTAACATGATTGAATTGAATTTATTCGTTTTCGGATGAAAAAATAATTGAAGTTTTGAAAAGCAAACCTTTTTAATTGAAGTAAGAAGTGTAAACCTAGAAATGCATGAGACAAGTGACATGGTCCCCAAGCTATACAATAATATGTTGTGTAAGATTACCAAAAGCTCAGAAAGATGCAAGAAAGTCAATATTATCACTGCACCAATTTTGTATCTTGTGGTGTCCATACACCTCTGTAAAAAGCTCTGCAGATGCTCTCACCCTGTCTCTCTCCCAGTGCTAACTTCCATGTCAAATATTCTCTCTTCATTTGCCACTCTTTTATAAAAAAAGTTATTAATTTACAAAAATAATTGGATAAAGTTTCAACCCATTTACTTGCAAACGGGTCGGTGCGATTATGATTTGTCTCTAACGGGTCAAAGGAATAGCTAAGAAAGAAGAAAGATCAAATGGGTCGAAGTCATTCCAAAGTGTGTTTCTAGAGCTTATAGCCTCTTAATTTCTTTTTATTTTACGATTATTCTTTAACTTTTGATCATATTTAACATGTTAATTTATATAGTAAATAGAGAAAAAGAAAAAGGAATGAAGGTCAACGAGTCTGACCCATTAGGTGTGGCTCTCAGAAAATTTGCAGAACCAACCAATTGAGAATCTAAAGAGAGATTCCATGCCAAATTAGTCAGCAGACTCAAAAAGGCTTTTTAAAAACAGCCCACTGTGACTCTCTAAATATTCTATGCATGTTGTTGGTTTTCGAGATATTTAAATCTTAAAATTTTAGTACTGAATTCGAATCCAGAAAACCGATTAAAATGTGGACTGAACTAGAGGGGAAAAAAAAGATTTATGAACATTTTATGTAACAAAAAAAAATAATATATAAAATTTTCAAATACATAAATATTCGTCAAAACGGTTTGAAAATTAAAAACTCAAATTCAATTCGAAAAGTGAATTCAGAATTCGGTTAAGATGCCAACCCGATTCAAAAACTCAAAAACCGAGTTCATAATTTGAATTTCGACTTTTTTTTGGAGGCTGGTCTGAACACCTCTGCTCCATTAGCTAATATTTCAAAATGTAAAGCTAGGGGGAACAAGTGTTAAAAAATAAGAATCCAGGGTGTAGAGTGTAAAAGTAGAAAGCAGAAAGTCGCCGCACCTACCCCTGTTTCCCTCATGAACTTTAAACAAACATGAGACAAAAAGGGCAAAGAAGACATAAAGCAAAGATTAATAGGGTTAAAATGGTAAATCTGGCATACTAAACACACCAGTCCAGACCCAACCCGTCTTTCACAATCAAAAAAGACCAGAGACATACGCACCACGGGCCACCGGATTACAAGGATTCGGTTCATTGACTCGACTTTACTTTACGGCTCACAGTGTTCATCATCAAAGAAAAAGAAACCATGGTTAACTAGCCCAAGGACAAAGATAGCAGCTTTTAACATACATACATACATGCATGATAATATATTAATTATATCATAAGATTGGATAAGAAGAAAAGAATATACTTATGTATCATGATTTTTTGGATTTAGTAACAACAAAAGGATATAAGCTCACCCATCATTTTTATTAATTTTGATCTCCATTAGCTCTTCTATCGGTTGGCGACAGACCGGACACTTGTTTGATTGAAGTCTCAATGCTTTTGCACACTCACTGCATAGACACTGAATCATGCAAAAAAAAAAGTTGCAATAAAAAAAAGTTCATAAAATAATCAATCATGGAATAGATAAACAAATCTGATTCAAGTCATTTGTATATAATCTATGTATGTAATATATACAAACAAACATACGTAGGGTCTGGGAAGGGTGAGATGAAGACAAATCTTACTTCTATCCAATAGGATAAAGAGGCTGGTGTAGAGAGACCCCCGGATAAGTGAAGCCTCCTTTTCAGTACTCTCTTCTTCTTTTTTCTATTTTTTTTAAATGAAGATACATGTTGGTTTTTTCCGAGCCGGGGGTCTATCCGGGAGCAACCTCTCTCTCCTTTGGGATAGAGGCACTTTCCCTCATCTCACCCTTCTCAGACCCTACTTTCTAAGTGGGATTCCCTAGGTTTGTTTGTTTGTTTTGAAAAGAAGATACAAAAAACATAGAAGAGGGCTAAACGGGTAATCCGTAATCATAGCATAAAACATTGGTGAGCAAAGATAAAAGAACATGAGAGACTAAAATCCCTAAGCTAAGGTAGCTAAGACTAAAAACACGCTAAGACTAAAAGAAACTAGAGGGTACGCATTAGACTAACGGCTCACCTACAAGTAAGGCACACCTAAGACTAATGGCAAACCTAGATAGAGTCTAACACCTACTCTTAAAGACAAACCTAAGTGAAGTACAAGCCACGGTACGAAGCCCCAGCAAGGGTCCAATCTATGGTTGATGTAATTATTAATATACACATTTTATAAATACAACATGATGCGCAAATGAGGGTATATAATTTGATCATTTGTGACAATTATTTATTATTTATTTTGCATTGTACATCACATGTCATGTTACTTATTAGTCCTTTGAGAGTCATGATTTATCCATGCTCTCTCATCATAATCAGCATATGTGCAATCGTTCGAAGTCATTTGTGATAACTCAAATTGTATTGGTATATATTTATTAGTCACTAAAAGCATGTATACTATCTTTATTTGTTTGAAACTGTATCCATATCTACATCTAGTATAAGCTATGTGTATACCAATTTGACCAATGTGTTTATGAATGGGGCAGTTTGGGTTATGTCTTATTTCTAACGGGTTAGACAGGCAAAATTAAAGAAAATACCTAAAAAGAATGGGTTAAACAGTTGGCAAGTCGCCTCGAGTTTATTCTCATAGCATAAACCTACTAAATTGCTTTGCACAAAATATTATATTATTTCTAAATTGATATAAATTTTCTGTGATCATATTAAACACAAACTATTGACAAAAAAAATTAAAAATGAACAAAAAGTATTCCGAGTCAACCCGGTCCAGCCTGTACAAAAAGTTATAATTTTGACCCAAACCCATTTTAACCCGTTACCCAACCTGCCCATTTTGCCACCTCTACATCTAGTTTGTTTACAAAATTACACCCCAAGCGGGGCCATTTTCCAACTTCAAGTTTCATATAGGGTCTTTTGATACACTATACTAAAAAACAAACCAAGAATTAGAGTTGGCAAACAGGGGGATCGAATAGGGTGGGTGGGTAACATGTCAAAAAAAATAACTTTTAAAACAGGTCGGGTTGATAATAACTAGTGTGTAAAAAAAAACTACATAACTTTAATAATAATCTGATTTTTCGAAAAAAAGAAATTATAAGGTACCATGCATTAAAAAATCACTTTTGGCAACCTTTGACCAACTGGGCCTTTTTAACTACTTTTTTTCTTTAACATAACCTTAATCGACATATTCTTTAAGCAAATGGGTCGAAATTCCCACCTCTACTCGTCTAACAATATCCGAATTAACTTAAATTTAACAGTAATCTAACTAACTGACCATTAAAATAAATAGTTAATATTTTACATGCATGCAACAGCCAACAAGAACTTACCATATGCCTGCATGGGAGTACAGCTGTATCTTTAGGTTCAGTCATGCAAATAACACATTCTTTTCCAGAGCCCGTATCATCAAAACTTTCCTCAGATTCCCCAATTCCATAAATCTCACGTAACTCATAACGAACTCCATCAATCCACAATATTTGTCTCATAACTCTAACTTTAAATGGGTCCCCATTATTTTTCTCCAAAACAGCTTGTGTGATCTGTTTATGAGGGGTAGAAACAGTATTTGGTAATGGGTCATAAAGATGTTCCTCAGTTGAAATTAAAGGTACAGTTATTTCTGCACATATCACAAGTGGATAAATATCTTCCCCTGATGATGGTTTTGAAAGAGAGTCAAAGTCAAAGAATCCCAAGTCAATGCCAGTTCCTGATGACTGTTGAAATTTTTGACCAATTCCTTTTTGGAAAGGGACTTTGACTGGTACAAATGCTTCAGGGTATACTGGAACAAACTTGCAATCAGGCTCTTCTTTTGCAAAGTAATAGATTGTTATGCTGTCATTTGGAAAATTAAATAGGGAAGAATAATTAGTTGTGAAAAGAGAAAACTAATAAGGATTAAAAAAAATTTAGAGGGTGTGTGAGTTAGCCGGTCAAAAAAATGTACTTCCACCCTAGAAAATGTTGTTTAATTGCAAGATTAATTCACTAGAGCACTATATGTTTGTGTGAGTGACATACAAGAACCACCAAGTAGTCCTTAGGGTGTGTTTGGATTAAGGGATAGGGAATGAGGGAATGGGAATTATTTTATATATTTAGATTTTAGTATAATTCTAATTGATTTAGTTTTCTAAGTTAGGTTTGTCAATTTCCTTATTTAGTCCAAGTATTGTCTATTTTATAACAGGTTATGGTGAAATAGGGAAACCCTAATGTGCATTTATGCTCCAAAACACAGCAGCAAACCAATCCACTTCTTGTACTTTCAGTTCTACATCTATTTGGTTTTTGAGGCAATTTCCAGCTTATGATTTATTACTTTTAAAATCAACATTTTATGTTCCACACTTTATAAAACTATTATTTAAGTCCAAATGTACCTTAATCGTTAATGGGTGGTGATTGGTAAATGTAATGAATCCAAAATGTTGAACCTTTAGATATTATAGAGTGAAAGTGTAGACCTTAAAATGTTGCAAAACGGAAGTGTGGGGTCTAAAATGTTGATTTTGAAAGTATGAATGATACACTGGAAATGAGTTTAAACTATTTGCCCAATGCAATTTGGCCTAATAACAATGTAAAAGTGATATAATTTATCTCAATACTTGCTAGTCCCAAGTACAGTAAGGAATCCAAAAAAGGTTTAAAGATATCTATTCAAGAATTATTGAAATAAAGTGTAACTCAAAGAACAGACTATAGCATTTGCAGTCAAACACTCTATATGTTACCTGAAAGTAAGATGCATTTAATGACTACATTTACCAACTTGATCATTTCCATTTACTCATAGCTATAAATTATTATCTTATGTCCGGTTGTCTTCTGTTTCTCAGTTCAACTTTATCTTTCAGTTCAATTTCATAAAATTCTGAACTTCATGGCAAATTTTATTCATATGGTCATGAGTGTCTTTGAGCATAAGAAGACAGCACATTAGTTGGATATTGTATACTAAAGGTGGCAAAACTCGCATGTACTAGTCAAAAGGTTTGGGTCAAGACGGGTAAATACTCAAGTACTAGTTGGGTAGAGCTGACTTGCCAATATTTTTTTTGTCTGCTTTTTTGTTCTATATGTAATTAGAAAATGATTACTAAAACTATACTACTAAAAATAATACTTCAATTAAAACGATTTAGAAGGTTGAAAGCTTCGATAACACATGATGTTTCTGATTATCTGATTATCACGAGGACAAATAACCAGGTTTGGATAATCAGTTTCATACTAGTTGCAATAAAAATGATTATCAAGGAGTACAATAAAAATACCTATCACCCCTTAACCTGATTTGAGAGATGTTCACTCCCATTTTACAAGATGTTTCTCATTTATTCATAAGATATGTCCTTTTTGTTTATTCCATCTTTTGGTTTTTTATATAAGGGATAATTTCATATATACCCTTACAAACTACCCTAAATATCATATATACCCAACCAAATTTTAAAATATCATATATATCCTTAGAAACTTGATGAAATATCATATTTACCCATTTAATTAAAAATAATTTAAAAAATGACTATTTTACCCTTATCTTATTAAAATTTTATTTAAATTATGATGATTTGTATTAGTAATATTTTACACTCTCACATCAATCATCTAACGAGTTGCAGATTGGCAAATAAGTTATAAATATTTTTTTCAGAAAAAGATCGAAATTTTTAGAATCAAAAGATTCACTCTTGAAGAGATCTGAACCATAGTTGTCAATAGCGAATAGCGGTAAATAGCGACAAGCCACCTATACACTACGTAGCGAATAGCGGTAAATAGCGGGCGCTATTTCACGTTTAGCGATACACTAGTAGAAATTTTTGGAAATATTTTATATTAAACTATTGTAGGATTTGTAGCAATTATAATCAATAATCATCTAAATCTTCATATATTAAGGTTATTAGCAACCCTATTTATATTAATCAAGTAAAAAACTGGTTAAAAACATAAAAAAAAATTAAAAAAAAACAAAATTCGCTATCTGGTCGCTATTTAGTCGAGAAATGGAAATAGCGACGTTTGATCGATTCGCTATGTAGCGCGCGCTACAAACGCTATTGACAACTATGATCTGAACCACTAATATTCTTTCACCTTCAACTTTTTTTCCCTTTCACCCATTTTCTATTGTTGGACTCAAAGCTAATTGGTGTGTTAGTGTTCTGTACAAAATACCAGAGCATGATTTATAGACAATAATCTCTCTAGCTTTACTTCTAGAACTCAAATCAAAAGCTTGCTGTATAACTTCATTGTACCGTCAAATGTTTGAATGTGCATTCCAACTTAATTGCCTTTTCCCCATTTAAGTCTTTCTGGTACAATCCTTCCAACCCAACACTTATCCCATTTGAAGTCGAAACAAGGTAGAATCAATTTCGAATCATTCTTGTTTGATTCTAGTTTATCTCCACCTTTCTTGTTTGCTACCGGTCTTATCCGACATAATGGGGGTGCTGACGGGGATCAGTGATTGTGGAACCAATTCGGTGGTGGCATTGCTGGTGGTGGGGCATACCGGTGTGGTGGTGGCTTTTAAAATGGGTTCTAGACTTCTAGTTTGCTTTTTTATTTTTTACTGAAAAAACGGTAAAATGGGTATTAAGTACAAGATCATTAAAAATGGGTTTATATGATATTTTGAAGTTTAGTTGGGCATATATGATATTTAGAAGGTTAGTGGGGGTATATATGAAATTATCCCTTTATATAATCATGATTTTGTTGAAGTTCATAAAGGGAGAGGATGGACGGGTTATGGTGAGAGGACAGGACATCAAGGTGAGATGGCAAGCTTATTTCCACAATCTTTTCAACGGTGGTAGGGTCATCAAGAAGAAAGTGAGAACCCCACTACCCAACGACGACAAAGAAATAACTACTACTGTTGTAATATCATTACAGAAGAGGTGATGAGAGCCCTTAGGAAGATGGGAAGGGTTAAGGTGGTTGGTCGGGATAACATCCCCATTGAGGTGTGGATTAGTCGTTCTAAAACTGAATACTTTTACTGAAACTTCAAGGAGTACAATAAAAATACCTATCACCCCTTAACCTGATTTGAGAGATGTTCACTCCCATTTTACAAGATGTTTCTCATTTATTCATAAGATATGTCCTTTCTGTTTATTCCATCTTTTGGTTTTTTATATAATCATGATTTTGTTGAAGTTCATAAAGGGCGAGGATGGACGGGTTTTGGTGAGAGGACAGGACATCAAGGTGAGATGGCAAGCTTATTTCCACAATCTTTTCAACGGTGGTAGGGTCATCAAGAAGAAAGTGAGAACCCCACTACCCAACGACGACAACGAAATAACTGCTACTGTTGTAATATCACTACAGAAGAGGTGATGAGAGCCCTTAGGAAGATGGGAAGGGCTAAGGTGGTTGGTCCGGATAACATCCCCATTGAGGTGTGGATTAGTCGTTCTAAAACTGAATACCTTTACTGAAACTTCAGTGGTGCCAATGATGAGGACACTCAAATAACTATTGAAGGCCAAGTTGTCCTACAAACAACCAAGTTTAAGTATTTAGGTCGTTCGTCAAGAGTGACAGAGACATTGATAGTGATGTGGGTTAATGCGTTCAAGCAGGTTGGTGTAAGTGGAAAGCAGTTACAAGAGTGTTGTGTGACAAGAGGTTCCCAACAAGACTAAAGGGGTAATGTATAGGGTCGTTGTTCCCCCAACTATGTTATACGAAACCGATTGTTGGGCCACTAAGAAGACACAAGTGTGAAAGTTGGAGGTAACAAAGATGAGGATGTTGAGATGGATGTGCGGGCACACAAGGTTGGAGCGGACAAGAAATGAAGTTTTTCGGGACATTTTGAGAGTTTGAGATGGTTTGGGCATGCACAGAGGAGAAGATGATGGCACTGGTAACCGTGGAAACCCTCACAATGGAGGGGAGCAGGAGCAGAGGAAGACCTAAAATGGCATGGGACGAACAGATTAGTGAGGATTTGTTAGATTTGCACCTCTCCGAGGACATGATTGGTGATAGGACTTCTTGGAGACGTAGGACAAAGGTTAGGGATTTTTAAAGGGGGGTGGACATCACCGGTGAAAGGATCTCTTGGAGGCGTAGGATAAGGGTTAGGGATTTTTACGAGGGAGCGTAGATTTGTTGAAGCTTTGTCTTGGTGCCTTTGCTTTTCCTTGTTAGGAATCAAAGTCGGTAACGCAGCGGAATCACACACACTTACGCACAATCAATAGACAGAAAAGTAGAGACACGAGAATTATAGTGGTTCAGCCAAGATTGGCCTACGTCCACTTTGCAACTAGGGTTCTTTATTATTAGGTGCTCAGAGATACAAGTTACATCATAGGTTCTATTTATAATACTAGGATTAGGGTTAATGACTTAATTAACAAGAAACTAATAACCGGGCTCCAGCCCATTAGGGTCGGCTCCCTCCTTATTTCCTGCGCAAGCCTTCACAACCGAACAATCTCCCACTTGAAGGCCTTGCGAATACTCCAGCCCGCCATCAAGCACACAATAACCTAGATTCAGTAACTCCAGTATCCTCCATATCCAAAGTCTCCCGAGCCTTCAGTCCCCATAAACAAGCTCAGACTTCATCAGATTCCCCCTAGTTGCAGCCCCCCTCTCATCATGTACATGAAGGGACAGTTGAAGCTCCCCCGAGACCCAGCAGTCTTAACAGATCCATCCTTTGTCTCAACCGGCTTGCACACTCCATCGGATCCAGAGATACACCAAGGACCATTACCACTCTCCAAACCCTGCAAAATATCTACAGGAGAGAATTTTCCAGTCGGAACCTTTGTCTTCAAAACCCACCGGCTCTTTGAGACTGTATCCGGAACATGTCCCGTGCTCCCACTGTCACCAAGTCCCCTGACTGGTTTAAACTTCCGAACACATTCGACTGACATCTCTTTAGCTCCAAGCTTCACGTTTGCAAAGTGAACCTTCTTAGCTCTAGATTCAGCGAACCAGACTTTGTCTTGCTTGACCAAGACGGTTACTCCCTCAGAAGGTACTTCCACCATGTATAACGACCCACGCTTCTTCCCACGAGCAATAACCAGATTATCGTTAACCTTCCATTTGCCATTGCCAAACCTTACTTCCAGTCCATGTTTATCCAATTGACCGACTGAAATGAGTTTCGTCTTCAACTCAGGAATTACTCGGACATTCTTCAGGTTCCAAACAGTGTTGTAAAAATCGCTAGGCGCTAGTCGGGCGGTGGGGTAGGGCCTAGGCCTAGGCGGGATTAATCGGGGCCTAGGCGGGATTAATCGGATCGGAATTTTTATATGTAATTTTCAGTTTTTTATATATATACACACATTTTTATATGTAATTTTTATAAAAATGTTCATTTTTAAACCACACCAAAGGTTTTTGCCGGAATTTGCCCGAAAATTTCAGGTTTTCGCCGGAATGTTCGCCGGAATCTGGCCGCCTAGGACCGCCTAGGCGCGATTTGGACCGCCTAGCGATTTTTGGACCGACTAGGCCAAAATTATTCCTTAACAAACCGCCTAGCGACTAATCGGCGCCTAGGCGTGATTTTTACAACACTGGTTCCAAATTGTTCCCAAAGGCGTTACCAAATTTACATCTCCCATGCCCGTAACATCAAGAATGTGACCGTTTGCTAATCGTACCTTTCCAAAGTCACCAACTTTCAGATTCACCATCGTCTCCCCGCTGTGCGTGGCATGAAACGAAGAACCAGAATCCATAACCCAAGAGTCCATGCTACTCTCCACACTACAGACCAGTGCATCATCATAACAGACGACCTCAGCAGTGTTCACTCCAGCAGCATTTTTCTTATTTGGACATGGACTCTTAACATGTCCAACTTCATTGCAGCTCCAGCACTTCACATTCTTCCGAGCTCTAGACGAACTCCTTCCCCTACTCCCACTGCTCCTGTTATTTTCCCTTCCTCTGCCCACATTGAATGTGTAAGAAGAAGATCTTCCACCGGTGTTCTTCCAGCGAATATCTTCACCCAGAATACTATCCCGGACCACGTTAAACTTCAAATTCCCAGCTTCACCAGAATTAGTGATCGCCGTCACATAACCTGACCAGCTGTCAGGCAAAGAGGATAACAGAATCGCTGCTTGAGTATCATCATCAAGCTTTGTCCCAACGGTCGATAGCCTAGACAAAATTGAATTTATATTATTTATGTGATCAGGCACCGAGCTTCCCTCATTCATCCTCATCATGAATAACTCTCTCATCAAGAACACTCTATTACCGGCAGACGGCTTTTCATACATGTTTGATAGAGCTGTCATCATACCATGAGCCGTGGTTTTCTCCTTGATATTAAACGCTACACTCCTCGTCAAAGCCAGTACAATTTTACCTCTCGCCCTTTTGTCCTTACATTTCCATATCACTTCGTCGGCCTGACTCAAACCATTCGGTTTCTCTTCTAATGTCATCTCTAAATCGTTTTCATCGAATAACGCCTCTATTTGCATCTTCCACCATGCAAAATCAGTCCCGTTAAACTTCTCGATTCAAATTCTCCCGTCTTCAGCCATTACAAACAAGAATAAGAAAAAAACCAAAATTAAAAGTCCACCAACTGAAGTCAAGCAACCTCCAATAAAACCCTAAACCCTGGACAGCCTCCTCTTTACTCCTTGTTGACAAAAAAGTCAACCCAGAAAAAGTCAACAGCAGAAAAAGTCAACTGCAACTTCTTTTTCCCAGCAAGAACAGCGATCCCTAGGGTTAGGTAAACCCTAAATCGCATCTGAACCAGAGAAAAAAAAATTCGAACAGCAGCCTTGTTCCTCCTTTGCGACAGCAGCAAGGGTTCCAGGAACCCTAATTGCGAATATTGAACAACACCGAAACAGCAGCAACACGCGACGAAACCTGGTGCAAAACAGCAGCCCTTAATCGCGATACTTAGCAACCCAGCGAACAGCCACTACCTTCGACAGAGACAGCAGATCGAAACAGAAACCTTGACAGCCTACCCTTCTCGAACAGCCCTTAACCCCCTTCAGCGATTGAACCAGTGCAGACCGTGTGTAAACAACGAGCCAAAGCTCTGATACCACTTATTAGGAATCAGAGTCGGTAACGCAGCGAAATCACACACACTTACGCACAATCAATAGACAAAAAAGTAGAGACACGAGAATTATAGTGGTTCAGCCAAGATTGGCCTACGTCCACTTTGCAACTAGGGTTCTTTATTATTAGGTGCTCAGAGATACAAGTTACATAATAGGTTCTATTTATAATACTAGGATTAGGGTTAGTGACTTAATTAACAAGAAACTAATAACCGGGCTCAAGCCTATTAGGGCCGGCTCCCTCCTTATTTCCTGAGAAAGCCTTCACAACCCAACATTCCTACCCTTCCGTTTGCCTTCCTAAGTTGGTATCGGTGCTAGTACTTTCAAGGCGGTTTATGATCCTCTTTCTTTTCTCTTTTACTAATCGTACTAGTATTACTAGTTTTATCACCACTTGTTGTTATCGATAGTTTAGTGCTATTATTAGTACTTTCTCTTTGTGTTTTTTTGCTATATACACTCTATGGTATTATTGTTCATACTTTATGGGTAAAATAGGGGTTTTTTGAGCCGGGGGTCTAAGTGAGTGTAACCTCTTTATCTCCTAGTTAGAGGGAAGGTTTGCCCTTATCTCACCCTCCCTAGACTCTGCTATTGAGTGGGATTTTACTAGGTATGTTTGTGTATTTGTTATACAATATTACAATCATGACTTTCCAAACACGTAAACAACTCATTCTCCATTTATTACAATTTCAAATAGCAAAGTGTATCCAAACACTATCTTGAGTTTCTTCAACAACCTATTTTATTACAAATGATTATCTTATTCTAATTATCAAATATTGCAGTCAATTCCAAATCACACATCAAGCACCCCCTTAGTTACTAGTGATGATCTACATCCTGATCTATGCAGTTAATGCGGAAAAATATCAGTTATCGGTCAAGGACCGATATTTGAGATATCGGTTCTCGTGGTGGGATATCGGTAATTTTTATATCATGCATAAACTTATATATATATATATATATACACACACATATATAATATTAATAGTCAAATCAAATGTCAAAACTAAAAAATGTCAATATTTTATATTAGAAACATGATCTAGCAGGTGTGCGAAGTGTGAACGTGGGTGTATTAGGGAGTTGGGGCATTTACTTAGATGGTTTTGGTTATGGGTACAAGGCATTGGGCCAACATTTTTAAAGGGGAATGGGCTTTGGGGAAGAAAATGTTAAAAAAAGGGCCAAGATTAGTAAACCGAGAAACTCGGTGAGACAACCGATATTATGGAATCAAAATCTCGGCTATATCTCGGTAAATATCACCGATAATACCTGGACCGATATTTTTGCATAGGACCGACCCATTTAGTGTGTTGATGGAACATGATAGAACATTCATATTGCCAGCGATATAGACTGCATAGATCCTGATTACTCTAAGCAAATAATGATCTACATCCTTGATTACTCTAAGCAAATATCTTTATCAACACAAAGGAACTCCATAACTATTATAATATCTCTCATTTTTAATCTTCCACTGTTAGACTATAAAGGACTGATGACCAAGAACCTAAGTAATTTTTTGCCGAAGCACAAACTTTCTACCATTTGTAGTTTGTATTGAAGATTCAAGTTTGTACGAAGGTCACAGTTGATGCCGAACACCAGAGTTGTTAGTGCCGAAGACAATTTTACTACTGATGGTAAAGTTGCTACCGAAGAACAGAGTTACTACTGATACCAACGTTAGTGCCGAAGAACAAATTAATGGAGATTAACTTGTTTCTACCGAGAAGACCTAAATGTTGCCGAGCAATGAGTTACCTCCGAGAGTGTAGAGTTGTTGCACTACAATCAAACGACGTGTGATCGTGTGTTTTGAGTATCCTAGTCATTATGTAATTAGATATAAAGTAACTGATTTCATAATGTTATCGTGTCTAGAAGTTAGAGAAGTTATTTCGAGATCAACTGGTTGTAACCGCTACAGAGTTAGTGGGTCATAACCGTTTCCAATCACCTTTGTATTTATGCAATGTAATTCCTTAGACGAGGATACGAGTCGAGTGTACGAGTATTTGATTGCCAGTAATACAACAGAGGTTGGGAGTATACTCTGTGCTATTTACTTGCTTTACTTTTCAAACATTGACTTAGTTAATTATTTCAATTTTGGCTATGCTTTTTCTTAATAGCAATTTCTAGATTTTGTAGGATAAATACACCATAACCTCCTGCAGGATTTGAAGTTGATAAAGTCTGTAATTCAGAAACCACTTAACCACCAAGATGTCCCCATGGAGACATTTCCACTAGGCTTAACTCATACAATTCACTAGGTCTGTAATTCAAAAACCACTTGATCGATCTTGACAATAACTAATCTTTTCAATATTTCTACATTAGAGTTTGCAAGGATGACGACTATTAAAGAAAACATCTTGGAACACCATCATGATACATTCTAATTTCTAAGTATGTTAAATTACAAGATTCTAAGGATCTATGTGATTATTGTTGAACTGAATGAAATATTACTATTTAGCAAGTGTTCTAATCTAACTAACTATATCCAAACAAACCTTTCATCAGTTTATATGCAAAAATTCAACAAAAATCTATTAAAAAAAATAGCAGAAAAGTCTAACCTGCCATCAAACAAAGCATCAAACACAAAGGAAACCAAATGACAATCAGGATTCTCCTTATCAACTTCAACCTTCAATGTATCCTTATGCAAATTAACATGATTCTTAACCTTCTTAGTCTGCTTATGCTCCACATACGCCGGCGGAGGCAGAGCCGGTGGAACCGGCGGCCGCATAGGTGGCATCCAACCGTAATTGTAATTAGGTTGCGGATGATTATAACCCCCAAAATTGGGCCTAGCAATTAACACGTTATTAGAGTAACTACTACCATCTGTGTAGGGGTGGTACGCTGGTGGCGCGGGCAAAGGGAGTGCCGGCGGAGGCGGCGGAGGCGGCGGCGGTGGCGGAGGAGAGTAGATGTACGGCGGCGAAGAATAAGAAGGATCGGCGGAAGGGTATGGGGAAGAAGAGATGAGCTGAGAAGGGGCGGTTTGATGATAATAAGTGTTGTGTCTTCTTCTGTTGCTGCTGAATGATATGCCCATTGCAAAATTGAGGAAGATTAGGGTTTTTGTTTTGGGGAAAAGTAAGGAGAGAAGAAGGAGATCTGGTTTTGGTTCGATGGAAATGGAATTATGAGTGTAGTTGGTCGTGGAGATAAGTTACTTTTTCAAGACACGGTTTAGACTTTAGACGACGAAAATCAAGATTTTATGTAATCAGTGACGTCTTGAGAATTTTGTCTTAACTTAGTTGATTTGTATAAAAGGTTTAAATATAATTACTTGTTTTAAACCGGATTTTTTTGTTTGAATGGTAAAGTTTTTATTAACACATCCTGTGGACTTAATCATGATGTCTCGTCTTTAAGTTCTTCCAACGTGGGTGTTCTGTTCAGCATTGTTCTCCAACCAAAACAATTGGTTTTTATCAGGACTTAGTTTATCCAGGTATGTATAAACGTAGCTGGTTTGTAATACTTCTTTTTCTGTCAATGTCCTCGTCTGGACATGTAACAACGGATTTATTTTCAAAAGACATAAATAGGTCAGATGAACCATGCCATCTACCGTCTGGTCATCGAGAACGTTTCTTGTCTCTCTCCTCGTGGCTTTTAAACTAACTCCATACAATTTGACTACCTCTTGGAAAACCAAAATATAGAGAATATTTTCAAAGTTGAGTGAATTCAGTGTTTCATTTTAAATCTCAAGATCAAAAGTGTCAAAGCAAATCTTAGATCTAAAATTGTCTAGCACAAACACAATACCACTTGTAATCTTCATATATTGGTGATCTCTTCCAAATGAACGTAAGGGAGACGTATAGTTTATCTCTACCTTGAAGGAGAGACGTTAAGGGTGATCACCACCAAGGATAGTGAGACGTTGGTAACAATGATCTTTACCGAGTTTAAAGAGACGTTTGATAGTGAAGATAACTCTTGATCGAGGATCAAGAAGTGGATGTACTATGAAGTAGTTAACCTTCATCAGAATCACTATTCATTGTGGTGTTTTGTGTGATCGAGGATCAAGAAGTGGATGTACTATGAAGTAGTTAACCTTCATCAGAATCACTATTTATTGTGGTGTTTTGTGTGATCATATATCTCTACTCCCTCTCTTATTTGATTTACATCAAAACTATAAATAGCTAAGGGTCCACAAAATATTATGCACCAAAAACCAACCAACCACACAATTAGCCAACATATATATGTAGGGCTAACATAAAACATGCACAAAGAAAACAGAAGATCTTACATGTATTATTAACTTTACAATATGTGACCTAAATTTCATACCAAAAACAAAAACAACTAAAATAAATACATGTCCGTATCATATGACCTGAGGAACATCCATAACCAATTGCATATCCTGTTCTTATTTGTATTTTGTGATCGGCATGAAACACTGAACATTAAATTTCAGCTTACAAAATCGACTTCAAATATGTCACTTATGTCTCTTTTCTGAGCAAAGGCTCAACGAGAGCCCTTTGCAATTTTGATGTAGAATCATCGTCACCCGACTTCCTTGGTGTTTGGCCTTGCTTGTTTTGACCACTCTGCTGCGTTTAACACCAACAAGAAAATAATAACATATTTATGATGAAATAGTAAAACAGTTATTTACAAAAATGAATAGCATATGCATATGAGATTATATTATAGCAAAGAAGATAACTACTTACAGCAAGAGCAGTTAATCTCCTAACTGAGGGAGCACGGGCTACAGATGAAGCAGCTGCAGCTGCTGCCACACGTATCCTGTGGAAAGCAAACATTGGCTGGTTTAATTTTTGAAAAATATGCAACAATATTTTATAAAAATTTAATTACCTTTTATGCACATCAACAAATTCATCAGTCTCATCTACAATCTCCTCCTGCATTGATCCACAAAGTTATCATGTCCTTAGTAACTAAAAGACTAGTGGGTACTACGAAAAGTTTGCATGTTTTTAAATACAAAATGTTTACTTCTTTAGTAGGTTAGGTGGCGAGATATTTTTGACCCATTTTATTTATGAATGGGTCAACTCAGGTTATGTTTTCTCTCTTACGGGTCAAATCGGTAAAACTTGGAAAAAAACTAGCTTAAAAGGAAACATATCAAATGGGTCAAAAACATCAAACACGTCAAGCATCGCCTAGATGAATTTGTAATCATATTTGACACACCAATCATTTATACAATAACTTAAAATCTTAGACAAAAAATGTTTTTGTCAACCCAACCCACATGACCTGATCCACACAAAAGTATTGATTTTGACCCGTTACCCAACCCGCCTGACTTGCCATTTCACCACCTCTAGGTTCTAATATGACAACGGTGACTTTAGAAATTTGCTTTTTTGAAGGCTAGATTCTAGAGGTGGCAATATTGACCCGCTTATTAATGACTTGACTCATGTTATGTCTCATCTCTAACTAGTCAAAAGGGTAAAATAATTTTCCTAAAAAAAAGTAGCTTCAAAAGAAACAAGTCAAAAAGGTTGAACATTGCCTAAAGTGTGTTTGTAATCATATTTAAAAAAGTAGCTTCAAAAAAAATAATTTTCCTGTACTATCTTCTCTCTCTCACCACTTACACTTTTTCAACTTTTCTTGGCTTTATTAATACTATTTTTATCATAGCTTTTATTGTTTGCTGTGTAGATGCAATGTGATGAACGTTATGGTGCTAATATACCTTTTCCGGTCCCGACAAGGTTTTTGGAGCTGGGGGTCTCCCTGGAAGCAGCATCTCTATCCTATAAGATAGGGGTATGGCTTGCCTATATCCCACCCTCCCCAGACCCTACCAATAGCTTTGCTAATCTATTGTTGGGATTTTTGCTGGGTATGGTGGTTGTTGTTGTAATCATATTTAACACACTAATCATTTATTAAAAACTACTAAAACCTTGGGCAAGAAATGTTTGGGCCAAACCGACCCAAACCGTACAAAGTACCCCGTTATCCGGATCATCAATTAAGACAACAAAAGCAGAAAAAATGAGGACATGAGAGAATGAAAAAAAAACCTGAAGGAGTTCCTCGAATACATCCTCCAATGTGATTATACCGATAACTTCACCTTCTTCAATGTCTTCTGTTGAATAAGGCACTCCATTTGTTTGTGCAGCCACTTTTTCAACATCGATTGTCACGTTATCAGCCTTTTCACCCTGTTTCGATAGCAGGGGATTTGTAGATTGAGAGTACTGAATGCTTATTGTTTCTTGATTTGGTTCTTCTTCAAGTGTTGGAGGTTTTCTGCTTTTTCCTTTAGTTTTGACTACAGCTGCCATATGACTGCTTCCTTTTTGGAACTCATTTAATATGTCATATAAAGGCATATCAGCTGGAACCCTGAAAAAATAATTATACAATATATGTGATAGTTAGTGTTATAAAGCTACAAAAAAATTCATATTGCCTTTAAAGTGGGATGATTACACACCTTGGAATTCTCCTAATGGAGACTGCACTTACTGGAGTTTCTGTTTCTGCTCTTACAGTAAGAAGACTTTTCACCTACAGCACAACGATTGTAGATTTAGGAGATACCTAGAGGTCACAAAACCGACAGGTTGGATAACTAGTCAAAAGGTCATTTTTTAGTGCGGTCAACCGAGCTGCAAGCCCTTTTTCATTTTTTTAAAAATTTTGTTAGATAACTATTTTGTCAATATCATTTTTGAAAGTGTGAACTTGAGGGTGTTTGTTGATAGATAAAAGTGTGACTGGCTTCAGTGGAACGTTGAAGAAACTTGGTTACTATTAGGTGAAACTGGAACAATATTAAAACTTGAGTAGTTTTTGTTGTTAGGAAAAAGTGTGAGCGACTTTAGTGGAACACTGAAGAAACTTGGTTACTATTAGGTGAAATAAACCCTTTCCATAACTATATTATTACAATGATAATCATTTTCTAATAAAAAGATTCTAGAAGTTTTAAGCATTCTGAATACAACTTTGGCCAGCTTTTGACACATTTGACCCGTTTTCATATTAGCTATTTTCTATCTTAAAATCTTTGACCAGTTAGAGAAAAATATAACCAGTATTGACCTGTTTACCAAATATTGGGTCGAAAATGCCAAATCTAGTGACAACCTACCAATAGAAGTCCAATTATATTTCTTGGGTTTCCAGAGTATACAGGGACTCTACTGTGACCTCTTGCAAGAATCTTTCCCATTGCTTCCCTGACATGTTAACAAACAAAATAAAAATCAATAACCCATACCTTTGGGAGAAATATTAGTCAGGAATGCCATAGAATTCTATGAAATTTCAACTCTAATTCTTTTTGAAATTCTTCTTAAGTCTTAACTAGAATATTGCAAATTGCACCACCTCATTTAAACTCAAAACACATCCCATAGAAAATAGAAGAAATTGTTCTTCTGGGAATGAATTATATACAAAAGATAGTAGGATGTTGAACATGAAGAATATTCTAGTATTAAACAAACTTTAAAAAAGAAAACCGTGTCTGCATATGAATAGACAGATAAAAAGGTTGTTTTCTACAAACCCTCAAGTCACCTTTTTGCCATTTTTGTTCATTTATTCATTTCCTATTTGATCTACAATCAGAAAAAGAATATCACACACTCATGCATTCCTAACTGATCCTATGCAAAGATTAGAGTGCCAAATTTTAGTTATAGAGTTCCAAAAAGTGTAAATGAAGTTTTTAAGCCTATAATATTAACTTCATTTGCCATTCTTATTCAGATGAAGATTCTCAAATTACAGTTTCTAAGGTAGTGTTTGGTATGCAGGAATGAGAGGTGGAATAGAATGGGCGATTACGAGGGAATGAAAAAAATGGTGTTTGGTTGGACGATGGAATGGAATCACCCATTACACACGGAATGTCATTCCCTCTAAATCCCTCAAATTCACTCCATCCACCCCCCTTGTTTTTTTTTCATTCCTTCTCCTCTTTCACCCTTCATCACCACCACACCCTCCTACCACCACCACCAACCACCACCCACCATCACCTCCCACCACCGCCTCCACCACCCACCTCCATCTCTCGCCGCCACCACCACTGCCACCACCCACACCCACCTCCCACCGCCGCCACCTCCCACCACCGCCACCCCCCACCCACAACCACCCACCACCGCCGCCATCACCCACCACCACTCACCACCGATTTTATTCCTTCGTCTTTTCTAGCCTACCAAACAACATAACAAGACAATGGAATGGTCCATTTCATTCCTTTGTCCATTCCATTACCTCGTCCATTCCATTCCCTCGTCCATTCCATTACCCCATACCAAACAAACCCTAAGTGTTCAGGGGGTAGTATTCCAAATTTCAGATTTGTAATCCCTTGACTTAAGGTTTTGTTTCAAGTTTTCCAACTCACTTGCATGAGGAAAAAAAACTTAAACATTCAAACAAACATATACTAGATCCCAAATAATTGTGACACTTGACCTACCTAGGTTTGTTTGATGAGAAAAAAAAGATTAAGAACTCTTTCAATGGTTAACAAGTCTGAATATTTAGTGGTAAGCTTGTTAACTGTTAAAAGAAGATCAAATGATAAGATGCAAGTATCATCATGTAGAAGTACAAAACTCACCAATCTAACTTTGAATTGACATCCAAGGAAAAAGTTGACTCAATTGGTGTCATAGCCTCCTCTGCAGTCTGATCAGATGAAACAAAGTAATAGTCCATAATTCCATATCATATAAAAAAACGAAAATATGGAAATCTGACAATCTGAAATCACACAAAATGCAAGTATAATACTCGAATAAATTGCAAATTTATGTCATCTAATACCTTTTCAGTTAAATCTAGTGCTCCACTGATAATTGTTGTCTCGTCATGAGTGAGTTCACCTCCTTTTCCAGCCTGGAATATAATTGAACGTCACTTGTTTCAGTAAAGTCATTTAGTATTTCACTACTATGTTTTCACAAAAGAATATAACGATATCTGATTAAATAAACCACAAAAAGAATTAACCTCCTGGCCGTGGATAGAAACAAGGGCTTTCAACTGAGCTCGTCTAAATAAAGCATCATTATGTCCTAGTACCAAATCAAGCATCTGAAATCACAAAATACTGTAAACATAAGCTGCATTATTTTATTAATATGACTAAATAAACTGACATAATTATGATGAAATAGAAGAGAAAACAATATATGAATTGAAACTATTACTTTATCTATTCAAATTACAAAGAAATATCACAAAGTACAAGAGAAAAGTATGAACTCACCTTGCCTATAGGATAGGCAATTGGATAGCAAATTATCATCAAAACCTTCACAAGCCAAATAAAACTAGAACCTATAGCAAGTCCATATCTGGTACATACTGCTTGTGGAATCACCTTTAATGCAAAAAAAGTTGGTTTAAAGAGTGATACATATACATGAAGCTGCAATGAAAAAAAATCTGTTTTTTCCAAGCTACCTCTCCAAAAAACAGGACAAAAGTTACAGAAAGCACGATCGCAACAACTTGATTGAAAATCTTGTCCAAGTATATTGGCAGGGCCTGCAGATTACAACATCATAAGCCATGAACAATAAGAATTGTTAGAAAAAATAAATATATGGTGAAAAATATTACAACAGACTAATGGTTAATAAGAAGTTTCGAAGATATAAATTCTGGGCCCATATTGTGCTACTCTATGTACTCATCATTTAAATGTATTGTGGCCAGTCAAGCACTGCTTAGTGACTACCTGTTCTAAAAAAAATACAAGGAATCAAATTTATTACTTGTTTAAAACTTTGGTGTGTGGAGTTCAGTCAAATGATTGTTAAAACTGTGATGTAACAATGAGCTTATGGGAACCTCTCAAGAAAAGAAAACTTGAAGGAAAATGATTTTAGTTGCAACTTCATGAGCTGTGCCTCTGTGGATATAACTTAGAAGTGATAATAATCGTTAATATATTACCTCCATGGCAGCTGCATTGCACAGAAGCAATGTTACAAGAAGCTGGTGCTGTTTCTGAACCACTGGAAATATGACAGCTGAAGACCATGATATTGCATAAAATCAATATGAGAAATCAATGAATACAATATCCAGTGTAAGAAAAATAGATTCTATATATTGGGGGTATATTATAAAATCCCAAAAACGTTTTGGAGTGAAGATGCTACAAAATCGATACAGATAAATCAAAAATCCCATATAACTGAAGTACTGAACAATGATGCGTGCATTCTAACCGGAACCATGTCATATCATATTCAAACCTCTCAAGAAATAAAAACAGTATTTTAATTTCCAGTATTACTTAACATTAAAAGAGCCTTGAACACAAAAGATACACAAAACTTATCTTTACCATTATACTTTTTAACAAAAAGTTTGCAGCCTTTGTTCATGATGTGCCCTGCACTTTTTATCTAACAAATTAAGATAAATAATATATTTCTTCCATTTACCATAAGTAGCTTTACAGAATAACTCTAAGGAGAGAATCAAATTTTAGGTAGAGATTTAAAAGTCCATTCCCAAAATATAAACTGCTACTTTAAAAAGTTAAATACCTCAAATCTCAATCCTAAAAGTCAATGAAATACACTTTATACAGTCTTAATTCAAGGCATCCAGATACTAATCCTACTTCAAAATTTTCCTGCATAAGCTAAATGAATCCGTACATAGATTAGATTTGAAATTGATCTGTAAAACTCAAACATCATCGCCAGTATTGGGGAAAACAGGGCACAGTGAATAAACAACACGAATCAATTGCCGAATAAGTGATTGCGAATTAATAAATCAAAACCTGCTTGTTTTTTCTCGGTCGGTGTGCCACTGCGTTGGAGGATTTCGAGCTCAACTAGGCCAAGCGACATCAATCCGAGCGTAAGGCCGGACATGATGCCAGCAAAAATGACCAGGAAACACGAGATGCCGACGTAAACGTAGAACATCGCCGATCCGAATTCAATCTCAGCTCCTAGCATCGAATCGCTAGGGCTACTCGTCGCCATTCGTATAATCTGCACTGCGTTTATCGCATGCATCGTGTACAGATTGAATCAATCAACAACCACAGCTCGTTTAACTGTTTCTGATTGTTTGATTCTGAAGTGATGAAATGATACTGTTGGTGTTGAATCTGATGGCGACTTGATGCTTTCTGGCCCTTTCGAATTCAACCTTTTGTTAATATTCAAGGACGGATACTAATACTATGTATATTTTGGACGCACATTATAACGTAAAGTGAGAGTAATTCACAGTTCTGTGCTATTAAAGTTTTCTTAAAAGGATTGTGTTGTCTGACCCTCAAACATGGTGAATATTTAATATAATATTCTAAGCTGTTATATTAGAAAGAATTAAAGATATAATGTGTGTGTGAATACATGATTATAAGTATTGTTTAGATTTCTAAAACTTTGGTAAAATTGAAAATTTTGGAAAGTCTTGGTTATGTGGACTTTGAGTACATAGTTGTGTCGTATATTAATAGGGGTAAGTTGAAGTTTGAAAACAATATGATACAACTATGTGACTTTCATTTACATAGTTGTGTCACTTACCGATAAAAGATGAAAGTTTCTAGGATAACATAGCATGACCCTAGAAGCATGGTGGCGAATGCAGGATAGGAACGATGAGATGCTATAGGTGTGACAAGCAAGGTCATCTTTCTCACGACTGCCTAGACAAGCGTGTATGTTATAACTGTGACGAGAAGGGGCATTATGGTAATGAATGTAAGAATCTGAAGGCCGCAGCAAAGGCAAGAGTATACCAGGTGATCAACTAGAAGGATTGAGAGAAAACTTGACGCCAGGTCGGATACGTATCTCTTCTCTTAACTGTTTAATTTTCTTTACTCTCAAGGGAGCCCTAGTGTAAATAGAAACGTTCGCCGTTGGGAACTCTTACCCATCCCAGTTAGCCTAGATGCCTTAGGAATAGAAATTGTCCCGTATATAGACCACGCTTAGCCTAGAGATGAATCGTCTTAGACTCTCTATGGTAACTAATCACAATTGCCTTCATAACCAAGCTACCCAGCACAGCTACGGTTTATGCTACCCAGCACAGCTACGGTTTATGCCACCCATTTCGTGATTGTTATCAGTATAACTTATGGCAGGTTTCGAGGATGAAACCTATTGTAAGGGGGTAGACTTGTAACATCCCGTATTTCGAAAGCCATAGATCGTGCTCGGGAAGTACACGAGCATAAGGAAAATGAAGCGAGATGGGCCGGGCCTTAGTCCGGGTCGCTAGATGAGCCAAGCTGAAGAAGAGGGGGGGCCTTAAACCCCTCCCCCCCGTCTCATTCTCTTCTTCATCTTCCCCATTTATAGAGAGAGAAAGCTCAAGAAAACCCCATCAAGTCTTAGATCTTGCTTCCATATCGATTCTCCAGTATCTTAGATCTATCCTACACGAGGAACAACGCGTTTTGAGATCACGTGGCACTTGTGTAGCCCAAAGCTTGTTAGTTTCCATAGTAGACCATATACCAGTTAAGTGTAGGTGGCAGTTGATGGAAGTGGATGCTCGGCTTGGTGAAGAGAGTTACCCGAAGATCAGAGTCTGGCATCCCATTTATGTTTAAAGTTTATGATGTTTTAAGACAAGTTTAAATTCGTACTAGACAAGTATGTTTAAAACATGTTATGTATTCCGTTGTGTATGTTAAAATTTCAAATCGTTTCCACTACGATTGTGAATGTCTTATGTTTATGCGCTATGTGTTGATGGGTAAATCCAATAAGTGAGGCTTCCCGGGTTTGAGGCCTTACAATTCTACGGGCCATTGATTAAGTATTAGGTCACTCATATGGTTCAACATGCACAAGGGTCATATTTTTATTTTCCAGAGTAAATAGATCAAACTATTAACCACATAATTCCTCTACTAACCTTATACACACTTACAAGGCTAGATGAGAGAATCAATGTATTGCATGCATGCTATTGGACATGTGTATTTGTATGACGTGGCATAATTCACACACACCTGAATGATTTAAACACACCTGAACCATGTGTTTGAATCAGAGGCCAGCATTAATGCCAATTTCATATACAGTTATCCTCAAAGCAATTACCAGTGAAGACGATGTTACTATTGTTTCAAAACCAAACAGTTAATTTTTGAAATCAAGGATAACTCACAAGGACCAAAACAAGAGTATGACGAAAGCTCTTCATCTGTTCCTCACCCGTCATATGTGACGAATGTCGGTTCTTTAAAGATTCTTTAGAGGCATCAAGAGACACCATTGAAGAGTTGCATGATGAGCTAGAATATGGGAAAGAATCTCACAAAAAATAATGTTCGAATTGGAAATTTTAAAAGAGAAATACTTTGATTTGTCGAATTTCTTGGCGAATTCTTAACTAGGGCTTTCATTAGCAATGGCAAATGTGAAAGTTGACCGGATTAAAAAATTCTCTCAATTCCACTTCAGTGAAAACTATGTAAAATCTTGAACAAGTTTTGTGGAAAAGAGGGAAAAGATACATAATCCATGATGACAACTACAAGCAAACTGAAAGCTAGAGTGAACGAAAGAGGGGTTACATAATTTATAACTTGTTTAAATAAAATGATATAACTATTATTTCATATATAAAATCAGTTAGTGAAAGAATCAAATGTACTATTACTAGACACTAGTTAAAGTATTAAACACTCAAGCTATTTGAGTAATTAAAAAAAAATAATAATAATAATAAAAGTGAAGTGTTTACAAGGTGTAATTTACTTTTTTTCTTAATCATATTTTAAAATTAGTATATTGTCATTATTATTATTTTGAAAAAAAATGATATTTTGAAAAAAAAAATGTATTTATCCAAAACAATCAAATCTCTGAATTTCGTGAAAGTTCTCACAGATCTGTTAATAAGCTCGAGGTTAGGTTTCGTCAAATTGTTTTCGTCTTCGTGGTTGCGAGAGGGATAATCAATTCAAGGATGTCGTGTTGTGTTGGATGCTGTGCGTCTTTGACCTGCGGTCTGTGTACATCGGCCGCATCAACGATCACAAAGAAGTCAGCTAGGCTCGGCTATTGCGGACTCTTCGGCCTCTCTTTGATCGTCTCTTGGGTCCTTCGTGAAATCGGCACCCCCCTTTTGAAGAAAATCTCTTGTAAGTTACTCTCTTTCACCTCACACAAAATCACACCAAATTGTAAATTAGGATTTTGTTGTTTAGTATGGTTTTGGAACAATTGAATTAGGTTTGGTAATTTTTTTTCAAATTTCATGTTTTAGGTGATGTTTTGGAACAATTGAATTAGCTGTGTTGTACGTCAATTTTGGGGTTTAGCTGAAAATAGGATATTACTCAAATTAGAAGGATTATAGCTTGTGCTTGAATGTTCATGATTAGTTACTGTTAATTGGATACCAGGTGATGTAAGGTATGACATACTGTAGGAGAAATAAGTACAATATGCTAAAATGTTTGAGTATGTGAGTTTGTGTACATTTTGTGTGTTCCAAAATAGGGAAAATAACCAAAATGTACATTTTGACCAGGTTTTAAGCCAAAATGTACGTTGACTTTTAGCCCACTCCAAAATAAACATATCAGAAACCAGCCAATCAGAAAACGCCACCTTAGCTAAGCCGGCTAAGGAGGCTTGCATTTAGCCGGCACAAAAACTTAGAAAAAGTATAATGGGGTCCACCAAAAAGCCAATCATAACAGTGTAATGGCCGCCGACTGAAATCTAGCCGGGATAGAAAGATGCCTGCTGGAATCTAGCTGGGATAGAAAGATGCCGGTTGAAATCTAGCATTCAGGTTACGTGGTGGTTTTTAATTGGTTTTTTTGGTAGAACCCATTGTACTTTTCAAGGTTTTTTGTGCCGGCAGAAATCTAGCCTCGTTAGCTGGCTAAGCTTATGTGCTGATTGGTTGCTTTAGGGAATGTTTACTTTTGAGTGGGCTAAAAGTCAATGTACATTTTGGTTTAAAACTTGGTCAAAATGTATATTTTGGTGATTTACGGTTAATTGCTTAATATAGCAAGATATTTCACATGTTTTGTTGATCACAGTCTTGTCATCACTCAATTGTGTGATTCTTGAGTTAAATTTCACTAACAATCAAGTTTTTATTTTGGGATATATAGGGATCAACACCTCTGATACTCTTTCAGATGAATGGTTCCAAATGGAAGCTGTTCTTCGTGTCAGCCTAGGAAATTGTTTGTTTTTCACAATACTTGCTTTAATGATGATTGGTGTAAAGGATCAAAACGACACACGTGATGGCTGGCACCATGGTGGTTGGATTTTCAAGATTGTGATATGGGCTTTGCTTATCATCCTCATGTTTTTCCTTCCAAATCCAGTCCTTTCAGTTTATGGTTAGTTTATATCCTATTGTATCACTAATGGAGATCATTAACTCGGATTTTGGTCCATAAGTCCCATTCTTGTTAAGTGTAATTAGTCAAAGATTTTGTTAAACTATGTGTCATCTCCATCGGCTTAATCATTTCCTGTAATTCAATATAGTTTAGTTGATGTAAATCAAAATTTTGTATTTTTGTAATATGCAGGATTTATTTCCAAATTTGGAGCTGGGTTATTTTTACTGGTTCAAGTAATTATATTATTGGATGCTACACATTCATGGAATGATGCTTGGGTTGCCAAAGATGAACAGAAGTGGTTAGTTATTGGCCTATTATTTCTTCATTTTTCTCTGAAAAACTAACTTGAACATCGGGTCAATGGCTACTTGGAACTCTTTCTTCATTTCTGATCTATTTCTTGTGTATATTTTCAGGTTTGTTGCTTTACTTGCAGTATCAGTTACTTGCTATATTGCTGCATTCACAATTTCAGGATTACTGTTTATATGGTTCAATCCATCTGGCAATGATTGTGGTCTAAATGTCTTCTTTCTTGTGATGACAATGATTCTAGCACTTTTATTTGCCATTATTGCACTGCATCCAATGGTAATCATATATTCATATGTTTGATCCAAATTATTACAACTCCTTTTAGCTATATAAACCATATGGTTGACTCAATGAACTTGGTGTTTAGAGTTCAATTCTTGTTGGTATTTATGTGGTGTTTGGATTTGCATTTTGGAACTGATAATCAGCTTTTAGTGTTTGGATCAACACTTCTTCGGAATTTTGATAATCTTTTTATTAACAGGTGAATGGTAGCCTGTTGCCTGCCTCGGTTATTTCAGTTTACTGTGCTTATTTGTGTTACACTGGTCTTTCTGCTGAACCTAGAGATTATGCCTGCAACGGTTTAAATAGTTCCAAAGCCGTTACCACAAGTACACTTATTCTTGGCATGCTTACAACTGTTTTATCAGTTTTATATTCAGCCCTTCGTGCTGGTTCTTCAACAACCTTCCTATCCCCTCCATCTTCTCCAAGAACAGGTAATACTTGTACTCTTGATCATGTAAATTACATATTTTTTCTCAATTGGATTCATGAATTAACATGTTAGTAAGCCTGGTGAAATGGGTAGGGTGGGTCAGATAACGGGTCAAACCTTCTAGTCATACTGAGTTCGGGTCAAAACGGGCCATTTTAAAGTACCAATTTGGTTTGGGTCAATGCGGGTTCTGACCAAGATGGGCTCAGGTTGAAATGAGTCGTTCCAGAAAAAAATATTAAAATGGGTTCGCTCGCTATATATTTTTTTATGACGGCTAGTGGTGGCGGCAGCGGTGGTGGTTATGACGACGAGGTGGTGTGGTGGTGGGAGAGGTGGGTAGTGGCGGCAGCGGTAGGGGTGGCAGCAGCAGCGGTGGTGGTGTTGGCGATGACAAGTAGGTGGTGGTGACAAACAATGGTCGTGGGTGGTGCTGACTCATTTGGACCTATTTTAAGTTAGCAAGTTTTATAAGAGTGGCCCAATTTGACCCATTGTGTAATTTAAGTCAACCCAAATTGACCCGTTATATATTTTGAGATGACCCTGTCCCCAATGAACCCATATGTTAACTTTTTTACCCAAATTAACCCATTTCTGGAAGAATGGGCCATGATTGTCACCCCTACATCTTAACTTCCCTTCCACAACAGGCGAGCGATCACCATTTCTAGAGTCTGAAGAACTGGAATCAGGCAAAGGCAAGAAAGAAGTGGAACCAAGACCTGTGAGCTATTCGTACACGTTTTTCCATCTGATATTTGCATTAGCGAGCATGTATTCGGCCATGCTTTTATCAGGATGGAGCAGCTCAGAAAACTCGGATCTCATAGATGTCGGGTGGACTTCAGTTTGGGTTCGGATCAGCACTGAGTGGGTCACTGCTGGGCTTTATATCTGGTCACTCGTTGCTCCACTCATCTTCCCTGACCGTGACTTCTTCTAGTAGTGCGTTTGGTTATATCTGGTTTTAGTATGTGGATTTGTTAGGGTGTAAAATGTAAATAAATGTATGCGTGGGGGCTGAAAGAGCAAAGTGGCAGATATATGTGGGGTGGAAGTGGTTTGGTGTTAAATGTTGGTGGTCTCTGTGAAGGTGTTCGTGTATTCGTGATACTTCTTGTGTCTTTCGTGTACGATATATTATTAAGAGTGTCTCAAAATTGAGCCTTGCTCATTTATTTTTTATTAATCATTATATTATTTTTTATATATAAATTTATAATTATTTTCATATATTTATAATTATAATTTTTACATACAGCATAATACATATTATGGGGAAAGATCATAAGAAAATTCATTGTTTATGAGAAAATAAAAAAAACTATTTATTAAAGGTAAAAAAATTATAAAAAAATCATAACTCAAAATATAAATCAAAAACTAAAAAACTGACCTTGTTTCCCACGTTGTCCTCGTTCAAAAAAAAAATTGTAATACAGCATGTGTGTAGTAGGGTTAGTTTTTGGGTTTAGTTTACCTTTTAGATTAGGTTTTTGGAGGGTGGGTGTGGGTTTAGGTTTTTGGGGGGTAGGTGGGGAGTTTAGGTTTTTGGGGATGATTTAAGTTTTTGGGTGTACAACACATATGCAATACCTTTAATGAAGAGTTTTTTTGATTTTCTTATGAAAATGAGTTTTCTCTTGAACTCAACCCTACATATTATTTAGTTATTTTTATCATAAGTTATAGAGTAAATTACCGTTTGCGTCTCTGTGGTTTACACGATTTAACACAATGCGTCCTAACACGAATTTTTAACGCTTTGAGTACCTGTGGTATACAATCTGTAACACTCTGAGTCCCTGGGCCTAACTTCATTAAATTCTTTTGGTCAAATTAGTAGTTTCGATTGGTTTTTTTTTGTCAAATTAGTAGTTTCGATTGGGTTTTTTTGGTCAAATTAGTAGTTTCGATTGGTTTTTGCGTATGTATTTTTGATTGATTTCTTGGTGATAATGTATTTTAGATTGGATTTTTAGTTGTTTCGGGTGAAGTTAGTAGTTTCGTGTGATCTTAATAGTTTCGTGTGAACTTAGTAGTTTCGGGTGGATATCAGTCTTGCCAGCAGGGACGCAAAGTATATTACCATCTTACCCCTGTCGAAACTAAACTTAACGGAAAGAATTTAACGAAGTTAGGCCTAAGGACTCAGAGTGTTACAGATTGTGTACCACAGGTACTCAAAGCGTTAAAAATTCGTGTTAGGGACGCATTGTGTTAAATCGTGTAAACCACAGGGACGGAAACGGTAATTTACTCGTTATATATAATAATTATATTTCATATACCAAATAAAATTTATATAAATAGTAGCAGCCTCGTTTATGCTTGAGAGCCTAGTCAAGCTCGAGATGTGAAGTTCCGATTTGAGCTCGTTTATTACGTGAGCTTCAATATAGTCTCGAGTTTGTTTAAGAATGACACCATCCGACATCGGGTAGTTCCTACTAATCACACCAACGAGACATGTCCTAATTATTCCAACTACGATGAGATGGGACCATCGAGTAAGCTAGCAAGAATAATTAGCATCCCAATTAAGATAAAATATTACTAACAAAAGCACAATCAAACAATATTCATATATTAATGCAAGAAATTGTTCAAACAAACTAAATGAAATCAAATTCACCCAGTTGTAATGAAATATGTTTAACCATACATCTTGATTGACACAAAATCAAAGGCATAAAGTAAGCAAACACAATACACCCTTGAATTCTTCCTTTTGTTTGCAATTTTTCCCGTCTCTAGACCTCCCAATACTATCAAATTCCGTTACATCCGCAAAATTTTAGAAAATCTACTTAAAAACTGAATCTGTAATTGATGACTCGACCCTGGTGTTGCAAAACGCTAGGGGCGTTGCAAAATGCCAGGAAGTAAACTCTCCGGCTGTGAGACGCTTATTAAACGTTGACCAAACACCACACCGACGTTCGAAAACACCTGGATAACTTATTTACATCTCTTTGATCCATCTTTTTTGCGACAACTGGTCACGTATCATTTCATCAATATACATGTTTTTGAGGGAATTTTATAGACAATTTTCACACATTTGCTAGATTTATAACACCCAAACTGCCGAACAGTTCCTTTCCGGCCCCTTCACAAGTCTGTCTCATTTTTTTGTTCTGCAACTTTGTTGCTTCCAGTTTTTTGGTTCATTTTCAGTCCTCTTTTGGCGTCCAGGTAATGTGCCTCGGCTTCGCCTCGCTCTCTCGCAATTATCTAGGGGTGGCTCATGCACCTTTATGCCTTTTTATCTTCATTGCAGGGGAGGAGGGTAAAGACAAACTCAAACTTAACTTGAGACGAGCAGATTAGACAGGATTTACAAGACTTGTATCTCTCTGAGAACATGATCAATGATAGGACTTCTTGGAGACATAGGATTAAGGTTAAAGAATTTAGGGGGATTAAATATATTTGTCTTAGCTTTATCTTAGGGCTTAATACTTTCTAGACTTGTGGTGGCTTATGCATGTTACATGTCTTTGGTGTTACTTGTACCTTTTTGACTTTCTCACCACTTACGCCTTTTTCACCGTTTATTGTTATTGATAGCTTACTAGTAGTATATTATTAGAACATTTTGTGGTATGCTGCTTAGATCCTCTGTGAAAATACTCTATGGTTCTAATATACTTCTCTTGTCTAGATAGTTTTTATGGAGTTAGGGGTCTCACTGAAAACAGTTTCTCTATCATTCGGGATTGATGTATGGTTTGTTTACATCTCACCCTCCTCAAATCCTACCAATAGCTTTGCTATGAAAAATTCAAATGTTTAAACAAAAAATTAAATAAAAACAAATATAATTAAAAAAGATGAAAAGCAATATTAGTCCTACGCCACAAACAGATGTTGTGTTTGTACTTTGTAGCTTATTATGTTTGGCTATTACGGGATTATGAATAATTTGACGTTGTTATTATATTATTTCAACTTATTTCGTAAGGTGAGTTTGTAAATTATCTTTTTGTAAATTCTTGTAATCCAAACCCAACCACCAATATATCAAAAAAGAAAAAAAATGCACCTTTCCTAAAAGTCACAAACCCAATATCTAAAGACTTTGAATATTCTTTATATAAAACAAAATAAGAAAATTTATTTCCAAAAGATGTATGATAATATCAAGTTGTTATTGGGTTCAAACTAGACTCTATATTCTCTTACATTATTATTTTGTTCTTTGTGTAGAAAAAGAAAAGGATGCTAGGTGGAATTTTTTTATCCAAGTAGACTTTGAGTAGCACAATGAATCAATCAATCAAACCTAATAAAATCCCATCACTAGTAAACTATTGGTAGAATCTGAACAAGGTAAGATGTAGATAAACCATACCTCTATTCAGAAAAGATAAAGATGCTGCTTCCACGAAGACTAGCACAAGGTCTTGTCAAATCCATTACGCACTAGCTCTATCTAAAAACATGTTAATAGGAGGAATAACAACACATATATATTTTTTTGTTTGGGGATCCAACATTCTCCTATGTGGGATTTGGGTTTACGCCCAAAAACCACCCCTCAAACTTAAGTCCGAACAACCTCTCCTTTAGTGACATTCCACAAGGTCCACCATCCAACATGTCAAGGTTAAGATCAAAATTAATCAGTAAACTGGGGATAAATTGGGTGACCTAGGACCACATCAAGATTGAAGGATTGTAGCACTTGTACTAGTTGTAGTGATCGTGCCTAGCTTAAAATCTCGTAAAACCCGATATACAAGCACTCGTAGGGATCCATCCTAAAACCAGTTGGCGACTATACGACTTGAACTCTTGAAGTTGCAATCTACCCGTTTCTATATATGTACTTCATTTTCATTGAAATCATTGTCTAGGGCAACCATAATCAATACTAACAATATAACATTAAGTCTAAATTATACGATGACACGTGTATTTAGAGTTCTAACTAATAAGTAGGAATGTAGGATCACATATCTATATCTATATCTATACATACTAATAAATAAAGGTTTTTTAGTGTCACGTGTCATCTTCACATTCAATCTCATCATTTTTTTCCCGTCTCTCTCTCTTATTTAATGCACTTCTATATTTAAATAATAATATAATTTAAAGAAAGTATTAATTGGACTAATACAACACATTTATTTTAAATTATCCCTTATTATAAGAAAACTTTAAAATTTAATTATGTAACTTTTATTTCAATCAAATAGTAATTGAAAGTGAAATTACATTAAATAGTAATTAACGTATTTTCGAAACCTAATTATATATTAATTTTTACATATTTTGAGTTTGTTTATATTCGTAGTATATGTAATATATTTTTCACCCTGTGTGTAAACACGGGACCTAAACTAGTTAATTATAATACAATATAATTACAAAAGACCAAGCACATGGTTATATAACGTAACTAAATTCAAATGTGTCCAAAAAATCTTATTTTTTATTACTATTAAAATATAATAAATTTAAATATTATGGATGTAATTACAAAAATCTAAGTATAATTTTGATTTGGTGAACTATTATTGACTTAAATACAAATATTATCCTTTGTAAATGTTTGTATTCCAAACCCAACCACTAATGTATCAAAAAAGAAGAAAAAAATAATTTCCCCCTAAAATGAAAATCTCAATTATTATATATATAAAAATGACTTTGAATAATTTCTATATATAAAAATGAAAGTGTTCTAAAAAAAGGTGTGATATTCTCATCTTGTTATTATTGGTTTTAAAATGATGACTTTAAACAATCTCTTACATTATTATTTTGTTCTTTTAAAGAAAAAAGAACATGTTAGTTGAAAATTTTTATTCATGTAGACAAACACAAGATCTCACCAAGCCCGTTATATACATACACTCATGTAGTTCTATTCTAAAAATTAATTAGTAATAAGAAGAATAACCACATGTATATATTCTTGTTTGAAGATCTATGTGAGACTTGGATTTATACATAACAAATCTTCTCCTAAACTGAAATCGGAAACAACCTCTTCTTCAATGATATCCCACACGATCCATCATTCGACAAGTCAAGGGTACAATCCATGATGATCGTTGAACTAGTGATATATTGGGTGACTAAGGAACCACGTCAAGACGAGGCTACATCATAACTCTAATATCAGTTGTATAGTAATCGTGACTAGTCTAAGATCTCATAAAACATAACATACAAGCACTCATAGGGATACATCCTAAAGCGAGTTAGCAATTATATGACTTTAAGTTGCAATCTACGAGTTCTTCAACATGTACTTCATTTGAATTAGAATCATCACCCAGTACAATGATAACTGATACTAACACACGAACATTGAATCTAAATTAGATAGTGACATATTTAAAGCGCCAGGCATGTGGCTTTAAATATTGAATCTAAATTAGAATCATCACCCTGTGATAGGCAGACGCAAAGTAAAGCGCCAGGCATGTGGCTAGGGCGCACCGCCTGCCGGTAAGCAGGCAGGAGAGAAAGAAGAGGTCTCTATATGTGCACCACTCACGGCTTCTCAGACGCGGTGCAATCGACGTCGAGATAAGCCGGTGCAAATATCTGTAGAGGGGGTCTCTAATCCCCGAGACCCTCCCCTTGGTATTCAACCAAGGGCTATCAGATATCAAACCCCAAAAAACAAGGAGCTCCTCCTTGTCCACCTCCGTGACCGCCTAGGTGTAAAGTGGCAAGATCGTCTCGGGCTCGAAATACAAGCCTGTCGCGACGGCCCACTGACGGAGGGTAAGACGGTAAACCTGACCAAAAGTCCTAAAGGAGACCTGCTGCGGCTCCTCTGCCTGCTCCTCCCTAGGAAGAGGCTCCAGCCCCTCCTCTGAGTAGATAAACGTCGAAAGAAACTCGACGACCGCCTCTCTATATGTCTCGGTGAACGCCAGATCAAACAAACGATCCCATGGCGTGTCCTCGCCTATGATGGCCCTGGCCCGCTCTCTTCGACGTCCTGGAGAAGATCCCAGTCCACCGCCGTCCCCGAGCCCATAGTCACCTCCCATAGCTTCTGGCACCGGCCTCCGAGTCGGGCGGGAAATCCAGATAAGGGTAGTGAGCGAGATTATCTAAGTCTACCATATCAATATCATCATCGTGATCCGCCATATCTGAAAAATAATATAAAATAATAATAAATTATTTTTTATTTTAAAAATAATAAGTTGCTTTTTTAATATAAATAATATAAAATAAAAATAAATTGTTTTTTTTAATTTTAAAAATATAAATAAATTGTTTTTTTTATTTTAAATATAATTTTTTTAAATAATATTTTTTTTAAATACCTATACGCCACTTATAAGGCTATACGTGGCGTATAGGTTGTTACCGGGTAACTAAGCCATACGCAGCCAAGCCAGACCATAAGAAGGTCAGTTACCGGGCAATCCAGACCATACGCGACCAATAGCGACCATACGAGTGTCAGTTACCGAGAAACCGAGCCATACGAAACGTATAGGACTATACGTGGTGTACGGCTTCATCGTTTTCCTCATATGAACTATACGCCACGTATAGAGCTATACGTTGCGTATAGTTCTTTTCAGTCTTAATAAACCCTATTCTACCCTATTTTAACGGTTAATAATCTAAATTAAGCCTATATTATCGAACGGGGGTCTAGAATACGTACCTTTACGAGTAAAAGAGAATATTTTAGACCCGACAATCTCAATCAAACGAGGCTTCGTATGTGTTTGTGTGTAAAAGTTGGGGGGCGTTTGGTTCTGTACGAGGGGCCTCCTGTGTATATCAGAGGGCTATACACTTCGTATAGGTCAATACGTAGCGTATAGACCATGACCTTTGGTATTCTATACGATACGTATTGCTCTATACGCTACGTATAAGCGTTAAATATCTGAAATTTAAAAATTTCAGAGTTTCCTTCCATTTAAAGGCCCATACGCCACGTATAGCCCAATACGTATTATATAGACCCTGATCTTTGGTATTCCCCAGTCCTATACGCCACATATTGCCCTATACGTGGCGTATAAAATGTTTTTTTTATTTTTTTATTAACTTTATTTTATTATAATAACTAGATTGAAAATACGTTAATTACTATTTGTAATTTGACTTTTATTTACTATTTGATTGAAAATAAATTGCATCACTTTTATTTACTAAATAGAGTTTTTTATAATAAGGGAGAAGATTTAAAATAAATATGTTTTATTAGCATAATTATTATTCAATTACATTATCCAACATTCGTGACGTATTGTGGAAATTTATGTGCATCACTAGCCTATATCTTTTTAAACCGTTCGATACGATCACGGTATATATTTTCTCATTCTGTTGCAGCATCATTTCGGTGCAAAATCCAAAGTGCATTTGGTATGGCCATCGGAAAATCTCTGTCTAACTTGACGTGGATGAAATGAGCACTGTTGACATGAACGAACAATACAATTTGATGTTGAGCGTGAACGTTAGGACCAGACCATAATGGGAAATATGTTTGATTACCGGCGATGCTTAAAAGTTGAACAATCACGCCAAATCTTTGAGCAATTAGGAGTCCTGTGTATGGCATCGACATCCAACGACTAACGGGTGCGGCTTTCACATTCTGCCAATCTATCGTGTGACGTAGCTTATCATACTCTTGAAAGGCGACTCTGTCGAAAACACTTCTCCACCAATCTTCTTTATCGTCCATCTCCTGTAGAAATTGTTGTCGAATAAAAAGCCACTGCTTTTCATTTAACCCTAACCCCACAGCTATCGATCGAACGCCACAGTTACCGTCGGGCATTACTTCCTGTATATGTGAAATGTAGGGATGAAACAAAGATGGAATTGAATCCTTAAAACAATTTATATTGTTAACTACATCAGCCCCCATCATCAGTGGAAACCCGTTATCATCTTGTGGTTGCTTTCCTTTACTAGTCGTTGAACGAAAGTGTTGCATGACGGTTTTATTTGACTTTACGACTGAACTCGCTGGTCGAGAGTCTTGTGACACAATATACGAGCTATGTATCACAGGGTCACATCTGCTTTGTTGGGATTCTGTGAACGAGCTGTTTCTCACGACATCATGTTTCCTTTGTTGTTGTTTTTTCAAAGTTGGACGACCACGAGTATCTTCTTGTACCACAAACGTTTTCTTGTTAGTTTTGCTTGGAAAGACCACCCCTGCGATTCTCGACAACAGACTTTTTTTTACCTGATCGGGTTGTGACATAATTTTGTTTTTCACAAGACCAAGTACTTTATCCACGTCTACATTTTCATAATCGACAAACGACGGTTTTAAATTAAGCTTACTCGAGAAGACGTCCACCGCATCTAGCGGGATTTTGCCACCTGTATTAAAACGAGATAGTCAGAACAGTTTGGAATTAGAAAAAACAAGATAAATCTTAAAAGGTTGTATGACATGTAGCTTCGATCTTTTCCAGACGACAAGCACATGGCAACCCACGACTATTGAAAAGCTGGCAAACACACGTTGCATTTTGTTTCCGTATAGTTGATAACTTGTACCACTCGTTTTCTAACAAATCTAGAGCTTTATGTGAAACTTTGCCGTGTAGGTTATCAAACAATTCAATAGCTTGGTGGCTGTCCATTTTCCTTATCAGGCTTGTTCCAAACCCAAACTGTAATTGTACATACTAATCTGTTACAATTTCATCAACAAACCCAACAAGTCTATCCAGCGAGCTGTTAGCATTTCTAAGATAGCTCTTTAGGAGCGAATGCTGGCTCTCGACTCGGTTCGTTGTACGTTGACCAAAATTGAGGTTTCTGTTGGACCAGGATGATACAAACTTTTCTTTATCTAGGTCCAACCAATTTTTGGTCACATAGTCTATAACTTCTGAAAAAATAATATGTATAATTTAAACCCTAATAAATATTTTAAATTAAAAACAATATGTATAGGTAAAAATAAAAACTTACTTCCTCGTCTAGCTGCATACACTCGTTCGTAAAGTCGGTTGAAGTTGTACTTGTATACATCTGGCGTGGGAGACTCACACAATACCGACCATGAATATTTAAAATTTTCCCAGTCTTCGTCGTAAACGATGCCTTGCAATGTTTTGAGATTTCTCGTGTATGTGCCACCTGGATAGGTACTTGGAAGTGTCCGGGAACATTTTATCACACGCGTTCATAAGAGCTTTGTCCCTGTCTGTTACTATCACAAGCGGCTTCATACGCTTTTACAACATACCTTTGATTTTCAGTAGCACTCATACGAAGTTTTCCTCCCGTTCTTTAGATATAAATGCATTAGTGACGCAAAACGACTGGTGTGTGGATGTCATATCGACAACTTGGACAAATGGAAGTCTATACATGTTTGTTTTGTACGTCGCGTCGATCATCAACACATGCGGGAACGCACGCCATATCTCGTATGATTTCAGATGAACAAAGAATACCTCCTCCACGACATTTGTGGCGGGATCCTCCCGAGTATAGTAGACGTTCTCTTTAGAAGAAAGTAGGTGCTCAAGAACCTGCATTGGAGTTTCACCGACTCTCGTTTTGTTTTATTATCTTTTGTATTGCATTATAAATGTCCTTTTTAATACACATACTCTCTGGGTTTTGTTCCCTTATGGTTGCCAGAATTTTACGTGGCAACATGTTTTGCGAATACAGCTTCGCCACCAAAAGTTGTTCCGACTGAGACGGTCTTATGGCAAACGAGTGCGCCTCAAGATGTTGACTAGGATCGTGGTTATGACTGCCATCCTTCACCGTTAACTTCCAATCATCAGTATTTTCATTGTAGTCTCCTTCCAATTTAAAGGGACAACCTATTTTCTTGCTACCGGCACGTCTAACCGTGGCTGTAGACGTACGTTCGCCGTGACGGTCACACACAAGCTACACATTGATAACCGGTGCCGACGGGCCGTCGCCTTTTCTCCTCGATCGTCGGGTGACAATGACTTAACCATTCTCACGTCCTCTGCGGACAGCCCAATCCACCAACTGTTTACGAGACTGAAAATTTTGCAACAACGGTACGGTTAAAGTTAATAAACAACAAACTATATGTAGGTATATATATGTAGGAATGTTATACTTGGTCAGTTTTATACGACACAGTTGAATTGGTTTGTTCCTCGTCTTCAGACTCGTTAGCCGGTTGTGTCGGGTAAGATAGTTCACCCGCATATACGAAGTCGTCGGTGTGTTGTGTCGGGTAAGATAGTTCACCCGCGTATACGAAGTCGTCGGTGTGGTGTGTCGAGTAAGAGACTTCACCGTATACGAAATCATCCGTGGGTTGTGTAAGGTAAGAGGGTTCACCGTATACAAACTCGAGATTGCTTAGTGGCTCATTCAAATCTGGAAGCCTTACCCGGTGATTAGAATAAACGTCGGACGAGACCTCCTCCTGGTTCACACCCTGAACGCCAGAACTTTGCGGGTTGTTTTCCAGTGACTCGTTAGAATATACCTAAAAACCGTAGTTACCATCCCACCACCAAGACATTGCTATATTTTTTTGAGGAAAATGTTTGAAAATTTTGAACGATACGTTCAAATGAGAAATGTGCATCGTTAAATACACAAAATTTTGGCCCCTATACGCATCATATAGGCCTATACGATAGCGTATAGGATAATATACGTATCGTATAGTGCAATACGATGCATATAAGGGTTGGAATGACCAGAGGTACGATGTTGTCGTGCGTTGAAAATTGTGAAGAGCATATACGTCTCGTATTAACCTATACGAGCCGTATATATCCGTATCCCATTAACAGATTCGTGTCCCTTTAGTAATCTCCCGTTAATATTATGCATATAACTTACAAAGCCCTCTTCATCTTCAATATACTAAAATAACAAGATAGTGAAATACAAGTGTGGGGGCTAACGTACGCACCCATCCTCCCTTTCATCTTACTTCCGAAGTCAAGCGTCCCGTGACGTCACCACTGCGAAAAACACCTCCGTATAATCCCCGGCTGCATCTCTTCTCACCGACGTCCTTTCACTAACATGCGCCATAACATCCTCTCCACCTCCTTCACCCCAATGGCCACCTCCACCACTCACCACCACCACAACCACCACCACCACCACCTCACCAGAAAGCCCTCTCAGTATTCATCAAACCCTAACAATTCCACAACCGCTTGCTCTCATCATTCCCCTTCCGCAACCCTAGACATACTAATCCTGATTTTAGTCCTTTTCTCCGGCGCTTTTTTAGTCTCCTCCTACTTCTCCTACATCTTCCACTCTCTCTCTCTCATCCTCCCGCCTATTTCTCTCTCTATCCTCATAGATTACTCCTCTCTCTACTTAATCGGATTCTTCCTCTTCTTCGTGCTCTCGATAATCGGCTTGGAGATCTGCTGCGGAAACAGGTCTAGGAAGTGCGGGAAGAAAGGATGTCAAGGATTGAAGAAGGCGATGGAGTTCGATTTGCAGCTGCAGACGGAGGAGATTTTGAGATCGGGAGCCAAAGGAGTTAAGGAGATGGATGGTTTGCCGTGGAAAGGGGGGAGCGAAACGAATCCGGATTACGAGTGTTTGCGGACTGAGTTGAGGAAGATGGCACCGATGAATGGGAGAGCAATGCTGCTGTTTCGATCCAAGTGCGGTTGCCCTTTCGCGAAGCTCGAAGGATGGGGCCCGAAGCGTGGCAGGCGAAACAAGAAGTGAGTATGTTCAATAATTCAATAACTAATTGTGGATATCTTGTTTTAGTTGTGTGTATAGATTGTTTGGCTGCATTAGTTAGGGTTGCAGGTTTTGACATCTTTGGCTGCTTTAGATTAAGTGTTCATAGATGGAGATGTCTGGATTCAGTGCAAGTTTATTGATGGTAACATTGTCATAGTTCTTGTGCATGTTAGATTAGTAAAATAATGATTTATAAGCTATGCAGTCAATATCGGCAATATATCGGTGATATATCGGTTATCGGTCCTATCCTATGCAAAAATATCGGTGCAAAATATATGACAAAATATCGGTCCCGATATTATCGATGATATTTACCGAGATATCGCCGAGATTTTGATTCCATAATATCGGTTGTCTCACCGAGTTTCTCGGTTTACTAATCTTGGCCCTTTTTTTAACATTTTTCTGCCCAAAGCCCATTCCTCTTTAAAAATGTTGGCCCAATGCCTTGTACCCATAGCCAAAACCATCGAAGTAAATGCCCTAACTCCCTAATACACCCACGTTCGCACTTCGCACTTCGCACACCTGCTAGATCATGTTTCTAATATAAAATATTGACACTTTTTAGTTTTGACTATTAATATTATATATATATGTATATATATATATATATAGGGGGAGGATCAAATAAGAAGTTGTTTTCGGCTAAGAACTCTAAGAAGTGACAAAAACATTAAGAAACGATATCAAACGAACTCGGATTGAGCTCATTCCAGCGGCGTTGGAACCGTATCGTCGAACTCTACCATCTTAGCTTTTAGGGTTTAGATCTTAGCGTTGAATTTTAGGATTTTAGCCTTAGGGTTTAGCTTTTAGGGTTTAGATTTTAGGGTTTAGGTTTTTTTGGGGGGTGGGGGTGGGGGTGGGGGTTTAGGTTTTGGGGGTGGGTGGGGGTGGGTTTAGGTTTTTGGGGTGGGGGGGGTGGGGGTGGGTTTAGGTTTTTGGGGGGGGTGGGGGTTTAGGTTTTTGGGGGGTGGTGGTTTTAGGCTTTTCGGGTGGGGTTGGAGGGGGGGTTTAGGTTTTTGGGGGTGCGGGTGGAGGGGGGTTTAGGTTTTTGGGTTCGGATTAGAGTTCGATGAGACGGTTCCAACGCCGCTCGAATGAGCTCAATCGGAGTTCGTTTGACCCACTTCTTAGCGTTTCTTAGCGAAAAACCACTTCTTAGCGGAACCTTCCCCTATATATATATATATAAGTTTATGCATGATATAAAAATTACCGATATCCCATCTCGAGAACCGATATCTCAAATATCGGTCCTTGACCGATAACCGATATTTTTTCGCATTAACTGCATAGTTTATAAGTTGGTTGATTAGTGAGAAGAACTGTGTAGTGGTAGCCTTTTTTTGACAAGTAGCTTTGAATCAAACTATAATTGAATAGATTGGTTTAGGAAGATGTGAAGGGTGGTCTTAGGAAAATATCTGGATCTCTTTGGTGCTTGAGGGGTGATGTTTGCTGATCAAAGTAACATTCTGTGTCTTTGTGATTGGTAATGTTACTCGGGTATGTGCAATCTACTAGTTAACAGTTATATGGTTGAAGTCGGAGGGTGAACATTTTGGTCTTTCGGAGTTCTGGTTTGTAGGGTTAAGGCAGAAGGATTGATGGAATATGGAATATGAGAAATTAGGGATTTGTGATGAAATGCTTGCAAGACAATTCTTTGACTGGATGCATGAATCAGTATATACCAGTTTAATCAAATACCATAAAAATAACAAGACACTGAAGCTAAATAAATGTTTGGACTCACATATATACTAATTTTATAGTGTACTTTTTGTTTCTTTTTTGTTTTTCTCGCGTATTTAGGTCGAGTTTAGTTGACAAATTGTTAAGTTGATGGTTGATAAAGACCGATTCAAGATGGTCAATCTCCAAGAACTTAGAAAGAGCAGAGAACACTTACTTTGAGTCAATTTTTTTTCTATATTCCAACATGCAACTTACAGTAAATATGCAAAACCTAGGAGTTCATGGCTAAGGCCTAAGAAAATAGAGAACAAAAAATGGAGAACATGGGTTACATGCATGCGAACTACCCACTAACTCTAAACAATTAATAATAATAAATAACTACGGGAGGAATTAAGCTAACTAATTAATATTGCATGAAGTGTCCACGTTGATGAACTTGCATGGACTACGTGTGCAGGTAGTAGGCACGTATCAATGGTGCTGTGCTATCTTTATTCAATTCTGTTTTATCTTTTTCTGTAGAGAACTCATGACTATAATTATCTCCATCATCATCATCATTAAAATCATAGTTATCATTGTTTGTATGATCATATTGTTTATTTGTATATTCATAAGAATATGTGTTTCTGTAGTCCTCTTCCTGTTGAACATGGTTGAATTTTGAGTCAAATCACAAGATACGATAAAAAATCAAAGAGAAGTAGTGTTTATATTCTGAATTCTGACGCTTATAAATTGTAACTTATCGTACACTACATCGTGCTTTGAGTTCACATTGATTTTGACTGTTGCAACAATATGATCACATCGTCTTAAATAAGTTAGCAAAGTGTCACGGAGTAAACTCGGGTGAGTCGTGACAAAAGGGTTTCCAATTTCTAGTTATTAAACTTCTATTCTTTGATAAGTTGATCGTCTATACTCTTGCTAAATTCTCGTAAGATTTCAATAAAATCTATTATGTTACATACTTGTGTATATCCAACATATTTCCAAGTTACGTGTTCATGTGTTTTAGATCACCGAGGATTAGGGCCATATTCTCATTTGTTTTGGCAAGATGACACATTCTAACAACACTAAGCTATTCCCTCAGTTCTGCCGTTTTGAATTTTGGTGTCAAACCTTATAGAACTTAAATATACGGACATTTAAGGTCAAGTCAAGATTATGCACATTGTTAATATTGTTTTCTTGTTCTTGGAAGTAAGTGTTTTCTTCAGGATGCAAACTATTAAACTGAGATGCTTGGCTTAGTTTGGGTCAGCCCAAGTATACAACCATCCAACACTTGGGCTATCCAGAATCACATAGGTGACTTAGGTCTTAGGAAACCTTCATTTTTACCAGTTCAATCATAATAGAAGACATGTTTCATTCATATAATCTAAAATTTTAATACTTCCACCACCTAATCAGCCTTGTCTATAATAAAGCATGGTCCCTAGCAGTAGCCCGTATTACTCAAGTTATTGTTGGCTGCCATTACTTTGAGTCCATTAGTTTGCATTGCTTGGGTCTTAGTTTTGAAGCAATATCAACTTTATATTGAAATGGGTTGATTTGGGTTATGTTGCATCTCTAATAGGTCAAATGGATATAACTATAAAGGAAACGGGTCAGATGGGTCAAGCGGCATGATGGTCATCCGAGATGTATTCAAATGCATGAAACCTTCTAAACCGTCTTACTAAAAAGTTTAAATAATTACTGTAATCATATGTAGCACAGGAATTATTCATATATTGCAGATAAAAAAAAATAAAAATGTTTGTGCTCCTGCCCAACCCGACCTGACTGGTGATGACCATACTAAAGCTTACTTGTTTAAACCTGAACCCATTTGACCCATTACTCAACGTGCCCGGCCCATCTATTATGCCACCCCTGGTCATAAGGTATCTTCTACACATCATGATTGAAGTATGTCAGACATGATGCTTGGCATTTGTGATTTAATCACCTTTTTATTTGTATACATAACCATACTAATATCTAATATGCTAAATTTCCTTTTCTTTTATGCAGGAATTTGAGTCTGAATGGAGGAAATCATGGCTGATATTTAAGAACGCAACCAGCGATTATTTCTTCCGTTTTTCTTGTTCGTCTATTATTGTTATTACCCTTCCAGAAAATGGGTTGATTCTTATTTCTGGGTAACTTAAAACTGTTGGGTAGAACAGTTGTTCAAACTTGTAGCTAGCCAAAAAAAGACCTTTCATTGTAAAAAATTGTAAACCCGGTATGGTTGGTATATGAACTCTTTCTGAAGGGTAATACCAAATCCATACTATATAATAAATATAGGTTTTTTCATGTCACGTGTCACCTTCATATTCATTGTTATCATTTTTTTCCGCCTCTCTCTCTTATTACATATACCTTTATCTTTTAATAATAATATATTTTTAAAGATAATACACCTCTATCTTTTAATAATAATATATTTTTAAAGATAATACTAATTATAGTAATAAAACACATTTATTTTAAATTATCTCTTATTATAAGAAAATTTAAAATTTAATATATATAATCTATTATTTATACCACGTAATAAATAAAAATCATACGGGACACGTGTCATAATTATAGAGCCCCTCAATTTATATTTTCTCGACTAAACCATTTTAGCCCATTATTTTAGGCAGTTAAATTATTTCTTATAATTCAATATTTTAATAAATTTATATTCCATCATTATTTCATATTTGATTAATATCAACATAATAAAACAAAATATTTCTTGTAATTTTTTTTTAAATCAGTAATGAACAAAGAATTTAGTTGACATTTTCTTTCCCAAAATCTAATAAAATTAAGCCATCTGGTAACTGTGGCTATTTAAAATCTAATAATAATTTATCAATATAGAAGATATTTATTTATTTTATTCTTTTCATGTTTCAGCACGTGTAATACACGAGAATCTAACATAGTTAATTATGAATAAACATTGAAACATTTTAATTAATAATTAGTGTTTTCAATTATAAACATTTTCATTAATAATGAAGCATAGCCGAAAATCACCTAGAAGATGCCCCAAGTCCAAGCTCACGACAACTAGAAGCGGTCCAACCTGATGACTAAGCTCAGGACTACTTATGCTTGTTCCCGACACCCAGACCCGGGTCACGTTTAACGGGTTTTCTTACATATTGCACGTCACATCGATGATCGAACCTCCTGGGGATAACTAGAACCGATCCAATCCTAAGACCAAAGCCCTTCTCATAAGAAAAGTGTAGCAACGTTTTTCTTATCATCAATCTACACCATGTAACTCTTGTTTTTGGTATGTAATTTTAAACGCATGCTCGATTATAATAAGGCCGTTGGTGGGGCACGAGAGCTGTTTGTTGAAATGCCTGAAAGAGATGGATTAGCATCCAAAACGATGATTTACTGATCAGAATCAAGATTATCATATCTTTTACAGGTTTAATGAAAGAGTTCTGAATTGGGTTTCAAGTCAGTCAACACAAGATTTCTATGATCACACTGATAAGAACCACTAATGTACAGCTAAATCTAAAACAATTTACAAAACTTGTGATGGAAATCGAAACCGGTTCTACGAATCAGTTTGAGAAATGAGTTCAGCAGCCGCACCCATCGCACCAACACCACCAGATTCCAGCAACTTAAGAGCAAGTTCTTCCTCATTCCATTGCCTCAACCCTTTACTCAACCTCTTCAAAACCTCCACATCAACTTCCACCACCCAATTAGGCATACAACCCACCATCAAATTCAAGAAACCTGTAACATACGAATGCCAAGTAATCGGATCACACCCGAGTGTTATCTTCCCATCAAGTGCACTTGCTAAGAACTCCATGTGGGACCCGAGAAATCTAGGCCGCCACTTGGATGCTGACATGGACGAGTCGACACCCCAAGCAAATGCTCCACAAAGCACTGTAAAGTACCCGAGAGCATACCCGGATAGCATAGAAACCGGTCCACCTGTTTCCTCGCGGTGAGCGGATATAAACCAAGACGGTAACGTCTCGTTTATTAAAGACTGGACTAAACCTTGGTCTCCAGATATCCATAATATTGAAGCCCCTAGTTGAGCAGCTAGTTTGACTTTGGTCAAACTAGTAGCAAGTGAAACTTGTCCATATTTTGTTTCTTGTTTTCCTTTAGGAGTTATACCATTAGAAGCTATATCTTTCACACATTGTATCAGTAAAGATATAATATCTTCTCTGAGGAACATTATATCTCTAATGGAACGATAAACCCGTAAATATAGAAACCCGGGTGCTACCGGAGATATTTCCCCGTAGAAGTTGGACCCAAACCCATGCCCGAGAAGTGCTCCAACGCAACCATGGGCTGAAAAAAGAGAATTGTTTAACCCAAGTGTGGCTGTGAAGCAACTTTTAAGAAGCTGATATACTGCATCATTATCATGCAGGAAAACCGTACGCGAAGATGAAAAAACAAGAAAATCACTCCATTTTTTGGCTTTTTGGGTCCATAAAGACGCCACGATCGGCATGCATGGCCATGGACAACCGGCTGCAAGTGATTCCAGGGCCGGGCCTGCAAGATTGAGAAACCGTTGTGATGCTTTGTCGAGTTTGTAAGTTATGGTGACACTCACAAAGGCAGCTAAGGGCAATGGAAGAGTAAATGGTGAACTTATCCCTGCAAAAGAAAGTCAGCCAAACAAAAGGTCAAAACTTTATATCATTGCATACATAAATACACAAACTTGTTTGAATGGTGGAGGCTATACAGACACCAACCCCCTACTATTCAAACACCAGTGCTATACAAGCCATATGAATTGTGTTTTTCTCTTATATGGGTCGTATAGCTTTCTGTCTGACACATAAGCGACTGATGTGACTGTGTACACCATTGACAGATGCTATACGGGCTGTATGACCTTTTTTGCCATCTATAAGACTCGTATGATGACGTCACATGGTGTTTTGATGACGTCACCTAGTGTATCTATAGTAGCCCCCTTTGAATTTATATGAAATTGGAATGGTTCTAAAGTTCAAACCAGCAAAAAGGCGGGGAACATTAACGTTAGTGGCGGCCAAAATATTCTTGATATGTTCTTCAACATTAGAAAGATTTGCAGCTGGGCTTGGCCAATCTGTTCCATTCATAAATACTGGTTTCCATACACCACGCGACACTTCAGCCGAGAAATAACTCACGATGATCGCCAAAGATGCAGGAAGAAAGTCTGCCAAATCTTTAAGCCCTGCAATAACAAGATCATACAGACAGGATAACCTTAGAATCCTAAAGAAAGACTATAAAACTAGGAATTGAATCATTTATTGGTACAATGTCGACTGACCTGTGCATAGCTCGCGAGGGGATAATCTGCCATGGGCGCACGCTGTCAGAGCAGCATCGACTACAAAAGGAACAGCTTCAAGAATGTCCCAAGCAGGTAACTTTGGTCGTAAAGATGCATCTTCGCTTCCGGGCCCAGATGAACTACTACTTCCTGATACCGAATTCAACGGTTGATTTCTGTTTATCTTTCTAAACATCATGTTTAGAAGGCTATCAACAATCTGATGAACAGGAGAATGAACAAGACCAGAAAGTGTTGAAGCTAAACATGCTTGATGTTGACGATACCATGCTTTTAGTTTCGGGAATGAATCAACAAATATGGGATTGGGGGACGATGCTTTCGCCACTTCTGATAACCGTCTTCTATTCCGATCATCGTATATGCTACCTGAAGAAACTAACTGAGAATTTCGCACTAGTAATAGATACTCAGGAGTGAGTTGTGATCCCACAGGAGGTACGTCTCCGACCCCGTATTCAAGTGGAGGGTGATTGAACCTCCATAGCTTTAGAAGAAGTGCAAATGCATTTGAAAACACAGCATATGCTGAGATCTCTTCTCCTGTTGTCAAAGTCCATGATATATTCGGGACACATGATCCAAATACTTCACAAATTGGCATCAAAGAACCTGCTAGCTGTGGAACCTGCAACAACCCGAATTCAAGTTAGTGAAATCCCCAAACCTACTGATCAGTAATCTGGTTGAAGAAGTGAACTTACGAGCCCGTGTAGAGAGAAAATCTGAACACAGTCAATGGGTGCTATACCAACAAGAAGAACATTAAGCATGGGAGCATAAGCTATAAGATGGCTGTCATTCCCGGAATAATTTGCAGGTGGTGGAGGTGATAATAATCTGGTGATGAAATAAACACTATGCTCCTGCAAGCACCATGAATCTTGAGTTAATCCATACCTTTGGGGGATTATGAATTCAAGAAACAAGTTTAATCACATAATATACCTGCACATTCCAACCTTGAATCAAAGACTCCCCACAAAGAATAGTAGCAGCAGCGATTTTCTCATCATCTGACCCGTTGACCGCAATCTCAAAAACCTTCTCAAGCTCTGCTAAGCTTCCATCAAATCCATTAGCTTAAATTCAGTTGCTTTTTCGTTTACTAAATCTTGAAATCCAATAATTAGCTTAAACAGTTTCTTGAAAACCATGTGAACAAATGCTTTGGAGTTTTATATGTTACCTTGAAGCAGGTTCAGAAACAAGAGCGTTTATCATGGCTGGAGTCAATGGTGCTCCTTTCATGAATGTTGACCAGCCAGGGACTTGAGCTGGCACGCCATGAGGGATTTGGTTAATATGACCGGTTACGTAACCTGGCCAGTAATATGCTGATGTGTCCAACAGATTTCTTGCAATACAAGCCTCTACTATCAAATGGTGCAAGTTTCCAGCTGCATAATTTATAAAGTAACATTTTATTATAAGCCCAGGTATAGTTTTCACCTATATTTAATCATGTATGTTACTTACACAAGTTATTTGCCATATCTTTTATGTTGACCAGGTCAAAGTATGCACTACTACTGACTTTAATGCCAGATATGAGCAACATTGCTTTTGCAGCAGCCTGATTGGCAGCAGGAATAACTGACTGAGGTGGAGTCAGCAAGCTCTGATAATCACCCAAACTCTGTAAGCTTGATACCAACTCCATACGCTGATTTTCTTTATGATTTTGTGTTGTTTGACAGTTAATATTGTTTTGTGACAAACTTCCCTCATCCTCAATTAGATCAGAAACCACTAAAGTTGTAATAGACAATAACATGCATAAACGAGTATCCAAACGAGGCATAGGACCTTCAATGGGATCTCTTTCCTGTAAACAAACAAAACTATTAGACAACCATATTAGGACTCACCTACCCACATAAAAAGACTAGATTAAAGAGAAATCCAAACCCTTTGAACAAGACGAAGAGCCGCCATCCAAAGACCAAGAAAACACTCATGCCAAGTGGTACCATGTAAGGCTTGAAGAGCTTTTACAAGACCTGTAATAAAAGAAACATAAAATCTTTATTTCAGTTTAAATAGTTTTTGATAAAATGTTGTTTAAGTTATTGAAAATATTAAAACATAATTGGCAATTACGTGTGATAATTTCGACGGCACTCGTTGTATCGACTTGTGAACCATCCATGGCATCTTCAAGCACAAGATCAATAGGAATCCACAGTGAAGAACCACTAACTTTATGGGAAATACCAGCAGATGAAGACATTATTGTATGGATTTCTTGCAAATAATTTGCCTTTTTTCCTTCAGACACAACTTTATGATCATCTGATATTAACTGAAGCAGAATTTCTGGTGTCATCACCTTTGAATTCCTTAGTGCTGAAGAGTTGACAGCAAGAACCTCTACATCCTGAATAAAACTTCTCCAATGTTGGGGCCTAATGATTGAGATATCAACAACAATATTATTATAAACTAAATCTTATTTTTTGCATAAAGCAACTTATGAGGTTGTATGCATTACAATATTACCCACGGGCCCATTAGGTATTCAGGGTTTGCATTCTGTGGATACCTAATGGGCCCATGGGCTCATAATAATAAACCTAATATCCAATAGTATGCATTAAAAATACACTTTGGGTGACTTTCGACCCATTTGACCCGTTTCCTTATGTCATAAACAGTTTTAGACATCAAATTCTATGATACATGTATCTGATTAACTACTAAGTTGTAACATGTATGTATGTATGTATGGATTTCAAATATATTTATTGAATTATACTATAAATAGAAAGTTTCAAAGGATTAAGTTCTGACATGTTTCGACGTGCCAAAAAAAGAATCCTGGAAGTTATTTTATTTTGCAGGAAAAGCCCAATCAGCTCAACAGCCATAACTGTATTTCTGTTTTGCAAAATCTCTTGATATTCATTCCTCTTCCCAGCGTAACTTCCGGAACCTTCTAATTCCATATCTTGAGGTACATTCCATCTGTGTTTTCTTTCTTTGGTAAGTTCTAGAAGCCCTTCATCTCCTAATGCTGCCTCTACTAACTGCCAAACAGTTGAAACTATAAATTCGAGTAATACACTGCCAGGATCGTTGACTTTGATGCCAAATATCTGAGAAAGATTAAGAACATTGTCTATTGAATTCATGATCCTGCATTAACAAATAGTTTATGAATAAGAAACAATACCAAATTATTTAATTATCTAGGTTAATTCCATAGAAAGGTAACCAACTTTCTCCTTATTTCTATTTTAGGTAACCAACTCTTGTTAGGGAAGAAAAAAGCCATCAAAATTTTATAAAATTTGATCTAAGGTAACCAACTTTCATAAATTCTGGTAACTTTGACCATGTTGACTTTTCCATAAGGTGGCATTGATGGTTTGGTGGCCTAAAAATCTAAAATGATTGAGTTGGTTAACTAAAAGACTAATCTGACTAAAATTGGATAACTTGTTATGCAAGTAACCCTTAAATTTTAGGAGAGAAGAGAAAAATATCCCAAAAGAAGTCTTACACTTCATAATTTTTGAATTCTACATGTGGTTTGAGTTTAAAAGCATGTCTCTTAAGGAGTTCCATATATAACCGAAATGCTGCAGGCTGAGTACGTCGCATCAGAATAACCCTGTTTAAAATAAATGATAACAATTTAGAAAAAAAGATTTAAAAAATAGAATTGTAACAAGGGTTACAATGTGTTCTAACATTATTTCATTCAAATTAGAAATCATGTGTCTTGAATGTTAACTATCTTTTATGTATTGTACTTGATAAATGTGTTTGTAACATGATTGATAATGAAACCAATGGTATTAAATTATAATGAGAACCCCCCCCCCCCCCCCCCCCACACACACACACAAACACACACTTAAAACACACAGAGTAGGACAAAAATGCATATTTTTCTAAAGAATATTGAATTCCATAAATTGTTGTCAAACTAATATGTAGATTCATTGCTATCAAAGTTGAATTCATTTGAAACAATGAGCTTAAACTACAATGAATCAATGGAGACTCAGTTCTTGAAATGGAGACCAATATAAAAGGATTCAAGAAAAACTGAAAAAATGAAAATTTTGTATTCTTAGAAACTGCTTCATGAGGGACCCACATAATAAATTCCAAACAAATCAAAATCAACTCTCAGAAACTAAGAATAAAATAAGTAATGATGATTACAATGTTGAAATCAAGAAACCATAACAGGTCCAGCTTTAAGATTCAAACAGAAAACCATGAGTAGATCTTCAAGGAACAAAAACTATAAATCAAGAACATTTTCATAAACTATTAAACTCTAAATCAAAAACCAATTAAAGAACCTTCTAAAAATAGAAACTTTTTGTAGAAATAATCAAGAACTTCTTATAAATCAAGAACCTCAACAGCTTTAAACAAAAAACCCATTAATAAGACCTTAAAAAGATAGAAACTTTATCCATAGAAATAATCAAGAAACACATAAAAAGAATCTCAAAAGGATCAAATCAAGAACCCATGAAAGGAAAGCTGAGATAAAGAATTGAAACCTGGTGGATAGAAGAGCAAGAACAAGCAAAGGAGGAACTATGTTGAAGATCAAAGCTTTTTCCAGAAACTTCCATGAAATTGGATTATTGTTATCCCAACAAATGTGAGAAACCAAAAGATTTGCTAAATCTGGGGAAGGAAGAGACACACCAGCTGAATTTAACTGTGAGGAAAGATGAATTGCCCATATCATAGGATCACTGCCCTTATCCTGTGATTTCTTTGTTAATTCTAGGACACTGTCCCATAATCTCAGGGTCCCTAAGGACATAGCCATTAATGGCACATATGTTGCGTATGGTTATGCTTAATTTTATGTTTTGCAGAGAGAGAGAGTTCTATAAAGAGAGAGAGAGAGGGCGGCTTTGGGGTAGATGTGTGAAATGGTCTGAATTTTTGAAGTCAAAACTGAAGGCATGGGGTTAATAAGTGAGCAAGTGGTGGCAGACAAAAGTACTTGAATATATAAAGTAAATTGGCAGCAGAAAATGGTCTTTTAACAGAAAAATGGCACCTCATCTTTAGATGCTACCTCTAAAAATCAGATTGGATTCATGTATAATTAATTGAAAATGTTCCACCATGTTAAAAAGAATTAAAGAAACAATAAATTACTAGTTTTTTTAATATTTTTTTTTACCATTACAACTCGTCATCAGAAAATTCACGAGACTCTATCAATACTCTGCTAACTCAACGGGAACAAGTAAATTATAGCTTGCACAAGAGACGTAGTTTTCAAAAGGATATGACAGATATCATATATAAATTATTAGTTTTCTTGTAATAAAAAAATAGTTGTTAGCATTAAGCGTAAACACCAGCCATAAATACGAGGTATCATATCTAATCATATTATTGATCATCATAATAATATATATGCCTATAATTTTATAGCCCTAATATTGACTGGTCAAACTGTTGGTAATTTATGGCTCAAGAGGCCCATCATGAGTAGGTGATGGATGGCCGACACGTGGAGTTTCATTAAATGTTGTTAATGGGCTTATGAGGTGTATTAGGGTTTTTAATGTTTTCTTGTTGATCAAGTTTGGGTTGCCTTAAAAATACATAACCATGATTAGGGTTATTGTATCTAAGTTTTGAGAAGTTTATTGGATATAATAATACGAGAGTTCATCTAAATTGTGTGCGTTTTTGCGTTTTTGTTTATCAATTCAATCCTTGAATTCGTATCAGAGCCAAACCGTTACATTCTTCCCACCTGTTCCGAATCGAACTATAGCGAAAGAAACGAAGGCGACGCTTAGCGGTCGGTGATTTTCGCATTCAAAGACGTTTTTTTTCTAGAACAGTATCGCAGGTTGCGGTCTTCTTTTCTTTGCATTCAAAGATCGAAGTCCTGTGCAATCGGGTTTGGAGGACAGTAACGATCGAAGGACAGTTTCGGGTTCCTTGCGATTGGGTTCTCAGGAGTGTCGGCTATTAGGATTCTGGTTTCTTGCGATCGGCAATCAGGAGCTAAGAGGCGTAGACAACAGGTTGAAACCGACGTGGTCGCGGTTTGCACTCAGCAGCGATCGACGACTGTGTTCTAGCATTGGTCAGTTGCGATCGACCACTGTTCTTGCTATCGACGACTGTGTTCTTGCGATCAGCAGTGTTTGTTTGCGATCGGCGACGATGTTTGTATCGCGGCTAGGGTTTGACGAGGCTGGATCAAAACCTGTCTACACCGGTTACGTACCGAAGCAAACCGAAGAACATGGGTGATAAGGAAACTCCGAAGACAAGCGGTGGGAGTGGGAACCCGAGTTAGTTCCAATGTCCCATGCTTACCTCTACCAACTATATGGTATGGGCAATACATATGAAGGTGATCTTGAATGTGTATAAGGTTTGGGACGCCATAGATCTGGGTACGGTTGAAGCCGACAAGAACAACGTGGCTATTGTGTTGTTGTTTCAATCAATCCCAGAAACTACAATCTTGCAAGTTGGTAACCTGGATACGGCCAAAGGGATTTGGGACGCGATCAAGACGCATAATATGGGGGCCGATAGGGTGAAGGAGGCGAGATTGCAAACCCTTAGTTTCGAGTTTGATGGACTAAGGATGAAGGAGACGGAAACAATAGACAAGTTCAAGGGAAAACTTTCTGGAATTGCGTCTAAATAGATGGGTTTGGGTGAGATATTTACTAGTCAAATATGGTGAAAAAGTTCCTTAAAAGTCTTCCATGAAGCAAATACATTCACATTGTGGCATCTATTGAACAAGTCTTGGATCTCAAGACTATCGGGTTTGAAGATGTTGTGGGACGATTGAAAGCATACGAGGAACGTGTTAGGGATGAAGACTTGCAAACCGAGACCCAAGGTAAGCTCATATTTAATGAATCTAAATCTTCAAGCTCCCATAATCGGTACAAAAATCGAGACTCTACTCATGGAGGTCACAGCCGTGGGGAAGGGCGAGGATGAGGGGGTCGCGGGTCGTTTCAAAACCGTGATCACTAAGAGAACGCCACGAATCCGGTAAACCGTGAGCAGAAAGGCAAAAACCGGGATCTCTCAAAGGTCCAGTGTTACCGATGTGATAAGTTAGGGTATTTTGTCTCAAATTACTCCATGAGAAAACAGAAAATTTAGGCCGAAGCAAACTTATCTGAAGGAAACAAGACTCCAGACCCATCTTTGTTCATGATGCAATGTGTGCAGGAAATGGTGTTCCTGAATGAGAGGAAAGTTATAGCTGGTAACTACTAGTCCAAGGAAGGTGATGTGTGGTACTTAGATAACGACGTGAGCAACCACATGACATGTAACTTGTCTTTCTTTTCTAAACTTAACCAACGGGTCACGGGGAAGGTTAAGCTCGGTGATGACTCTAATGTTGATATATACATAAAGGGGTCGATTTTATTTGAGGGTAAAGCATGAGAACACCGGTTACTAACGGATGTCTATTACATATCGAGTCTTAAAAGCAACATTATCAGTCTCGGTCAAGCCTCGAAGTGTGGGTGTGACATCTAAATAAAAGACAATTACCTTTCGACGCACGATGGTCAAGGTAAGTTATTAATGAAGGTGATTCGATCCACTAATTGGCTCTGTCGCATACAGTTAAAGATTGGCAAACCGATTTGTTTGCTAAATCGTATGGAAGAATCAAGTTGGTTGTGGCACGCGAGACTTGACCACTTGAACTTCGAGTCAATGAAAATCATGGCTAGAAAGGATATGGTTGTGGGAATACCTCAGATTACTAATGAAAACAAGATATGTGAATCTTGTTTGGTTGGGAAGCAAACGAGGAAACCGTTTCCTCACTTAAAGGTCAAAAGTGAAGCATTTGAAGCTTTCAAGAAGTTCAAAGAGTTATTTGAAAGTGAAATTGGTCGTTCGGGGAGTTTGGTGTATCTTGGAACCGAGACAGGGTCCAAAGCATACCGGTTACTCGATCCAACGAATTGGAAGGTTGTGATAGCACGTGATGTGGTTTTTGACAAAAGAATGGCATGGGTATGGTCTAGTTCAGGAAAAAACGAACGAAGAAACGGAGCTTGCACCGGGTCTATTTTGGGTTGATTGGAATGGAATTATTGACACCGAGGTTGGGCATGTTGTAACCAAGCCTATGAGTATCAACAACAACAACGATGAAAATTATGATTCAGCGACAACATCTCGTAAACTACTCCTAATAATTTACATCAATAAATCTTTGATTTTTATTAATGATCCATATGAGTGTAAAGAAACCAAACAAAGGTTAGTGACATTCACATTAGATTTTAAGCTCAGAAATGAATTTAATATTAAAGACAACACCTTAAGTGATAGCTTGATTAGATACAAAATTGACCAAAACATTTAAACATGGACATAAATTTACATTGATCCCATTTTTATATATCGAATAAATATGGAAAATATGGAAAAAGAAAACACGATGCCAAATTCATGAAATAAGAAACAACATTGTTAACAAATACATAAAATCTCGTTTTGACATTTCTATTAGGGAGGATAGCGTTGTCACACCACCCTTAGGCGTCTTAAATAGTGTACAACTTAAGATATTTTGTATAAACTAGAAATAAAAAAATAATATTTGGAAAATTAGAAATCATTATTTATAACATGGATTTTATAATTACATACACGTTGATTTTATTGGACTTGCAAGATAGTTTTCATCAAAAATACTTCCAAAATGGATGGTGTTATTGTAATTATTAAAATCAAGAACAATATAAAAACAATAAAAAATTAAGACTTTTAAAACAAAAAAAAAACATTATCTTATATAAACAACATTAAATATTACAGATAGAGGGGCATGTATCATGTGATGATGCTTAACACCATGTTGACTTAGATAATTTGAGTATTTATATGATATGAAAAATTACATCTGATTTATGAAAGTGACTTTCTCTTCTTTTATATCTCATATATTTAATTTAATTTCATTTTAAGTAATTATCTTTGTGTGTGTATATCTAAAACCATATTTTCTCCACCTCTCTTACTTTCTATTATGTTTTTTTTCCTCATTTCCTCTCTCTCTCTAATAAACATGCTGATTTGATTCATTAAAACATCATGTGTTAATACGAATAACGACACGATGTAAGACGATATGCACATAAATATTATACGAACGACATTTACTGGCATTGCACACATATACTTTAAATAAGATATAACGTGAACAAATAGTGAAGTATCTAGATGTCTATGAATTCTTTAATTGTACAACATAAGCTACAACTCAGTATTCCATAAAAACGTGTAAAAACTTGTACACTTCAAACATACTGAACTTCACCATTTTAACGCATATATTTATTTTTATCTCTATTAAATATTTCCGTCTATCTTTTCATAACGTATAACCATAGAGCTCATGACAATGCCTTTACAAATTATTATAGTTGGTGTCTCATGACAATGCCTTTACACACCATGGATCCTTTCCAACCATATTAATGAAGATTGAGGATATAGTTCAAATTTATAGGATGCTACAACTAGGAAATAACAATGATGAATATTGTTTATCTAATTTTGCAACTTACATAATCAATATTCCATTATACATAATCAACTTACATAATCCCAAAAGATCTTAGTGACACATGATATCTTGGTTAAATCTTTTAAATGATTTATCGTGATAGTATTTCTGTCTTTATTCATAAAACAGCAAATTAATCTGAAGAATGTTGTTTGAATTATAGTGCGGAAAACTTTCAACCAAACTCTTATGTGTAATGATCAATGCTTCACCTGTAATGGCACAGTGAGGAGAATCTCCTATGTCATTTAGAACGTCTCTTAAGTGAGATATAGGACATATGAGTTTTGTTAGTAGACGTTGAACCGTATATAAACTCCTAGGCATCTTAGTGATACTTTTTTATTCTTAGCTTGTTATATTTTGTTTAAAGTATATGTGTGTGACGCCTGTAAATATAATACGTTAAACATTTATATGCAAATCATTGTAGGTATGTTTTGTTAAGCTCAAAAGTCCAGTGTATTTTGAAAAAAAAAAGCATTAATATATATACGGATAATTACTTAATCGGGTTAAATTTGATATAGGAGATATGAAAGAGGGAAAAAAAGTCAAATTAGATATAATTTTTTGTATAAATAATACTAAATGAATTAATAGTATTTTAGGGACCAACATCAACATTCGAAGTTTTGTTCTTTTGCAATTATGATGGTGGGAAAAATTAGTATTTGAAGGGACCTGTTCTATTTTTGGTAGACTTTTTTTTGTGATAAGAAATATGCATTTATTTTTCACATTAAATCAAATCAAATCAAATCAAATGGAAGAAATTGATAGGAGGAGTTGACCCAGGCAAATTCATATATATATGGACCAACGGGACATTAATATGAGTAGATGGGTTAGAAAAAGATCTAATTTAAAACGGGTATAACTTTCGTTCTATTTGTTATTACATGACTCGTAAGGGTGTTGGGGGCGTTCAACCCGATTGACTCGAGTAGTGTCATCGAGTAAATGAGTAAAGGGGAACATCGCCCCTATTGAATCGAGTAGGGGCGGGTAAGGTGATCGAGTAAGGGTCATCGAGTTCATTTACTCGGGTGATCACGGGAGATAGAGCCGTTGGGGAGGTAGCCGTTGGTGGGGTGGGGGGGGGGGGTTGGGTGCTTTAAATTTTTTTTTTACCTATAAATACCCCATTCCACATACATATATTTTTACCTATCATCTATATATAAAACAAATCACTCACAAATCACTCTCCTCTCCAATTTTTTTAACAAAATTCTTCATCCAGTTCTAGTGTTGTTCCTTCGGGATTATCCGATGCTAGTGATTTTGATTATCTTCTTTCCGACATTTCCGACTCAAGTGGGATTGAATTTTTGTCCAAAGTTGCGGCTAGTGAGCTTGAGGATACGGCAAAATCAAAGAAAAAATGTGTAAATCGTGATCGTGAAGTTGCTAACACAAATTTGTTGAATGATTACTTCGTCGAACGCCCCAGGTACGACGCATATACGTTTAGAGCAAGATTTCGCTTACCGAAAGAGTTGTTTTTAAGCATTGTAAGGGATATAAGCATAGATTCAAGGTTTTCTTGGTTTCACGAAGGGTATGACGGGAGGTTAAAGAAGAGTTTCACGCCGATTCAGAAATGCACTGCTGCTATTCGTCAACTTGCTACAGGTAACCCTCCTGATGAATATGATGAATATTTATCTATGTCCGGTAGGATTGCTCGTGAATGTTTAGAATACTTTTGCAATTATATTATTATGTTATACGGAAAAGAGTTTTTACGTAGACCTACAAGCCACGACATTGCACGTTTATATAATGTGCATGAAACTAGATGGGGCCTTCCATGGATGATCGGTAGCATCGATTGTACGCATGTCGTTTGGAGGATGTGCCCGACTAGTTTGCGTGCCCAATTTATGAGAGGTGATCACCAATACCCTACGATCATGATGGAAGCAGTGGTGTCAAATGACTTATGGTTTTGACATGCGTTTTGTGGTCCTGCCGGTTCCAATAACGACATAAATGTTCTCAATCAATCCCCGTTGTTCAATAACGAAATGCATGGAACCGCCCCGAAGTGTTCTTTCCAGGTTAACGGTCGTGAATACAAACGTGGCTACTATCTTGCGGATGGGATTTACCCCACTTGGTCTGTTTTTGTGAAATCATTTCCATTCCCTGTCGACCCAAAAGAAAAAAGGTTTAAGAAAGTTCAAGAGTCGGCTAGAAAAGACATCGAACGCGGGTTTGGTGTTTTAAAATCTAAATGGGGAATAATTAATCGTCCGCAACGGTCACATAAACGTCAAAAAATACAAAATGTGGTTTACGCATGTATCATATTGCACAATATGCTTTTAACGCATGACGGAAATGCAATCTCACCCAGCTACGTGATAGACCCTCCAACCAATGAAGTAGTAGACGATGGTGTAATTAATGAATTGCGGGATCAAGAGACACATTTTAGACTACGATATGATCTTGTTGAACATTTTGCTACACTACCGGAGTGGGCCAGCAGCGATTCGGAAGACGATTATGTTTAATTTTTTGTTTTTTTTTATTTGTAACTTTATTATTGTATTTTGTTATTTTTAGTTGTATTTTGATTTTTTAATTAATAAAAAAGTATGTTTTTGATTATTTAAATGTTTAATTATAAAAAAAAAGTTGGTGAGTAAATGAGTAGGGTGTTTCCAATGAAATCTGAGTAAATGAGTAGGGTGTTTCCAATGAAATCTGAGTAAATGAGTAGTTTTGAGGTGACAGAATTCTATTGGCCAGTTTTGATGAGTAAATGAGTATTGGGGTTAATGCCCCCAACACCAAGTAATGAACGGAAACGATTATAGGACCCGAATTCTGTCATCTTTTGATGTTGACGGTTTTTTCCTATTTTTGGCAATTTTAAATTATTTCCTTTTTATTGTAAAAATACATGAGTTTTTGATTTGAGTAATTTACACATTTATTTTAGCAGACAATTTAATTCTTAGATAATCAATTTTAGTTTTCCAAAATTCTGTCCTAACTATTAAATTCAAATTTCCCTATACAAGAAGATTTAACGTAACAACTTACTCATTCGGTGTTATTTCTCTTAAAAGTTTCTCATTTTTACATTTGTACTTCCGCACTACGTCTCAAACAAATATAATCCAATCAACTTCCTTAATATTTTACATTTATCTTGTTAAATAACACAAATTTCTAGTAATTAACCATAAACATTAGGGTTTTTTTTCAAAAAGTAAAGATAATGCTCAAACAAATCACATGGTTGACTAATTACCCAAGGCATACATAAAACAATAAGATGCACAAGTTGTGCTGCAATTGTCCCCCATGTCTTCACTAAATAACTAAAATAATTATAATAAGCACTGTGAATTTTGTGAAATTCAATTTAAGATGATATCAAGATTGAAAAATGAGAAAAATTAAGCTGATTTGGCGCTTACTTTGGTTTTGAATAGTAACATGCAAATATTTAGAATTAATACGGCCAACACTATACCTGATTGTTTTATCGTGTATAATGAATTTGACCTTTTAAATAAGATCAAATCATTTCATGTTGTCTTTTTCTAAGGTTTAATATAAATGTTTTACACGACTTGTTAAAACTCAGCTTGTTTTCAACGTAACACCTTTTCATGGATCCGTCATCCGATAAATTTAAAATAATGCCTTTCTAAAAATAGGCTTTTGGTATAAGTCAGTATTTAATCAGAAAGAGTAAAATGTAGATTTGGATAAGTTAGGTTAGTTAATATGAAAGAGTAGGATAATGCTATTATTTATAAGAATTTATGGAATATGAAGTAATTATATTTTTGGCATGAAATTTAAAGATGGTGGGTATGATTAGGTGATATGCTTTTGGAGTTGGGGGAAGTTTGGTAATGGGGTTGGGGTAGGTAGAGGAGAATGAGAGGTGGGAAGACAAAATGTCACATCCATACTAGAGTTGGTGGATTGTTTTTTAAAATCAACTTATTTTTTTTATTTGTTTGCTCAAAGACCAGCATCATTTAACTAAACAAGTATTTGGTATCATCTTGTGGTTGTGTGAATCACACCCCACCACACCCTACTTTAACAATTTTTATTTTATAAAAGTTATATAAGTATAATAATCTTTTCCATTGATGTATAGTGTGATTTACTAGATGTATAACTGCAACTTTTTAGATGTCATAGACATAATATTTTCTTTTGATGAGAGGTCCTGAGTTTAAACCCAGACATGTGGTGAATTATTTCGTGTAATTTAGAAGTTGAAGTAGGCTAGATTTGCTGTTAAAAAAAATAATATGATACACAAGTTAAAATCTTCAAATTGTTTTTAAAAAGCCCAAACCAATGTGGTCGGGGGATAATTCTGGCAGGTTTTCGGTCGGTTCGGCGAGGAGATTAATCATTAACAGCAGGAATTACGGTTCGCCTTACATTATGAAGTGGTCGAAATGGGTTCCTCTCAAATGCAATATTTTTATATGGAGGGCGGAGTTAGATCGTATTCTGTCTCAAGAGGCTCTTAGGAAGAGGGGTATGGATATCAGAGATCAAGGTTGCATCAACTGCAACTCGGATCTCGAATCAACGGACCACCTGCTGACTTCTTGTTGGACCGCAGCGGTTGTGTGGCAACACATTAGCAATTGGTGTAAGGTGCCGTCTATTTACGCCTTCTCGATCAAAGACCTTTTGGAGCTCCATTCTTATGCCGGTTTAGGGGAGATCGCCAAAGAAGTTTTTCATGGTATAATTATGGTTACCTGTTGGTGCATTTGGCTTATTCTCGGACAAACCCATTAAGATTGAAGACATCATCCTCAATATCAAATCGTTAGGTTTCTTGTGGTATTCGAATAGATCAAAGAACAAGTCTTTAACGTGGGATAAGTGGTGTAGTTTTAACTTGATGTAAGGTTTTGTTGTTTTGTTTTCGGTCTGGTTGTTGCCTGCCCGGTTTGGGTTTTGACGTGTTTCGTTTAATAAAGTTTGCCTTTCAAAAAAAAAATTGAATGCAATTAGTTGACCCTTTCTTGCGTTAAGCTAAAAGTCATATCTATAAACCTACTAACGGTAGTTAATGTATTGACCCCACACGTGGTTCTACAGAAACAATTCTATGAACAAAGTTTTATTTATGCCAAAAGTTTATTCTTTTAAAACAAAGAAAAAATTATTAATCACCTCCAATTCTAAAATAATTCGAAGGGACCCAATTCTAAGATTAATTTGAAGTTTTATTTATACAAAAGAATAATTCAAATATAATTTTTATATGAACTCGATTCTGACTCCAATTCAATGGCTCTAGTTTACGGTCAAATGAATGAACCGCCGGGAGCTCGTCTGAGAGTTGGTATGGGTCATTGATTTACATAGTGATGCAGTTTCAGTTTAGAAGGTTGTCGTAATCCCAAGTAGTTATCTCATAATCTTTTACGAGGTCTAAACTCGGGTGAACTTTAGAATATGAGACACGAGTCCACCTGGGTCTTCAAAAGTTTGTATCAAATCCATTTCAATTCACCTTTAACTTCAAACCTCTTCTATTGATGACATGAAAAGAAAGAAACAATTGGTACTTCCTCACTTAAGCTACTAAAAGGACCTAAATGCTAGTTTGAGGTGGGATACACTACACATGTGGTGATCAATTTATAAACTCAAGGTATCAACATGAGTGGGCTCTATATGCTTCTTTCTTTACATCATGGGTTGACTTCAACTTATATCCCATCATAAAATCCTTCTCCAATAATACAAAAAAGTTGCTTGGACAAGTTTAGGCTTTTTAACTTTATGTTAAATTATTTACACATATGATAATCAAAATAGTAAAAGTTTTGATTTATGTTAGGTTAAATCAAAATATGTTATTTTTTTTTCCCAATATTTCCCTCTAAAACTTGCCCACTTTGGAATTTGGATATAAAGTGAAATAAAACATCAAATTTATAGAATTTGAGGAGTTGGTTGATGGAATTTCACTTTACCATAACCCTTTTGTTTTGTTTTCATGATTGTATCTTGGTTGGTAAGCATGGGTTACCTTTTGGCCTTCATGGGTTCCAACCCACAACCACATACTATGGTCCATCTTATCCTTTCTACTTCCCCCCCATAATTCTTTTTTCCCTATTTAGAAATGTGACAAACTTTTTGTGTTCATTTTCATATGTTGGTGGATAATTAATTATTACTCTTCCTCTAATAATTGGAGTTGCTCTCACATGTTATATGCTTTGTATTTGTATTGATCAGAACTATATAAAAATCATTTAAAATAAAAGATTTGAGTTCAATAATTGTATCAAAACTTGGATCCGACCCGAGTATTTGGATACTCCAATACTTCCACCACCGAGCTCCCATCTACATTTGGCAATCTGCACCATGTGTTTATACGTCTCTATATCGATTTTGCATACTTGCAGTATACGAGTAAATGACGTGATGACTATCTTCTAACACATGACAAATTGGTGTATCTATCTTTTTTTTATATAACATATATCTAAACCATGTAATCTTTAATTTTTATAACTTATTATTTAGAAGACAGCTTATTTTTTTTAACACTCTCAATTAATTTTATCATTGAAATTTTTGCCCTTTACATTTTGAACCATCAATTTTTTAAGAACTCACCCAAGTTAACAATATAAAATATATCAAAACTTTATTATTTTACTTAAATATCTACAAGCTATTTTTAGTAATTTTGATCTTCACATTAAAACAATTTCATTTACAATGATTCTCTTATCATGCCTCTTGTTTGTATAATGTTGAGTAATGTGACACCCGGTATTTTCAGGTTAACACCGTTAACATAAACTCCGTTATCTCAGTTATTCATTTATGTATTACACTTGATTAGGGTTAATTAAGTGTGTCGGTTATTACACAAACACTCACGCAATGGTAATTCGGAGAATTACCGAGTCACACGAGTCTGTCCCCGAACGTTGATGATTAAACAAAAATAATATTTCGAACAATTATTAAATTATATTTAATATAATGTATGTGAAATTACGTGTTATGTGATTTTATGCTTAATCGGTGAACTTTCGTGAAACCGCGTACGTTTACGCGTAACTACATGATTTTAAATGCACTAGTAATTTTTATAAAAAGGTTTTATAAAAATAATTAGTAGAAACTATTTTAATTATATCACACCCTCAAATTCCACTAACGGAGTTTTACCGTTTGGCGTGCGACAAACCAGGATCTCATACATTAGTTACATCAAACGACACTATATGATAGGCCCGTTGATTTTACCCGTACCCGATTAACCCAAACCAACTTCACCTGAACCGATTAAACCCGTACCCGAATAACCCGTAACCGATTAACCTGAAAACCATTTAAACCGATTGTTATTCGGGTCGGGTTTAGGTTAGACTTTCAAGCATCAAAAACCCGATTAACCCGAACTGATTAACCCGAATAAACCGAACATTTATATATTCTACCCTTTCTTTTCTCACCATCACCACCAACACCACCACCAAAATCCGCTTCTAAACTATGAGTTTAAAAAATCCACCACATAAACACGAATACTTCTATTTGAAGCTTTAATCTCTTGGAAATGTACTTATTTTTGTTTCACATACACGTTTATTTTATGTTTTTAAACTTGATTCATTTGTTTTAACCATGTGTCCCTACCCGAAACCCGACCCGATTAAACTGAAAACCGATTAACCCGAACCCGATCTACCCGAATGTTATTCAGATTGGTTATCGGATAAATTTACACACACGGAAAAACCGATTAACCCGAACCGATCTACCCGAAACCCGATTAAATTACCCGAACAACACCCCTACTATATGAGACATAAATGAAATATCATAAAATTTCAGAGTGAGCGCGGAAGCGTTAAACAAGGAAATAAGTGCGCAAAACAAACGCGCCCAAGTTTAGTTTGATAAAAGTAAGTGAATTGTTTTAAATGTTGCATATGAATGAAATGACAGTAGGACTCCATGCATGTCCTAAGTGTGTAACCTGTGCTTTAACGACCTGAGAAAACATGCAAGAAAAAGTGTCAACACGAGGTTGGTGAGTTCACAGGTTTGTAAGTAAATAAACTGTTTGAGTGTTTGCAGGATCCACGTACGTAAGTCACACCTATTACTAGCTAGACAATGTATAAGTTACTATAAGCGTTGGAAACCAAAGCTGACTGTTTGTGTTTGAATGCCTTCCGCCATTGCTAACATCAACAATGGCAAGTGTTCAGGACAATTTACACCCGTTCGACCTCCAATTGAGCTAGACGACTAGCCCGGGTGGGGTTTGTCAAACCCAGTAGTACTACTCAAATTTCCTCGCTATACTCCTTATATTAACGATTCGAGTGTGTAAGGACTTTTCATGTTATGTTTGCGCTTAAGTAAACAAGTGGTAGTGAAATACTATGTGATCCATGTTTGTTTGTGTGCATGTTTCTCCCCAACGGAAAAACAAGTAGAATGATGTTTGTTTGTGTGCATGTTTCTCCCCAACGGAAAAACAAGTAGAATGATGTTTGTCTGTAAGCATGTTTCTCCCCAACGGGAAAACAAGTAAAATGATGTTCGTTTGTATGCATGTTTCTCCCCAACGGGAAAACAAGTAAAAGAATGTTTATTTGTATGCATGTTTCTCCACAACGGGAAAACAAGTAAAAGAATGTTTGTTTGTATGCTTGTTTCTCCCCCAACAGGAAAACAAGTCAAAGGGACCGTGAAACTCACCTGAGTTGTGTACGAGTAGATAGCACCACACAAGGATGCAATTAGAAAACACGAGAGTTTGCCTGTGAACTGCTTATGTATGCTCTAGAATTATAAGCATAATAGTTAGGGATACAATGGGGGTTTTGTGACAACACGGAAGATTTGAGCGTCCTAAAACATACTTAGGATTAACGAGTTGACAAACATGTCATCGGGAATAAGGAATTTCTTAATATAATGATTGAGATAGACGCGTTTTGAATTGAAAGTTTTCTAAGTACGAATAATATTAATAATTAAATATATTCATGCGTTTGTACCATAAATAATGGTGTACAAAAATAATATAAGTTATTATATAATTTTTAAGTTTAGAGAAATATCACGATAATTAATTACGTGACAAAAATAATAAATCTATTATTTTTAATCGGAGTCATGGGTTAAATAATAATATAAATATATTATTATAAAAGTGTGAAACAATATTAAAAATGGGTTATAAAATCAAACCCGAGCCTACGGGTGGTTTCCGAGTTCAAAACATATTATAATAATACGGGGAAGGTTTTATATTAAATAAATACTTAAAAAAATGATTTAAAAAGAAAACAGGTGGAGAGACTCGAACCCGGGTCTCTCCCACACCAGCACACACTTAACCAGTCTGCCCGCTAGGGTCATCTCAAACATAACCGGTTCTGATTGTTTAAAACATATAAGTCCAGCGGGTTTCCCCACATACGTACCTACGATCGAATCCAGTCCCAAACCATCGAATTCGACCACGATTTGAAATCAAAGCATAGGGGTTTTGTAAATCAAGTATTGGCGAATCTGGGGTGAGATTTAATTGCAAAAATATCAAGTTTAGGATCATAAATTCTCAGTTAGAAAACCCGAAACCCTAGGATATGAACACCAAATCGATTTGATCAATTCTTGTAATAAATTTTTTTGAAATCATGGGGTTTTCAAAGAGTGATAGATTGCAAAACTTTTCATATAAATTAATGGGATTTAAAACGTGTCTAGACCAGTATTCGATTAAACCTGAAAGAGTATGAACCCTAGAATTTGTTCTTGATCGATTTGATGTTATAAGCTTGAATTAGCAAAGGGCTTTCAAAGAGTATGGGATTACGAAGCTTATCATGTAGTTTAATCGGATTTAAATCGAGTCTAGAGTGTAGTTTGACTAAATCATATATGTTAAGAACCCTAGAATCGGTTCTTCACTGATTCGATGTTATAAGCCCCAATAATCATAGGGATTTCAATTGATGGGTTAAAACAAAGCCGAGGGTGCAAGAAACTACCAGATTGGTGTTCAAATTGACTGTGTTTGACTAAAGCAGGTGCCGCCTGTGAATGGCTTGGTCTCCGGCGATCCTAACTGTTTCTCCAGTTGAATTGGTGTGTAATAGCTTCTAGGATGCTCGTCTAGCGTGCGCAGAGGTTCAATTTCAAGAATGGTGATCGAATTAACACGAATTTGATGAGTACTTGATGTGGGTCGACGGTTTCAAGTTAATTACTCATTATTTGAGTTTAATTCGAAAATGATGATGATTAACTCAGTAGTTATGACCGTTAGTGCCATGAACGTGCGAATTCAGTTATAAAATCAAACAGAAATCGATTATGGGATTTGAATTTGGATTAACGGTCATGAATTTGACTTTCAAAAGTCAACAGAAGCTAAATACACTCAATTTTGACTTTAGAAGTCAACATAATTGAGTTTAGGTTAATTACACAACTAGTAGTCCCTAAGGTTTGATGTTGAGTTGATTAGGTTAAGACTTAACAGGTTTAACTGAGTTTAAACTAACGGAGTTAACCTAAAAAGTTTGGATGTCACAAATTAGTTGGATTTAACTAATTTAATTATTATTCATTTAAATTAACCCACTGGTCTCCTAAACTTGTTTTAAACCCATTCTAAGCCCATGGAGTAAACTATTAAAGGAACTTATCAAAACCCTAGCTCCATTTACCTTGTTTTGGCCAAAAATCCCCACCCCTCTCTCTTGAAATCGTCGACTCCATCTACACCACGATCCTAGTCATAACCACGATCCTAGTTTCTGGGCAAATGCGTGCGCCTCAAGATGTAGACTAGGATCGTGGTTATGACTGCCATCTATCATAGTTAACTTCCAATAACCAGTGTTTTCGTCGTATACTCCTTCCAATTTAAAGGGACAACCTATTTTCTTGCTATCAACACGTCTAATTGTGGCCGTAGACGTACGTTCGCCGTGTTGGTCACACACAAGCCACACCTTGATAACCGGTGCTGACGGGTCGTCGCCTTTTCTCCTAGATCATCGGGTGACAATGACGTAACCATTATCACGTCCCCTGCGGACAACCCAATCCACCAAGTGTTCACGAGACTGAAAATTCTGCAACGACGATATGGTGACAGTTAATAAACAACAAACTAATTGTAGGTATATATATGTAGTAACGTTAAACCTGTTCAGTTTTATATGACACAGTTGAATGGGTTTGTTCCTCGTCTTGGGACTCGTTAGTAGGTTTGTTCCCCGCGTGTACGAAGTCGTCGGTGTGTTGTGTCGGGTAAGATAATTCACTCGCGTATACTAGGTCGTCGGTGTTTTGTGTCGGGTAAGATTGTTCAACCGCGTATGTGCAGTATTCGGTGTCTTGTGTCGGGTAAGATTGTTCCCCCGCGTATACGAAGTCGTCGGTGTGTTGTGGCGGGTAAAATTGTTCACCCACGTGTACGAAGTCGTCCGTGTGTTGTGTCGGGTAAGAGACTTCATCGTATACGAAGTCGTCAGTGGGTTGTGTTAGGTAAGAGGGTTCACCATATAGGAACTAGGGATTGCTTAGTTGCTCGTTCAAATCTGGAAGCCTTACCCATTTCTTAGAATAAATGTCGGACGAGGCCTCCTTCGGGTTCACACCTTGACCGCCAGAACTCTGCGGGTTGTTTTCCAGCGACTCGTTAGAATATACCTGAAAACCGTAGTTACCATCCCACCACCAAGACATGGCTATAATTTGTTTGAGAAATTGTTTGAATGATACGTTCATATGAGAATTGTGCATCCTTAAATACAAAAAAATTGTCCACTATACGCATCGTATAGACCTATACGTTGCGTATAGGATCTGGTTAAACCGACAACATCGTACTAACTAGTCATTCGAACCACTATACGAATCGTATGGTGCAATACGCTGCGTATAGGGTACAACGTACCTTCTGCAACTGGTCAGACATTACCTCGTACCCTAAACTACATCGTATGGCTCAATACGATGCGTTTAAGGGTTCGAATGACAAGGTAGTACGATGTTGTCTAACATGGGAATATGTGAAGGGCAATACGCATCGTATTGCCCTATACGATGCGTATAGAGCCTGGTCTAAATAGCATTTTCGATGTATTGTTAGTAGTACCCTAGAATTCCCCATAAATAAACAGTGCCAAACAAGTACAAAATCCAATAATGTGTACAACTTAGTAAAAATGATACAATATAACTTTTGTAAAACCTCTTTATGAAATTTTTTTTTATAAGATTTGCAACCTAGTGATCATTAGAAGTGGAATACAACATTATTTGAATAACAAATTCAAGTATCTTTTTAGTTTGTCATTTAAAAATTAAATGTAAATGTTATTTATTATAAAATGAACATTTCTTTGGGAGTTTCAAATTCAAATGAAAGATAAATTTAAACTAGAATATAAATAATATATAGATGTAAAAAGAAGACATCGATTTGTTATTATAGTTAGATGTACATTTATTTGGTCTAATATAAAATGCATGAAAAACTAACACACATAACACTTGTTAATTGTGGTTGTCTTAAAAAACTAATAATACAGATTCAATGACAACATAAATTAACTACAGTTCTAGAAAATATTATTTATATACTATATTATTATAATATTATTAATAAAAACAATATTATAATATTATTAATAAAAACAATTTGATAAGTTCAATATACAGTAGATGAGGTTTTCAATCACCTAAAAGATTGACGAAGCCTTATATTTAAATATTGGGTCAAATGCTCAGAACAATTCAATATGTTTGACAAATAGGCTTCAAACAAAAGTCTGCCGGATTTGTATCAGTTTAAAAATTAAAAGCGTGTATTTGGTGATTAGGTTATTTGTAAAACTAAAAATTACTATACTTAAAAATTAAAATAATTAATGAAAAATGTTATTCTTATTTTAACCCAAGTTAAATATGCAACACAAGCAGACTCTAGGGATGAAAGAAATTAACAAATCAAACACTAAAAAGATAAGGTGTAAATTTTGACTTAAATCACAAGTCATTTTGTTTTTCAAATTCCTTGATCATGAAGTAGTCTACTTAGAGATAGAGGATTCAAGTCTATGACGTAAACAATTTAATATGTATACAAAAAAGAAAAATAGCTACAAAGAGGAGGGTTTTGGGGTGGTGTCGGGTCTTGGGTTAATTTGGCCCAGACCCTGAACGGGTCTGTGATCCTTCATGACCAAAAACGAGATCGTCGTGACCTATACAGCAAAAACATCAAGATCGATGTCGATATCCTCATACTCCGCCATTGGATGGATCTCTGGCTCATCCGCCCATCAATCACCACATCTGGCGGTGCTGCTTCAAACCCCTCAAGGTGTAAAGTCAAATCTTCAACCACAATATACGATGCGCCCTCGACGTGCCGTGGAGGGGGTACTCTCATCGAAGTTGCCCCCTCGACGGGCAGTAAATTGGGGAGTCCTTTCGTTGTCATTACTGATCCCACCCCTTGTGTGTATCATTGTTCGTATAAATGCCAATTTAGGTCAAACATGACACATTTTGTTAAAATCAAGCAAACCATATCAAGTGGTTCTTATAACGTGTTAATGTCAAATTACTAACCTAATTACCAAGTTACTAACACTTAACTTATATAACATACACAATAATCAAGTTTCACAATGTCAAATGTCACACAATCATATTTCAAACAAAAATCTAAAGTTAACAAAATGCTACACAATCACATTTCAAACAAAGACCTAAATTTAACCAAAATGTAACACAATCACATTACAACCACCCTAATACCTGTAAGGCCCCTATTCCCGGGTGACCTCACTTGTTGGATTTACTCATAAACATAGTCATTAATTACTGAACTTTTAATTAAAATCATTCAAACACAGCGGAAACATTCAACATTTGAGTACATTACAGCGGAAGTCTTAACATTCAAAACATTAACCATTGTCTAAACAAAACATAAGGTGGGATGTCAGTCACATGTCGGGCAGCCTTCATGCCTTCGCACGACCCTTTCCTTTGTTACCTGAAATGTATACTAAAAGTCAGCTAACGCTGGTGAGTTCTAGTTTAAAACTATTAAGTATGATCATTCTTTTCTTTATAAGTATACATAATTATATACATACATTTCTACAAATACGTATTCATAGCTTTTACTTTTCTTTCTTCATTCTTTACTTTTCTTTCTTTATTCTTATGTGATTACATAGATATGTATCCACATTTTCTTTCTTTATTCTTATGTGATTACATAGATATGTATCCACCTTTTCTTTTCCTTAACATTCATTGGTCATACACATAAGGGTGATCAACCCACCTTACGGTACGTATATCACAAAGACATACGCCCTTGAGCTACCGTCGTAGCCCTTTTACTCGTCCGGTCCTAGAAACCGCCCGCCTTAACTTTAGTCCGGCCAACCTTCGGCCGTCCTTCTTTACCGTCCTACCGTCGTAGTCCGTCATATTCGCCCGTCTGCCCTAAGGCATCCGTTTCCCACGCGAACTATTGTTTATGCAACCGTTATACTTTTTAGCATTTACTTCGACCGCCCTTTTATGCTTTTTGTACGTCTTAGCTTGCGAAGGACGTATCTTTCCCGGTTGCAAAATAGTCACGTGGTCGTCCGTCTACAGAAGTAGCCGTTAACTTCATTTCCGTCCATAACGTATACTTACTTTATAACATGCAATATAAATAATTATACAGCAAGATTTCATTTATTTACGTTATGCCATTCTTTCCTTCATTCTTTGTACACATACGTTTCATTCTTTGTTCAAAAATCATTCTCTATGCATATATACATAAAATATATATATTAGTTAATCACGTATGATCACATTAGCATTCATATCATTCATTCGTCTAGTGTATACATTTCAGCCCCAAAACATTTAATAAGATTTGCACATAGCATAGAAGGGGGCACATAGAACTCACCTGATGAGTAGTTTCTGAAATACACTTAGCTGGCTACTGAGCGTCACTAATGTCACTCACGATCTGTATAATAAAGTCATACACATAAGGTAGTGCTCCTAGATGACACTAGACATTACTATGCTTGAACCTAGTAGTTTCGATGGATTTACTTATATCGAAACTTGGTAGTTTCGATAGGTTGCTTCTGTCGAAACTTGGTAGTTTCGATGGATTTACTTATATCGAAACTTGGTAGTTTCGATAGGTTGCTTCTGTCGAAACTTGGTAGTTTCGATAGGTTGCTTCTGTCGAAACTTGGTAGTTTCGATAGGTTGCTTCTGTTGAAACTTGGTAGTTTCGATAAGTGACTTATGTATTATCTTAGCTTCGGATCGTGGGCATATCGAAACTTGGTAGTTTCGATGGGTCTGTATATATGTATCAAAACTGAGTAGTTTCGATGGGTCTGCGCCGGGTCTGCACCTATCGAAACTAAGTAGTTTCGACGGGTCTGCACCTGTCGTCTTCCCCAAGAATCTGAAGTTTTTGCATGCGAGTCTGATCGAGTCAATATCTCAATTTTCTTAGATCAAAACGTTCGGTTTTCATTCTAGATGCTATTCCTAAGTTCATTTTCAAGTTTAATCCGCAAAATCGTTACCTTTTTAGCCAAAATCCGAAACTTCCCAAAACGAACAAAAACTCATAATGTGATCGAATCGTTACCTGGATTGAAATTCTGATTCGGAGGTTTTGCTCACGGATTCAGCTGTAACGTGCTCCTCCAATTTCGTGACGATCCGTCGACTTTCTCTCTCTAGACCCGAGCTCTCCTTTCTCTCTCTAGAAGCTGCGTGAGTGTGGAATGAGCAGGGAAGAGGGCTGCCTTGCCTTATATATATACTTGGGCTTCCCTCGGCCCATTGAAGCCGAGCCCAAGCCCGCTCCCTTTTGTTTAAATATTCTGACTAAATCACCGGTCTCGCTATATTTATTTGTTTTATTATTTTTGGGACGTTACAAGTCTACCCTCCTTAAAGAGGTTTCGTCCTCGAAACTGTTCATACGTTAAACAATTGAGGGTATAGTCCCCTCATCTCGTCTTCTTTTTCCCACGTAGCTTTCGACCCTTTTCTGTGCTTCCATTGTATCTTGACTAACGGTATCGACTTATTGCGTAGTCGTTTCTCAGCTCGGTCAAGAATGGCTATTGGTTCCTCTACGTAATTTAGACTGTTATCCACTTCGATCTCGTCGTAAGGTATGTGAGCTGTATCGTCAGCTAAGCACTTGCGTAAGTGCGACACGTGAAACGTAGGGTGTATTCCACTAAGCTCAACGGGTAGGTCGAGTCTGTAAGCAACTTGACCCACTCTTGCTAAAATCTTGAAAGGTCCGACAAACCTTGGACTTAGTTTGCCACTCTTTCTGAATCGGATGGTTCCTTTCCATGGTGATACTTTCAACAGTACCATGTCCCCCACTTGAAACTATAAATCCCTTCTTCTCTTATCCGCGTATGATTTCTGTCTGTCCTTTACGGCTTTCATTCGAGCCTTGATTTGATCAAACTTCTCGGAAGTAGCTTTGACCACTTCGAGACTTGCAAAATCCTTCTGTCCAATTTCCCCCCAACAAACCGGCGTCCTACATTTCCTCCCATACAACATTTCAAATGGCGGCATGCCAATAGTCGAGTGATAGCTATTGTTATATGAGAATTCTGCCAATGGTAGATGGCTGTCCCAGCTCCCACCGAAGTCAATGATACAGGCCTGGAGCATGTCCTCCAAGGTCTGAATGGTCCTTTCCGATTGTCCATCGGTTTGGGGGTGGTAAGCGGTGCTGATGTTCAATCTAGTGCCCATCGCTTCATTAAATTTCTTCCAAAACCTTGATGTAAATCTAGTATCCCTGTCGGACACAATCGACATCGGCATACCATGTCTGCTCACAATTTCCTTGATAAAAATTTCTGCTAGTTTTTCTGACGAAGAGGTCTCACGTATTGGCAAGAAGTGAGCACTCTTTGTCAAGCGGTCGACGATCACCCAAATGGTATCATTGCCTTTAGCTGTTCGCGGTAGCTTGGTAATGAAGTCCATTGTGATCTTCTCCCACTTTCATTCCGGTATTGGTAAAGGTTGCATTTTACCGCATGGTTTCTGGTGTTCGGCCTTAACTAGAGAACACGTTAAGCACTTGCTCACGTATTCTGTCACATCATTCTTCATGCCAGGCCACCAGTATTCTTTCTTCAAGTCTTGATACATTTTGTTTGCCCCGGGGTGGATAGAATAGCGAGACTTATAGGCCTCATCGAGTATTTTGGCTCTAAGTTCGCCAATCTTAGGTATCCACATTCGGCCAAACCTAGTTCGTACACCGTAGGCATTTGCATCCAAATTCCCTTGTTGTCCTACTATTCTTTCCCGTTTTATATTTCCTTCTAATAGCGCTTCGTCTTGTGCCTTTGATATTTCACTCATCAAATCCGGCGTTATAATCAGCTGACACGCTTTGATCCGGATAGGTGTCGATTCTTCCTTTCTACTTAAAGCGCCAGCCACCACGTTTGCCTTGCCTGGATGGTACAGTATCTCACAGTCATAGTCCTTCAGTAGCTCTAACCACCTTCTTTGTCTCATGTTTAATTCCTTTTGCTCGAAAAAGTACTTCAGGCTTTTGTGATCGGAGTAGATGGTGCATTTGACTCCATACAAATAGTGCCTCCATATTTTCAACGCGAAAACTACTGCTGCCAACTCTAAATCGTGTGTTGGGTAATTAACCTCGTGAATCTTTAGTTGCCGCAATGCGTAGGCAATTACCTTTCCTCGTTGCATAAGTACGCACCCCAAACCCTGCCCCGAAGCGTCAGAATAGACTACCAAGTCTTCATTTCCCTCAGGTAGAGTTAAGACTGGAGCTTGGGTTAATCGTGCCTTAAGTTCTTCAAACGCGTTGTTTTGGGTTTGACCCCATTCATACTTCACTTCCTTCCGCGTCAACTTAGTTAGTAGCAAGGCTATTCTTGAAAAATCTTGAATGAACCTTCGATAGTAGCCTGCCAATCCCAGGAAGCTTCGTATCTCTGTTGGTGTCTTTGGGACGTTCCATTCCTTTACTGTCTTGATCTTTGCAGGATCCACCATGATGCCGTTTGGTTTATTACATGACCTAGGAATTGGACTTCCCTAAGCCAGAACGTGCATTTGGAGAATTTTGCGTACAACTTTTCCTGCTTTAGCACCTCCAGAACCTCCCTTAGGTGACAATGGTGATCACCCTCGCTTTTCGAATATACCAGTATGTCGTCTATAAACACTATCACTGATCGATCCAACATGGGTCGACATACTCTATTCATCAAATCCATAAACGCTGCTGGTGCGTTGGTCAATCCGAAAGACATCACGAGAAATTCATAATGCCCATAACGCGTGCGAAACGTGGTCTTTGGTACGTCTTATTCTCTTACTTTCAACTGATGGTAACCCGACCTAAGATCGATCTTTGAGAACCAACTCGCACCTTGCAGTTGATCAAAAAGGTCGTCTATTCTAGGCAGTGGGTATTTGTTTTTTACTGTTCTCTTGTTCAACTCACGGTAGTCAATGCACATGCGCATGCTGCCGTCTTTCTTCTTTACAAATAGTACCGGAGTGCCCCACGGTGAGATGCTCGGCCTAATAAATCCTTTTTCTGTTAGTTCCTCTAGTTGAGACATTAATTCTTTCATTTCTGACGGCGCCAATCGGTAGGGGGCTTTGGCAATGGGCTCAGCTCCTGGCAATAAGTCAATCTGAAATTCTATTTCCCGATCGGGTGGTAACCCAGGTAGATCCTCAGGGAATACTTCCGGAAAGTTGCACACCACGGGTACTTCCTTGAGTTCATTCATTTTCATTCTATCATCAATAACATATGCCAAATAAGCTTCGCAACCGCGCCTCATGTAACTTTCGGCCTTGATCATCTAGATAATGTTCGGCATCGTGCAATTCCAATCCCCATAAACCGTAATTGGATTGCCGCTAGGAGCTTTGAGGTGTATCCTCTTACGTTTACATATGATTTGAGCTTCGTTGGCAGCTAACCAATCCATACCCAATACTATATCGAATCCTCCTAAGGTGAGAAGGAATAATCTAGAAGGAAACTTATGGCCCTCTATTTCTATGATACAATCCTCTGTTACTTGGAATACTGCCGAATTTTTACCCACGGCAGTTTGTACGCTAAAGGCCTTTGCTATGGTGTTGATAGTGCAACCCAGTTTACGACTAAATGCATTTGATATGAAGCTTTTACTGGCACCAGAGTCAAATAAAATAGCAGCATTTTCATCATTTACTAGAAACGTACCTGACACAACATCAGGGTTTCCTCTTGCTTCTTCCTCAGTCAGTGCATAGGCTCGAGTCCTAGCCTGCGGCTGTTCCTTTTCCTTCTCTCTTCCAGAACCAGATTGGCCGGCCTTCCTTCCTGCAGTTCTTTGTCAGATGTCCAAACAATCCACATACTTGGCACTTGATGTTTCTTACACATTCCCGAGAGAAGTGCCCCGGCTTCCCGCACTTATAGCATGTAGTGGTGCCGATTTTACATTCGCCAAGATGTTGCCTTCCACATTTCCTGCATGTTTCATATTCATCCAACCTTGGCTTCTTAGTTTCAGTTGTTACATTCCCTCTTCCGGTGGCTCTAGACGGGTTCTCCCACTTTCTCTTTTGTGTCTCTGTTGGTGGGTCCTCATTGGCATAATCGTCGTAGACGATTCCGCTTAAATTTACTACCGACTCGAAGGTCGAGGGTAGGTTGGATTTCACGTGGACACGGACCCTTTGAGGTAGGCCATTCACATAGTACTTGATCATTCGCTCCTCTGTCTCCACCAGGTGGGGTACCAGTTGAGCTAGCTCATTGAACCTAGAAGTATACTGGCGGTGTGTCTTGTTGCCAGCCTTAAAGTTTAGGAATTCATTTTCCACTCGATCAATTTCATTCTGGGGACAGAACTTCTGAATTATTAGCTTCTTTAGGTCTTCCCATGTCATTCTTGCAAGAGCATTTGGGGACTTTGTCCGCTAGATGTTCCTCCACCAACCTAGTGCTTCATTGGTGAAAGAATGAGCAACATATTTAACCGCCTGGTTCGGTCGACACTCACTGATGTTGATTACAGCGTTCATCCTCTCAATCCATTCGAGTGTTGCCACTGAATCCTTGCTACCATCAAACTTGGGTGGGTCTCCATCCTTGAAACCTTTGTAAGTACACCCACGACTGCTTGAAGCCACCCTTACTTCATCCCCGTCACTGTCATAAATTTTCTCTTCATTGTTCCCTTCATCCTCTTCCTTGCTTTTCTTTAGTGCCTCGGATAGTAGGTCAGGCAATATGTTCTTTAGGGTGAGCACAACTTCACGGGCTATAGCATCTCTGACTTCGGGCTCCAACTGTATAGGCCCTGGATTGTCGTCCCTAGTTGGGGTCACTTCTGTTTCATGCACACTTTCGGTGTGTTCTGCGTGCACACTCTCTTCTTCTTCAAATCTTTGGTTCAACGGAGGTCTACCTACTCGGCCAGTGCGACCGCCTCGGCGTCCAGTTCTTCCTCCTCCAGCCATAGTTCCTAGTTTTCCTGATGGTCATAAAGGGAATACATCAATGTCATTCTCTCAGATCATAGTCTTGGAACAGTACGAACAAGGTAAATTTTTAATTACAGTGATCGGTTTGTGATTAGAAATCTACATTGCTTTTCGGGTTCCAAACTCTTCAAATTGGTCGTGACATTGACATCTATTGGTTCTAGGTTTGAGTATCTATTCTTATCTAAGTGTATTAACCTTAGTACTTACTTACTGTGCTGGCGTTGGCGTTGGCTACCCAGACTGACATCCGTGCGTTGGTCCCATAATCAGCTTGAGTCCAGACATTTAGGGATGTCTGAATCTCTCAAACTATTGCTCTGATACCAACTTGTAAGGCCCCTATTCCCGGGTGACCTCACTTGTTGGATTTACTCATAAACATAGTCATTAATTACTGAACTTTTAATTAAAATCATTCAAACACAGCGAAAACATTCAACATTTGAGTACATTACAGCGGAAGTCTTAACATTCAAAACATTAACCATTGTCTAAACAAAACATAAGGTGGGATGTCAGTCACATGTCGGGCAGCCTTCACGCCTTCGCACGACCCTTTCCTTTGTTACCTGAAATGTATACTAAAAGTCAGCTAACGCTGGTGAGTTCTAGTTTAAAACTATTAAGTATGATCATTCTTTTCTTTATAAGTATACATAATTATATACATACATTTCTACAAATACGTATTCATAGCTTTTACTTTTCTTTCTTCATTCTTTACTTTTCTTTCTTTATTCTTATGTGATTACATAGATATGTATCCACCTTTTCTTTCTTTATTCTTATGTGATTACATAGATATGTATCCACCTTTTCTTTTCCTTAACATTCATTGGTCATACACATAAGGGTGATCAACCCACCTTACGGTACGTATATCACAAAGACATACGCCCTTGAGCTACCGTCGTAGCCCTTTTACTCGTCCGGTCCTAGAAACCGTCCGCCTTAACTTTAGTCCGGCCAACCTTCGGCCGTCCTTCTTTACCGTCCTACCGTCGTAGTCCGTCATATTCACCCGTCTGCCCTAAGGCATCCGTTTCCCACGCGAACTATTGTTTATGCAACCGTTATACTTTTTAGCATTTACTTCGACCGCCCTTTTATGCTTTTTGTACGTCCTAGCTTGCGAAGGACGTATCTTTCCCGGTTGCAAAATAGTCACGTGGTCGTCCGTCTACAGAAGTAGCCGTTAACTTCGTTTCCGTCCATAACGTATACTTACATTTATAACATGCAATATAAATAATTATACAGCAAGATTTCATTTATTTACGTTATGCCATTCTTTCCTTCATTCTTTGTACACATACGTTTCATTCTTTGTTCAAAATTCATTCTCTATGCATATATACATAAAATATATATATTAGTACATCACGTATGATCACATTAGCATTCATATCATTCATTCATCTAGTGTATACATTTCAGCCCCAAAACATTTAATAAGATTTGCACATAGCATAGAAGGGGGCACATAGAACTCACCTGATGAGTAGTTTCTGAAATACACTTAGCTGGCTACTGAGCGTCACTAATGTCACTCACGATGTGTATAATAAAGTCATTCACATAAGGTAGTGCTCCTAGATGACACTAGACATTACTATGCTTGAACCTAGTAGTTTCGATGGATTTACTTATATCGAAACTTGGTAGTTTCGATAGGTTGCTTCTGTCGAAACTTGGTAGTTTCGATAGGTTGCTTCTGTCGAAACTTGGTAGTTTCGATAGGTTGCTTCTGTCGAAACTTGGTAGTTTCGATAGGTTGCTTCTGTCGAAACTTGGTAGTTTCGATAGGTTGCTTCTGTCGAAACTTGGTAGTTTCGATAAGTGACTTATGTATTATCTTAGCTTCGGATCGTGGGCATATCGAAAATTGGTAGTTTCGATGGGTCTGTATATATGTATCGAAACTGAGTAGTTTCGATGGGTCTGCACCTGTCGTCTTCCCCAAGAATCTGAAGTTTTTGCATGCGAGTCTGATCGAGTCAATATCTCAATTTTCTTAGATCAAAACGTTCGGTTTTCATTCTAGATGCTATTCCTAAGTTCATTTTCAAGTTTCATCCGCAAAATCGTTACCTTTTTAGCCAAAACCCGAAACTTCCCAAAACGAACAAAAACTCATAATGTGATCGAATCGTTACCTGGATTGAAATTCTGATTCGGAGGTTTTGCTCACGGATTCAGCTGTAACGTGCTCCTCCAATTTCGTGACGATCCGTCGACTTTCTCTCTAGACCCGAGCTCTCCTTTCTCTCTCTAGAAGCTGCGTGAGTGTGGAATGAGCAGGGAAGAGGGCTGCCTTGCCTTATATTTATACCTGGGCTTCCCTCGGCCCATTGAAGCCGAGCCCAAGCCCGCTCCCTTTTGTTTAAATATTCTGACTAAATCACCGGTCTCGCTATATTTATTCGTTTTATTATTTTTGGGATGTTACAATACCCAAGTCTTGACCACTTAACTTACGTAACATACACAATAACCAAGTTTCACAATGCCAAATGCTCCACAATCAATCAATCTAAAACCATTGTGATATGCCCATAATCAAACTAAGTTACATACACACAATGCAAAGTTACCAAGTTACTAATTCACAAGTCCAAGTTTTAACTAATTTCCCAAATAATATAATCAAACAACACATGTCAAAACCAACAAGATACCAACTTACTAATTCATAAGCCCAAGTCCTAATAATTCACAAGTCCAAGTGCTAAATAATATTAACTAAATACTAATAGATTCAAAGCAAATAATATAATCAAACCAACATAATCCCAATTCACAAATACAACATTTCAAATAAAATTTCATTTATGCATTGTTGGGACATCAAGGTCCAAATTAAGATATGATTGACTCATTATTTTGATAATGATAAAAAATAAAAAATTTGTGTTATCAAGTGTTCATTAAAGATGATCATATATAACTATTCTTGTTGTTAAAGACACGTAGGTTTCGTTTTAAGAAGGTAATTAAGCCATAACCCATGTTTAATAGTAATGGTTAAATTTACTCATTTGTTATGTTATCCGACCCATGGTTATTAATTAATGATTGAACTAATCCATGATTATATGCATGTTAGATGTCAACTACTTAACTAAAAGATAATATAAAAAAGGAAAAAAAAAACATCATCATGTTTTTGTTGGAGAATATCAAAATATGGGATATGGATGATGATCAAACTCTTTGACAAAATGAACTATCCATCATGTTTGGTTGGCATGATTTGTATTTTATGGCAACCAAAAGATATATTCCTTTATGTGCCAATGTTTTTTTTAACTTTGAGTTAGTATTACAAATTATAACTTTTACAGAAGCCCCCAATTATGGGACTTGTTTATTTGGTAATTACTTGCTAGTAGGAAATATGGTTTGAAATTTAATACTTATAAAATCCAAATGGGTAATGGTTTATTCATATTGTACTATTTTTTATGCAGCCTTGATATTTTATGCATTTACAATTTCAAACTTTAGTTCTTATCTATTTATGTGAGTAGCTGAACAATACTTCTGCTTCTTATATATATCTTTTGAAATGGAAATTTATCACAAAGTCATACTGAGCTCAGTTGTTATCATCTTCTTCCTCCCCCCCCTCAAACCAGCGGCGCGGTTTCGATCCCCACAAAAATTTGATTTTTTATTGGACAAGAAAGACTTTTCTTTTAAAAATTTATTTTAAAAATTCATTTCAATTTTACATTCAGTTATCTTATCTTCTAGATTTCGACTTCTTGATTTTATATTTTTATTAACTATTTTTTTCTTTGAAATACACTTTAGTTTTCTTTATAATTTTTTATATATAAGGACTTATGAAAATTTTTCATATACTATTACGATATGCTTATTTTTATATACGTTTTAATATGAAAACCGAGCCGTGTAAAAAACACTTTTAGCAAATACGCAACACTCATTTTCACAACAACGTAATCTTTAAATTTTTTTTTCAAATTCTCTTTGGTGTTTCTTAACATTCATTTTTACATGATTTCCGAATATAGCGTTGTTGTGTGTTTTTTTATCTACGTTTCGATATTCAAAACCGAGCCGCCATATCTTCATGCATTTCTCTTTACGTACTTAGCCACGTCAGTGTCACCGCCGCAACACGTGGCAACAAGGTTCCTTTTTCTGTTTTTCTCTTACAACCTTTAAAATATGATATTTTATAAATTCGGGATTTCCCGTTTCAACGTGTTTTTTTTTGTATCAACGTTTCGACGTGAATTTTTATCGCTAGATGAATGCCGACGTACAGAAAAATTATCCTTACAAATTTTAACACTCCCGGCCTCCCGTTGTAGCGCGTGGGTTAGGTAATACTAGTTTTATTTATTTTGCATTCTGTATGTTTTATATTTGTGTTTTACATGTGTTTTTAACAGTAGCGAATCTAAGATCTTTGATCACATGTCTAATGATTTTTTTATTATTTAAAGAGCTATTCTTTTTTTTAAAGGATTATTCTTAAATAAGGAGATGTTTTCTCGAGATTTAAGCACAAATCTTTAAAATTATATAATGTAATAAAAGGTGTGTTGACACTTTTATATCATTTATTTTTTCACTATTTATTATCTTTATATATACGTATTGATGCACTACATAACCATAAACCAGGCCCATGGTGGTTTCCGCGTTCCACTCCCACTCGCTCCATGCGGGTTCGTCCCCACCACCACCACCAGGTCATTATTTATTATGTTACCGATTAGGAATTTAGGGTTTGAAATACTTACCAGTTGGAGGCAGCTATGTCCATGAAGTTTTGATTGTTGTAGGCCTACAACATTTACAGACTACCAATGTCGACGAATCGAAGTTTTGATTGTTGAAGGGGAAATCGATACATAAAGGGGGTTTCTAGTTAAATTTGAGAAGAAGAAAGGCCTGTATAAATTTTCAGTAATAAAGTTATATATTAAACATGAATTTCGAAGTGACGAAAATACCCTCACGTGATAGGCACGTGAGGGGGTTTTCAGTTAAATTTTAACGATCGTTAGTGTTAATACCCAATGGTGTTACAAAAAATAAAGCCTAAAACCCTAACATGTTACTTGAAACTCTTAGTACCAAAATTTGTTACTTTTAAGAAACCACATGGACTAACCGTTTAATTAAAATTTGATTGTCTTAGTTATATTTTTTTTATATATATATAATTTAAACTTAAAATACTGTTTTTCAATACAAAATTATACTAAAGAATAATAATATAAAAATTCATAACAAGATATATGCCTTATATAATCAACCCCAACGTCTCAAAGTGACCTTTCACGTTTCAACCCCACCAGATAACTTGCATTTGCATGCGTGTTGGTTCCGTCCCATTATTTCAATCCCTATCTCAAACGGCCCATCCCACTTTCACCGCAACTTAGAATCTTTTATTTAAAAATAGAGATGTGAATAACAGAATAAGTGAATCACTCGAGTTTGACTCGTTTAATTTAAGAAAACTTAAGCTCAAATATTTTTAGCTTCGTCTAAAGTTTGGGCACGTCCGCGTCTAGACCAAGGTGCTCGCCCCAATTTCGCTCGATCAAGAAGCTCGCCTTGCTTCTGTTTAAGGCGCTTAGGCCTCGTTTGGTTCGTATTTAAATGCATAAGTAATAATCAGATATGTAGTTGTTTTAAGTGTTTGACAAATTCTCACAAATTCTAACTATTTAAAGAATTAATATACAAGATTAACAAAAAGGGAGAATCTAGTGAAGAAAAAAGAGACGATTTGTGAGATGAGAGTAAAAGTCTCTGAATTTACGATTGGTGAGATGAGAGTAAAAGTCTCTGAAATTAGGTTAAAAAAAGAAGTAATTATTGTTATTTTATGATTTTATCCTTTGATTATTACTCTTGTTTACAAAAGTTATATATATATATATATATATATATAGATATAGATATATACTAACTACAATTTGAAACTGAAATAAACAGTGGTTTTAATATATTTTTTTTATTAATAAACCTTTTATTAAAACTAGTATAAATATATAAAACTAACACTAGACTTCTGTTTGAGACACTTAGGCCACGTTTAGTCAGTCCCGTATAATACATGGGTTCTAACACTAGTATAAATATATAAAACTAACCATAATGCAAACATGTGCTTGGCTTGAGTGGTTAAGCTTTGTATCACTTACTCAATGGGCGAAGGTTTGAGTCTCTCCGGGCATCTTCTCAGCCTACTATTATTCTATTATTTATAATTAATTTTGGTCATATTGTGTTTTCCTCTTATAACTTTATGATGTTTTACAAAATTCCGAATGTACCATTGCGACATCTTATTTTTATCTACGTTTTGATATAAATTTTATTCAAAACCGAGTTTTCGTGATAATGTACAAATTCTACAAGCACAAAGTACAGTCGTCAAAGCTTTTTCTAGGTTTCATTTTTATAGTTTTTTTTTCCTCTTACAACATTTATAATACACTATTTTATAAAATTATGTATTTGTCATTTCTAAATGAATTTTTTTCGTAGGGTGAATACTAGTGTATAGGTCGTCAAAACCAAACATTATAAATTTTAACACCCCCGCTACAACATGCGGTATAGGTTAACTAGTTTTAACGGTAAACCAACATCTATAGAAATTTAAGGGCTCAGCTAGGGTTATTCTTGACTTCCAAGTAAGGAAAACACCTTTTAATCCAGTTCAGTTCAGTTCAAAGCCCATTTGGCTTTTCTTGCAACACAAGTTACAAATCCAAAGATTACTTGCATTAATAAATGTTTATGAGTGAACGACTTGATGAAATTATGACACTAATGCCATCAAATCTAATTGTGTTTTTTTTTACTTTCCACTCTATTGGTTCAAAGTTAAAAACTTTATTGCATATACAAACATTTCTTTATCGGGCATGAATAATCCCCTTGTGTAAAGGAATTTAATGTAATCTGAATCATTCATTTTTCAAATAAATAAGTTATGGAATGAGTTTGAGATTCTATTATTCTGACGAATTTTGTAAATCAAAGAGACTCTTAAACGTATTAAAGTTTTAACCGCCCAAAAAGTAAACCCGCAACCAAATAGGCATCACCGGTGACGATTTCGACATACCAAATCTCCAACTAATTTCAAAAACCCTAAAACCACATAACTATAGGCATCAATACGAAAGGTCTCAAAACTTATGTGTATGATTTGAAGCATTTGAAAATCCTTAGGGTAACAGAGTGCAATAAATTTCAACCCCTACCTTACCTACTCTCTGCTGGGTTGACCCGAACACTTACCGAGTAGAGTACCCCCAACACCCCAATGTCTGGCCCCGAGTGCTGCCAAAATCCTCCGGCAATCTCCTCCGGCGGTGATTCCGGCGAAGTATTGCAAATCGCATCTCTCAATTCCTATGTTTCCGGCAAGCCTGATTCGAAAATCGCCGTGCTTCTTGTTTCTGATGTATTTGGTAATCGATTTATTTCACTCGTAGTTGTTTGATTCAACTGATGAAATTAATATGATTATCATTCGGATTGATTATATTTGATGTTAATTTGTGTGTTTTGAAACAATATAGGGTTTAATCCGTAATCAGCTCATCATTTTTCAAAAGTCAACGAAGCTACTAAATCGGTAGACCTAATTTGTTTTTTTCTTTTTTTGGTATTTTTGTGCAGGTTATGGAGCTCAGAAACTGAGGTATTCACTCAACTTGTTTTGACCATCAGAAATCATTTTTACTAAAATTAATATTGATATTAATTTTTTATTTTTTTTTGTAAACAGTTTACAATAGCTATAGTTGCATGTACTAAAATCAAATAGTACTTTTGTAAAAGGAATCCGGAATGTTGACTTTCAGAAGTCAAAGTTTATTTACAATTCTGGAATGTGAATTTGAGTGTAGAATCTGAATATGGTTTTTAATTTAACTTTGCAGGCAACTTGCAGACAAAGTTGCATCTGCTGGATATTATGTAGTTGTTCCTGATTTCTTCTATGGAGACCCCATGACTCCTGAAACAAAGATAGATGATTGGCTAAAAAACCATGCACCTGTTAGTTATATTTATAATCCACATCTTGTTATCGATTAAATTTCGTTAATCCTGCTTGAATATTCGTATAGAAATTTAAATACCATTTGTACTTTTCTTTTTGTAGGAGCAAGCAATTGAATTTGCTAAACCGGTTATACAGGCTCTCAAAGAGAAGGGTATAACTAAAATTGGGGCTGCAGGTTTTTGTTGGGGCGGTAAGACTAGCTTCGGAACAAGTTTATTAACATTTAAATTGGTTGGTCTAATGGTTTATAATATTATTACTTGAATTATAATTGGCTGACTCGATTATATTAATTGTTTTTAATAGCCAAGGTAGTTGTAGAGCTAGCAAAGGAAGCTGAAATACAAGTTGCTGCAATCTTACATCCTTCATTTGTTACTTTAGATGATATCAAGGGTATGTTTTATTCCATTACATTCATCATAATCCCTCGGTTCTTGAAAGGGGTTCGCGTTTGACTTTTGAAGAATAAAACATGGTCTTTATTAACAAAAAGGCGATGCCTTTTAGTTGGAATTTTTGCACCATTTCTTTAATCATTATGTATAATTTATATTGAAGGTGGCACTTTCGACTCACTTATGAATGCGTTGATTCTGGTTATATTCCATCTCTAATGAGTCCAAACAAGTTAAAACTTGAAAGTGAGGATTTTAATGTGTAAAACCTCCAAATGCATTTTATTTAAAGTTTGATTATTATTGAAAATAATTCGTAAAATTAATGATTGGGAGATCTAATTCATCAACTTAAAAATTCCTATGCAACATCTAATTCCTATGCATGTTAATTAAGCTATCGCCTTTTTCAAGAAGTTAGATGAATTGATATGGGCTTTCTTTGTTTCTTTTGTTCTATTTTTGTTTAAACTAACTGGATTAGAAATTTCTCAGAAATTTTGAAACTCTGACTGATTGATATGATGATTTTAGGACTTCAGGTCCCTATAGCGATACTAGGTGCCGAGATTGACAAACGATCTCCACCAGAACTCATCAAAGAATTTGAGGCTGCGCTAGTCGCAAATGAGGTAATATTTCTAGCCAATATAAGTGTACATTTTGTCTTAAACCTAAAACTTTACCTTCCAGTTTCCAGATAAACCTTTTGATTTGGAAATGCATATCTGTCTATAAATAACAACTTCGAGCATGTAGCGACCATCATGACATAGAATAATAACTTGACATTTTGGATAAACCGATTCTGCTTCTGACTAGCTAATTTTCTAGGCGCCAAATAATATAATTCGGGACAATTTTATTTTGAGCACAAACTATCTACTTATTCACAAAAATGTAGTCTGTCATTTAATCTATTACATTCTTAAATTATCAAAATTTGTCAAAAAAATAAAAATACAAATTTAAACTAGTGTGTTTTACGGGTATGCAGGTTAATCACTTTGCAAAAATATATCCTGGTGTCGCACATGGTTGGACCGTTAGATATAAAGATGACAATGCCGCAGAAGTAAAATGTGCAAAAGAAGCTCATCAGGATCTCGTGGATTGGTTTGGGAAGTGTCTTTAAACTAATCATTCAATCTGTAAAACTTTAATCATGTAATAAAGGAGAGATGCAGATGTTTGAAGATGTTAAGACCTAATGTTGAACTCTTTGCATGTGTACCTAGCTTTACACAAATTTAAGTTATTAAACGTCATGTCGTCTACTACACTAATTTCAAACGAATGGGTAAAATGGTCATTTATCGAAATCATCGCGTACCTTGAGCTCTTGTGAGAACCATCACATGTTCAGAGTCGCGTTCCCAGCCCTAGCAGTTTAGTACATTAATGTGCACATGTTGTATTAAATGATGTAGAACAGGTGACTGGAATCAGCCACCTCTTCGTGTATGATTTTGAAGCATATGAATATCAGCTGAGTGCAATAAATTCCAACCCCTCCATTCCCTACACTCACTGCAGGGTTGACCCAAAAATGTCTGGCTCCCACTGCTGCCATAATCCTCCGGCAATCTCCTCGGGTGGGGAATCCGGTGAAGTCTTGCAAATTGCATCTCTCAGTTGCTATGTTTTCTGGCAAGCCTGATTCGAAAATCGCTGTGCTTCTTGTTTCTGATTTTTTTGGTGATTGATTTATCTGATACACCTGGTTAAATTAAGGTGATTATCATCTAAATTAATTTGTTTTTTTTTGTGCAGGTTATGAAGCTCTGAAACTGAGGTAATAAAATCATGAATTTGAAGTTATGTTAATTTTACAGAATAGTAATCAAGTTTTTTATCTGTTTCATTTTAATCATCCAAACTTTTTGTCTCATTAAAGTCATTCAAGTTTCATATGTTTTTCCAATCTTGTGTAGGTTGCATGTTACTTTTTTTTTATTTCATTGTATATCATGCAGCATGTTAATCGTATGTCTATATGTGGAACAAACATTTTCATCATATCTGAAAAATGAAAAAAAAAAAGTAACATAATACCAATGACTATAATGGAACAGATGATAAACCTCGTTAAGATTTCTTTGAAATTATAAGGGTAAATACCATAAAAAACTAATGTACTTTTTATTTTTTATCACAAAAATCCTTCAATTTTTGCACGTAAAAACCAATTATGTTTTTTTTTTCACAAAAGTCACTCAATAATTTTTTGCATATAAAAAACTAACATACTTTGTATTTTTCTTACAAAAGTCTCTCAACAATTTTTTTACACAACTATTACCCTAGCAAATGAATCGGCAAAAGCAAGGCAAAGGAAATCAACCGACAGAGGCAGGAGCAAAGCAAACAATTCAATTGCAAAACAATTTGATTTTTTACGTGTTTTCACATATTTTATAGGTATTTTTACAAAATAGATTCAATTTGATTACAAATCATCTTTTTATAGAATGGATTTCATTCTCATAACAAAGTTTAATATTTAAAAAATGGGAAAATTTTGTAGAAATGTAACTAACTTTTCAAACTGTTCTAATTAAGTCACTCAATCTTTTTTTGTCTCAATTAGGTCACCCAACTTTTAATTGGTGTTCTAATACTATGTTTTTACCTCTTAACACATGTTACATGCCTATGTGGCATTTCTTTTTATTTGTTTATTTATTTTTTTATTTGATGACATGGAATTAACAATTATTAATTTTTTCACTATTACATTATAATTAAGAAAATTTCAAGACATGAAATTAACGATTATTATTTTTTTTTTAATTTTAAAATTAAGAAAATTTCAATTCTTACATATTTCGATACAGTGTTTAAAAAAATAATTCTATTTTTAATATTAAAATTAACTATATTCCAAACATTTTGTTTCGAAACAGTGGAATTTGTTTTGAATTTTGTTTTGATTTTTGTATCGAAAAAAAAAGAAAGACCCAGACTTGTTTTGAATTTTTTTTGGTTTATTTTTGGAATTACTTAATTTTAATATTAAAAAATGGACTTAACTGTTTTTGGAACACTGTATCGAACAGTGTTTGGATTTTTTTTTTCGGTTTATGTTAGGAATTAGTTAATTTTAATATTAAAAAATGGAATTAAATTTTTTTTAAATACTGTATCGAACATTTTTTGTAACAATTGAAATTTTCTTAATTATAATATTAAAAATTAATAATTTTCAATTCATTGTCTTGAAATTTTCTTAATTTTAATAGTAAAAAAATTAATAATTGTTAATTTTATGTCATCAAATTAAACAAAAAAGAAAAATAAAAAATAAACGCCACATAGACATGTAACCTGTTAAACAGCTAAAAAACATAGTATTAGAACACCCATTGAAAATAAAAAGAACACACATTGAAAGTTGAGTGACTTAATTGAGATGAAAAAAGATTGAGTGACTTAATTGGAACAGTTTGAAAAGTTGGTTACATTTGTATGAAGTTTTCCCTTAAAAAATTGTTGAGTGACTTTTGTAAATAAATAAAACAGAAAATGTGTTGGTTTTGATGTGTAAAAAATTGAATGACTTTTGTGAGAAAAAATAGAAATTATGTTGGTTTTTAATGTGCAAAAAATTGTTGAGTGACTTTTGTAAGAAAAAATATAAAAAATATGTTACTTTTTATGGTATTTGCCTAAATTATAAATGAAGATTTTTAATTTTACAAATATGATTTTTATTTCTAGTTTATGCGGCATATATTAAGTTGTAGAACTCTTTAAAGCATTTAAGATACTTCATGAGCTACTTTCTTTTTTTTAACGGTGAACATCGAATGTTGTGACGTCGCACCCCTCGTCATATGGGAGAGCCTCGTCCAACTCCGGCCAATATATTGTCTTAACCGAGCCACTTCATGAGCTACTTAAGCCGCTTAATATTAAGAGTTAATTGCACGAATGGATCCTGTGGACGTCATATTAAGTTTTCAGTCTCAACTCTCAAGTTTTCAAAAATTACGGTTTTGATCCTGCTTTTTTACACAATTGTAACACTTTTGATACTTAGAATAGATGTACATTAAAGTATATGCTAAATTTTAACAAAAGGACTATGGTACCTTTTATATTTAAGATATAATCGAGAATAAAAAAATAATAAAAATAAACCCAACCCCCTTCCCCGCCTATCCCATCCAATGTTTTCACAATTGGAAAGGACTGGGTGCCTAGCCCATCTGGTAACGTTTCTTTGAATCGTCTCCATTTGAACCGGTCGGCCGGACTAGTGAACTAGAGTATAACCTTTTTATTATTATTATTCTTTAAATTTTATTTAGTAATTCATTTTACTTCAGGCTTCATATTTAATTCATCTAAGTCTTTAAAATTGTAAATTCGTACCAAACTGTAAAGTATTTTCATAATTTGTTTTAAATTATATATATGTGTGTGTGCGAGTGCGCGTAAGAGAGAGAGAGAGTAATATTATTTTTCATAATATTTATGATATCATTTGGTTCTTAAATCCGATTCGAACATTTGCCATAAACCTAGCGACAAAGATGGAGACCCCATGACTTCTGAAACAAAGATGGATGATTGGCTAATAAACCTTGCACCTGTTAGTTATATTTTTAATCACATCTTGTCAGCAATTAAATTTCATTAATCCATTTATATAGAAATATAAATACCATTTATACTTTTTTTTTCTTTTTCTAGGAGCAAGCAGTTGAATTTGCTAAACCAGTTATACAGGCTCTCAAAGGGAAGGGTATAACTAAAATTGGGGCTGCAGGTTTTTGTTGGGGAGGTACTAAACAAGTTTATTAACAGTTAAATTGGTTGGTAAATAATATTATTTTTTAAATTATAACTGCCTGGTTGTTTTTAATAGCCAAGGTGGTTGTTGAGCTAGCAAAGGAGGCTGAAATACAAATTGCAGCACTCTTACATCCTTCATTTGTCACACATCAAGGGTATGTTTTAAACTTTTAATTTATTCCACAATATTCATCACAACAAAAAGGTGGATGTCTTTTAGTTATAAATTTTGCACCATTTCCATAATATTTTGTGTAATTTCTATTAAAGATAGCAATTTCTACCTGTTAATTATGATTAAATTGATCCAGGTTATATTTTATCTCTAATGAGTCAAACAGGTCAAAACTTAAACCTGTAAAACCTCTTAATTATTTTATTTTGACACATCGCATAGCCATTTTTCTGTGTCCTCATATTTACCTTTGGCTTTGACATTTGTCTCACTTGTTAAGTGAGAATTATTGATTTTATGTCGATTTTAGGGGTTAAGGTCCCTATAGCGATACTAAGTGCTGAGATCGACAACCTATCTCCACCAGAACTCATCAAAGAATTCGAGGCCGCACTAGTGGCAAATGAGGTAATATTTCTAGCCAATATATGTTAAACTTTTTAAATTCAAAGACCCCCTTACAGAGTGTGTTTTACGGACATGCAGGTCGATCACTTTGTGAAAATTTATCCCGGTGTCACACATGGTTGGGTCCTTAGATACAATTGTCCGGTTTGGTTAGGTTCTTTGGTTCTGGTTAGTTTTGTAATGGACTCACAAATGCATCTATTAGCCACCTGCCCTATGGCAAGCCATGTTTAGTGGTGTAGGTGGATCAGAGTACGCCCCGTCAGCAATCTGACTGTACATCCATCTATTAGCCACCTCGGTAGAGTGAATCCCGTCCCAAATGATCCGCGATACAAGACTTTGCAACCACGATTTTTGTACCATTCACCATTTTCGTCCACCCGCACCTCATTGCAATGTTGAAGTTGTACTTTCCTCCATGCCCACAACACACCAAGAACGGATCACCAAATCCTGCGAGTTAGAATCCAGTCTATTAACTAGAGATCGCTGATGAATGGACCGATTTGGGTTATTTTTATTATTAAACGGCACAAATAACAGTACAGTTTTGACCCATATGTTTAAACCAAAATAAAAGCATAAACGCACTGAGCTTTTTGGATTGGGCAATGAGTGAATATTTGACTGAGTACATATCAACATACGTGATTGCAGCCAAATGAAGATCCTTTCGGAGTTGGATTATGGCTTCCTTGAGTTTCAGGTTAAAATACCGTGAAACATCATTAAATGGGGCGGCACAACCATGTTTATCCACCTGTGCCGCCGTGATCACCTGAGTATCCATAATATAAGGCAAGCAACCAGCCGGCCCTGTGTTATGTATCCAAAATGCTCTGCCACCAAGAGCATACACGTTCTGTTTGGGTTTTGTTAACGGGTCAAACGAGTCAAATAAAAAAAATAATAACAAGCTAAAAAAACTAGTTATCCATAAAACCTTCTAATTTCGAATCAACCCAACCGGGCCTTACTTGACCCAGACTCGTTACCTACTAGTTTGATCTGAAAACTGGCTTTTGCCAATAATAATCCATACTGACAATTTAACTAATGACAATCCTGACTTTCACTTTCTTAGCTAAGAGCAACCTCACGTTATTGAACGGGCAGACAGAGTTACTTTTTCGTTAGAGTGGGTTTGCCCTTGGCAACGAAAATAAAAGTTAAAGGATGGTCAAATTGCCAGTATGAATTATTATCGACCAATAAGTTATAGTTTGGATTATTAATATTTAATTTTTCTTAACCAAAAAGTGTTTGGGTCTATTGACCACACATGTATAAAAACTTTACATGTTTTGACACGTTGCATAACCCGACTGACCCGTCCTTTTTCACCTTAATGGTAGTTGTAAACTCTGATATAACATCAGGAATGTAAGCTTTAACTTGTTCAGTAGACATATTAAGTTGATACCCAGCGGTGAGATCATTATGGCCTATATCAAATGTGTACAACGCGCTTGAAAACGTGTACTCTTCTGGGAACAGGTTCTTAAAGACGCCTCCTGCACCATGCTCATGTAGTATAACATTTAATGCATGGCGTGCAAGTCACTTATGCATGTTAACTACTCAAGAATGAGTACCTTTTTGACGGATTATTTGGGACCTTTTCAAGAAATTGGAGAATTGAGCATATTGGATATCCAAGGAAATTGGGCTATACCCGCTTTGGAAAATGGTAGTGTTTTGACGTCGGATTGTGGATCCGACAATTGCATAATTGGCTCCACGGGTAAAGTTTGTACCCATGGAGTCTAGAAATGCACTAAGATAAAGTACTCCTAAACCTTCAGTTGAAAATTAAAAAAAATATTAGGAAAATATTGTAAAAGAAAAACAATTATGTGCAAGCACGTAATAACGAACTTTATTTTAGAATGTGTAAGTCTATATAGACACCAGAGGTCATACGGCCCATATGATATGTCGAAAATGTTCATATACCGGTATGAGGTGGCGTTCGCCAAGTCATACGGCATGTATGATGTGACAGAGGCCTAAGGGGTCTGGTGTACATATTTGAGGATGGTATATAGTTCCCTTTATCTTGTGAACTTCCTTTTGCCAATTTTGGCTTATTTATTCCTTTCGTCTCAAATTCGATTTTGATTTTCACTAATTGATATATTGTTGTTAGAAATATTTGCGATATTTTTATTGTTTTTAGAACTGAACCGGACATAGAAGTGACTACCTAACCAGTCTGATGTAGAGGTGCACAAAAGCCGGTTTTTGAACCGAACTGGTTTCGAACCGGCCCGAACCGGTTTGGTCAACGCGAACAGTAAACCGGTTTTGACCAAAACCGGTTCGGGTTAAACCGGTTTAGTAAGTATAAAACATCGAACCTGTTGAACCGGTTCAGTTCGGTTCTGGACCGGTTCGGGTTGATAAACCGGTTTAAACCGGTTTTTTTTTTTAAATTATAAAATAAATTAAAAAATATTACAAAATTACAAAACATTACAATACGAGAAAAAAAAAAACATAAAGTTCAACGTTTATTCATATTGTAGAGGTTCGGAAATCACAAAACATTACAAAATTAAACATTACAATACGAGAAAAAAAATATATTTTTATTTTTTGGAGTTTTTTTGTTTAATATTAGCCGTCATTCTCGGAGTTACTAGTGGATCCTCGTAGTCTATCATCTTCGGCGAGTTCTTCATTTGTAAGTGGGCTCGCCAATCCTTGGTTAACCTCAGATTCGTGTATGAGTTCTTCAACTTCAATTTCGTCTTCAAGCGAAGTCCTATCTTGTCTCCTATCTACCGCATCCAAATGGTCTTTCAAGCAAATGCACATTTCCATTGCCGCGGGAGTGAGTCTAGTTCTTCGAATAGATAAAACCCTGCCACTAAGAGAAAAAACGGATTCCGAAGCTACCGTGGAAGCTTGGACGGTTAGTAAATCACGGGCCATGGCGGAAAGGACCGGAAAAGTAGATTCGTTTCCTTTCCACCAAGCCAAAATATCAAAGTCCTCAAAAACATCCGGACTCATAAATGATAAAAAGTTTGTTCCCGTATACCTTCCGAGTTCGCTACTCGGGGTGGACCCTCTAGCCCGTTTAGTAAATTCATTTCTCATTTCGTTATACAAATTTAAGTTCACATTCCTCGATCTGCTACTTGATGCGCCCGCGCCCATCGTATCATGTGGGGTTTGTGTTGTACCATATTTATGTAAATAAATATCAAACAAATCTTGCAAACATTTGTTAAAATAAGTTTTTGTTACGGTTGAAAAATGAATATCTTCGGCATTCAAATCCAAATCGTAAGTTATTTTATCAATCAAGGTTTCAACACCGTAAACATTAATTATAGGGTTTAATGCGGCGGCACAAGTTATAACCGGAGGCATTTCTTTAAAATATTTAACAAATTTTTCTTTCATCGGTTTTATCATTCTCGTAAAAAAAGTATTTTTATTTTCAAGTTCGGCTAATTTGTTACACATTAGAAATATTTGTTTAAGAGCCAAGGGACTTGTGGGGTAATAAACCCCGGATAAAAAAGTAGTGGCGGTTTTGAAAACTTCGAGCAATTCGGTTATATTTTCAAGAATGTCCCAACTCGTAGACGGAAAACTTTGAATTTTACGACGCGGTTTTGAGGAAAGCATATCATGAAAAATTGATAAAGTATCTTTTTGTCGTATAGCACTATGAAACATTTTATAAGTTGAATTCCATCTTGTTGGGAGGTCCCAATTGGGACCTAAGCAAATCAAACCCGTATCGTTACATAATCTAATATATTCATGGTATCTTTTTTTACTACTATTAAAAACGTCTTTAAGCATGACTCGAAATGCATTACTTAATTCAATAACGGGTTCAACCGCAAGCCCGTCTTGCACGGCTAAGTTGATGCTGTGTGCAATACATCGACTATGAAAAAAAGCGCCGTTGCAAATCGGATTATATTTTAATATTAATTTTTGAACCGCATTTGTATTATTTGAGGCATTATCAAAAGATATTGAAAATAATTTATTTTGTAATTTAAAATCGGTTATCACATCATCTAAAATGTGAAATAAATTTTGACCCGTGTGAGGATATTCAAACATATCAAACGCGATTGTACGTTTCATCATTTGCCACGTATTGGGATCAACCCAATGAGCGGTAACGCAAATATATGAGTCGGGAATACCATGTGGAGCCGACCAAACGTCGGTGGTTAAGTTCACACCGGTTTTCAATTTTTCAAAACCTAAAATTAATTCTTTTTTTGCTTTTTTCCACATTTTTAGACAATCACGTCTAAGAGTATTACGACTTACTTGATGATAACGTGGTTGAAGGGCTTCTTGAATCATCCTCATCGTGAGCGGGTTGTCGAAGTGGTTGAACGGCAAACCTCTTTGAATAACTAATTTCGCCATTCTATCTCGAACAATATTTGGATCGAAGTTCCAAATTCCACCCTCGCTTGTCATAGATGCTTGACCCTCATCCGGAATTTTCTTCAAACTCGGGTAAGATTTTTCCATATGAGTTTTTAAAGTAGAGTTTGAATCCTTTTTAAAAAACCCACCACATTTTTTGCAACGAGCACGTTCCAACCCGTTAGACATCTCACATAGATCGTAGTTTGACCAAATTGCGGGGTTCCTCGTTGTTGGTATGATTCTCACAACGCTAACTTCGGAAGAGGAAACACCAAAACTTGAAGAAGTTGCCATAGCGTTTTTTGAGCGTTTTTTAGCGTTTTTTGAGCGTTTGAGAAGTGTGATTTAACCAAAACACCCACTACCTATTTATAATGTGTTTGGGGGTTAAAATGGGTGAAAAAAACGGTCAAAAATAGGGTTTAACGGTCAAAAACGGCTATATAGCCGTTACCCAACGGTCATTTTTCGGATATTACCGTTAAACCGGTTTGGCAAACCGGTTCGGCAAACCGGTTAAAAAAAAACCGGTTCTAAACCGGTGTCTCGTACATAACATTAAACCGGTTCAAAACCGCCGGTTCAAACCAGTTTGAAACCGGTTTCGACTAAACCGGTTTGCATCCGGGTCGGGTTTCGGTTCGAAACCGGTTTGGATTTTCAAACCGGTTTTTTTGTTCACCTCTAGTCTGATGGAGTCTACTTGAACCGTCTCTATTTGAATGGGCCCGACATATTAAACCAGTGAACCGGACCGTGTAGTCGCAGTGGACTTCAAAATATCTTTTTTTTATTTTTTTCTTATATTTTAATTTTTTTAATTTAATTATCAAGTTATCCCGTTAAACTGATACGTTGGAGATGGTACGTTCACACATCATAACATGTATCGATAGATATGATAGTTAGAGAGAATTTCATATATACCCGATATAAATATATTCTGAATACGTACCTATGAAATCAATTAGAAGACGTCCTTCACAGACGCGGCCGGCGGGAGAATGAAAGAAAGTTTCTCCGTTAGGCGGAGGAGCGGCAGGTTGTCCAAACATCGACAACAAAGCACCAGTATCGGAACTGGAATCACCGAAGTTGAATACGGCCGGAAAATTACACTCCGGCGAAGAGAGTATTGAGTTTGGAAGAAGTAATAATGTAACATAAAGTAGTAGCTTACAGATCGGTTCCATTTCAATCGGTTTAGATCCCCTGAGAGATATTTGCAATTTAGAAAGTAGAAACTACAATTCAACATGGGGTTTGAATTTTCATTTTATTTTAATATAATAATAGCTTTATACTAAATTGCTAATGATAAAAGATGTTTATATCAATCTAAAACTCTGAAAGTCATTATTGAATCCTATGCAAGAGATATTTGTTTACGCTTTCGTTGTAAAACCCCCCCCCCCCCCCTTATATGTACACACAATTATTGCGTTGCATACGGGTTGTATTGTACCTTACGAACCGTATGCTTACAAAACAGTATGTAATAGGTTTTTAAACTCATATCCCCAAATGGTGGGGATTAACTATATTTATAAAATAATAACTTACACATGAGTTACATAGAGAATATGGAAAGTGCAAAACTAGTCCACAAGATACAAAATTTACACTAATGTAAACTAACATCCCTCAAGCGGAAGGGTGGCGGTCCAAGACGAAGTTTGGCTCGTAAAAACTCAAATTGAGGCCGCGGTAAACTCTTAGTAAAGATGTCAGCCACCTGAAGCTTGGTGGAAACAAACCGTGTGTGAAGTTTGCCAAATGAGACTAATTCTAGGATAAAATGATAATCTTAGCCCATTTGTGAGCAACCGGGTTCCGAGTGAGAAAGAGAGCACTACGGTTGTCACAAAGTAAAGTGGCGATCGGGCGGTAAGGCATGTAGCTCACGAAGTAAATGGGTGACCCAAATTATCTCAGTTGCAGTGTTGGCCATTGCACGATACTCAGATTCGCAACTTGAGCGAGAGACGGTTGGCTGCTTTTTAGCACTCCAGGATATAAGATTCCCTCCCAAAAAAATCGAGTAACCATACGTTGTTCGACGGGTCTCAAGACAGCGAGCCCAGTCCGCATCAGAGTAACCCAGGATAGAAGCGTGATAAGGTTTGGAGAATGTGAGACCAAACGCCAAGGTACCCTTGACATACCGAAGAATCCATTTTACATGTTGCATGTGAGTCATAGTTGGAGACTGGAGAAATTGGCTCACCTGATTGATAGCATAAGAGATGTTTGGTCTGGTAATAGTCAAATACTGAAGCGCCCCAACGAGAGACCGATAATGCGTAAGGTTAGTGTACGAGTCACCTTGAGTGCTGAAGATCTCGTGGGTAGCCAACGGCGTGTGAACAGGCTTGGCTTCCAAGAGATCATCACGTTGAAGGATATCATGGGCATACTTCGACTGACAGAGAAACAACCCTTCAGGAGTACTAGTAACTTCAAGTCCCAGAAAGTAGTTGAGGCCACCGAGATCCTTAATGGCAAACTCACGATGTAATCGATCAATAAAGGAGATTATGATGGATTCCTGATTTCTAGTTAAGATGAGATCATCAACATAGACAAGTAAATACATAATACATGAGTCCCGTGAGAAGAAAAACAGAGACGGGTCAGAATTAGGAAAGAGCTTAGACGCTGGAACCAAGCCCGTGGAGCCTGTTTGAGTCCGTAGATAGCTTTGTTAAGCTTGCAAACATGATTAGGAAACCGAGAACCAGCAAAACCAGGTGGTTGTTCCATATAAACCAGTTCAGTTAGGTGACCATGAAGGAAAGCATTATTAACATTAAGATGGTGAAGTTTCCAACCATGTATAATCGCCAATGAAAGAACCACACGAATAGTAGTGGCCTTGACAACTGGACTAAAGGTGTGGCAATAGTCCAGGCCAGGGATCTGACTAAAACCTTGGGCCACTAGCCGAGCCTTGTAGCGATCAATTGACCCATCAGCACGATATTTCGTGCAAAATAGCCATTTTAACCAATAATATTATGATTGGTAGGTGGAGGAACAAGTGACCATGTGTGGTTGTTATGAAGGGCAGTTAACTCGTTTTGCATTGCAACCATCCAATGAGCATGTTTAGATGCCTACTTAACCCCTTTGGGGTCACGAGAGGCAAAGAGGGCCGAAAATAAACGATGAGACTCTGTGTGTGCCAAGTCAGCCTTATGCTTTGGTTTAAAAATGCCAGCTTTAGCACGAGTCGTCATACCATGGGTTGATTGCACAGGGGCTGTGGTAGCAGTCGTGGGCTCAGAAGGAGCCGAATCAGGTTCATCAACGGGCCCAACAGCGGGTAGAACATGCGCTGTCGGAACAGCAGCAGACTGAGGTGGGACTGTCGGAGCAATAGTGGGCTGAATTTGGGCCGCAGTAGCAGGTGAACCAGGTTTAAGGGGAAAGGCAGCAGGCGTCTCAGTCAGATCATCCAAACACATCCCACAAGGGGCTGAGGTCGTAGGGCATGGCTGAGATGATGGCAATGTAGTGGTGGGTACATTCACAAACTCACCCAAGGAGTCCTCTAAAAAGGAATGTAAGGGTAATGTTGACACATGATCTGTAGAGGAGTTTCCTGAAAAGGGAAAGTTGCGTTCATCGAACCGGGCATGTCGGGTGATATAGGTACGAGATGTACTCGGGTCAAGACCACGATAGCCCTTATATTGAGAGGAGTAACCCATAAAAATGCATGGTAGACTTCTGGGAGCCATCTTGTGAGTTGCATAGTCACGTAAGTACGAGTATACGCGACACGGAAATGCCCGAAAATTACCATAGGATGGTGTGCGGGAAAATAACACTTCAAAAGAGGACTTGCTATCCAAAACCGGTGTGGGAAGCTGATTAATGATGTAAATTGCAGAACTAAAAGCTTCAACCCAATATATCGGAGGAACCCGACCATTAAATAACATGGCTAAACCCGTTTCAACCACGTGTCGGTGTTTCCTTTCGACTCGACCATTTTGCTGGGGCGTGTATGGGCATGATAATCGATGAAACGTTCCATTTTCTTCAAACAAGTTGTGAACATGGTGATTTAAAAATTTTGTACCACCGTCACTTTGAAATACTTTAATTTTGGTGGAGAATTGATTTTGCACAAGTTTCATAAATACCGATAGAACGGTATGAAAATCAGATTTTGCCTTTATCGGATACAGTCAACTAAAGCGTGAAAAATCATCCACAAATAGCACATAATATCTATAGCCATCAACTGATATAACTGGGGACGGGCCCCACAAATCACAGTGAATTAGATCAAGTGGGTGTAAAGCCCTTTGTTCATTAGTAACAAAAGATAACCGTCGTCCTTTAGACATTTGACATGAAGGACAAATAATGGGCTTAGGCAAAATAGAATTAATAGATAACCGCCCTGTTTTATTTAAAAGAAAAAAGTGTCAAATGACACGTGACCCAAGCGCAAATGCCAAAGTTCAAAAGAAGCTTTCAACTGGGAGTCAGCAACGAGGGATTGAGGACCGGGAGGCAAGATGTAGAGGCCATCCTCACATCTTCCTTGAGCTAGGACATGTTTCGTCGATCGGTCCTGAATATAAAAATATGGTTGGGAAAACAAGACATCCAAGTGATTATCAGTTGTAAGTTTACTGATGGATAGGAGATTCTTTGTGAGATTAGGAACCACCAATACATCTTGTAAGCAAATATTAGAAGCAACCATAGAATTACCAATATGCGAAACAAGAAGATTAGTACCGTTACCAAAGGTGACTCTGCCATGTCCCGTAGATGGAGTAGCATTTGTGACATTTGTCAGGGAATAAGTCATATGATCGGTTGCCCCGAAGTCAACATACCAATCAGAACTAGAGGATGTAACATGGCATTGGGCGTGGAATGCCTTGGCAAGAGCAGTATCTATGGGCACTGAATTAGTAGCAAACTGTGAGAGATTAGGACACATATTAGCATAGTGCCCATTTGTTCGACATAACTGATAGTGGGGTGGCCTACGCCCACGACCACCAGAGGCACCTCCACGGGATGCCCGATTATCACGACGACCACGAAACGTGTTACCCAACGGTTTGGAGTCAACATGAAAAGCAACAGGTGATGTAGGAGAACTGTGCAGGGATTTTAAGAACAATTCATGGCTCTCACACTGGGTCAGCATGTCACGGAATGCAAGGATCTGCCGAGATGTTCGGATCAAAGTGGAGAAGGTTTCGAATGTTGGTCCCAACCCGCACAGGAACCAGTGCACTTGACCAGAGGGATCAACGGGATGCCCAATCACCGCTAGTTGATCACAGTAGTTTTTAAACTTCCGACCATAGTCAATAACCGATTGGGATCCTTTAGTAAGTTGTCGGCAGAGGTCCCGTAGGTTCTGAATACGCTCGACAGAGGAATTGTTAACGCCGACTTAAGAGTTAACCAGATTTGTCTGGCACTGGTTAACCCGATGACTTCTGCAAAGGCTTCTTCCAATAATGAAGCATGTAATATGATAATTATGTGACAATCCGACTTTTTCAGTTAATTCCGTTAACTATTCCGTTAAGTTTCTTATTAAAAACTTAACCCCGTTAGTCAAATTTAACCCCAAGGACTAATTCGGTCACAAATCCAACTCAAAACTACAAGGACTAATTGTGTTAGTATGCTAAATCAAATAAATTGACTTCTCAAAGTCAAAATTAACAAATTTGAGTTCGGTTGACTTTCTAAAGTCAAACCCAAACATTCAATTGATTCGAATTAAACCAGAAACTGAAGTGGCTACTCGAATTCTCGGCTGTTAATCATCATATTGATGATATCGATCATCAATGAGCCGTTCCTAGGCGTTTTAACTATTCCATATTCACGAATTTACTCCCTAAAACTGTAACCGTCGAACCCACGACAATGATCATCGAATTCAAGCAAATTCACTTATCATTCTGCAATTGAATCCACTGAACACCTCATTCACACTCCCCTAAAGCTTTTGCCTACACCAAATACGCCGAAGAAGCAGTCAAGGTCACCGGAATCTAGCCCGCAGGCCGACGACACTCGTTCTAGCCGGAAGCTATCCATCCATCAACCATTCTGGTAATTGTTTACAGTATCAGTCTCGCCTCAATTCATAGATCAAAAGCCCTATCATTATCAGGGCTTAAATTATCGAATTCAACTCAAACCAAAATTCTAGGGTTCATCGCAAACCGGTTTGGTCGAACCCCAATCTAAACACGTTTACAATTCAATTAAATCATATGGTTAATTTCGTAATCCTCTTCTCAATAAAAACCCTAATCTAATTTGGACTCATAACACAGATTTAAGCACAAACCTACACCTAGGGTTCATATGGTTTCGGGTTGATCGAGCCCCAATCTAAACACCATCTCAATCAAAGTAAACCACGGGTATAGGTTCGCAAGGCTTTAATCTGTAAAAGCCCCATGGTTTCAATAGTTTTTAACATAAGATTCGATTGAATCGATTCTGAGTTCATAGTTAGGGTTTTCGACATTTGAATCTGAGTTTAAACGACCCTATGGTTGTTGATTTCCAAATTAAACACACCCACATAATCGCCAATACTCGATTTTCATAACCCCTAACCAATCTTACATATTCGTGGTCGGAAATTGGACGGGTTTCGAACCGGGTATGCGTGGGGGAGGGAAACCGCAGCGAACTGTATGTTAAAACCATTCCAATCCAGATTTATTCGCGATAGCCTAGCGGCCGGAACTGGTTAAAGCGATGAGTGTGTGTGGGAGAGACCCGGGTTCGAGTCCGGGCTCCCACAATTATTTTTAAACATTTTTCTGTTAATATTTAATTAATAAAAATCAAACCTTTTAATATTATATTATTATATAAATGAATTTTAACCCGGAAAACAACCCGTAGGCTCGGGTTTGAATTATTAACTTATTTTTATATATTATACCCACTTTTATAAATAACTTAGTGTTATTATCCCCAAGTGAAAGTAATATGTTTATATTATTTTTAAACCGTGAATTCATATAAAATAATATATTTATATTATTTTCAAACCGTGACCCGTATTATTAAATAATATATATTTATATTATTTCAAATCAATTTATAACATCGTGTGTCGATTGAGACTAAATAATAATATAATTGGTTATACAATTTACTCATATACATATATTATTATTTTCTTAATTTTTGTGAATGACAAAACACCCGGTTATAATTATTATTAGTCGTGTCATTCGTCGCGTAAAGTAATTCCTAACTCCGTGGACACTTTCGTCCACTCTTGAATATTAGAGCGTTTCTTTAGGACGCTTCTCAATCCGTGTCATTGTCACATTTCCCATTTTCCTTTATCCCTAATTTTATGTGTTTATAATTTTAGGGCATTCGTAAGTCTTTTGAGACTTACACACTTGGTTCCAACTTTTCCCTTGTGTGATTCAAATCCTTACTCAAGCTCAGGTGAGTTTTCACGGCCCCTTTTTACTGCTTTTAAACTGGGGGAGAAAACATGATACAACTCTTTTGATTTTTGTACTTCATTTTATATCAATTGTTATGACTATGCGTAAACTCTATCATGAAAGTCCTCACATCGAACCGTTTAAATATGAATATAGCGAGGTATGTTGGGTAGTACTACTGGGTTTGACAAACCTCACCCGCGTTAGTCGCGCTAACACGATTGGATATCGAACGGGTGCAATATTGACCTAAACGTGCACCGTGGTTGATAGACCTGGTGGGAGGTAATACAAACAGTCAGTTTACGGTTGCGAGCGTAATAGCAAACAATGAACATGGGTTAGCTACTCATTTGGTATTTATGTTGATTGTACAATAAATCTGGTAAACATTTATTTATATATTGAAACCTGTGAGCTCACCAACCTCGTGTTGACACTTTTTCTTACATGTTTTCTCAGGACGCTAAGCTAAGACACAGGTGCACGTTAGGGTATGCATGGGATTCAACTGCTTTGCTTTGTGTCTATTTATATTGATTGAATTATTTTAATGTACTTTGTTTGGTTGGACGTTTGGACTTTTGGACTTTGGTTTTGGGCGCGTGTATTTTGCGCATTTACTTTCTTTACGCTTCCGCATTGATACTCTGATTTAAAAGATATTTTCATTTTGAGTCCCATGTAGAGTCGTTCAATGTAACTAGTGTCTGAGATCCTGGTTTGCCACTTCCCAAACGGTAATACTCCGTTAGTTGAAATTGGGGGTGTGACAGATTGGTATCAGAGCCATTGGTTATAGAGAATTAGGATTGCATACTAGACTATAGCCTCACACATTAGTTACATGTCATTTAAGTTACATGCCATTTGGATGTTGGCACTTATACAAATTGTTGCAGGATCATGTCGTCAACACCACCTCCATCACCTAACGCATCAGGGCATAAGGCACCTGTACCCTCATCCCCGGAGCCCAAAAGGCGCCGGACTACCTCAATTGAGCAAGGCGAACCGAGCAACGCACGGGCATTGGAGTATGCTCTCAATTGGGATATGTACCCACATATGATCCAAAGGTGGATCGAAATGGGAGATGTTCCATCACCGTACTTTGCATCCACATCTTCATCGCCTACACTGCCTAGCTTACCATGTACCATGGAACAAGCCTTCGCAGCATTTGTGTCCTATATGTTAAAGGAATTAAGTTTTGTACAAGATGCCACCGAGGAAATACCTAAACTCCTGGAGAATGGAAAACAAGTGGAAAAGAATAGGGTAGGAATAGAAGATTTGACTACCGAACTAGCTGCAACAGATCATGTCCACAACCTTTTAGTGAATCGTGTAGCACACCTAGAGATGAGGGCTGACATTATGGATGATGATATGCAAGGAGTTCTGGAGAGATTAGCTGCTATGGAAGCTCAGCTACATGTGGCTAACCACACTGCTGAAGGCCTTCAAGAAGGGTGACTCACTTGGAAGCCCAACTGCAAGCGGCACTACACCCGGAAGACATCCTAGTATCTGACGATGAGGAGGAACCCTTTGAGGAAGAGCTCTTTGAGGAGGAGCCCTTCGAGGAGGAACCCTTAGAGGGGGAACCAGCTGAGGAAGAGCCAGTGGAGATTGATGATGCACAGTCATATGTCTCTTCTGATGACGATGATATTTGAGGATCTTCCTATTCTATCTTCCTTTTCATGTTTGTTTTTACTTATGTTATTTCTCTTTTCAAACCTAGATGGGTAAGGTTGTTCCCATCCAATAAAAGCATGAGAAGTTTAATATTTGAGTTATTTATTTTGTAGCCTTACAATTTATTTAATTTTCAAAATATTAGATGTTGTATTTCCTTACCCGTACCTGAATAATGTTTAATATGCGATATATTTCTCATTGTTTTCATTTGTGATTGTGAAGAAATATGTCTGGGAGAGGACGAGGAGGCCGTACCGGTGGTCGTGGTACCATCAACATGACGGCAGCAGAACTAGCAGCTTTGATAAACAATAGTGTGGCAGAGGCCCTAGCAGCACAGAATGCTGCAGGTAAATGCTTTCAACTATTGACTAGTAGGGTCAATCCCTTTTCCTAAGAATATCTTTCTAAACCCTATAATTCCAATTCAATTCGTATTTCTAAATCCAGGTCAGCAAAATCAACAAAATCAACAGCCAGCCTGCACTTTTAAGGCATTCATGGACTGCAAGCCCCACACCTTTAGTGGAGCTGAAGGAGCAGTTGGATTACTTCGCTGGTTTGAGAAGGTTGAATCAGTAATAGCCATGTGCAACTGCCCCGTAGCTAACCAAGTGAAATTTGCTGCTGGAACTTTAGAAAGCCCGGCCCTAACATGGTGGAATGCCCAAGTTCAAATGTTGGGACTAGCAATGGCAAATGGACTCCCGTGGGAGGAATTTAAGTCAATGATGAAAGAAGAATACTGCCCACGAGATGAAATTCAAAAGCTAGAAGGAGAGTTCTGGAACCTTAAGATGGAGGGTTCAGAAATTGAACTCTACACCACCCGTTCGCACGAACTTGCCACCATGTGCCCACATATGGTGACTCCGGATTACAAACGGATTGAACTATACATTGGAGGTTTGGTACCTCAGATTCAAAGCATGGTGACCTCATCCAACCCTACCACCATCCAACAGACCATCAGACTTGCCCACAAATTGACCGATCAGGCAGTGACACAGGGAACTTTACCTCCAAGAGGTTCAATTGCTAAACCCACCGACAGCCACAAACGCAAGTTCGATCACCATTCCAACACCCACAACCACTCTAATTCCCACTCCAAAGGACCCCAACCCAACCAGCAACAGTTTAACCAACAGCAACAACAACAACAACGTAGATTCGAGCCTACCAAGAACTTCAATCAGTCGACCTCTTCTGGCCAAAACCAGGGTGGCTATGCGGGGAAGTCCCCGAAGTGTAACAAGTGTAACTTACACCACTTTGGGTTCTGCAATCGTTGCCAGAGGTGCGGTAAAATAGGCCATGCTGCCAAGGACTGCAGGGGTGAATTACAAACTAAACAACCCTTTCAACAACCAGGGTCGACTAGGGCTTGCTTTGAGTGTGGAAAGGAAGGGCATATTCGGAAGAACTGTCCTCAGTTGAAGAAAGGGGGTAATGGAAATCACAACCCTAACCACAATAACAATGGGAATGGTGGTAATAATGGCAATGGGGGAGGAAATGGTGCGAAGGGACGAGCCTTCGTACTAGGATCTGGAGAAGCCCGTTACGACCATAATGTGGTTACCGGTAAGTTTCTCGTAAATAATTTCTTTGCTTCTGTCCTTTTTGACACCGGTGCTGATAGAAGTTTTATATCTAAGAAATTTAGTAATATGATAAAAGGAACTTCATCTCTATTAGAAGATAAGTATACGATAGAGATAGCTGACGGGCAAATAATTGAGGCAACTCACATACTTAAGGGATGTAAACTTGAGCTAGCTACACATACATTTGATATCGACCTTATGCCGGTCACACTTGGTAGTTTTGATGTAATCGTTGGCATGGATTGGTTGTCTAGAAACCAAGCGGAAATCATTTGTCATGAGAAAATCGTTCGCATACCCCTCCCGAGTGGAGAAATTCTTTCAGTTCAGGGCGAAAGAGTTGGTACTGTCATGGGCATTATATCCTTCATGAAAGCACAAAAATGTCTTCGAAAGGGGCATACAGTTATTTTGGCACTTGTTGCTAAACAGCCGTCAGAAGAGAAGAAGATCGAAGATATTCCCGTTGTGCGTGAATTTTTGGAAGTGTTTCCCGAGGATCTGCCCGGTCTGCCACCACACCGTCAGGTTGAATTCCAAATTGACCTAGCACCCGGAGCAGCACCGATTGCTCGGGCACCTTATCGATTAGCACCCAGTGAATTGCAGGAACTGTCCACTCAGTTGCAAGACTTATTGGATAAAGGCTTCATCCGACCTAGTTCATCACCGTGGGGAGCTCCGGTATTATTTGTCAAGAAGAAGGACGGTACGTTCCGTATGTGTATTGATTACCGGGAGTTGAACAAAGTTACAATCAAGAACCGCTACCCTTTACCTCGTATTGATGACCTTTTAGATCAACTCCAAGGATCAAGTTTCTATTCCAAAATAGATCTTAGGTCCGGCTATCATCAGTTAAGAGTCCGAGAAGAAGATATCTCAAAAACTGCATTCAGGACAAGGTACGGCCATTACGAATTTATGGTCATGCCTTTCGGTCTAACCAATGCACCTGCGGTATTCATGGACCTCATGAACCGTGTGTGTAAGCCTTACCTTGACCAGTTTGTTATCGTTTTCATCGATGACATTCTTATTTATTCCAAGAACGAGGAAGAACATGAAGAACATATGCGTCTAATTTTGAAACTACTTAAACAAGAGCAACTTTATGCTAAGTTTTCCAAATGTGAATTTTGGATTCGAGAGGTTCAATTTCTAGGGCATGTGGTAAATGAAAAAGGGATACATGTCGACCCATCCAAAATAGAAGCCATCAAGAATTGGGCAGCACCGACGACTCCGACTGAAGTGCGACAATTTCTGGGATTGGCTGGATATTACCGTCGTTTTATCGAAGGATTTTCAAAGATTGCGCAACCTCTCACCGCCCTAACTCAAAAAGGAAAAGCTTATAATTGGGGCGATAATCAAGAATCAGCTTTCCAGCATCTCAAACAGAAACTTTGCAGTGCACCTATTTTAGCTCTTCCGGAAGGAACCGATGACTTTGTGGTGTATTGTGATGCATCTATTCAAGGTCTGGGTTGTGTCTTAATGCAACGCGAAAAGGTAATCGCATACGCTTCACGTCAGTTAAAGGTTCACGAGAAAAACTACACCACTCATGACCTAGAGTTGGGAGCAGTAGTTTTTGCACTTAAGATATGGAGACATTACTTGTACGGTACCAAATGCACCATCTACATCGACCACAAGAGCCTCCAGCATATCTTCGAGCAGAAGGAGTTGAACATGCGACAACGTCGTTGGGTTGAACTTTTAAATGATTACGACTGTGCGATCCGGTATCATCCGGGTAAAGCTAACGTCGTGGCTGATGCACTAAGCCGAAAAGAAACGAAACCCAAACGAGTTCGAGCGTTACAACTCACTATTCACCCTGGATTGCCTGACAGAATCCGTAGTGCTCAACTTGAAGCCTTGAAAGAAGATAACCTACTGTTAGAAGGTACACGTGGCATGGAAGCACAACTTGAAGTAAAATCTGACGGAATTCGTTACTTTGTCGAACGAATATGGGTTCCAGTGTTCGAAAATTTAAGGGAACTAATCATAGATGAAGCTCATAAATCTCGTTACTCCATTCATCCGGGTTCCGATAAAATGTACCATGATCTAAAAGTACTATATTGGTGGCCAAAGATGAAGGCCGATATAGCCACTTATGTCAGTAAGTGTCTGACCTGCGCGAAGGTCAAAGTTGAATACCAAAAACCATCCGGTCTCCTACAACAACCTGAAATTCCCATGTGGAAATGGGAACAAATATCCATGGACTTCATTACCAAATTACCCCGAACCCCTACCGGATGTGATACTATATGGGTAATTGTGGATCGCCTAACAAAATTTGCTCACTTCCTAGCAATCAAAGAAACTGACAAAATGGATAAACTCACTCGAGTATACTTGAAAGAAGTGGTCTCTCGACACGGAGTGCCAATCTCAATTATTTCGGATCGTGATGCACGATTCACTTCCCGTTTCTGGCAATCATTGCATAAAGCATTAGGCACGCGTCTAGATATGAGCACAGCATATCATCCTCAAACTGATGACCAAACTGAACGTACTATCCAAACTCTGGAGGACATGCTACGAGCTTGTGTGATCGATTTCGGTAACACTTGGGAGTCTCACCTACCATTGGTGGAGTTCTCCTACAACAACAGTTATCACACTAGCATCAAGGCAGCTCCATTTGAAGCACTTTATGGGCGGAAATGCCGTTCTCCCATTTGTTGGACCGAGGTTGGGGATAGCCAACTCACAGGTCCTGAACTTGTATTTGAAACTTCCGAAAAGATCGTTCAAATTAGAAATCGTATGGCGGCAGCTCGTGATCGTCAAAAGAGCTATGCCGACAAGCGTCGTAAACCTTTGGAATTTCAAATAGGTGACATGGTTTTACTCAAAGTCTCACCTTGGAAAGGTGTCATTCGTTTCGGGAAACGAGGAAAACTGAATCCTCGTTATGTTGGACCTTTCAAAATATTAAAGAGAATCGGACCAGTCGCGTATCAACTGGACCTACCTGAAAGACTTAGTGGTGTACATAACGTCTTTCACGTCTCAAATTTAAAGAAATGCCTGGCAGATGAATCACTCGCAGTTCCTCTAGCGGAACTACACGTTGATTTCATCGAAGAACCTATGGAAATTATGGATAGGGAAGTTAAAACGTTAAAGCACAGTAAGATCCCTATTGTCAGAGTTCGTTGGAACTCGAAACGCGGACCGGAATTCACGTGGGAGCGCGAGGATCAGATGATGCGCAAATATCCTAATCTATTCAATCACTCCGCGTCAAATCCCTAAGGTACTATTTAATTTTCGGGACGAAAATTCTTTCAACTAGGGAATGATGTGAAACCCCAAATATTTTTTTATTTATTTTAATTTTCGGGACGAAAATTCTTTCAACTAGGGATTGATCTGACAATCCGACTTTTTCAGTTAATTCCGTTAACTATTCCGTTAAGTTTCTTATTAAAAACTTAACCCCGTTAGTCAAATTTAACCCCAAGGACTAATTCGGTCACAAATCCAACTCAAAACTACAAGGACTAATTGTGTTAGTATGCTAAATCAAATAAATTGACTTCTCAAAGTCAAAATCAGCAAATTTGAGTTCGGTTGACTTTCTAAAGTCAAACCTAAACATTCAATTGATTCGAATTAAACCAGAAACTGAAGTGGCTACTCGAATTCTCGGTTGTTAATCATCATATTGATGATATCGATCATCAATGAGCCGTTCCTAGGCGTTTTAACTATTCCATATTCATGAATTTACTCCCTAAAACTGTAACCGTCGAACCCACGACAATGATCATCGAATTCAAGCAAATTCACTTATCATTCTGCAATTGAATCCACTGCACACCTCATTCACACTCCCCTAAAGCTTTTGCCTACACCAAATACGCCGAAGAAGCAGTCAAGGTCACCGGAATCTAGCCCGCAGGCCGACGACACTCGTTCTAGCCGGAAGCTATCCATCCATCAACCATTCTGGTAATTGTTTACAGTATCAGTCTCGCCTCAATTCATAGATCAAAAGCCCTATCATTATCAGGGCTTAAATTATCGAATTCAACTCAAACCGAAATTCTAGGGTTCATCGCAAACCGGTTTGGCCGAACCCCAATCTAAACACGTTTACAATTCAATTAAATCATATGGTTAATTTCGTAATCCTCTTCTCAATAAAAACCCTAATCTAATTTGGACTCATAACACAGATTTAAGCACAAACCTACACCTAGGGTTCATATGGTTTCGGTTTGATCGAGCCCCAATCTAAACACCATCTCAATCAAATTAAACCACGGGTATAGGTTCGCAAGGCTTTAATCTGTAAAAGCTCCATGGTTTCAATAGTTTTTAACATAAGATTCGATTGAATCGATTCTGAGTTCATAGTTAGGGTTTTCGACATTTGAATCTGAGTTTAAACGACCCTATGGTTGTTGATTTCCAAATTAAACACACCCACATAATCGCCAATACTCGATTTTCATAACCCCTAACCAATCTTACATATTCGTGGTCGGAAATTGTGGTTTGGGGACGGGTTTCGAACCGGGTATGCGTGGGGGAGGGAAACCGCAGCGAACTGTATGTTAAAACCATTCCAATCCAGATTTATTCGCGATAGCCTAGCGGCCGGAACTGGTTAAAGCGATGAGTGTGTGTGGGAGAGACCCGGGTTCGAGTCCGGGCTCCCACAATTATTTTTAAACATTTTTTTGTTAATATTTAATTAATAAAAATCAAACCTTTTAATATTATATTATTATATAAATGAGTTTTAACCCGGAAAACAACCCGTAGGCTCGGGTTTGAATTATTAACTTATTTTTATATATTATACCCACTTTTATAAATAACTTAGTGTTATTATCCCCAAGTGAAAGTAATATGTTTATATTATTTTTAAACCGTGAATTCATATAAAATAATATATTTATATTATTTTCAAACCGTGACCCGTATTATTAAATAATATATATTTATATTATTTCAAATCAATTTATAACATCGTGTGTCGATTGAGACTAAATAATAATATAATTGGTTATACTATTTACTCATATACATATATTATTATTTTCTTAATTTTTGTGAATGACAAAACACCCGGTTATAATTATTATTAGTCGTGTCATTCGTCGCGTAAAGTAATTCCTAACTCCGTGGACACTTTCGTCCACTCTTGAATATTAGAGCGTTTCTTTAGGACGCTTCTCAATCCGTGTCATTGTCACATTTCCCATTTTCCTTTATCCCTAATTTTATGTGTTTATAATTTTAGGGCATTCGTAAGTCTTTTGAGACTTACATACTTGGTTCCAACTTTTCCCTTGTGTGATTCAAATCCTTACTCAAGCTCAGGTGAGTTTTCCCGGCCCCTTTTTACTGCTTTTAAACTGGGGGAGAAAACATGATACAATTCTTTTGATTTTTGTACTTCATTTTATATCAATTGTTATGACTATGCGTAAACTCTATCATGAAAGTCCTCACATCGAACCGTTTAAATATGAATATAGCGAGGTATGTTGGGTAGTACTACTGGGTTTGACAAACCTCAGCCGCGTTAGTCGCGCTAACACGATTGGATATCGAACGGGTGCAATATTGACCTAAACGTGCACCGTGGTTGATAGACCTGGTGGGAGGCAATACAAACAGTCAGTTTACGGTTGCGAGCGTAATAGCAAACAATGAACATGGGTTAGCTACTCATTTGGTATTTATGTTGATTGTACAATAAATCTGGTAAACATTTATTTATATATTGAAACCTGTGAGCTCACCAACCTCGTGTTGACACTTTTTCTTACTTGTTTTCTCAGGACGCTAAGCTAAGACACAGGTGCACGTTAGGGCATGCATGGGATTCAACTGCTTTGCTTTGTGTCTATTTATATTGATTGAATTATTTTAATGTACTTTGTTTGGTTGGACTTTTGGACTTTGGTTTTGGGCGCGTGTATTTTGCGCATTTACTTTCTTTACGCTTCCGCATTGATACTCTGATTTAAAAGATATTTTCATTTTGAGTCCCATGTAGAGTCGTTCAATGTAACTAGTGTTTGAGATCCTGGTTTGCCACTTCCCAAACGGTAATACTCCGTTAGTTGAAATTGGGGGTGTGACAAATTACTCGTTGGTCTGCAGAAAGCCAAGATGAGTAATTGGGATTGGGTGCAGATTTCTCATTGCTAACCACAACCAAGGCCGGGGCAGATGACGAGCCATCAATGTGTTGAAGTAGGTTTTGATAGCAGAAGAGTGGAAGCATTTGATTCTTCCATAGGAGAAAATTGGAAGAGGATAAGTTGATTGTGATCATATGTAATAGGGTGTTCATTGGAATGGTGTTGTCTGAAGAAGAAGATTCGGCCATGGTGGCGAAGAGGAACAGGCGCAGACATGAAGGGGGAGATGAGGGATTAGGGAGAAGAAACGAACGCGAGGAATGGAAGGGTTTTTACCAGGCTGATACCATAATAGGTTTTTAAACTCATATCCCCAAATGGTGGGGATCAACTATATTTATAAAATAATAACTTACACATGAGTTACATAGAGAATATGGAAAGTACAAAACTAGTCCACAAGATACAAAATTTACACTAATGTGAACTAATAGTATGGTACAATACGGCTGAGTGCATACGGGTCGTATGGTATACGCCCCGTATGCACTATATATTTTAATTTTTAATTTTTTTCTATTGTGAACTCAATAAAACTACATAGATAGATACATGAAAAACTATAAATTAGCAGCTACTATTGGATTTTTTTTATGATGTTTTTGTATTAGTTCTTATACTTCTATTATTGTTTGCATTCAATTAAAGGCTCCATTCCAACATTTTAGACCTCCACACCATATCACCTCCCCACCCCCCTCCATACCAACCCCTTTGACCACCGCCACCGACAACCATCGTTTGAATGCCATATACGCATTTGTTAACTTCATGTAAGGCCTCGAATCCCGGGAGACCTCACGTGTTGGATTCACTCATTCACAGCATAGTTCAATACTGAAATCCATTCATTAGGCAGCGGAAACATTGTCATAGAAACAAACATCATAAAACATTAAATAACGTAGCCTTTAATTTAAACATAAAACGGGATGTCAGTTGCGAGTCAGGTAACCATAAGTCCTGGTCCAGTGCATCCATATCAATCCTTCATCATTTATCATTAACCTGAAGTGCATACTAAAAATCAGCTAACGCTGTTAAGTAATCAAATAGTTCATAATTCATATAACACATCATCATATAGAGTCATAACTCATAAATATATATATATATATAACTATTAAACATGTGGAGTCGTAGCTCATAGTAAATTATCATTGTGAGTCGTAGCTCATAAGCATGTAACATACATATTAGCTTAACACACATGGGGAAAAGCTTATCATCTCATAACGGTGTCACACAGACAACCGCATGCATACCTACCACATATGCAGTCGTGCATCGAATAAACACCTACCGTCTACACAAAGTAGCCGTAAACATTGGCGAGTCGTAGCTTGCATAAACATACCGTCTGCATAGTGGTCGTACGTCGCATCGTCTACCGAAGTAGCCGAAGCAGCACATACCGTCTACACCAAGTGGAGGCAATCTCACCGCTCATCGGTGCAGCCGTAAGCATAGCGTCTACACGAAGTAGCCGGATAGCCGTCTACAAAAGTAGTCGTTTCCCATTCGACTATTATGCAGTCGTGCATCGAAAAAGCACCTACCGTCTACCGAAGTAGCCATAAACATTGGCGAGTCCTAGTTCGCAAACATACCAATTCGTAGTTCGTAAACATACCGCCTGCATAGATAGCCGCCCGGTCGTCCGTTTGCCACAAAGGCAACCGTTACACATACACATAAGCACATAAGGGAAAATCATTTATTTAAATCATTCAACTTTTATATCATGGCCATAACCATTGTTTTTAAACATATCATAATAGGTTAAGTATACACCTCAGCCCAAAACATTATAAAACTTTTATTAAAAAGGGCTTCTAGAAACTCACCAGAGGTGTGTGGTACGTATGCTGAGTTTAGATGATGTTTGTAGGCTCTAAGACGTGCACACTACCTGTAAATACGCATCCTAAAGAATCTTACGCTTCAATCATTAAATATCCGTATCAAGTACACGCCCCGTATCCTTCAGCGAGAACTTCTAAGTTCACGCATAAAGTATGCATACGCCAAGTATTCGCACGTCTTAAGTATGCGCAACTTCCCAAGTTCTAGTTTAGCTCAAGTTAGCGTGAACTTTATGACTAGCGATAACTATGAGCGCGAACTTAAGTCGGGAACTATTGGGTGCAAACTTCAGCCGAGAACTTTATTCATACTCCCAAAAAACCTTAGTTTTTGCATGGCTTAGATCTGGTTTGATTATGGCATCAAGATCCAAACTTTATACGTTCAAAAGAATTGAAATTATCATATATCCACAAATCATACATAACTTGTTGCTAAAAATGAAAGCTTTATGTAAAGTTATTACCTTTTCAAGCCAAATACTGAAAGTCTCCAGATCCACATACGAGTAGCTCGAAACTATATCAAACGGAGTCCGATTGAGGTGATTCAAGCGGCCATGGAACTGTCTCATCGAGCTCTACCAGCCCCTCACTTAGCCGTCGTCGAAATCCACCTCTGCCATTTTCGGAGAGCCAAACAGTCTCCGGAATTCTTCAGAATGCACTGTTTTGTTCGGGATAATAAAAACCCGACCTCCAAACCTCAAAATCAAAAAACCAACGGTTAGATTGGACGGTTAGATCTCCAGAGATCGTCCGATCTTTGCTGCTAGGTATCCCAGAAACGAGATTTCTTTCTCTTCTTCTTTCCCTCTTGCCCAAAACGTTTTTGCACATTAAAATGGGAGGAGGGGTGAGTTTTTATTGACTTAGGGCATTAAGGTTTGGGTCAAAAACCCCCTTTGGCCCCTCTTTTTCTTTGCTTTACATTTCCCACCCAAACTTTGAAATAATTACAATGTCCATCTTTATTCACAAGTTTCTGAAACGGGATGTTACACTTCACGACCTGTGAAATAGCCTGATTGAGGTTCATGGGTAAAGGTGATAAAGTGTATGTGTGTGAAGTGTATCCGATTCTATGAGAGGCTCTTTTACATCGACCAATAAATTTGGATATTGTCTTTCACAAGTAGATTGGTCGAACGCCAAACAGTCAAACACCATGTTTCCTTGATGTGTGAACACAATAAGTCAAACTCTTGCACTTCATTATCTATCATAAACTTCCTCCAACCGTCACCAAAATATTAGAGTCACTGTAAAGTTGAGAATGAAAAGGAAGGAATTCTTGGAGAGTCACTGTAAAGTTGAGATAGAAAAGGAAGGAATTCTTGGAGAGTCACTGTAAAGTTGGAATTCAAATATTTAACATCGAATTAGTTGACCAAAGTACCAATCATCACATACCTCTTATGGTTTCACCTTCTCTACCTTTACTGACCTTCTACGTGGTTTTGATTCAAGCTTCATGGGTCCAATCCTTCACCTTCTCTACCTTTGTAGGGATTTTAACATGAACAAAGAAATTAGTAGTGAATACGTAAACGAATAAATTAGTAGGGATTTTAACGTATGATGAAGCATTTACAAGTGAAATAGTCTACATAAAGTACAACTAGACAGATAGATAAATACTTATTGTACTTTATGTGGTAATGAAGTGCAAGCGTTTGACTTTATTGTGTTCACATAATCCTTACTAATTTCTTCATTTACGTAGGTATCGTTTGAAGCTTGAATCAAAAACCACTAAAAGCTTGGACCCATGAAGCTTGAATCAAAACCACTAAAGGCTTGGACCCATGAAGCTTGACTGTTTGGTGTTCGACCAATCTACATGTGATTAATGGATTTCTCACGAGGCTGGAAAATGAACGTTGTATGAGATTAATGGTGGCGGAATGAGATAATGTGGCATAGAATGAGGGAATGGGCTGATGTAAAATTGAGTTCGATGGAGTTTTAGGTATGGTGGAGCCATGGGATTCAAGGGTCTGTTTGGTTTAATGTTGTTCTTCGTCATTGATGAAGCTCAAAGAACAAAAGATTTTGGGATTTGTTTGTGACCCCTTACGAGCATATGTAGTGATGTGAAAAACAATAGTGGATACGGGATCTTGCTTTATACTGCTTGCTTGTTTCTTCGCTTTTCTCTCGTCTTGACTGACTTGTCATTTGAGAACTTGTTATTAGTTAATGACAATGTTTGAAATCGAACCGTCAAACAAATCGGTTTGAGATAAATCTGTTTTGAATGAAGAAACAAAAAAAAGAGAGGTGATGATGCGGAATTATGAATAAAAGATGAGGGTGACGGTTGGAGGAAGTTTTTGATAGATAATGAGGTGCAAGAGTTTGACTTTGTTGTGTTCACACATCAAGGAAACATGGTGTTTGACTGTTTGGTGTTCGATCAATATACATGTGAAAGACAATATCCAAATTTATTTGAATGTCGGATACGCATTTGTAACATCGGAACAGAAGCATGACGAAGAAATTACAAGTGAAAATAGTAGGGATTTTAACGTAAGCGAAGAAATTAGTAGTAGGGATTTAAACGTATGGTGAAGCGTTGACAAGTGAAATAGACTGCATAAAGTAAAATTGTGCTTTTGATCTTAGTTATTCATGGTATTAGAAAAGGTAGAAATGTAAACAAGTAACAAACAGAAAACACTATGAAAGATCTCAAACGAATCTCACCAGAGTCATCTCTTGCCGGTTCAAAATAAATTGTTAGACTCGTTATTTTGATTTTTTGGTTTCGTGGCTTCAAATAATTCAAAATTTTTTTTATCAATTACTCAACAACAACACGGGTCGTATGATACAATACGACCCGTATGTTACAATGTCAAGCGGATCGTGTTGCACCATACGGTCCGCATAAGATTAGTCCACATTTGTTATACGTCCCGTATGTGATCATGAATGACTGATGTAAGGTTTAACTATAAGATAATGATATCTCCCACTAGCATGTTATTCAATGTGACACTACAAGATAATGATATCTCCCACTAGCATAACTCAACAGCCATGCGCCTCCTCTTAGGTCGATACTCACACCACCATAGCTCAACCACTGTTAGTAACTTGGGAGAACAATGCGAACACACCAGCATGATTCGAACTAAGACCCATATCAACGAAGAATCAAAAGTTTACCACTACGTCACCTTTACTAAGACCCATATCAAAGAAGAATCAAGAGTTTACCACTACGTCACCCCTTAAAGGTAAGAAGGTGGTGTATTTGATCAGCATACATAACACCTAAAAGGCAAAGGCATAATAAGCATTTCTTAGTAAACATTCCATCCCACTTTGCATATATAATAAAACACAATCATTGGATTGAATCTTATATACAACAAATTACACCAATCTCCTATATTTCTATCACATGTTCAATTCCCAATTCCACTTTCAACATCAAATCATCACACCACCTCCAAAACCAAAAGAAGAAATTATCATCATCATCATTATAAAACACTTCCTATAGGCTATAACCAAGAAATCTTGAAATCATCATATGTTCTTAAAGAAGCTAAAATCCCATCGTTTTAACAACCCGTCCATTATGTTACTAGACGGGCTTCTTTCAACCGTTACTGTGGCTTTGGTCCGATCCGCCATGTCAGCATCAGATGAACCTACAACAGATGTTGATGATTGTTCTGCTTTGGTACCCGCCATGCCAGCATCAGATGGACCAACAGATGGGATCATATTTGATGATTGTTCAGCAGAAGATGTGCTATTACACGGAGACATGAACTGAGAAGGTGAAGAATCACTGCTGCTTGCAGTTGAAGACCGTGTAGTAGGATCGGTTTTTATTGGTGGGCTGTGATTGGTTACGGATGACTTGCCATCGCCAGCTGGCGGTTGGTCGCCAGGTGGTTGTTTTGGTTCTAAATCTTTTAAAGACAGCAGTACCGCTTCCATCATCATCTAAAAGAGTTTTAAAATATTAGCATTTAAAAGTAGTCAATTTTACTAATCATATTTAACACATTTTAATAATTTATAAAAAACCAAAAAAAAAAAAGTTTCTAGATTCTAAGTCAACCCAATCTGTTTTGAACCGTGTTAAAAAGAACCAGTTTTGACCCAACCGAGCCCGACCCTTGTTGCCAAAAAGCTTACCCTTTCTTCTTCCTCAATATTGCATGGGAAACCTTCAATATGTTGAAGCGGGTACTCAACATATTCATGATCATCTGATGGTTTGTAAGGATGGCCATTAGAAAATTCAAAATCGATCATTCTAGAAGATGATGGAATAGGTTCGATCACAGTTCCTTCATCCTGAAGCAACAATAATATTAATAGAGTCAGCATACTCTTTCTTTATTTCTAAAAACAGAAGTTCTTAAAAGAATGATTTGTTTTGACCCCAAAGAAAGATGGATGGTTCCCAACAAATCAGAGAAACCGTTCAACTTTTGAGTGTCAACTGAGTTGATTTGCGTGTCTCAAAGTTGATACAAATGTTTCTAACCGAATATCAGAAAATGATTACCAAATTAAACAGTAACATATTACAACAGTAGGGAAAAAAATACCTCGGAATTGCATTGTTTATCTGTTGATGGGATATCAGAAGGGACCTGAAAGTTGATTTCCATCATTTACCAATACGGATAATTGAACAGACAAAAAAACCACACGCCCATACATGTGGCAATAGATACAACCAATCACTAACCTCAATCCTACTCATTGGCCTTTTAGACCGGAGTTGATTAATCGCATCCTCTGTGCTACTCGATGCTGAATATTTTTTCATATGACAAAAAAAGATAAATTAAAAATATCTTTAAAACATATGGAACCAAACCTACCGAATATAAACATATTATAAATATCATACCTTGAGGTGCAACTAAAAAGTCGTCTTCATATCCAACTCCATGGATTTCCTAGAATCATAACAATTGATTAGAAGATCATAATTTGAAAAATAAATATCAGCACTTCACTTATAGAAATATGAGTGTGCGTGTATGTATGTGTGAGAGAGAGAGAGAGAGAGAGAGTAAAATATACCCTGCCAAGATAATCAAGAGATGAATCAAAGAAGTTCCCCTTAACTTCGTCTTCTGGAGGATGCAAGACGTTGTGGAAAAAGATATTTATAGAATCAAAATAAAACTGAGGACGTGGAGCGTTGTGATCTCCCTCAAATTTGATGATATTTTTGTCACCCTGTGAAGATATAATACTAATACATAAATAAAACTTTGAACGTGATCAAATCTACAATTTATGCAAGAATCAAAGTCTAATTGTTGTCTTGACTAAATAGCTTAAGAGTTAGTAAATTACCATGTAAGCTTCGTAAATATGATCAGAGTGATGTGGATGTATAAAATCATCATCGCCAGCATGGCCAAACAGAACTGGAACAAAAGAAGATTTTGCAACCTACAATTAAAATACCCCTATGTAATTAAAATGCAAAAATCTGTGATTTTTACTTCAGTATACAAGCTGACAATGTAATCAAAATGAAAAATCAATTTAATAAGGATATGTTTTGTAACCTTTATGGCATTCAGCTCCACAATATCGAATTTTGCCTTTTTAAGAATAGCTCTTCGCATGTACTGAATAGCAAACTTAACCTGAAAGTATTCAACATGATCTTAATTTATGAGACAAATCACTATGAATTGTAAAGATCAGAGATATTCATAATCCACTTACAGTAAACTTGGGAAGACGAATTTTGTAAGTATCTACAAGTTCCATCATTAAATCAACCAAATCAGAGAAGGGACTGTCAAGAACCATTCCAGCAATTGAAGGATCCTCAGCTCCATACATCAGGCTGACATCATCAACATTCTATGTTAAAAAACTGAAATCAAATCACTCAAATAATGATTTATTTTAGCTTGATATATACAAATCCGCATCAACGGTTGATGGTTCTATTTAAAACCTTGCATATTTGTATATTTGACGATAATCTTTGGCCATTTGATGCAACTAACTGTAATTAAGGGGTTTTTTTCTCTACTTTGATAGACCGTAAAATAGATGAACACTCATATTACCTTGTTACAGCACCCATTGATCGTCCCCAAAGGCCGATTAGTGAAACGTTTCCATCAGACCGCAAATAATCTACCACGGATTTCAAATCATCTTTCTGGAAATAATACAATTCTTGTCAACTTTACTGAGTGGAAATTAACCAATTAAACATTACTAATCTGAAGCATTCGTATATCACTGATCACACTTTACTTTACTTCGAAAATATATCCAGGATCGGTAACCTAATAGTATGTTAAGTGGACATGAAAAGAACACGTACGATGTTATAATATATGCAAAATAACAAAAAATATTGGCATTGCATATTTTAAGCTTCAAACAACACTTATATAGACTAACTTCAAGTTGGAAACAAGATTAAATAAAAAATATTATGGTTTCAAAATGTGCAAATTCTTGTTTCAAAAAGTTAAAAGCCTTTAAAAAATCTATAAAAAGGACTACGAAAAAAATAAAGAAAGAATAGTTGTGATTCAAATGTCATCTTCTTCACCCTACCCCAACCATTTTTATAAGTAGACTATGCTATCATTAATTAACATTGTTGCATTCTTCATTAACTTCTCTGTAATCTCTCTGCCTTTTACTTCAGCCATTTTGCTCAAAACTTGAACATTTAGGGTTAGCTAACCAAAATCGTTGTTTGTCAACCATACAAATGTTTCATTATCATTCAAAAAACTATCAAGTGATGGATTCAGTTTTAACCGACACAGTTATAACTCATAGTGAAACTAATATTAGATAAAAATACATAGAAAAGAAATCGAGGCAGCCGTGTGTTTATTAACAAAGATAACAATTCTTTTAAGAAATAATACTATAAATTCACTTACTTCATACCACCCCAGACTGACATGCTCTCCCCCAGATAGTCCAGACCCAGAAAAATCAAGTGTAAATACAGTAATATTTGATGGCAGTAATATTATAGCAACTTCACTAGCATCTGCTCGGCACCCACTGCCACATCATCACATTAGCGACACGTAAGAAAACAAATTTAAAAATATACACACAACAAATCGGCTAATCAACAGTTAATGGAAATCGTAATGATACATATATAGGCCAAAGAAACTAAATGCTTCAATCTTCCGAGGATAAGAAAGAAATTTTTTTTGCTAATAATGCATATGCTGAATTCTTGCAAACTATTTAGAGACCATTAAGATAAACTAATTTATTTCCACAGCAACTAGAATTTGAATCATGAGTGGACTTGTAATGTTCTCGCGTTATATAAATTAAGATTTTGCTCTCTATGAATAGTTTACCAAGAAATCAGATTATCATGCGTCTTTTTATCCTGAAATTTTAAGTTATCCTTATTAGATATTCACTGAATTTGAACATGTTCTTGGTCAACATCAAAGAAATACAAATTTGTACTCCACCAGATTCGGTCTAACAGATCCAAACAAAGATGCATATCCATATTTGGTAGTGTGTCACTATTGTAGGATATTAAAAATACAATCATATATTTCTATATTTTATTTGGAACACTTCTATTGATTTGGATGGTTGTAACCAATTGCAGACATTTATGTTATTCTTTATTCATCCTATGAGCTTCGTTGATTCTTTCTTTGAATTACTTCCCCACTTTTGGAACCTTCTTCCTGTACTCTAGGTCTAAGAAGTTAAACTTGTACTACATTTAGATTCAGGTTCAGATTTGAACAACTTGGTTAGTTTTTATTAATCTTAAAATGATAAACTCAAAAAAAAAATTAATTTCGATTCAAATAACCTCCAACAAATTGAGCTCCAATGATTGCTTTTAAGTTTTAATATATGGCAAGTTCATAATATTAACAGGTTATTGAAATTTGTAACTGTGAAGATCATAACGCAGACAAATATATAAAAAATTAGGGTTCATGAGTGAATGTAATCAATGTATAAGCTTAACATGTATCTCACTCACCTGTTTCCATGGCAGTATATTACACATGGCAGAGGTTTTCCTTCAGGACTCACAATAGGCAAGTAATGACTACACTTAAGAGTATCTCCTCGGCTATTTACAATCTGAAATTACCAAAAGAAAACCCTTAAAAACCACAACCGAACTCACTTCAATTCATGAATAATAATGTTCAATACCGCCTTCAATATAACAGTATAAACAGATCTTACCTCTATATCTTTCCTTTGAAACCATTTTCCTTTAAGCATGAATTCTTGATCTAGTAAATCATTGTTTGGATCATACTCAGCTCTGCCATCAAAGGAGAGATTTATCATGACATGTACTAAACTACTAATTATGCCCAATTTACATAACATGAATCCATAGGTTGTATAATAGCCACACTACAAGGACTGCCTCCAATTTAACAAACATACTGCTCAATTAAAATGCTAAACATCATTTCAGGAAATTGAAATATAAAGTTATCAACATAACCTCCAACAATTCAATCAGTTATCCAGTTAACAACCAGAAACCCTAAATACCAAAGGTTAAAACAAAGTAGAAGATTGTAAATGACCTAGGCGGACGAATGATGAAGTTGATAAGCTGTTCCATAGAGATTCAAATCGATAGATCTTTGCTTTGTTTTTCCAGATCCTGAGAGGATTTTGTGTTCTTGTTTGAGTCGTGAACAAGTAAGTGTGTTTCGATTTGAAATTTGGGAATTTGAAGAGAAATTAAAGTGTGGTTTTGATCGGAAGAAAAGCGAAAAGATTTTGGTAAAGGGGAATTTGGGGTTGGTTAGTGTTGTAAATAATGTCAACGTTGGGTCGAGTTTCAGGGGGTGTCTGGGATTACTTTTCAAACAACTTATTACCTTAAAAGTTTGTTTGGATAATTGATGAAAAAGTTAGTTTTATAAGGGATGAAAAGCTGTTTTTGAAAAATAAAAAATTGTTACTTTTACAAGAAGTCAAAAGTAGAAAATAATAAGTAATCCCAAACACCCCCTCAAAAGCCTGTGTTTTGTGCAACGAGATTTCCCCAAATCGAAGAGAACATACCTGTCTTGATGGAGGATGTGGCAAGTGCATAGCACCACTCGATATGCTTTCTATGTCATCAAAATTATTTGATTTATTTTAAAAAAAAGTATTCATAGTAACTAGTTGGTTCCCCGTGCTTCGCGATGGGATGTATCTACGACTCTACGTAGAACAAAAAAAAAACTTGAATAAGCTTGTATAAACGAATACCCGCCCTTCGTCGCGGTAGGCTGATCGTTTTTCGGCCACGACACGCGGTACGAGCTTGGTTGTTATCGGTTCGGGTCGTCGGAAACCACAAAAGCGAATACTGATAACGGTTTCGATAATACCAATACCGGCAATGATGTCCGTTCATAATAGGTTCGATTTTTCATGGTACCACAACGGTAACGGCACTCACTATAGGCTATGATATCAAAAAAATACTTGATTTTAAATACAACTTCGTTTTCAAAAAAAAAATATATCGGAATGTTGACAAAAAAACTAAAAACAGCACCGCACTCCGTTTAAAAAAAAGTTAACGAAAGTTATTAAAGAAAAACAAAATTATTAGAAAATTAAACGAGTTAAAAACGTATATTATATATAGTATGAGGGGTGAAAATAAAAATTAAAAAAAAAACAAAATGCATGAGATGTTACGAAACGGATGAAGGTGTTACTATTCAACTACGATGTCTTTTAATCTATTTTATAATGTGTAAAACTGTTAATTGTGCAAGTGAATGAACCTAGAGTGGTTTGTTTTCGATTTCTTTTTGTTTTAATACATTCTTAAAAGTTAAAATATGTATGAAAACAAGTAAAAGAAGTGTGTGAGAAAGGTGAAGTTATATATTTTTTTTAACGGCGAACATTGAATGTTGTGACGTCGTATCCCCTGTCATTTGGGAGAGTCTCGTCCAACTCCGACCAATATGTTGTATTAACCGGGCCCACTTGGCGTCAGAGTTGGAGAGCATCCAAGGAAAAATCCCACCCAATACGGCCCTTCCGGGCTTGAGGGAGAGCCGAGGCTCGAACCCTGGATCGGCGTGGGTAAAACTCAGGTGCATCAGCCTAAGAGCTAGGCCTCATTTGCATGCCTCAGAAACTAATGGGGAGAGCAGGGATTGAACCTGGGTCACAAGGAACACCAGGCCTCTCCCTTACCACTCCACCACCAGCTCATTGGCGATGAAGTTATAAAGTCACGTATTCTGATCGAGATAGATGTTAAAATTCGTCTTAATCTACTCTCGATTTTTACATTAAAAGCTTTCTTCAGTGTCATTAAAGTTGCCTTGAGGTGTTGAAGATTTGATTTGAGGTGGAGACACACAATACATACATGAATCTTAAACACTACAGCGATAGTGTTATATACGCGTTAAAATACCGATCGTCCCCTATAAAATTTTGTAATCGTCTCCTGTGAAAAAACAAATATTGTTATATACGCGTTTAGAGGTGAACAAAAAAACCGGTTTGATAATCCAAACCGGTTCAAAACTGCTAACCGACCCAGGATCAAACCGGTTTAGTGCAAACCGGTTTCTAGCCTATCTAAACCGGCGGTTCAGGACCGGTTTCTATATTGTAACATCCTGAAAATCCAAAAGATAATCACTCGGGATAATGGATGCCCCGAATGCGTAATAAAGGTAATGTGGGGAGAGGATTTTGTCACGAAAGGTGCATTTAACTACCGTAGAGAAACCGGTTAGCAGTTAACGTACAGTTTGAGGTCGAAACGAGAAATGAGGGATAGAAAAGGACCCGGATGTAAGTTTTTGAGGTATTTAAATCACTTGAACACAACCCAAGAGCCATATTGGCTCTAGGCGTACACGATGGCACGAAGGGAACCCGCAACGGAAGTGAGAGGCGGTCGGACGACGGTGGTTTGACGGTAATCTCAAGGCGGATTCGAGCAGGAACTCCATTCCTATCTAAGGTAAATCTCCGTTTGTATCATTTTCGATTTTTGTTTGTGTTTTGCTTGACAAACCCGATTAGGGTTTTGGGGTATGGTCTCGGGTAGCGGTGCAGGAGGCGGAGAAGGGGTGTCCGGCCTGTGGTGGTGGTCATAGGGGAATAAGGGGACGGCGGTAGGCCGTGGAGGGACGACACGAGGGCAGGAAAGGGAGAGAGCACGGCTGTTACGGTGTGAGCAGGGAGGACGACGGGTCCGGCAGAAGTCGGTGGCAGCGCTGGAATTGTCAAGGTACGGCGACAGCCGCACGGGCGCACGGTGGGGAGGCGGAACCGATAACAGTGATGTTGTGGTGGTGCATGTTGGTGTTCGGCTTAAGGTTTTGCACGACCAAGAGGACGAGGGCAACGAGTGGCACGGTGGTGAACCCGGATGACGGTGACAATGAACGGCTAGGGTTTTTCGGCTAAGGTCGTGCATGGCATCATATTTACACATGCATGGGGAAACCGAGTTGAGCATAAGGTCTCTAAACGGGTCAAGGGTGATCCAATACGAGTTGATATTTACGAGAAATAGAATGTTAGGGTTTGCATGGCGGGTTACGTACATGGACGAGCTCAGGTGCGAGTACGTGACGAGTTAGGGCCTTACATGGCAAAGTGCTAAGGGTTTAGGGTTTTGCATGAGTGCGTGCAAGGAACCCGGTTCGGATTTCAAGACGAATATGGAAGCTTTTATTTGATGTGTACGTTATTCGACGTACGGTCAAGCATATTCTGATCCTTGGATCACACGTTTACAGGTTTAGGGCTTTGAGCATGGACGGGCGAGTTGCAAAGCAGAGACTGAGACTCAGCACAACCTGTGAGTTTCTAATCCCCTCTTTTAAATGTTTTTTAACGTTTTGGGGCTATCGTACATACTTTTGAGACATGTTTTATTACATTAAATGTATATCGAGCTTTGGGGTCTAAATCGATGAGTTTACGAGTTTAACTATTAAATACGGGGATAAGGGACTATGCGTTGTCCTTGAGAGGTGTAGGTTAAAGGTGGGTATATGGTCGTGGGTCGTATGGTGACCTAATAGGGGTGAGTCGGGATTGTATTTACAGGTCGTACAGGTACGACTAGGAGGTATCACAGGGTGTGCATGTACGTGGTATGTGCTTAAATAATGAGATGTAGTATCTATATGTGTGTTGCTATATTAGCCGTGTATTGTGTTATAAGTTAGTCGGGGTGAGTCGGGATATAAGCTAACCACTTATGAATGTGTGTAGGATACCTTGTCCTAGTGCTATGTGTGAAGTGCAGGTGCAGTTAACGAGTCATGTACATAGATTATGATGTTATGTGATTATACATGTGTTGTGTGCATTGTGTCGTTGTCCTTGTGACATGGCGGGTATTGTGTTTGCGTTACTGTCATTATGACATGGCAAACGGGATTGTGGAGGACGAAGTCCTTCGGGAGGTCACCAAAGGTGACGATGTCCAGTAGGACAGTGATGAGCTCGGGGTGTGTCGAACGCCCTGACGAGTGTGCAGTAATGAGGTATGTGTGTTGTGTGCTTATATATTTGTGTTAAATTGCATACAAGCGTTGAGTTATATTTATTGTGCATGAGATAGTATTAATGTGGTGAGAGTAGAGTTAGATTGACCGTTGTGTTAGGATTGTGATGTAGTGTTTATAATTGTTATGTCAGTTGATTTGTAAGAGCCTTGGTCAAGGCTGAGTAAGTTGATGTCTAGAGACTTGTTGTGTTAACCAAGTGTCGAGTTAATACATGTACTTGAGTATGACTTATTAGTGTAGCAGGTTCGACCTATGTCGATGAGACTGCGGGATTATTATTATTATGGGATGAGTATTGGGTAATGAACTATTATGGGATATCGTGTGATGACAAGGGTCATCTATTTGTTAATGAGTTGTGGACCTATTTTATAAGGACCGTGGGTCCTGAGAAAAGTTCAAATAACTTTTGAGACGAGTTGGCTTTTTAATTAAACTAAACTATCAGAACTCACTCAGCGTAGCTGACTTTGTGTGTGCGATAGATTGTTTTGCAGATAAATGTTGCATTGACGTATCTTGGCTTGGGAACGGTGCTACTCGGATTGGTGTGCAAGCATTCGTGAGATAACTTAATGACATTAAATAGTAATTAATGTTTTTAGAAAGACTTCTAATGTAGTTTAATATATCTAAAATGAGTATTTTCAAGGGAATAACCCGTTATGAGAACCAATTGTAGGGTGCCCGGTTTGGGGCCCTACATATATTATTCGTCAGCACCGGTTTTTCTGATCCGGTTTGGTGACCCGATTTTTTTGAACCTGTTTGTTTTCAAATAGAATCTGTGGGCAGGAATGCAAAACCACGGTCTTGTTTGTATTAACACATGTTCACCTGCACATCACCCAACAAAACATGTTCAAATAAAATGCTTTCAAACCTCACATACTCACCTTCATTGATTCCATCCCAATCTGAACCTCACCGGACGGCACTCCTCTCCTCACTCTCTACTGCTACCTCGTCGGCGCTCTGTCATCGGTATTCGTCGAACACAAGCTCCGTCTCATGCCGATCTCCTTTCTCCCTCCTCCACCTCGATTTGTGTACCTCATCTCCGGTTCCAAACGCCACGTAGCTATGCTCCGACTAACTCTTCTCGTGCTCTACCACCCGAATAATCGCTACGTTGTTCACTAAGACGCTGATTCATCGCCGGAGGACTTTTAAAAAAACCCGATTTAAAACGGTTTAGATAACAAACCAGTCTTGAACCTACCCAGACCGGTTCAACATGTTCAGTATCTCGTTGTAACCGGTTTAACCCGAACCTGTTTACAGGCAAACCGGTTTTGACCTAACATTGACCAAACCGGTTTGTGCCGGTTCGGTTTAATAAACCGTTTTGTGCACCTCTATACGCGTTATTAGGGCTGACAATTTTTGACACGGACCTATTAACACGACACGACATGACACGACACGACACGTAATTAACATGTCTCGTGTTTGAACTTAACAGGTTTCGTGTCTTAAACATGTCGACACGTTAGAGACATGTTAAATTCGTGTCTAAACAGGTTAAAGACATGTTAACCTGTTATGACCTGTTAAAGACATGTTAACATTTAACAATTATTTAGTATTTACCAAGCCCAAGCCCAAGCCCAAACCAAGTCTTCTTCTCGGGACAACCTGTGTATGTTTTACCCAAGCCCAAGGACATTTTAACCTGTTAGTTGATACCTGCGTTACTATGTTTTAGTTTTTGTAACAGCCCGAGTTTTAGAGCGCGAAAGAATTCACGAGAATTAAAAACTTAAATAATAAAAGAATGGAAGCGGGCTTGGGTCGGGGTGTATGGGCCGAAAGGGGAAAGGGTCGGGCCCTTATAAGCCTCAAAATCAGCCCAAAACCCTCACTCCCAACCTCATTTCCGGATTTCTAGAGAGAGAAAGTGAGAGAGAGTCTAGAGAGAGAAAGTCTCGGTTTTCGAATCTGAGCTCATAGGACCGTAGACATACGTATCTGGAACGATTAGCTGTGAAGAAGAAGCGTTTACAGGTAACCGTTTCTCCAAGATCTGAGTTTTTGTTCGTTTTTGGGTTTTTCGGGTTTTGGAGGAAAAGGTAACGTTTTTACGGATTAAACTGAAGGAAAAACATAGATTTAAGTTCCTTAATGAAAAGCAAACGTTTTGAATGTAAACAAGTTCGAGATCTTGACGTGATCAGACCCGGATGCGAAAGTTAGGGTTTTTGCGAGGAAGCAGTTCGTGCGTACTTATCAAGTACGCATGAAGCTGATACTGCGTACTTACCAAGTACGTAAGAAGAGGATCCTGCGTACTTATCAAGTACCCATGAAGCAGGTAATGCGTATTTATCAAGTACGCATGAAGTAAAGCCTGCGTACTTATCAAGTACGCAAGAAGCAAAGTCTGCGTACTTATCAAGTACGCAAGAGCAAGGCTTTGTGCACTTGCCAAGTGCGCAAGCATGAAGTCTATGGGTATATATAGCCGGTTAGTAAAGTCAGTATGTTCGCCTAGCCAGAAATAGTGAAACCATTTAGCGTTGAGTTAAGTCTGATACGTGTCAATTGTTATGATTGTCCAGATTGTGTGAGATCCAGTAGACCATTGCAGTTAAGATACCAGGTGAGTTCTAATCCCCTTTTTGCCTTCTTTAGGGGTGGTGTGCATACTTAGTGTAAGGCGTTTATTATATTTTATATATTATAAACTGAAGGGAAAAGTTATGTTTTAGTGAAAAGTTTAAAAGAGGCAAAAGTATATTTTAGTAAAGTATGATTATATTATTGGCAAGCGTTTATTATATTTTTATATACATAAACAAAGACATAATGTAAGTGCTAGTATGTTTTCAGTAAAGCAAGATATATCATTTGGCAAGCGTTTATTATATTTATTATACATAAACAAAGGCATGATATATGTGTTAAGATATATTTCAGTAAAAGCGAAGGTATTTATGGCAAACGTTTACTATATTTTCATATACATAAACAAAGGCATAATATATGTTAAGTTATGAACAAGATTTACAGAAAGTTTTATGAACAGTAAAGTGAACAGTTTTCCTTCGGGAATGTGTACCAGCTATAAAGGTCCTTGAGACAGATGTTACTTGTACAAGATGTCAGATATGGGTTCTACCCATTAGTAAGAATCTTTGGGTTCGCTAACGGTTGTACAACTGGGATGAGTGACGGCGGTTGCTCGGGAGGTCCACGTGTGACAATCCATACTTTTCATATTAACGCTACTTAACCCCGTTAAGCCAAACCGCGTTATCTCACAACTACAGTTAGTCGAGTTGCAAACCACGAGGACCAAATCTGTCAAACTCAAACATTTACATATGAACTATAGGGTCTAATGCTGTAAATACCCGAAACTCGATTATTTGACTTTTGAAAGTCAAAATCGAGCATCCTTGATTCAAATTTAACCCGATTCTCCTAAGGTCGTTCGAATTCGTAACTTACTTGCACAATAAAGCCATTAACGTTCATCATTGAGCCATTAAACATCGTAATTACGAACAATTAATCCCAATTATGGGTAATCAAGTCGTAACCGTCGACACCATGTTATCATCCCATCGTAACTCGATCAATTCGACTGTTAATCCCTCAATTGAGTACTCACGCACGTTATACGGCCGACCCAGAAGCAATCCCTTGCAGCAATTCAGTCGAAGGAGGAACCGGACTCGCCGAAGTTGAAGCTATTCACAGTCGGCGCCGTTTTTACTCGATCCTCATCAATTCAATATCGTTTAAGGTAACAAACCTCTTCAATAGTTTCGTTTATATGTCTGGATCAAAAGCCCTATACCAATTCAACCTTTAAACATCGAATCTGTCATGATCCCAATCTAGGGTTCTTCATAAAAACGATTTAGGGGTTTCGACCCCAAACCCAATCTCAACCAAATTAATTTACACCAGCAGTTTCGCAATCACGTATACATTGAAAACCCTATATCAATTTCACCTTTTAACATCGAATTGTACCCGGTCCGTAAATTAGGGTTTGTTCATAAGAAATTTAGGGGTTTTGATTCTAAGCACGATCTCAATGAAATTAAACTATCTCAGTAGTTTCGAAATGTCTTAATCACTAAAAACCCTACGAAACCAACCATTTTTAATATCGAATTCATCAGAATTGATTCTAGGTTCAAAGTTAGGGTTTTCGATTCTAATTCCTGTAATTAATCGATCTTAAGCTGCATGATTTTGGAATTAAACTCCACCCCAGACTCGCCTATACTCGACTTGCAAAACCCCTATACTTTCTGGTTCGATCATGGTCGGAATCTATGGATTTAGGACGGAATTGGGTTCGAAATCGCGAATGGGGTAGGGACTGGGTGTTTGTAATGAATAAAACCATTTTGATTCGGATATGTATGCGATTCCCTAGCGGACGGGACTGGTTAGAGTGTGTGGCTGTGGTGGGAGAGACCCGGGTTCGAGTCTCTCCACCCACATTTATTTTTAAAACCGATTTCTATTATTATTTTAATTACCAAATAAATTGTTATATTAATATAATATTATATTAAAGTGTTTTAACCCGGAAAACAACCCTTAGGCTCGGGTTTGATTTTATAACTTATAATTGCTAATAATTCCACTTTAGAAATAATATATTTATATTATTTTCAACCCCAACTTCGTATGAAATAATATGTTTTTAACTCGTGAATCCTATTACTAAATAATATATATTTATATTATTTCGCTTTGTTTAAATATCTCGTGTGATGTTTTAAACTATTTAATAATATAAATTGATATATTATTTACTTACGTTATTTGCTCGAATAAAAATAACATATTTATTATTTTTGCCAATGATTAATTATTAATCTTACGAATCTAAAATAATATATTAAATTATATTATTTTCCTAACTTTTGTAAACGACTATAACTTACAAATATATTTATTTGTTTATTTATTTATTAGTCGTTATTAACGCACGACACGTAACGCTTTTCCCTTAATAATTATATTAAGAAATTTATATAATTCCGTAGACACGTTCGTCTACTCTTAAATCCTTAGAAAGCGTTAAGATGTTCTAACTTCCGTGTCGTCGTCACAAATCCCAACTTGTCCCTAATTTATGTGCTTATAATTTTAGGGCATACGTAAGTCGTCTGAGACTTACACTTGTGGTTTCAACTCATCTCTTGTGTGATCCAATCCACTACTCCAGCTCAGGTGAGTTTTCACGGCCCCTTTTTACTGTTTTAACTTGGGGGAGAAAACATGCTTAACTACTTTTGAGATTTTGTATTTCGTATGATATCAATGTTAAAGCTAAGTGTAACACGCTATCACAGAAAGTCCTCATCTTATATCGAACAGTTAATATGGATCTTAGCGAGGTAATATTTAGTAGTACTACTGGGTTTTGACAAATCCCACCCGCGTTAGTCGCGCCAACTCGATTGGATATCGAACGGGTGAAATGTTAGCCTACTCACATCGCCAGTATTGATAGACCTGGCAGGAGGCAATAAACAAACAGTCAGCTTCGGTTGCGAGCACTTGAGTTAAACATGAACATAGGTTAGCTACCTATAGATATGCATATTGAATGATCATAAATCTGGTAAACGCTTACGTATTTATTTGAAACCTGTGAACTCACCAACCTTGTGTTGACACTTTTTCTTACATGTTTTCTCAGGTCGCTAAGATAAGACACAAGGTGCACGTTAGGGCATGCATGTGATTCAACTATTTTACTTATGATATATTTTATGACTTCCTTGTATTGTATTTTGGTTGGTTGGACTTTTTGGACTTTGGTTTGGGCGCGTGTGTTTTGCGCATTTACTTTTCGTTACGCTTCCGCATTGAACTTTGATTATAATGGTATTTCATTTGAGTCCCATGTAGAGTTGTTCAAAGTAACTAATGTCTGAGATCCTGGTTAGTCACTTCCCAAAACGGTAAAACTCCGTTAGTTGAAATTTGGGGGTGTGACAGATTGGTATCAGAGCCATTGGTTATAGAGAACTAGGATTGTATACTAGACTATAGCCTTACACATTAGTTACATTTCATTTGGATGTTTGGAACTTATACATATTGTTGCAAGATCATGTCGTCAACCCCACCTCCATCACCTAAAGCATCAGGGCATAAGGCACCTGTACTCTCATCCCCGGAACCCAAAAGGCGCCGGACTACTTCGAGTAACCATTCAGTCGACCAAGGCGAACCGAGTAACGCACGAGCATTGGATTATGCTCTCAATTGGGACGTATACCCACATATGATCCAAAGATGGATCGAAATGGGAGATGTTCCATCACCTTACTTTGGATCCGCATCTTCATCATCTACACTACCAAGCTTACCATGCACCATGGAACAAGCTTTCGCAGCATTCGTATCTTATATGTCGAAGGAATTGAGTATTGTACAAGATGCCACCGAGGAGATACCTAAATGTGACACCCGACAAATTCCGTTAACTTTGTTAACCCAAAGCCCGTTATCTCGCAACTATAGTTAGTCCAGTTACAAACCACAAGGACCAAATCTGTCAAACTCAAACAATTACACATGAACTACAGGGACTGATGTTGTAAATACCCAAAACTCGAGTGTTTGACTTTTAAAAGTCAAAATCGAGCATTCTTAATCCAAATTCGCAAACGATAACCGAAATTCGTTCGAATTCCTAACCGAAATGGATGTAAATATCAGTTGCGACATTATTGAATCAATTAACACCATCATTATGTGCGAATTAATCCCATTTATCACCTAAAACCCGTAACCGTAGACTCCCTCATCGAATTCTATCTAACTCGACCAATTCGCTTGTCATTATACAATCAAACCCTCTACACATGATAAACGAACCCCACTGAAGCTTCTGCAAAGTTCAACTTGATCGGAGACGCAGCCGTAGACGCGGAAGAGTAACCGTTGAAGCCGCATCTGATGTTTAGTCGTGTACCTGCAATACGGCATCCATTCTGGTAATCAAACACTCTCTCGGTTTCGTTTTAGTCTACTGATTGAAAGCCCCATCATCTCCAGGGCTCACAACATCGAAATGATTATAATCAAGATCTAGGGTTCATCGCATAGTTGATATAATCGAGCCCTGATCTAGACACGACCCCAATCAAATTAAACTATATTAGTAGTTTCGAAATATCCTAATCAGTAAAAGCCCCATGATTCCAATTCCGAACATTATCGAATTTAATCAAATCAAATCCGTGTTCATAATCTAGGGTTCTGACTTTTCAAACTTAAATTAAACGAACCCAAACTTGTTATTTTTGCAATTAAACATACCCCCATATTCGTATTGCACCGATGAACAAAAGCCCTGTGATTCCTCGTCCATTCGCGATCAGATTTGGTGAATGTGAGCCTAGGATCGATCGCTTGTGTATATGGGGGGAAACCCACTGATCCGTAAAGTTAAAACCATTTGGAAATGATTCTGTATGCGATTGCCTGGCTGGCTGACTTGGTTAAAGCTGTGTGTGGATGGGGAGGAGACCCGGGTTCGAGTCTCCTCACCCTTATTTTAGCATATTTAGTTTTTAAACAATTCTTTCTACTATAAAACTCAACCATATATTATTATATTTATATAGTAAAATGTTTTAACCCGGAAAACAACCCGTAGACTCGGGCTTTGATTATTAACCTATTTTTTTATATATTATTCCCACTTTTAAAAATAATATATTTATGTTATTATCGAATAAAAATAATATGTTTATATTATTTTTAACCCTTGACTCCTAGTACAAAATAATATATATATATATGTATATTATATTATTTCGCCTCGTTTATTATTTCGTGTGACGTTTTTTTTTAAACAAATTAATAATATAATTGTTTATATTATTTACCCACGTTTATTATATCGAATTAAAATAATAAGTTTATTCTTTTCTCCAGACAAATGATTATCTTGTTAATCATACGATTTAAAAATAATATATAGTTATATTATTATCCTAACCATTTTAAATGGCAAACGTACGAATTTATTTATTAATTAATATTATTCGTTATTAACGTTCGACACGTAACCCATTGATCTTAATTATTATATTAAGAAATCTATTTTCCCGTAGACACGTTCGTCTACCCGTTAATCCTTAGAATGTTTTAAGACGTTCTAATCTTCCGTGTCGTCGTCACAAATCCCATATGTCCCTAACTTATGTGTTTATAATTATAGGGCATACGTAAGCCGTGCAGGCTAACACTTAAGGTTTCAAATCTCTTACTTGTGTGATACTACCTACAACGCAACGCAGGTGAGTTTCACGGCCCCTTTTTACTTGTTTTCCTATTGGGGGAGAAACATGCGTACAAACATTATTTTACTTGTTTTCCTGTTGAGGAGAAACATGCTTATACACAAATATTATTTTACTTGTTTTCCTGTTGAGGAGAAACATGCATACTCACAAACATTATTTTACTTGTTTTCCCGTTGGGGAGAAACATGCATACACACAAACAGTATTTTACCTGTTTTCCCATTGGGGGAGAAACATGCATACGAACAGGCATCCGTTACTTGTCTCCCAGCCAGGGAGAGACATACACACGGACATGGATCACATAGTATTTCATTACCACTTGTGTACCTAAGTGCAAACATAACATGCAAAGTCCTTAACACTTGCCATTGTTGATGTTAGCAATGGCGGAAGGCACCCAAACACAAACAGTCAGTTTCGGTTGCGAACGCTTAGAGTAACTTGTACATTGTCTAGCTAGCAATAGGTGTGACTTACGTATGTGGATCCAGCAACACTCAAACAGTTTATTTACATACAAACCTGTGAACTCACCAACCTTGTGTTGACACTTTTTCTTACATGTTTCTCAGGTCGCTTTGGCACAGGTTGCGCACCTAGGACATGCATGGAGTCCTACTGTCATATCATTCATTTCAAATATTTTAAATAGTTTATTTAATTACATTAATTGACGCTCGTTGCGTGTAATTATTTTTACTTCATTTTAACGTTTACGCTTCCGCATTAACTCTGAACTTTTATGTTATGACATTTCAAGTCCCATATAGTGTCGTTTGAAGTAACTAATGACTGAGATCCTGGTGTGTCACCTTCCAAACGGTAAAACTCCGTTAGTTGAAATTGGGGGTGTGACAGATTGGTATCAGAGCCATTGGTTATAGAGAACTAGGATTGCATACTAGACTATAACCTCACACATTAGTTACACGGCACAGACACTTATACGTGATACATATAGCAACTATACATTGCAGTGCATGCATGTTAATACCATCCGTATCATCCTCAGTTGGCGAGGGACACATCAATTGCATTGCATCATCATTTCCAGTGGCGAAACTCGGTGAATCACCAGAACATCATCCACTCCCGTCCGAGGGCAGCGAGACGGAGCCTTCGGAGGAGTCACTTACATCACCATCACCTGTTGGGTATGGTGGGCTTTCTTAGGTCCATGTTAGGGACGACACTCAGCACTAACGCATATCTCTTTGGGAGTTGGGATCGTCGGAGGCGAGTCCCTACTGTAACACCAGCAACAATACGCCGAACGAAGGCAGACCGTTGCACGCATTATTTCAGAATCCATTGGCACGTAGATGTCATCACTTTACCGAGCCATGGGCTCGCGTCTTTGGTCAATATTCTATTGAGAATAGATTGAACACAAATCTGAGAACGCATTGCTCAATGCATACTCAAACCCCATCTTGACTCAGTTGAAAGGACGGCTACCTTGCTGTTTCCTGTAACTTATATTCATGAATTAGTTTCATTTCTCGAAGTCGCATTTCATGTACATGTTTGTTACATGTTCTCATTTACAATCCGCTGGATTAGACTCCTGTATTCTGTTTCAACTCGAGTGAATACTCGGATCAAACCATCCTCAACTACTCATCCTGATATGAGTTCCAGTTGATCAACTTATGGTTGATGACTAAGCCTCTCGATGACTTATCATACCTGACAACACTCAGTACTCGGAAATACAAATTAAAGGACATTTTGACACAGGACAGGGAAAACTAGGGTGAGCATGCAAAACAAATTATCATTACGGGTGCACACGTAATAGTAATTTGAGGTGCATGTAAGTCCTGGTGAAACCTAGTGTGTGGATGAATGGTCCTAATCAGTGATTTATAGACTTCAGTTTTCACTATCTGTAGAGACTCTCATAACCCACCCAACGACTAGTTGGTATCGTTAAACTCGTTCAACAGCTGATAGACGCGACTATCAGGTTGAAAATGTTTACGGACACACTGGATTATCATCAATGGAATCCATCAATGTTATTCTCACTTATGTAAGAGTCTTAGTGGAATTAAGACACTCATCTAAACGTGATCACAGAAACCATCTTGATTGAAACTCTAATAGAATCTCATGGCAAACTTATCGACTCCAACTATGTAAGCGGAATTTGTGGAATTCTTTCTAAACTAACACGTGATCCCTTACGCTCCAACAATAAACCTCATTTGACCATATTGCCTTATCCGGTGACTAATCCTTGGTCTAATTCGAATTATACCTCAGCATATTCAATCCTGTAAACGAATTTATTTCTTCATGAAATGATCCAGTGACATTAGGAGACGAGGATTTAATCCAACCAATCCCATCAGCGACAGAGTAGGTTTAAGTCTGCTAAGAGTTTCAACCAGTCGACCTCTTCAGGACAAAACCAGAGTGGTTATACCGAGAGATACCCTAAGTGCAACAAATGTAATTTTCACCATCTTGGTACTTGTGAGAGAAATCGTTGCCAGCAATGTGGTAAGATGGGCCACACTGTGAAATACTGTAGGGTTGCACTTCCGAACAAGCAACCATTTCGACCACAGGGATTTACCAGAGGATGTTTCAGTGCGGCATGAGAAGTTTAATATTTGAGTTATTTATTTTGTAGCCTTACAATTTATTTAATTTTCAAAATATTAGATGTTGTATCTCCTTACTCGTACCTGAATAATGTTTAATATGCGATATATTTCTCATTGTTTTCCATTTGTGATTGTGAAGAATCATGTCTGGGAGAGGACGCGGAGGCCGGGCCGGTGGTCGTGGTACCATTAACATGATGGCAGCAGAGCTAGCAACACTGATAAATGATAGTGTGGTAGAGGCTCTAGCAGCACAGAATGCTGCAGGTAAATGCTTTAGCTATTGACAAATGGTGTCAATCCTTCTTCTAAAGACATCTTTTTGAACTCTATAATTCCAATTTTATTTGTATTTCTAAATCCAGGTCAGCAAAACCAACAACCAGTCTGTACTTTCAAGGCATTCATGGATTGCAAGCCCCACACCTTTAGTGGAGCTGAAGGAGCCGTTGGATTGCTTCGCTGGTTCGAGAAGGTAGAATCAGTAATAAACATGTGCAACTGCCCCGTGGCTAACCAAGTGAAGTTTGCTGCTGGAACTTTAGAAGGCCCGGCCCTAACATGGTGGAATGTCTAAGTTCAAATGTTGGGTCTGGCAATGGCAAATGGACTCCCGTGGGAGGAATTTAAAGCAATGATGAAGGAAGAATACTGCACACGTGATGAAATTAAAAATTTAGAGGGAGAGTTCTGGAACCTTAAGATGGAGGGTTCGGAAATTGAACTCTACACCACTCGTTCGCACGAACTTGCTACTATGTGCCCGCATATGGTAACTCCTGACTATAAAAGAATCGAACTTTACATTGGAGGTCTAGTGCCTCAAATACAAAGTATGGTTACTTCATCCAATCCTTCCACTATTCAACAAACCATTCGACTTGCGCATAAGTTAACCAACCAAGCGGTGACACAAGGAACCCTACCACCGAGAGGTTCAGTTGCTAAACCCACCGACAGTCACAAACGCAAGTTCGATCACCATTCCAACACCCACAACCACTCCAACTCCCACTCCAAAGGACCTCAACCCAACCAACCCAAGTTTAACCAACCGCATCAACAGCGTAGGTTTGAGCCTACTAAAAACTTCAGCCAGTCGACCTCTTCAGGTCAAAACCAGGGTGGTTATGCGGGGAAGTCCCCGAAGTGTAACAAGTGTAACTTTCACCACTTTGGTTTCTGCAATCGTTGCCAGAGGTGCGGTAAAATAGGTCACGCTGCTAAGGACTGCAGGGGTGAGTTACAAAATAAACAACCTTTTCAACAACCGGGATCCACAAAGGGTTGCTTTGAGTGCGGAAAGGAAGGGCATATCCGAAAGAACTGTCCTCAGTTGAAGAAAGGGGGTAATGGAAATCACAACTCTAACCAAAATAACAATGGTAATGGTGGTAACAATGGAAATGGTGGAGGAAATGGTGCGAAGGGACGAGCCTTCGTACTAGGATCTGGAGAAGCCCGTTACGACCATAATGTAGTCACCGGTAAGTTCCTCGTAAATAATTACTTTGCTTCTGTCCTTTTTGACACCGGTGCTGATAGAAGTTTTATATCTAAGAAATTTAGTAATATGATAAAAGGAACTTCATCTCTATTAGAAGATAAGTATACAATAGAGATAGCTGACGGCCAAATAATTGAGGCAACTCACATACTTAAAGGATGTAAACTTGAGCTAGCTACACATACATTTGATATCGACCTTATGCCGGTCATACTTGGTAGTTTTGATATAATCGTCGGCATGGATTGGTTATGGATTGGTTATCTAAAAACCAAGCCGGAATTTTCTGTTGTGAGAAGATTGTACGTATACCTCTCTTGAATGGAGAAACCCTTTCCGTCCAAGGCGAAAGAATTGGTGCAGTCATGGGCATCATATCTTTCATGAAAGCACAAAAATGTCTTCGAAAGGGGCATACGGCTTTTTTGGCCCTTGTTGCTGAGCAGTCCTCCGAAGAGAAGAAAATTGAAGATATTCCCGTCGTGCATGAATTGTTGGAAGTGTTTCCCGAGGATCTGCCCGGTCTGCCACCGCACCGTCAAGTGGAATTCCAAATTGATTTAGCACCCGGAGCAGCACCGATTGCTCGGGCACCTTACAGACTGGCACCCAGTGAATTACAAGAGTTGTCCACTCAACTGCAAGATTTGTTGGATAAACGTTTCATCCGACCTAGTTCATCACCGTGGGGAGCTCCGGTACTATTTGTCAAGAAGAAGGACGAAACTTTCCGTATGTGTATTGATTACCGGGAGCTGAATAAAGTCACAATCAAGAACCAGTACCCTTTGCCTCGCATAGATGACCTTTTTGATCAACTCCAAGGATCAAGTTTCTATTCTAAAATAGATCTTAGGTCCGGTTACCATCAGTTAAGAGTCCGAGAAGAGGATATCTCAAAGACTGCATTCAGAACGAGGTACGGCCATTACGAATTTATGGTCATGCCTTTCGGGTTAACCAACGCACCTGCGGTATTCATGGATCTCATGAACCGTGTGTGTAAGCCTTACCTTGACCAGTTCGTTATCGTTTTCATCGACGACATCCTCATCTATTCCAAGAACAAGGAGGAACATGGGGAACATCTACGCTTAATTTTGAAACTACTGAAGCGAGAACAACTGTATGCTAAGTTTTCTAAGTGTGAATTTTGGATCCGGGAAGTCCAGTTCTTAGGGCATGTGGTTAACGAGAAAGGAATACATGTCGACCCATCCAAAATAGAAGCCATCAAGAATTGGGCAGCACCGACGACTCCGACTGAGGTGCGATAATTTCTAGGATTGGCTGGATATTACCGCCGATTCATCGAAGGATTTTCCAAAATTGCTCAACCCCTCACTGCTTTAACTCAAAAGGGTAAAGCCTATAATTGGGGCGATAACCAAGAATCAGCTTTCCAACACCTCAAACAGAAACTTTGCAGTGCACCTATTTTAGCTCTTCCGGAAGGAACCGATGATTTTGTAGTGTATTGTGATGCATCCATTCAAGGCCTGGGTTGTGTCATAATGCAACGAGAAAAGGTGATCGCATACGCTTCACGTCAGTTAAAGATTCACGAGAAAAACTACACCACTCATGATCTAGAGTTGGGAGCAGTAGTTTTTGCACTTAAGATATGGAGACATTACTTGTACGGTACCAAATGCACCATCTACACCGATCACAAGAGTCTTCAGCATATCTTCGAGCAGAAAGAGTTGAACATGCGACAACGTCGTTGGGTAGAACTTTTAAATGATTACGACTATGCAATCCGGTATCATCCGGGTAAAGCTAACGTTGTGGCTGATGCACTAAGCCGAAAGGAAACGAAACCCAAACGAGTTCGATCGTTACAACTTACTATTCACCCTGGATTGCCTGACAGAATTCGTAGTGCTCAACTCGAAGCCCTAAAGGAAGAAAACCTACCGCTGGAAGGTACACGCGGTCTGGAAGCACAACTTGAAGTCAAATCTGACGGTATTCGCTACTTTGCCGACCGGATATGGGTTCCAGTATTTGGAAACCTAAGAGAACTAGTTATGGACGAGTCTCATAAATCTCGTTACTCTATTCATCCGGGTTCCGATAAAATGTACCATGATTTAAAGACACTATATTGGTGGCCAAAGATTAAGGCCGATATAGCTATTTATGTGAGCAAATGTCTGACATGCGCAAAAGTTAAACTTGAATACCAAAAGCCTTCTGGTCTTCTGCAGCAACCAGAAATTCCCATGTGGAAATGGGAACAAATATCCATGGACTTCATCACCAAATTACCACGAACCCCTACCGGATGTGATACTATTTGGGCAATTGTTGATCGATTAACAAAGTCCGCTCACTTCTTAGCAATCAAAGAGACCGACAAAATGAATAAACTTACTCGTACTTACCTGAAAGAAATAGTCTCTCGGCACGGGGTGCCAATCTCCATTATTTCGGATCGTGATGCACGATTCACGTCTCGTTTCTGGCAGTCGTTACATAAGGCCTTAGGCACGCGTCTAGATATGAGCACAGCATACCATCCTCAAACTGATGGCCAAACAGAACGTATAATCCAAACTCTGGAGGACATGCTACGAGCTTGTGTGATTGATTTCGGTAACACTTGGGAGTCTCACCTACCGTTGGTGGAGTTCTCCTACAACAACAGCTATCACACTAGCATCAAGGCAGCTCCATTTGAAGCACTGTATGGACGGAAATGCCGTTCTCCAATTTGTTGGACCGAGGTTGGAGATAGCTAACTCACAGGTCCTGAACTTGTATTTGAAACTTCTGAAAATATCGTTCAAATTAGAAACCGTATGGCGGCAGCTCGTGATCGTCAAAAGAGCTATGCCGACAAGCGTCGTAAACCTTTGGAATTTCAAATAGGTGACATGGTCTTACTCAAAGTCTCACCTTGGAAAGGTGTCATTCGTTTCGGGAAACGAGGCAAACTGAATCCTCGTTATGTTGGACCATTCAAAATAATGAAGAGAATCGGACCAGTCGCGTATCAACTGGACCTACCTGAAAGACTTAGTGGTGTGCACAACGTCTTTCACGTCTCAAATTTAAAGAAATGTCTGGCAGACGAATCACTCGCAGTTCCTCTGGAGGAACTACATGTTGATGAACAGTTAGGCTTCGTCTAAGAACATGTGGAAATTATGGATAGGGAAGTTAAAACATTAAAGCACAGTAAGATCCCTATTGTCAGAGTTCGTTGGAACTCGAAACGCGGACCGGAATTCACGTGGGAGCGCGAGGATCAGATGATTCGCAAATATCCTAGTCTGTTCAAGCACTCCACGTCAAACTCTTAAGGTACTATTCTAATTTTCGGGACGAAAATTCTTTTAAGTAGGGGATGATGTGACATCCAAATTTTTTATTTTTATTATTTCATTAATTTTCGGGACGAAAATTCTTTTAACTAGGGGATGATGTGACAATCCGTACTTTTCATATTAACGCTACTTAACCGCGTTAAACCAAACCGCGTTATCTCACAACTACAGTTAGTCGAGTTGCAAACCACAAGGACCAAATCTGTCAAACTCAAACATTTACATATGAACTATAGGGTCTAATGCTGTAAATACCCGAAACTCGATTGTTTGACTTTTGAAAGTCAAAATCGAGCATCCTTGATTCAAATTTAACCCGATTCTCCTAAGGTCATTCGAATTTGTAACTAACTTGCACAATAAAGCCATTAACGATCATCATTGAGCCATTAAACATCGTAATTACGAACAATTAATCCCAATTATGGGTAATCAAGTCGTAACCGTCGACACCATGTTATCATCCCATCGTAACTCGATCAATTCGACTGTTAATCCCTCAATTGAGTACTCACGCACGTTATACGGCCGACCCAGAAGCAATCCCTTGCAGCAATTCAGTCGAAGGAGGAACCGGACTTGCCGAAGTTGAAGCTATTCACAGTCGGCGCCGTTTTTACTCGATCCTCATCAATTCAATATCGTTTAAGGTAACAAACCTCTTCAATAGTTTCGTTTATATGTCTGGATCAAAAGCCCTATACCAATTCAACCTTTAAACATCGAATCTGTCATGATCCCAATCTAGGGTTCTTCATAAAAACGATTTAGGGGTTTCGACCCCAAACCCAATCTCAACCAAATTAATTTACACCAGCAGTTTCGCAATCACGTATACATTGAAAACCCTATATCAATTTCACCTTTTAACATCGAATTGTACCCGGTCCGTAAATTAGGGTTTGTTCATAAGAAATTTAGGGGTTTTGATTCTAAGCACGATCTCAATGAAATTAAACTATCTCAGTAGTTTCGAAATGTCTTAATCACTAAAAACCCTACGAAACCAACCATTTTTAATATCGAATTCATCAGAATTGATTCTAGGTTCAAAGTTAGGGTTTTCGATTCTAATTCCTGTAATTAATCGATCTTAAGCTGCATGATTTTGGAATTAAACTCCACCCCAGACTCGCCTATACTCGACTTGCAAAACCCCTATACTTTCTGGTTCGATCATGGTCGGAATCTATGGATTTAGGACGGAATTGGGTTCGAAATCGCGAATGGGGTAGGGACTGGGTGTTTGTAATGAATAAAACCATTTTGATTCGGATATGTATGCGATTCCCTAGCGGGCGGGACTGGTTAGAGTGTGTGGCTGTGGTGGGAGAGACCCGGGTTCGAGTCTCTCCACCCACATTTATTTTTAAAACCGATTTCTATTATTATTTTAATTACCAAATAAATTGTTATATTAATATAATATTATATTAAAGTGTTTTAACCCGGAAAACAACCCGTAGGCTCGGGTTTGATTTTATAACTTATAATTGCTAATAATTCCACTTTAGAAATAATATATTTATATTATTTTCAACCCCAACTTCGTATGAAATAATATGTTTTTAACTCGTGAATCCTATTACTAAATAATATATATTTATATTATTTCGCTTTGTTTAAATATCTCGTGTGATGTTTTAAACTATTTAATAATATAAATTGATATATTATTTACTTACGTTATTTGCTCGAATAAAAATAACATATTTATTATTTTTGCCAATGATTAATTATTAATCTTACGAATCTAAAATAATATATTAAATTATATTATTTTCCTAACTTTTGTAAACGACTATAACTTACAAATATATTTATTTGTTTATTTATTTATTAGTCGTTATTAACGCACGACACGTAACGCTTTTCCCTTAATAATTATATTAAGAAATTTATATAATTCCGTAGACACGTTCGTCTACTCTTAAATCCTTAGAAAGCGTTAAGATGTTCTAACTTCCGTGTCGTCGTCACAAATCCCAACTTGTCCCTAATTTATGTGCTTATAATTTTAGGGCATACGTAAGTCGTCTGAGACTTACACTTGTGGTTTCAACTCATCTCTTGTGTGATCCAATCCACTACTCCAGCTCAGGTGAGTTTTCACGGCCCCTTTTTACTGTTTTAACTTGGGGGAGAAAACATGCTTAACTACTTTTGAGATTTTGTATTTCGTATGATATCAATGTTAAAGCTAAGTGTAACACGCTATCACAGAAAGTCCTCATCTTATATCGAACAGTTAATATGGATCTTAGCGAGGTAATATTTAGTAGTACTACTGGGTTTTGACAAATCCCACCCGCGTTAGTCGCGCCAACTCGATTGGATATCGAACGGGTGAAATGTTAGCCTACTCACATCGCCAGTATTGATAGACCTGGCAGGAGGCAATAAACAAACAGTCAGCTTCGGTTGCGAGCACTTGAGTTAAACATGAACATAGGTTAGCTACCTATAGATATGCATATTGAATGATCATAAATCTGGTAAACGCTTACGTATTTATTTGAAACCTGTGAACTCACCAACCTTGTGTTGACACTTTTTCTTACATGTTTTCTCAGGTCGCTAAGATAAGACACAAGGTGCACGTTAGGGCATGCATGTGATTCAACTATTTTACTTATGATATATTTTATGACTTCCTTGTATTGTATTTTGGTTGGTTGGACTTTTTGGACTTTGGTTTGGGCGCGTGTGTTTTGCGCATTTACTTTTCGTTACGCTTCCGCATTGAACTTTGATTATAATGGTATTTTCATTTGAGTCCCATGTAGAGTTGTTCAAAGTAACTAATGTCTGAGATCCTGGTTAGTCACTTCCCAAAACGGTAAAACTCCGTTAGTTGAAATTTGGGGGTGTGACACCACGCAACCTCCCCGTAGTGTTAAGCGGTATTGTCGATTCATGGTCGTTGATCATGGGGGCATTGACCAGGGTATTGTCGGTTCATGGTCGTTGATCATGGGGGCATTGACCAGGTACTCGTCGATTCATGGTCGTTGACCATGGGGGCGGTACAGTAGTGACAAGGAATTGATGGATAAGCGGTATTGTCGGTTCATGGTCGTTGATCATGGGGGCATTGACCAGGTACTCGTCGGTTCATGGTCGTTGACCATGGGGGCGGTACAGTAGTGACAAGGAATTGACGGATAAGCGGTATTGTCGGTTCATGGTCGTGGATCATGGGGGCATTGACCAGGTACTTGTCGGTTCATGGATGTAAGCCATGAGGGCAGTACAGTAAAGAGGAATTGATAGTTTATTATACGTTTTAAACTGTTTGAAAAGCGAAGTATGTAAAGTTTTGCCTTATGGGCAGTATGTATGTATTAGTAAATCTTTTGTAAAAATTGATTTAAAGTAAACGTTAGAACTCACTCAGCGTTGCTGATTTTTAGTATGCACATCAGTTATGTGTAGGTGGCAGTAGATGGAAGTGGATGCTTGGCTTGGCAAGAAGAGTTACCTGAAGATCAACGTCTGCCATCTTGTTTATGTTTATTTTGATTATGTTGATTAAGACTAGTTTCAGTTGTATTTGACAAGTTATGTTTAGACATGTATGTTTCCGCTGTGTATGTTGATGTTTTAAATCGTTTCCGCTGTGTTAATGAATGTCTTATGTTTAAAGTGCTATGTGTTGATGAGTAAATCCAATAAGTGAGGCCTCCCGGGAAAGGGGGCCTTACAAGTTGGTATCAGAGCCATAGTTTGAGAGATTTGGACATCCCCGATGTCCAGACTTAAACTGAGAATGGGACCAAGTAGCGGATGCCAGTACGGGTAACTCAAGCCAAAGCATCAGAAGCGTATAGTAAGTAAAGTTTACCTTTTAGAGTGTCAAGATAAGAATAGAGGCTTTAGTGGAACCATGAAAGCGAATAAATAGAACAACAAGAAGTGATGTAATGGTTAATTGCAGATGGCCAGTGTATATTAACCTCTTACCTTACTTATTGTGTTCTACATATTCCCTAGCATGCTGAAATTAAATCTTTTGTTATCTATCTTTCAGTTAGAAATGGCTAGACGTGGAGGAACTAGAGGAGGTGTAGGAGGAAGACGTGGTGGGCGTACATGCCGCCACGGTGGAGCTAGCACAAACCAAGTGATTGAGGGCAGTGTTCACACTACCCATACTGAGACAGAGATTAGTCAGCACAATGCTGAACATGTGGAAGGAGATGACCAACCGTTTGAGTTTGAACCAGCCGTGCAAGCAGCTATTGGCCGTGAGTTTACCCGACTGCTGAAGGAAACCTTACCGGCCATACTGGACGAAGCCTTGAGGAAGGCCAAGGAGAGCCCTAACACAACTGAAGAGCCTGCGGTGCTTCCAACAATGGGAGGACCAAATCTGGTAGGAAATGTTGCACCGCCTGCTCGCGGCTGCGACTACAAGGCGTTTCGGGGTTGTGATCCACCCGTGCTTACTGGGGAGAAGGAAGCATCAGATACGTTAGATTGGATTAACGGCATGGAGTCGACCATTCGTCTTAGTGAATGTCGACCGGAACAAGCAGTCATGTTCGCTGCGAAGTCATTGAAAGGAGAAGCAGCACACTGGTGGGAAACTGTGAAACAGGCTAAGGGTGACCAAGCGGTCGGATTGATGAGGTGGAGCGACATGAAAGCGTTGGTAACTGAAAAGTTTTGTCCTAAGAACGAGGTCCATTTGGTGGAAAGGGAATTCTTGACTCTCCAAGCCGGACTCATGACTCACAGGCAATACACTTCCAAGTACAACGAACTGGCACGCCTGGTGCCTCATCTTGTAACGACAGAGGAGAGGAGGATTCATTATTATGTTCAGGGGTTGCCTCCGAAGATACGTACCTTTGTAAAGACCAACACATCGAGTACCTTTGAGTCGGTGGTTGTCCTGAGCGGAGTTGTGTACGATGACATCGCCTCTGAAGTCATCGCTGAAGCACCCAAGAAACAGGCAGCTAAGCGCACTACTGAGGAACTCCAGGGTCTTAACGATAGGAGGGCAAGGGTAGAAGCTGAGGGTCTATTTTGGAAATGTGGAAGGAGACATGGAGGTGAGTGTAAGGCGGGTCAGGTGGGATGTTTCAGGTGTGGCAAGTTTGGACACCAATCACGGGACTGCCCGAAAAGGCCAAGATGCCACAATTGTGGGGGATAGGGACACGTGAGCCGAGATTGTAGGAAACCCAAGGAAACGGAAGCGGGGGGATCTGGAAAGGGAAAGGGTGCAGAGAAGGAACCCTACATGAACAGAGCCAAGGCGAGGGTCTACCAGATGACTCAGTAAGGTACGTTGCAAGCTCTTATTTGTGATTTGGCAAGTTTATGTTATTATTTCCTTACTAAATTAGTTAGCCCCATTAGTCTAGGTGCCTTAGAATTTGAGATCGCCCAAAGTTAAGCTCCCAGTGGTAGTTAATCACAATGGCCTTCATGACCAAGCTGCCTTGCATAGCTACGGTTTATGCCACCCATTCTGTGATTAGCTATCAGTGTAGCTCATGGCAGGTTTCGAGGACGAAACCTATTGTAAGGAGGGTAGACTTGTAACAGCCCGAGTTTTAGAGCGCGAAAGAATTCACGAGAATTAAAAACTTAAATAAGAAAAGAAGGGAAGCGGGCTTGGGTCGGCCGAAAGGGGCAAGGGTCGGGCCCTTATAAGCCTCAAAATCAGCCCAAAACCCTCACTCCCAACCTCATTTCCGGATTTCTAGAGAGAGAAAGTGAGAGAGAGTCTAGAGAGAGAAAGTCTCGGTTTTCGAATCTGAGCTCATAGGACCGTAGACATACGTATCTGGAACGATTAGCTGTGAAGAAGAAGCGTTTACAGGTAACCGATTCTCCTAGATCTGAGTTTTTGTTCGTTTTTGGGTTTTTCGGGTTTTGGAGGAAAAGGTAACGTTTTTACGGATTAAACTGAAGGAGAAAGTTAGGGTTTTTGCGAGGAAGCAGGTACGCACGAAGCTGATAATGCGTACTTACCAAGTACGCAAGAAGAGGATCCTGTGTACTTATCAAGTACGCATGAAGCAGGTACTGCGTATTTATCAAGTACGCATGAAGTAAAGCCTGCGTACTTATCAAGCACGCAAGAAGCAAAGTCTGCGTACTTATCAAGTACGCAAGAGCAAGGCTTTGCGCACTTGCCAAGTGCGCAAGCATGAAGTCTATGGGTATATATAGCCGGTTAGTAAAGTCAGTATGTTCGCCTAGCCAGAAATAGTGAAACCATTTAGCGTTGAGTTAAGTCTGATACGTGTCAATTGTTATGATTGTCCAGATTGTGTGAGATCCAGTAGACCATTGCAGTTAAGATACCAGGTGAGTTCTAATCCCCTTTTTGCCTTCTTTAGGGGTGGTGTGCATACTTAGTGTAAAGCGTTTATTATATTTTATATATTATAAACTGAAGGGAAAAGCTATGTTTTAGTGAAAAGTTTAAAAGAGGCAAAAGTACATTTTAGTAAAGTATGATTATATTATTGGCAAGCGTTTATTATATTTTTATATACATAAACAAAGGCATAATGTAAGTGCTAGTATGTTTTCAGTAAAGCAAGATATATTATTTGGCAAGCGTTTACTGTATTTATTATACATAAATAAAGGCATAATATATGTGTTAGTATTTTCAAGTAAGCAAGATATATTATTGGCAAGCGTTTATTATATTTTTATATACATAAACAAAGGCATAATGTAAGTGCTAGTATGTTTTCAGTAAAGCAATATATATCATTTGGCAAGCGTTTACTATATTTATTATACATAAACAAAGGCATGATATATGTGTTAAGATATATTTCAGTAAAAGCAAAGGTATTTATGGCAAGCGTTTACTATATTTTCATATACATAAACAAAGGCATAATACATGTTAAGTTATGAACAAGATTTACAGAAAGTTTTATGAACAGTAAAGTGAACAGTTTTCCTTCGGGAATGTGTACCAGCTATAAAGGTCCTTTGGACAGATGTTACTTGTACAAGATGTCAGATATGGGTTCTACCCATTAGTGAGAATATTTGGGTTCGCTAACGGTTGTACAACTGGGATGAGTGACGGCGGTTGCTCGGGAGGTCCACACAACCTCCCCGTAGTGTTAAGCGGTATTGTCGGTTCATGGTCGTTGACCATGGGGGCATTGACCAGGGTATTGTCGGTTCATGGTCGTTGATCATGGGGGCATTGACCAGGTACTCGTCGGTTCATAGTCGTTGACCATAGGGGCGGTACAGTAGTGACAAGGAATTGACGGATAAGCGGTATTGTCGGTTCATGGTCGTTGATCATGGGGGCATTGACCAGGTACTCGTCGGTTCATGGTCGTTGACCATGGGGGCGGTACAGTAGTGACAAGGAATTGACGGATAAGCGGTATTGTCGGTTCATGGTCGTGGACCATGGGGGCATTGACCAGGTACTTGTCGGTTCATGGATGTAAGCCATGAGGGCAGTACAGTAAAGAGGAATTGACGGTTTATTATATGTTTTAAACTGTTTGAAAAGCGAAGTATGTAAAGTTTTGCATTAAGGGCAGTATGCATGTATTAGTAAACCTTTTGTTAAAATTGATTTAAAGTAAACGTTAGAACTCACTCAGCGTTGCTGATTTTTAGTATGCACATCAGTTAAGTGTAGGTGGCAGTAGATGGAAGTGGATGCTTGGCTTGGCGAGAAGAGTTACCCGAAGATCAGCGTCTGGCATCTTGTTTATGTTTCTTTTGATTATGTTGATTAAGACTAGTTTTAGTTGTATTTGACAAGTTATGTTTAGACATGTATGTTTTCGCTGTGTTAATGAATGTCTTATGTTTAAAGTGCTATGTGTTGATGAGTAAATCCAATAAGTGAGGCCTCCCGGGAAAGGGGGCCTTACAGTTTTGGACCTAGTTGTTTTAGGCATCAAGCCATCAAGTAATCCAGCCGGCAGCCGCATACCACTGATACCAGTCTTCTTCTCGGCCTCGTCCTCGTCAGTCACTCAGTCTTCTTCTCAAAAGAGCTCGTCAAGCATTCAAGCAATCCTTTCTAGCATTCAAGAATCTGTCAAGCAAGGGCTCTTAGTTTTTCCTGCACTCACGTAAGTCTAATCCGTTTTATTTTGAAACCCTACCTCAGTTTTATCAGCTTTTCTGATTTTTCAATCCTTCAGCAACTTAGGGTTTTCTGATTTTTCGATCCGATCAAGAATCACCATTTTTCCCCCAATCAATATGAACTCTAAGGTACGTTGTTAGCATCCATTCACTATAAATTTACTTTTTGAATCTTGTATGTTAGATCTGTATTTCAATTAATAGTTGTAAACATGTGGAATTGTATGGTTCTATTGTTGTGTTTGTAGTATGATTAATAGCGTGCAAATACTTGATAGTAATTGTTCTGTTATTCACTTAGTAAAGATACCGTTGAGGTTCTAATATGCATAAAAGATTGTTTATTTGCAGATTGTAGTAATGTCTTTTTTAAATTTTTCTTTGATTTTTATAAGTTTTTTACTTAATATTTTATTAATAGTATATATTTGTTTGCAGGTTCTAATGAAGTTAATTTAAATGAGCTCACGGAAGATATAATGTTAATTGACATTAGTCGTGAATCGGATGCTTCAAACTCAGTGAACAAATCCTAAGGTACCAACTCCAAATACTACATGTAAAATGAGTAGTTTAGATGTTGAAAATTCATTCATTAGATTAAGAATGAGAACTATAGATGGGTATTTTAAATGAAATGCTTATATGTAATAATTATTTGTGTACAGGTTCGAGCAATTGTGTGCATGTTTGAAGTTGAAGATAGAAGAAGAAAGCCCTGTTGGAACTTAGAATTGTCTTTAATTGATGCTTTGATTTGACTTTTATAGGTTTTTGTTTTAAGAGTATTGAATTAGTTATGATAATGGATGTTATGATTCAAACTTTTATATTTTTATGAAGTTTTGACATTTTTCCTTTCATTACATATGTTATATTTATTCTCTATCTAAACAGGTCCCTTAACAGGTGAACTGTTTCTTAACAGGTCGTGTTCGTGTTTGGAAAAAATAACGCCAATAATTATCGTGTCGTGTTCGTGTTTAGCACAACAGGTTATCGTGTCGTGTCTGGCATGTTATGTCAGCCCTACGATTTATATATCGTTAGTCAACCGATCCCCATAAATTTTTTTCTGTATATACCATAATTAGGTTAATAAACTTTTTCATATAAAATAAAATAATATACTCATTTTTCAATAAGAACCCCCCTTTATATAATTACTATTTACTAAACCATAATCATAAATTGCATGGCACAATATATAAATTGGACTATTGTGTTTGGGCTTCTCACTGAAATTTGGGTTCTCATCACTCATCAGCAACTCATTGGGTTATTTCTTATTTTGTTTCTTAGGGTTGTGTAAATAAACCAAAACTGAAAAATGTGAATGGACTTCCTAATCCTAGGTGAATTCAACTTGATGACAAACAAATTTCTATTCATAATTTTGATAAAAATGGTTAAGCATGTAAAATAGGCAAATGAAACCATCTTTCGGCTTACCTAGCCTCCTCCGGCCCATCAATGGACCCAAAAATATATTTTAGTGGTGTCACTCTGTTACGGTATTCGAATGTCCAAGAGACATTTTTACTGTGTTGGGTCATAAATGTCCTAATTTAGTTCATACAAAGTCTAAAACAACATCAAATTACTAGAGACGTATTATTTTAAAATTAGATTTATTGAAATAAGACTGCATTAATTTAGGACGATGGAGACTTTTATGATTCTTGATTTATTGAATACTTATTACTAACTTTTATTAATTTACACGTATTTGTTAATATTTTATTTAAAGTTAACTTCATTTTTGCTTCATGTGGTTTGACCATTTTATCCTTTTTGTCCCAATAGTTTGAAAATGTTCAAAACACTATTTGAAGTTATCATTTTGTTGTCAGTTTGCTCCCTAACACTAACTCCGTTAAATATTTCAGTTAAAATTAAAGACATTTTGGCACACACAAAAACGAACACATAACCGTCCACCACACCCACCACCTCCGCCGGCCACCACATTCCTCCTTACCTGAACCCACCCACCACCTCCTCTAACCACCCCCACCACTGTCCTCCTCTAACCACCCCCACCACCGTCCTCTAACCACACCCACCACCGTCTCCTTCATCTCCGGCACCACCCCCACCACCGTCTGCTTGCCGCCACCTCCTCTAACCACTCCCACCACCGTCCGCCACTACACATCCTCCACCCCTTTCGGATTTTTTGCCACCACCACCACCAAATGCCGTCCCTCCATCTCTCCACCTGAACGGTTGTACCCACCACGTCTCATGTTTTCCCTGTTTCATTCGTAAATCACAACATTCGATTAATTGCGTGATTTAGGGTTTGGAGGAGAAAAGGGGTAAACGACGGGGATGACTTCCACCGGGTGAGAGAGAGAGATCCGACAATGGTCTTCAGGGAACGGGGACGATTTCCAGCGGGTAAACGACGAGGACGATTTCCGGCGATGATTTCGGGGGAGAAGAAGTCGATGATTTTGGGGGAGAAGAAGGCTAGTGTTAGTCTTTTATATATATATACTAGGTTAAAGCCCATGTTTTACATGGGTTGAATAAATACAACTTATTATAAAACAATATTTTTTATTAAAATTTGTATGTTTGATATTATTAGTTATATGTGAAATAAGAAATAATTGAAATTTTCTTATGATTTAGTATTTTTTAATAAAATATTAGAATATATGTTATATATTTAATTATTTAACATCATCATTATTTAATAGGAGAATGGCGAAAAACATAAATCTAAATTTCATCATAAGTCGACACGTAACAAGTATAGTTATTCATTTATTATAATATAGGTTAGAAACTTTGTATATTATATAGGGTGAATAAATGCAGTGTTATATATACTTAGTAATAAAGATCTAATATTATATATTACATAAATTTTTAATACAAATTTTAAAACGTTATATAGTTATTTTTTTATAAAAAGAATGAAAGAGATGTTCAAATTATAAAAATGTTTTATGAAAATTTTTAATTAAAAAAATATTTTCTAAAAATAGTTAAAATATTTTCTAAAAATAGTTATAAAAATCATTATTATTTAATAGGATATATAGACAACAAACAAAAATTATAATTTTTTTATAGAAACTTGTATCATTAAATAGGAGAGAGAGGCGGGAAAAAATGTTGAGGATGAATATAAGAATGACATGTGGCACCCTAAAACCTTTATTTATTAGTATGTATAGATATAGATATATATATATATATAATATAATTTATGTTTAATAATTATTTTTATTAAAGGGAATTTTGGTAATTTAACACAAACTTAACAGAAATATTTAACGGAGTTAGTGGCATGGAACAAAATGGCAACAAAATGGTAATCTTAAAGAGTATTTTGGTCATTTTCAAACTATTGGGGCAAAGGATTAAAATGATCAAACCAAAGGGAGCAAAAACGAAGTTTACTCTTTTATTTAATTATAAATATCATGATGTTTGATTTATATATTTTATTATAATCGTTATTAGTATGATAAAACAATCCTTAAATTATATCACATATTAGTAGTTATTAAACATCTATAATATTTATTAAATTATTCATTAATAAAAGAAATTAATACGAATAAATAAATAGGTTGAGGAATTTGGATTGCTCCAAACTATCTAAAAAAACCGTTAAAGTTATAGGAAATAGTGAGTGGTCTAGGTTTGAACCCATGATGATTGTGTTAAGCTGTTATTGCTTGGCATTTTATAAGTGTTAGTTATCCGATAATATACGGTGTCACTTGAGTTTATGATAAAAAAAATACATTTATTTTTTGTTTCACCAGTGTGACACCTAAAACGTAATCACAAACAACTCCAGTTCTATTAAACATAATTCAATTGTAATATACTACAAAACAATTTCACAACCACGGTAAAATGAGCTTCGATTTTATTCAAGTACTTTTGATAAATGTACCAGTTGCGAAAAAGTTTTTGTACTTCCCTTCAAATCTCTTTACAAAAACTCTTAGGAAGTGTTGTTCGCAATATATGGTCAATCACGCATAGGGCTGTTCACGAGTCGAACCGAACTGAGCAAGGACGTGCTCGACACGTTTACAAACCGAACCGAGTCGATCGGCTCGTTTACAAATTGAGCTAAAATCGAACGAGCATTTCCTGAGCATTTTCCGATCGAGCGAGTTTCGAGCGTCGAACAATTTGGACAACCCTAGTGTGAGGATTGAGGTTGTGAAGTGTGAACGAGATTAAGAGCAGACAAGAGTGGCTGAGTGCCTGAGTTAGGTAATTTGTTTATGGAACTAGGGTTTTGAAGTTTTAGAACTTAGACAATTAGGTAGTGGACTAGACTAGTAATTTTATAGTATTTGGCCAATTTTATAGTATAGAAAATTAGTTAGTGGGCCAATGTAATTGTATATTTGTGTGTGTGTGTATGATGAACTGAGAAACAATTCAAGCCAAACAAGCGAGCATATCTTTGCTCGTGTTCAGTTCGTTTACAATCCAAACCAAGCCGATCGGCTCGTTTACAAACCGAGCCGAGATCGAATGATCATTTTCCGAGCATCTTTTGATCAAGCATCGAGCGAGTTTCGAGCGTCGAACAAATTGGACAACCCTAATCACGCATATGATTGACAACATATTCATACCGTTAAGATTTAGAGGGCGGAGGATAAAGATGTTATTTTAAAAATTAGTGACCACCTTTTAAGATATTTGCGTGTTTGTAAAATATATTGGTAGTTGAGGATCAAATTTATATAAATTCAAAGAAATAAATGAACACACAAGACACAACGATTTAGAGTGGTTCGAGAAAATGTTAACAAACCCTCCTTACATCTACTCCTTGGTATCCACCAAGAGTTTATCTTTTCTATTTAACTTCTCACCAATTAAGGTAGTGAAAACTTTTACATCTTCTCGATTACTAATCGGGTAGTAATCACCCTTTTAACTTCTCGCTAAGTGGGTAGTGATCACCCTTTAACTACTCACTAATAGAGTATTGATCACCCCTTCAATATCTTATTAGTAGGGTAGTGATCACGTATTCGACATCTCACTAGTAGGGTAGTGATCACCTCTTTCAACGTCTCATTAAGTGATAATGCTCATCATTTCAACATTTCCTTAGGTGGGTAGTGATCACCCTTATATATTCCCCTTAATCTTTATAAGGACTAATCTCTCAAAGTCTAAATAGGTGTTGAGTGAAGATATTACAATAAATCTCACAAACAACTCACATACCTACACATGGGTGTTGAAAAAAGGGATATTACAACGAATCTCTCAAACACCACTTCTCTTACATCTCTATGATCTCTCTCTTAATATGGAATGTATTTTAGATCGTGAGATCCTTTAGAATAAGATGAAAATATGGAGCTTTTATTATTGCAAGAGGCTCAATGCAAAGTGGGGGTTTAGGGTTGCTTAAATAACTAAGGGGGAAAATAAGACAAAGATATGCCCAGACGGAGTACGACAGGTACACGGTCAGACTGTGCTTCCTTCTGTACTCCCACGGTCAATGCACGGTCATACCATGTTATTGACCGTACTCTTATGTACCATCTCCTCTCTCAAAATTAGATTTATTTTGATACTTCCAAAAACCATGTTTAACCATCTTTGGAAGGAGACAATCACTGAAAAATCAAGGGCATTGATTAGCCTTTTGTCTAGACGGGACCCATGCTTGGAATAGCAAGCATCTTCCCTTACACACATGGCTAGCCATTTTGTCTCTTCCTCCATTAGATGCAAAATATCTCATATGTGAAGACCACCTTCTTTTGACTTGCTTTCCATTTGAAATTACTCTTCTTATCAAAGATTTCCATATATTTTGTTTGACTCATATGTTTTATATGAACACTTTTATAAAAATCTTGGGATTTTATAAAACAATTAAGTGTGTTTAAATAATCATGTCATTGAGATAAATTCATATCCATTTTTTACTCAAGTTATGTTAACTTAATTGATAAGGTTGTTTGAACACACCATCTACTTTTTACACTCATAGCTTTGTTATCTTTGAACCAATACTGTGTGTAGCCATTTAAACGAAATCTTCAACAAAATGTTTAGATTGCATATGATCGATCAATTTTGTTGATTCTTGAAAATTCGTCTAGTGTGTGTGCGTTGTGTAGTGGTGGTGTTGATTGGGGTGGGGGGGTTGATCCACTATTTGACTATATGTGCGAACATGAGACTTCTGATAACATTTTCATGTTTTATCTTGACCAGAATATTGGCGGTTGATGCAGGGTGACCGTGCCATCGATTGTGGAGCTTCTGTTCTCTTTTGTGAATGTCTTTTGCTCTATTTATTGTTTAAGAAATAAAAACAAAACATATTATCATATAATTATATTTAGGTGATATTTAACTTAAAAGATCTAGTTTTTATCATCATCAAAATATACAATTTTGATTTACTCATGTATGCAACAACACATACTATTTTCACATACTATTATCACAAATAAGACTCATGTGACAATTGACCCTCACATATTTACACCCATTAAAATGATCTTAATACATACCTAGTATGCACATACAACTAGTTTTAGAACATATGAAATGAATGGCAAATAATCACCACCAAACACACACAAGTCCATTTTTAAGTTAACCCTTGGCTACCTTGTGTTCCAACTCCAAGCACCCATTTATACTATATAAACGTTGATTTTTTGAACGGATGTAAACACTAATTTCACTTATCTAAAACCGATTTGATGTTCCAAACATCTATTGATTGCAAATAACATTATAGTTCCATGGATTGATGATCTACATGATTCAACCCACGGCAACGCACTAAAACATATACACCCTTGAATTTGAGTTTAAAACTTTGATTTCACCATCACCCAAGAAAGATTCTAGTTTGTTGCTTCAAATTGACATCACTCAATGCATACTATATTACTTTAAACTATACTTAGGTGTTATATACACCTACTTCATTTAATTTTCATTTTGGTTATAACCCCTAACTAGAATCTCAAGAAAAGTTTGAGTTGTGCGACTTAAACAAGGTAAATTTGTCATATCTAAAGTCATTGTTCTTCAAACTATGCAAATGGTAATTACCAAAAGAAAGTGTTGGGCGTTGATATCTAAGTCATTGTTCTTCAAATATGCAATTGGTAATTTGTCATATCCAAAGTCATTGTGCCTTGAGCCATTGCTAGCATCTTGCTAGTTTAATAAAATTTGCTTTTACCATCCAATAAATATACGTTAAGATGCTTTTTTAATTAAAAATGTATGAGGTACTTAACTTAGTCATAAAAAATATAATTATATATTTTTATATAAATGAACAAATTATAAAGCAACAATGTAATAAACATATAATTATGAATTTTCTATTACCATTTTTATACTTATGTGATTCTTGCATTTGTTTAATTAAAATTTTTCTATATTGAATGTATCCCTTACTAGTGTAACACCTTAAAAATTTCAACAAAATTTTAATTTAATAAAACAAGCGGAAGTAGGTCCCATTGAACACTCTCGACAAACAACTCCATTTAAAAACAACAAAATGACAACGACGTGATTTTGTTTCAAAACAACCATAACAACAAGTTTTAGCATCAAAGAGACAACTTAAAACAAGTTTAAAGACTCCCAAACGGAGTTCTAACTTCAACCGTTAACGTCCACCAAAACGAATGAGAATCCATCCGACACGAAGCGTGACCCGAGACTTCAAACCGAAGCTTTACCTACAAGAACACACCACAAATAAACTATTAGTAATGATATACAACCCCCAGATGAGCCCCTCAAGCTCTTACAACAACAACCAACCCCAAACGACAATTATTCACTTTGGGCGTAAATAGGGCCGTAAACAGGCCACTTTTGGCGTAAAATACTCCGGGTCGGCGTAAATTACTCCGGTCTGTCGTAAATTACTCCGGTCCAAAATCAGCCAAATTGTTTTGCAAATTTTTAGCCTTTTCGACCCTCCCGACTCGACCTGTAGTCGTTTGAAGCATTCAACAACATTTGATGAATATTTTAAACACCTAAAAACCCTACCATACTTCCTTGTGAGGTTCCAAATACCTCAAAACACCACAAACGACTATGTGAAGTTCACGACCTCAATTAACTTCCGTGTGAGGTTCTTAGACTTCAAATACCACAAAACGACTTGTGAAGTTCATGACCTCAAATATCTATCATGTGAGGTTCTTAGACTTCAAACTTCTCTATATGAGGTTCTAAAGACCTCAAACACCACAACACAACCTTGTGAAGTTCATGACCTCAAATTACTTTCGTGTGAGGTTCTTAGACTTCAAGCAACAACGACATTAGTAAAGTTCAACGACTTCAAGCTATATTGACATATGTGAGGTTCATGACCTCAATTCTACCAATTGCATTTTACTTTGACTTTTACTACATATTAGTCAAATTACACCAAATCACCACATTTTACATATTAGTTTGACTCATACCACACTAAGTCAAATTACACCAATATGTCACCTCTAGTTTGACTATACACCACATAAGTTAATTACACCAATATATCACATCTAGTTTGACTATACCCCACATAAGTCAAATACACCAATATATCACATCTAGTTTGACTATACACAACATAAGTCAATTACACCGATATATCACATTTAGTTTGTGTCACACCCCGACCGACGGCGGAAAACGTCGGGGCGTGAAGCTGTGCAGACTGTTCATAGCTCATGGTTGCTAAAGTTTGAATAATTTAAACATTCATTTTCATTACACATAGCAAGTTCATACCATACAAGAACCAAATGTAGCGATTACAAAATATAAATAGTTTAGATTAATTGCTAGGTCCAAATCCTATATGTAGCAGCTTGTAATACTTCAAACATTGTCACCTGAAACATGGTTAAAAACAAAGTCAACTAAAAAGTTGGTGAGAATACATAGGTTTTCGTGTCATGTAATAGAATATAGTGTCGTGTGCATACAATTCATACAAACATGGCAATTAAGGCATTTATGGAGAGATACCATCGTGTGACCTGGTAGTACAATCAAACCTTTGTAACTAGCATGCAAAACAAACGCGTGTTGGCAGTAACAGTCACCCTACCTGGGTGGGTTTGTCAGACTCAATAGATCTATCACTGTTTACTGTAGGCTATAAAATAGTTAATGATTGCACGTGAATAGCAAACTGCGTGTTGGTCTACACACCTAGTACTCAAGCACAAAGCTCAAAATTGTAACACATGATTGTAGGGTGGAATTGTATATTGTGTAGTTTGTAAACATAGTAAATAGAACGCATGTTCCACCCTAAAAGTTTGTAAATAGAGTAAAAGAGGGGCTATGTAACTCACTTGTGTTGGAGCGTGTAGTTTGCACAGATCAATAAAAATACCAAGCGTGTTGTAGGTCGCTACGTTTGACCTATCGAATGAGGGTATAACACGTGTCACTGTTTGTGTTATTTTGTGTCCAAAGTGGGTTCGTTGGTGGTTTGTGTGTTTAGGGTTGGTTTTGGAATAATAAATTAGTAGCGATATATATATATATATATATATATATTTATTTAAATAAAATTTAAATAAACGATATTTGTTTAAATCAAAATATATATTTGTATAAATAGTTTTATAAAAATGATTATATAAACTCATGATTTCATCGGTTTTGAAACTATCGGGAATTAATCGTTTTAAATTTCTAAATCAAAGATTTGGTTTATAAATGATTCCCGGGTCTTGGGATTTTATAACGTAACTTTTATAATTACATTTTGAAATTTTTTGCTAAAATATGTTAAATAGACTTTAAAACAGAAAAATAATTGATTCTGGTCAAGGAGCACGACCGTGCTCGTTGCCGGGCGTGACCGTGGTGGTCTGAGCGCGCCCGTGGTCGAGTCAGAAGGTACTTCCTAGGTTCTGGACATAGAGCACGACCGTGCTCGTATCTGGCACGACCGCGTCTAGTGTTTGTTTTTTTTGATCAAGACTTGTTTGCTCGGTAAGCATGACCGGGCCACACCTGGGGCATGACTGTGCTTGGTCAGGCACGACCGCGCTCATGGATGAGCGCGACCGTGTCGGGCCTTTTTCAGACACAATTCGATCGATTCTTATATTAATAGCTTCTGGATTCTTAGGGCTTTCACTTAGTGGATGATTACGAATGTTTCTACATAGTTTAATTGTATTTATATCTTGTCTAGAGTGTAATTCGAGTAAAATTTATGTTTCGGCTTTTTGGTTCAAAATCGGATCGATTTGAGTGTTTCTACAACGAATTGACATAGGGCTTTCGTAGTAGAGGTAGATACAAAGCTGAAGACGTGTTACTTACTTGTTGAAAGTGGGCAATTGAATGCGGTCGGCTACGGGTCGAGCGGCTTCGTTTCTTGGCGATCAATCGGACGACAGAGGTGTTGTGAATGTCGAGTGAGAGTTCTGAGAGATTGAGTGGGTGTATATGAGGGTGTAGGAAGCGTGCAACTGACTCTATATCGACGAATTTGAGAGGCTCGGTTGTGGTGTGAATGGGATTAATTAATTGTGCAAATTGGACGACAATTGATGCGTGTTTTAGACGAATTTCAGTCGAGTATGGTCTGACGCGCGAAGACCGGCTTTTCTTTATTTTAATTTTCACGAATTCAGAAGGTATGGTATGGTTTGACTTTCTGCAGTCAAGTGGGTTCATCAGCGCGACCGTGCCTACTTTAGGCGCGACCGTGCTTAGGTCGGCAGGCGCGACCGTGCTTGCCTAGTTTTGTAGTTTTTGAGTTTTGTCAGTTTTGGTCCTCGGGGCTTGTGAGATAATTGCGTTTTTGTTTAATTTGTTATTGTAATAGAATAGTTTGTATATGTAACTGCATCGTAGTTTGTTTGTACACGAATCGAAACTGAAATGTGTTTGTTTATTGAAATCAAACGATTACATGATGAAAATCAGAAATGTTACAGTCTCCCCTTGTTGAGGGGATTTCGTCCCGAAATTCAACTAGTTGAGGCTGCAGAATTGGTGAATAGGTGAGGATACTTGAGTTTCATTTGGTCTTCACGTTCCCAAGTAAACTCAGGACCACGTTTAGAATCCCAACGGACTTTGACTATAGGAATGCGGCTGCGCTTGAGTTGCTTGATCTCATGATCCATGATTTCCACCGGTTTCTCGACGAAATGCATCGTTTCATCAATGCGCACGTCGTCAAGAGGTATGTGGAGGTTCTCATCAGCAAGACATTTCTTCAGGTTGGACACGTGGAAGGTTGGATGAACATTGTTGAGTGCTGGAGGTAGCTCAAGTTTGTAAGCCACTTTCCCAATTCTTTCAAGGATCTTGAACGGGCCTACGTAACGAGGTGCTAGTTTGCCTTTCTTTCCAAAGCGGATCACACCCTTCCAAGGGGATACTTTGAGAAGCACAAGGTCACCCACTTGGAATTCCAAGGGTTTTCGTCGCTTGTCGGCGTAGCTCTTTTGTCGACTTCTCGCTACTCGGATGTTGTCACGGATTTGAAGGATTTTGTCGGATGTTTCCTGAATTAACTCGGGACCGGTGATTTGTGCTTCACCAATCTCGTTCCAACAGATGGGAGAACGGCATTTGCGACCATAAAGAGCTTCGAATGGAGCCATGTTGATGCTGGTGTGGTAGCTGTTATTGTAGGAGAATTCAATAAGTGCTAGATGTGAATCCCAATTGCCACCAAAGTCTATGACACAGGCTCTCAGCATGTCTTCGAGGGTTTGGATTGTTCGTTCAGTCTGGCCATCAGTTTGGGGATGGTAGGCTGTGCTTAAATCCAATCGTGTGCCAAGTGTCTTTTGCAGAGATTGCCAAAATCTGGAAGTGAAACGAGCATCTCTGTCGGAGATTATGTTCAAAGGTATACCGTGTCGACTCACAATTTCGTTAATATAGATTCGGGCCAATTTCTCAACCCGATAGTCTTCACGGATGGGCAGGAAGTGTGCGGACTTTGTGAGACGGTCAATGATTACCCAAATGCTATCATAGCCGTTTGAAGTACGGGGGAGTTTAGTAATGAAGTCCATGGCTAGATTTTCCCATTTCCACACGGGGATTTCCGGTTGTTCAAGTAAACCGGAAGGACGTTGATGTTCGGCTTTGACTTTAGAGCAGGTTAGGCATTTTGCAACATAGAGTGCAATGTCTTTCTTCATACCAGGCCACCAATATTGTGGTCGAAGATTGTGATACATTTTATCCGCACCGGGATGGATAGAATACCGAGACTTGTGTGCTTCAGTCATGAGGAATTCCCGGAGATCATTGCGGTTGGGAACCCAAATACGATCCAAGAAATAAAGCAAGCCATTGTTTTTAGTCTCTAGTTGGAATTCAGCACCACACGACATTTCCTCATACATATTGCCCTCGGTAATCGAGACGTGTTGAGCTGCTAGAATACGGGTTTGAATGTCGGAATGAATCTTAACACTTTGGAGCATGACGCGTTCTTTACGGCTCAGCGCATCGGCTACAACATTAGCCTTACCGGGATGATAACGAATCTCGCAATCGTAGTCATTGAGTAGTTCAACCCAACGTCGTTGCCTCATGTTGAGTTCTTTTTGATTGAAGATGTGTTGGAGGCTTTTGTGGTCGGTAAATACCACACATTTCGTGCCATATAGATAATGTCTCCAAATCTTCAAGGCAAATATGACTGCACCTAGCTCCAGATCGTGCGTCGTATAGTTCTTTTCATGGATCTTGAGTTGCCTTGATGCATAAGCGATTACCTTGCCTCGTTGCATGAGAACACAACCAAGGCCTAGGTTAGAGGCATCGCAGTAGACGACTAGATCATCGTTTCCTTCTGGAAGAGTCAGAATAGGAGCATCACATAATTTCTGTTTAAGAGTTTGGAAAGCTTCTTCTTGTTTTGGCCCCCATTCATAAGGTTTACCTTTATGTGTCAAGGCGGTGAGGGGAACAGCAATCTTGGAGAAATTAGAAATGAACCTTCGGTAATAACCCGCTAAACCAAGAAACGAACGAACCTCGGTAGGGGTTTGAGGAGCACTCCAATTCTTGACAGCTTCGATCTTGGCAGGGTCGACATGTATTCCCTTTTTATTGACAACATGACCCAAAAATTGAACCTCCTTTAGCCAAAATTCACATTTGGAGAACTTGGCGTATAATTGTTCGGTTCTCAGGAGATCCAAAACCAGTCTAAGGTGCTGTTCATGTTCTTCCTCAGTCTTGGAATAGATCAAGATGTCATCGATGAAAACGATCACGAATTTGTCAAGGTATGGTTTGCACATGCGGTTCATGAGGTCCATAAAGACAGCAGGTGCATTGGTCAACCCAAAAGGCATAACCGTGAACTCGTAATGACCATATCTTGTTCGGAAGGCGGTCTTTGGAATATCTTCTTCTCGGACACGCAGTTGGTGATAACCAGATCGAAGATCAATCTTCGAGAAACAAGTAGAACCTTGGAGTTGATCGAAGAGGTCGTCAATCCTAGGTAACGGGTAGCGGTTTTTGATTGTAAGCTTGTTGAGCTCTCGATAGTCAATACACATGCGGAATGAACCATCCTTCTTTTTAACAAACAAGACTGGTGCACCCCACGGTGAATGACTTGGCCGTATGAAACCTTTGTCAGCGAGTTCTTGAAGTTGACTTGCAAGTTCTTGCAATTCGGAAGGTGCAAGCCGGTATGGAGCTTTAGCCACAGGGTTTGCTCCGGGTATAAGATCGATTTTGAAACTTTACTTCCCGAATAGGTGGAAGTCCGGGTAAGTCATCGGGAAAGACTTCGGGAAACTCCCGAATGATGGGAATATCTTCTATTCTTCTCTCCTTGTCTTCTTTTTGAATCACATGAGCTAGGAAAACCATGCACTTCTTTCGAATGTATTTCTGGGCAGTTATGCATGACATCAGTTTGAGTCCTTTGCAAGGTTTCTCGCCAAAGACTTTCAATATGTCTCCCGGTGGAAGAGGTACTCGGATGTACTTTTCAAAGCACATGACCTCGGCATGGTAACCAATCCATGCCGATGATGACGTCAAAGCTTCCCAATGGCATTGGTATAAGGTTGACTGGAAACGTGTGACCATTGAGTTCTAGTGAGCAGTCATGAATGATGGAGTCAATAGTGATGGAGTTTCCATCCGCTACTTCAACGGTGAAGGTTTTCTCGAGTTTGGATCGTGTTTTTGCAAGTAAAGGTTCAAAGTTAAGTGACACAAAACTCTTATCGGCTCCGGTATCAAATAGTATAGATGCAAATTGTTTATTTACAAGAAACGTACCGTTGACCACATGATCGTTGGCTTGAGCTTCATTGGCGTTGATGTTGAAAGCACGCCCACGAGCTCCGCCCTGATTATTGTTCACAAGCTTTGGACATTGGTTCCGGAAGTGGTTCGGGTTGCCACATTCATAGCATGCCCGTCCATTTGCATTGATTGGAACCACTTGATTAGCTCCGGGTTGATTAACCGGGTTGGCTTGAGTAGTAAGTGCCTTTTGTCGGCAGATATTGGCCGTATGGCCAAGTTTCCCACAATGATTGCAAATGCGACATGGGACAGTTTGTGGGTGATGATAGTTGCAGTTGTTGCAGAGTGGGTAGGTACCTCCATAAGCTTTCTTGGCTGGATTTTGAGCCAAGGGTGCAACTTGATTAATTGGGGCGGCTGGAGTGACTATTGCAAAATTCTTCGCCTTTCTCTTCCTGGTGTTTCGATACTGTTCGTTTTGAACTTCTTTGACATGAGTAGGAGGAGTTGTGGTGTCAGAAACTTTCTTGGCCCCCTTTTTGGTAAGAGTACCTGCTTTAACGTGATTATCGGTCAGTGTGGCAGCTAGACGAATAGCATCTTCTAGGTTTGCAGGATTTCTTCCCAGAACAGTGTCCTGGATTTGTCTCGGTAGGCCACCGATATATTTTTCAATACACCTAGACAAAGGTGTAACCATGTGCGGTACCAGCATGCTGAGTTCGTGGAAACGGTTAGTGTACGCCAAGCTTTCACCGCTATCTTGGGTAAGATCCCAAAATTCCGCTTCCAGTTTCTTCATCTCATTTCGAGGACAGAATTCCTCGGTCATGATCCTTTTCAGCTCATCCCATGGCAGAGCCATTGCTACTTCTACTCCCCTTGGTCTCTTTTCCCCATTCCACCAGGTTAGTGCCCGTTTTTGGAAGACACTAGTGGCATGGCGGACTCGTAGATTGTCCGGACAGTCACTATTGAGGAAGGTGCCCTCAATATTTTCGAACCATTGAAGGAGTCCCGTGGCTCCTTCGGTACCATAAAATTTCAGGGGATTGCAAGAGTTGAAATGCTTGAAGGTACATTGTGGCGGGTTGGCACCACCGCCACCACCAGTATTAGCACTACCACTGGCGTTCCCATTGTTGTTGTTATTGGCTTGAGTTAGTTGAGTTACCAGCTGAGTGAGGAGAGCAGCAAGGTCGGTATTATTGTTGTTGTTGGCATTGCTGGTATTGGTGTTGGTGCTATCGTTGGCGTTGTCGGTGTTGTTGCGGTTGATGTTACGACGAGGAGGCATTCTATAAAAAGAGAATGATACAAAAGTGTTGTGAGAATTTATAAAAATCCGTTGAAATTTAGGATAGGAGGAAAAATAACACATTTATTTCATGGTTTGGATTGTTTTCAAGTAATCACATTTCTACTTGAACACAATGACATATTAAGGTTAATTAGACTTATATAATTTTCAAGGAGACGTGCTTTAGCCTATAGGTAAGCACTCATCCCGGGAATTCCCAGGAAAGCATACGGATCCCTCGGTTGATTGGGATTTATATGAAATGCTTTCCTAGACAGAAAACCCAGAATACAGGTGTCACCCTTCCAGATTGCACATGTCCTTTAATAATTAACAGAGTCTAAAACCTTAACGGGTATATAAAAAAATATTTTTGATAGACTAGTGTCTACGAGTATGAGTTTTTCCACAAGTTATGGCGATGATGACATAGAAGCAGTTAAGGAGGATACGCGGCTTAGGATACGGGTATGGATACGATTTATTTAATTTATTATTTACGTATGCTTATTAAGTCATGTAGTCTAAACATTTTAAGTATCAAATAACTAACACATAAAGCATGTGACATATAGCAAATAGCACGTATCACATAAAACATGTAGCATGGCATTGTTGGGTGTCCTAAAGTTATAGTCTAGGTCAATGGTGTCTAATAACCTAATTCCCTATAACCAAGGCTCTGATACCAATCTGTCACACCCCGACCGACGGCGGAAAACGTCGGGGCGTGAAGCTGTGCAGACTGTTCATAGCTCATGGTTGCTAAAGTTTGAATAATTTAAACATTCATTTTCATTACACATAGCAAGTTCATACCATACAAGAACCAAATGTAGCGATTACAAAATATAAATAGTTTAGATTAATTGCTAGGTCCAAATCCTATATGTAGCAGCTTGTAATACTTCAAACATTGTCACCTGAAACATGGTTAAAAACAAAGTCAACTAAAAAGTTGGTGAGAATACATAGGTTTTCGTGTCATGTAATAGAATATAGTGTCGTGTGCATACAATTCATACAAACATGGCAATTAAGGCATTTATGGAGAGATACCATCGTGTGACCTGGTAGTACAATCAAACCTTTGTAACTAGCATGCAAAACAAACGCGTGTTGGCAGTAACAGTCACCCTACCTGGGTGGGTTTGTCAGACTCAATAGATCTATCACTGTTTACTGTAGGCTATAAAATAGTTAATGATTGCACGTGAATAGCAAACTGCGTGTTGGTCTACACACCTAGTACTCAAGCACAAAGCTCAAAATTGTAACACATGATTGTAGGGTGGAATTGTATATTGTGTAGTTTGTAAACATAGTAAATAGAACGCATGTTCCACCCTAAAAGTTTGTAAATAGAGTAAAAGAGGGGCTATGTAACTCACTTGTGTTGGAGCGTGTAGTTTGCACAGATCAACAAAAATACCAAGCGTGTTGTAGGTCGCTACGTTTGACCTATCGAATGAGGGTATAACACGTGTCACTGTTTGTGTTATTTTGTGTCCAAAGTGGGTTCGTTGGTGGTTTGTGTGTTTAGGGTTGATTTTGGAATAATAAATTAGTAGCGATATATATATATATATATATATATATTATTTAAATAAAATTTAAATAAACGATATTTGTTTAAATCAAAATATATATTTGTATAAATAGTTTTATAAAAATGATTATATAAACTCATGATTTCATCGGTTTTGAAACTATCGGGAATTAATCGTTTTAAATTTCTAAATCAAAGATTTGGTTTATAAATGATTCCCGGGTCTTGGGATTTTATAACGTAACTTTTATAATTACATTTTGAAATTTTTTGCTAAAATATGTTAAATAGACTTTAAAACAGAAAAATAATTGATTCTGGTCAAGGAGCACGACCGTGCTCGTTGCCGGGCGTGACCGTGGTGGTCTGAGCGCGCCCGTGGTCGAGTCAGAAGGTACTTCCTAGGTTCTGGACATAGAGCACGACCGTGCTCGTATCTGGCACGACCGCGTCTAGTGTTTGTTTTTTTTATCAAGACTTGTTTGCTCGGTAAGCACGACCGGGCCACACCTGGGGCACGACTGTGCTTGGTCAGGCACGACCGCGCTCATGGATGAGCGCGACCGTGTCGGGCCTTTTTCAGACACAATTCGATCGATTCTTATATTAATAGCTTCTGGATTCTTAGGGCTTTCACTTAGTGGATGATTACGAATGTTTCTACATAGTTTAATTGTATTTATATCTTGTCTAGAGTGTAATTCGAGTAAAATTTATGTTTCGGCTTTTTGGTTCAAAATCGGATCGATTTGAGTGTTTCTACAACGAATTGACATAGGGCTTTCGTAGTAGAGGTAGATACAAAGCTGAAGACGTGTTACTTACTTGTTGAAAGTGGGCAATTGAATGCGGTCGGCTACGGGTCGAGCGGCTTCGTTTCTTGGCGATCAATCGGACGACAGAGGTGTTGTGAGCGTCGAGTGAGAGTTCTGAGAGATTGAGTGGGTGTATATGAGGGTGTAGGAAGCGTGCAACTGACTCTATATCGACGAATTTGAGAGGCTCGGTTGTGGTGTGAATGGGATTAATTAATTGTGCAAATTGGACGACAATTGATGCGTGTTTTAGACGAATTTCAGTCGAGTATGGTCTGACGCGCGAAGACCGGCTTTTCTTTATTTTAATTTTCACGAATTCAGAAGGTATGGTATGGTTTGACTTTCTGCAGTCAAGTGGGTTCATCAGCGCGACCGTGCCTACTTTAGGCGCGACCGTGCTTAGGTCGGCAGGCGCGACCGTGCCTAGTCCTAGGCGCGACCGTGCTTGCCTAGTTTTGTAGTTTTTGAGTTTTGTCAGTTTTGGTCCTCGGGGCTTGTGAGATAATTGCGTTTTTGTTTAATTTGTTATTGTAATAGAATAGTTTGTATATGTAACTGCATCGTAGTTTGTTTGTACACGAATCGAAACTGAAATGTGTTTGTTTATTGAAATCAAACGATTACATGATGAAAATCAGAAATGTTACAGTTTGACTACACCCCACATAAGTCAATTATACCAATATATCACATCTAGTTTGACTATACACAACATAAGTCAATTACACCAATTTATCTTATTCTACATTTTAGTTTGATTATATACCACATAGTCAACTACACCAATTTCAAACTACATTAAGCATACAAGTTTGACTTTTACCACCTAAGTCAATTTTACACCAATACACCATATAAGTTTATTAACTTAAATCATCAAACAATAAGGCGAGGTTTGATCGGTGTCGAAGGGACCGGTCAAAGATAAAGAATTAGAGTGTCCTAATCACCTTAAACTAGTTAGGGTAAGAAGGGTGTCGAACCACGAAGAGTTTGTGGTCGGTGCTTAACTTCAATTGACAATGCGATTTATGAAGTGAAAATGGGTCTTTCTGACCAAACACAAGCAATGATTTAGGTGAAACTTATCAAACTCAACAAACAATGATTATCAACTAACAATTATGACCGATAGTAATCAAGTACCAAAAAAACGATTTAGATTGTAAACAATATTTAAAAAGGAATCACACCCGGGTTTCAAGTTCACAAGTAATTAGGAAATTAACCAAATCTAACCAAAAACATCAACATTCATACATCATCGGCAAATAGTGTAAAACAATATCCACGAATGAAATCGAGACAAATGTATGCAATATAGAATTAGATTAATCAATAGATTCAACACAAATCAACGTTCATAGCAATTATCATCTAACGGGGTCAACGGTGCAATAATTTATCGACTCCCGTGAGTTCATAACCATACTAAACACAAAGATTTAAGTATTTCAAACCAAACGATTACAAGAATTGTTTCTCAAAGCTAGCACATGATAAAAACCCTAAAAACTTACAAACAATTCACCCGGGAATGATTACCGGTGGATTAGCCTCTCATGGTTGTGGAATTCATCTTCGATTCTTCAATTTCTTGATACCAATCTTCAAGAATATGGTTCCTAGCCTCCAAGCACTCCCAAAATCGCCCAAAATCGATGTAGAAACTGATGATTCGAATTTGGGGAAGAAACCCCTCATTAAACACTGAAAATCGGCTGTTTCACTAAAATCCGCGTCTGAAACACAACCAGTGTAAGCTTACGCTGGGGGCGTAGGCTTACGCCGTCTCCCTGAAGCTTGCTTTGAAGAAATTAGTTAGGCGTAGGCCTACGCTGGGCGGCGTAGGCTTACGCTGGACGGCGTAGGATTACGCCAGGTGGCGTAGGCCTACGCTGGATCCTGCATTTTTGCCCCGTTTCCTCCGTCTTCCATCTAACTCTTGCATCTCTCGTATAATATCTTCTAAAATCGTACATTAAGCTTCCAACACCTGTACATGCATAGCTACACAAAATCTTTGTATTCCCCATATTAAATTGCATAAATATAACATATAGCACCCTTTAATGCATGAAACTTTGGTCACTTATCACATCCCACACTTGAGTTGTGCTTGCCCTCAAGCAAATTCTTTTGCTTTAAATTCACATTACAAATTCTCCAATAATTGTTTTCACTAAACATAAGTTAAGGTCCAAAGTCATGCAAAATTCATAAGAATTATACTCTCAACAGATTTACAATCCAACAAACCATCGATGAATTTTTAAACAAAAGGAAGTATTGGGACGCGCTTAACTCATATCTAGTTATGGCTTTGCATGCACACACCCCTCACAATCAGTCACTCCCTCGGTTTCATATCTGAACTAGCGATGATGCGCTAGTATTTATCACTCAAACCCAAACAATGAATCACATTATCATAGGCTTGCATATTGATCACATCTCCACCTCTAATACAACTAAAACGCACAAATCAAAAGGTCTTTTAAGGGTTCTAATGTAGGCTAGGGTTACAGGTATAGATAATGATTTTTAAAGTGGCTAAAGGTGAGTGAAATTCAACTAATGAAACTACAAATCAATCTAAAACTTTTAAATCTCTACTATGAGTATAAATGACCCGGTAACACTAAAGTTCTTATTTCTTCCAACTATCAAATGAAACTTGAGTTAAACTGACCCAATAACATCTTTTATTGTAGATCAAACTAATACTCAAAACCTTTGGGAAAATGTTGACCCAATACTATTTTTGTACCTTTTTTTTTGCATTATATATATATATATATTTTTATTTATTTATTTATTTTTTCAATTGCAACCGCAACTACAACAATCTAAGTTAGTTGAATTCCAACTCGCGGGTTCTAAAAAAAAGAAAAGGCTAACAAGGTGAATGGGCTAATGTTATGGGTTTTGTCAAAAGAAAAAGGTATAGGCTCAGAATGGGCATCTAGTGGATATTAACGGGTAAAGGTATACAAATGGCTAAAAATAAAAACGGTTTCTCCTAATGCCTTTATCATTTTTGTGCAATCAATTGGTTCAAGGTCTCAACATGTATCAACACTATGCAAGTTCTAAAATGTGAAACAAAGTGGCCAACCACTCAAATAAGCGAATATATATATATATATATATATATATCAATTTGGCTCAAAATCTCACAAAAACGGTGGGAATAGGATGCGAACCATCACCTTCAACTTTGTTACTCCCGAATTCAACATTTCCAATTTTTTTTTATATATTTGTTGGAAAGACTTAATCAAGTACTTAGTGAATTAACCATGACCAAAGACCTCTACCAAACACTTTGTAAAACAATTATCAAAAAATTTGTATGGTTTCCAAGATTTCCCACATCTCCACACTTGAACCTTACATTGTCCCAATGTAAATAGTTATGAAATATAAAATTGTGGTTTGTGGGTGCCAAAACACCCAATACCCAATATCTCTAAATATCAAACTCAAAGATTCCCATAACCATAAGCATCAAACCAACACAATCAACCAAGTTCTCACCAAAACACACAAAAATAAACAAAAACAAAATAGTTCAATCAAAACAACATAAATATGAGAAAGAGTACATGAACCTGATTAGAGGCGATCATAGAGTGCCTGAATCACCACCAAAAATGGACTCGTAAGTCTTCCATGAGTCTTCCCCACACTTGAGTGTTGCTATGGTGACGAAACTAAAACACACAACACAAAACAAAACAAAGACAAAATAAAGACAATCACAAGCCGGGTTGCCTCCCGGTTAGCGCTAAGTTTATTTTCCTCAGCCCGACATTACCTCCTTATGGAGGTTGAAACACAAACTTGCTTCTATTAGCTCCCCCACCACCTTGGTTGTTATCACTCCAACTCCAAGTCTCCTCTCTTGTAAATTCCACATCAAACAAATCTACTTTCTCGTTCGGATGTTAGACATGGTCGGGTGGCTTCTTTGCATCTTTCAACCTCTCAGTTTCCTTCTCGATTTCCTTCGGCTCATCTTTCACATTAAACCTGTCAAACATAATACCTTTCTTTTTGGTGTCACCCTCATTTGCCTTGGCACGAGGATGACACATGTTAGTAGTAACTGATTTTGAACATATATTTTCAATCGAATATGTAAATAAATTTGAAAAAATATTTATGTTCAACTTACGATTCCCAAATGTCATGTCAACAGTGCCGTTTCGGCAATTGATTTGCGCATTTGCGGTTGCCAAAAACGGTCTTCCCAAAATCACTCGTGGCTCCTCCTCCTTAGCAAGTGGTGCATAATCGAGCACCAAGAAATCTCCTGGATAGTAAAATTCTCCAATCTTCACAGCCACTCCAACTAATTTCCCCCGAGGACGCGTGCGTGTAGCATTCGCTAACACCAATGTGGTGTTGGATTCTTCTAATGGACCAAAATTGTATTGGTCATATATGCTCCCCGGTAAAATGCTCACCCCCGCTCCATAATCTAGTAGTGCCACATTAGTTTTGAATTCTCCAATTTGAATAGGAACTAGGGGTTCTCCAAACTCAATTTCTTCTTTTTCTCTTTCTTCACCTTCTTCATTACCATGAGCCACATCAATTTCACTAACATGATGTTTTGGGTTCAATGTGGTGTCACTCGGCAATTTACCTTCATTTTGCTTGAATTGAGCTATTTCTTGTGCCAATTGCCCAACTTGTCTCTCCAATGCCACAAAAGACTTGTCTCTCACTTCATTCTCCCTTTTAGACTCTTTCATCATCTCCATGATTGCATCCAATTTTGAGCTAACCGAATCATCACCCCCCGATGAGCCACCTTGTTGTTGTTGATCTTGATTATAATTTCGTGGGGGATAATTAGAGTTCCGGTTATTGTTGTATAAATTCCTTTGGTAACCTCCCGAATTGTAATTTCCTTGTTGGCGAGGTTGGTATGACGAGGTACCTTGATTTACACCTTGGAAGTTTGGGTTTAGTTGGTTTGAAGCATCCCCATATTTGAAGTTGGGATGATTCCTTGAGCTCGGGTGATAGGAGTTTGAGTTTGTATCATATGGTTTCCTATCACCATAAACTTGGTTAACCTCTTCTTGTCTCCCTTCTTGAAATGGGCAAATCGTGACTTTGTGCCCCAAATCCCGACAATTCTCACAAACATCAAAACGGGTTTTTACTCCCGCTACTTCTTTCTTCTCACTTTTCCTCAGCAATGCTAACTCTCTTTACATTGATGCCAACCTCTCTTTTGTTTCATAGTCTGGGACAGACTTAGAAATTGAGTGTTTGGCTCTTCGGCTAGCCGATGCCTCGGCTTTAGAACTTTGGCTCATCCGTTCCAAGAAATCCCAATCATCTTCTTCGGGATTAGACAACAATGTCCCATTACTTATGGTCTTCAAGTACTTCCTCTCCTCTTGAGTCAAACCATCCACAAAACACTTCACTAGTTCCCACAACTCGATTTGATGGTGGGGGCATTTCCTCAACAACTCTTTGAAGCGTGTAAAGGCTTCATGTAAAGGTTCACCCGTTTGTTGTTGAAAGGTTCGAATCTCAATTCGGGAGTCATCCGTCTTTGCAACCGAATAATACTCATCTAAAAATACTTGTTGCATCTCCTCCCATGTATGAATGCTGTTAGCTGGTAATGTGACAAACCATTACTTTGCCCGATCTTTGAGTGAAAACTGGAAAAGTCTAAGTTTGACCTCGCTTTGATCGAAGTTTTCATCTCCAATTGTGCTACAGATGGCGGCAAACTCGGCTAAATGGGTGTATGATTCTTCGGTAACCATGCCATGAAAATGTGGAAGGACGTTGATGTAATTCGGTCTTGACTTGAACCTCCTCATTCCGGGAATTGGTGGAACAATTGGAGAAGCATTTTCCGAAATAGCCGGTCGAAAGCGACCATTAACTCCACCCATAGGGGCTACCGGTTGTCTTCGGTTTTCATTGTTGTAGCCCCCATTAACTCTCCTCCCTTCTTGTCTAGGAGGATAACCAAATCTCTCAGGTCTACCTGTTCGACCCGTTGGTTGTCTCGCCCTTAGGTGAACATAATTCACCTCTTCTTCCTCTCCAAAGCCTTGCCCCTCGTTATATTCTCCAGATTGGCTCCTCTCACCATCTTCATACTCGTAATCTCCAAACCCATCACCGTTCCCAACATCCTCATTATCATCATACCCAAAGTATTCACCATCGTCATCCTCCCAACCATCGTTCTCAATGTCGTTTCTTGGTTGAGCTCCAAAGATGTTTCCAGGAAGGGTTTGATTTTGTTGTGGTCCCCTTCTTCCTTGGTACGTGGGATTGGTTCGGATGTTAACGGGTCGGTTTTGTTGAACTGGACCCGACCCACGGGGTTGGTTGTTATTGATAGGTATAGATGGGGTTGGGGTTCGGTGAGGTGGAGTTGGTGGGCGGTTGGGATAGGGCCTCTGTTTGGAGTTGGGCCACGGTTTCTCATGCAAGATCCGGAATGACTGCTTCGACCATCCATAGATGATGGTTCCGATGAAATAGGTTGTAGATTTTGTTGTTGGGTTTGGTTTTGCCTTGCTATCTTCTCAATTTCTGGTTCAAAAACAAGCGGTGAAGTCCTCCCGGATGAACGGGTACGCATGCACTAATCTTGTCACCTGCACACACAAACAAACACCACGCGTAACACAAAAATAGAAGAAGATTAACCAAACAAAACAAGTAACAAAAATAAGTAAACAAGTAATCACAAAAATCAACTAGAATAAAACACCAAGCGCACACACTCCCCGGCAGCGGCGCCAAAATTTGATCGGTGTCGAAGGGACCGGTCAAAGATAAAGAATTAGAGTGTCCTAATCACCTTAAACTAGTTAGGGTAAGAAGGGTGTCGAACCACGAAGAGTTTGTGGTCGGTGCTTAACTTCAATTGACAATGCGATTTATGAAGTGACAATGGGTCTTTCTGACCAAACACAAGCAATGATTTAGGTGAAACTTATCAAACTCAACAAACAATGATTATCAACTAACAATTATGACCGATAGTAATCAAGTACCAAACAAACAATTTAGATTGTAAACAATAATTAAAAAGGAATCACACTCGGGTTTCAAGTTCACAAGTAATTAGGGATTATCACACCAACATATGAGTTCAAACAATCGAATGGTTATCCAAATCAAATTAACCAAATCTAACCAAGAACATCAACATTCATACATCATCGGCAAATAGTGTAAAACAATATCCACGAATGAAATCGAGACAAATGTATGCAATATAGAATTAGATTAATCAATAGATTCAACACAAATCAACGTTCATAGCAATTATCATCTAACGGGGTCAACGGTGCAATAATTTATTGACTCCCGTGAGTTCATAACCATACTAAACACAAAGATTCAAGTATTTCAAACCAAACGATTACAAGAATTGTTTCTCAAAGCTAGCACATGATAAAAAACCCTAAAAACTTACAATCGATCCACCCGGGAATGATTACCGGTGGATTAACAGCTCATGGTTGTGGAATTCATCTTCAATTCTTCAATTTCTTGATACCAATCTTCAAGAATATGGTTCCTAGCCTCCAAGCATTCCCAAAATCGCCCAAAATCGATGTAGAAACTGATGATTCGAATTTGGGGAAGAAACCCCTCATTAAACATTGAAAATCGGCTGTTTCACTAAAAATCCGCGTCTGAAACGCAACCAGCGTAAGCTTACGCAGTCTCCCTGAAGCTTGCTGTGAAGGAATTAGTTAGGCGTAGGCCTATGCTGGGCGGCGCAGGCTTACGCTGGACGGCGTAGGATTACGCCAGGTGGCGTAGGCCTACGCTGGATCCTGCATTTTTGCCCCGTTTCCTCCGTCTTCCATCTAACTCTTGCATCTCTCGTATAATATCTTCTAAAATCGTACATTAAGCTTCCAACACCTGCACATGCATAGCTACACAAAATCTTTGTATTCCCCATATTAAATTGCATAAATATAACATATAGCACCCTTTAATGCATGAAACTTTGGTCACTTATCAAGGTTCTTAGACCTCAAACACCACACACCCACCCTTGCATATTTTCACCATATGCAATTTTCTTAATTTTTAACATACAATTAAACACATATAAGATATTTGAACAACCAACATGTAGATCAAATATGTGTAATTACCACCACATATCATTACTAAGTAAGTGCAACGCACTTACCTTTTGTTAAAGATGATGCCGCTTGATCCTCAAAGCTAGCTTCCTTACTACTTGATCACCTATACAATCCATTTATAATTAGTAATCCATTGATCACCAATTGACACCCAACACACCTTTATGATCTAAATATCAAGACCCTAACTTAGTTTGATTAACATGACCTTAATCAAACCCCTAAACTCTAAATATCACCTTTCAACCCAAATGATTCTTTTGACCCATTATAGTCAAACTTTCAATCCACCAATTCACCATTTCCAATTAAGGTCTAACACCAACCCTAGACCTTATGGATTACACTCATTCTAAACTTGATTAATTACACCTTAAACAAGGTTTAACCTCCCTACACAATCATTCACCCATTTTGACCCGTTTGGGTTCCACCCAATTTCACCTAAACTCTTAATTTATTAAATCACCAAATTGATTGAGGGTTATTAATTGGTTATGTGTTTAATTACACCACAAACACTTACCAACCCCTAATTACCATCCAAACAACCTTAATTTTGAAAACCCTCAATTTCACCTCAAGAACCCTAATTTTTCAAACATCAAATTAGGTGTTAAAATCATGTAAAACATGATTCTCCAACATTAGTAATACTAGATTAAGGTTTATAAACGAAATTAAACCCAAATCATCACACTAATTGGGTTTTCTACCCAAAACCCACCAAAACTCCATTGATGGAAGTATAGATGAAGAAGATGAACTTACTTGATGGTTGCTTGAGCCTCAATCATCATCAAATCCATGATATGTCACCTCCATCTTCCAGATTTAAGCTTTTTGACTCATCCTCCCCTTTCTCCTCTTTGGTTTTCATGAACACACGCAAACACACACTAAAATGTGTTCATTTCTCCCCCATTTTTTCCTAAAATGCAGAATTTTGCAAGTTACACAACTAGTCCTTGCACTTTTAGTTTTGTCTCCTCCTTCCCAAAGTTAAGAAAGTCCACCTTTTGCAACAAACCCTCAACTTTCATTTTTATTTATTTACACCATTATAATATGTTTAACATATTATATTATAAACCTGAAAGTTAGTTCGTTACAACTAGATAATAAAGAAATGCTTAAATTACACTAAAACACATTTTGCAAGGTCGGTGTTCAATCCTAAGCCACCGGCCACAGTTTCCTAAACACCCCTCAATTTTCTCCATTTTAAAATAATACCCTCAACTTTCTCAATTTTCAAATATACCCATCAAGTTTCTAAGGTTTCAAGTTTACCTTATGACAAAATTTTTAACTCTATCTCTCATTTCTAAACTCTTAAGTTTACCCCTCAAATTTCGTTTCTTTTTTTCTTTTACTTTTTTTATATTCGTTTATAAAAATTACTTTTTCCTATTTTTATTTTGTTACTAACTTTTTTAACTAATTTTTCGTTTCAATGTTAACTCCAATTCGCGCCGCAGTTTATCTTTTTTTCGATCTGCAGAATCGAGTCGTGACAACCTCATACGTTTTTTTTACGTACTTAGTCACGTTATTGTGACCGCCGCAACATGCGTAACGAGGTTCGTAAACTCGACGCATTGCGCGGGCTTATTTTCTAGTTTTACTTATATTACAAAATGTTACACGCATATAATTAATAAATTTATCGATTTGAATAAATAATTCTACAAATATAAAAACGTACGCACCTTTTCATATATTTTGTCCTTTTCATGATTTTTAGTACGATATTATATGTACATCATGGAATTGAAGTTATTAAGTTAAGATGTTTTGTAGTTTGAAAACAATACATAATATAATATAAGCATCGTCAAGATATTCTCCCATTTGTCATTATTTTAATTGATTTATATCTCGCAAATAGTCATACCACATTTTATTCCAAAGTACATATAAATTATCGTATTTTAAAAACACAAATTTATCTTTTTTTTTAAATTCTACAGTATTATATATTTCTTTGAAATATAATTTAGGTATTTCATGATAGGAATGAAATAGTTTTCTATTGAAAATTAAAAAGAATTTAACAAAACTATTAGGCTATGTGTAATGGTCACGCTTCACTTTTCAGTATTGAGCGCCACCTCAGTGCCACATTAGTGATTCTGTCCAGTGATTGCGCTTTTGTTAATGTGATAGTGACGTGTCAGAGCATGAATCACTTGTACGTGAAACCACTACGGATGATCTAACAATGGTCCGTTATCATCTTCAATTATCTTTATGCCATTTCCTCATTTGTTTCCATGCCATCATAGCAAATAGGTAAACTAATAATCTCCACACATATTCTATTTTTATACCAATTAATAAAGAAAGCTATGAATTTCTTATTTGAGATTTTATAGGATAATCAAGTTATTTGCCATAAAAGCTAGTACGAGTAACTGAGTTATTTTATGAATTTCTTTTGACTTTAATTTCGTTCCAACTTTTTAATAATTGAAAATATAATTATTTAAAATATTTTTTCTTAATAATGATCGAATATAAAATATTAAACACGGATAATAAAAATATAAATGATGCAAGTATATAGAGATGAATGTTTTTATAAAAAAGCTATACAAAAACAGTTCAATCATTTTCATATTAAAATTATTAATAAATACATTATACTAATGGATAAGTGATAAATAAACATATTAAATTCATGCATATTTGAGTTTTAAAAAGTAAAAAGATAGTTTATGAAAAATATAAACGCCTATGTAAAAATAAACAATTTTAATTTTATATAACAAATTATAATAATCCAAATTAAAAAAATAGATAATGTTTAACCTATAATTAAAATATATATATATATATATATATATATAAGTTTATAAATTACTAATATAAAAGAAAATCCAACATATGCTTTTATTACATAACTAATTTTAAGTAAAAAACACGAGAACCGCGTAATACATAATACACGCATACACAATGCTTGACATATATAATCTATCTATACTATATAATAAATAAAGGTTTTTTCATGTCACGTGTCGGCTTCATATTCATTCTCATCAATTTTTTCCCGACCATCTCTCTTAATAAATACAGCTATATCTTTTAATAATAATATATTTTTAAATAAAATACTAATTATACTAATAAAACACATTTATTTTAAACTATCCCTTATTATAAGAAATTTTGAAATCTAATTATGTAACTTTTATTTATATCAAATAGTAAATGAAATTCAAATTACATTAAATATTAATTAATGTATTTTTGAAACCCAATTATATATTAATTTTTCATTTTTTGAATTTTGTTTTCTATCTTTGGTATAAGTAATACATTTTTACACATGTTAAATACATACATAAAGATTTAAGAATTTTATGTATTAATATTTTTCACCCCGTGTGTATTACACGAGTTCTAAGCTATATTTAATATGTAAATTTTTATTACTAAGGATATAAAATTGTATTTATTCAGCCCGTGTAATACACGAGAATCTAACCTAGTGAAAGTTATAAAGAAAACAAGATATCTAGTTAAATAATTGTTTGAGTTGATTACACATATACTCCCTATGGTTTATAGAAAGTAACATGTTTGGGTACTAAGAGTTTAAAGTAATAAGTATGAGTTTTGTGCTTTCAATTTTGTAGTTAAGGCTAACTTTCGTTAACTTTTCTGTTAACTTGGGGTGTTTTACTCTATACTCTTAATACCCAAACCTGTTACTTTCCGTAAAAGGGTATTTTAGTCATTTCACTAAAGTTAACATAAAAGTTAACAGAAGTTAGCTTTAATATACAAACTCGTTACAAAATTAAAAACATAAAACCCAAATCTGCTACTTTAAACCCGTTTACCTAAACACGTTACTTTTCACAGACCATATGAACTATCTATATAATTAACTCTAATCGTCTTATATGTCATACTAAAAACAAAATTTATACATATTTATACGATTATAATTCTCTATTTAAAACTTGTTTTACAAGCAAATAACTTAATTATATGATATAGATGATAAATAATGTTAGGATGGTGATAAAACCTTATCTCATTCATGGGAGGTTGTTTTGACAACTTTTAAAACGAATATCCTCCACCCAAAACCCACGCACCCCTATCTCATCAGCAAAGGCCAATCCGCCCCTTCCTTTTTTTATTTATTTATGAATAACCTTTTTTTATACCATTTAACAACTTCCACCTTTTCTCTTCCCTTTGCCGCCACAAACCACTTTCCGGTTACTTTTCCGGCCATTCTCCGCCGCTTCTCTGGTATGCGCCTCATCTCATACATTCTCAACTCATCGCGTCATTTTCTGTCAATTCCGTCTTTCTGATCGGAAATGTAACTGTTTAATTTTTAAATTTTAAAGCCGTTACGCCATCGGAAATGGCCTCCATTGAAGTTGATTGTTGATTGTTGATTGATGATTGCTTTGTGCTTTCCGGTTTTGACTTTTAAGTTGTTGATTTTGTTTTGTATTATTATATCGAAGTTTGGGATTTGTGAGATTTAAGTCGCATCGATGCAATTTTTCGATCTGAAAATTTACTGTTCGTTGCTGTTTTGGATTGTTTGATTGCGGTCTAACAGTTTAGTAAATCACGCCTAAAATGGAGGAAGCATTTGGTTTGGTGTGGTCAAGTTGACCTACAGAGTGTATCTGTTGAACTGGCCATTGTTTGTCTGCTAAAATAAGACAAAAAAGTTGTAGATCTATTTTTGGATTGTTATAATTGTTTGACATATACAATTCATACTTTATAGTTTATTCTTGCTTGCATATGCCTTGTTTTTCCATGTGCATATGAGAAAAGGACCAAACTGCCCTTGTAAACTTGATCAGATTGTGGAGATGGTGCTCCTTTTTCTAATCTTGATTAAAAGTTGATCATATCATAAGTAGATTGCATCACAAGGCATCTCACTTTTGCCTTTTGAATCTGATACTCCTTTATAGTTTATGGAATATTGTTTAATTAGATAAAGCAAAGCACACAGAAAGGAGGAGCAAAAGTAGGTCATATATTAAATTAGATAAAGGAAGCTAATCCCAAAATCTTGGATAAAGCTTATTATATAAAGAGGGGGAAAAAGTATGTCATTAACAAATGGATATAAAGCCTTAAATTAACCGATTTCATTAAGTTATAGTTGATTGGTAGTACTGGAAGTTCTTGATTGTGGTGGTAGGACCATAATAAGATATATACATACAAAGTGCTTGATATTTCTCTTTCATATTTTCTATTTTAAAAATTATTTTTTTTTGTTGTTCTGGAAATAAGATGGTTTCTCATGAAAGTGGTCTAGATCTGTCAGTACAAACATGATTGAAAGTTTTTATATTAATCTGATTATAGATCTCAATAAAAGAGAATAGACACATGCTAATGAGCTAAAGAAATGCATGATTTGCTTGCCATGGACACAAGAACCTGGATGGTTGACTTTTTATCTTTTTTATTGACATTGCTTTTTGTGTATAATTATATGATTAGGTGAAAATGGCACAATGTTTGGCTCCTTCAGTGCAATGGCAGATGAGGTTAACAAAGAGTTCAATGGAAACAAGCTCTATGACATCCAAAATGTGGAACTCTTTTTCTTTGAAGCAAAACAAGAAAGGAGCACTCAAAACCTCCACAAAATTTAGAATATGCGCGTCATCAAATGGAACCATTAACAGGATGGAAGACTTACTAAACTTGGATGTATCTCCTTACACTGATAGGATCATTGCTGAATACATTTGGTATATTCAAAACCCATCACAGAAAACAAAAAAAATGTGTTCAAATATATAAATATTTAGATACATGCTTTTATGTTTTGAAACAGGATTGGAGGTTCTGGGACAGATGTGCGCAGCAAATCAAGGGTATGCTGGCTTTTGATGCTCTGAATTTTCAGAAAAATAATCTTTAGAGTATATAGTTTTGTTAAGAGAAAAATAATCATATGTGATTAAATCAATTTTCATGTAGACAATCTCAAAACCGGTTGAGCATCCTTCTGAGCTTCCAAAGTGGAACTATGATGGGTCAAGTACTGGACAAGCACCAGGAGAAGATAGTGAAGTTATCTTACAGTAAGTCCTATTTATTAAAAAACTTATAAGTCTCACTTTATGTGGTGAAGTAATCGTAGTTGAAATTCAATATTCCAGCCCCCAGGCTATCTTTAAGGATCCTTTCCGTGGTGGCAACAACATCTTGGTGAGTGTAATATTAGTGAATTTAATTTTTTTTGTAAGCTGCAAAGTAAAATGGTAGTATGGATTAGAAAACTCTAATTGGTATATTTTTTTGAAAGGTAATATGTGATGCATACACACCACAAGGCGAGCCCATCCCTACAAACAAACGTGCTAAGGCTGCTGAGATTTTCAGTGATCCTAAAGTTGTAGCTCAAGTTCCCTGGTAGGTTTTCGGGTGATTTTTTTTTTCATGCAACAAAACTTTTAAATATCAAATTCTGCTTAAGTGATCAACCGGGCTAACTTTCAGTTTCTTAACTGATATCGAGTCTTGGAGATTGCTTCAGCATTTGATACCCACATCAAATTTCGTAACACGTAGTACAAACTTAGAGTTTAGGAGTATATGGTTTGACTTTATAAGTCAACATATATCTCCTTTCTATGTGAAGGGGAATAATTCATTTAAAAAAAAAGACAGAAGATTGTCTATGTTATTTCATGATATTCAGACAAACTGATTACTTTGTTCAACCAAACCTGATCGTAGGTTTGGAATTGAGCAAGAATACACTTTGCTTCAACCAAATGTGAACTGGCCTTTGGGTTGGCCTGTTGGAGGTTACCCTGGTCCTCAGGTACTATTCATCACCCTTTTCGTAAACTTGTACACCATTTCTTACACTTAAAACGAGGTTCCTATTGGAAACAATCGCTGTTAGTTTAATATATTTCATTTTTAAAAATACAGGGCCCATATTACTGTGGTGCTGGAGCAGATAAGTCTTTTGGAAGAGACATATCAGATGCACATTACAAGGCTTGCTTGTATGCTGGAATTAACATCAGTGGAACCAATGGGGAAGTTATGCCCGGACAGGTCTTTTTTATTCCCATTTTATTTAATTTTTAATAATTCAAAGAAAAAATATTACAGCAACAATTATTATTCACAGTGGGAATTCCAAGTTGGTCCTAGTGTGGGAATTGAAGCTGGAGACCATATCTGGTGTGCTAGATACCTCCTTGAGGTGAATCATCTACATAATCATTGTTAATTATATGATATTTCCTCGGTCATTTTATTTTAATCAGAATCTAATCCTAGCTTTGTTTTTTCTTAACAATTTACTGGTTTTAACAGAGAATTACTGAGCAAGCCGGTGTTGTCCTGACACTTGACCCTAAACCAATTGAGGTAATATAAATCTTTCTTGATTACTATTTTTTCTTTTCAGTTTTTCCCATAATTTCAACCCTTTTAAACATCAGATCAACATGTTTAAGTTTCTATTTTTCTTTATAAATAGTTAGTTTGGCGAATATGATTTACAGAAAATAATATTTTTTCAATGGGCTAACCATATGGGTTCATCAATCAATGAATTGAATCTGCCACATGTACTCACTGCTAGTGATTTTATATTAACTGCAAAAATTCTTCTGGTTTGTATTGACAGGGAGACTGGAATGGTGCAGGATGCCACACTAACTATAGGTACTTGCTTTCTCATACTAGCCATTACCATTTAGGATTAAAAGTTTAAAACCATGTTTGATATTTCCAGGTTTTTTCAACGTTTATATGATTAAATTTATATTATTACATGTCCTTTTAATTAATTTTCAGTACAATAACCATGAGAGAAGATGGTGGATTTGAGGTGATCAAAAAGGCGATTCTGAACCTTTCACTTCGCCACAAAGAGCACATCAGTGCTTATGGAGAAGGAAATGAGAGAAGATTGACCGGGAAACACGAAACCGCCAGCATCAACCAGTTTTCATGGGTATATATAAAACATATTCTATTAAACTGTATAATGATAGAAGTATAAAACCAAAAAAAGGTCAATGTTTCATAAGTTTTTCTCAACTGGTATTTTTGCATTTGGTCAACTTTCAGGGAGTAGCTAACCGTGGTTGCTCAATCCGTGTGGGGCGTGACACTGAGAAGGCCGGCAAAGGTATTAATTAATTTTATTTTTAATTAGTTTCCAACATTCCTAGCAAGTACATAACCCGGTTTTTTAAATTCTGATTTTTTTCATGGTTAATGTTAATTACGTCTAGGTTACTTGGAAGATCGGCGTCCAGCATCAAACATGGACCCGTACACAGTGACTGGATTACTTGCTGAAACCACAATCCTGTGGGAGCCTAGTCTTGAAGCTGAAGCACTTGCTGCCCAGAAGTTGGCACTGAATGTGTAGAGTGGGTCAATCCATGTTCTTCGAAAGCTCGGTGTTCGGTTTCTAGTTTGATTTCTTCAACATCTTGTAAATAAAGGTCCCCAAAAGTCATATCTGGCTCATATTCAAAGCTATTTTCAGCAATTGGGTGCTTTTTTACAGATTATTATTGGACAGTTTATGCACATTTTGATGTGTGCTTGAGTGCACTTGGTCCAAACTGAGTCAGCTTTATTATCTTCTTGAATTGTAGAAAACACCTTCAGGTTTTGAATATAACACATGCATAACTGCATACTTTGAAAATAAAAAATAAATATATACATGACGGTTCAGTTTACATAATCTTTTCAAAGTTCGAAACCATCATCTACACCGGTAAACTGTCAAAACTAAACAATATACATCTCAAACCAAACCGCTACAAGTCTTTGCATTTATGTTAGTGATATGCCTCTAACTCTAAACTATTTTATTGTTGCTTAATCTTTATGCTTGATAAGGAATATTCATGTAACACATTGTTTTTAAAAGTGGTCAGATACAAAGTGTTTTTAAAAGTGGTCAAATAAATTAAAAGTGATCATAAAAATTTAATGAATTTTTAACTAAAAGAATCAAATAATAACTTACCATAAGTTAAATATATAAAATAAATGAATTTATATGGGTTAAATAGACAACTAAACAAAACTTTTGTGACTTTTAACTACTCACGTTTTATTTATCCAATAAATAAATTTGAAGTACTCAACTAATTAAAAGTTAAAAGTGACCGGTTATAACTAAAATATCTAAGAATTATAATTCTCAACAAAAAATTAAACCCATGGTAATAACGTTTTGAAAGAAATCTAACACCATGAAAAACTTGCATCTTAATATCGCTGAAACAAACAGACACATAACTGTAATTTGTAGTTTTCGAGTATTTAATTCCGGATTCTCCGGGAGCCATGTATATCAGAATTCGATGGTTCACTCGAATTTCTCAATCGGATTCGGATAAAACTCTGAGAAAATCTCCGGAACAAAAGTACGAAAATCTGATGATTTCGTGAACCAGTTTGATGACCAAAACTGTTGTCCGTATTTGGGGGCCAGTTGCTACTTGATAGCAGCTCGACCCCAGCCAGGGGCTGCCGCCCCTTGGACCCCGCTTCCAGCTGCCCCCGACCCCGACCCTTTGAAACCCGTATTGCCTAGCTCCTAAATACCTAAAATCATAATAAACTCGAACAATCGTGCACTCCGCACCTCCTAACTTGTTTGATGTATATTATGAATTACTTTGGTCAACAAGTCAATCTAATTACAATAAAATAGCCGACATAATCAGAAGAATCGTTTGATTTCATACAAATATAATATATACATGAACACTGATACAATTAACATCAGAATCAGGATTCATGAAGATGGATTTCAAATTAACAAAGAATCAAAGTGCACTATCCATAAACAACATGGAGATACTTATCTTTGATCCATCTGAAGCTCTTCCTAAACGACCCTTTCAGTTTTCCCTCAACAGAGTAAACTTTATACCCAGCAACCCTCTTTTTCCTCTGGAATTCAGGATCCTTAAAACTCCATGATTTCGAGGTTGATCCGTTGGTCGATTTTCCTCTCTTCAGCTTGAAATCATTGTTAGTTCCAGCAACAACGATATCCATATTCGTTGCATACGAGACACTGTAAGATCTGAAATTGCGAGGTGGCTGATCGGGGATTTTGGAGTCGAATCCACCCCTGTAGGTCTCTAATTGCATGTCTCGTTCGGTGTAGTTGTATGCTTTTGATCTGTAATCGGCCATGGGTGTGGTGGATCTGGAGAATTGGGGAGTTTTATGGAGGTGGGAATTGGATTTTGACTTTTGAGGGAGAAAAGTCTTCTGAGGAGGCTGGAGAAGAAGTCGTTTTGGCCTTTGGGAGGCTGGAAATAGTCAACACCTACATACATCACAGTTCACAGTTGAAAAAATTAAATAAAAAAGAAAAGATAAATAGTAAATATCTTTTCTTATGGAAGTCACGAAGGACACACTACCGTTCGTTGAATAACGGATACGTTTAGTAGTTTAAATGGGTCGGGTTTAAGTTAACTTAACGGGTTAACCTTATTTAACACTTTTATTTTTATAATTTTTTAATAATGTGTTTTACTTTAGTATAAAACTGAAACCTAATGTTTTAAATTAAAATATAAAACACTTACCCAGATTGTAAATATGACGGAACCATAAGTTTTGACGTTTTGGTGTCTATCAACTTGATTTATGGATTTTTTGAATCGGTCAATGAGTGACGTTCAAATGAAAATTAACACAGACTTAAACTTTTAACATCTAAAATTTAAACATCTCATGTGTAAATGAAATGATGACCATCTAATCATCTATCCCTTTAAAACCCACATTTAAACCTTAAAACCTATTGTTTTATGAAACAATAGAATGCAACATTGTAACACCCGCACTCGATTAGTTTATATAAGATTATTATTATTATTATTATGTTGAAATATATTTTTAGGCAAAAGGAACTCGTTAGTGAGCGATAAATAATAATAAGAATTATTTAGGTTTTAAACAACAAAAATTCTCTCGGTTTTGGTTCGACGCGTGCAACACCTGAGCCGGGTGGTTTTGTAAAATAATTATTTAAACCTGAAGGGATATATTTTCGAGACAAAGGGACTCAAGGAAAATAATAAATTATGGCGAGTTATTTTTGGGTAAAATAACGACGCCAATTTTATCGGGTTCGTTTAAGCGAGAAATTGGCACGCGGTCCGACCATGTGTATATAAATATCGCCACCAGCCCAACTTGTCTCACTTTTAAAAAAAATCATAGAAATGAAGGGCTGGAGCTTTGGGGTGGCTGGCGGTGGTACGGCACCAGCAGCGGCGACCGGAGATACGGTTTTTCACCGGAAACTACTTCTCGACGATACGAACACAATGTTAAGCTTAGATTTCCCTAAATCATTGCTTAAGGCTGTCAAAAAGTGTCGTAAATGAGTTTTCCAATCTGTCCTGAAATTCTTATGCATTCGCAGTCTTAAAATCAAGCGATCCCCGGATATCGACATTGGAATGATCTGATTTTTGGATAGTAGGTTCACAACTCATAGATTCAGAGTCCCACCGGAGGAAATTTCGATAAGAGGTATGCGTTTTATACCCTTAAACTTGACTGGTCGGGTTTTCACGCTGAAAAATGCAATCCAAAAGAATCATCGATCCTCAGAGACTTGACCGTTGGAATGTTATGATTTTTGGACCGTAGCTTATTAACACATAGATAAATGTTTCCACCGTAGGAAATTAAGATCAGATGTAGCTAGATGTGGTTTTAACTTTAACACTGAATAGTTCGTAACAGAAAGTTTGTGCGAAAACAAGAATTAAAATTGGGTTGCATGGCTATCTAAACGACTTTATATGTCGATTTTGAGCACGAAGATATGCCCGGGAGGCAAAAAAAAGATCCTAATGGTGGTATTGGTTCGTATTGCATGTCGGCTTCAGGTGATTACGTGTATGCTGTCACACCACGGCCGGCGACGGATTATACACCGGGGCTGACGCGGTTGTTCATAAGCACATGATCATTTATTAAATATGATAATATTTATTATTCAAATTAAAAGCATCCGTTACAATTGAAAATAGGACATCAAAGTGTTCAAACATAACATAATTAAACTCCATTATTTCTAGGTCCAAATCCTAAGTGATCATGTCGTATCCTCAATCTGGTGCACCTGAAACATATGAGTAAATGTCAACTAAAAGTAGTTGGTGAGTAACATAGGTTTTGACACCAAACAAAAGTTAAAAATGATTTAAAATTCAATATGTTCAAAGCATAACTAAGGCATAAATGTGAAAACATACAAGGTTACAAAGCGTACAATCAAACCGTAGTAAATAGAAAACTAGTATGTACAATCCAACCGATTGTATTTTGGAAAAAGTAGTAATATGGTATACACAAAAACCCGCCAAGGTTTGTGCTAAGTATGGTATCGGTTTCCCGTATAAATGATCATGTTAGGTACTACCTTAGGTCTGCCTCGCAAGTTAATGATTGTACTAAACATGAACACACGTATGGTCGCCAAGTAGTTTAAGACATAAAGCACATAGGTAACAACATGAGAACAATGGTATTGAATTTGTATATGTAATGTATGTAAACATGTTTCACCATGAGTATTTGTAAACAATGGTAAAGAGAAAGGGGGCTATGAAACTCACTTGAATTGAAGTTAGGAATGGTGTGAATTGGTATAGATGGATAGGTCTCATGGGGATTTCTCACAATAAACCTACACAGGTAATGGTACTCTAAATTTAATATACGTCTAATTGGAATTAAGAAAACTTTAGGACTTTAGGGTTTCATAGGGTTTGGGACTGGACATAGAATTTGTGCAAGTTTTGTAGAAATTATATGTTTTAAATGCTAAAATGTTTGGACTTATTCATATAATTATTCTAAAATAATTAAATAAATAAATTATGAAATAGAAAGAGGTTTAAATAATATTACATTTGAATCCAAAAATAATTAATAAACATATTATGGAATGAAATAGGTTTAAAATAATGTATTTAGAATAATTTATAAATAAATTGTGAAATGGATAAAGGTTTAATTAATTTATTTTATGTAAATAAAATGATTAATTAAACTACTAATTTATCTCTTTTAAAGGAAATATAAAAGAGTTAATAAATAATAGGCTTTAATGAAATTAATTAGGCTTTGTATAAAATAATTATTTACAATAATTATTTAAGTATTTTTTTTATTTAAGAGATTTTTAAATAATTATTTTTGCCATAATAATTATTCATAAGTTTAAAAAAGTTTAATAATGCTTAAACACATAATTAAAATTTGTGCAAGAACATTATTAATATATAAATAACATAATCAATTTGTCTAAACAAATCATTTATATTAATTTATTTAGGAATTTTTAATATGTCATAATGTGTTTTTAAGTGAATTAAAATAATTAAACATCACTTTATATTTCATATTGTTATAAAAATTGCAGAATGAGTTTATATAATTTATAAAAGTTTAAATTAGAATTTTTGACATTAAATAAGGTATTTAAAGGATTAAAAAGGAAAAAGGAATTGAAAAATAGGCTAGCCGGACTCGAACCCGCGTCGAGCTGGCCACACACGCGCACTTAACCACTAGACCGGGGCATGTTACCGTGTCTAGTTTGGTTTCGTTTTGATTATAACACGCTAGTACAGTCACCATCTTCCCCAATTACAAACCCGTAACCCTAGCCCTCCAATACTCTCGATCGAGCAAACGATCGAAGCCCAATTCATGGGGCTTTTGATCCTCGCATCAAGACGAACCCAAAGACACTAGATTTACCTGTAATAGTAGCGTGTAGGGTGGGGACGACTGAGTGTGTAACATCCTGATTTTTATTATTCATATTTCAATCCAATGTAATGCAATTTCGAATTCAATACTCGTGCACTGTCTCATTTATTTTCTCGCCGTAAATTAAATGCAATGATTCTATACTAATTCGCAAATTTTACTCGGTTATATACATTTAAACACTATACAAGAAACCATTTTATTCAAACTTATCAAATCTGAAAAGTCAAGGACTAAAATTGAAAAATGTCAACAAACCCTAGTCAAGCACGGTCGTGCTTCGTTCTGGCACGGTCGCGCCAAGTGCCTCGGCACGATCGCGCGACTGGTCCTGGAACGATCGCGCCCGGTGCCTAGGCACGATCGCGCCTCTCTTGGGCACGGTTGCGCCTGCGTAATAGTTGAAACGTAAATGCAGTTTAATCACCCAATCATTTGAAATCCGTAACAGTCGTCCGTTTCTTTTCCCCTTAACGAATGAATCAACTATCGAATTCCTCAAACGTCTCAGTTCATATTACCAATTTCGAAAAACTCTCTCAAGTTTTCCAAGAAACAAAAATCCGCTGTTCGATCCGAATCCTCTCAATCCAGCAGCAGAAACTCGATACTCAATCATCCCTGAAGTTCCCAGACTATTTGGATTGGTCGGAGTTACAGTAAAGATCGCCGGAACACAAGTCGTCGACGCCGGAACTCTTTCTTGCCATCTCTATCAATCCTCTACTGTTTCGGGTAATTGAAATCATTTATTTCAGTTAAGTAGTCTCTGTATCGAAAGCCCCTATTCAATTTGGGCTTCCATTATAGAAATCGATCCGAATCAGAACTCATGCTTTATTAAAAATGATTTAATCGAACCCCTACTTAAACGCGATGTACATACAATTAGATTATATGAAAAGACTCGTAATAACCCATTAATCAAAAGCCCTAACAATTCCAACGTTTAAAATACAAGAATTGGTAAATTCGTGTCTGATTTGGAAAAGACACGGTCGCGCTAATCATCTAGCGCGGCCGTGCCTCATCGAGCGCGGTCGTGTCCTCCTGTCCAGACCTTGTCACACCCTCTGGGCTAGTCCCTGTTGTGTCTAAAGATCATAGACACGACCGTGCCGGGCCAAGGCACGGTCGTGCCTGTTGATTTGTTTAGATTATGCTCCTGTTGATCAACCCGGTCGCGCCCGTGGCTCGAGCACGATCGGCCCTTCCGAGGCACGGTCGTGTGTGTGACTCAGAAACTTTAAAAAAATTATAATTTTATATTTTTCAATCAATAAATGTCTCAAATTTTATAAAAATATGTTTCCTGTATTTGAAGAGATAAATAATATTTAAAAGTTTATTTAAAAATTTATGAAAATTAAATTCATATTTACTATCTTACACTTAAAAGATATTTTAAATAAATAAGTTATAAAATTTATAAATAAATAAGATAATGATTATTTATTTAATTTACATTTTAAATCAAAATCATTTATTCATTTATACTTAATTACAATTAATATTTACATATTTATTCAATTCAAACCTAATTAAATAGTTTCAAAAATATTTTACTTCAAACTCTATATATTTTATTCAATACTTTTTAAATACAAATCAATAGTTTTATACACAAATTCAACTTTCATTTTAGACTTAAACCTTATGCACTATTTGATACAACATACATTACTCTTTAGGTTGATTTGTGCACTCGAGGATCTTTATTTTTTTATCTATTTTCCTTATTCGCTACACCTCCTTATCAAGTGAGTATTCACAACCCCTTTTTACTCTTTTACACTTTTGGGGTGGAACATGAACTCTATACTCATTACACATTACACATTTATATTTACACAAACAACACAAGTGCAAAAATCCTATTTACATACATGTGTGCAAAAATTTGAGCTTTGTGCCCGAGTGCTAGGTGTGCTAACCTTTGTATGCTCTTATGTGCAATCATTAACTATACAAGCCGACGGTTTTCAATGATAGATCTATTGAGTGTGACAAACCCACCCATGGTATGCGGTGATTGAAACCGACAACACATTTGTTTTGCATGCTAGTTACAAGGTTTGATTGTACATTTGGTTACACAATAGCTACTCCCCATAAACGCCTTATTTATCATGTCATGTAAAGGATTTGTTTTCATCTATATGCTATCTATATACAACTGTGTTATACTCACCAACTTTTTAGTTGACTTTATTTTATTCATGTTTCAGGCCCCAATATGTGAGATTGATTCAAGACGTGTTCAACATAGGATTTGGACTTAGCAATATAAATCAAGAATTTTATGAGTTGTTTATGTTTCTTGTTTGAATTTGATTTTGTACTTGGACTTATTGTAATGCAAATTTGACTTTAATATATTTCAATTTAGTCAACCATGTGCTATGAACAGTCTTACATGTCCCGCCCCGATGATTCCGCCATCGGTCGGGGTGTGACAGATTAGTATCAGAGCCTTGGTTATAGGGAATTAGGTTATTAGACACCTTGACCTAGACTATAACTTTAGGACACCCACTTATACTATATTTCATGATTTTTGTGCTATGTGTTACATGCTATGTGCTATATGTTATATGTTACATGCTTTGTATGATTACTTATTATTGCATTATGATGACTTATGTGTTTTAAATCCATGACTTATTAGGATATTCTTAATAATTAAATAAATAATATCCTTTCCTATATTCTAAAACCTCATAATATTTCTATTTTCTTTTCTATCTTTATCCCTTCTTAGCATGTGGAAAATTCTTGAAGCAAAAATCTTTAAATTTTTTTTTATTTCTTCGTTAAGGTTTTTAAACTTGTTAAATTATTTGAGGACACGTGCAATCTGGAAGAGTGACACCTGTATTTTGGGTTTTCTGTCTAGGAAAGAATTTCGCATAAATCCCAATCAACCGAGGGACCTGTATGCTTTCCTGGGAATTCCCGAGATGAGTGTTTACTTATAGGCTAAAGCATGTCTCCTTGAAAATTATATAAGTTTAATTAACCTTAATGTGTCATGGTATTCAAGTGATTTTGTCACTTTTGAGTACAATCCAAACTAAGAATATCTATTTTTATTTTTGTTACCTCATTCTATTAAATCCTATCAAATCTCATAAGTTCTCACAATTTTTCTTGTCTTGTGACAATCTGTAGAATGCCTCCTCGTCGTGCTCCCGCAACCAACGCCAACACCGACATTGCTGCTATTCTCACCCAATTGGTGACACAACTCACCCAAGCCAATGGTGCCACCAATGGCAACAATGGTGGAAATGGAAGCAATAGTGGTAATAATGGTGGAAATGGTGGAAATGGTGGTAACAATCCACCTCAATGCACCTTCAAACACTTCAATTCGTGCAATCCCCTCAAGTTTTATGGAACCGAAGGAGCTACTGGACTCCTTCAATGGTTTGAAAGCATTGAGAATACCTTTCTCAATAGTGACTGTCCCGACAACCTCCGTGTTCGTCATGCTACAAGTGTCCTACAAAAACGGGCACTTACTTGGTGGAATGGGGAGAAACGAAATAGGGGTGTCGACATAGCTATGGCCTTACCTTGGGATGAGGTCAAAAGGCTTATGACCGAGGAGTTCTGTCCTCGAAATGAAGTGAAAAAGTTGGAAGCTGAATTTTGGGATCTTGCCCAAGATAGTGGGGAAAGCTTAGCATATACAACTCGGTTCCATGATCTGAGCCTTCTAGTGCCCCACATGGTCACTCAGTTATCCCGTTGTATCGAAAAGTACATTGGTGGACTACCAAGACAAATCCAAGATACTGTCTTAGGTAGAAATACTACTACTTTGGAAGATGCCATCCGCCTGTCTGCTACCCTAACTGATAATCATGTAAAAGCTGGAACTCTTACCAAAAAGGGTTCTAAGAAAGTTTCTGAAACCGTAACCCCTCCTGCTCACAACAAAGAAGCCACAACCGAGCCCTCTCGCAATAACAGAAAGAGGAAAGTTAGAAATTTTGCTGTGGTTACTCCTACTATTCCCGTCAATCAAGCTGCACCTATGGTTCAAGCACCGGTCAAAAAGCCATATGGTGGAATTTACCCACTTTGTGCCATCTGCAACTACCATCATCCCCAAAACATCCCATGTCGCCTTTGTACTTATTGTGGGAGATATGGTCATATGGTCAGTGTTTGTAGGACCAAAGCCCTTACGGGCCAAGTCAACCCTCCAAACCGAACCGTACCTCAAGTGGCTAACCAAGGTGCTCCCGCCATTGCTAATGGGCGTGCTTGCTATGAGTGTGGTGACCCGAACCATTTTCGTGATCAATGTCCAAGACTTGCAAATGCTAGACAGGGTGGAGCTCGTGGGCGTGCGTTCAACATAAACGCCAACGAAGCTCAAGCCAACAACGACGTGGTTAATGGTACGTTTCTTGTTAATAGTCAATATGCCTCCATTTTGTTCGACACGGGTGCCGATAAAAGTTTTGTGTCACTTAATTTTGAGCCTTTACTTGCAAAGACACGATCCCAATTAGAGAAAACCTTCACCGTTGAAATAGCAAATGGTGACTCCCTTACCATTGAGTCCATTATTTATGATTGCTCCTTAGAACTAAATGACCATTCATTCCCAATCAACCTTGTTCCAATGCCACTAGGAAGCTTTGATATTATCATAGGTATGGATTGGCTATCAAATCATCATGCCGAAGTCATTTGCTTTGAAAAGTGTATTCGAATTTCGCTACCATCGGGAGAAACCTTAAGGGTTTTTGGTGAAAAGCCTTGCAAGGGACTTAAGTTGATGTCGTGTACTACCGCTCAAAAGTACTTACGAAAGAAGTACATTGCTTTCTTAGCTCATATTGTTCAAAATGATGTCAAGGAGAAGAGTATCCAAGACATTCCGATCATTCGGGATTTCCCCGAAGTTTTTCCTAAGGATTTATCCGGTCTTCCTCCCATTCATCAAGTAGAGTTCCGTATTGATCTTGTGCCCGGAGCTAACCCCGTTGCTAGAGCTCCTTATCGTCTTGCACCTTCCGAAATGCAAGAGCTTGCAAGTCAACTTCAAGAACTCTCCGATAAAGGTTTCATTCGCCCAAGTCATTCACCGTGGGGTGCACCCGTCTTATTTGTTAAGAAGAAGGATGGATCATTTCGCATGTGTATTGACTACCGCGAACTTAACAAGCTTACTATCAAGAACCGTTATCCTTTGCCTAGAATCGATGATCTCTTTGATCAACTTCAAGGTTCTACTTGTTTCTCGAAGATCGATCTTCGATCCGGTTATCATCAGCTTCGTGTTCAAGAAGATGACATTCCTAAGTCTGCTTTTCGAACAAGGTATGGTCATTACGAGTTCATGGTTATGCCTTTCGGGTTAACCAATGCACCTACGGTTTTCATGGATCTCATGAATCGTGTGTGCAAACCGTACCTTGATAAATTCGTGATCGTTTTTATTGATGATATCTTAATCTATTCCAAGACTAAAGCCGACCATGAAGAACATCTTAGATTGGTTTTGGACCTTTTAAAGAGAGAACAACTATATGTCAAGTTCTCCAAGTGTGAATTTTGGCTGAAAGAAGTTCAATTTCTTGGTCACATCGTCAATGACAAGGGTATTCATGTTGATCCTGCTAAGATTGAAACGGTTAAGAATTGGAATGCCCCGAAGACTCCTACCGAAGTTCGTTCATTTCTTGGTCTTGCGGGTTATTATCGTCGTTTCATCTCAAACTTCTCAAAGATTGCTGTCCCTCTTACCGCTTTGACCCATAAGGGTAAAACTTATGAATGGGGACCGAAACAAGAAGAAGCTTTCCAAACCCTCAAGCAAAAGTTGTGCAATGCTCCCATATTGACTCTCCCCGATGGAAATGATGATTTAGTTGTCTATTGTGATGCTTCTAACCAAGGTCTTGGTTGTGTTCTCATGCAACGAGGCAAAGTAATCGCTTATGCATCAAGGCAACTCAAAGTTCATGAGAAGAATTATACGACGCACGATCTCGAGTTGGGTGCGGTCGTATTCGCGTTAAAGATTTGGAGACATTACCTATATGGCACAAAATGTGTGGTATTCACCGACCACAAAAGTCTTCAACATATCTTCAACCAAAAAGAACTTAATATGAGGCAACGACGTTGGGTCGAACTCCTTAACGACTACGATTGCGAGATTCGTTACCATCCCGGCAAAGCGAATGTTGTAGCCGATGCTTTGAGTCGAAAGGACCATGTTATGCTTCATTGTGCCCGTATTCAAACCGATATTCAAACTCGTATTTTAGAAGCTCAGCACGTCTCGGTAACCGAGGGTAATATGTACGAAGAAATGTCATGTGGTGTTGAACTCCTTCTTGAATCAAAGCCCAAAGGCTTACTCTACTACTTGAACCGTATTTGGATTCCCGATCGCGACGATCTCCGTACATTTCTCATGAACGAGGCTCATAAGACTCGTTATTCTATTCATCCTGGTGCGGATAAAATGTACCAAGATCTTCGCCAACTTTATTGGTGGCCCGGTATGAAGAAAGACATTGCTCTTTATGTGGCCAAATGCTTAACCTGTTCCAAAGTCAAAGCCGAACATCAACGTCCATCTGGTTTACTTGAACAACCAGAAATTCCCGTGTGGAAATGGGAGAATCTAGCTATGGATTTCATTACCAAGCTCCCTCGCACCTCGAGTGGTTATGATAGTATTTGGGTGATCATTGATCGACTCACCAAATCTGCCCACTTCTTGCCTATACGTGAAGACTTCAAAGTGGAGAAACTAGCCCGAATTTACATTGATGAAATTGTGAGCCGTCATGGTGTTCCCTTGAACATAATATCCGATAGAGATGCTCGGTTCACTTCTCGATTTTGGCAATCTCTCCAAAAGGCTCTTAGTACTCGATTGGATTTGAGCACGGCTTATCATCCGCAAACGGATGGTCAAACCGAGCGAACAATCCAAACTCTTGAAGACATGCTTAGAGCTTGTGTAATCGATTTTGGTGGCAATTGGGATTCACATTTATCCCTCATTGAGTTTTCTTACAACAATAGCTACCACACAAGTATTAACATGGCTCCATTCGAAGCTCTCTATGGTCGCAAGTGTCGTTCTCCTATCTGTTGGAGTGAGATTGGTGAAGCACAAATCACTGGTCCTGTGACACCCAGCATACCAGGTCAATATCCATACTTCATAATTGCACGTTCATTAATTATATTTCCTGGTTTATAATTTTGACATAGTTTTGTCATGGAGTCTAGCAAAGAAACAAATATTATACTTTAGTAATTTTTAGAATTACTAGGAAGTAAACGGTTATAACCTGCAAGGAACGTCGTTGGTGATTAACAAATCTTTATTCCGGAAAAGTCTAGTAATACGCTTTGATATAAAACATATATATTGGTGACAAGATCATTAAAAAAAATGAACAACGATATCAGTTCATGATGACGAGTTATTATTACGAGTGCACGTATATATTATAGTTAAACATTTACTATGACGTGTTAAATTAGTGGATTATTGAAAAATAATCAAGATACAAAAAATGTAGGGTTTTAATAATAAAAGTTCATATATCGGGTATTAGATCACGGGAGCGCCTACCGGGTATACCCTACCTAAGAGCCACCCATTCACCAAATCCATCTAATTGTCATAATGTTGTGTCATAAGAGCCATCCTTCATTGAGTGTTAGACCAACTAATGGTCAAATCCATTCTATCATCATGAAGGATAATGATGATGGAGTGTTGAAGCCTCCAACACTCAAACTCTCTTTCCATATATATAAATATATACACATACGACACACACACATGCATACACATTCACATACCAAATTCAAGAAACAAAGTTAGAAAAGCTAACTAGAAGGATTAGAGATCCAAGGAGTTCTCGAAGATTCAAGAGGTCGGTTTTGCTAGAGTACCAAGCATCCATCACCTTCTACACGTTGTTTCTTCTCCTAGCTTGTCTAGTGGTAAGGAAAAATGACACCCGACTCTAATTCCATCTCTTTTTCTTAATCTAAACATGTTGTTCATCATAATAAATAAAGAGATTTAAAGATTAAAAGAGTTTTCTTAAAAATCTAACTTTATAAAATATAAAAGCTAGGATTTTGTACAAATATATATAAATGGGTCGAAAATATTAAAGATAAATGTAAAATTTGTTGGTTTAATTAGTATTATATAATCTTGTGATAAAAGTAAATTAAAACTAAAATAGATGAATATATATATGTATGTTGGTCGAAAATATACATGCATATGTTTATACATGTTTGAGTTGGTTAAGACTTAGAAGTGTATGATTTCATATATATAAATGGAGACTAGAACATACATGCATATATATAAATGGATTGAAATAAACATCTATATGTTTGTGTTTGATTTGATAAATGGTTGAGAAATAATCAAATAGTTGGATTCATAAATAGTATGAAATTATACTTGAGGAAAAAGGAAAATATAAGTGTATGTATACATGTAAAAATTCTATGGAATATACCTAGATGTATAAGTGTTTAAGTTGTTAACTTGAAAAATGGTTAAGTGTGAAAGTATATGTTAAATGTATATGTGGGTGTATGATTTTAAGTTGTAGAACTCGAATAATGATTTAACATTCGCATGTAAATATATATAAAAGTCATAATATATATTTGTAAACAACGGAAACTTGTTAAATCGAAATGAAATATGAAACGAATAAATAAATGTAATAATATATATTTAGAACACGTTGATAACATAGAACTTAGACACGAGTAATAAATTATAAAGACGTTCGGATTAAGGATAAATGATCGTATGTTATCGTGAAACTTGTTTAAATATATATTGGATTGTTAAAACATGATTATATTTGTGTGCATAAATAGATATAAATAAATGCATGTTGAACGTAAACACGTTAATAAATGTCGTTCGGAACGAGTAAATTGTATGAGTACGTGTTAACATGGATTATGTGCACGTAGGACGACTCGCATGCTTAGAACATACTTGAACGACATTTGTGGTTTATATAATTTTTAATGCAAAATGATTATATGATGATACGTGAGATATAATATAAATATATTATATTGTGATGCAAAAATAATATTTATTTTTGACAAACGTAACTAATCGCCAATATGAAAATATATTATTTTCTTAGAAAATAAGTAAAGCGTCTAGACTGGAATAATAATCACCAACGGGTAGTCACGTTAAAACACGGCTTTATTAAACAAAAACGCACTTAACAGGATTCGTTAAGGCGGGTGAACAACTTGTGTTTAAGACGGTTAGTCTTAACATGTAAGGTATCCTTGTGTATTTAGGGCACGGATAAGCGGGGTTTACGGTTATTCAAGTGTTTGCTAGCAGTCATACTGACGAGGTGAGTTTCACTAATTCCCCTTTTTCTAAGTTTTTCAAATGATTTGGGGTGGAAACATACTTGTAAAAGACTTTTGTGTGTAAATGAATTGAACTAATGATCTGACCGTATGTGTGTATTGAGGGAAAAGTAAAGCGCTTAAAGTCCTCTGAATAAGTTAGTAACCATTAGCTATTTTAGCCTGGGATTATATGGATAGTACTATTGGGGGTGACGCCTCCGGTCATGGTTAGTCGCGCTAACCAGGGGTCAAAAGGGCCGAATGACCGCATATTGTCTTACTCGCAAAAAGGCGAGGGGGAGGCACAAAAGGTCGGGGTTTGGTTACGGTCTCGTACATTACATACTATTTTGTATTCCTTGCAAGCTTACAAATGGGGTCAATAGATCGGATTAGTATTCAAATTCATTGGTAATACATGCAAAAAGAGTTCTGATCAGGTTAAAGTGATCAGGTTTTAAACAAAAGAGTTCTGATCAGGTTAAAGTGATCAGGTTTAAAACAAAAGGGTTCTGATCAGATTAAAGTGATCAGGTTTTAAGCAAAAGGGTTCTGATCAGGTTTTAAGCAAAAGAGTTCTGATCAGATTAAAGTGATCAGGTTTTAAACAAAGGAGTTTTGATCAGGCTAAAGTGATCAGGTTTTAAATAAAGGGTTTTGATCAGGTGAAAGTGATCAGGTTTAAACATTGGGTTTATGATAACTCTTTATAATAATTTGTGAACTCACCAACCTCGTGTTGACGTTTTTAAGTATGTTTTCAGGAAAATGAACGTGGTCTCCAGGCTAGCAATGTAGGTTACTTACATACATGAGGATACAGCTTTTGGAAGGATTTCACTTGTATAACTCATGGTTTTGAGTCATATTTGAGAAATCTTAAACTTTGTAAAAACTAAGTTATGTTTTGGGACGTAAACATTTAAACTTTGGTTATGTATCCAATATCATGTATGTGTTTGCGGTAATCATATGCTTCGAAAACCAGTGAACGTTACGCCTCGCGTTTCCGCCTTGGCGGGGTGTGACAGGTCCCGAGTTAATTCAAGAAAGATCTGACAAGATCATTCAAATCCGTGACAATATTCGAGTAGCGAGGAGTCGGCAAAAGAGTTATGCCGACAAACATCGAAAACCCTTGGAATTCCAAGTCGGTGATCTTGTTCTTCTTAAGGTGTCTCCATGGAAGGGCGTGATCCGTTTTGGAAAGAAAGGCAAGTTAGCACCTCGTTATGTTGGTCCATTCAAGATCCTTGAAAGGATTGGGAAAGTGGCTTACAAACTCGAGTTACCTCCATCTCTTGGCAATGTGCATCCTACATTTCATATATCTAATCTGAAGAAGTGTCTCGCTGATGAAAATCTCCATATACCGCTTGACGACGTGCGCATTGATGAAACGATGCACTTCGTTGAGAAGCCGGTGGAAATTATGGATCGTGAAGTCAAACAACTCAAGCGAAGTCGCATTCCTATTGTCAAAGTTCGTTGGGAATCTAAAAGTGGTCCTGAGTTCACTTGGGAACGAGAAGACCAAATGAAGCTCAAGTACCCTCATCTTTTTACTAATAATGTTGTTTCCTCTAACTAAATTTCGGGACGAAATTCTCTCAACATGGGGAGACTGTAACATCCTGATTTTTATTATTCATATTTCAATCCAATGTAATGCAATTTCGAATTCAATACTCGTGCACTGTCTCATTTATTTTCTCGCCGTAAATTAAATGCAATGATTCTATACTAATTCGCAAATTTTACTCGGTTATATACATTTAAACACTATACAAGAAACCATTTTATTCAAACTTATCAAATCTGAAAAGTCAAGGACTAAAATTGAAAAATGTCAACAAACCCTAGTCAAGCACGGTCGTGCTTCGTTCTGGCACGGTCGCGCCAAGTGCCTCGGCACGATCGCGCGACTGGTCCTGGAACGATCGCGCCCGGTGCCTAGGCACGGTCGCGCCTGCGTAACAGTTGAAACGTAAATGCAGTTTAATCACCCAATCATTTGAAATCCGTAACAGTCGTCCGTTTCTTTTCCCCTTAACGAATGAATCAACTATCGAATTCCTCAAACGTCTCAGTTCATATTACCAATTTCGAAAAACTCTCTCAAGCTTTCCAAGAAACAAAAATCCGCTGTTCGATCCGAATCCTCTCAATCCAGCAGCAGAAACTCGATACTCAATCATCCCTGAAGTTCCCAGACTATTTGGATTGGCCGGAGTTACAGTAAAGATCGCCGGAACACAAGTCGTCGACGCCGGAACTCTTTCTTGCCATCTCTATCAATCCTCTACTGTTTCGGGTAATTGAAATCATTTATTTCAGTTAAGTAGTCTCTGTATCGAAAGCCCCTATTCAATTTGGGCTTCCATTATAGAAATCGATCCGAATCAGAACTCATGCTTTATTAAAAATGATTTAATCGAACCCCTACTTAAACGCGATGTACATACAATTAGATTATATGAAAAGACTCGTAATAACCCATTAATCAAAAGCCCTAACAATTCCAACGTTTAAAATACAAGAATTGGTAAAATCGTGTCTGATTTGGAAAAGACACGGTCGCGCTAATCATCTAGCGCGGCCGTGCCTCATCGAGCGCGGTCGTGCCGACTAGCAGCGCGGTCGTGTCCTCCTGTCCAGACCTTGTCACGCCCTCTGGGCTAGTCCCTGTTGTGTCTAAAGATCATAGACACGACCGTGCCGGGCCAAGGCACGGTCGTGCCTGTTGATTTGTCTAGATTGTGCTCCTGTTGATCAACCCGGTCGCGCCCCGACTAGCGCGGTCGCGCCCGTGGCTCGAGCACGGTCGTGTGTGTGACTCAGAAACTTTAAAAAAATTATAATTTTATATTTTTCAATCAATAAATGTCTCAAATTTTATAAAAATATGTTTCCTGTATTTGAAGAGATAAATAGTATTTAAAAGTTTATTTAAAAATTTATGAAAATTAAATTCATATTTACTATCTTACATTTAAAAGATATTTTAAATAAATAAGTTACAAAATTTATAAATAAATAAGATAATGATTATTTATTTAATTTACATTTTAAATCAAAATCATTTATTCATTTATACTTAATTACAATTAATATTTACATATTTATTCAATTCAAACCTAATTAAATAGTTTCAAAAATATTTTACTTCAAACTCTATATATTTTATTCAATACTTTTTAAATACAAATCAATAGTTTTATACACAAATTCAACTTTCATTTTAGACTTAAACCTTATGCACTATTTGATACAACATACATTACTCTTTAGGTTGATTTGTGCACTCGAGGATCTTTATTTTTTTATCTATTATCCTTGTTCGCTACACCTCCTTATCAAGTGAGTATTCACAACCCCTTTTTACTCTTTTACACTTTTGGGGTGGAACATGAACTCTATACTCATTACACATTACACATTTATATTTACACAAACAACACAAGTGCAAAAATCGTATTTACATACATGTGTGCAAAAATTTGAGCTTTGTGCCCGAGTGCTAGGTGTGCTAACATTTGTATGCTCTTATGTGCAATCATTAACTATACAAGCCGACGGTTTTCAATGATACATCTATTGAGTCTGACAAACCCACCCATGGTACGCGGTGATTGAAACCGACAACACATTTGTTTTGCATGCTAGTTACAAGGTTTGATTGTACATTTGGTTACACAATAGCTACTCCCCATAAACGCCTTATTTATCATGTCATGTAAATGATTTGTTTTCATCTATATGCTATCTATATACAACTGTGTTATACTCACCAACTTTTTAGTTGACTTTATTTTATTCATGTTTCAGGCCCCAATATGTGAGATTGATTCATGACGTGTTCAACATAGGATTTGGACTTAGCAATATAAATCAAGAATTTTATGAGTTGTTTATGTTTCTTGTTTGAATTTGATTTTGTACTTGGACTTATTGTAATGCAAATTTGACTTTAATATATTTCAATTTAGTCAACCATGTGCTATGAACAGTCTTACATGTCCCGCCCCGATGATTCCGCCATCGGTCGGGGTGTGACAGAGTGGACATGTTCGAGCTTTTCCGTCTACAAATCGAGTTCCAAAGGTGGTATGCGATGCAATTGCGAGTGTAATGAGTTTGTAGTAGGTTTTGCCAATGATTATAACCCTCTATTTATAGTCAATTCATACAACATTGATCGAACGATTGAATGCTTGTTAGTGGGGTTATCGGTTACGTGTTACTCATCAAGATCATCATAAAAATCCAATTAATCGCTGGGAATGAATCGTTTGAGTGGTTTAAAAGTGTAGCCGGTCTTGATTTCGCACGAAAATACCTCAGGAACGAGTTCGGGATTTAAAGCCTGAAAACCGATGGTGTATAGGCTCGAACTCATGACCGGTTAGGGGGGTGGGGGAAAGGAAACGAAGTTTTGAAATGACAAAACAGGTCCCTGAGGTTTCATGAGTTTATTATTTCATGTAATAACTTAGGTTTAATTTGAATTAAAGTTTCAGAATTAGCAAAAGCAACCCTGAACTTTTATAAACAATAAAATTATTATATCTTATAAATTTTTATAAAATCTAATAAATGTTATAAATATAAAATGTAGTTTTACTAAATAAATTCTTATTTTTTTTATTAAAATAACATAAACCCTAATTTTTTTTATAAAATTTATAATTAAATTCCTGTAAGTTGTTTATTTATAAGTATATGTGTATGTTATATATATATATATATATATATAGGTCTAGAAATATATATATATATATATATATATATATATATATGTATGTATTTGTTTTCTTTAAACTTTGAAACAAGTATTTATATAATCCTTTAAATAAATATTTATTATTATTGAATTTGAAATAGTTGCACTCAAGGTATGTATGTATTAATACTCATGAAATGTAATGGATAAATAAGATAATTTCATTGGTGTAAATCATAAGATAATGGAATTACAAGTGCCGGAGTAGTTAAAATAGAGGTCGAGATTTCCTGAGGATTACATATGCAAACCATTTATACGTAAGGTATAAATTAAACCCGTTACGTTTTTGTTTTATTATGAATTAGCTTTATAAGCCAATTTTTTTGTGAATTGATCACATGAATATTGAATAACGAGATATTTGGTAACTTGATGGGATTATTGGTTAAAACCCTACATTGGTTCAAGAGGAAAAAAACAATGAACCAACTACAGTTATTTTCGAACATTAAGTGTTAAAATAATTGTGTGGGATACACAAAATAAGTTTTTGGAATGAAACTGACTATGAAGGATGATTTTGAGAACGGAATTTGACCTATATGGTTGTCTAACCAGAACCATAGTACGACCTTTTGACGCTTTAGGTTATTTAGAACCTTTACTAGTGGTCGTACGGATTTGTCGAGTTAGGATATTTTTATAATATATGACAATCTTATATGTTATAGGTTCGACCCAAAGTGTTATAACACGAGATTGACTAGAGGCATTGAAATTTGTCTAGATTCGTTAACGAGGTGAGTTTCTATGACTTTTGCCCCCCTTTTTGAACTGTTTGGGCTTAGATACATGCTTCACTTAGAATTCCCTTTTTATAAGTTTTTGTTAAATTAACTGCATGCTAAATCAGGGAATTTACACTGTTGTGTGTTATATACTATTAAATCCTTGGATTTATACTTGGACCACAAATTATTAAGTCTATTATTGACTCGGAGCATATACATGTAGAGTCGGTAACATACTGAACGATAAGTGTCCATTTGGTGTTACCTGGTGTGTGTATATATATGTTAGCTTGGCATTTACTACATAGGTGAAACCCTCGTACATGAACTATTTGATTTGCGTGACTTTTTAACACACACCAATTTATAAATAATAATTTTATATTTATTTTAATATTTTATTAAAATAATTAAATGAGTTCAGACTTTAATATTAACTATTGGGTTTAGGCCCGGTATGATTTTATTAGGTTAAAAGGATTAAAGTAATTAATATATAAAGATATATTAAAATCTAATAAAAAAAAAAAGATGATTCCTTTTGATCGAAGAAAGCAGAGGCAAACAAAAAAACAAATTTTTTTTTTGCTTTTCCTTTTGTTTTGGTTTTCGCCACCCGCCAAGACCAAAAACGGAGTCATCCGTTTGGTGATTTCCTGAACCACCAAACCAACCCAAGCCGGACCCTGCCCCGCTGTTGTCCCGTTTCCGGCCAGCCCCGGCGCTACTCGTCTCTCGTGTTGTCAGTTTGTGATCTAGCATCGGTTCATTGTACCTAGGTGTCTCAACCGTTATTCATTAACCACTAAGGTATGATTAATCTCATCAGTAGATTAATTGTTTTTCGTGTTTGCGTGTTCATAACCAGATCCTGTTCGGTTTGTCAGTGCTGTTAAATAGATTATGATTTTATTTTCCGCTGCCTTTTTATTAATTAACTGAATTAATTAATTTCTCTGTCAAAACCCGTTTTTTTACAAAAGTCAAACTGATCACCACTGAATCCCAACAGTCACATCTTTGCTTGTGAAAAAATTGCCGTGTGCAATTATAGTATAAAACTTTTATTGAAAAATATACAAATTTTAAATCCAGTAAAACCAGCTATCACTACTAGAAATTTAAGCAGATTCGACGAGGCAAAATCGACGACACATGTCGTCGAGATAGGTGGACCAAATACGACGACATGTCGTCGGAGATCGTCTAAAAAAAATTCATTTTTTTTCGACTTTTCTCGACGACACGTCGTCGGCGATGCTTAACCGGGAGAAGGTGAAAACTTTTGGCGCCTACCTGATACTAGTCTCGACGACATGTCGTCGAGATTGGTATTTTTAATTTTTTTTTTCCTTTTTTTTTACCTATTAAAATATTAAAACAAATTATTTTTAAAGAAAATACCTAATCTCGACGACATGTCGTCGATATTGGTATATAATAAAAAATATTTTTATTTAATAATTAAAATAATTAAAATAAAAGGACCCAATCTCGACGACATGTCGTTGAGACTGGTCTAACTGGGCATTTACTCGCAGAAACCATTCTCTTCCTCATTTCTGCCCTCTTTTTCCTCTCACGATTTCTCTCGGCTACACCCACAAAATCCGGCCATTTTTCTTCAAAATCCAACGTTTTCTACCTCCTTCTTCACCATTACTCTTGTTATTCAAGTGGTTAGACCCGATTTCGACTTTTTTTGTAATTTTTCTTTATAATCGTAAATTTCTAATATAAATCTTGTGTATGTGAAGTTTTTTGCTAAGTGGAGGGATTGGAAGCAAGATTGAGGGTTTTTCCGACGACGTGTCGTCGTTTCAAGAAAATTCCGGAGGTAATATGTATATTTTTTGTGTTTATAGGTGTATTTGGGTAGTTTTATATAGATTTATAAATGTTTGTTTAATATTTTGGTAATAGGTTTAGATTTGAGAGATTTAGTTTTGTATAAATGTTTTAATTGTTTTTTATTTGAATAATATAGATGAATATATCTATTATTTTGTGAAATTGGTGGTTAAGTTATATATATGTATAGTATGTAGGGTTTATTTTTTTTATTGATGGTTAAAGTTTGTATGGTTTATATAGATGTATAAGTATATAAATGTATGGATTATTTATGAAATTGGTGAATTGTAGGTTTGTATAGATTTATTATTAGTGGTGTTATGTATATATTATTTGTATGAATTATATGATGTTATTCATTCGGAGAAGATGGTACACCATATTATGGTGAACTTGAGAGTATCATAGAGTTGAATTTTATTCGGTTGTAGTCTTTCTTTGTAAATGGTTCAACACGTTGGGTAACGGACGGATAATTAAAAAGGACAATCTGACTATTATCGACGCTAGCCGTCAAAGTTATGTTGGTTGTCAATGGTATGATGCTCAACAGTACATTTTAGCCACACAAGCTAAGCAAGTGTTTTATCTCCAAGATCCTTCTCGCGTCGTCGACAAGTGGAAGGTTGTGGAAGACGTTTATCATCGGAAACTTTGGGAGGATACCGGTGTTGTTAACGAGATAGATGTACTTCACGACACTCGATCATCTGATTATAACTTGGTTGTCAACTCAGACCTTGAAAGTAATGTTAACGAGGGTCCAAGTACCAGTGTCGTACATGACACTCAATCATGTAGTATGTTTATCGACTTAGGCTACTTGCCCATGGTGTCGACTTTAGGTGAAGGTGCTCACTCGAGTCTTAACCCCCAGATTGTGGCTGATGATGATGAGGAGGAGGAAGGCACATACACTTCGGATGAGGACGACAACGATGATATTAGTGATGATTCTGATTGACTTGTAATGTATGTGACACTTATTTTATTGATGTATGTACACACTTATATTTTATTGACTTGTATTTAGACACTTATATTTTATTGATGTATGTAGACACTTATACTTTATTGATGTATGTAGACACTGTCATTTTATTGACTTTAATTTTATGTAGATATGGCGACTTATGCTCGATCACATGGTGGTGACGGTGGGGGTCGTGATCCACGGCGGAATTTTAGGAGGCTCCCTACTGATTGCGAGTCTTGTAAGTTACTTGTTTTAGTTTGCTAATACTTCAAATTCATGTAACATCTGTGAGTCTTGTAAGTTACTTATTTTAGTTTGATAATTCTTCAAATTCATGTAACATCTGCGATTATTAAATTCATGTAACAGCTTCCTCAAAAAAAGTAAGGGGCCTTGGTCAAAATCTTGATATGCTGGAGGCGTTTTCCCAAAATGGAAACAAGCCACTCCCACTAGAGCTTGATCCAACACATGAGACCTACAAGTTTGTCGGTCCGAATGGTCGATGGTTTGTTCGACAAATAACTATTGCTCTCGAAAAAATCCCATCACACTATATAGGTTGGGAGTCTATTCGTAGGGAGCATCAAAGCACCGTATTTCGCAATCTTCATGTAAGTATAAAATGTAATTTAATAACATTTATAATTATTAAGTGTTTTCTAATTACCTTTTTTTTACAGAATTACTTTGATTTAGAAAGCTGGAGTAACACACCGCAGTGGCCACAAATATCTGCGGGCATCCATGATGATTGTGGCCGTAGATTTCGTGACCGCAAATCTACTTTAAAGAGACATTTTGAATCGGTTGGTGGTTACGAGGAGTTGGAAGAAGCAAGGAATAATCCTCATGAGTCAATCAGTTCCGAAAATTGGAATTCCCTCATCGACATATTGTACCTTGATCCCGCATATATTGCATGCTGCAATCAAAATTCTTCAAACCGATCTAAACAACCATACGCCAATACTAGTGGGAGCAAGTCATTTGCTCAACGGCGATATGAGGAGGTAACAAAAGTTGTTAATATTATTCTAAAAATGAATTCATAAGTTAGTCAAATATTAGTAACATTATTTTTGTTGTTTATAGGTACAACAAGGTGGAACCGTCAGCCTAATTGATGGTTGGAGACGTATGCACACGTCTCACGGCACATGGGTTAACGATCGGGCACAAAACGATTGGGTAAGTATATATATCGATAAGGGAATTCCAAGTTTGGGAAATACACTTGAATATAATCATATTGGTTATTGTTGGTTTTTAATATAGTTTTTTATTGAATTTTGTTGAATTATATTGTTTATTGAGTATTGTTAAGTATGTTGGCTATTGAGTTTTGTTGAATTATTATGTTTATTGAGTATTGTTAAGTAGGTTGGCTATCAATTTTGTAGTCGTTATGCTGTCGGATTTTTGAATTTTTTTTTATATGTGTAATTTTTGTTTATTATAGAATACAATTCAAGAAGAATTGACCCGGATGCAACAAGAAGGCGGAGAAGTTGATGAGGAAGAGGTCCTAAAACGTGCCTTTAGCGAGAGACGCGGTTGGAGCCGAGGAGTTGGAAGAAAAGTTAGAAACATGCCCACTAATGTTTCGGCTCTCTCCGAGTCTCAATTCAACGAATTAAAAGAACAAATTCGTGAACTGAATGAGACCGTGAAACATATGCAACAAGACCGCAACCAATCCGGCAACCAAAATGACGACGATCAAGATGAATAAACTTGGTTGTAACTTTTATTTGAACGATTTGTAATAATTTATACAATTTGTATACTTTTTGTTAAATGTTTTAAATAATATATTGTTGTGAAATGTATTAATATATAACAGGTTTGACAGGTTTTGAATTTTGTGTATTAAATTACTGGAACTTTTTAAAATTCTAAAAATATTTTTTTTAAAATAACCCTTTCTCGACGACATGTCGTCGGGATTGAGTTTTCCAGATTTAAAAAAAAAAGATTAAATAAAATTTAAATTGATCAATATTGACGACATGTCGTCGAGATTGATTAATTTAAATTTTATTTAATCTTTTTTTTTAATTGAAAAGTTATTACCGACGGGCTAAACTCGACGACATGTCGTCGAGAAAAGTGTAATCTATCTCGACGACGCTTTCTCGACGACTTTTCAAGTAGTCTCGACGGAACTTTGCCGACGAGTCAATCTCGACGACATGTCGTTGATAAAGGCAATTTCGACGACATATCGTCGATAAAGGTCGTTGAATCTGTCTAAAATTCTTGTAGTGTATTCCAGTTTCATTTATAAATTAATGTATGAATTGCGCACTTCTTTAATGTCAATTACATTGATCTAATATACATCTTTAACATGAAATCAACCTAAATATGAATTGATTTTTTTTTTCAAAACTTGCAGAGAGTTATATTCAAGATTAACTCATTTGCTAATAATCAAAAAGTTATTTCCAGAAGTCAACAAAACTCGAGTTACAAATGCCATATGATCAATATCTAAACATAACATGAAATTATAACATATAGATAAACTATATTTTACGGTTTATGCAAATGTGTGATTCTAATGAATATTCGTCGCTATCCTTACAGAAAGAAAAATGAAGAGAAGCAAATGATAATTTATTGTAAGTTAATTAATGTAACATATATATAGAGATGAGATTAAATAGGAGATCGAGGAGGTGACAGATAGAGGGTGAGCACACATCACTTCAAGCAACAAACTGGTAATCTGCAAGAAAGGCCATGGGTGCTCACTCTCTTCTGTCACCAACCACTCTTAATTACCTTTATATATAGTTTCCATCATGTACGTGTAGAAGGAAATTAAGGAACATTCTTATTTGTTGTTTGCTTCTGCTGCCGCCTTACAAGGAAACCCTAGCTAGCTAGCTAGCTAGCTTGTCCTTAATTAGGTATAGTAAGGAAGATATTTGGTTGGTGGTACTAATGTACCATCACAAGGTACTTAACATACATTATTTTATGTATGATTTGATGTGTGAGTAAGAAGTGGAGGTTTCTCACCCTTATATAGACTCTTCAAACCTACTTTTCATGCCCTTCTTCATTATGTATCTAGCTTTATATATTCTTCTTCCACATTTCAAGATTATTATTAAACTAAATTATATGAAATATGGTCCAACTAGCTAGCGTGTATATATTTTAGATTTATAAATTATTATATATTTAGTTTCAATATATTGGTATTTTGACGTATATGAATGTTTACCGTTGCGATTATCTTCTGAGTTGAACCACAGTCGAATCTTAGGTGTAGGCATATATCATGAACCACCTAAGGGTGTTTATCGAATTGATTTTCAAGTTATTTGAATCAAGCTACTCGAATTTACATGTTTTGAAAGTGAACTTGAATTCTAAACAAATTAGTGGTCGGATTATATTTGTTGTGTTCGTGTGTTAACACATATATTTGGATGTCTTAAGTGATCAAATTGGTTACATAATAGCAAACAGTCAAAGTCTGAATGTGTAATTTCTAATAATTAGGGGATGAAATTCAAAATATAGACAAACCACATAAACCATCCCTTAATTTAATTTAGTATTATTGTTATTATTATATATAAATCAGTATATATACATATATTCTATTGACTGTATTTCTTTTATTGATATGCTGATGTCTCAAGATTATACCAAGGATTAGCAGTGAAGTTTATAATAAATGATTTAAGGAAGAACATACAAGATGATCTATTGTTGTGTTGGTTGAGGATACTATATAGTGATACAACTTCTACGGTTTCCATTTTGGCCAGAATTTCGTCGTAAATGTATGGAATTCGTAGAAAACACGTTTATTTCTAGTACTTATAGAACTTTTTAATCACTTGATGATTGAACGTTAGCACGACTATAGAAAAACATATAATTTAATTTAAGATAACAATTAAGATGTATTTAATATTTATACTTGAACTCTCATGAGGACATTTATATATGCACATATATACACCTGTGACAATAAATAAGATAGGATTTGAACTTAAGATCGAGTTGAAGAAAACTATGCATAATGTTCTTTTGAAACACAAAAGGAAGTCTAAAAAAGGTTAAAGGAATATGGTGATGAAAGAAATCAAAACTCAACACAATCACCCACAAGAAGTATATATGCTTTATATATATGTAATTATTAATGCAATATTAATGAGGCTTAATTAAGCTCAAGTTGATTAGTTTGGCTGAGACATGACCTTTTTACTTTCTTTATGGACAAATGGAATTAATCCGATTAACAATTAAGCTCATTAATAAGGTTAAGCCTCAAATCATTATGATCATACATGATGCAGTAATTTGCATGTTAATCATATCATTAAGATCATATAACCATTGCACTTTATTATTTTTTAAAAACTTTCCCCAATCACCATTATCGAAAGATCACGAGATTAGGGTAGATATTTAATTACATGTGCAAAAGAAGAAAGATCCAGTAAGAAACCACAATGATATATGCCCTAATGGGTGCCCCATGCTACAGTTTTCTTTTCTCCTTATTTGCCCTTATGGTGGGCGGAATTCCTTTTTGCCATGTTCTCACGCAATCTTGATTCGGCCATTATGCAGCATGTTCAACTGCAGCTTCCCAAGTGCTCCACTTGATCTGGGAATGATCTTCTTATCTTGCTGGATGCACCCCAGCCATGAAATTTTATATATTAGATTCTATTTTTTGTTCTTTGTTTCCCTTTATTTTTGTTGTCTTTTCTAAATATGGATTCTTGCTAATTAGTTTGATACAGAATGCTTCTGATATTAGTCCTATAAAGCCTAGTAATTTTAATTAAAACTTTGTTTAAGAAGTTAATAAGCTCAAATCTCACACATGTGTCATTATTCACTACTAGAAAAACCGGAGTATCACCGGCGATTAGTTCCATCAGAAATCCATCGGTAAAGTGGTTACTGACGAGATTCCGTCGATAAATGTCCGTCGGCAATCTGGCATGGGTAATTAGGTTTCCAACAGATTCACTACAAGAAAGTGGGTCTACCGCGACGACATGAAGTCGTCGGCATAGATAGACCTACGGCGACGGTCGTCGCTGTAGCTTATTTTAGAAATTTGCCAAATAACTTCTGTCCCGACGACATGTCGTCGCCATTGCTTGCGTGGGAAATGACCCGCCATTGTGTAAAAGGTTCCCTACGACTTGTCATCAGTATAGGTTAATATATATTTTTTATTTTTCTTTTATTCTGAATTAATGATAAACATGTTGGGGTTTCGTGCATACTGTTTCAAAACAACTTTGATCAGATAAATAAACGCAGCGGAAATATGCACGAACCGATCTAGGCTATTACCCTAGATCACCCACCAGGAGTCCAGATGCAAAATAATAAAAAAACAAACACCATATGGGGTTTAGTAATTATATCTTTCGCGAAACCGGCTAACCGATAAAGCTCAATACCTTGAGACAACGATCCAGTTTCTAGGTCTGGTTACACGAATCTCCACGCGGATTTGAACTCCTTCAAATTAATCCAATCTCCAAGAACCCGCAAATTCTAAGCCCTTTCAGATTCACCCGCAGAACACCGTAAAACTAAAACTTGACAGCACCCGAGTACTCACACTCGCAAACTGACAGAATCAGAAATGTCCGGTCAACAAACGGAGCTGCTAAGTGACTGCGTAGGGTGTGGCAGTTCTGGCGTAATTGGCGGCGGCGCTACGGCGGAAAGCGGCGACGATGGAGCCTTGGACGGCGGCGACGCAAGGATGGAGGTGGAGGAGGTGGGTTAGGGTTTTACAACTCTTTGTAAAACCTGATTAATTCTATGTATAATAGTCTCCACCTCTAAACCCTTATTTAAAGCCTTATAACTTATTCTTCAAGTTAGGGTTTTAGGGTTCCCCTAGTTACAATTAGATCTATGTAATTATCTCATAATTACATTTATGGATATTGTTTATTTAGTTGTTCAATTAATTAACAATTAGTTAACCGTTTAATTATATATAATATGATTAAAATAACAATTAAATAACTTGTAACTAATTAATGTGTTCTTGACATATTGCCACCGGCTTATTATTAATCCAATAAATAATAATGATTATTTCATAAATAATCGTCGTCTCCAATCGTATCTGTTCGTCCTAATAATTATTTCATAAATAACTATCTCGCTTCTTTAATTATATATTCGTGTAATGTACTATATTAACCGTTAATATAACCAATGATCGTAATCGTTGCCCAAAGTGTAACCCTTTTGATCTTACCTCGTTAGCAGTATTGTCAAATGTCGTTACTCGTTCATACTAGTTCTACAAAACAATACGGCGACGTTTCTTGGGACTCTGTGGCGACGTCGTCATAGCCTGCAATGTGCCCTGAAATGAGATAGGTTGTGTGTTTGTTCATTCTCAGTCCCAAAACTCCATCTTTCTCTCTCTATCTCACTCTAAAACTCCATCTCTTTCTCTCGATACACCATCTCAGACCCAAAACTCCATATCTCTCTCTCTCTCTCTCTCTATATATATATATATATATATATATATATATGTATATATATATATATATGTATATATATATATATATATATGTATATATATATATATATGTATATATATATATATATGTATATATATATATGTATATATATATATATATGTATATATATATATGTATATATATATATATATAGGGAGAGGATCAAGAGAAAACCATAAATATATATATGTATATATATATATATATGTATATATATATGTATATATATATATATGTATATATATATATGTATATATATATATATGTGTATATATATAGGGGCCGGTTATCGTACAAAGTGTTTTAGCGTACGAAGCGTACGAAGGCACCAGCATGCGACACGTGTGTAGTGGGCGAGGGGTAAATGCGTCCGCGTTATAATCACGCATAATTTTTAATAACGTATGACCATAATCACGTAATCACGCATGTTATAATCATGACCATAATCACATAATCACGCATGTTATACACACACTACAACATTATCACCCTATCCCGACGATTTTTTTTGACCCTATAGCGACGACTTGTCGTCGGTATAGATGTCGTCGGTATTGCCTTGTCCCAATAGGTCAAAGATGTCGTCGGTATAGGTCTCGTCGGCATAGGTCGACCTATGCCGACGACAAGTCGTCGCTATAGGATTTCATTAAAAAATTCAAAAAGAAATTCTAAACCGACGACATGTCGTCGGTATAGGTTCTGGACTTATCCAGACGACAAGTCGTCGGGACAGACCCAACCTATCCCGACGACATGTCGTCGGTATAGGTTATTTCCAATTTTTTTAATTAAATTTGGAAAAGACCTATGCCGACGACATGTCGTCGGTATAGGTTTTTTTTTTTTCTTTTTTTTTTTTAAATTTACAAAATTTTCCAGAAATATTTAATTTCTAATTACAAAAACCTGCAAATCAGATAATTCAAACAATTCAAAAATTGAAATCCGAAACATATTGTTCGATACAAAAACATGTTCGACACACAAACCAAATATTCAAACATAAGGTTGTCCGACACACAAAAATAAAAATTGTTCAAACATTCAACAATAACACCGACAAAAAAGGCAAAGGCGTAACAACTTCAAGCTAATTATCGTCGCTGCTAGTTCGGCGTTCCCACATTCGACACATTTCATCCAATTGTCGTTGCATTTCAAGCATTTGTTGATTATGCACACGACGTTCTTTATCTCGTTGGGCTTCGCGTTGTTGTTGATCTTGGACTTGTTGTTGAAGTTGAGTTACACGCTTATGCACTTCTTGCCAATGTGGTTGTGGAGGGGGGTACTGAACAAATTCGGTGTGGGATTACTCACCACACGACCGACACCCCTGATATGGCCACGCCGATGACCCAATGCACGCTCCATGCATGCAAACTCATCGATATCAGACGAGTCAACCGCAAACTCGAAGGAGTAAGGAGAAATATCTACCATTTTTTTCTTAAATGTCAACTCGTTAAAATATATACATATCCTAAATAAGATAGAATATTCAAAAAGCAGTCCCAAATGGGACAATCCAAAATTTATCTCTATCAGATAAATTTCGGACGGGTATATTCTAAAGAGTTATCCTAAATAAACATACTAGTGTACACAACATGAGACGTACATAAAGGTATAAAAGTCGGGATGCGTACCTTAAAAAAATTCAATGAAACACAAATAAGATGTTATTCACACCTCTCCAACCGCAATGAGTTCTGAACTTGCAACAAAATTAAATAAAGTTACATATACATACAAAGATATATACATACATTCACAATTACATAAATACATACACAATTATATACATACAAATCATATAATTACATAATCATACATACGAACATTCATACAAATATACATACATATTATATACAAACACACATAAATAAATGTCCAAATTCTAAAATTACATACACAAACACAATTACATACATAAAAATACATACATACATGTATATACATACATAGCCTTTACAAACATACATAAACAAATACCCAAATTCCCAAATTACATACATAAACACAATTTCATACATAAACATAATACAAATACATACAAACACACATACACGTATATACATACATAGCCTTTACAAACATACATAAACAAATACCCAAATTCTCAAATTACATACATAAACACAATTCCATACATAAACATAATACAAATACATACAAACACACATACACATATATACATACATATTATATACAAACATACATATATAAATGCTCAAATTCCAAAATTTTATCTAAACCTAATTTCATCATAAAACTTTAAAAATATTTATAAAATCATACATCTAAACCATATATACATACATACAAATAAACACAACAATGCCCAAATTCTAAAATTACATACACAAACACAATTACATACATAAAAATACATACACATATATACATACATATTATATACAAACATACATATATAAATGCCCAAATTTCCAAGTTTCATCTAAACTTAATTTCATCATAAAATTTTAAAAAATATTTATAAAATCATACATCTAAACCATATATATACATACATACAAATAAACACAAACATATACATACAAACATACATTTAAACCTAATTTTTAGAAAAATTACTAACCAAGTTTGCAAATTAGCTTCCTCTCAGCTTCAAATCCTTAAAAAATGGTTAAAGCTTCAAACACCTAACAATAATAAAAGAAATTAAGCAAAAACACCAAAATGTTGATTTTCTTGTTAAGATTGAACAATAGATGTTAATTCACCTCAAAACCGAAGAGATTGGTGAAGATTGCTCCACAAAACACACCAAAAATGGGAAATCGCCAAAGAGAGAAGATGAGAGAGTTTTGAGGTTTTTTTCGTGGAAATGGGAAGCAGAATCCTGTTTCCTAGTTTATTCACGTTGAGACCTTTTAAAAAAGTCGTTTTTTTAATAAAAGTATAACAAGAGTATACTCAACTTAAAGAGAATAAAATGCTCGATTTTATGGTGTAATTTAAAAAAAAAATAATGTCGTATAAAAAAGTTATGATTGTTTTAAAAAAATGGAGGAACTTGTAAAAAGTGAACAAGGGTAGGCTATTCCAATTTTACCCTTTTCGAAACATTTTCACACTTAAAACAATCACATTTGATTTTAACCATTGATTTCCTAGATCAACGCTTCAAAATACTTTCTACGCTTCTTACCAAAAAAACACTTTGTATTTAAAACTTCATATATATATATATATATATATATATATATATATATATATATATATATATATATATATATATATATATATATATATATCTCAATACTTCCCATGTGTAAATGAGGTAATCTCAAACAAACAAAAAGGAATTTAATCGCGATGGGAACATTAATCTTCGTTTTCGTAGGTTACTTACAATACATCAAGGTAAACCGCATACAAAGATAAGGATTCCAAGACTACCTCGACATTTCATCTTGGTTATCCAACGTGACTTAGTGTATGTAAATGGCGATACCATAGACAAATGAGCAATAGTTTAATTCTGAGTCCACCAATTCCAACATTTTAATCACCACCAAACAAACACATAGGGTATAAAATGAGGAGGTTTGGTCTGGGGACGAAAATATTGATGAAATCGGGAGTTAATTCAAGCACCGGGTACGAAAAGTAATAGTGATCGAGAATCACATGCAACTACTAAAACGTGAATCGTAATCAACTGAAACTGCATTGGTCGCTCTTCGGCTCTTCCTATAACTTGTCAAGTGCTGAAATGAGATCAAATTTGTAGCGCTTGATTTCTTACAACTACTTAGAATAACTTTCAATTTCAAGAAATTAGGTGTGTATTGAGACATGTTGTTTCTTTCACTTGTAAAATAATAAAGTTTTTCATTATTATTAAATTGTATATTAGATACATAGTTTTTCAAATCATACATATTTGTTATATTTTATGTAGTAATAGTTACTATAAAAGGGAATCACCCTAAAATTTCAAAAGAACACCAGTTCAATGACGATCATAAAAACATTGCTCATATAGCACACTTTATTTACTTTTTTTTTCATCATTGATGGCCCCAATGGTGAGGCTTTTCCATATATTCTTATCCTATCTTCATCTCAATTTCAACCATATATACTTTCCTGATGCTCCACTTGATACTTCGGGAATGATCTTGTTATATTGCTACGCCCCAACCATAAAAACCTTATCTATTAGTTTCTTAAATTTTTATTATTATTATTATTATTATTATTATTATTATTTATTTTTATCACATATTATCATGAAGTAACTAGTTTGATTTGAAACTTGAAAGGGTTGTTTGATGAAACGCATCATATAAGCAACAGAAGCTTCAGAATTTTGGCAGTTAATGATTTATATAAAAAATCTATAGAAATATCCGAAACTAAGTGTTAGATAGTTTCTATTATACTTAGGTTAATTAACCTAAGTATCGGCGGTTATGCTGGTTAACCACAACCGAAGCATCGCGTCAACTAGAATTGAATGAACACACCCATTCATTCCCAGGGGCGGCCCTTAGGGGGGCGAGGAAGGCGACCGTCCGGGGCCCGGTCTCCTAAGGGGCCCGTAGTTAAAAAAAAATTATATATTATATATATTTTTATAAAAGGCCCAACTTGTATTATCCATTTATCTTATTAACCCACTTAAAAATTAAAAAAGATCCACTACTTCTATTACCCATTTATCCTATTAACCCACTTATAAATTAAAAAAAGGTCCACTAGATTTTCAAAATTATTAAAAAAATAACAAAATAAGTGGGCTGGAGCGGGTAGGGAACTCAGAAGACGAAGGAGGCAAGAACGGGAGTCGGCAACGTAATTCATTATTCGTTATTCATGATCGCTAATCGTTATTCATTTGTTGTAGTTTTTTATTATGCCATTATGAGTTTATATTATGGGGCCCGCTTTTTTTAACATGTCCCGGCCCAAAACATTTTGAGGATTCTCGGGACCGGCCCTGTTCATTCCATATATAAGTCTGTAGACACATTGTGAATTTCTTAATGAAGTCCTTTTCACTTTACAAATCTTGTTCTTATTTCAAATATTTACGATGATTGATCCGACCATAGTTGGTATCAGAGCCATGTTCAAACCCATCAATTGATCTAGCTCGTTGGAATCACACAGTTTGAATACTCGAAACCTTCTGAATATTCAATCTCTGTGATCAAGTGTTTAATCAAAGCTGTGAACAAAACTTTTGCTAAATGAAATCGTTGTGGACAATCAAACTTTAGAACAAAATCAATCACAGTAAACGAATTGAACAAAAAGAAAGGTAATGCAAAAGGGATCGAGTATGATTGGGAAAAAGTATGAAGAATCATGGCAAACAACCGCAAAGGATGGAGTCACAATCAATTTACAGTGCCTGATGTTAAACTCCATGAATTATTCGATATGGGATGTTCGAATTAAGGCCATATTAAATGTATCTGTTAGCGGGTCGCTAATTCCAGACCCAATTACATGTTTGATAATGGGTTGGGCCGCTCACTAATTCACAAGCCGGTAGGGGTAGTTTTGGGATTGCTAATTAATGTGTATTAGTAGTCAAGTTTATTTCAAATTCATGTTTAGATATAGATCAAGTTGATTTTGAATCTAATAAGGAGTTTGAGCCTAGCTAGGATTGGTTAGATTATATAAACACATGTAATCAAGTTTTTGAGTAAGTTTTCTTGATCAATAATATTTGGGAGTTATCCAATTAATTATGTTCTTGATTTATCGATTCATATATCCCCATCACACCCTTCCCGTACTAATATAGCCTTTACCAGTATTGATAGTATTTTCTTTTTCTTCATACTTGTTGAGGTCGTTTCTTTTTTTGGATATGATGATCTCTAAAGATTATGCCAATGATTAGCAGTAAAGTTTATAAATGATTTAATGAACATATATACCAGATGATCGATCATAGTATATTTAATTTTTATCAATAATGCTATGTTGGTTGGTGATACCATAGTTACCGAATTCACTAGGTTACCCGCGATCCCCGTATTGGATCGCGATGTTCCCAATCGGAAATCACAACGTTCCCAATCGTGATGGTACGGCGATCTAATTCGTTCCGGTACGGCGATCCAAATCGTTCGAATTCGTTGTACCAAACATGAATTCCGACCGTTCCAAAGCGTGCAATTCACGAATTTGGTCTATGAATTCGCTAGAGGGTTAACTGTGCAATTCGCGAATTTGGCTGGAATTAGCGACTGCCGTTGTTCCAACCGTTTCTTTTTCTGCAATCCAACTTCCAAAAAAATTTAATTGATTACCTAATGGTTGAATTAGTATAAATACCTTCCATTGTTAACTAATTTTCATCACCAATTCTACCCTCATCTCAGTAATTCCCCTTCTACTGCTATACAATTCCCCCTTCAAGTGTTCGATTAGAAGAAATAGTTTGGGAAGATTTTGAAGACGAAGGCGTTAACAACGGAAAAGGAAAAAGGCAACGACTTCATTAGGAATTTAGAATTGTTATGTTTATGTTTTTGTTTGTGTTTTCTTTTTCTATTTGTAATTTTGGATTTTGGAATATGGCAAAGTATTAAATGGTATTAAGTTTTGTTTTGATTTGGAATTTGGCAAGTATTATATTGTATTTGAACTTATGTTTCATTCGGGTACATCGAACCGAACTACATGGTACACCGTATCGGTTCGTACAGGAATGAACCTACCCCCTCCGTACCGAATACGTTAACTCTAGCGAATTGCGTATCCGAACCGCGTACCTGTACCGGAGCGAACCGCGTATTAGGTAACTATGGGTGATACTAGAGAATAAGTTGATCACTTTATATCTACGATGCATAGTTGAAGGTAATGGCCCAGTAGATTAGTTGGACCCAAAGTGCTAAATATCACCACTACTGAATAAATATATAATTTAATTTAACATAACAATTAATATGCATTTATATCTTGAACTATCAAAAGGACATATACACAAGTAATAAAGAATAGTGTGAATAAGATAGGATTTGAAGTTTGAACTTAAATAGTTAAAGAAAACTTAAATAGGTTGCCTGACGGGTTAACTAGGAGGCAACAAAAGCCTTTAATCGGAAGGCAAGAACCAAGCAAGAATCGAATAAAAGATAGCAAGGAGAAGAATCGGACCTGTTTGGTTTGATCGTAGAAGTTTTGATAAACACCAACAGGTTGATCTAAGCAAGCAAGTAAACATGAAGATTCGATCAATATCAGGTTGATCAAATCAAGCAAGAAGCAAGAAGCAAGAAGGAAGGTTTGAATTTGTTTTTTGATTGAATTGCGTATTAAGACGCAAGCAACCGATCGGAATTTAAGGGGAGCATCAAGAATAGAGCAGGAACCGAAAGCAAGGAAGCAAGAAGACAACAAGAAAAGAAAAGAAAACAAGCTAGTAAAAGCAAGAGTAAAGTCGTGTAAGGCGACTATAGAGAAGACCAAAGCAAGAAGAAGCCACTTGTGTAGTAATGAGCAAGGAACCTGTGTGGTTCACTGAGCAAGACACCGATTAGCTTGTGAGAAGCAATTGGAAGGATGGTACCTAGGTCTGTGTGGACCGAACCAAGAGACCGTTTAACCTGTGAGTGGGAAATGAAAGATCGAGGAAGGGCTCGGGATCATTACAGAAGTAAGTCCAAATTAGGATTAAGGGGCAGAATTCTGGAATTAATCCTAATTTTGGTTCAATTATGAAGTGTACGAGTTGAAGTCGTAACTTGGGGATCAAGTTTGTGGGTCGAGATAATGAGAAAGAAAAAAAAAAGGAGATTAATTTTTGGTTTATTATTCAGAGTTTATTTGTTTGGAAAGGTTTATCTAGTATGGTAATAGTTTTGAGTCAAATTGTGGTTGATTTAGTTTTCTAGTTTGAGCTAAGGCTTGTTTTGCGAGGGGTTAATGGGCCAATACCATATTTTTTTGCAAGTTGTTTTTCGGTTATTATAATATAAAGAGTGGAACAAAATTTGTTTAAGTATTGTGTGATTTTAGGCTTGATTTCCAACAAAGTATGCATGCATGTGCGGTATGGTAGTGGATGCATGGTCAGGGGCGGACTTACTTAGGAGAGGGGGGTGCACAGGAACCCCCCGAGTTTCGAAATTTTAGTGTAACGGTAGGTAAAAAAATTGGGGTGAACCCCCTAAAATATTATAGGGTGAACTCCCTTCGAAATTTTCCTGGATCCGTCACTGTGCATGATTCCTCATCTTTGAATCGGAAAAGGAAGTCAAAAAGGATAAATTAAAGGAATATGGTGATGAAAGCAACAATCAATAAAAAATCAACAAGTATATATATATCTTGGGCAATAAAGTAACCTAAAGTATATATGCTTTATGTACCCATATTAATGATGCTTAGTTCATTAAAAGTTTGGCCGAGAGATGACATCTTTACATCCTTAATGGGCACATAATTACGTACTGAGAGTAAAGTTCAAATGGAATTAATATCATTAGGACCACAAAGGTGTTAACTAAGGTTGTCTCAAATCATTGTTATCATACTTTACCAAATGATGTTAATCATATATATCATTAAGATTATATAGCTAGAACACTTTATATTTTATAAAAGCTTAATTTCTCCAATCACCATTATCGAAAGATCATGAGATTAGGGTGCATAGTTAATTACATCTCTGCAAAAGCAATCGGTGCCCTACTACAGCTTTCTTCTTTTTCTTTTCTCCTTAAACTCACTTTCGGCCATTATGCAGCATGCCATGTTCATCGTGCAGCTTCCCAAGTGCTCCACTTGATCTGGGAATGATCTTCTTATCTTTTGCATGCACCCCAGCCATGAAATTTTATATATTAGATTCTATTTTTATTCTTTATTTCCCTTTTTTTTGTATTTCTAAATATAGTTTCTTGCTAATTAAGTAGTTGGATACAGAATGTATGGTTCTGTAATCTCCTATAAAGACTAGTTTGAAGTAAAACTTTGTTTATGAAATTATAATGAGTTTAAATCTCATACCTGTGTGTCATTAACTGAATCAGAAATTAAGAATTACGAGAGGGATGAGATTTGTAGGTCGGTGATAAAAATTTCATCTATAAATTTCCTAGATCTTCGAACAAATTAAGTGTTTTTTTAAAGACAAAAAAACTCTATATACATATTAAAATTTTGAATCATAACAACATGCACTACAAGAATTATTCACTGATACGACGATCCTACAGCGACGACAAAGTGGGCTATAGTGACGACGACATAAAACCTCTACAAGTATGTCTATACCGACGACGTGTCTTCGGCATAGCCCTACAACTTTTTTTTTTATTTTTCATTTATAATAAAACATACAAAAAATTACGGGTTTTACCTTATACCGACGACCGTTGTCGGAGACCTAAATCAACCAAACACCCTCTTCTTCCCCATTTCTGCCTCTCTCTATTCTCCCACTATCCTCCCACCAAATTTGACCATCCACCACCAAATTCCGCCGTCCACCTCCACCGTGAGCCATCTCCACCACCTAGCTTACTAATCTTCACCCAAATGTAAGTAAATCCACTTTTTTTTTAAGCTTTTACCCCTAAATTGTGATGTTTTGTTAACTTTGCTCTAATGTAGGTTGTATTTTTGAAGAAGTATTTGTCCCGACGACATCTTGTCTCCGACGACACTCTACCGACGACATTTTCACTTTTAGCGTCGAAATAATAACGACAAAGCCTATTGCGCCGACGTGTCGTCGGCAAAGGCTAACCCGACGACAAATTCCATGATGTCGTCGGCAAAGGCTACCCGACGACAAATTCCATGATGTCGTCTGCAAAGGCTATCCGACGATAAATTTCATGATGTCGTCGGGAAAAGGCCGTCGTATCAGAGAAGTTTTGTTGTAGTGATGGCTCCCTTCAAACACAAAAACAATAATTTCATTTTGCTACAACCTAAGTTTTCTTAAGGGCCTACAAATAAGACACTGAAATTGCTATTTGGACAGGGCTCTATATGCATCGTATAGGCCAATACAATGCGTATTGCCCTTCACAATTTTCCATGCCCGACAACATCGTACTACCTGGTCATTCCAACCCCTATACGCATCGTATAGGGAAATACGATGCAGTTTAGGGTACGAGGTTACTTCTGACTAGTTGCAGAAAGTACCTTGTACCCTAAACTGCATCGTATTGCCCTATACGATGCATATAAGGGTTGGAATGACTAGGTAGTACGATGTTGTCGGTTTGACCAGGATCCTATACGCATCGTATAGCCCTATACGATGCGTATAGGGGCCAAATTTTGTGTATTTAACCATGCAGAATTCTCATTTGAACGTATCCTTCAAAAAAATTTCAAACAATTTCCTCAAAAAATTATAGCCATGTCTTGGTGGTGAGATGGTAACTATGATTTTCAGGTATATTCTAACGAGTTGCTGGAAAACAACCCGCAAAGTTCTGGCGTTCAAGGTGTGAACCAGGAGGAGGTCTCGTCCGACGTTTATTCTAATCAACGGGTAAGGCTTTCAGATTTGAACGAGCCACTAAGCAATCCCGAGTTCGTATACGGTGAACCCTCTTACCTTACACAACCCACGGACGACTTCGTATATGGTGAAGTCTCTTACCCGACACAACACACCGACGACTTCGTATACGCGGGTGAACTATCTTACCAGACACAACAAACCGATGACTTCGTATACGCGGGGAACAAACCGGCTAACGAGTCCGAAGACGGGGAACAAACACATTCAACCGTGTCGTATAAAATTGACCAGTTATAACATTACTACATATATATACCTACATTTAGTTTGTTGTTTATTAACCTTACCGTACCGTTCATAAGAGCTTTGTCTGGTCAATTTTATCACACGCGTTCATAAGAGCTTCGTCTGGGGCTCGGCCTTTGGTTCGTATGGGCCGTCCAGGACCAGGTTTGGGTCTCGGTGCCGTTGCCGCCGATGTCGGGACAGGGGGACCCGCCTATGCCTAACCCGCTGCAGGGTGTGCCGCAGCCGCAGCCGCACGTCAAGCCCATTCACGACCAGCCGCCACAGCATCCCCGACACGTACGTCGGTCTGTTAGGCTGGACAAGGCCACCCAGGCATTGATTGATGGACTTGTTGCCGACTCACAGCGACAGGCTCGTCATAGCAACCAGATGGAGGACCTGATGATGTGGGCGGTTGGTCGCCTCGTGGATTTGTCACGAGCCGCCGACATCAAGCCGCTGACACTACCACCGCCACGTCATTATTCGGGCGACCCCGATCAGGATGATGGCGGGGCGGGACAGGATGAGGGCGGAGCAGGCCAGGATGATGGCGGGGCGGGTCATGTTTAGTTATTTATTTTGTTATGTATGTAAAAACATTTTGATTTAATATATTTAATGTTTTGATATAAATATATGTAATGTTTGGTTATTTGTTTGGTGGTGATGTTTTATTTGTTTGTTTGGTTAAAATGATATATTATAAATGTAAAAAAATATAAAAAAATATTAAAAAAAAAGATAAAAATTATATAAACTAACAAAGATAAAAATTATATAAGTTATAAATATAACAAAGTTATATAAATTAAAAAAGATAAATATAATATAAAAAAATTACTATAAGTGGCGTATAGCCCAATACGTCACGTATAACTTCCTCATACCCCAAAATCTGTCAAGTTTTGAGGCAAAAATATAACCCGGAGCAAGGCGCAAGACAGGGAATGACACGTGATGTTCTATTGTCAGAGACTAAACCCTATACGCCTCGTATTTGCCTATACGAGGGCGTATAGGGTTGCGGCGTGTGCAATTAGCAATATTTCATATCACATTAGAATTCCCCTTTCTTAAATATAAATTTTTGGTGATTTTACTGTTCTGTGAGCCCAAAATTCTTTTTTTCGCATATTTTTTATTCATTACTAACTATTTAATATTTCCTTGCTAACTATTTAATATTTTCTTTATTAATTACTAAATCTTCATTACTATATAATATTTTCTACTATTTAATATTTTCTTTATAATTCATAAAACTTCATCGCAAACTATTTAATATTTCATTTATTCAATCGTGTAAAACATAGGTTTCTAACCTAGTATTTTAATAAAACTGGATTTGCACTCAGAACCAAAGGAATCCAAGTCAAGTTGGAAATGTAGTCCATCCTTTTTTCTAACATTAATTTTTTACACCAAAATATCACCTTCACTCACTTTCTTACAAACATTTCTCTCAATCACACTATCAATCTTACACTCTCTCTTACTTTCATCCATATTCTCCTCCTTATTCATATCTGGATCTGCCATCAACGAAACAACAGGTTCATGTGAAGTATCAATTTTAGGGTGAGGTAAACAAGTATAATTCCCATTATAAGGAGGAGGAACATTGTGATATCTAATCCCACTCTTGACCTTTTGTTAATTGGATATGTTTTTCAAAGATTTCATTGACAATCTTTGAAGAGATTTCAAACTTATCAATCGAACTTTACCCTCAGCAATTTCAGATCTGGCTTTAGCTAGCTTAACCATAAGATCTTCCTGTTGAATTTCTAAAATGGTTTTCTTAACTTTTAATTCAGAAATATCTTTGTTTAGAGCATCAATCTTTTCTTTATAGATTTTTTCAGAAAGTTTTAATTCTTGATTGATTTCTAAAGTAAGATTTATCTCTTCAACTAATCTTTGGTAATGCTCTCTATAGCATACCATTTTATCAACACATTCTTGTGAACACAAACCATCAAGTACCTTAGGTGGAATGTCATTGATATCTGCCATCAAAGCTTGGTTGATCTGACTACTCAGTGTTTCTTCAACATGAGTACTCCAGTCATAGATCGAACTCACCACCCAAAGAATTCTATTGAGACACCACTGATGTTGGCCTTTGAACTTGAACTTGATGTTGATTACTTTGAGGTGATTGGACTTGACTCTTGTTAACATTCTGGTTTGACTTATGAAAACCTTGACTAAATGGAGATGACATCTTTGAAGCATGAAATTCTCTAGCAAAGTGTCCTAGTTTGTTACAGTTAAAGCATATGACTTTGCTTTTATCCAATCCAACTTTGGTATTTGGTTGTAGCTCAAAATTATCTCTTCCAGACTTGAAAAATCTTTTGGCCCACAAGGTTATCATTGCCAATTGTCACTGAATGTCCATCTCTTCCAAATCATCCGGACTAATTTGTTTAAGATCATCACTTATTAGATTCGTTGCAATCAGTTGTACAACCAAGAATGCTTCATAACTTGATATAAATGTTGAACTTGTGACATACTTGAACAATTAGTACATCTTGAACAAGTAGCTTGAACCACTTGAGGTGTTGGTGTTATAGGCTACACAAACTGGTTGTTAATAGTTGAATGCTCAACTATTAGAGATATTAGTGCCACTCCTCTTTGTTGACTCATAGTAGCCTTACTTGTGTTTTCTTTATGTTATGTGGCCTCTAATTCATAGTTCTGAAGTGCACTATACAACTCTTCCAAAGTATAAGTGTTGAGGTTCTCAATCCTACAGATTAGAACCGTGTACACCGACCATTTATATGGTGGAGATTTCAAAAACTTCTTCACAATCTCAGCATTTTCTAACTTTACTTCAGCAGTCCTCAATTCCCACGTTAGATGCACTTATTTGTTGAATTGTTCTGTCAGTGATTCTCCTTGAATATGACCAAACTTAAACTGCCTCTTCAACGAACTCTTCCTATTATCCCTCATCTTTAATGATCCTTCATGCATTCTTGAAGAGCATCCCAAAGTGACTTAGCTGTTTTGTATGTATTAAAATTTTGATAGATTTCACTAGGCAAAGCCATAGTCAGCAGTCCATAGACCTGCATATCTCTTTCTTTCAACTTTAGGTTTGCCCCATTATACTTTGTGATATCCTTAGGAATATAGGTTCCTCCCTCGTCAGCAGCCACCATTAGTGTGTAAGGACCATTAGTGATTGACTTTTATAGACTATAATATGTTACAAATGAAGTTTTCCATTCTTTGCTTTCTAGTTCCTATAGTCTACAGCATATTGAAGTCTTGGAAGTTTATTTGTTATGCCAATATCAACATCAATGGTTTGAAGAACAGATGCTATTATGATATAAATTTTATTATTCAGATTTACATTTTATTGAAAACCGAGTAAATATAAAAAATAGTTTCTTTTGAAAAACACATGGTTTTCTATAAAGATTATATTGGAATGTTGATAAAAAATGAAAATAAATAAAACGGCGTATTTAAGTTTTTTTAGAATAATTAAATATTACAAGTTATTAGAGAAAAATCAAATTATATTTAAATGATTTATTAGAAAATATAAAGAAAAAGAAAAGAAAATTCGTGTGAGTAGAGCCCGCTACTTCCATCAGCGGATTCAAAATGTTTTGTGAGTAGAGTCCACTACTTCCATAAGCAGATTCAAAATGTTTTTAAAATTCACATAGAAACCAAAATAAATTCCAAAAATCCCTTATAAATCCAAAAACATACTGAAATCACAAACATCAATATACAGATACTAACCGGGAATATAAATGAAGAAAGAAATAGCTAGAGAGACAAATAAATGACTCATATCGACCAAATTAACAAAGTTCGTTAGATCACTTATCACAAATAAATTCTTTCAATGTTATTTCATCTTTTCTCTTTAGAAAAATCAAGATACACATCTAATTTGGCATGCTAACAGCACAGAAACACGCATTCCAACTAAAGAAAGATAAGTTTTCTATATGTTTTTCTTTTCTTTTCGGATTTGCCAAATCTAATTTAATATTCATCAATCTGACTACTTTGATATGTTTATTTAAGATTCTATTAAAGAATCTCAATTTCTTGATTAAGATTTGCAATACCCACCTAACGATAGAGAGCGACAAAGAGATTGAGTGGGGATGACAGATAGAGGGTGAGCACACATAGCTTCATGCATATGAAAACAAGGTATTTGCAAGAAGACCATGGGTGCTCACTCTCTTCTGTCACCGCCCCTTTACCTTTATAGCGCAAATAGACGAAAGAACATGCATATATATTTGCTGTTGCTGGACATAAAAAACTTAAAAACCCATTGAGGGAAACTCATGTAGAGTTTTTGCTAGAGTTGCTTTAAGACCCATATCTATTTTTGTTTGTGGTGGTACTGTTTGATTGTGTTGGAATGCACAGTAGTGAGTGATTTCACTTTGCAGGTAAGAGATTGGAGTTTGGCATCCCTTATATAGACTTTTCAAAGCGCATTCCATGCCGTCGGGAATAAATGTTGGCATATCTTACGGTTCCTTTTTCAATATATAATTAATAATGTTTTCGTTTCACAATCAAAGTCGAGTATGTGAGGGAGCAAGAGAGGTGATGATAATTAATGATTCCTTTTCCTGTTTTTATGGGTTCCCAAAATGACAATTCTCATCCTTCTATATGTCTTTGCCACTTTACATGTGTTATTTGGATGATAATATAATTTATTTTATATGTAATGCACTACAAAATTCTTTTTTCTTTCATCTATGAAACATTTAAAACTTACCTTTAATGAATCTGATTTCCTATGGATGCATTAAAAAAAATTAAGTTCACAACATGCATGCAATATATTGTCAAGTTATATAACAATTGTGTCAAGTTTAATTCATTAGATTTCATTAACTTAACAAAGTTATATATTATATAATATAATATAATATAATGACATGTTATATGATATATGATATGATTTAACGCAATGCAATGTAATATAATGTAATGTAATGTAATATAATATAATACGTCTTAAAACAAATGTTCAATGCATATAAAACATATACTTTTACATATGTGTATTAATACATTTTTAGACAGGTAAATATCAAATATACTCAGTGTCGAACCCAAGAATTTTTTTTTCATGAAGTTGGAGATTTTTTGATGCGATTGTCTATAGCTAAATATTAAATTTTTTTGGTCCAATTCAAGTCATGTCTAAGGTTGTATTCGAGCCGAGCCGAGCTAGGCCAAGTGGGCTCGGGCTCGGCTCGTTTATCTTAACGAGCTGAAATTTTGAGCTCGGGATCGGTTCGTAAAAAACTCGAGCCAACTTGTGGCGCGTTGAGTCGGCTTGTTTTTTGTAGTTTTTTTTTTATTGTATGTTTTTACACATATTGATATCTATATATATATATATATATATATATAAAATAATATTTTTTAACATACTTATAATGCACTATTTAAAAACAACATAATTTATAATTTAAGTTTAATGCATAACCAAGTTCTTATAATTGCATATTTGTCATATCTTCAACCTAACTGTTAAGCTCATTCACCGGATACAACCTCTCAAAGTCTAAGAAATCGATATCAACTTAAAACATGGATCTAAAATAGATGCAATTGACATAAGCCCATCAACTTCTCCCAATATTTCTCAAACTTTTCATGCATCGACACACTCATGTTGTTCTATTTTTGGAAAGAAAATGAATATTATGCCTAGGGTTAGATATTAGATAATCACCGCTTATTATGCCCCATCTTTTTGAATAATTTTTAATTAATTGTTTCCACAATTTACAGTTATAATTTATGTATTAAAATTTATGCTTTAATTTAAACGAGCGAAACGAGCCAACCACTAGTCGATTGAGTGTTGCCTGCCGCTAAAACAAATTGAGGATTGGTTTAATTAGGTTTAAAATTTAAGCGGGTATTGTGTTTGTTTGAGGGTTTAAATGGGTATTGAGGTTTTCTTCTGTTTAAATAGTTATTGGGTTAAAAGATTTAATATAACTGATTTATAAGATTTAATAGGTCATGACTTGTCCAATTGTATTATAATAGATTAATACTTAAGTTTTATATTTGTTAATTAGGTTATAATAGGTTTTTATTTATAAAATTTTAAAATCTTAAATTAATTTTTCTTGGGGGCGGTGTCAAAATTTTATGGGATTGGTGTCAAAACTTATTGGGTATCGTTCGAGATTAAATTGTACATATAACAAATAATATTTCTTTTCATGTGTGTCGTGCGACCCATTTGGAAAAGTGTAGGTACGCCAATGAATATACCACTAGAAGCACACAATTTTGGAATAACATAGTTTATTGATGTAATATAATTACGGGTCGATTGAGAATCAAACTAACTTACCAATAACATTAACAACACATGCTCTTTTATCTATAATGTGAAACTCTTGATTAATTCTTGAAAATTATAATGGAAAACAATAATGTAATTGAATACCTGATAAGCTAACCGCTGAGAGGGAAAACGTCATGATCCACATGAAGATCGGGTTCCTATTTATGGTATACGGTTAGAATGGCTAAGGTGAGTTAACTCACGGTTATGGGAGAAAGAGTAGCGAATTTTTTAGTGGTGATAGAATTATTCATTAGTCAATTCCCTCTAATTATCTCTCTATTTATATGTACACCCAAGGGAACCCATTAATGGCTCGTTAAGAGTAATTAGGCTCATCAACTAATTACTAGCTATAGGTTAATAAATAAATAAATAAATCAATTGATCATTTAATAATTAGATAAATGATTATAAGAGCCACATAATAAAACTGTGTCTTACATTCTCCCACTTGGCTGAGTAATCATTTATTATGAGCATTAGTAAGTCTGCGCAGATTTAATACTCATTTTAATTTTAAAACAAAACTGTAGCAGAGAAGTACAGTAATTGAATCAGTATCCAACTCAAAACCCCCATTAATAGACTTAAGTAAACTTAGGATCAAATTGACAAATAAGCCCTTAACGTTGATTTGTATAGTTACTGTCTATACGTCTTTAAGCATGCATAAACGTATTTAGAGACAAACAAACTCAAATAAGTGAGGAAATTTTAATAATTAATCATTCATAGTACGATATTTAATTATGTATGGTCATTAATAAAACCCGTCTTTATTATAAGCGCTTACAAAATACTTATGGGTGGTAGACATTTAGTTATTGGATCCATTAGCATATCATGAATGTATTCGATACAAAGATTTAGTTTCCTCTGCTTGTTTACAAGCGAACAATAATTTCGTATCGAAATTTAATGCAGCTCCGCTCGAATTGTTACTGTTCGAGAAGCAAGGGTAGCTAACTTATCATAATAAGTCTTCAATATGATATTTATGTGGAGTTAATAAATTATGAGTCCACTGATAAATTTTCCAACAACATTTAGTGACAATTATGTTGTGATCAGCAACATATTATGTTATTGAAACTTAGGTTGTTGTTAACGGTTCCTTATGATTCCTCTATGAGATAAGTCTGTCTGCTGACATAAATAATACCCAGAAATTAACATTTTGTTACCTTTGAATACAACAAAGTTAGAATAAAAGTAGTCAATTGTTTTAAGTTCTCACTTCTTCTTTAAATTATAGTCTCTCATTTCTTAAACATATTATAATATTCCATTAGATGCTTTACAATAATCTACATTAGTCTAGTGTTCAGCAATGTGAGCAATATCTAAATGAGTATATACTTGAACTTACATAAGGCTTCTTGTTAATGAAGCATAAGGATATAATTTTCATTTATCTTATTAGCCTTTAAAGGAGAACAATTTAAATGTTACACGTGTAAGGATCCGCTTAGTGTAAAGCTTATGGGACGAAACTAATGTCCCAATGGGTCTATCTCGGTGTATTTTGATACTTATCACATAAGAGGTATCTCTGAGATCCATCATGTCAAAATATGAGTAATCAATGCTTTGACTCATGTAACATATACTTGTAAAAAGAATGTCATCTATATAAGGACAAGTTTGAATTAGTTGCTTGAACAAATTCACTTAGTGCTTGATGAAGAGAGTTGCATCAACCCATACATGGATTTCATTGACTTACAGAATAAGTGTTCTTAACCTTCAGTTTAGAACTTTCGAGTTATTTTATGAACATGTAGGTCAATTTTAGGGAAAGTTGTTTTAATGTCCATATAATGTAGCTTTAAGTTATTGTAAGCTACTAGAACAGTACTGATTCTCAAAAAACCTTTTGTAAAACAGGTAAGAAGGTTCTTTGATAATATATTCCTTCTTCATTGTAACCTTTAGCAATCAATCGTTCGTATCCATTTGGATTTAGTTTAGTTATGAACATCCTTTAGGTAATTCAACCAAATCCCAAATGTTATTCTAATTCATGGATTCAGGCTTACTAAAAATAGCTTTATTCCATTTAGAAGATTGATTTATGCTAATGGCTTAATTAGAAGAAGTAAGATCGGTAAACTTTCCGGTATCCATTTCAAATTCAGTCAGGTAGGATACATAATCATCAAAGTTAGTAGGCCTATTAGACCTAGATGACCTTCTGAGTTGATTATTGGGTTTATTGGGAGTTTCAAGTTTATAGATTTGCTCTTCGTTAGGTGCTTTCATTTTCAGGTATATTAGGAGCAACATTAGTTTCTAAATGTGTAGGAGTTGATGCATTATGGTGTACGTCGGGGTTAAATTTAACGAGTCCCCCCCCCCCCCGCCTTTTGTACTCCTGGCAAGTCATGATAAGGACTTTTACTACTCCCACTGACCTTAGAAATTTTAAGTAATTCAGCATGCTTAGGGTCAATATTGTATCTAACATTTGAAGACCAATAGATTCTAATAGAGAAACAACTTAATGATATTTATGTTAGTTTCTCTTGTTAGCATCAATGAGACTTTGTTATGAGTCGTATTAGATTCTAAGGAGACAAGTTGTGATGGAGTAGTGTCGTGTGCAAGAGGTGTAGTTTGAGGTATGATCAAGTTGTTACTCCTCCACTACTTGCAACTTTTGCAAGCTAAAATTAGGACACTCGATGCTCCCGCTGATCTTTGAGGTCTCTAGGAACTACACATGACAAGTTTCAATGATGCGTGTGACGTGGGAACCTTTTATATATTTTAGACTTGATTTTCTTATTGTCCAAAATTCATAAGAAATTTTATAGACGATTTTAGAAGAAATTCTATTAAGTATATATGAATTGATATCTTTAAAGCTTTGGGCCGTAGGAAACAGATTATATACAAGTAAATATTCTTCTAAATGATAAATGAATTATGTCTAAATATTCCATTTGGGATGACTTTTGGTGGACCCTCATTTATTCCCTTAGCCATTTGATATTTAGGGCGTTTAACACATGATTTAAAGTCACTGAGAATGAGATTTGGTAACAATTCATCCTGCATCGACCTGTCATGATTTCTTATAAAATTTGGTCTTAATGGATGAAGTGCACAGGAAGATCGGGTTCCCGTTTAAGGTGTATGGTTAGGATGGCTAAGGTGAGTTCGTGAGAACTCATGGTTATGGGAGAGAGAGAGAGAGTGACGAATTTCTTAGTGGTGATAGAATTATTCATTAGTCAATTCACTCTCATTATCTCTCTTTATATGTACACCCAAGGGGAAACCTATTAATGACTCATTAAGAGTAATTAGATCCATCAACTAATTACTAGCCATAGGTTAATAAATAAATAAATTGATCATTTAACAATTAGATAAATAATTATAAGAGCTACATAATAAAACCGTGTCTTACAGAAACTCATACGAAACAGGTATTACAAACTTTTTCATAAAATAGTAGAAAAATCAAACTAACATGCCAAGAATATTAATTACATGTATGTCACAAGAACCGTGTATAATATTGCAAGAACACTAACAACAAAAAGTAGCTTAACAAAGGTAGATCATACAAATACTCCTTCGTAACTGTATTTAATAAAATATCAAACAAGGCTATAAAGCGAGTTAAAATAGGAAAAAAAAAATTATAAGGGGGTACCCATGCAATACATGCATCACAAAGGGTACAATCATGTTCTCGTTTCACAAGGGGTCGTTGCCTTTGGTAGGGTCGACCCTTGGTGTTTTCTAGCCCACCTCAAATAGGTTTTCAGGACAAGTACAAGGTTACATAGAGCTCGCCTTGGCATTGGCGACTTCTCCATGCTTTTCTGATAGATCGTTGATTTCTTCATGCTTTTCTAAGAGATCGCCCTTGCCGTGGGCGACTTGTCCATGCTTTTTTGAGAGATTTCCCTTGGCATGGTTGACTCCTCCCTTTTTTTTTGAGAGAGATCGCCAATGGGAGTGGCGATTTCTCCCCTAACCTAACTCTCTTTTGACTAGGCTAGTTTAAGGCCAAGAGGTCGCTCATACCAAGGGCGATGACCCCCTTGTGAAACATAGTCAAGAATCTACCCCTTATGATACATGCATGATTGGTACCAACTTATAAAAAAAGTCCCTTAAAATAAAAACAAAGGAAGTAGAAAACAACCATGGTTTTCGAAAGAAGAAGGAACAGTGAAAAAGAACATATCTAATAAAAATGAAAGAGAAAATGAACCTGAGGGAAAAAATGTCAAAAGTTATTAATTTAAGGTTTATAGAGTAATATAGACATGCTTAGTAAATGATCGGGTTCTAAAACCTTATTGGTGAAGTTCGCACTTAAACTTGATATGTGGGCATTTGATGCCTCAGGCATGATACTCTATGAACATGAACATATTGAACATTTGATCACATTCGTATATTGTATGAACACAACCGTATTCAACATTTGAGCACAAATGTATTAAGATATGAACATGATGATTGCATGGTTGTATGCCTTATAAACATGACCATGCCAACATAGGGTATATGTCCACAAACCTAGCCACGAACTAGAAATCTAATCTTAAGCATGGTGTGTTAACTTGTAACGAATTATTGTTGGGGGTTCTTGCAATCAAATCAACTTCAGAAATACGTCAAATTAAAATCAAAACTACTTTAAGAAAATCCTTGGGTTAAGGATCATAGAAAACTTAAAAAACAACTATAGGGTAGTCTATTTTGAGTATGTATGTATGTTCAAAATATCTTTATATTGTAAAAACATAATTTAGTGTAAACTGTTCTAACTTCTTTTTGTTGGACTTGATTTTTGTTTATTTCACATAAGAAAGTCCGGTGGGTGTTTTGGAGTATTTGAAAAACTTTGGATGGTTGCGATAATATTTCTAGAAGTTTTAGAATTAGAATCAAAAGTTTAGTATGTAATTTCAGAAGTCTTTAATTTATTTATTATTTATTGAATGTGTTTGAGTCCTTCTGTAAATATAATTGGTTAGGGATAATTACTTGAATTTGTTTTATAGGTTTAAGAGTTTTGATAGAATTATAATGTTTGGTTTTTGTTTCCATTATATATATGTACGTTTAGTGATGTAAAAGTTGCCTACATGATTGTATTACTTACAAAACCAAATTGCCAACTACACATACACAATTTACAATTTACAAGTCTTTTATGCATGCATTAATTATCCAAATTGCCAACTACATATGCACAATTTACAAGTCAACTATGCATGCATTAGTTTTTATTATAAATGATTATTTTACTATTATAATTAATTTTTAAGTTTTTTTGTTTTTTCACTATAACTTTTAAAATATGACGTTTTATAAAATTTTGAATATACGGTTACAACGCGCTTATTTTTATCAACGTTTCGGTGTAAGTTTCATTCGAAACGGAGTTGGGCGTGATAATGTAAAAGTCATCAAATCACAAACGTTACACGTACGAGTCATCAAAGCTGCTTTGAGGTTTCAATTTTTTCATAGTTTTTTTTTGTTTTTACAACTTTTAAAATATAATGTTTTATAAAATTTCGAATTTGACGTTGCGATGTGTCTGCTTTTATCTACGTTTCGACGTGAATTTTCGTAACATCATTTTCAAACCGATCAATTGTTTTAAATGTTTTTTTAAGCCGTTTGGTTTTTTAAACCATCTGATTTTCAAACCATTCAATGCCTCCAAATATACCGTTGCGAGGTTCCTCTATTTTATTTTATCTATGTTACCCGCCGTAATGTTTACAATTTCTTTCATAAAAATAAACAAATAATGTCCCTGTCGAGTGATTCACGTACGTACACGTATTACAACCCCATCAGTATCTACATTTTGAACCCACCGTTGAATGCGCCATTTTAATAAATAAAAAAAGGAAATAATTTACTCTTACAACTTTTAAACTATTTACGTTTTAACGTGAATTTTCGTAACATTAATTTTAAACCGACCGGTTTTTTTAAACGTTTTTTAAACCGTCTCACACCCATCTCAAAATAAATCGTTGCGACGTTTTTTTATCTACGTTTAAACCAACCCGTCGTAATGCGTCGTCGGCGTGCTTATTTTTATCTACGTTTCGGTGTAACTTTTTTTCGAATAACTTCATTTTCGTTTTTTTTACTATCGAATATACCGTTGTAACATGTTTTTTTAACGTCACGTTGAATGTACCGTCACGATTTGCTTATTTTATCTACGTTTCGAACCCGCCGTGAAGCGCGAATGGTCACCAACTAGTTGTCTATATGTACAAGGGCATGTTCCATCATGTACTTGGGGCTCATGGAAATATGTTGGCAACATTTCCATATTTGAAATTACTATTTTTATAACATTAAAAAATTAAAGTTGTGTTAAAGGGATGGTTTTTTTTACATATTTCCCCCTTAAACTTCTAAATTACATATATCTTCAACCTCTAACTTTAATTACATATTTTCTCAATTAACTTAAAATTACTCAATTGCCCCTCACAAATATTTAGAAAAGGATATATGTAAATAGTACTTTAATTGGTTCAGTAAGGGTAAAATAGTAATAAAATAAGTTATTTTAAATGAATTGGATAAATATGTAATATATAGGTTTTAGGAAGGGGAAATATGTAATTAAATTTTATGGTTGGGTAAATATATATAATAAAGGAACTTAGGAAGGGGATATATATAAATGTCATGGTATTTAACAAATAATAAGTGGTATATGTGGACAATTGATTATTGTCATACCCTAAACATGCTTGAAGAGTGGGGAATGAGGAGAGTGCTTACATAACCATTTGATTCCATATTCTTCATCACCTATATATTTTGTATATAATATAAACCATATATCTTGTTTTCCAAAGAAAAGAAGAAGAAGATACGATTACTTCTAAAGGTCAAACGGCATAATTTTGTTTTCTAGAATTTATTTGGATTTCAACTTTCCCTAAGCAATAATTCGTAATATCAAATTATAAAAGATGCTATAACAGAATTAACAAGATTTTATTGGTTGCCCCGATCATCGTTGCTATTTCTTTCTGTCATTAGACATTATTTTATAGAATAATAAAAACCTTATAAGTATTTTTTTATTACAATGATCCTTATGTATAGTATGATGATATATTAAGAAACTCTAGTAGACCCAAAAGCTAATGTATAATATGCTAATTCGTAACTATCAATTCTGATTTCGTCACCGACTCCACTTGACATTTTGGAAAATATTTTGTTACATTGTTTCATGAATTGAAATTAGTTATCCATTATATTAGAAAAATCTTAAGTTTATTCCATCATTTTTTTTCTTTTAATTTCTATTGTTGATATTAAGTATATTGTATACTTATTAATTAGTTATAGTTTATGGGTATTAAAAATCGAATTGCTATTATTTGAAGGGGAGTAATATCTATCTTAAAGCAATTTCGTTTCGTCCGGTCTTTTTAAATTATGTGTTGCAGGTTTTTGACGAATTATCTCCCAATACACAATAAGGTAACGTGTGTAGAATGTTAGTCAACTCTGCACATAGAGGTAATAACCGGATGAATTCGTGAGTGCTACAAATTTTTGGTATACTAAAACTTTGCTTCTATAGCAACAAAGTTTGTGAGGAATTCTAGTACAAACTAGTAGAGATATTGTAACACCCCAAATTTCAAAGAAAAATACAAGTATAAAGTTGAAGTAGCGAATGGATTAACATTCAGGGACTAAAACGCAAAAAAATCTAAAAGTTAGGACGGTAGCAGACCGCTACCGGGTTCTTTGGCGGTCCGCTACGTGGAGAGAAAGGCAGTCATGATGAGGTGACACGCATCAGATGCGTGTCTGCTGACTCAGCCCTATAGCGGACCGCTACCGGGGCGCGTAACAGTCCGCTAGCCGCAAAAGGGTCCGGGCAACAAGGGGGTGACGCGTATGAGTTAGGGCCGTAGCGGACCGCTACCGTCCTGCTTAGCGGTCCGCCATCGGCACAGAAATCAACCTATAAATTGAGGCAATTGCCGTTCATTTTGGAAACACACAAACACCAACATTATACACACATACATTGGGAAACATGCAAGAGGCCGGTACGACGCATTAAGGTGCGAGTGCGGTGCGTTAAGAGTACGGTTCGAGCTCGAAGAAACGTTTAAGCGAGGAACGAGCGTAGAAAACAACCCGAAATTTTAGTAAGTACATTGGACCCGTACCTTAAGCAAATTTTATGTGATTACTTGATTATGTGTTATGTGAAAAACTAAGGCACGGCGGAAGAGTAAATTAGTTTAAACACTAAGCTGAAATAATGGAGTATCCACGAGATATCAAAGGGGTGGTGGGTACGCCGCTGATACACCCTGTATATAAACCCTTTTGATACCTAGGGCGAAACCATTACAAAGGATTAGGGTATAGACTAAGGATGAATAACATGGCACAGATGCATGCTAAATAAACATGAATACATGACGGAAGTTTAATTCTAAATAAAGGAGTATTAATGAGACATTAAAGGGGTGACGGGTACGTCGCTGGTACACCCTATATATAAACCTCTTTAATGTCACATGGAGAAACCTTTACGAGGAATTAGAGCAAGGGCTGAATAAAAGCATGATAAGAGATCATGCTACGCATGATAAGTAATCATGCAATATGTGAATGCATGACAATGAATCATGCAATACGTGCTAAATGTGAGTGTGTGATGGGAACGAATCTAAACCCTAAAATAGAGTAACGGAGTATTCACGGAGTGTTAAATTGGTGGTGGGTACGCCGCTGGTACACTCTATATATAAACCTCTTTAATGCATTGTGGAGAAACCGTTATAAAGTTTTAAGGTGATGACCGGTTAATTGGGAATAATTCAAGCATAAGCATGCATAATAAAGTAAACATGCATGTCATGAATAAATGTATGATAAATTGGGAGGATGTGATTCAATGATACTCAAGGTCCCAATGGGAAACAAGGTGCCGAGCCTGCAAGGCGGAAGGGCCTTGTAAATAAATGAACCTACCGAGTTAGAAAGGGGGCCGAGTCTACGGGACGGAAGAGCCTTGTGATTTGAAATGGAAAGGTGTCGAGCCTACAGGCGGAAGGGCCTAAGTAAAAGGTGTCGAGCCTATGGGGCGGAAGGACCTTAGATGAATAATAAAATAAGAAAAAGAAATGTACTTACTTAGCGTAAGCTAATGTAAAAACATTTTCCAAACACTGCAGGAAAAAGACACTTGGAATGAAGCTTCCTGTGGACGTGGCCCGTCGAAGTTGAAGAATCCCTAGAGGTGACAAAGTTTTGAAAAACTAGGACCGATTTTCGCAATAAAACTCTGATAAAATAAAGAAATAAAAGTAGGGTGTTTCAGATATGATATATTATAGGTCACAGGACACTCTTTATGAAGTGTCAAGTGCGCCATCAAAATGTTACTTGTATATGTGATGTCATCAAAACATTACCTTATGCTAATCGCCCATGGCACGCAAAAAGATGAGCCACATTATCGCTAAGGAAGTGATTATTCTTTCACATTCTCACATATAAACCCTTTATTACCCTCCTATATGAGAGAAGAAAAGTCCGTCGAATCTTCTCTCTTTTAATTTTTCTAAAACTTAGAAAAAAAACCTTTTAACTTTTTTCTTAAATATTTTCCTAACATTAATTATGGTCAAGACGACATAAATGTAAATGATTAACTTACACATATGTAAAACACAGCTACACATAATTAGGATTTTAGAAGACGTAAACTTTAAAAAAAAAAAAGTCTTAAACTTCAAAAGGTTCAAAATCAATTTAATAAATATAATTAATAATTATGAACTAAGCTATTAGTTAAAATATAATAAAGAAAGAAACATTAAATAGTAATTTAAAATAATTATTGATTTGAATTTATAGTTTTACCAAATTAGAATTGATAATGATTAATTAAAATCCATCATATCGTCGCAAAGATTAAATTGACTGGCTATTTTGTCAATTGAAACAAATTTGTTAGAAGAAATAGATTATGGAAATTTTGTTAACAAATTGTATAGAACATATAAATCAATATATAGTTTATAACACTTTCAACTATAAAACAATTTAATTTGTCATTATTTGTTAACAAATTGTATAGAACATATAAATCAATATATAGTTTATAACACTTTCAACTATAAAACAATTTAATTTGTCATTATCGGTCTCAAGTACGGATAAAATGAATTGATGGAATGACTTTTAGAGTTTGAATTTATAAGAACTTGGTTTCTTGAACCTTTGGTTCGATTGTAGTATTTGATTAATCATAAAGTTTTTGTGAGCAATTTGATTACTTCCGTTCCCACATCAGATTTTCTTATAAAAAGGACCCACATTTAAATTTCATTTTAGGCCTAATAATATGTTAAAGAAGTCTATGTTGTAAACAATGAGACGAACAAAAGAATAGATACACGTGGCTGTTTTATCATCAAGCTGGTAGTGATTTTAAAAAACAGTTAATGGATCTTTAGAAAATTGCCAATCATCATCCTGATTTCATTGTGTATATAATTGGTAGATTACTTTGTTTATTCCATAGATGAAGATGATGTTGCATCATTAGATCATGAATATGAAGGTGAACAAGATTGTATCACAACTAAAGAGGCATAAAACTTAATTTGAACATCTTATAATATTTCAATTTTTTTAATAGAAGACTTAAACCCACAATCATTTAATACAACTCATTACCATTTAAAAATTTAACCCAGTGTTTTCGAAGCGGATGGACCTGACAGGGAACTAGTCGTCTTAGAGGTTCACTAGTTGGACTGGTTTGAGCGAAGACGTCATAAATAATACAAAAATTAAAACTATATATATATATGGATACAAAATATAAACATATTTTATGTTTTTATGTAAATTTATAATTTTAATTACATATGAAGACTTAAATAAATAAATTATAAAACTTAGAATACTAAATTAATTAAAAATGAGATTTTTAAAGAAAAAGATATAAAAAATTAGAAATCCAGCCCGACCACCCAGTCTGATCGGTAATCGGATGGTTCAAACGAAAATGATTCAAATAGGCATAATCGGACCGGTTCTATGCCATGTTCCCGGTCCGACCGGCCGGTCCAGTCCGATTTTGAAAACACTGTTTGAAACCAATAACAATAATCTGGTATCAATGAATCATTACAAGCTAATCAATAATGTTGTATATGATCCTTCCATAATCCATGATAACAAATAATATCAGAAAGAACACAAATATATTATCTTTTACAAAAAGAATTTAAATAAAACTCAGTTCTTGGAAGAGGTAAAAGACAACAATATGCAAAATCTGATCATGTAGCATGGAAGTACATAATGTTTAATGCTGGATTTTCAATATCATCTTCTTTAATTCTACCCTCAAACCAACTATTAATTGTGCCATGAGACGGGCTTTCGATAGTCATGTTGTTTGGCCATTTATCAACCAACTGAAAACCGAAACAAGATGCAGCCGAAAGTATAGATTCTTCATCAACTCGACGAAAAATATGGCATAATATAAATGCTGGTTTCAGTCCCTCTTCATCACCTTCATTACTTGAAATCAACTCTTTTGCAGTTTGAAATAATGGCATAATCGCTTCAGCAACATAAGTTACATCGGTCCCAATAATAACATCAAAACCCTTGTTGTCGCTTAGTTTCTTGACAGATTCTATATGTTCTTTATTACCCCAGTTTAGTTTCTTGATATGTAGCTTTGATGATAAAGATTCATCAAGATTTGAAGTGATGTTTTCGTTAAGAAGTTCTAGTGCTTTCTGGTCCCCGTCTGTGGGAACCACAAGGCGGGCGATTTTGGAGGCAATCATTGAGCAGATTCCTCCACAGCCAGACCCGAGCTCTAAAACTTTTTTACCAGAAACAATGGTTTGGTTTGAAGCAAGAACAGAGGCCATGAGTCGAGCTGATTCCCATAGCATTAAACCGGTTGATTTGCAGGTGTGTTGGAATTCTTTGGAAAGTAGTTTGATTTTAAAGTTCCAGTCTCGAATCTTCAACTCCATAATCTGTTGCATTGGAATATAAATAAAGAATAAGCAGCTCCTTAATGATTTTTAACTAATGATATAACTTTTTAACCGTATATTGCATGGACCTTGGAAAACGATTCATAACGTGAAACATTATGGGCGTTTAGAAGTGCTTGTTGAAACTGATTATATTATTGGAATAATCAGAATACAAAGCTGTTCTGGAAGATGGTCTTTGGGTGTGATTCTGTTGCTTAAAGTTGTAATAAGCAAAAAAAAAACAGTTGTTTGAGTGTTTGGCAAATTCTGATTATTTATAAACCTAATAGGTAAAAGTTAAAACAACTAAAAACAGCATCATATATTTGTTGAAATATTTCAAAATATAACAATTTATTTTCTATTGACTATGATATTGTTTTATATAAATTATTTATTAATGAATTTAAAAACATTTATCTACAATTTCAACATTTACCATTTTTATCCTAATAAAGTCAAAATTTAGAAAGGTGGGTGAAAAGTTCATCAAACTGGTAACTAGAAAAAAGAGGGGCAAATAAGTAACTTCAATACTCTCTTAAGTAATAATTTTTTTTGCATCTTGTATAAAACTGATCATCCAATTATTTGATACCTAAATCATAATAACTTAATCCAAACGCAAAAAACTGATACTTACGACTTTAAGTCGCAATAATCAAATAATCAGTTTTATAACACATATCCAAACACAATATCATCAAACTCTTAACTTAACCAACCATTCACTAATCCAATGGTGAATCACATGGATGGTTTGATGAGCATTGGATGAACTTTAGTCATATGGATCAGCTTATGAACTTTTGTATTATCAAAATTTAAACAATTGAAAATAATGCAGTCAACATAAAATCCTGACCTCATCTCTTGATGAAGAAATGCCAAACATTTCAAAAGCAAATCCTTCAGATATATCAACATCAAGTCCGTCTTCGGGCTCCTTTAAACTTTTAGGTATCTCAAGATTACCATTATCTAAACAGAAAGCAGCCTGTAGCCAACGCCTACATTCACAAAGCAGTAAGAACATACACCTACCCATAATTATCTTTTTTAATGTAAGATCACTTACCGATTCATCACAATTTCACGTGAACGGTTTTCTACTTGCTTGCAACACAAGCCACATTCTTCAGTGCTGAACCCGTTTTCTTGAAACAAACTTTTCAAGAATTCCTCAGAGAAGTAGAATGCACGCTGAAATATGAAATGCAACGAACAGCTATAAAAAGAATAAATGAATTAAAAAAACTAAAAATATCATGCCAAATTGCCAATTGAGCTTACAGTTCCATCACCTCTGACAAAAAAATTCTCGCTGATCTTCTGATCCTTACACGTAAGCCTTTCCTTTTGAGTGATTGTACCAATTCATCAATAAAATCAGTTATCCAGAACAATTATTGTTCACATAATTTAAAACCGTTTATAATTTTAAATATTAAAATATAAAAGGACCTGAGCAAGATCTCCAGTAGCGTAGTCACGGAATAATACATAACCATTTGGCTGCATATGATAACAATTTATTAGAAATTTTTATTCTAATGAAGGTAAAGAGTTAAATCATCATACAAAAAACCATAATCATAACTTACTTTCATAATTTTTTTAATGTTCTGCAGCACTAGAGGCATCTTCTCAGGCGATACTGCAGATAAGACAAATATCTATTTAACAAGTCAGTCAACAACTTAACATTGACCGCAGAGAACATGACTGTTAAAAAAAGTCAAAATGCAATACCATTGTTACAATGTCAACGGAAGATGGTGGTATATGGTTCACCAGGTCATCACTTGTTAAATCACATGCAAATGCATTTATCTTTGACTCGTGAAAGTCTTTATGTGCCTATAGCAAGTAAGAGGAAGCAAATATGTAGATAGCACAATACAAAAAACTTGTTGCATGTGAAAACTCACGAATAAGTGTAACCATATTTAGATGAAGAATATTAAGAACAAATAACCTTGACCAAGTCAACAGCACGAGCTGAAAAGTCACAAGCATGGATAAATAGAGCAGGGTAAGTAGCAGCTAAAGGAAAGATGGTGTTACCAGCTCCGCATCCAACCTACAAATCAAAGTAAGCAAAGATTATTCCAAACATGATTTGAGATTTAAACACTTAAATTCATGGAAAAATAGCATGCTAACAGTCCTATGGTGATTAGTGACATAATAAAAATAGAAATATTTACCTCTAGAACAACCTTTTCTTCTGCACCCTGAAATAGCAAGAGATATTTCAGACTTCTTACATCCTTCTAGTGCTTGAATATGTGCGTGTGTATGTATAGAGGCACGTTCGTTTCAGAACCAATAATATTTTCAGAACCACATAATGCACTTGTGCATAGTGTAAAAAAGATAAATAGAAGTAGTGGAAGAGAGAAACATAGGCAGTTACATAACCATCTTCTGCATCACATTCAAACCAATAGTTACAAATACATTATGCGACTCTCAACATATTATTGGTTCTTAAACGAACATCCGTCGGGGGCGTTCAATACAAAACCAATTTTACGTAGAAAACTATCGCATAAACTGGAAGAGAGAAAGTGGAGCGGTCATGCGGTTACGTAACCGCCTTATGTATCATAGTTAAAGCAATAGGTACAAGTGTTTGTCGTTTGTGTGGTTCTCTACATAAAATTGGTTATGTATATAATGTATCTCTCTCTCTATATACATATATGAATACATACACACACGTATTTTTTAAATTATCATTAAAGTTAAAATACGAATTAAGTAAATATTTTGTACACTCACAGAGAAATAGTGTCCCCATTCTTTTTCCAAGTAATGTCTATCCTTGAAGAACTGAAATGTTATTTACAAACAATTATCAATTATCACACCAATGCAAATAACTAATCATGAAAGCAAAACCAACCCGATCTTGATGACGTTTATAGAAAATATCCCAATATTTCTTAGCATCCCTTTCATATTTCTCTGTTAAAAACAGTTAAAGATTTAGAATTAACAAAACCTTCAAAACAACCTGCAATCATGTACCTTTCCAGAAGGGGGGTGACTTCATTAGTTGGTGTAGAATATATGTGTACCTTTGGTTTTTGCGATGCATCAGAAGCCATTGATCTTTGATTACAGTTATTTCAACTGTTGAAGAAATAAACATGCTAACAATTTCACATCCAAGCACACATCCACAAGCGACCAGAGTCGATCAATTGGGAATTAGAATCATAAAGGAAAGGATATAAGTTGCTGGGATTTCAGAAAATTGTGTGTGCAGTGAAACAGACATAAGATACAAATCAACATAAAGTAATACCAGTTAACGAAATCTTGCAATTTTAGGGTTTCTGATGTTTGTTGGGGGTGTTTGGGATTACTTTTGGATCGTACTTATTAACTTATTAACTTCTCCAAGTAGTCAATAAGTTAAAAGTTTGTTTGGATAAAGGTGTAAAAGGTATTTTTTATGAGAAGGAGAAGTTGTTTTGAAAAAGTAAGTAGAGACTTACTTTTCCAAAAAGTCAAAAGGAGATTTGATAAGGAATCCCAAACATGTTAGAATGCTAAAAGTTCAATCTTGTTGCTGGAGTTTGAGGGTTTTAGGAAAATTAGGTTTTTATAAACGGGTCGGTTTCAGATTATTAGATTAAAATTTTAATTAATATAATAATATTTCTAAAAATAAATAAATAAAAAGTGTTAACCGGTAAACTACCCTTGTTTTGATTCACTCTAAAAAATTTAGAGTAAACTTTCTATCCAACTTGTCATAATCTCTTATTATGCTATATCTAGTTAGAATTGATCATGTAAACTTAGAAAGGGCATGTAATTTGCTCATATACATGGATTCATAACATGAAAAGGAAACCTTTGTGCTAACTTATCCGGAACATAAAAGCTCCACGATTACTACGTGTTGATTGCAGGTCCCAACATTAAGTCTCAGACTAATACATCCAGGATCATGAGGTCTAGACCATGCGAATTTTGTACCATAACAGCCTTGTAAATAGATAAATATTAGTGTTGGATGGAAGGTAAAGAAGCATTTAATGTGACATGAACATACTTGTGGCCGACAAAAGAGTCATTGACACATAAAAGAAAAAGGTGTGGTGATGCGACATCCAGTACGATTTTTACTATTCCCTAGAGAAGGAATTGTTGTTAAAAACAACCTTAACGATCACAAGGCTATGTGTAATACTTCACGTTTAGGGCGTGGAGGAAGTCCATCTGGCATAAAAAGAAGCAGTCACGATCAGGATCAGAAGGGGCAACACCCGTGACACCTCTCACGGAGGGGCGGTGCGGTGTTCCACGCCCCTCACGCCTGCCATCTCAGCTCACACCCCTCCTCACGAAACCATTACACATACCCTAAGAAGGTTGTTCTCATATTACATTTACCACTCTCATTAAGTACATTCTTAACCAAAAAGTATTTATTCTCAGGTTGGAGTCAGGTCACAAAACGAAACTCTTTATTCCTATGACAAGGCAATTGGTTTTATACAGCTCTCATAAAACAACCTCACTCATCGTTTTGTAGTTTGATCATCGTAACAATATTCTTTGGTGTCATCCGAAAATTGTTTGTAGCAACATAACAACAGCACAAATAGATGGGTACATTCATGTACTCAGTTTATCATGAACATGGATTCATACCGGTTTTGGTACATAACGTTGTTGGGTGATGATTACCATGATTTTGATATTAGATAGTGAAGTAAGAGAATTTAAAACAAGACTTGTTAATTTAACTCAATATGCCTAGATTTGCTTTTATGAAATGGTTTATTTATAATATTTTAATTACTGAACATTTACGGCAATAATACTTCTGTTAATAATAATATGTTTAAAGAAAATTTTTAAAAGGAAAAAAATACAAGGATGTTACAACATTTAGGGTTTATTCTTCAGTTTGATTTTCCTGAGTTGGTGAGCTCATGTTGTCTTCCTGAACCATGTTACTATTCTCTGTTTCTTTAACATCTGCAACTGCTCCTCCATTTTCAACTGCAGCTGAACTACCGTTTTCTGATACATTCTTTGTCTCAGCAGCATTTTGAACTCTTTTTGGTAATTGTCTGGAGGAAGATGTTGTCAAAAGACGAGTAAGCCCCTCAAACAAGTTATCGCCTTCTGTGATAAGGAATGATCCTCCAGGGTAACAACGTCCAAAGCATGTAGCACAATGTGGATAAGCCACCTGAATCAACCAACTCAAATTTTTTACTCCCACCATTTCATGAATACAACAGGTCAGATAATTCTCAATACAATGGGAGCATGCGTGTTCACAGTCCGGTTCGACTGGTTTTGATGAAAATTTTGGGTTGAACCGCTAGCTACGTTTTCAGGAAACGACAGACCAAACCGGGCCGTTTTAGCTGTTTGGCAGTTTGAACCGGTTTTTTTATTTTTTATCTTTTTCAAAATCGTTGGTTTGTACTAAAAAAAATATAGAATGATAAAGATGGTTCATGAATATAATACATATACATTACGCATTTCAAAAATGAAAAAGAAAATTAAATAAAGACGTTAAACGGCTGGTTCGGTTTACACGGCCAATTTCAAGTTCCAAACTGTCGGACAAATCGTTAAACCGCCAAAACCGAACAATAAAAATCTCAAACTAGCCGAACTGGCCTACTTGCTTCGGTTTGGGCAGTTCGGTCAGATTCAACGGTTTATGAACACCCCTAGGAGTACTGGCTTACCTCTATGAATGCTCGGCACAGAGACATGAAAAGAACAGATTCATTTTCCCTAAGCACCCTGGTCGTGTTGTACCTCAACAATGAATCAGACACGGTCTGGAGTCCCTTCACTAATTCTTGAGCAAGTATATGTTTTAAACTTATTGGGGCACAGGGCCGTAGCTCGTTCATTGCAGCAGATACACCTGATTACCCAAATAAACATACACACATTACTAACTCGTTATTTGATCTATCAAACATGCTAAGCAGAATCCGAGCATACGATGGTAATAGAAACCAAAAATAAAAACTGCCAGATTAATTTTATATTTGGTGATACAGTTTAATAGATAAAGGTTATTTACATCTTACCATTAATGAAAACAGCAAGAGGTGGATGCTCCATTAAATTTGGAGGTGGTGTAACATCTTCCTGACTTTCTTCACCAAAGCTGTTGGATGAGAAGCCAACTGCTGGTTGTGAGACCCATCGATGAGAATCCAAAACCAACTGTATAAATAGAAAAAAATATTAATAAATAATGAATATAGTATAAAGTAGAAACTCCCAACATAAATTGATATGCATTGTGTAAACAGGTGACTTATTATGATCAGTATAATATTTTCACCTGAAAATTCTCAACTGCTGTACTCATATTCTTTGAAAATAGGTTTAGGACAGCCCTGCACAAATGAGTAAATGACTAAAAGTGAAGTTGTGCACTTTGTGATTCAGGACCAGAAACAAATATAAATAAAAATAAATTAAACATAAAAATAAAAATAAAAAAACAAATGCAATTTACTCTTCAAAGAGGGGTGGAAGCAAGCCACGAAAATCCAATCCAACCCAACCAAGTCCCATGGCACAATACTACGAAGCACGAAGAGGATCAATATTAAGTTAGAAAAAAAAATAGAAATGTTTTAAAGTAATATACATGTGTTAAAACATACCATACACTGATCTAATATATTAGACAAAGAACCGCCTTCAATTATCTTTGGGAGCATGATTTTGAGAGTTTTAAGGTGAGATGAAATCTGATGCATGGCCCAACTGAACAGAAGCCCGCCATCATAATTCTCTTCACTTCCTGATGTATCATCAGCAAATATGGCACGGTATTGGTTAACAACATCAAAAAGATGCATTCTTTGACAGTTTACCATCCCTTTCAAGTATTCATAAGCATTTCTCTGTTCTAGGTCATCAAGAATTCCTGATAACCATGACTCTCTGCATCGTAGGAACTGTTCACCACCAAGAAAATTGTCATTAGCAGGTAATTAAGTTAGGTTTGTTAAAAGAGATTACTTCAAAATGACGCCATGTCGGCAGCTTAAATAATTGAGCAATTAAATATGAATATGGATACCTGTAGGCGCATTTCGTACTCACTATATACTCCTATTCTTCGTATATATCCAATAATACGAAGACATTCTGGTAACTGCAATACAGAGACCTTTCAGAAAACTGTAGAGGTGCTGATTTTGGCCCATTTACTAACGAATGGGTCCATTTGGGTCATGTTTTATCTTAAACAGGTCAAAAGGGTAGACCAAAGAATTTAATTAAAAGGATAATGGGTCGAACAAATTGAAAGTTGCCCGAAGTCTTTATTAATGCAGACAACCCCCAAGTCCTTTTATCCAAATATTTAGATTATTATTGTATTTTTATAATATTGTTTCACGTCAATTATAGATAAACAAAATGGACAAAACACGCTTGAGATCCCAACCCAACTTAGCCCATTTCAACCCGAACCCGTTTTGACATGTTACCAAACAAGCTTGGGTGGGGGGTTAGGTCCAATGGCAAAGCCATTTAGAGCAAAAGTGGTGAAGCTCCCCTTGAGGTCAAGGGTTCGAGCCCCGTCATAGACGGATTGGTGTAATTATTAGGAGTAATTTAGGCGAACCCAAAATGGTGTATTGCTGTTTAAAAAAAATCAAACAAGCTCGACCCACCCATCTAGCCAACTCTAGAAACTGCAATACATGATAAAAACTGGGGTTTTGAAGTTAGCTTTTGATTATTAACTATTTAATAATAAGAATATGTTATAATTGTTAACATCACCATCATCATCATCATTATTATTTACTTTCACACATCACCATTAGAAGAATATTTTGTTGTGTTAACACAAATTACCTGAATATTTGATCTTAGTTTTTGGAGAAGTTGCGAGAGCAGAGATTGGGTAGTTTGTCGAACTTCTTCAGCAAGTGCTTGAATGACTCCTAATCTTATTCGACACATAATGGGAAAGCAGAAAATGAGTGAAAATTAGTAAATTTGCAACTCATTAAACTAATACTATGCGATTGAAAGCTAGGCAGATGATTTTGTAAATAGGACAAAAAAGAAAAAAACTTACTTTGGGTGCATTGTTGACAGTTTGCTAACATATGCTTCCAAGTCTAGAGCTTCATCATAATTTCCATTCCTCACACATCTAAAAGAACAACAGATTTTAAGATTCTGGTCAATCTTGAAATAGAGAGAACGTGATTGATATTCAAAAGAATTAATTATGACAGTAAAATGGAAATCAAAAAATGCATATAAACACGCATTATCCTAGTGGAAGTATATCTTTATCTCTCTTCTACTTAATTTCCTGAAGCTTCTAACACGTAGCTATTGTTACCTTACATGTTCTTCAGTGCTAGTAATTAACTTTAGCTGATACACATCCAAAAGAATTGTTTCAAGAGGTAAAGAAAATAATTTATTTTTTACTTTGGACGCCAAATATGATAGGCTATGTGATAGCTTGGTTTAAAAAAGCGCTGCGAGGCGCTGCCTTAAGCGCGAGGCGCTTGAGGCGCTAGGCAAAACGCCTCGCTTCGGTGAGGCGCTGGAGATACATGAAGCGGCCCGAGGCGGCGCCTCAGGCTTGGAGCGCGAGGCGATGCGAGGCAGCGCTTCATGTATTTTGGTTTTTTTTTCACTTTTTTGTTATGAAATTGAGTTCCAATTGCAGTTCCTCTTTGCTTAAATCAGTTTTTTAAGTTGTTTTTTGTTATAGCATAATGGTTTCTGGTTCAAGAAAGTCTGCTAACTTGGGATCCACATCAACTGATCCATCTAGAAAATATGGAACTCAAGATCCTAACAATAGGACGAATATTTCTTGTAAGTTCTGCGGGAAATTACTCAAAGGAGGAGTTTTTAGACTGAAACAACATTTAGTGGGAGGTTTTAAGAATGTTACTAAGTTTTTTATTATTTTTTTTAGTTTAGCGCCTCGCATACGTGAATCCCTCGCCTCGCGCTTGAGGCGTGGCGCCTCGGATTTTGGGACCGAAACGTTTCGCCTCGCCTCGCGTTTTTAAACTAAATGTGATAGAGAAAGTAGTTCGGAAAGTCAAGCTGATGGTTCAGTGACTGTTCCCAATGCTAAGAAAGGTAGAAAGCATTATGGATGCTTCTTCGTGTGCAAAATAATTGTTGATCAAAGAATGGTACTTTATAGAAATGCTTCAATCCTGATCGGAAGATTTATGCCATGTCGTTTCTTGACTGTAGTAGCAAAACCTTCTCAAGTTGGAGGGTCTTCGCTTTTCAAAATAGCAAATTAGCATATTTGGCCCCATATGCACAAGAAGAAAGCCGCATATGTTTTCAACTTTTGTGCTACTTATTCTGCTAGTTCCAACTGAATGTATTTCAGGCAAAGCTCATGTAATTCCTATGTATACTATATACTATAAAAGTGTGGATCTATATACTTGTCTTATTCCACTGGAAACTTTAGACCTTAAGATTAGTAGCCACTAATTTAAATCTTAGCATATGTTCTCTACTAATAGGTCAAAAACTCAAAAACATACGTGTCCATAAGCTGAGGAATTTCAAGAAGGTCAAGCAAAGTACTATGATTCGCCAGCAGTGTTTGGTTCATCTTTCTCTTCTCCAATATATTTTCTGCAGAATCAATGAACTCAGAGCAGCCAGATGTTAGCTTTGGAACCTCTGCAATCTGCACAAGGAAAAATTTATGATTTCACATTTTAACTCCAACAACTATTAAAGTATGTAAGCTGAGAAAATAATCATTACCAAATTATTAATCTTTTGTATTGTATAACAGGCTAGCAAAAGTTGTATTTCACTACTCAATGTGCTGTTCAGATTAAAATGACAAGCTCACAATATGGGTAGCTCAAAACCGTTCATAGAAAGAACAAAAGGAATTCAAGATTTAAAATCCGATCCAGCGTCCCAATAAAAGGAGTTCTTTAAGAACAAGTGGCAGCTTGTCAAGTGACTGATGCATCCAAAACTTAAAGCTTCTAGACATAAAGCCGAGCAATGACATCAATTTCAAGTTTCAACAATCATAGATGAGATCAGAGAAAATTATGGTGAGCAGGTAAGCCACATAGGGGTTATTCATTGAGCACAAATGTAACAGAATTCACATTGCACTTATGAAAATTTTGGGAAACGGTTGCAAACCAAAGACTTGAAACTGATGACCTAGCAACACAGAGCTCTTGTACCAAGATAGAAGACTTTGCTAAGATCCTCTAACAATCTATGTACTCTCAGGCTTACACCTCCATTTGATTATATAATACAAAACTATATGCATATCAGAAAATTTTATTTGATGGGTTCATTTCTGAAAAAAGTACACAATTGTCATGATTTTCTGGTCATGCCGTCATGGTCCTTATGGTCCCAGTGGCAGAAGCTGTGGTGAATACATTTGATCTCTTTCACGATCATTATATGGGGTTCTTCACCAAAAGGTTGAATTTAGTTGTGATAGGCATTTTGACGTTTTTGACACAAAATTGCAGTGATGTGTCCGTTAATCTTATAAAGTAGTCCATGAAGTTAAGAGTAAAACTCCAGAGAGGTACAATGTTACTCAACATCACTGAAAGCCCAGACTCTCACCTTAACAGCAACCCCAACATTATCCACTTCATGAAAGATTAATAGAAAATGGATAAGAACTTAAGCACATGAAATCAGAATCACGAGAAACAAAGATATTCGCAAACAATTCGGACTATAAAATTAGCTACAGTTACTGATCTCAGGCAGATAAAATTGATGTAACCATTATTTAAGACTTCCAACTCAAAAGTATAATCATTCATTCATCTACATAACAAGCTATCTGTTTAACCCAGTCCTTTAATCATTCAGAATCTATTATCCATCATCTTCAATTGTTGGTTGGTTATCTTGATGCTTGAGAAAGTGTGTTTTATAAGAAACTTTCGGGATTGCTCCCTAACACCTTTCTCTGATCACAAAAAAACCTTCCACACCTGCAACAGTTTATCGCATCACCTAACTAGATCATCAGAGGCAAGAACTCTTTCTACGTGCTTCACGTTCTTAGTTTTCTATTTTTACTGCCTTCACAAATACATATACAAACCTATGAATGTAATTGACCTATATATATTATATCTCCTTAATTCCACCTAGCCAGGTTCAGTGTACTTCAAATTCACATAGAAACAACGTCCTTGCAAACTGTAATCAATAAAAAGGAACATAAATGAAATCGAGTAATTGAAGAACGATTTACCAAAGATTCGAGGTGTTTATCGATGGATGAGACTTCATTGCGGATCGAAACCAAAGCATCGGCGGCCGAAATGAATGCGCGGTAGTTATTGACGGCAACCTCCTGCATCTGCCTTCGAATTCTCTCGGCGTCGACGCGGAGAAGCTCCGGTTCCTTGTGTAGGCGATCTAGAGTGAAGGAAAGGAGTTCGGATACGTATGGTTGTTGAGAAACGGACGCCAACGGCAGCAGTTCCGCCATTGTTGCTGAGGACTCGTCGGCGGATGGACTTCCGATCTCCATGTTTGTTGATTTGGATCCTTCTTTCTTGCCTTCCGATAGGAAGAGATCTGTGTCCTCAGTAACTGTGAGGGGGTGTAGGATATTTTTTTTTAACTTTTGAGTATTGACACATATCATCCCTCATAAAACGGGTCGTCGAGACCGGACCTCGCAACAGTACGGGTCCAAACCGAGCCTTACAAGTTTTAACTCCTCATCATAACACACGGGATTCCAAACCTCGTTATTTCATTAAAGTTTAATAAATTTAGGGGGTGTTTGGGATTGAGTTTTAAAATGACTTATTGGCTTTTATAAAAAGCCAATAAGTCAAAAAAGTGTTTATCATGGATAAAAGACATTTTTTTTGTTTTTTTATAAGTTTTAAAAGTTGTTTTCCAAAAGTCACAAATCCTGGCTTTTTAAAACTCCTTTATAACTTTTTGAACATAAAATTACCAATCTACCCACCTTTTACCCTACAATAAAATATTTCTTGTTCTCTCAAAGTATAACATGGTTTTAAATATAAAAGAATGTCCTTTTCGGTCATTTTACAATAATAAGTTAAGCCAAACATTTTTTAAAAAACAACTTATTGGCTTTTCCCATCACAAAAGATAATCCAAACACTTTTTTAAAAACTCATTTTGAAAAAGTCATAAGTTAATAAGCACTTTTGATAAAAAAGCAGTTTTGGAGTTAAATAAGCAATCCCAAACACCTTCTTAATGGGGTTAACTCACTTGGTTCATTGTAAATGATTTAGATATATCGACATATTTTAAGTTGATATGGAAAACTCTCTGATTATTTAAAGGTGTGAAATGATTTTAAAAAACCATAATTAAATCACTTAAATACCACAAATCTTATAAGATGAGTATTATTATGTTGTTTAATGTAATAATGAATTTTATAAAATGGTTTAAGTTTTATAAAAAAGTGTGAGTTACATAGAAGGCTCATAATATATACTCACCGTGTCGAGACTTTTATAATACTACTCAATAAACTTTTAAGAGTTTTAATATGGAGGAATAAATGGTGATGGAAACATTATGACATTTGGGTTGAAATAAAATATAAGGGTTTTAGATGTTGAAATATACAATTGGAGTTTTTTTTTTCAAATGTTATAATTATGTGTCACACAAGAGATTAAAGAAACTCACACAAGAGATTAAAGAAACTCAACCAATCGACTAGTGTCTATAGAAAATGATTGTAATTTTTTCGATTATAGAAGGTCTCCTGGTTAAAGAAGTTCATAACTTTTAGTAAAAAAAAGAGTTTGATGTTACTTTTGTCATTTTAATTATTTGAAATATATGATGCTCCCATGTTAAGTGAATTATTATTTTATTTAAAAGTTGTTTATGGCTGGTAAATTATTTTCATAAATATTATAGGTAATTTTAGTAAAGCTTATAGACCGCTTGTTGGCTGATAACACATCTTTTATTGATATACTACATGTTACCCTCTCACTATCACATAGTAAGTCGTCATATGTTCAGGCAAAGTAAATCTTCATGTTTGAGCAAAGTACGTCCCTAGACTATTAAATAACAGACAATGGAATATAATAAAGTTTGTAAATGTTTTATTACGATAATTGCTTTTGTTATAAAAGTGAAAGATTTATGTAAAGTTAAACTATATACTCATAAGAGTAAGCTGGTCTACTTTAGCATATGTATTTTAGGAGAGTAGCCAAAAGAAAAAGAGAAAATGTTAAAGAAATATATTACATTATAATAAATAATAAATATTAGGTCGTCCCAAACTGACCCTATACTAGAGGGATTACAAATTATTAAATCCTGTTTCACAATCAAAAACAAAAATAAATAAATAAACATAATCTACATGATGATCCCACAACAAATACATACTAACAACGTTAAAACCCACAAAATCCCTACAGAACAGGAACTAACACCCTTTGAATCATACATGTAGTAAGGATACGGGTAACTGTTTTGTCCAAAACCACCACCAGCCGGCTGGGTCGAAGGGAAGTACACGAATCTTGGAGCCGCTGGACCGCGGTTGTTACCACCTGATGAAATGTAAGTTGGTGGTGGTGGAGTTACATCTAGCGGTGAATCAAAGTAGTAAAACCGTGGTGGCAGTGGAGCATGGTGGACAGGAGTTGGAGATGGTGGTGGCTTGGTGGTAGATGGTGGTGATGAACATATGGGAGTGCAGGTGTTGCATAGGGAACCTGTAAGATCATCAGCTGCTGTCACTCCAGCAAACACCAAGAGGAAGAAGAGTTGTTCCATAAGCATGAATTGTGATTAGATCACTTTATTTTTGCAAATTGTGAAGAGTGATATTTAATTCTTCTTTTTTGATACCTTTCTCTCTGCACAATCAATCTTTGTTACGTATAACAAATATTATATAAAGTGAAATTTGGGAGCTTTATATACAAAGTCCAACTTCTACTCATGAGTAAAATTTCAGCTTCAGGCTCGTTTATTATTTACTAGTTATAGTTATTTAATTGTTTTATTCTCATGTATTATTATTTTTATATATAAAATATATTATTTAGTTATTTTTAACATAATTATATAGGATATATACATATGGGGTAGTGTTCTTTTCAAAACCCACTTTTCGCGTCAAAACCCTAAAACCGTGGCAAAAAACGATCAAATCATAAATTTTTTAGTTTAATAAAATTATTACACGAATTCAACGTCACATCCTTTTTTGCGTTTTTGTAAATTCGTAAGTGTGAGAAAGTTTACACTGGTGTAACAAAAAAAATGTTATAAAATTTACACCAGTGTAAACTTTCTCACACTTACGAATTTACAAAAACGTAAAAAAGAATGTAACGTTGAATTCGTGTAATAATTTTATTAAACTAAAAAAAATTATGATTTGATCGTTTTTTGCCAGGGTTTTAGGGTTTTGACGCGAAAAGTGGGTTTTGAAATGAACGCTACCCTATACATATATATATATATATGTAAAATTGAATAAAAATATTATATTTGTAAAAAAAATGGGCTCGTGAGCCTTATTAAGCTCAGAATATGAAGCCTAGTGTGACAGACCAAATGTTTGAAGATTGTATTTGCTTGGCTTGTACTTGAACGCTTGGGTTCACTTGCTGCTCCTATTGTCCTCAATCGGGGGAAAGCCTCAGTGATCAAGGAAGGACTTAAAGTGTGGTGCTTGCACTATGACATAACACTAGGTGGGAGTTGGATCGCTCCTTTGATGAGTCCAATGCATGACGAAACCAATGAACCTTATCATAAGTGGGATGGATAGGCTAGCCTAGAGGCTAGAGGCAACTTTGGGTGCCGCACGGGGCCTCGGAAGACAACCAGGTGACACTAGGCTCGTGTATTGAATGAGTTTCAATTTAGGCTCAAAGTCGTTTAAGCTCAACTTAATTCGAGCTTTTAACATGCTTAGCTCACGAACGACTAACTCATTTACACCCTTAAAAGGAAAAGGAATAAAGAAAAGGTATTAGATATCAAGTTAACACACTTTTCTACTTCTAATTATTCGATTCTAACACAAGAATCTTCAACTTTAATATTTTGCTTTAACCAACTTTTCTTTTTGGCTTGAAAATGTGAGAGTGGCTAGAAATGAAATGATGATTTTCTAACAAACTGAATTTAAATAAAATTAAGAAAAAAAATGTTAAAACTTCGTACTGATTTAAGTTGCAAATACTTGTATATCCACCTAGCAGAGCTCTACAAAGCCTTTGCAGAGTAAAACACAAAAGCAAATGCAACTGAATTGCAACACCCTTAATAGGTATACAGATATAGACCGATTCAAGATGGTCAATCTCCTAAGAAAATTAGCCTTTTTCTAGTAGGCAAACACTCCCAAAGAACTAGACAAAGAACAAGCAATTTGCAACAATTTTCTGATTAACTTTCTTCCTTGCAACGTACATCAATTTAAATAAGAAAATAACTTCTTCCTAAAAACTAGTTTCATGCATGCGTAAATGGAAATCATGGTCCTAATTTAATGCAACTACTCTACCCACTTCATCCATTACTTCTCTAAATAAACCGTGCGTTTGACCCGCATGGAGATGACCCGTATCAATTCTCCGGATCATATCATGTACATTCAGATTTCAGATTTCAGACGTCTACTTCTCAAAAAGTCTAAATAGATCTACATACAGACTTTCAGACACGGTATTCAGATGTCTTATTAATATCAAATTTTAGTTTTCAAATGTTTGTTAGATATTAAGATACGGTATTCAGATGTCTGTCTTCAACACCTCAAAAAGGAAAAGCCGTTCGATTTTGCAGATGAATAGCAGTGCCATCGACCCATCGATCATGAAGTTTGACCCCCAAATTCCTTTTTGATGTCCTTAAAAGATACGGTAGCAGATCCACGCCGCTTGGCTTTCTGTTGAGACTCGTGTTCCCTCCACCCAGTCATATATATCACCTGGCCCGAAACATGTGACAAAATGCTATAATCAGTCAAAAAATTGAAAATATATTTCTATGATTTGTAAAAGAAAATTGTTTAAATGGAATTATTTTTCAATAATGAAGGATAAAAATAACACCTGGAAGGTTGCAGGGATGGTGCCATCTTCTGCTGCAAACATGGACTCATAAACAGCTGCTGTGGCTAGAGCAGTGTCCTTTTTTAAGAACTAAAGCCGTTCGCGCAAAAAAATTTGAGAAACATAAATGTGAAAATAAGATGATCTGCTACAAGACTGAAAACAAAAAAGGGAAGAAATGAAAAACAAAATATTCTTACTTTGACTCTATTTACAAGAGCGTTAGTTTCACCCATTGCCCGCAAGTGTTCTATCAGCTCCAGAGCTAAACATGAAAGGGATTAACATAATGAGATATTGAGATTGAAGTTTGTGAAAACTAATATGAAACATATGGCACACAAATTCCTCTTTTTGACTAATTACTTCATATTTGACTACTATAATCTCGGGTTGTTCCTCAAAAAGGTAGCAAATTTTGGTCTGATTTCTTTTTCGTGTACAAATGTACAATCTTTGCGAAAGAATTGTTTAAGGTACTACAGAAGCTGGTCAGCAAGTAACAGGTTGTCTAGGCACCACATCAGGAAAGAGTCAACATAGTCAAACTTATCAAAATGTCATCATTTTGACCGCTAAGTAAATCATTTTTTTGTAAAGTTTGGAGGTTTATTTATTAGACTTTTTGAACATTTGGTTACTTTTAAGTCTGTGAAAATAAAGATGGTTACTTGAACAGAAATCAAACTGGTTACCTAATTATGCAATAATCACTATAACTTTTATGACTACTTACAACATAAAAAATAAAAGAAATTGGAGAAAATGCTCACCACTATTATATCTAACCTGGTATTCATCAACATCGACCCCTGGAAGAGTGAACCCTGCCCTAGTCAACAGATTGCCTGCATCTCGCACCTATGAAAGGAAACATAACTATAAACTAAAGTCACCACAATGACATTTTATGCTTTAATTATGATTACAAAAACACTATTATTATAATGACAATCTAAATCTTTGAATAAAATGATTTAGGAGGTTGTATGTATTAAAAATAGACTTTGGCAGACTCTCAACACGTTAGAACGTTCTCTTTAGCAATTATTAACACAACCCAAATTGATCCATTCATAAGTTTTTTTTTTAACAGCCAACGAATACTATAAGCCCGGCCACCCACGCCCGCGAATGCAGACAGCGCTGGTGAGCCGGCCCGCCCACCATTCCAGGGGAAACCCACCACCCGAAGGCCCACTATGGAAAAACGCCCACCTGAGCATATTGCATCAAGTGAGCCTCAAACCCATGACCTCCATAATGGAAGGCCATGGGGGTGCCTCCTCCCAAACCAATTGATCTGGGCCTCTAGGGCTCATTGGCATCCTTTCATAAGTAAATGAGTCAAAATTGTCACCTCTAAATTGTAAATAAATGGATGCATATAGTTTTTTAACAAAATTTGATAATGAGGCAAAACATAAATGAATAGTATACTTGTGCTAATGGTGATACTCGCGGACTCACACCACCTTCACGCTCCATGTGTGCTATAGTGCATGCAATCCTCAGCTCTCTACAAAGAAATTGATCAAAATCAGACACCACATGATGAAAAACTATCACTTTACAAAACAAAACAAAAGAAAAAACTAACTTTAATGTTTCTCCACCAAAAATAGCTGCCAAAAATAAGCCATCAGGTTTTAATGCCAACCTACTCTGTTACACATATAGAATGTCTAGGTACATTAGTTCACTTAGTAACCAGACGACAAAATACACATCACTGATCTCAAGATTAAGTTAAAGATAAGAAGAAACATCCAAATAAATTCTACCTGTAAAGAAGAAAAGGAAGAGAGAAAAGAATACAAAAATATATATAAACTTTTAAAGAACCAAAAAGAGGAAATATTACATTCCTAAAGAAGTACAAACCTGTATCATTGCTCCAGGAAGATCATTTGTCCAGTGGAGGCCCAAGCAACTTATTACTAAATCAACAGAACTTAACACACACAAATAACAATCAAAGTAAGTAAAAACTATAAATCCAAAACTTGTGATACGTGAATAATGAAGATTATAACAGATTATATTAGCAAAAGCCCTACGTTCCATGAATGATTAATTAAGCATACCTTCCTTTTATAGGTAAAAATTCTTCATCTCCTACCATAAATGAAGTTTCAATGTTATCACTAGATAAATCCTTTTCAGCATCTTTACACAATCTCACCATGTCATATGATGAATCCATCATAATTAGCTTTTCTATGCCACCTAAAACATCAAAAAATTAGCTTTTGGATGGCATCACATATGCTTAATCACATTTTAATGTTTCAGAATAACAAATCTCTTTCAAGAAACACAAGCATGACTAAAATCTCACCACGCCCACGTACGGAATGCCTAATTGCTTCCAATGAACCCCCCAAACATAATGCACTAGGAAATGTCTTCTTGACATCCTGCAAAAGGAAACTGATAGTAACATACCAAACTGAAAATGAACTAAGAAGTCAAGCTAACCACAGATTAAAATTTATTTCACAAATACAGAAATATAAATTAGAAAAATCTTGTAACCTCTAAGCGATCAAGAAGGTTATCAGCCACTGTCTTGACCAAAGAATCCTTCCGATTCATCAACCATGCGGCCCGATCACGCTGTCATAAAGTAAAAATAACTTAACAATGAGGAAATAACATTCAAGCCGACCAAAAGTAAGTTAAACAATGCATATTCAGAGAAAATTTAAATGAAACTGCACATGTAATGAACACAAGTAGAATCAAGACCCATATAAAAAAACTTTCAAAGTTGAAAAGATTTATGATATCTCTCTAGAAATATACAAGTTCAAATTTGTTCAACAGAAACAGGTAATGAATACACTATTTTCAGCTTGATTTTAGTAAATTAACCTAATAAAGAAATTGGAATCCTTAGCAACTGATTAGTAACAAAATTTTGAGATCCAAATTATCAAAATATAATGCACAGTGTTTTGAACAAGAGTAGCTGCACCAGTAAATTGGGATCAAGACTAGCTGCACATACAGTGGAACCTAATTTTGACCTTCACTTCAGAAGTCAAAATTCAACTGTCACTTATAAATTCCACACATTTGAACCAATAATTACAGCATCAATTTCAAATTTGAACTATGAAGCAAGCGTCATATACAGCAGCATATGAGTATGAATTGGCGTGCATAAACAAAACGAAACCGAATAAATCGAAGATTTGAGCTTAACTTGTTTACGTTTGAGCTGGCGATCAAAAATTTGGACCTTAGAGCTCTGAAGATTACCGTCGATATTTTCCGCTGAGCAAAATGATCTTCTCAGAAAGCTTCGAAGAAGGTTTCCGTTTGGTCTGCTCATTTCTTCCGATTACGGAGTCACTGCAGTTCCGGCGATAGACAACACGGACGTCACGTGCACCGTCGTTGGAGACTTAAAAGGCCTGCCCAAGGGTTTTTTTTTGTCAATGAAAGTCTTGTTTTATAAATTCAACTAGCAATTTTTGCATATTTGCATGGATAAAACTTACTTAGAAACACAAACTTGAAAAAATACTCGAATTTGAATAAAACTCTACTTTCAATAAAATTTATAGCATTCACAAAAAAAAGAAAACTAAAGAAAACCGGTCATTCCGTTTTTAAAGAAAGTTAAAAAACGAAAGTTATCACAAGAAAATGAAACTAATAGAAAACTAAACAGGTTAAAAGCATATATTATATATAGTATGAAGGATTAAAACAAAAGTCAAAACATAGACTTGCTATAGCGTACGATACAAACAAAAAATGAGTAAACTGTCATTTTCGTTTCTGTGGTTTAATCACTTTTACCAGTTTTATCCAAAAAGTTTATTTTTCTCCCGTGTATTCTCGTGGTTTACAAAATTTGTTATTTTCATCTAATCAGTTAACTCAATCCATATTATAACGTTAAATTAGAGGTATAGGTCTTTTTTATATATTTCTTTATTTTGTCAATATTTTTAACCCTTAATTATTCTCCCCCCGTTCCCTTAAACTGTATTAACCCTAATTACCCTATTACGATCGTCCATGTTACCGTCATCTTCTTGAATTGCGATCGTCCTTTGTAACTACCAATTGCAACAACCACAGAAATTTCAGCTACACAACTACAATACATGTCATGTCAGATCCATTTTAGTGCAATTAACCCTAAAGTTCACTACAGATTGTAAGATTTTAGGCTTATAACAAAATTCATGATAAACACAAGATGAATATTGAATACCATTTGCTGTAATAATAAGATGTGAAACTGTAAGATGATCATACATCAATCATTTCAGCACAAAAACAAGTAAAAAAGAAACACTCATGTTAATCAGCGGACCGTGCGGACTTTGTCTTCTTGTCCTAATCCGAGAGCTTTTTGAGCATTTGCAATGCCTTGAGGGTCTGCCAAAATAATACCACATTCAACATGAATCAATATATATATATATATATATAAGAATAACTTGTTTATGGCACCATCATACAAGTGGTTTAGTAATTAAAGTTTTGATGCATAATAAGCATACTTACCATAAAACTGTGTGAAGATGCGAGTGAAAAAGCTTAGGTTGCGAGAAACATTGTATTGCATTGAATAAGGTAGGGGTTTCACAACTGTATCAATGCTGAACACGCGCTGCAGAAACTGCATTCAAATGAAAGAAAAACGCATTCACTACAGATATAAATTAAATTAACCGACATGAAGCAACAAAAAGACCATGATTTGAATGGATAGATTACAAGCAACTCAACAAAAATAATAACAACAGTAATAAACTGGCATAGGGCAAAACTTGGTTGTTGTGACAAGATAGGCGAGGACTGAGGCCGTGGGGCTGGGTAATGGGTCAAAACGAGACATTTTCAGCACCGTTGGGATTGGGTAAGTGAAAAAAAAAATTAGTCACATGAAGAAGAAAATGTGAACAACAGATAAGAATGGGCAAGTGAAAAAAAATTAGTCACAATAGAAGAAGAAACCTAAAAGATAAAAGCATAGGTCAGAAAAGGAACTAAAACAATTACATGCTATATGTTCATCAACTAATCTTGCTCAAACCTATAAATAAGATATCGAAAAAGACATCAACACTCTCATAAACCTGACCATAATACTAACCCCCTAAACCATATACCCCATGCCATGCCCTTAAGCCCTAAAACACAAACCACAATACCATAAGGTTTGGGGTTCTAGGGTGTATGAGCTATACAGTTAATGGTTTAGAGGTTTACGATTAGGGTATATGGTTTACACATATAGGTTACAAGGTGTTTAGTGATTAAGTACAAGGGTACAGAGGCTTTCAATTTTGTTGTGTTCTTCCATGTTGATGCCTTCCACCGTGACCTATTATTTCTTCTCCTTATTCATATATTTATTTCTTCTCCTTCTACAAAAACGCCTAGAGTTCCACTAAACTTGACCTTCAAACCTAATGACTACATTTGTTTATCCTCAATTATCAAATAAAATAAGTCAAAATCCCCTTCTACCAGCAGCCAGAATCCAATTTCACTTCACCAAATTCATATTCCTTAATCTTCTAATTCATAATTCACTATTTCTATCATCATATAAAAAATCAACCTCAAGTCCTCCACTATACAACTAAATAAATCAAATATATAAGCAGCTGGAAATTAAACACCTAGAAGTACAAATAATCGACAAACGAGGATGTGATTTCACCTGAAAATTGCGCTGGAAGCTGTACCGGAGTTAAGGATCGATTTCAGCGAGAGAATCATCTTCGTCGGCGGCGAGGTCTTTGGGCTTCCTCTTGCCGGGAACGTGCATAGTAGGAGTAGTGCCTGGCTGGGCGGTGACTTTGAGCTTGGCGTCTTCGAATTTGTCTCGTTGATCGTCTCCGGTGGCTCGCCATGGCGCCGATGCTAACAACTCCTTCTTCGTCTTCCCCATCGTCTCCAAAACCCTTGTCTAATCCAATCACTGTGTTTGGATGATAAAAATAAGGTGTGCAGTGATACCTACCATGAATTTACTTAAAACACCCTTTAAGTTTGAACAAATTGTCAAAACGGACGGATATTGACGTGTTTTTCGTCTATAAGGCTAAGGGGCTGTTTGGTAACTTCTGAACTAGTAAGTGCTAAATCAGTAAGAGGTCTGAATGGGTAAGAGACTCTGAACCAGTTAAGTGCTGAAGCAGTAGTGTTGTTTGGTTGAGCCTCTGAACGACTATGTATAATGACTATTTTACCCTCTGAACTATTTTGTGCTGAATGAAATTTATTTGTTTGGTCAGATCTCTGAATGTTGTACTGAATGATGAATAATTTTAAAAAGAAAATACAAAACATCATAGAAAATCTAAAATTACACATAAATTCTTCAAAATCCGTTAGAACATACTGAAATCCAAATATAAATTAATACTTTGCGTACAATTTTTATTTTAATCATTCTATGTCGTGAACGAACTGGTCATCACTCTCTCCACCTTGTATTTCAGAAAACACAGTGTTTTCGTTGTACCCCATAAATAAACTTCTGTATCCAACCACATTCTTGTGAACCCACCACATTCTTGTATCCAACTTAAAGCAAATCTCTCCTCAACAGTCAATTTGCTATCCAAGTTTGCTACTTTCTTCATGGCATCCACCATCTCTGAACAAAAGAACACTTATTCAGCCTTATGAACAATGAAAACATACACCAAATGCAGTCCTCTGTATTCAATTTTCCCCATTTAAAAGCCATTGTATGGGAAAAAAGGCATTTTTTGATCCATCAACCGATATCAACTACACATCATCAAACAAATTGCAAAAAAACAAGTTCAATTAATATCAGACTACTAAAAGCTACAAAAAAAACATCAAACAAATTGCAAAAAAAAGAGTCAAATAATATATATATATATATATATATATGCTAAAATTATCAAGATAACTAACAGCCTTGGTTTAAAAAGGCATGCCTGAAGCGCAATCCATCAGGAGCAAAATGGCGCACCTCATGTAGTTCTGGGTCAAAATTTGCCAGAATACGTAAAACAGATTCGAGAGACGCAACTTCTAGTTGTGAATAAAGCTTTTTAAACCAAGCTAGCAGCATATATGTTAGTAATCAAGACACATCATACATCTGTATCATTGATTTGATCACTTCTAACTAGCAATGTGGCATCTTTAATCAGTTTACTATTAGACTTAATGATAATAATAAATGATTTGAAACGAAATTGGACCGATTAAAATATGAAAATTATGCAATCCCTTTTTTCAATTGAAACGAAATTGGACCGATTAAGTGCGTAAAATATGATAATTATGCAATCCCCTTTTCAATTGAAACGAAATTAGACTGATTTCAATTTTGTATAAAAGATGAATCAGAGCGAAAATTGAATTGATGTAGAGAAAATTTACTTACCAAGAAGAGGAAGCTAGGGTTTTGGAGTCGAGAATCATAATAAAATTCACAGTTGTTTAACATCGCGGGGGTGGACCAGTGGACAAGCGGTAGCAGGCGTAGGGGAGGAGCAGTATCAGGCGGCGAGGGAGAGAGATGAACGGACCAGTAGCAGCGGCGGAGGGTAGTCGTGCGCAACTGGAGGGGAGGACTGGTCTGGTAGCGTCGTTTTGGGAAGGATGGGCAAAGTGGGAAAAATTAGGTTTTTATTTCATTTAGCGAGTTTTTATAACTGAATGGTTAAGAGGTGTACTGAACCATTAAGAGGTGGTTTTTTAACGAAACAAACACACACACCTCTGGACGATTCAGAGGTGACCTTTTATTGAAACCATTAAGAGGCTACCAAACAGGGCCTAAGGTAGTGTTTGGTATGCGTGAATAGAGGGCGAAATTGAATTAGTCATTATGTTGGAATGAAACAAAACATGTTTGGTATCACATAGGAATGGAATGGACCATTACATAAGGAATGTGATTCTTCCATTTCTAATGATTTTCATTCCTTAGGGGATGAGTGTTTTTTTTCATTCCTTCAAGGAATGAAATTATTTTGTTTAATTAATAACCGAACCATGACCCAACCCATGACTAGAACCATGTCCCGACCCATTACTCGAACCAAGGACCGACCCATGACTCGAACCATGACCCGTCCCGTAACTCGAACCATGACCCGTCTCGTGACTCGAACCATGACCAGTCCCGTGACCCGAACCATGACCCGTCCCGTGACCCGACCCATGACCCGTCCCGTGACCCGACCTATGACCCGACCCGTTCCCAGACCCATGACATGAACCATGACCCGTCCCATGGCCCGAAACCATGTCTCGAACCATCACCCGTGCTGTGACCTGACCCGTTACCGAACCTATGCCCTGACCCATGACCCGAACCATGACACGTCCCATGACCCATCCCATGACCCAACCCATAGTATAAATTTATTAATTACAAATATTTTATTTTTCATAAAATATATTCTTTACTACCAAACAGCACGAAGTAGTGATTTATTTGATTCTCATAGGGTAACCAAACATGACAAGGGAATGGTAATGGTCCATTTATTTCCCTTGTCCATTCCATTCACTCGTCCATTACATTCATTTGTTCATTCCATTACCTCATACCAGACAGACCCTAAGTGTTATGGGCGTTAAAGGGGGCGTGATTGAAATTATGGGTGTGGTAACACCGGCCCCTAGGCATTATTGGGGGCGTGAACGGGGGCGAGATTGAAATCAGGGACAAAGGGGAGCAAGTCTCTTTCTGTGTTTGTATATGTGTGTATATATACTAGTGGCCAGTGGGGTGGCCGCGAGATGCGACGGGGAACACAGCAATTAGGTTGGTGATTTTAGGGGTGTACGCAGAGCGGTTTGATTTGGTTTTGAGCCATAACCATAATCAAAATTTTCAGTTAAGGTATTTCAAAAACCGATCAGTTTCAATTATTTCGGTTTTGGTTAATTGGTTATGAACATTGGGTCGGTTCAGTTTTTGATTAATAACCAAAATTTTAACTTGGGCCAAAAAAATTTAACTTGAGTTAAAAATGTTGACTTGAGTTGAAGTACTCAAGAAAAAGAACCCACTATTATCGGTTATGAATATTGGGTCGGCTAATGTCAGTCAGCGCTCGGGTCGGGTTGGCCTGAACCATGATTGTGTTATATCAATGTTTGCAAGTGTTCCAATATATATAGAGGGTGCCCGCGTAATGCGACTGGGAACATAGACACCGGTAATCACATAACATGTTTTTTTAATTAGAAAAAAGTATAGCAATACCATACTCAAATTAAAGAGAAATAAAATGCTCGTTTTTGTGGTGTAATTTTTTTTTAAATTATTAATGTATGAAAAAGTAATGCCTGTTCAAAATCATTGTATGCTCGTTTTTATCCTTTTTAAGTAGTTACTGTATGGTTAACTTCTATTGTTAGTTTTTTTAAAACATTAAAGGGTTGTATTATTAGCTCTAAAAGGTGTGTAAATAAACTCTTAAAAAGGGTAAAATGACATCTTTGTCATCCTCAAATGCTTTATATATAGTATAAATATGTGGATAGTGAAACCACTACACACCTTAGTGATTTGGGGCATGATTGCCCTTCTACTGACGTGGCGAGACGTTTTTTTTCACTTTTCAGTGAAACCATTACACATAGCTTAATGTTTTTAAATTATTAAATTATTTTGTAATTTTATTTATTGTGATAATTCGATAGGAATAGTTACACGTGTGATCTCGTCTGATTACACAAGTTAACAACATACGGCCAAGAGTATATTCCACATTTCCACACCTCATCACACTGCCACATCAGCTTCAACAACTTTTTCACATTTTTCCGCATTTGAGGGAAATGGTTTCACATTTTCACACTGTCACGTCATTTTTATTTTTTTTATTAAATTTAATGTTTTTTATTTTATAATTAAAAATTAATAGTTTTTTGTAACACTTTTATAAAATAAAATGTAAAACTAAAAACATCAATTTCATTAATAATTAAAAAGATCACATACAAATTAAAAAACATAACATAAAAAATAAAAATCATTCCATCCTCCTAAGCCGTGCCAGAATCTTCGCTTGTAGAGTTAGGACGTCTTCAAGCTCTTCACCAAAAAAGGTGGTCGGTTTTCAACATCAACACCTTTAGATCCTCCCATCCGTTTGCTTCCTCCCTAAGTTTGATTTTTTTGTTTTCAATCTTAACGTATTTAGTGCTGAAGTTTTCTAACATTGCCAACATTATATCCAACTTCTCTTTTGTTGTAATATCCCGAAAATCCATAAGCTAGTGGTTCGGGTTAGTGGACGACCCAAACACATATTTAACGTAACAATGAGCATGGTTGATCAAATGAGGTGCGTTTAACTACCGAAATAGACACAGTTAGTCGTTTAAGGAAGGTTCGAGATCGAAACGTATAAGATGGAAACGTAGGGACCCGAAACGAAACTAGTGGTAATTTATAAACCAAATTATGGGAAAACCCTAGGTTATTGGCGACCTAAGGGAGTACGACGGCGACAGGGAAGGCCGCAAGGGAGAAGGTCGGCGACGGGTGATCCGACGAGGTGATTTCGAGCAGGAAACTCCACACATCGCAAAGGTACTTCATCCTTTAGGTTTTGTTTCATTGTCTACGCTCGTGTTTTTAGTTAGGAACCCGATTAGGGTTGGGTTCTCGGTTGTGGATGTCTGCAAGGGTGGGAGTGATGGAAGTGGCCGGCTGAAAGTGGATGGTCTCAGGTGACAATGGTGTTTGAGGATGGCGGTGGTACCCGGAGACGGCAGCAGACGATGGCGGTGATGGCTGCGGGTGAAGTATACAGGACATGATGGTACTAGGTGATGGCACGACAGGGCTGTGAGGACTCGTTAGAGTTGGTGATCGATGGCCGAGAAAGAGAGAGGGGACGAGCGGGGAGACACGGCGAGGAGAAGACGGCAGCCGGCGTTGGCCATGGTAGCGGAGCACTACGTTGGCAAGTGGCGGATTACGAAGGTGATGTACTCGGTGTTACACGATGGAGGAGACGAAGGACAATGACTTAGTCGGGTAGGGTTTTGTCGGCTAGGGTTTTACGCGGCAAGGAAGACAAGGGTGACATGGTGGTAGTGCACGGTAGGGGAAACCGGAGTGCCACCCGATTATGGTTGTTTGCATGGCGTGCATGCATGCATGGGAACCCGGCAAGGGTGTGCGCGTGTTCGTGGAGCTAGGGTTTGACGTCCGGATGGATGAATGGTGGAAACGGAGTGTGGGGTTTGTTATGCATGTCCGATATATGTTTTGAACGTATCTTGATCGTGTGATCATACGTTTGACAGGTTCGGGGTGTAGAGCAAGGATTTGGACTCAGCATAACCGGTGAGTTTCTAATCCCCTCTTTAAATGTTTTTAATGTTTTGGGGCTATCGTACATACTTACAGGATGTGTTTTATTAAATTAAACGAGTTACGAGTTTTGGGTTTAACCCGATGAGTTATGAATTTGTATATTCAAATACGGGTCTAAGGGACCGTGTCTTGTCCTTAGGATGTGTGGGCTAGAGGCTAGTATGACGGTTATGTGTCGTATAATGACCTATCTAGGAGAGTCGAGGGATGAGTTTACATGTTGTGTGGGTACGACTAGGAGGTATTACTATGGGTGCAGGTACGTGGTATGTGCTTAGGTAACGAGTCTTAGAAAGTGCATGTTTGCTGCTATGATAGTGGTGTATTGTATGATGACTTATTCGGGATAAGTCGGGTAATGAATTAGACGTTTTGTGGGTATATGTAGGATGTGTTATCCTGAGAAGATGTGTGGGGTGCATGCTTAGAAACGAGTCATGTAAATGATAGTATGATGTTATGTGTTATGTGCTTGTTGTTGTGTTTGCATCGTTGTCCTTGAGACACGACAAACAGGATTATGGAGGACGAGGTCCTTCGGAAAGTCACCAAGACTGACAATGTCCAGGGGGCAATGATGAGCTCGGAGTATGATGAACTCCCTGATGAGGGCGGTTGTGATGAGGTAATTGTTGTGTGCATGTGTTTTGATATATATATATATATATATATATATATATATATTGCATGCAATTGTTTGATGATAATCTATGTGTTGTGATATTATTGCTTTGATGTTAAGCAATATATTGATTGTGATGTGGGAACGAGGTCGTGGGAACGAGGTCGTGGGAACGAGGTCGTGGGAACGAGGTCGTGGGAACGAGGTCGTGCTTACGACTAATGTGGGGTAGCCCTTATAAGAGTCATGGCTAGGGCTAGTCGGGTCTAGGTGTAGGAACTAGTTGTCTTAACCAAATTTCATGTTGATACGTGTGGTAACGTACGGGTTAGTAGAACGGTAAGTGTGGTCCATGTAGGAGAACTTATGGGATTATGCGCATGTATTGAGTCTAGGGTTGGTAAACCCTTATGGGAATATTATGGGTAATGAGGGTGATGAATTTGTCATTAAATGACAAACTATTTTTGGTAAAGGACAGAGATGTCCTAAGTTGAATTAAATGTTATCAGTTGCGTGAATGTTTCTATTTTAAATAAACTATTAGAACTCACTCAGCGTAACTGACTTTGTATGTACGTTAGATCGTTTTGCAGACGAGTTTCGTAGACGACGTATCTTGGCTTGGGAGCGGTGCTACTTAGATTGGTGTGCAGGCATTCGTAAGGTAAAGTTAATAACGATAATTATTTAAAGGATAATTATTATTTTGAGAAAGACTTCCGTTGTATGTTTGTATAATAAAATGAGTGTTTTTTTAAGAGAATACCCAGTGATGTGACCCAACTGTAGGGTGCTCGGTTTGGGGCCTTACATCTGTGACGTTGGATGTCGTAGCTTTCGCCTTTGCTTTCTCATTTTCCATGTCCCTCCCGATTGGGCGTTGGGGTTCATCCAGTAAGTAATCGGAAACTTCATTGAGATATAGGAAACACCGACCATCTGATCCACTAGTTGGGGTCCCTTCCATATCATATGACTTTCTTTTCGACTCGCTAATTTGTTGAAGTATGTCGGGCACCTTATGCCACTATGAACAACGACTAAGAATCTCCCAAGCGCCTAGAAGCTTGAAGGTTGTTTTTCCACCTCCCGGTATCTTTCAAGTGAAGCGTTCAAGATATTAACATCACTCTCACTACTTTTGCGATTGTTCGTTCAATTACTATGTACACCACAAAATTTGGCCACTCGTGTCCAAACTTCCCTCTACTTTGAAGTGAACGTGTCTTGTGACCGGTATGCCCCACGACCCATGAATTCAAGGAACCTATCCACAACCCGGCCCCACATCACCCCATGTGTTTAGGCGCTTCCAATAATCGTGTCTTCGGGTATATCGACCCAAGCCCAGTTTTCTTCTTCCTTGGGCGTCCACTTTTGAGGGTCAGCCGATACCAAATTAGGTTATTTTTCCCCCTTTTTGCGAGCGATTTGGGTGTCGAGTACAGTTTCGGTCTCAAGTACGGTTTCGGTCTCAGGTACGATTTAGGACTGGAGTGGTGACTAGAATTGTGGTTGATAGCATGGTTGGATTAAAGGTGGTGTTGGATAATAGGCGTATGTAGTTATTGCAATTGGTTGTTCCAAAAGCCTAACTATTGGGCTTCACCTGCTTGTTGCATTTGGTAGTATTGAGCGGAAGCTAACCAAAATGGTTTCACGTTGTTCGGTTGGTTCGGGTCCATTTTTTTGGGATAAGAGTAGAGAGAATGTGGGTGTTTTTATTGAATTTGGTTGAGTGTGTTATTTCAAAAAAAGGTTTATATTTATAGTAAAAATAAATTAATTTTTTTAAATTATACCGTTGGCCTTTATCGGCATTATAGTATCCACCCTCCACATGCCGTGGAATTCTCCAAGCAAAGCAACCACGACGTGGAATTCTCCACGCAAAGCAACCACGGTCGTGGTCCACGCGCAGGGGGGGCAGTGTTCCACGGCCCACACCCAGCCATCACATTCCCACACGACCGCCACGCTGAGTATACCCATCGGTCTTAGGCTGGTTCGGTTGTCGGTTATAAACGGATGTACCTGGATTTGGTAAGGATCTCCCTGGTTCTTCGTTGCAGAGGAAAAAAAAATATGAAAGGATTGATTTTGTCTTTGAGATGGTTGCGCTAGAACCGAATTTTTTTTTAAAACTTTTGCATCTCTCTTGATCTTGCAAACTATTCTCTCCGTGTAACATGGAAGAGGGAATAAGGTTTCGGAGAGAGCACTTTCATGCTAATAACATAAACTGAAACAGGGAAAAACTTATTCATTCAACTCTCACATACAAATCCTGAAGCCTATAAACATGAGGCTTGAGCCTATAATAGTCATAACAGTAATTAATAATTATTAAATAGGAATATATAAAATTATATATTTAAAAAAAATCATACATAATTCGAACTTGGTTTTCACTTGAGTTAAAAATCACAGATTCGTAACTCGATTCACTCGATTCAAAAACAGCCAATTGAATTCGGTTTGGTCTCTACCCAAAACTGAAAACCGAATTAGAATTCAGTTCAAATTTTGATTTTTTCAAGTCCAATTCGAAAACACAGAACACCCTCTAAACGGGTTTTGGATTACGTATTTGAAAGTGCTTATCTCTGCAACAAGCCATTAGAGATAAACAAGTAACAAGCTGTTTATTGAGAAAAGTGAGAAAATGGTAACAAATAGATTGTTCACTTCATACCAAGTTATTAAAGTTCATGATTATGGAGTACAATAATGAATGATCCTGACACATGATACATATTCCCAACCTTTTGGAAGAAATGAAATTTGTCAAAATTGTGTTCATAGCAAAATTGAGAATCACCTTCTGGGAATTAAATTTCTGTGTAGATACAATCTAGAAAACTTCGTAAATGGGAGAGATCTTACAAACTTTTTAGGGCGATGGTGTCTTTTAACAGCTTCGTTGTTCAAATTGTCCAGAGTCGTGTCTCTTTGAACTTTCTGAGAACTTTCTGGAAAACGAGTAGCGTTTCTTGTAAATAACGCGATGAAGAAGCCCTCCTTATCCTCCACAGGATCAGTTCGGAGAAGATGTTGTGCTGAGATATTGAATACAAAAAACAAGAATATTGGATAACATGTCAAAATGAGCAAGCTGGGTAACATGTCAAAAACAAGTTCGGGTTGAAACATGTTATTTTATGGTATAGGGCCGTTGACAATTTTTGTACATTTTCAAAAAAAAATTATTAATAATTTTTTATTTTTCATGATTATTAAGAATAAACTTTGGGCCACTTTCAGACCTTTCAACCCATTTGACTTGAGCCATTTGAGATAAAAACAAAAGTGTAACAGGACTTACATCCTTCAACAACGGGAAGACCACGGCGGGCCCACTGTGGAAACGGAGTTGAAAGTTGAAAACCGTAAGATGCAGCAAGAGGTAGGACTGATTTGATGACATCTTCATTCTCAATTTGGTGAACAGAACATGTGCTGTAGACTACTCTCTCCACTGCTGGAACTAATTAAAAAATATAAAGATATTACATATGAGAAAATGAGCTTCTCTAAACAAAATATCAGTCTGATGAAAATCTTATATTACAATTTTCAACTATCTCAACAGTCTTGATGGTCTGCTTTAACATTAAAGTAATGCTATCACCTTGCAAAGATCATCTTACTATATCCCTAGTAAGTTCATTTTGAATTCATCTTCTATTTTGAGCATATGTCATGATATAGTTCCCGGTTTTTAGTGAGTTAATCAATGCATCAACTACGATAATAAAAATCTATTTTTAGAGATAATTAATGCATTAGTTATGATTATAGAAACAATCTTATTAGTTATTACAATAATAATCTGAATCATTGAATAAAAATAATTTAGGAGGTTGTATGATGAAAATAGATAGAGGTAGACTTTCAACACCTTCCCCCTTTTAGCTAAACTTTTTGATTTGACCCGTTTAAGATAAAACACAACCCAAATCGACCAATTCATAAGTAAATTGGATGAAATTGCCACCTCTATTAATCAATTGCATTAGAATTGCACAAAACATTATTATTTTGGAGTCAGTCAAATTTCAACTTACAAGACAACGCATGAATTAGAGCCTTCTTCTGGAAAGCAGCAAGTTTAATGAGTCGGCCTTCATCAGCAGCATCACCGTCACCTTCCCGACATAAAAAGATCAAGGAGAGTAGAAATACACAAATCTTAGCAAACAGAACATAATTTTGATTAATACTTCGGAAAAGAAAACTGAAGTGATAAAAAGGTGGAAGGCTAGAAATTTACCTGAACTATGTGATGGGAGAAGATAATCCAATCTATCAGCAACAGTCCCCGATCCAGAACATGAAGGGTCTAACAGTATTGCACGAACCTGAAAAGTAGGCAATAAAAAGCAGATAAAAATCCAGAAACCGATAGATTATACATAGATTTTTTTTTAAAGTGAGGGCAAACAAAAAAGCCAGATATTCATCTCAATCTTCTCAAAGGAATCAGGAACGGAACTTTTAGAAGAAAAAAAACATCTACATCCAAGATAACTTCAAATGCTTTAATAAGAAAAATCAATAAATACCTTAGAATACAACTGATCTTCAGGATTCAAGTTCAAGAAACTTCCATGCAAAACTTCCACGTCTATATTTCATGTCAGGTTTGTCAAATCACATACATACACAGAAGTACAAGACGAACAAACAACTATAAGGATACTAGCAGCACCAGCCAGCTTAGTGGTGTGTTCCAACCGTTTAACTCTATCTTTATTGAGTTCACAAGCAACAACTTTTCCCTCTCCTTTCATAAGAGCAGCAAGGTGTACTGTTTTATTTCCAGGGGCAGCACATGCATCAATAACCTTTAACAAGAAATTAAATTAACGATTTGCATATTATTGAAATTATAGAAGAATATTTAAAGGTTTGTTAATACATATATATAATCCAAAAACTACAAACCTCCCATCCTGGTTTAGGCCCAAGGGCAACTGCTACCATGGAGCTTGCCTTACCCTAAGACACAGTAAATCATATCAATGATTTAATGTAATCATAGATCAAAAGAAAATGATAACTAAAAGCATCTTTATATAGATTTTGAGGATTCGTTCCTTTTTTCACACTTTGCAGCTTGTTGTCATCTCCCAACTCACAAAAATGATAAGTTATTAGAGTGTGTTCCATATTTGTGAACTTAAATGCCTATTTACCCTTGCTTTTTTCTAGTAGAACCATACAATGCTCCTAGTTATAAGATGTGATGTACAACTGCTCACTCTAGTACTACTTTCTATAGTAAGGGTATTCTGGTCTACTATTTACAGGGTTTTTGGATTTGTGTTGTAGAACTAATTATCTGATCATTGGACTTGAAGTTGCAATATTTCAATGTTTGGTAACAGACTCTACATTTGATATTATGATTATCTAACTATGTAGGAACCAAAATATCAATTTTAGAATCAGTTTCATATCAGCTGCAAATACATCTTTATATGTGTGAAGAACAGTCTGTTGCAAATCCAGTGTGAAGGAGAAAGCAGTCGATATAATCTTTATCTCATTAATAATCATATAAACCATGATGAGAAACTGAGAAATCTTACTTGCATAAATACACTCCCATTTGTGACCAAAGGATGATTGTGCAAATCAGTACCTGGTGGGAGCACCAATAAGTCGGGAATCAAGTCATCCTTCTGAACCTAAAAGAATTTAAGCAAAAAATGTAAGCAAGAAAGATAACTAGAATTTAATATAATGATGATAGTAATATTCATTGCTAAGTAATATTCATGTGTTTAATAGGTTACCACATTCTCTTTTCCTAGTTCAAACATAGCAGTTTCAACATCCAATTTCAGAGTATTAACACGAACATAGCGGGGCTTCTTAACATCTGCAGCATAAATCATAAATCCCATGTCATGAACATCGAAGCACAAAAAATGCATAAATTGAATTAGAGATAGCAAGGCGGAAGGGCTGGGTGGTCAAAAAGGGTTTGGGTTGAAACGGATCATTGTTTAGCACAGATCAAAATGGGCAGGGTTAGCTTGACCCTCAAACGCTTTTTGGTCAATGTTTAATTCATTTATTATTGTATTATTGTTACAAAAGAATATTACTACAATAATAATCTGCATCTCTGAGTAAAACTATTTAGGAGATTCTATGCATTAAAAGTAGGCTTTGGGAAGCTTTCAACCCATTTGATGTGTTCCCCTTTAGCTAAATTTATTTAAATTGACCCATTTGAGATAAAACACAACTCAAATAGACCCACTCCTAAGTAAATGGGTCGAAATTGCCACCTCGAGATACTATTTTAGCAGGAGGAAAAGAACTTAGAACACAAACCATAAATCTGGTATTGAGCCATCAAATCCTCTATACGTTTTGCTCCCTTTCTCACTAAAATCTTTGCAAGAGCGGACTGTAACGGACCTTTCTTGAGGGTGAGATACTTTTCTGCATCCCCGGTTAGAGATGCATCCTATGAAGAAGTGTTGAAATCACAATAATCAATTTACAGACATTAATTATTTGGCTACATATTCTACTAGTATCCAATGAACATAATAGAAAACTGAAATCAATACAATAATCAATTGCAAAACCTGAAAAACAAAAAGTCATGGCACCTGTCCGAAAAGGATATCATAGGTAATTATGTACATCAACTCCTCTTGCCTCTGCCACCAAAAGAATATTAAATTAGTATATATCAGAGATTAAAGTCAGACTTTAAAGAACAGAACTCTTGATATTGTGATGAAACCCGTCACTCAGGCCAAAAAAAGTAATAATTCTTGGATGTCCAATGTCACCTTTTCAAACATCACAGTAACTAAAAATAAGTAAAATGACCAAAGAAAATGACATGCTGGTGTTTAATAGTTATTACAACCTTGTCATTAGCTGCTAAAACCATTGAAGGACAAATTCAAGAGAAAGAAAGCTCAATAATAAAGAAACAACATGGAACAAATACATTCAAACTAATAAGGTATAGACTCACTATGGCATCAGGATCAAATATGTTTCAGAAGTTTTACCTTCCATTTGCTGTTTAATACATTAGCAATCTCCATTACATCCTTGATAACCGGAAGATCTGTAAATATGAAAACAAGAGAAGAAATCAATACATAAGAGGATAAAATCACCATAATCCTAAAGCATAAACTACAAATTTCATTATATGAGAAGTAATTACTATATTTCTTTATAAAACTAATTTGTACATGATGTTGCTCCCTTATAAGTTAGACCTTATGATTATCATATGCATTAAAACCCTAGCAACTTACCTGTTTTTCTTATTGCTTGTTTAATCCAATTACATCTGTACAAATTCTAATACAGTACAAACTTGGTTCCACAAACTAAAATACACTTCCATTTGCAATTAATGTAAATTCACAGAACACATAAACATTCAATTATAAGATAGCAAATTCGAACTCGCATTTTAGGGTTTGACAGACTAAAGCAAATGTAGCTTTCTTGTTCCTGATGGTGGGACTATAAACGAGGGTTTTAATTGAACCAACAGCTCTACGGTGAGCGTCTCCTTGCAATACACTCCTCAACACCTTAGCCGCCTCTCGCCGTGCGAAGTATGAAGACCGTTCGATGTTACTCTGACGCCGGCTCTTTGGCTCCTTCGCCGCCGGTTTAATAGGTTGCACCGCCTTCTTATGCGCCATGGTTCACTCTTCTACCATAGCAGTGTGACGGACTGCGTATTTGAAGTTGAAACCTGAAACTGAGAGTGCTTTTCTATCCGGGCCGGGTCGTCGGGTCGGCCACAGGGTTGGCTCGTTTTTAGGGTTTTTTTGGTAGTTTAGGATTTCTTCAATTAACCTTTTTGGGTACTACTTTTTGGTGAACAACAAAGTTTTAATAACTAATTACACACATTAAAATCATTTGTCTCAAAAGAAATGATCACACATATACCAAGGTTGAAGAGGTATGGTGCCAAACCTGATAAAACGGGTCAGGTTTAAACCACGGTATACGGATCTTTGGGATTCGGATTGTGTCGGGTTTACCCAAGGTGCTCTGCGTATATGGCATGTTGTGTGGAGTGCATGATTAAGTGACCACCAATTGCCATTAGGGTTGGTGGCCCAATGATAGAGGAAAATCCTCTAGGAACACCATGGTTTGAGAATGTCGTGGGTTCAAGTCTCACTCGCACATGAATAAATAAATTTACCTTTAAAAAAAGTGACCACCAATTAGATGCAAGATGCCAAAATCAATACGGTTATAACCGTGATAACAACAGCTAACATTCCTAATATATATGGATGACATTACATAAATTAGGTCATTCGCGCGCACACACACTCTCTCTCTCTCTTACATACTCATATTTTCGGTGATATTCTGATACTTAATCTCATGCCAAATGATGGTTACAGGGAGAACTCTCATATGTGACGAGACTCACGGTGTTCTGTTTTGTAGATCTGATTCCATATTTTGATCTAGAAGTACTCAGAAGGTTCTATTGTTGAAGTTCATAACCTAATTCTCTTAGCGAAGGGTATGTACTTCAAAAATAAAATATTTTGTTTGTGTGTTTAGTACATTATAAAACACATGATGATAACACAATAAACGACACCTGATGGTAAATCCCAGATTAAATAATAAAGTACATTATAATGGTATCGATAATACTATCTATTGAATCCTAGTTTGAGATTCATGTGATCATTATTTATTTGCAAATAATACCAATTCCTTTAAACTCATTTTTAAGGTTTTTTTGTGTCTGATATTTGAATTGAAGTCATGTATACTTGATTTGCCATATGAATATGGTGGTGACACGTGCCATGTAAAACCTTTATTTATTATATAGTATAGATATTTACAAATATTTGAATATTTGTTTGGTAAATATGATATGAGACTGTTTGGTGCGTTCAATTTATATGATGTGTATGAGGAATAATTATTCATTACGTAACATTGCTAACTGATGTGGCCTTCATGTAGCGGAATCATAACTTTTTAACTCATGGACATAATAAAAACTTTTTTTATATTCGATTCAACTATTCAACCGAAAACAATTTAAGAGATCAAAATACAAGAAAGAGATAATATTAGATACATGTGTTAATAGAAATTAGAAAATTTGTAATAACTATTTTATTGATAGTTTACACTCAGTTTTCCTAAAAAAATCAAAGCATTAAGATTTAACCGATGTTTTTCGTATAATCATATATGGAAGAACATCCCTATCGCTTTCTAAAGCCCAACAAACTTAAGAAATCCTTCAAATTCAAAAAACTCTAAAAATTAGTTGAAAAGTTTAGGTTAACGGTTCAGAGGTCGGGGAAAAAATCGGCTCATGAATCGAAACAGATTCGTAACCCGAAGCCAGGTTGAGTTTGAATTCGGTTTGACCGAAACCAGTTAGGATAGGGTTGGAATTGTCAGTTTAGGATCGGGTTGAGTATTTCTGGGCTGAAACCGACCGGACCCGGTTTAGAAACTAGTTCGTACCGTTTAAAAATAGAGTCGTTAGAGGGACGTTGGTAACAATCATATGATTGTTTCATAAATTTTTTTTGATGATTTTACCCTCTATGCTAGTATAAATAGATATTAGATAGGTTGGCTTGGTTACAACACTAAAAACGCCATCTATTCTCTTAAAACTAAAAACGCTCATTTTTGGATTTTTAAATCGGCTTAAGTTCAAATATTGGTCACATCTGCTAACCTCAATCGAGCATTGATTATAACCATTTGAACTTATCACCGATTTGAAGATATACATATCAATCAGGTAGTGGTGCGCAAAATGGTCACATGCGAATTTTCAAATCGGCTTAAGTTCAAAAACAGGTCACATATGCTAACCTCAATCAGCCATTGACTATAACCTATATTTGAACTTATCACAATTTTCTTCTCTTAACATTGAAATATTTTTCTTTTAATTCTTTTCAGTTTATATTATTTCTTCTACTCGTCTGTGATGACAATTTAAAGATTTATTAAAAGAAACCAATTATGAAAAACTGAAATTTATTAAATAGTTGTACAAAAATTGTATGAAATTACAATTTCTTTTGACATCCTCAAATAAAATAAGCCACTCCATGGGCCAACCATTTTGATGTTGATGTTGCAGTGGTGGTGGTCTTTTCACAGAGATGCAAATAGTTTACTATAACTTTTGAAACTTTGTTGTTATTTTTTGGTAGTGTTACAGTTCCAGGAACATAAGAAGTACTGATATAGAATCAGATTCTGGAGAGAAGATGATCCACTCAGTCAGTCAATGTATTGGTGTGTCTGCACAGACAGAGTTACATTCATCATTTAAAAAAAAATCAAGATTATGACAAACGCCATCGAGCATAAATTGTAATACCCAAGGTGACAAAATAAACAGGACGGGTAATGGGTCAAAGACGGTATCAAAGAATTGAGGTGGTATTGTGCGAAAATACACTATAAGCGACTTTCGACCCAGATCCCTTTTACCTGTTATTTGTTTAACCCATTATAAAAAAATAACCTCAATCAACACATTATACAACCACCACTGAACAACATAAACCTGTAACCACCTTTTCAAGTAAGTAACTTATTTTTTTTTTACCTTTAGCATTAGTTTCCCTCCCATTTATGCATTCTATTTATTAATTTTGTTTACAATAAAGTGGCAAGTAAACGGCCAACAAGCTGCGCCGCAACCCCCTTTTGGATAGCAAAACCGATCCTTTTGTATGATTCTAAATTATGTTTCTTTGTAGCATCTATGCTGAGGGAACTATCATCTAAGTTCTTCAAAGATAAGGTGAAAAATCCTTTTGTATGATTCTAAATTACTATGCCCGGAATAGGCAAACTAAGAAAACATGCCAAATTTGCATGAACTTGCTTGGTTTTAAAAAGCGCGCCCAGGCGCGAGGCGACCTAAGGCGCAAGGGGCTGGGCTTTTGGTGACTTAAGGCGCGAGTAAACATAAAGCACAGCTGAGGCGCGCTTTTTTGGCAAAAAAATTGGCTTGAGGTGCGCGCTTTATGTATGTGAGCCTTTTTTGTGCAGCAGAATGTTGAACAACATGCTTTATAGGTTGTATATGTAGGTAATTTACATGTTAAAACATATTTAAAGCTTATTATAATTAAATTTTGGGTATGGGATGCTAAAAACCTATGATATATATAAAAAAATTATATAATCATTTTGCACCTCGTGTACGAAAAGCTCACCGCTTTTGCGCTTTGCGCCTCGGTTTTAGACCCCGTCGCTTTTGTGCGCTTCTCGCTTTTTAAAACCAAGTGAACTTGTTATTTTGACGATCAAATGCGTTATAACTAGAAATGTATAGGGAAATTGGGAAACATGTAAAGATTTTTATGTTGGTGATTGCATGTGTAATCGCTTGTTTTATATAGATGTATGCACTAGAACAAAACTATTCCTACTATATTGTATAATCTATTTCAAAGCTCGATCACAACATGGGTCTTCTAAATCACAAGTCAACAAGAACTGCCAATTGTTAGGTACTAAAGATGCAGATGATCAAAGCTATGAATTTATTCCTTGGTAACATTTTACTAGTTCATTTATATTTTTTTTAAAGGCATGCCCACCAGTTTACACAAAAAGGTTATCTACTTCGTGCACAAAGTAAAACAAAAAAATTATGAAAGAAGATTTTAAATGATGTAACTGATTGTACTTTAGATTTTAAATGATGTAACTGATCCACTAATCTCCACACTTTACCAAATCTAATCAATCAGATCCTACAGGTTTAAGCAAGCAAACTTCAAACTGTTTGGAGCAAGATAGACCATAAGAAGCTTCTTTAAACACTTCCAAATTAAAACTTACCATATAAAAAACAAGCATGACTCATTTAGAACTAGAAGCAGGTATTCTCTTCAGCCCTTCAGCTTCCAGAAAACAGCTCAAATTCTTGTCTTCTAGATGTTTCTGAAACATAAGATAAAAAAAGACAAAAAGAGAGCATATGAAACTAACAGTTAAGACTTAAGATGCATGTAGGTGGCCTAGATCTTACATATATGTTCATACAACTTCAGATTTGGTATTCATATCAGGTTACTTCTTCTTGAAGTGTTGATGATTTCATATCAAACTAGATATATACATGAAAGATTAACTAAAGTGCAGGCATCAAATGGTTTTAGTGCAATTTAAAACCAGTATTTCCCTTTTACGGGTCCAATCTACAACATGGGAATCAGCAATACAATGAATTGGACTGAACAATCTTCCAAAGCTTGGTTTTAAAAAGAGTGGCACTCCGATGCCTTTTGATCCCAAAAGCCGATGTGTGAGCCGCAATGCATGATGCGCACATATCACGCATGCGAGGCGTTCGTCATTAAAAAAAACACTAAAAAATATTTATTGACAATTTTTTAGTTTGTTAACTTTTAAACACTAAAATATAAAACATTTTCATCATCTCTGGTCAGATTTGTTCAATTGGTGGTCCAATTTGTTTAATAAGTTTTGAAAAACGCATCACATGTGCATCATGGAATCGCGCCACATCAACTAGATATATACATAAAAGATGTTAATAAGTTTTGAAGATAACTTCACAAAGAATAGTTCCAAATTTACAAGATGTTATCAAGTTTTGTGTTGATGATTCATGGGAGATAACATAAACAAATTAGAGAAAATAACTTTGAATTCATGTCAACTTACAGACAAACAGTCTTTGTACTTCTCCCACTCAGAAACGCATTCTTCTTTATCCCAATGCCCTTTCAAGAACTTCTCCGAATACCACCTGTATACACACACATTAAAACACAGATGTTAGTGAGAATAATAAAGGGATTATGGTTAATAATTAGCCGTGGAAGGACCTGTTGAAACAGTTATGGTAAGCAGTTCTGAGATCGGCGCACGGAGATGTGGTGGTTGATGAAGAAGATGAGTTGCGTCGGTCCCTTAAGAATCCCATGTAAACCGTTTCAATTTAGGGCAGGTGTATTCAAATCGGAGAGGATTGGAAAACAAAATTAGGGTTTAACATAAATGGCAAAAAGGGGTGGGGGAGGGATTCATAAACTTCTCTTTCTACCCCAACTAACGAATAATGATGAAGAACGATGATTCAATTTCAATTTCAATTTCTGTCTTAGATTTGAAACAGTTTATATGTTTATTTTCATATAATAATTTTACACATATAACCCATAAATGTAGTTAAAATTATCAAAATAGACGAGCTGATCAAAATCATCAAAACAAATGTTTGACTTTTAAACCGTCAGCTAAGGCAGTTAAATATAGTCGTCATTTAAAAATCTTGAAAACAGCCATTCAAATCAAGACACGTGTAATGGTCATCGGCTTAGGGCTTAGCCCGTGCTTTTCCATTTTGCACGGCTTTTTTAACCACCGGCTAGGATTCAACCGCCTTAGTCGAAGGTTTTGAAAGTCAATGTCAAACTTGTCTGTTTTGGTGATTTCCTACAAATGTATGTGTGCTTTTACATGTATATCAATTTTTCATCTTAATAGAATACAGGGGCATTTACATATGAGCTCTTTCTAAATATTGTATGGGACAATTAGGTAATTTTAAGTTAATTGAATAAATATGTAATTAAAGTTAGAGGTTGGGGATATATGTAATTTAAAAGTTTAATAGGGGGAAATATATAAAAAAACCTAGAATATATATCGGACTTTTTCTTATTAAGATTTTCAAAAAGATAAGATTACAAGTCTAATTGTTTCAGTATAATCGATTTTGATCAAACCAAAAATAAGAGTAAATTACAGAAATCGTCCTTTATATTTATACCATTTTTCAGCTTATTTCCTTTAGCATAAAAAATGTCATAGATTATCCTTTACGTAAAATTTTTTGCGGTTTACGTCCTTTAGCCTAACGGTCGTTAGATTTTGTGGTTAAGTTCTATCATGTGCAATGCACATGAGGGTGTTTTGGTCATTTTACCTTTTCAGGGATCATTTGGGTAATTAATTTAAATGTTTGGTCTTTTCAGGGATACCATCTCTTTGTCTCTTTGTCTCAACTCTTTCTCTCTTTCTCTAACTTTTGTGCTCACCACCGCCATATCACCACCACTGCCAGCCACCAGCTAACAACCACCACCAACCGACCACCGCATCACACTGTTTCCGTTCTTCAAACACGAAGAAGCAGAAATTAGGGTTTTTGACGGCGACATGGTGGTATTTTCGGCGCCGGTAACTTTTGTGCCCACCACCACCGCCAGCCACCAGCCGACCACCGCATCACGTCGTTTCCATTCTTCAAACACGAAGAAGCAGAAATTAGGGTTTTCGACGGCGAGATGCAGAAAGAAAATTCAGGGAGAGAGAGATTACAATACAGTTTAGATCATCTTCCATCATCCATCATCGTTTGGTTTAAGGAGAGAGAACCACAAAATTATGTAAAAGAAAGCAAAGTCGCTATCATCGATCATCTCCCATCAACCATCATTGTCTGATTTAGGATCTCCAATCGCGTCATCAGTCATCGTTTATCATAGACCTGGTTTGGTTCTTCAATCTGGTTTAGATCTGCATCATCGTTCTCGGTCTTGAATCGTGCCTGGGTCTTATTTTTTTGTTCAAATCGAAAGGAAAAGTAGAAAAAGACAAACATTTTAGAACTTAACCCCAAAAACACTGGGGCCTTTTCTGGTGGGGGAGAGAGCAGAAACGATCAGGGTCTTTTCCGGTAGGGGAAAGAGTAGAAACGACTGGGGGTCTTTCCGGTGGTGTGGTGGGGTTTTAAGAGTCTAAATAGTCCAAACATTTAAGTTAATTACACAAATGATCCCTGAAAAGGTAAAATGACCAAAATACCCTCATGTGCATTGCACATGATAGAACTTAACCCCAAAATCTAACGACCGTTAGGCTAAAGGACGTAAACCGCAACAAATTTATACGTAAAGAATAATCTATGACATTTTTTATGCTAAAGGACATAAGTAGAAAAATGGTATAAACATAAAGGACGATTTCTGTAATCTACTCCAAAAATAATCTTGTTTATACTTGAGTAAAAACATTGATTTACAAACTACCCACTATAAAACCATCCATTATGGGTACGACGATGAATGAAGATGACAAGGTGGACCACGGGTAGATGCGGCAACATCATCCACTTCCTAACGGCGCCACACAAAACACAATTTGCGGGTATATTCAACGCACAAGCCCTCCCCCCCTCTAAAATATTGAAATAACTAGTTGGTAAAGATCAGCTCTTGCGATTCGGTGTTTAACCCTTTTTCGTCTATGAATACCCCCGCTAGCTATAAAACACAGCCGGTGGCCTTCTAGATGGTTAAAGATAGAAAACCCGGATCTTTGTAACCATCTTGGAGGCCAAACTTTACAACTCATGTGAACAACAATTTTACAGAATGACACAAGACAGAACATAAACTCAGGATCAAGAAAAGTAATAGGTAAGCAGTTTATAGTTACTAGAGATGTTTTCCTGCCATAAGCTCACACATAATAAAACAGTCAGAAAATTCTAGAAACTGCCACAAGAGAAGGCAAGTTCTTGACTTGTCAACCTGGGCAAACATAACACACAACATTACCACAGCCCTAGTTATCAGATGCTAGTTTCACCCAACTTGGGCTTTTTTATACACTACTGTACACTTAATATAATGTTGTTTTTCAACTGCCCCCTTTTCCAAAGTTCCTTCTACCAAATCCAGAGTGGCATAATGTGAATGGTCAATACTGCCCTCAAATTTTGATATGGTAGCATGAGTTCTCAAGGAAAGGGGCTGCTTTTTTTAATGGTAATGTAGGGGTAGCTGTGGGGAGAACCTGATTATAATAAACAAGTTATGCTTCCAATCCCAAAGCTATTTTTATTATGGCAGCATTGAGTCATCAACTGATGTCAGCATTTGTATGTCGGTTTCTTTGGTTGCTGCTTTTGTTGTATAATCCATCTTCAATTCACCCGCTGTTATGTCAAGAAACAGGTTTTATGTTATTAGAGAAGACGCAACAAAGGGTAAAACAGTCTTTTTGGTAAAATGAAGTCAAGAAGTTACTCATTGGTGAGCAGAGGTAAATGTGGCAAAATGCAAAATTGGTGGGTTGGTTAGTGACGGGTCGGGTTGACATCAAACACTTGTTCAAAAACTTCATGTTTTTTTATGAAAGGTAACTTTGTTAAATATGATTACGAAAATTATATTATTTAAATGATAAATATAAGTATTTAAGTAAAATAATTTAAGAAGTTTAATATGTTAAAAATACACTTTGCACGACTTTCAACCCGTTTGACCTGATCTATTTCCCTTTTAGCTGTTTTTTTTTTCATTTTGCACATTTGACGCGTAAAAGAGAAAAAATTACTAAACTCAGAAAATTTGAGAATTTAAGAACTTAATTTTCAACTTATGTTAGTATTTGCTTACCATATAGCGAATCACTCGACGCACTCCGCATGAGATCTAGTCAAAGTTAAACAAGAATTAGTGAATATACCAATATATAAATAATAAGCAATTTGTCAATTAACTTACCAGGATTATCACGCAGTGCCTTTACAGCATCAAAGTTCTTGTACGTATAGCCCACAAAATTCAAGTCCTTAGGATTTAACTGCTGCTGCATAATAATATTGAGAATCCAAGTATTCATTAGTAAATGGATAGATATTTCCACCTCTAAAAAGCACTCACCTCCACGTACCATAGCAATTTAAGATGAAAATAGATGAACTGTTATACAACTTCATATTAATATGGAAGAAAGACGCACCTTCCGTGAGGGTCCTGAACCAGTTCTTCCTGAAGTTGGAGGGTTCAACTGATGAAAAGTTCAAAAAATTAGTCCAAATCAAACTGAAAATTGTTAATGACTTCAAAAGGAGTTAGGTATTTATGTAATTAATACCTCATCAAACTTCATAAAATTTTGGGTGTCTAGTTCCCCATTGACTTCAGGTTTGAAAGCTGCTTCCATTTCATATAACTTATCCCACTCAACATCCTTGAACCATGGGTGTGCCTGAGACAAACACGCATGATTGAGTATAACAAAAAGTACAATATAAGTTTAAGGGGGTGGTTTGGATGTGTGTTTTGAAAGTGATTATGTAATACTGAATAATCAGAATCCGATGATCAGCTCAAGTTGGGGTAAATAGGTAATGCTATTTAAGACTTTAGATAATCAGTTCTGTTGCAGCTGGTTTGAGATTCATAATCCAGAACTAATTATTTGACCCCTAAATAATCAGATGACTAAAAGCAGAAAAGTATTATCCAAATATTAATAACTAATTATTGTATATTGAAGTAGCCGTAATCAAGTAATGTATACCTTTATTTGGTCAGGCCCACAAGTACCGAGCCTATGTTCAACGTCACAAAGCAACCTGTAGATGAGATCCTTAGCTTCTGGTGACAACATTGTGTCTTCTGGAAATCTAAGATGATTCCTCCAATGAACAATCTGACATTCAACATCAGTAACAGCATAAATCTCTGATACAATCAGCTTTAGATGAAAATCATAAAAGGAAATAACTAAATAATTGTATGTGCTTCTGTAAGTAGGGTTACATCATAGTGTATATCATGCAAACTAAGAATAAAAGATATATATTGTAACTGGAAACCAAATTCAGTTGCATTGTGTGATACCTTCCTGCATGTGGTTATTGGATCATCTGCATAAAATGGAGGGTATCCAACAAGCATTTCATACATTATTGCACCTAAAGACCACCTGCATGAAGGACGGTAATTAAAAAAAACCAGTAACATCAAAGAAAAGAAAGAGAAAACTGTAGAGATTGCAAAATGAGCAGATTTGGACATGGTTTCAAGTCAAAACGGGTAGTTTTTGTAAAAGGTTGGGTTGACCTGAAACACTTTTATAACTATTTTTTCCTTCTTAAACACAATTGGTGTCAAATATGACGAACAAAAGATAAACCATTTCAATACTACTATAAACTTTTGAATAAAATGGTTTAAGAAGTTTCATGCATTAAAATAATAAAAATACACTTTAAGAAACTTTCAACCCGTGTAACTCGTTTCCTTTTTGGTTAAGTTCTTTATTTTAAGCGTTTAACCATTAGAGATAAAACATAACCCAATCCACCCATATATATAAAAATGGATAAAAACTGTCACCTCTAAGGGAAAGGCTAAAGAAAGGAAACAATTTATCAAACGTTTGAGAGTAATTACTAATGAAAAACTAAATTACAAGATTTCAGCAAACAAAGCAAGCAATAACATTATTGTTCTATGTATTTTATAAATATAATAAGCAAATATCACACTAACCAGTCACACTCCATTCCATATCCTTTCTTCAACAACACTTCAGGAGCAATATAATCTGGTGTGCCCACCGTTGAAAATGCCTTTTTGACAAATTAAAAAAGAAAAATCAACAAAACTTAAACAAAATTAACATCCGATAGCTAAAAATCATTGCCTAAAAAACAGTGACAAAGTTCAGAAATAAACCAGTTTTCTCCTGTTCATCTGCCAATGCTGAAGCTGTTCATGAGCACTTTTCCATCTATGCCCATTTTCAGCATCAGGGAAGCCATCAATGTCCATTGGTTCTCTTATATTTTCATCAACCATGGCTTCATTTTCATTTAACGTAGATAATGTTCTACAATCAAGAGGCTTGCATAGGCCAAAATCTGAAAGCTTCATGTGACCATTTTTGTCCAGTAGAAGATTGTCAGGTTTTATGTCCCTGGAGGAAAAAAAACAAGATCAAACAGGTTAATTTCACTTCACCCTGATTCATTTCATTATTCAGCTTCTAGATTGAAACTTACATGTGGCAATTCCGACCCATTATTCAAGAAAAGAAAAGAGTAAAACTAGAACAGGTTAAAAATGCGAACAAGTCATACGGGTTGAAAGTCACCAAAAGTCTGTTTTAATTGCCTACACAGCCTCCCAAGCCGTTTTATTCAAAGAATTAGATTATTGTTGTAATAACATTGCTTTTGAAATCATTATTATTGTTGATTATTTATATAAGCTTTAAAAGATGGACCAAAAAATGCTTGCAGACCAGCCATACCCGACACATTGTACCTGTACTAGAACATGGCCCGTTTCAACCTCAACCCATTTTTGACATGTTACCCAAGCCATCCAAACCCACCCCATCTTGCCACCTCTATTGAAATTCTAATATTGGTTATCTTCATTCTGTTCCATTTTGTTACTCATCTTTAAATTGAAATTACAGTTGCCAGTTTCGACCCATTTACTTATCAATGGGTTGATTTGGGTTTTGTTTCATCACAAACAGGTCAGATTGAAAAATAACAAAAAAGTGAAGAGGTCAGCTAAATCGAACTGGTCAAATGGTTTGCAAGTCACCAAAAGTCTGTTTTAACTTTTAATGCATACACAACCTCCTAACATGTTTATTCCAAGATTAAGATTATTGATGTAATTTTGATGTTTTTCTGATCATAATAACCCATTAAAGATTTATAAGAGCTTTAGAAAATGGAAAGAAAGTGTTTGCAGACCAGCCTAACCCAACCCATTTTGGCCCATACCAAAACAGACCCATTTCAACCCAAGCCCACCTCTACTGAAGTTATAATCTTGGTTATCTTGATACAAACCTGTGAATGTAGTTATGTTTGTGAATAGACTCTATAGCCAAAACACTTTGAGCTATATAAAACTTAGCAACATCTTCTTTTAATGTGTCTTCTCTCATTAATAAAGTCATCATGTCACCACCAGGTAGGTATTCCATAATTAGGTACAAATACTCAGTGTCTTGAAACGAGTAATATAATTTCACTATGCAGTGGCTAGCCACTTCAGCAAGCAAGTTTCTCTCAGCCCTGACATGTTCCACCTATAAAATTATGAAATTTGTTCAAGTACATTAAAGAAAAGAGATAGGAATTGACTAGTCAACAAGAAGATATATCTACCTGCCCTCTAACAAGCATTTCTGATTTCTTCAGTTTTTTCATTGCATAAATATTGCCAGATTTTTTCTCCCGACATAACCGTACCTGTAATGAGATAAGATTGAGAAGTCAGAAAAAGGGTTTGTTTTATCAAACAGTGTGATTGAATGCTGAATGATTTAAGAGCTTCATTTGGTACTTTGGTCTAGGTTCTAAGTGAAAAACGACTATGACAACTGATTTGAATGGAAATTTTAAATGACAGATAATTTTTGTATGATTCATCTTAAGGAAATATGATATTATGACTGTTCGATAAAATTTTGAATTAACAGAATTTATAATCTAATTGTAGACAAATGGTGAAACGCAATAATACAAATTGAATAATATTATTACGACATCATTAGTAACTTATAAATATATTGAGACATCACTGTCCGTTGAAAATTTGAAAACCAACATAATAGTTTGCATACAACTCCTGACTCCAAGTGTTAATCTAGGAAAAATTTTATGTTCAGCTATAAAATAAATTAACAAACTTTTAGTCGTTTAATTTCAAAACAAATTGTTTAGGAGTGTATGAAAGCTCCTTGGCCACTTCATAACTAAATGGGTGATTTTGGAGATGATAACCTTTTCTTTTCTTTTTTCTTCTTTTTTAGAAAAAAATAAATGGTTTATTGGTTCTATGATGCAGATGTATAATACCATCACATGCTTTACTAGACTTCTTATAGTAGTTGTACAAGCTGAACAGGACCTATAACTAAGCTCCCATGGTAGAGTATTATCTTTTAAAATGTAATCAAGGAACAATAAATTTAATCAATAATCAAATAGCATACTTAATTTGACAGTTGCAATTGAAGTAGAGCGTAATAAAAGCACAAGAACCCACTTTGATGTTCCCGCATCATTTATAATTCCACTCTATATTTTTCTTTCTCATCATCCATTAGTCAAAAGGAAATAAAATTATACAAGCACTCAAAGGCAAAAATAAAAACAAGAAAGTTTCAATGATTTACTTATGATTTAACTATTTCTATGAACTCCTTGAAATAGCCTAGCATAAAGTTTTAAAAAAATATACACAATATAAACCTTTCATCCCATAAAAATGGGACAATGATCAATTTGGTACTTTAAAGAATGTTTATATCGACCCACGGAACACAATTTTCTACAAAATACCCAAACAAATTTCAGAAGGTTTCCTATATACTCCTTCGGAGACAAAAAAAATGACCAGAAAATCTTTATTCCGTTTTTTGTTCATCTATCTACTCGTAAAAAAAAGTCATTTCGTTAGAAAGTAAATTTCTTTATTTTAAATGATCAAGAGTTAAAGAAATCATAAATGTGATACATGATATGATTATTTGTGTGTATTTCTAACCTCTCCAAATGCTCCTCTTCCAATGATGGTCAAAAGTTCAAAATCATCAACACATATTTTGTTCCTTTTAAGTCGCATAAACTCTGTTTCCTTTCTCTCTAAATCCTTAATCAGATTAATCTGTTCCTCTTTAGGCACATCTGAAGAAGCCAACTTCCTCTCCAAAACCCATCGCCTGCAAAATAAAAAGCTTATCATGGCAAAATTCTAATAAGCAAACAATATTTGGGAAAAAAAAGCCAATAAGATTATTTCAAAGAAACAATTCTTTTATATAAATTTCTACTTCAAGCAAGATCGCCACTTTGAATAAGAGCAAACATGTTTAACTTTAGCCGAAAATCTTTTCAATGTGATATCTAATTTACTAAGCTTCAAGATTTATTATGGCTTGATGTAAGGCCAGAAAAAACATTGTACATGAACCTTTCTGTGATATGTGACTTTCCTACTTTTTTACTCCATGTATTCTAAAAAGAAGTCAACATTAGAACTTTGGGTGTCAATCTGACTGCTTTTTAACTTGAAAAAACAGTAAGAATATATACCTTCCAAAAATCCAAGAAATAAGTCACAAATCCAGGATTTTCAACCAGGGTATGCATTGTCATAACAAAAAAACTGTACTACAATAACAATTTATTTTATCGTTTATTTTTTCACGATTCACGCTTCAGAAGAAATTTACAGAGTATGCATCAGCGTCCATTATTACCGAAAATATTCCTACTTGTTAAATTCCATCATTTGATAACTTTTGTAACACAACATCTAATTTTAAACCCCTCCTACTCAATAAATGGGTAATACTTTCAAGCTAATTACCAACTTGCCACACCATAAACTCTGTTGCAGGAATGTGAATTATTTAAAAAAACCACCCCAAAGATGCCAAACATTACAACTTTTGGCTACACAAATATATGACTAGTGTAGTACACTCACCAATAATACATAATGATATGATTATATTGCATCTTTAAACTCTAAAATAAACCTGTGATGTCGTGCTGTCGGTGAAACGAATTGGGTGTCATACAACATTCTCAACTGTCATGTCAAGCTAATTAAGGAACTTCAAACCGAAAAATTCAAGAAAACAACAATAATATTTTAAATCAACCACATGCATCATCTCAAAATCTCCAATTTCATCAATTCAGTTACTTAACCTACTAAAGTTAGATCACCGATTTTCCAGCAACCAAGCGTAGATCTCACAGCACAATAAATGCAAGAAACAATATGGTACTAAACCTAATTTCAACAATTCAAGATTCACCAATTAAAAACATAAAATAACAAACAAATGCATAGTACACAAATCCCATGTAAAGGGTGTTGAAATCAAGGCTTTGATTCAAATAAAAATTGAGAATTTGTGAAAAAAATGTGACCTTTCTTTGCGTTCTTGAATGTTCTTCATCTGGGTTTTGTAGTGATTCTCTATGAATTGCTTAGCAGCAGCCACTTTCTCCATGGTCAAACTTGACCCCTGAACTTCATCATCTCCCCCTTTCACCCCCTCTTCCATTTTCACAGTCTTTCTGAATCTGAGTGTTGTTTGTTTTCTGCAAATAATAAAAATTACAGCTAAAATGGAAGCCTCAAGAAGCCCTTTTAGGTTTACCTCATCAGCATCAAGTGACCAAAGTGTATGTGGGTCTATTGGTGATGTATGTGAATGTGATTGTAGGGTTTTAATCTGGTGTATGCAAAGCCCAAAAACTAGATCGGCTATTCGTATGACAGCTGTGTTGATCTGTCTAATCTTGTCTTCTTTGACTCCATTAATAAGAACGGTCAAATGCCACCATATTTTTTTTTATTTTTTTTTAAGTGAAAGACATATAGTCCATGTATCGATTCAAGGGGCTTTGAGATTGGTTGTTATAATTTAACTACTAAACATGCCCGCATCGGCTTTAAACGTCAGTTGCGACAGAGTCGCTGATAATACTCAAAACTTTATTAAAAAAAATGAAACGATAACGTAAACACACACATTGTGGCAATGACATTGCTAAGACATTATTGAAACGTAATAGAAGGCGATCACATTAATGTGGTTGAGCACGATTAGAGAAACGTACGAAGTTTCTATGTTCAATTAAAAATACATATAAAAAAACACGTCGTACACGGTTCGGTTTTTAATAAAATTAACGTCAAAACGTAAACCAGATCAAATGTGGATACAAATTTTATTGAAATGTAGATAAAAATAAGTACCACGCAACGGTATACTCGTAATGTACAAAAACTTAATACTTTATTTGTTATAAAAGTTTACATTATCTTATATTTATTTTAGGTCAAGCAAACATAGTAATATAATAAAATAAAATACTTAATTACTTTGTTTAAAAAGGATAAAATATTTAATAAGTATTAAGTATTTACGTTTATTTTCTTTATAAACAAATATGAAATTTTTTTATGTGTTTAACTGTTTGTATTCGCTCGTTGTTCGGTTAAAATTAAACGAACGAACAATAAAAAGTCTCGTTACTCATCCATAATCGTTCGAATCGTTAGATGCCTGCTCTCACGTGTTAAAAATTAAGATATAAGGTAATAAAAAAATGTTAGATTAAATTGTTAAATTAGAAAAGAATATGGTCGAGCAATTAAAAGACGATGTCATCAGATCCTATAATAGAAAAAAAAATCGGCGTGTGAAACCACGAAAGAAATTTACGTCATTGAAAGCTTATAAAATAATAGAAAAATAAAACCGTAAAAAAAGGTTATCGTTTACGAAATAAATAAACGTATTCGGAGGTTTATATAAAAAGGTAAAATATTGACGCAAACCCATATTTTACATGAAACGTTGGTATTATTTTTAATGGCATAATTTTAATTACATCTTTAATTAAGAAGATAAGGAAAAGCAAAGAATAGCAAACATGCATAAAAAGCTGTACATGTGGATGCTGACATAAGCAAGCATTGGATGATTGTACTATACGCATACATGATGTGCAATTTGCCTTTTGTAAGTAATACAATTAATAGGTATTTTATGATAAATTCATAGAAATATAAAAACAATAATCTTTTTAAAGTTTGTTGTTTGCTTGTACCTAATAGACCAAGAAGAAATTGTTAAAAATGAGTTTTTTTTTTTATACTTCTTTTTCTTGGGTTAAATTTCTAAGATCGAAAATATTGGTTAATAGCAATGTGTGATGATCGGATCGAACAAGCCCGTCAAACTGTTGAACCGAAAACTGGGTATATAACTGGTATGGTTAAGCCTATTTGAACCGATTACCGGTTGAACCGGTCAAACAGAACGGTGACCGGATTTTGACTTTATCTATTTATTTTTATACTTCATGTTTTTTACAGACTTCATATTTTATTAAAATTATAAATCAACATATTTATTTTAAATTAGTTATATATATATTATATTAATTTTTTTAGTTATATATTACGTCGTTCGGTTGAAACCGATACAGTTATGAAACATATAGGTTAATACATGTAAATTAGAAAAGTTTTTTTTTATAATGTAACACCCCATTTCCAAATACTTTTATGTAAAATGTAACTTTGGGGCTAAAAATGTAGTGTGGAAACTATGAAGGAGTAAAGGGTATTCTTACTAATTAAAACTTGCCCTAATGGGGAAAGTCTCCTCATTTAGCACCTTCCATTTCTTTCCATTTTGATCCAAATTAGAGAGAGGGAGAGAGAGAAATCGAGTTTAGTCATAATCACCTACTTCTTGAGTGAATTTCAAAGGAATGTTCACAGTTTCAAGTTGGTTTCCTCATCGGAGATCAAATGTGTGTGTTATTGTTGCTTTCTTGTCGAAAAAAAGGAGGTTTAAAGTTGGGTTCAGCTCGGTTTCGATTCAACAAAGAAAAGGTGAGAACTTTACGTTCAAAATAGCATGTTAACGACGAGTTGTGTTTAAGATGATGTTATTCAAAGGTTTTAACGTGTTTCACCCTAAAAAGTTATGATCTTGGCGTAATTTGAGCATGTGAAGAAGGAGCCGCAATTGAAGAGCATCCTAGGGTGGGTTTATGCATGTATGTTTCTCGGCTCACACGAAAGTATTCCATGCGAAAGTTCTTAAGTTTCGCATGGAAGGCTATGCGAAAGTCTTCACACAAGAGTATTCAATGCGAAAGTTCTTAAGTTTCGCATAGAAGGCTATGCGAAAGTCTCGTTACACGAAAGTGTGAGTCAGCCGAAAGTTTTCCATGCGTAAGTGGTCTAACGCGAAAGTTACCCTAGGCGAATGTTTCACGTGAAAGTTCTCTAACTTTCTATTGGGATTTTGTACATGGTTTTCAAAACAGGGTTGACTAACGCAACAGAATATTACTAAAACTGCACGAATCAGTCTAGGCCATTACCCTAGATCTAGATACACGAAAAACTCCACTTATCTGAACTCCTTTAGATCTAATCATCAACGAACCCATAAATCTGAACTCTTTCACATTCAACCACGAATCACCCGCAAAAACTGAACTCTTTTAGATCCACCCAAAAAACCCCCCACGAAACTGAAACCTGACATAATCGGAATGACAGTCAACGGTGCTAGCAAGGCGGCGCAATGGCGGTGCTGGCCGGCGACGGTTGTGGCGGTGGCAACATACGGCGGAAGGCGGCTGGTCGGCAACAGCGCTGGGAAGCCGGGCGGATGCGGCTTGGGTGGCAGAGCAAGAGGTGATGGAGACTTAGGGTTTGCAACTCCTTACATATCAGGTTTCTTTCAAATTTTGCAATGTGCTTAATTAGTTTTAGATTTTAAACTTGAAATTATTAAAATAAAAACAATATATCACTTACCATTAGATGAGATTTAGGCCATTCACCAATAAAATGTATTGCATTATTTGAAATAATGAATAGGTGTGTTGTGACAAATAACAACTATATAAGCCCTCAAGTTTCCATCTTGCTTATTCTTTGTTCTTATAATCATCTCATCCCACGCCAACTTTTCTTAAGTAATTATGTAATAGAAAAACTTAATCATAGGTTTCAAAATCAATTGAAAATACTTCACTTAATCATTGATTTGAAAATATGAAATATTAAGCCAATTAGTAAAATTGTTATCATTCAAAAACTTATCTCAAACAAACAAAATATAACAAAACAATATTGTTCAAACACGGCCAGATGCATTGAAATGTTACTCTTTCCATCAACCAATATCATACCCAAATGAATTATTATTTACTCACAAAACATCCAAATTGAATACCAATGCACCACGTGGCTGATAAATTAGAATTGAACTTTATGTACTTTCAGTCTGATGCTCCTCACATAACACATTCATGACCGTACAGGCATGTTCTGTATTTATCCATAAATGCGTCTATATACCTACGTCCATCCACGCACATAAAAATTTCTTCAAATGCCAAGAGAGGGGGGGGGGGGGTTCGAATCGGTTGGATTGGGTAACGGGTCAAATGAGTTGAGGTCAAAACGTGTACTTTTTAGTATAGGGCAAAACGTATTCTAGGGCCAGTGTTGTAAAATCCACGATTAATAGGAGATTAATAGCTAATCGCCAGTCTACCTTGGAAATTTGAGCATATCGGGCAATTAATCGGTAGTCGGTCCAAGCCGGTCCTAGTCAGGTCTAGTTGGCCAAAAACGGTTTTCCGGCGAGTTTTTGCAAATTTCTGCGAATTTTTTAAAAATTGTATATAATTTAAAAAATTACATATAAAAATGTGTGTATATATATAACTTAAAATTACATATAAAAATTTCAATCCGATTAATCCTGATTAATCTTTATTAATCGCTATTAATCCTGATTAATCGCTAGTCTGTACCTCATCGCCTGACTAGCGCCTAACGATTTTTACAACCATGTATGGGGCTGCAAACCCTTTTTAACAAAAATAATGAGCAAATGTCATAAAATAGCAAAATAATGTTTAGGGGTGATCCATTTTACTAGATATGAAACACTTTTTTGTCTAATTTTTTGAATACATAATATAGTGTAAAAAAAAAAAAATTTGTGAAAAGATGCAATAAATGGCTCTTTAATATTGAAATAGGATTGCATGATTCAATTATACGGTAAATTAATATGATTCTTATCTCTTTTATGGCGTTGGTGGTTTTGAAACCAATTATACCATGCAAAAACCCCTCAAAATTAGGATCCATTTGAAACCAAACTAACAAAAAAGACTTAACACTCACTTTTGAGATTGTGAAAAAGATTATCATGACCATCATGCACACCAATAAAGGTTCCAAATGGACCGGAATCAAGAAAGCTCAATAAACCAAACTCGATTTAACTTTGATCTTCAAGAAACATGTTGGCTTGAACCACAGTCATTGAGTACTCACCACTTAAATGGTGACCAATATCTTTAAACCACAGAAGAGCCTCCTGCCTGCCGGCTGCACTCAACCATCCGCAGGTCGTAAGCATGCCTTCAGAAAATTTAACAACTTTTAACACCAAACTCTCATCATCCAAAATTGGATGTCAATATTCAATTTCCCTGCATTGACACCTCCATATAACTAATAAATCCAGAAACTGAAATTAAACCCTAAAATTCAGAAGTACGACAACATACCTTGATTATTGCAGCCACAAAAGCAACCGCTTGTATACTATATGACGATTAATGGAATAACAAACCCTAACAAAAAGTTTGTGGTCGTCTTAGCTCAATAGTGTTCTTTTAAGAATATACCTATGAAATCTGATCCAATCACTGGTTTGCCCCATGAATGAACTGTGTACCGCCTCCTGGAGTCTTTGTTGTCAACGAAATACATTCTAACCTTTTTTTTAACAAATTTACAATATGAATGTGATTAATTTGTCAACCAAACAATTATTTTATTAGTTTGCAAAGGATGTCTAGCTCATTTGGTCGTTGGCCCCTTAGTTAGACTGATGCACCAGGGTTTTTACCCATGAGAGACCAGGGTTCGATCCCTGCTAGGGGGTTTTATCCCTCAAGCCTAAATGTGGGCCGTTCTCTGTGGGATTTTTTCCTTGAACGCTCGCCAACCTCGACGCCAGATGGGCCCGGTTAAGACAACATATTGGCCAGAGTTGGTTGAGGTTTCCCCATGTGACCGAGGGGGGGGGGGGTGCGCACTCTATTCGACAGTTGCCGTTAAAAAAAACAATTATTTTATTATTTTTTCTTTTTCCTAAACACTCACAAAAAATATAGAGATTGATGAAATAGATCTCTATATTTAGAGAATCTCTATTTACTACACTCTAAAATTTAAAGATGAAGATAGAGATCCCGATAGAGATGTAAAATAAAAGAAATCTCTATAAATGCTCTAATTCCCTAAAGCTTTGAGATTATGTATAATACCCCATTTGTTTTTGCTAAGCATCAAAGTAGACTATCATAGGACTTTTGAGTTTTTGAGATTATGCACAAACAATGGTTCATTTGATATGGGCCGATCTCAAACCCAATTCTTAATTTATGACTCATTTATTTTCATTTTTTGGAGCGTGCAACGGATAAGAAAATACTGAAACAAAAATAACACGGATTCGTCAATAATTAAACAATTCAAATGAACAAACCTTAATTCATCAAAATCATTCATACAACTTAGACATGTTTATCCCATCAAAATATTATACATAACATTATTTCTTCTAAATGAAAATGTCCCAAGTCACCCAAAATATAAATATAATATATATATATATATATATATATATGACGCGTACAACCTCTAAATCACTTTATTTAAAGTGATTAGGTTGTTAGAACTAATTTGATTTTTATATCATACTCGAGTCTCTACTCATGCAGATGAAATTTAATATTTTTGGACAAAAAGTGTTTTCAGGTCAACGCCCTGTCTTGTTATAGTCAAACTTGTGCGCAATGAGACATTAAGACAAGACATGTAAGTTTGATATTCAGTGTTCTTTTTTTTTGTGTTTCCAGGTGTAAATTAATTTGAACAACATGTTTTGATAATTTGATTAATATAAGCAATCATTGGCCATGCCTTTGACTAATGCACACTTTATTCTATTCTTATCTTACCTTTATTCTGTTTATTGGTACTAATATTCTTGTTTATATTATTGGTTCAGTTTATCCTTTCTATTTGGAATGCACAAAGATAACCTCAAAAGTAGTTTCTTTAAACATGGAAGGTTGATGCTTGTGTTTGAAAAGGTTATGAGGCTTTTGGTCTGTTGAAGTAAGCCACATGGGTACAGAATGGCCAAAATAATTATTAAACAAACTAATAATTTAACAGACAAAGTAGATTTGAATATATGCATATGGTCCCTATTAATATGGAAATTCCCTACTAAGAATTTAATAATTGAGCATAACAATAACAAATAAAGAGAACTATGATAATGTGCAAATGAGTCAAGTGTGGAAAGTGGAAACCATCCTGGCTCACTTGGTTCGGCTAACCTTGGTTCGATATTTCACCACACCGTACCAGTTGGCTAATTCTTCGACTGAACCAAACCATTGTTGAGGAAATTACAGAAACGAACTTAATACTTGGATACTCTGAAAGGCGTGATCACACTTTCAGATCAAATCTATTTGGTGGTTCACCCAAATGATTGATTGGATACAATTCAGAGATTTAGAAGAACAAGACCAACATCGCACGAGCGAATTTACGGTTTTTAGGTCTAGAAACGGCCGTAGGCAGTTCTCGAAATACCAATTTGCCACTTTTGCCCCCTTCGGATTTCACATGTGAATTTCTGGAAATTCATTTTCTAATGAATTTTTAATGAAGCAATATTAGTGGAAATAAAAAATTTGAGAGGCTCTGCCCCTTGGACCCCGCTACTGGGGCAGCAGTCAGTTAGGGGTTTCGCTCCTAATATCATAATAAATTCAAACAAACGTGCACTCCACTCCTCCTTACTTATTTGATATTTATGATTATATATATCAATCAACACAAGTTAATCCAATTACACTAAAATATCCAACAACCATCCTGGCTCACTTGGTTAGGCTAGTTTGAATTGTTTCTTTAACACAAAAAGTAGTATTTACAGTTAATTATGTTGAAGAAAATAAATGCTAATTATTGATGTTAAAATCAAAACAACCAACTGTAAATGTTGTATAAATTCATCAAATATTTGAATCTAAACGCCAAATGCTCATACATTTGCAGTAAGTAAAATCCCAAAAACCATGATGCAGATACAGAAACTCACAAGAATGAAGTGCCAGCATGATTATGATGCAAAAGATTATGCGCCATCGAGTCTCTAGCCTTCACAGCAATCTCAGACCTCAACGCGATTTCAGGAACCTTTTCATCATCCACAACCTCAACAACCAAACCAGGCTCAATCTCTTCACCCCTCAACTCACATATATTATGCAAAACACAACACGCCCCAAGAACAACCGGCAAATCTTGAAGCTTCATTTCAGTCCTTTTCTGCAAACAAGACCACCTCCCTTTCAATCGCGCAAATGCATCTTTAGAAACCTTCAAAATCTCCCCAATCTTTTCATTAAAAGCATGTTGAGACCACGTCAAATGCGCTTGTTTGTAAGGTACCAACACCCAATCCATCAAAGGGTATCCACAACCACCAACTATCCACACACCCTTCAAAGGCCCCCTGTTCGCCCTCTGATAAAGTGCAGATTTTTCCAACATTTGATCATCTGGCATTGACCCGGGCCACCCAATACACACATCAGTAAACACCCCGCCCTGATCAACCACACCTTGAACTGTCACCGAATAACAAGTCTTTTGCTTCCTATCCGTATGGAGCTTATTAAAATAAGCAGACACATTAACTTTAGGGGCAATTATTGGTATATGAGTTGTGTACATTGATCCAACAACATTGGATATACCCGAAATCGGAATTTTTTTTCAAATTAGTATTTATTTAAAAAAAAATTAGGATAATAGGGAAAGTCAAAAAAAAATTCGGATAATGGTTAAACCGCTATTAGCAATGGCGGATTAGGAGCAATATTTTCAAAAAAAAATGGTGTCCGCTATTAGCAATCGCTGATTAGGACAAAAAAAACTGACACCCACTGTATCCGCGTTTAGCAATCGCGGATTAGGAACAAGCTCTGTAACCATGTAAAACTTCAACCCATTTAAAGTAGTTCCTAATCCGCGATTGCTAAACGTGGATACAGTTTTTTTGTCCTAATCAGCGATTGCTAATAGCGGATACCAATGGTGTCAGTTTTTTTGAAAATATTGCTCCTAATCCGCCATTGCTAATAGCAGTTTAACCATTATCCGAATTTTTTTTTGACTTTCCATGTTATCCTAATTTTTTTTTAAATAAATACTAATTTGAAAAAAAATTCCCCGAAATCGATTCAAATTCGAGGCTAATTACTCTAATTTTCTGGTTACTCGGCCATTGCACATATTTAGGCATTAACACATCTTTAATAGCAGAACAAACCTCAAGAACAAGCTTGTGACATGTCGAAATGCCTAATCCAAATCTTTTAGAAACCAGTCTTAAAGACTCTCCGGTCGCTAATCTCCATATGCAAACAGCAACTCTTTGTCTTACAGGGACTGCATCTCTCAACATGGTGTTCTCTTTAGCGACGGAAGCTGTGAGCTCGTCGCAAATCATGTTAAATGTTTCTTTCCCCATTTGGAAAGCTTTTCGGAACTCATGTTCCGGGAGATCTGCACGGTTGTATTTATCCCACCAGTCTTGTGATCTGTTCTTTACCCACAGCCGTCGCTGTGTCCCGTGGTGGCTAGGTTCAAATCATAGCCTAAATCAACTGCCTTTCGCTTGCGTTCTTTCATTCCATCCAATTTTGAATGATTATTAAGAATGCAGTTTAAGTGTTCGACGAAATGTCTGAAAGGAAGATGGTGATTGGAGGGGAAGTGGATTATGTGAATTTGTGAAATAAAATACTAAATTTGTGAGAAATGTGAAATTAGTAATGAGATGAAATGGGTGTGAATGCGATTTTGTTAGTATTTTTTAAGAGGGAAACTTCCAGGAAAGAGTCCACGTTTGTTGGCGTGGGCGGCGATTTGCAGGTTGCCTCTTTGGGATTCGTGCCGATTTTTATTTTTTCTATTTTTAATGATTTTATCCATGTTTTTTTTAACGGCAATTAATTTTTTTTTAATTTTATCTTGGGTAAGGTTTAAACTCACAACCTTTTGATTATGAGACTCCTTCTACCACTAGACCCCAACCTAGGGGTGTTGTTCGGGTAATTTAATCAGTTTCGGGTATATCAGTTCAGGTTAATCGGGTTTTTCGTGTGTGTAAATTTATCTGATAACCGATCCGAATAACATTCGGGTAGATCGGGTTCGGGTTAATCGGTTTTCGGTTTAATCGGGTCGGGTTTCGGGTAGGTACACATGGTTGAAAAAAATAAGTGAATTAAGTTAAAAACATAAAATAAACACGTATGTGAAACAAAAATAAATACATTTCCAAGATATTAAAACTTCAAATATAACTATTCGTGTTTATATGGTGGATTTTTTAAACTCATAGCCTGGATAAGAGAAATTTATACCGGAACGTTGACAAAAAAAACTAAAGAAAGCCGCGCTTTCCTTTAAAAAAAACTTAATAAACGAAATGTATTACAAAAAAAACGAAATTATTATAAAATTAAATGTGTTAAAAACGTATATTATATAGGAGTGAAGATGAAAAAAAAAATTAAAAAATAAAATAATACGTGTCACTCCTCCGTAAGGAATGGCACGTTACATTTTAAATAATGTTAATAATGTTTATTCTATATAGAGCAACTAAGATTTGTCGTTTTCTTAACCATAAACATCTCATATATCCTATCTTTTATATAAAAAGTTATAGGATAATGAAAATGAGTAAAGATTATGCATTATTATTGTAGGGATATTTAAACAATACATGCATTATATACTCTTCTATGATAGTCTCAAGTTCTTCATATCTCGGATTCTTATATTTTTTTCTACTAATCCTCACCATCCAATCTAAAATCTCATCCTACTTAGCAACAATCAACCCCAAAATACTCCTAACCAAATGGTTCTATATACACCCATATTTTTGCTGGTATTTTTGTAAAGCCAATAGCAAAAGCATGTGAGGAAATGACAAAATCATAATCGTCTCAATAAAAACCAATAGTATAGTGCTATTACCATAGATTCTGATATCATAACCAAAGAACAAGGGTTTTAATGTTGCGAGTTTGCGATTTCAATTTGAGAATTCAACGATTTGCGATTTCAGTCTAGCAGTCGCACCTTAGGAAGATACATTAGGAATTGAGCTTGGATTAAATAAGTTAGGTTAGGAATTGGTGTGCTATTTTATATTTTTATTTAGAAGGGCTTGGGAAAAAATTGGGAGGGCCTAATGAGAAGTCTGCATGTTAATTATATTATAAGCTTCTTATTATATTTTACATATTTATTTATGTGGATTTTGAGAGAGACTTCAACGTTAGTATATGATCTAGTTAATGCAGAAGAAAACTTTAGTAGAAAACTCAAAATGCATATGTATTTATTTAGTCATATTTCTAGTAATTTAGGTTCTTTTATTGTCTTTGTAACCACTTACTTTTTTATATAATCAGTTTTATAATCTACTTTAATAGTTCATGAACCTTTATTTTTATCTATATTGTTTGAATAACTATCTAAATGGAATATCATCATCCATGGCTCATGATGTAATACACGATTTTATTATTTGACTTTTATAATCATTTATCTAATTATTAAATTGATTATTGATTTATTTATTTATTATTAACATATGGTTAGTAATTAGTTGATGGGCCTAAATACTCTTAATGGGCCATTAATGGTTTTTCCCTTGAGTGTACAATATATATAGAGAGATAATTAAAGAGAATTGACTAATGAATCAATTACTCCAAAAACTAAATTTGTCCCTCTCTCTCTCTCACCTAACCGTAAGTTCTTACGAACTCATCTTAGCCATTCTAACCATACACCCTAAACGGGAACCCGATCTTCCTAGCGGATCATGACGTCTTCCCTCTATGCGGTTAGCTTATCAGGTATGATTTATATTATTGTTTCCCATTATCATGTTACAAGAATTGATCAACAAGTGGTATCAGAGCGTATGTTGCTTAATCAGTTCTTGTTTCATTCCCTAAACTGGAATTAAAATCGGAGAACAAAAGTTATGTTAAAATCGTTTGAAAATCGTCTTAAATAATGTTTTACAGTTTTCGGTTTATTCTAATATATAACGGTTTTTGATCTCCTAAACCCGAGATCCTTAGTATTTTCGAACTCTGTTAAATAATTATGTTTCAAGATTTTGATTCCATGTTTTTATCTGATATTATTGAAGAACAGTTTATCTGATGTTCATAAGTTGTTCTTCATGTTCATCATTAGTTTCGATGAAAATCCTCTTATTTTGGGATAGATTAGGATTTTGATTGTGTTTTTCCTTAAAATCTTGTAACTTTATCTCTAAGATTTTGAATTAAAATATTATTTTATTATTTTAAATAAAGAAACTTTGATATACTTCATAACTTAAAAGATTTTCGAAATTATAAATACAATCAAATCCCTTAAATATCATACATGCCTTATCATCATATTCACGGTTTATCATTCACCGATATAACCTTCACCGATATAACCTTCACGGTTTTAGTTCACGGGTTTTAGCATTCACGTTTTCACTTCTCGGATTAACCTTCACGGTTTTAATTCACGGTTTAAGCTTTCACGGGTAAGATTCACGGGTCTTAATGTTCAACGGTATAAATTCACAGTTTTGAGTTTACGGCTTAAGTTTATGGTTTAAGTTCATGGGTTTTACAGTTCACGGTTTATAAAAAATGGAGCCGTGAACCTTTTGCTGAACTGTGTACCTTACTGAGCCGTGAACCCTCTCACGAGCCGTGAACCTACCTAAGCCGTGTACCTTATAGGAACCGTGAACTCTTCCTGAGCCGTGAACCCTCACTTAGCCATGAACCCTCACTTAGCCGTGAACCTTACTTTTCCCGTGAACTTACTTTTTCTCGAGAACTTACTCATTTTCCCGGGAACTTACTTGGAGCCGTGAACTTACCTGAGTCGTGAACCTAGCCTTATGTATGTGCCTAAAACTTAAATGTTTTCAAAAACCTTAAGACTTTAGTTTTAGTTTTGTTAAACCTTAAACTTTTTTCTCGAGAATCTACTCATTTTACCGGGAACTTACTTCGATCCGCGCTAACAGGGGGTTTGCTATTAATGAATGCATTAGATTTAGTTTTGTTAAACCTTAAACTTAAATGTTTTCAAAAACCTTAAGACTTACTTGAATAACACCTAAAGCTTCACTTCTGCCCAAAGGTGATGTGATGCATGTGTAAATGTATTCAAGCTTAATTAAGCATTATAACTTAGTGCATATCGTGATATTAAATTAGAAAACATGATTAACTTAAATAACACCTAAAGTTTCACTTCTGCCCAAAGGTGATGTGTCACACTCGTAAAGTTATTTAAGTCTAATTAAGCACTAGTTCGCCTAAAATACATGAATGTTTCTACTTCTGCCCAAAGGTGATGTGTTGCATTTATGTTTCACAAACCTAATTATGTGCATTCTAAACAAATGTTTCACTTCCGCCCAAATGTGATGTGTTACATTCTTACTGCACATACTCACTATTAAATTGTTCATAATACTAAACAAATGTTTCACTTATACCCAAAGGTGATGTGTTACATTGTTTAAGTAGAACCTAATTAATCTATTAGTTTGGTGTTATAATAGATTTTATCACATCTTCATAATATAATTGTTCTTAAGTAGAACCTTATTTAATTTATTATTTTTGTCTGCCTTAGATTATTACCCCATTGATCACTCTAAGTTCTTCTTTAGCTATTGGTACCTTATTTTCACTCTAGGTTCTAATATAAGTTTTGCTTAATTAAGGGTTTCCATAAATATTTGCTCTTATTGAGTCTTGATTATCCCTTAAGACATGACACTCCTACTGCTCTTTCTGATAAAAGTACTATAAAAGAAAAGTAGAGCATAAAAATAGGATAAGTCAAATACAATGTCTCTTATGGTAATCAATATCTCCTTTCATGATTGCTATCAGGGGAGCTACTTCAGATTCTGAATTTCCTAAGTTTAATGTATTCTCTGTGGAAATGGAAGAATCAATTCCTAAGACGCATGCAAACATTCTAATTCTAAATAAAAGGTTAGGTGACATATGTGAGCAATCATCATATACACTGACATGACCCATAAACTAAGGGCTTATACATGAAAATCAGTAAAGTTTTTCAGTGCGAACATAATATTTTTTCCACTAGTACAATTAGTTGCCTTAAAAATCAACTATAACACTCATAAATACCAAAGGAAAATGAGTGTATTGATAGCAACATACGTACAGGAAAAGGAAAGCCTAAATCTGAAAAGCCGGATGTTATTCACCTCACTACCACTAAACCTAAAAAGAGGAAGAAAAGTTACTATAGAAAAGGAGGTCCGGAAACAAAATACAAGTACTACTTCCAACTCTAAGTTCCTAAAGGAGGAGTCTCAGTGCAAAACTATGTCATTATATTAGGCATAAACAATGACACCATCCATAAGCCAAGGGACTAGCTGGCTAAGATAAGGTAGTTACTAATTAATGATTTTTGAGTCCGCTAATATTAATATTCCAATCAACACATGATGCGTTGAGTCTAGTTCTATACGTTTCCTTACCATAATTCAACTAATAACTAAGATGAGAAGTTAGTGGTGGATTTAAATGTTAAGGCTACATAGAACTATTAAATAATTGTTTTTGTATTAGGCTTTATGATACTTTTCATATTATGAGAGAATACTCAGAATTTAATATCAATAATAAAGCTACACTTTGACAGTTATGAGGTTTGCATGGCCAAAACAAAGTCATCATTAACTTAAACTCTCGTATTATTGGTTATCATTATCTGGATAGAAACCTTTATGACATAGAACTAGCTGATACCATAAACTTTCACAACTTTTGTTATCATGAAAATGAAAATTTAACAAAAGATAAATGAGACCTATGCACTTCATCCATTAAGACCATATTTTATAAGAAATCATGATAAGGTTAATGCAGGATGAATTATTACCAAATCTCATTCTCAGTTACTTTAAATCATTTGTTAAAAGCCCTAAGGGAATAAATGAGGGTCCACCAGAAGTTATCCCAAATGGAATATTCAGACATAATTCATTTATCACTTAAAAGAATATTTACTTGTATCTAATCTGTTTCCTACGGGCCAAAGCTTTAAAGATATCAATTCATATATACTTAATATAATTCCTTTTAAATTAGTCTCTCAAATTTCTTATGAAGTTTTGGACGATAAGGAAATCAAGTGTAAAGTATATGAAAGGTTCCCACGTCACGCGCATCATTGAAACTTGTCATGTGTAGTTCCTAGAGACCTCAAAGATCAGTGGGAGCACTAGATGTCCTAATTATATGAAACACACCACTTTTAAAAACTATACTTTAACGCGCGGAAGTCTTAATCCCAGAATTTTTTTTTTACCTCTCGCGTAGCGCGAGAGTTATTGGTCACCTCCCTCGCGTAGCGCGAGGGACCTGTTTTCACATAAAGTTTCCAGTTTTTCATCAGTTTTCACACTTAGCCATTTTTCCAACTTTTTTCAAAATACAAGACAACAAATTTGCCCAACACATGGGTTTTAACCAAAAACGCCTTCAACAACATGATCACAACCCAAAAACATGTTTTGTTTATCAAATTACAATCAAAAAGGGGAATTCCACCAACTCATCAAAACATGAAAATATGCATACAAGGATCCGCCAACGCCTTGGACTTGACTTTGACTACCTCGGAGCTTTTCCTACATTCACCACACATATCACCATTAGTAATGAAGATAAATTCATAACAAACAAGTAAATTCCTACTTGTTTCACCCATTCACCCATTTGACCCGTTTCCACCCAAATTGTCATTTAGGCTACATATTCTTGCACCCTTACTACAAGTTTCAATTATGATCAACACATGATCCATTTCCATTATGGCACAAAGGCCATAACTCCTTTTCATTTATGATCAACACATGATCCATTTTCAATATGGCACAAGGCCATATCTCCGTTTCATTTATGATCAACACATGATCCATTACCATTATAGCACAAGGCCATAACTCCGTTTCATTTATGATCAACACATGATCTATTACCATTATAGGTTAACATTATAACTACATTCATTCATTGCACATACTAAATCATTCACAATTTATCATATCACAAGTATGCACACAATCACATAACACATAATCCATAAAATTCACCATTTATCATCAATACTAAGTAAGTGCATAGGCACTTACCTTTTGGGTTAGACGACTCCGCTCCGCCTTCTAGACCCACAATTTGATTGCCTAAACATACACACCTAGTTTAGTAATCTAATCATTCATTCAAAACACATACAATTGAGTTTACCACCCAAATTTCCATTTTCAACCCAAATTGACCCGTTTGGGTTATTTCCATATCCAAACACCCCCTTTAATCAAGAACTCAACTCAACCACTAGAATTCTCTTTCCAATACCTTGACACTAATTTTTATCAAACTAGTTTCTTTAAGTTAATTTGGGGTTTGTTTAAGTGTCTAACACCTCTATAACACTTAATCATCATCAATTTATCAATTTTTCATCAAAACCCCAAAACCCCCAATTTCCTCCATATGAACCCTAACTTTCAAAAATCAAAATCAAAGGGTTCCATGGTGTTGTTCACCTTCCTACACCTTTAGTTTAGCTAGATTATCAATAATCTAACACCATTTACCACATGCAACCATAATTTCGGGTTTTCAACAAAACCCAACAAGAACACCATAAATGGTGGATCAAAGAGGAAGAAATCACTTACTTGATGTTAGAAAGGTGATGTGTGAGCCAACACCTTCAAGTTACAAGTTTCAAACACACGAATTTTGGCTTCAACCCGATTTCTCCTCTCTTCCTCTTCTCTTGAACGACCCAACTCCAAAATGAAGTCAATTTTGACTTCTAAAGGTCAAATATGGCAGATTTGCCATGTTTCACCTTTAGCCCCTCTACTTTCAATCTTTTCCATTTCCTTCCATAACTAGTTAAAACTAGTATATCCTCGTTACTAACTTGAAACCCGCTTGTTTCAACTTATTTCTAAAATATTATTTTCACCATAATATTTATTAGAATTATTTATTTATTTATAACGAGACCCGGATTTTGGTTCGTTACATTATAGCTTGCGAAAGTTGCAAGAGGTGGGAGTGACAAATTGGTCTTACCTCAAATTACAGCTCTTGTACACGACACTGCTCCATCACAACTTGTCTCCTTAGAATCTAATGCTACTACTAACAAAGTCTCATAGATGCTAATATGTGGGCAAACTTAGATTTCTTACTAAAACTAAAGTAATCTTCAACAAGAGAAACTAACATAAACATCATTAAGTTGTTTCTCTATTAGAATCTATTGATCTTCAAATGTTATATACAATGTTGACACTAAGCATGCAGAATTACTTAAAATTTCTAAGGTCAGTGGGAGTAGTAAAGTCCTTACCATGACTTGCCAGGAGTACAAGAGGCGGGGGGGGGGGGGAGACTCGTTAAATTTAACTCTGAATTTAACTCCGCATACACCTCTTGTACACCATAATGCATCAACTCCTACACACTTAGAAACTAATGTTGCTCCTAATATACCTGAAAATGAAAGCACCTAACCAAGAGCTAATATAGAAACTTGAAACTCCTAATAAACCCAATAATCAACTTAGGAGGTCATCTAGGTCCAAAAGGCCTACTAACGTTGATGATTATATATCCTACTTGATTGAATTTAAAATGGATGCTGGAAAGTTTACCGATCCTACTTCTTCTAATTAAGTCATTAGCATCAATCAATCTTCTAAATGGAATAAAACTATTATTAGCAAGCCTGACTCCATGAATTAGAATAACATTTAGGATTTGGTTGAATTACCTAAAGAGTGTTCATAACTAAACAAAATCAGAATGGAAACGCATGATTGATTGCTAAAGGTTATACTTAAGAAGGAATAAATTATCAAAGAATCTTCTTACTTGTTTTACAAAGATTTCTTTGAGGATCATTACTGTTCTAGTAGCTTACAATAACTTAAAGCTACATTAGATGGACATTAAAACAACTTTCCCTAACATTGACCTACATGTTCATAAAATAATCTGAAAGTTCTAAGCTGAAGGTTAAGAACACTTATTCTGTAAATCAATGAAATCCACGTATGGGTTGATTGAAATCATAGTGCAACTCTCTTCATCAACAACTCAGTGGATTTGTATACCTACCTCAAGATGAGTGGGAGCAACTAATGTAAACTTATCCTTATATAGATAACATTCTTTTGACAAGTATATGTTACATGAGTCAAAACATTAATTACTCATATTTTGACATGATGGATCTCGGAGATACTTCTTACGTGATAAGTATCAAAATACACTGAGATAGATCCAACGGGACATTAGTTTTATCTCATAAGCTTTACACTAAGTGGATCCTTACACATGTAACATTTGAATTGTTCTCCTTTAAAGGCTAATTGGATAAATGAAAATTATTTCCTCATGCTTCATTAATTAGAAGCCTTATGAAGGATAAAGTCTATACTTGTTTAGATATTACTCATATTGCTAAACACTAGACTAGTCTAGATTATTGTGAAGCATCTAATGAAATATTACAATATCTTTAAGAATGAGAGACTATAAGTTAAAGAAGAAATGAGAACTTAAAACAGTTGACTACTCTTATTTTTACTTTGTTGTATTCAAAGGTAACAAAATGTCAATTTTTGGGTATACCCTTATGTCAGCAGACAAACTTACCTAATGGAGGAGTCATAAGAAACTGTTAACAACAACCTAAGTTTCAATGACATAATATGTTGTTGATCACAACATCATTGTCACTAAATGTTGTTGGAAAATTTATCAGTAGACTCATAATTTAATAAATCCACATAAATATCGTATCGAAGACTTATTGTGATAAGTCAGGTATCCTTGCTTCTCGAACATTAACAGTTCGAGTGAAGCTGCATTAATGTTTGATATAAAATTATTGTTCACTTATGAATTATGAACAAGTTGAGGAAACTAAATCTTTGTATCGAATACATTCATGATATGCTAATGGATCCATATAACTAAAGGTCTATCACCCATAAGTCTTATGTAAGCGCTAATAATTAAGACGGGTTTATTAATGACAATACGTAATTGCATATTGTACTATGAATGATTAATTATTAATGAAATTTCCTCACTTATTTGAATTTGTTTGTCTCTAAATACGTTCATGCATGCCTAAAGACGTATAGACAAGTAACTATACAAATCAACGTTAAAAGGCTTATTTGTCAATTTGATCATAAGTTTACTTAAGTCTTAAATTGTGATTGTAGTATGATTAATGGGGGTCTTGAGTTGTATACTGATTCAATGACTGTATTTCTCTGCTACAGTTTTGGTTTAAAACTAAAATGAGTATTAAATCTACACAAACTTACTAATGCTCATAATAAATAATTACTCAGCCAAGTGGGAGAATGTAAGATACGATTTTATTATGTGGCTCTTATAATCATTTATCTAATTATTAAATTGATCACTGATTTATTTATTTATTATTAACCTATGGCTAGTAATTAGTTGATGGGCCTAAATACTCTTAATGGGTTTCCCCTTGGGTGTACAATATATAGAGAGAGATAATTAAAGGGAATTGACTAATGAATCAATTACTCCAAACACTAAATTTGTCCTTCTCTCTCTCTCACCTAACCGTCACCTTAGCCATCCTAACCGTACACCCTAAACGAGAACCTGATATTCCTAGCTGATCATGACGTCTTCCCTTTATACGGTTAGCTTATCATGTATGATTTATATTATTGTTTTCCATTATCATGTTACAATAATTGATCAACACATGATGGTTCTAATATATACTTATCCACTGTAACATGAACCATCATAAACCCTCACGCTTGCAAACATTAAAACTATTAATATCTTATTTGAAAGATATTAAAGTAATAAATTATCACCTTTTTTAAAATGTATCGCTTTAAATAATAAATTATCATTTCAACATTTCACCACAAGCAATTATGAACCATCGTTGTAGGTCATGAGCAGAACTGAGAACACAGATCTGCAAAGGAATTCTTCAAACAGTCTGAATCAAGAGGCGGAATCCCTTGATCCGGTATCACTCTCGAATCAGAAATGGGTAGAGACGGGTGCGGGAATTACATATACGAACATAAATATATAAAAGCGAAAAAGAACAGATAATTGGAGCATAAAACGTATGATTCTTTGATTGATATGAAATATAAAAGCTCCTCACACACTCAACAATTAGTCTCACCCCAGGGTGAGCTCCCCCTGGGATGGTGATTCCCTCTACAGACGCACACTCCTTCTATGAGATATTCTAATATATATATGAGGCCAAGCACATGTGCTTGTTTTCCAAGTCACCTGCTAAACATGCCTGAAAAACATGTATCGAAACTAACAAATGTTCAACCGAAACTAGTAGTTTCGATACTGTACATAGTTTCGATTGATGCATCAGTCTCAATTATATACCCAACAATCGTGCACCAATTTGAGTTTTTTCTCTAAATATTAGGTCATTCGTAGTGGTTTCACGCCCAAATGATTCATCCAAATCAGTGCAGGGACAATCACTAAGCTATGTAATAGTTTCACGTCCAACGTTAATGAGTGAATTTTTGAAGCTATGATATATGGATTAACACATCTGGAGTTATGAACTTTGGATGGAGTACAACCACAACTTGACCAAGGATCTAGCATGATCTAAGGTGGATGTCTAATAAATATAACAACGCAAAAAATGGTGTAAAACCCTGTAGTTACTGTTCACCCCATAGGGTTTAAAAGACTTGGTAATGTAGATTCCATTATCAATAGGTAAGACATTGGACTAATAGTAGGCCTTGACATGGCATTCTACAATATGGTATAAAATTGACAACTATAACAATTGTTAATTATGTAGCACCGCATCTATTGAAGTGAAATTCCTGATTGATGTTCAACTTCTTCAACACTACTATCGAGCTCCAAGTCCTATAAAGATATCTTTGTATTAATACTGCTATAATACAACTCTTTTATATTATATCTTTCATGAATGAGAAATCAAACATGAATTAAGTAAGATTCATTGTTTTTGTCCTTACATAGAGAAAACCTTTAAAAATACCATAATTGATAATAAATTACACTTTAGTCACTTTTCTTCTATTTTTTCTAAAAATAATTCTTTAACTTCTTTTATAATACGAGATTTTATATTAAAAATAAATAAATTTTATAAATTTGTAAATACGTCCTAATTTGTCAGAATATTATGATGGTCTCGATATATATGAAGTGGAAATGTGTGTATATATAACAAATTAGTATTTTTTTTAATTAGTTATATTTTAATTAGTTATATTTTGATTTCTAGTGTTAAAATTTGTAGGTATTGTCAAATCTTCAAAATTCAAACTTGACAGCTAATTAGCGAGATTAAGAACATAAATAAACGTGTAAATCTAGGCAATTAATGATTTACGTGTTTTTTCAAACAAAAAGGATAATTATAAGTTGCCCAAATTTGGGGGAAAATCGTCAGTGTCGGGATGAAATCGCCTATTGGCTGTTTGCCACGTGATCCGGCTCGTTGAGACCTTTCTGTATGAGGCCAGTGGCAGTAACTCCAGATCATAGTTGTCAATAGCGAATAGCGGTAAATAGCGACAAGCCACCTATACGCTACGTAGCGAATAGCGGTAAATAGCGGGCGCTATTTCACATTTAGCGATACACTAGTAGAAAGTTTTAGAAATATTTTATATTCAACTATTGTAGGATATGTAGCAATTATAATCAATAATCATCTAAATCTTCATATATTAGGGTTATTAGCAACCCTATTTATATTACCTAAGTAAAAAACTGGTTAAAAACATAAAAAAAAATAAAAAAAGGAATATTCGCTATTGGGTCGCTATTCACTCGAGAAATGGAGATAGCGATGCTAATTGAATCGCTATGTAGCGCGCTATAATGCCCGCTACAAGCGCTATTGACAACTATGCTCCAGATATAGGCCAAGTTATGTCCTTTTTAAGCTGGGCCCTTTTCTGCCCTGTTTCCGCTGTCTAGCTGATGTAAGTACGAGTCTGCTAACTCTTGGATCAGCTCCGGGTCACTGAATTGCCTTTGCTTTTTCTCAGTGAGGCTGAGCTTTATTTATATGGAGGATGTGTTACATCTTGGAAAGTTGGGAGCAAGGATCTCCTTTTTGTTAGACCAGATGCTGTTTTCAACGTGCAGAAGCCGATAAGGTTGATTTTTTTTTCTAGCGTTATATGTTGTTAAGATTACTGTTAGTTATTGTTGTTTTCATTTTGTTTTTTTGATTTTTGTATAGTGGAGGGATCCTACATTGTTTCCCACAATTTGGACCCGGGCCGATGCAACAGGTATGCTTACTGTGCTATTTTGTCAATTTAAGTTTGCTGGCCCAATTTGAACCTGATTTGGGTTTTTAACTCTTTATAATGGAACCAGCATGGATTTGCAAGGAATTCCAACTGGTCAATTGTTGATTCTGAAAGTGTGGATGGATCTGCTGTTATCACTTTAGAGCTTAAGGAAAGCCCGTACAGTGGTGCTATGTGGGATTACAGTTTTCAAGCATTATACAAGGTAAACATATTTGTTGCTACAATGAAGCACGGTCGGGTCTTGTTGTCGGGTTGACCTTGTTTAGCATTCCCGAGTCCATATCTGACATGTAAAGAAATGTTAGAAGGTGACCCGAGTCCAGATATGAGAATACATTACCCTCTAAGTTCTAACGGTCAAGTCAGTAACCATTATCAGTATATAGATGTATATTCACGTTGTCATCCACTCACGTCATCAATAAACAAACATTTTGTGTTTTTTTCCTTTCTTTTTTGCACTTTTGTCCTCTATGAACTTTCAACAGATAATTCTTCTGTTTGCAGATCTCTCTAGACAATAAAAGCCTTTCCACTGAATTGAAGATCACAAATACCGACAAAAAAGCCATTTTCATTCAACACTGCTCTGCATACTTATTTCAGTGTAAGTTTAAATAATAACTCACCTTGTAGTAGTGTAAATGTCACATACTCATGTGTAAATATTTAAAAGTTAAACCTTTAAAGGGTGGCACAGTGGTAAGCACCTGATTTCCTGCCATAGCCTGTTGAAGGCCACCTGCCAAGCGTAAGCTGTGATTTACTCCACCTCATTGGTTAGCGGGGTAGTGGCGGGGTCCTGTAGTTTTTCGGTAACGGGTTCTCATGGTTACCAAAAAAAAATATTTGGTTTTTTGATGCAGGCATCTGTATCTGGTGCGTCAGTTAAAGGTCTAAAAGGCTGCAAGACACTCAACAAAGATCCCGACCCTAAGAACCCAATGGAGGGTAAGGAGGAAATGTATCATAGACCAGTGCCCTTATATCAAAATCTGCATTTATTGCTGTATTAAATTAACTGTTTTTATCTTGGTGCATTTTATTTGCATGATCCAGAGACGTGGTGACATATCCTGGATTTGTTGACTGTGTTTATCTTGGTGCTCCTAATGAGTTATGCCTGGATAATGGTCTTGGTGATGTCATACCCATCAAGAATACAAAGTAAGTTGATGATCATATTTTGGTGTGTTTTTTAGAGGTGTCAAAAATCGAAGTGGTCAGGTTTGATGGGTTGGGTAGCTTGTCAAAATGGGTTTGCGTTAAAACAGGTGCAAGTTGAAATTGGTCGGGTTTGGTTGATCCAAAACGCTTTTTCTTGAAAAATTATATTTTTTTTATAAATAATTAGTGGGAATATATGATTACAAATGTTACATAATTCAATAATAATTAGATAGTTTTATGCATTAAAAATACACTTTGGAAACTTTTGACCCATTTCCTTTTAAGTAATATTTTTTGTTCAACCGTTAGAGATAAAACATAACCCGTCTCATATTTTTTATTTTGATTTTGTCCTTCTTGCTCATGCAGTTGGCCAGATGCAGTTCTATGGAACCCACATTTGACAATGGAAGCATGCTACAAAGATTTTGTCTGTGTTGAAAACGCTCAGGTAATACGAGATGCTACTGAAACTGGTTGAAAGTCGCCGTGTATTTTTAAGGCACAAAACCTCCTAAATCATTTTATTAACGAAACAATATAAATCTGTTATCATATTTGACAAACTAATTGCTTAAAATAAAATTGAACTTTTTAAGCAAAAGTGTTTCAAGTCAACCCCAACTTGTCCGGGGCATTTTGACCCATATTAAAAACCGTTTGACCCATTTCCCAACCCATATAACTGACAAGAAACTTATCTTTTACTTGATTTTCAGATTGGAAATGTTGATCTAGAGCCAGAAAAATCATGGGTGGCTACTCAACAACTTAATGTTGGTTGAATATCAGATATTATAGTGACAGGTAATTTGGCATTACTGGCAGATACTATTTAACATATGTTATTTGGTATCTTAAGGAGAGATTTGTGACTACTTTACAATGAAAACACACTCGCTTATCGGAATAACGGAAATAAATATTTAATTTGTATAAAAAAACATCCTTTGCAAATGTACTAATTCCATTTTGTGAAGAACAAGTTGTTATGCTATACATAATTGCTATTGGAAAATGACTTGCATTTTCTTGATGAAATATATGATTTTAATTTTTAAGACCATAATTAAATGGCTTTGAAATATTTAACTCTAATGAACTAGCAGCAGAAATTTCTAATACGACATGAAAATAATCAGGTTTTGGGTTATCATATCTAGCCAATCGAATAAACTGGTTGTGTTCGGATTGACCTTTTAACTCGTTTAATTAAACGGGCCGTGTTTGGATTGACCGGTTTAATTATACACATTTTAACACTAGAATATAAAATAAAAAACATATTATATATTTTATAAGGACAGCCTGCCAAACTATTTTTAGATAGTAAGTGAAAGAAAATTGATTTGATCAATTTCAGATACAATAACTTTTTTTAACTTTATTTAATATAAGATTTCAAATCACTTGTTGAGAAAATACTATACCATGGGTTTTCTGTATAAAACGCATTAGTAATTTATAAGTAAATATTTAAAATTTATTCATGGTTAAACAATTTAAAAGAAATCATTCATTAAATTTTGAGATAATTATACAATATAAAATTAACTATTGTAAGTTAAAAAAAAGTAGCTTTCAATAGAAAGTTACTAAAATTTTGATTAACAGTACTCTTAATTAAATTGAATTGGAATGTTCAGTAAATCATCATGATTAGTCCACGTGTGTTTTTCCCTTTGATTTCCTTCTTACATTCATTAGTAACACAAAAATTTGAAAACTATTCATCATATGCGATTTCATTGGTCCAATCAATTTGTCTCATTCCTTTTATTAACAATTGACCTCCTTCCCTTCAACTTTTTTTCTTACCAACTAAATGGGCTATTTTAGGTTCTTAATAAAATTTATGCAATGTAAATAAATAACTTTAGTCGATGAACGATAGAAAAATATTTTTTTTACTCTTCGTTTTAATCCTTTATACTATATATAATATACGTTATTTTACCTATTTCATTTTCTATTATTTTCGTTTTCATGTAATAACTTTCGTTCGTTTATTTTTTTTAAAACGGATTGAACGGCAGTCTTCAGTTTTTTTAGACATTCCGATATATTTTTTTTTTCAAAAACAGAGTTGTATTCAGAACCGAGTATTTATTCTTGTCGTAGGCTATAACGAGTACCGTTACCGTGACGATTCGCGTCGATAATGAGCGAACAATATCGTTCCCAGTATTGATATTATCAGAACCGGTATCAGTGTTCATTTTTATGGTTTTCGGTCGATGTAAAACATGGCTTTATTTTTTGTTACATCATATAACATTTTTGTGATGAAGTTATCGCAATACACTTTTTTGTGACGAAGTTATCGCAGATACGCTTTCATGAACCGAACCGATAACTAACGGACAACATCAGTGCCCGTTATTGGTATTATTGGAAACCAAGCTGCTATTTGTTTTTATTGTTTTCTATCGATGTAACGCACATGCCGTTTTTTTTTTGTTTTTTTATTTATCTCTTTCTTTATAACTTCTTTTGACCGTTTTTTTTTTTGTTATTTTGTTCTCGACGGTTTTATATTTTCGTTAAACAATTTTTTTTCGTTTATGTTTTTTTTTCATTTATACAACGTGACTTCTTCTTTATTTCCGAATATATCGTTGTTAAATGTTTTTTTCCACCTTTTACGTTCGATACCAAGCCAGCTTAACACGTGCCCTGCCTTAGCCCGCCAAAACCGATTTTCCACCATTTTTTTGTTTTTTAGTTTTTTTATATTTAGTTTGCGGCGTTAACGTTACTTTTAAAAACCGACCCGTACCCCACCGCGAAGCGCGGGTGCAACTTGCTCGTTCAAGACAAAGGGAAAAACATCGGAATATGTGTGAAATCTTTTCCTCAACTTTTGAGAAATGTGCTAGTGCTCTACTGGATGTATTGCTGTATTAATTGTTTCTGACCCTACTTTACAATACGATGAAGAAAATGCCAATTCAATTATTATTTAATTCACTAAACCTTAAAACCCAAATTTAAGTGTTTAAGCACAGCTTACAACCCTTTCAATGCACGATTGCGTGGAGCGTTATCAACATTTTATTATTTTTTTAATTAATTATTTTATTATTATAATTAATTTTGAAGTTATTTTGTTTTTTCCCTATAACTTTCTATAAAACTTCGCATATACCGTTGCGACGTGCTTATTTTTATATATGTGTTGGTGTAAATTTCATTCGAAACGAAGTTGAGCGTAATAATGTACAAGTCATCAAATCACAAACGTACGAGTCGTCAAAGCTGCTTCAAGGTTTCAATATTTTCATAGTGTTTTTCACTTATAACTTTTAAAATATGATGCTTTAAATTTTGAATTTGACGTTGCGACTTACCTATTTTTATTTACGTTTCGATGTTAATTTTTGTAACATCATTTTTAAACCCATCGGTTATTTTAAACCGTTCCAACGCTCATCTCCAACTATATCGTTGCAGGTCCCTCTTTTTTATTTTATCTACGTTACCCGCCGCAACGTGGTTCATATGAACAATAACTTGATTTTTATTATTTTTTCTTAAATACAATTTCTTTCATAAAAAGAAACAAATAGTGTCCCTGGCACAGCGATTTACGTGCGTACACGTACTACGACCCTATCCGTATCTACATTTCGATCCCACCGCGGAACATTTTAATAAAAAAGGAAATGATTTACTATTATAACTTTTAAACTATGATGTTTCATAAAATTTTGAAATCGGTATTGCGACGTGCTTATTTTTATTTGCGTTTCGACGTGAATTTTCGTAACATTATTTTTAAACCAACCGGTTGTTTTAAACGCTTTTTAAACCGTCCAACGCTCATCTCAAAATACACCGCTGCGACGGTTTTTATCTACGTTTAAACCGACCCGCCGTAATCCACAGTCGGCGTGTTTTTTCTATCTACGTTTCGGTGTAAATTTTTCTCGAATAACTTCTCTTTCGTATACAACGAGGTAACTTTTTCATGACTATTGAATATACCGCTGCGACGTGTCTTTTTTAGCATCACGTAGAATGTACCGTTGTTATTTGTTTATTTTTATCTACGTTTCGAACTCGCCGCGGAGCGCGGTGAACCCATTGGTTAATAATATTATAAAAGAGATTAAAAATAAGGGTTGTGCTATACGTACCCCTTTTTACTAATTTTTACTTGTTGCAACCCCCCCCCCCCCTCTAAATTTTCAATTAAATACAATTCAAACTTTTTTGTTTCTTTTTTTTTACTTTTGTCTTTTTGTTAATTAGTTATTATTGGTTAAAAGTTATTTTTTTAGGGGGGTATGTATAGCCTAACCGGTTTTTATTTTATATAAAGTGCTTTTAAACTTAAAAAAACAGTTTTATAAATAATGATTATTCGAATGGGATAAAATGGGGGGGTTACGAAAAGTAGGAGGGGTACACATTTTATTTTATAAAAAGTGTTTTTAAACTTAAAATAACGGTTTAGAAATAATGATTTTTCGAATGAGGTAAAATGACAAGTTTAAAAGTTATTTTTTCCAGGAGGATGCGACAAGTAGGAGGGGGGATATGTATGGCCTAACCCATTTTTATTTTATAGAAAGTGCTTTTAAACTTAAAAAAAAACGGTTTTATAAATAATGATTATTCGAAAGGGGTAAAACGGGGGGAGGCGTTACGACAAGTTTGAGGGGGGAGGGTATACGTTTTATTTTATAGAAATTGTTTTTAAACTTAAAATAACAGTTTAGAAATAATGATTTTTCAAAGAGAGTAAAGTGACAAATTTAAAAATGAGTAAATTACCGTTTGCGTCCCTCTGGTTTACACGATTTAACACAATGCGTCCCTAACACGAATTTTTAACGCTTTGAGTACCTGTGGTATACAATCTGTAACACTCTGAGCCCCTTGGCATAACTTCGTTAAAAAATTCCGTTAAGTTTTGTTTCGACAGGGTTACTGAAATTCACCTGAAACTACTAAGTTTAGTTTCGACATGCTGCAGATAGCTAAGTTTTGTTGCTGATCTAGTTAAGGCTATCCGCAGATACCCCTGTCGAAACTAAACTTAGTAGTTTCGGGTGAATTTCAGTAACCCTGTCGAAACTAAACTTAACGGAAAAAAATTAACGAAGTTAGGCCCAGGGGCTTAGAGTGTTACAGATTGTATATCACAGGTACTCAAAGCGTTAAAAATTCGTGTTAAGGACGCATTGTGTTAAATCGTGTAAAACACAGGGACGCAAACGGTAATTTACTCTTTAAATATTATTTTTTCTGGGAGGGGGTATGTATAGCCTAACTCTAAAAATAAGAATTAATTACACGGATGGACCCTATGGTTTACACAGATTTCACTTTTGGCCCCTAGAAATAAAAAATTACATGTGTGGACCAATAGTTTGCACGTTTGTTACATAAATGGCCCCTGAAATGGATGACCGTTAAGTTTATCCGTTAAATGAATGTAAAATTCTAAAATACCCCTTACATTAAAAAAAATTAACAAAGAGTGGGCCACACCATCCACCCACTTCATCTTCTTCAATCCATACACCTACAAATCATTTCCAAAAAACCCTGATTATATATTAGGGCTAAAACACAAGAATTATTTCCAAAAACCCTCTCTAATGGAACATGACACCGGAGACAGAAATCAACATCGAAGATGCGACGAACACCATTGAAAGAGTGACCGAAACTGCATATCCGACATCCACCGGAGCAGGAGCCGGTGCTGCTGAATAATCCATGTATACTCGAGCAACGACGGCATTAGAGGAGATGAGGAGAACACAGCGAGGTGGTCGGAGCAAAAGCTGTAGTCACCGTTGATGGTATCTCCAAACCCACAAGTACACCACCCAACTACTCGTCGGAACCCCCCAACTTTCGACGAAACTCGTCATCCATCTCTCCGGTCAATCACTATGGCTACAATGTCCACCATCCTCCCAATCTCGAAACTTCATCGTCCACGGCTCCCTCCCATGTCAGATGGCAAAATCCGGTGTTTAGAAAACGAAATCCTCAGCTGTAGTCGCCGTTGATGGTATCGGTCCAATGGCAACCGTTGACCGATTTATGTTTTCGTGCTCACCGGAATCTTTACTTACCGGCATGGTGGCCGGAGCAAAAGCTGTGTTGGGTATCGGGTGGTCAAAAATTGCATCCAACCCTTTGTAGATATGGAGTTAGAGAAGATGGGTGGGGTGTGTTGGGTATTTATATTTAATATATAAAGGGTATATCAATCATTTTAAAAGATTTGACCTCAAAAGTTAACTGACATCCACTTCATGGGCCATTTATGCTACAAACGTGCAAACTATTGATCCAAACATGTAATTTTTTATTCCTAGGGGTAAAAAGTGAAATCTGTTTAAACCACAGGGCCATCTGTGTAATTAATTCTAAAAATAATGGTCACCTCCACGGCTTCACCATATCAAAACCCTAGTCTGAACCTCTGCTTTTCCGGCATCCATTTCTACGGTTGCTTCCGCAGATAGTCTATTTGCCGTCGTCTATCTTGATTCGATATTCTCCATTCTGGTAATGATTCTACTCTATTTCTTATATCTGTTTTTGTTATGATACTTACTGTTCTTCATGTTTCCCTAATTTAAGATATTACTATCATTTTACCAAATATCAAGTTATATCTTTAATCTTTGATTCAGTTTAAACTATTAAGATAATGGTGGCTCCACTCTACAAGAATCACGAGTCAGCAATGGAAGATGATGAAGAAGAGTTGCATAATTTGAAAGACATTAGTGATGATGATGATGATGATGATGAAGAAGAAGAAGAACAGAATTGGGAAGATTGGACTGCTGATGGAGAAGAAGGGGATGATGATGACCTAGAATTGCTCTGTTTATTCTGTGATTCTAAATTCAAAACATGCAATTTAGTATTTGACCATTGCCTTTCCAGCCACAGTTTTGATTTTACAAGCATCAAAACAACTATGAACTTGGATTTCTATGGCTGTTTTAAGCTCATCAACTATGTTAGATCTCAGGTAGACACCTACTGTTAGAATCTTGGCCTTAAAATGTGCGTATCACATGATGTGGTGATGAGATTGCATCGCTGCAGTTGATGTGATGCAGTATTATTCAGTTGACCAGTATTTGAACAAATTAGACCATCGGTTGCAGAATATCATATATTTTAGTGTTTAAAAGTTAAGAATTTAAAATATTATATTTAAATAACTTTTAATTTTTTTTAATAACGAACGCCTCGCACACGTGATGCGCGCGCATCGGAGCACCACACGCTTTATAAAACCTAGGCTAGAATGTTTGAATGATACTTGTAGTTTCATTCAATATAGTCATTGTATTTGCTATATATAAATTAAGGAAATTGAGCTACAACATCACTCAATCTGGCTTGCTTTGATGTTCATTTGGCTTTTTGTTTTATTATTTATTCATTTAGTGATTTTACTAGGTGGCAAATAATCAATGTTGGAGTTGTGGAAGTACCTGTGAGTCTAGGCAAGAGCTACAAGATCATTTACATGAACCATCTGGTTTTGGAAGCAGTAATCTCCCATGGGACAATGACATGTACCTTAAACCATATATGGAAGAAGATAATCTATTGTATAGTTTTGATGAACATGAAGAAGTTGATGATGATGATGATGACAAGGTTAGAAATATAGACGGTTTAGAAAAGATCAGCATTGATGACAAAATGGATTTGGAATCATATGCTTCTAATTTTAAGCTTCTTGAATCCTGCAAAGAGAGTGAAGTGAAAGAGGTTACTTCTATTTCTGCAATTAACGGGGAGAGCTCGGATGATAAAAGATCAAATAATTCTTCTTTGAATGCTGTTGACCTTGAAATTATGATTGTGAATAAGGATTATTTTGGCTCATATAGCTCATTTGGTATACACAAAGAGATGATAAGTGATAAGGTACTATTTTACATTTTTACTTATTTTAATTGCTGTTTTTATGTAAAATTCATAGATAATCTGTTTTGTGATATAGGTAAGGACAAATGCTTATAAACAAGCTATTGTAGACAATCCTTCTCTTTTTAAGGGTGCTGTTGTTTTGGATGTTGGTTGTGGTACAGGGATACTAAGGTGAGATTCTTTTGTTTTTCAAACTCTACTCCTTCGCATAGAACTTTGAGTAATATTAATATCTTCATTTATTTAGTCTTTCTTTTGTTATTACTTGTTACATGGTGTTTTTACAACTTATATTTGTAGAGCAATATGTAAATTATATCATCTAAGATCATGTGCGATACCAAAGATCTATGTTGGAATAAAGATATATATGTGTGTATGTATGTATTATATGAAGATACTAGTGTGTATATTGTAGATGGGTCTACAAAATGATAAATTACTTGTTAAATTTTTTGTTTTCATTAGTCTATTTGCAGCCCAAGGAGGGGCCCTGATAGTAAATGCAGTTGAAGCAAGTGAGAAAATGTCTACAGTAGCCTCTCAGGTAACTCACTGGTTTTGTCCTTGACTTCTTGTCTTTAATTATGTTTTCTTGCATAAAGATTAGACGTGGCAAATTCGGCAAGTTGTGCAACGGGTAATTTTCGTATGGGTTGGTATGGATCGGGTTGTGTTGAATCTTAACACGTTTTATCTATTTTTTTACAAGTATAATGTGTTAAACATTATTACAATATTAAACTAATTTTTCATGAAGCGATTTAGGAGGTTATGGGCATTATGCATACGCTTTTGGCTATTTTCAACCCTTTCATCGCATTGACTGGTTATCATTTTAACTAAACATCTTGATATGACCCATTTGATCAATTAGACATACTACATAACTCAAATCAACTCATGTACAAGTAAGTGGTCTACATCTCCACCTCTAACAAGGAGCATGTCGTCCAATAAAGATCTTTCTCTTGTTTGAAATCTGCAGATTGCAAAAGACAATGGTCTGTTGTGGAGTGAAGCTTCAAATGGAAGTACCAAACAGAAAAGTGGAGTAGGAGTAGTTAAAGTTATTAATAGCATGGTGGAAGATCTTATTGAATCTGGACAAATTAAGCCCCATAGTGTCGATGTGTTAGTCAGTGAGTGGATGGGGTACTGCCTACTTTATGAGTCAATGCTCAGCTCAGTGCTTGTTGCACGTGATCATTGGTTAAAGCCCGGTGGTGCCATTCTTCCTGATACAGCTACCATGGTTTGTAACCCTAAACTTCCTAGGGGGTGTTGGATTTGTGTTTTCTAACTGATTGTTTGATTCTAATTATTCGGTATCACATAATCACTTCCAAAGCATACATCCAAACACCCCCCTTTAATCCTATTGAATTTTGATTTAGTGAAAGGTGTATTAAGTGTTCTCTTTTTCTCATTTATATTTTAGTTTGTTGCTGGATTTGGAAAAGGTGCTACCAGTATCCCATTTTGGGAAAATGTTTATGGATTCAACATGTCTTCTATTTGCAAGGAGTTGGTTAAAGATGCTGCTCATATTCCTATAGTCGATGTGGTGGATGGAAATAATTTGGTGACGAATACTGCTCTTCTCCAGGTTGGTTAAATTGTACATTTTGTTCTTAATGATGATAATAATATTAGAGGTTGCAATTTCGACAAATTCATACATGAAGAAAATGAGCTAAAAATGAAACAATGGGTTGAAAGTCGCCCAAAAAAGTATTTCTAAAAAAGCATTTTAGTGAAAGCCCGGTTTCTCTTTTTACCAACTAAGTTAAAGTTATTCTTTTAATTTAATTAAATCTTTGTAATATTAATTTGATTTTCGTTATTCTTTGTGTACTAGGCGTTTGATTTGGTAACAATGAAACCTGATGAAGTTGACTTCACTGCATCTGTTCAATTAGAACAAAAGTCATCAGATTCAACAGAGGTAGAATCAACCATAACAAAGTGTTATGGAGTGGTCCTATGGTTTGAGACTTCATTTACAAGTAGGTTTTGCAAAGAAACCCCTACGGTTTTATCAACATCACCATATAACCCTCCAACACATTGGTCTCAGACTTTACTCACTCTTCGTGAACCGATTTCGTTAACATCCAAGATGTTGACCACCAAGAGTTATTCAATGGTTGGCAGTGAAGTCAACCCTGCAGTCAAAATTGATGCACACATCAGTATTGCACACGGTGTTGAACATCGTAGCATTGACATTTCACTGGAGGTTACAGCTATTGGATTTGATGGTCAAAAACAAAAATGGCCTGTGCAGTTGTTTAATATGCGATAGATAGTCTAAATGCATCACATGGATGTTCTTTGTGACCTGCAATTTTGTTGTTTTAGATGATAATTTTGATAGCAAAGCAACTTTTATTGTTACCTGTAATCTTGTTTACTGTTAGTCTGTTGTTTTAAAATGTGTTGCACCATTTCTTTTGTTTTAAATTCAGCTCGAGCTATTTTGGCTCGAGTCAGTTGGCTTCAAGTATGAGCTCGCTAGATTAAAAAGCCCATCTAATAGAGCGCATATAAGAAGCCCAACTGTTTGAATTGGAGCCGGCACTTTAACAACCTAATTTACATAGATAAATTTTACTATTTATATTTATGTATATTTCACAATATATAATATTCATAAATAATATTCATTTATAAATGTTCTTAAAAGTACATTTTTGTGTGTACACACATACATATAACGGTAATTATATAGCTATAAATAATGACAAAGGGTTAGATAAATTTCATAAACCAGTATTGCATTGATCATTATAACAAAGGTAAAATCACAAGAATTGTCATTTCGATCAAGTTTTTTGATGTTTACGTAAATAATCAGTTTTTAAAAACATAATCATTTGACTAAATTTAAGTTATTACACATATATTCATAAATTTTAATCCAATAAACTCATAACATGGTCATCCACTTGTATGACGGTACATGACAGCATAAATGAAGATAAACATGAAAATGACACAGCCACACTTGATCCAATAAGGAGATGGCGCAAGGTATCGTTCAAATGCAGATTTTTAAACTCAAAACAAAGAGATGACACTTCAGCTAACGAGGTGGATGACATGTGAGCGTCTGACCATCTTTTAGCTCAAAACGTGTTGATTATGTTCTTTTTATGGATTTAATCAAATGACGCTTTAAAAAAAATGTTCTAATTTTCCCTAGTGTCTGGAGCACCGCCCCACCCTCAACGGTTTCGGTGTGGTATACGGGTGAACGGTGGGGTGTTGCCGAATGTACCATGATGATGCGAGTGTGGGAGTGAGGAGAGCGGCAAGGTTGCGAAAGGAGGTGACGTGGCAGGGCGGTTTCAGCGGTAACACCGCCCCCACCATCGGCCAGGTTACGACAAGGATGAGCAGTACGACACCCTCCCCTTTGTTATCTAAGCGAAAAAGCAAAATTAATCGATTAGGGGAGAGGGTGTCGTCCCTAACATCCTTCATACTCTCTCCCTTTCACATCTTCACATCAGATTTCTTATTTCACATCCCTTACCTTTTTTGTTGTACATTGAGTTGAATATGTTGTACATCACCCATGCAACAATCGGTTTGATCAGCAAGTTTTTACCGATGAAAACCACCACACACAAAAACCGCAGTGGGGGTGGTGTTCACCTACGGCAAAATGAGAGGTGGCAAAGTTCCACCCTCTAGCTTCTTAAGCGTTCGTTTTGTGTTTTTTTTTTCTTTTTACTATTTTTATACTTAATGTTTCTTATATAATATAATTTGAAGTTACCTTTTTACTATTTTTATACTTAATGATTCTTATATAATATAATTTGAAGTTACTGCAACTCAAAATGGTAAAAGAATACACATTTTAAGTCGAAAGTCAAGGGTTCGAATCATCAAGGCGGTATAATACTCATTACACAAAAAGAGAGGGTACTAAATAGGCATAGTATAACACCATAGTGAAAAATTCAACTGAACCTGCAAATTGTATTCATCATCATGCAATACAAACTTCTCTTATTGTAGACTTGCCCATCTAATGTCACCATTCAGAAAGGTTACTTTTAACATTCACATATGTATAAATAAACTACAGATAATGGCAACACTTCTGCCTAACCATTAAGCATGCCTTGCTCATGCAAACTCAGCTCCATCCGGCTCGAGCCAAGGTGCACCATGGAACCATCTCGCATTTGTCTGTGAAGCATAACCGTCTTGGTGGAGGCCATGGTTGATCTTGATTCTGTAAATTCTAGGATGTTTACACAGTCATATGCATGTGTATGTGTATGTGTGTGTATATGGTTGATCATATTCTTCCAAACAAAAAGAGGCTTAGATTATTGACCATTAACATGAACCTTGATAACAATATAACATCCTTCACCTAAATATCTACAGTATTTACATTCCATATCACCAACCTAACCAACACTGATCTTGTAGCCAAGTTTTAAACAATGACCAAACAGAACCCTTTTCCTCTTATTCATGTTTTACTTTCTCTCTTTGGTTTTAAACTTTTGTTGAAAATCAAATTAAGTCATCAAAGGTAGTGTTTCTTTACCGTTTTGAAGAAACTCCTCAACCCATAGCATGGCAGTCTTGATTCTTGGTCGAAAGCCTCTTGAGGTACTCGTAGGTGGTGATCATTGTAGTTGCAGACAGAGACATTGAAGCCCATCTTGGGCCTAATCCTCTGTAACAAGCACTCAATCCACCTTCCTTCACCAAATTCCTAATTGTTTGCCCAATACTTGGCTTCCCATTACTCCCTTCCCCATCTAAAACTTGTAGTCTTGTCTTGATTGTATCCAAAGGCATTGTAACCACCGCTGAAAACCCACTAGCCATGGCAGCACTCAACCCCTGCACCGCCACTACCGCCTTTGAATCCGGTGTAAACCCAACTCCACCACCAACGCCACCATCATTTCCCTCTTTTTTCAAATAATAACAACCAATCCCACCCCAAACCGCCCTATGAGCCATAGAATAAGCCGCCCACCACACAGCATTAGATGGGGCATATGTCAGGATTGATATCCCAAATCCCCTATATAACCCTCGAACACCATCAGTTTGGATAATTTTCCTAAACGCATCAATACCACCATTGTATCTAACCGCACTCAAACCACTGGTGTGGCTACTGTTTCCGCCTTGAACCATTAGTCTCTGGCTCACAACATCAATCGGTGTCCAAACCAACTGTGCAGCCATGGCTGCACTTAACCCAGCTGCAGCATTAGCTATAGCAGCCACTTTCGCCTCTGAAAACCCCATTTTCACCGTAACACAACCAACATTACTCTTGGTCATCTCCAATGCCCCCATGTAAAGAGCTCTAGCAGGAATTGTACCCATCAACGACGTCCCAAAACCTCTATAAAAACCCCTAAAACCTTCGTGTCGTAAAATTGAAACAGCCAGATTGAAACAAGGCATGTCTTTTACAAGCACTTGTTTCCGCGTTTTCAACACCACAATGGGATACAACATCCCGGAAACACCCGAGAACAAGGCAGCACCAAGGAAGAAAAACTTGGACTTATCGAGCATCTCCCAATCAATGTCAGCTGGAAGATGGATTTCCGATCCCGAATCATCCTCGGCCGCCCCCAAACTCATCTTCGCCACTTTATCGGAATCGTTAAGTTAAACGAATCAAAAAACACTCAGAGACAACACTAATCCTATTGAGTAATTTCCAGAAACACCTTACCTACACTCAGAGACAACACTAATCCTATTGAGTAATCACCACAAACACCTTACCTACACAGTTAGGTCAATCAATCTCAATCATCTACTACAACAACTTTACAAAAAAATGAACAATCACAAAATCAATCATCTAAACGTAAAACCTAATCCAGAAATCCGTGGTGAACGATAATGTAATCGATTTCGTGTTAGCTGATTGAAGCTAAGTGTAACTAACACTTAACTGTTATTTTCCGATTGCGCAGACAATTTGAGAGCGAAAATAAGTTACAACAAAGGGATCGAGCATATCTGGTGGTGGTTGACGGCGGTGGGATATGGTCTCACCGGCGTGTTGACGGCAACCGTCTGATTAGCATGAAAAACTCTGATCCGATGAGTGATGGCGAGAGAGTGAGTTGATTTATAAGATAAATCGGAGGGTAGAGAGGCGGCGCGATAGATAGTCGTAACGAGGGTTTAGAGATCAAACAGTGGTAGACACGTGTCGGTTAACATTTCGAAGAGGAGGTTAACGGCTGCTTTGGAAACAGGAACACGGGTGAGTAATCCTTAACTTTTAACCAAAATTAACCGATAATCGAACCGTCACCGAACCGAATTAACCGATAATTGAAATTAACCGACGGTTATGGTTAAGGTTCTTTGATTAACTGATCAAGCGATTATGGTTATGGTTAAGGGTGTCTCATAACCGAACCGAACCGATACAACCATATGCATAAGATATATGCACAAGATATAAATGATTTCTCCCATTTACTATAGTTATGGTTAAGGGTGCACAAAATATATATGTACAAATTTTTCTCTCAATTTTCAAATAAATTTGTAGATAACTAATGCATTAATTATGAATTTATGACTAAAAAAAATAATATTACTAACATAATCACATGTCTTGTACTAAAAAAATATGATTCGTGATTACGGAACGAAAGTGGTTAATTAACCGAAACCGACTCATATCCAACGGTTAACCGCGCGGTTATGGTTATGGAAGAGGGCATAACCGACCAAGCGATTATGTTTATGGAAGAGGCCAAAACCGACCCATAACCGACTTTCCACACCCCTAGGAAATAGCATGTAATATATTTTGTTAACGGAAACAGTCCTTGGATTATCGTAAATTACATAATAAGGAGTTATAGTTTCACGTAAACACCTTTTAAAGTGGTATGCTGCTTATCCACCATAAAAGTGATAGTGGTTTCAAGTTGTACAAGGTTATATGGTATTTGATGTAAAAAAATGTTGTTCAAAAGAAAAAGATAAATATCTTTTAGATTTAATTACATAGATAATCAATGTGGTTTATAAAAAGTAACAGGTTAACATGTTTGGGTTTATATTTTCAATTTTGTAACAAGTTTGGGTATTATGGCTAACTTCCGTTAAATTTTCTGTTAGATTTAAGTAAAATGTCTAAAATACCTTTTTATTTTATACTCTTAGTACCAAAACCTTTATTATAACCGCTAGTTTTGTATAGAAAACTAATGTTGATTTGTTCTTTGATGAGGAATAGAGAATGTGGAAAGAAAAATATACATGGACAAATCTGATATTGGATGAAAGTCGAGGCACTGGATATGTGAATATCACAAACCATCTCTATCATAATGGGACCCATCATCACTACCCCTTATCGGCACCATTTATCTTTTCCGGTATGTCAACTTTCGAACAGGATGCCAATAAATCGGCCATTTACCATTTAGATTGTATTGAAAAAACACATCATTTTTTACCTTTTTAGTAAAAGTAAATTTATATAGTAAAAGTAATCTATACTATATAATAAATAAAAGTTTTTCAATGCCACGTGTCACCTTCATAGTCATTCTCATAAAACTTTTCTCGCCTCTCTCTCATAATAAATGGATTTCTATATTTTTAAACAAATTATTAATTATACTAATAAAACACATTTATTTTAAATTATCTCATATTATAAGAATTTTTAAAATGTAATTATTTAGCTTATGTTTTCAATCAAATCGTAAATAAAAGTAAAATTATATTGAATAATATTTAATGTATTTTTAAGCTCAATTATATATTAATTTTTACATATTTTTTTGATTTTGTGTTATATTGTTAGTATATGTAATATATTTTTCCACCTATAAGATACATATATAAAAAATTAAGAATTTTATATATTGATATTTTTCACCATGTGTAGTACACAGGTTCTAAGCTATTATATATATATATATATATATGTATAATATATATATTAAAAAAATAAATAAATATTTTTTTTTGGTATTACCAATGTACACAATTTTTATTGTTACAGGTTAATTATATGAAAGACAATTACCATATCAAAATACAAATTTTTAGATAATCATTTCGTGCCTAAAGTTTGGTTGTGACATTGTTACACCAGATGAGCCAGGTCCAAAAGATTATTTCAAATACAATGGTTCCAAATCTCACATGCCAGTAAAATCCAATCTTCCATTATAACAAAGAAAAGGTTCTACTCGAAAACTAAAATTAAGAACCTGTCATGCTAATTTGAATGAAATGCACATTTAAACCCTACGACCAGTCTCTAAGACTGGTAAGTTCCATTTTTTCTTCACAGCCACTAATGATTAGTTAAATCAAACCGAACCACATTAAAACAACTTAAACATTCTTCCTGTTTTGGCTTACCAGTGACACGATACATTTAGGGGCGAGCTCTTTTGTTGGTGCAAGCCGGGCATTTGTACTGCTTGATATGCTCGGCTCTTGCTGGTGTTATATTGACACATGAACCATGGAACCACCTCTCACAAATGTCACAGCAGATCCAGAACTCATCAGAGGCATAATTCTCACCACATGAACCGCATAATGTGTCCCCATGTTCCTCATCTTCTTCCTCATCCAAACCCTCTTCATCATCATCTTTTGGTGATGAAGCTTTTGGAAATTTAGGTTCAGACCCTTTTGCCTTTTAAGAAAACAAAATTTGAAAAAAGTCAGCAACTTGCAGCTGACCACGTGGCAAAACTAGCGGGTTAGGCTGAATCGGGTCAAAACAGGTAATTCTGGTGAGGTTAAAAGTTAAAACAGGTTGGGTTGGGCTGACCCAGAACACTTATTTTTCCATCTTTTAACATTTTTATAAACTTGTAAATATGATCACAGAAAATAAATTATTACAATACAAATTTCACGGTGTTAAGCCCGCTTCCTTTCTAGCAAATTTGTCTGAACTTATGCATTTGACCCGTTAGAGATAAAATATAACCCGAATTGAGCGATTCATAAGCGAACAGTTTGAAATTGCCACCACTAAGTTCAATTTTTGTCTTTATTTCTGTTAGGGAAAAACCCTGTGTCGAAAAATTGAAATAGAGACAAGAACCTTAGAGTTTGGCTTTGACTTGCTGCTGCTGTGGTTTGACACAGTTGACTTCTCCTTCAATTGCTTCTTAGCCACCCCTGACACAACTTCAAAAATTGTCGGGAGATCATTTATCATGTTAAACAGGCGTTTCCTGGTCAACAAGAAATATAAAAAGTTACATTCAAGTAAAAGTTCTATTAATTTCCATAATATGAAGCAAAAAATGAATATAAAACGATAATAATAGAAGAAAGTACCTATCAGCTTTGTCAAAACCAAATCTAGCCCCAAAATAGAAGGCAACAGCCAGAAGCCATGCATCACCATGAACAGCAACTAAAGCTAACCAGTCCTTCTCTGGCATGCCATCTCTAGCAAAGTTGATTCCCAATGCAGGCTCTGGAAGCTCTGGAGGTACTTCTTCAGCAGGCAAATTGACTTCCCACTGCTCATTAGGAAGTCCATACAAACATAGGTTTTCCTTTTCTGTAATTCAACAAAAAGAATTAACTTTTCATACAATCGCATGAAAATGTAAGTATGTTACATACAATGATAGAAAGTAAAGTAAGTTGTGTACAATGGAAAAAAGGTGAAAGTATGTTGCAATTTGATGCAATTAACCCATGAAAGGAGATAGAGAATATTACAAAAATATAACTGCAAACTCGTACATGTAGAGGCGGACACAAAATTACATAAGCATGAAAAATATTTGGATAAAGACATATAGCAGAACTAGCTATGTATGCTAAAATGAAGAATAAATACTTAATACAGATATTAATGAACTCCATCAAACATTTTCTGACACTAAGAGTTATTTCTCAAGTCTTGTAAGAAGCAGTGAAGTCAGAGACACCTCCCAGCAACTACCATACAGCAGGTTAAGCAGTTCGGAGATTTTATCAAGCATTTTATAAACTTTGACCTCACATGCATGCTATAAACCGCTTTTATAAACCTTCACCTGGAAAACATAAACTTCAAGTTTAAGATTCATAACTAGTGTTTAACTAAATTTGTTAAACCAATTTGGTTATCTGAAAGCATAAGTGGTCAAATACTGTGATTCTAACCAGATCACACTTTTTTAGAACACCAAAAACAAACTTGTTGCCAAAAAATATCTTAGGAAGCACCCATCCCAGAATGGCAGAATGATATCAATGCTAACAAAACAAAAAGAATGGAAAAGGAAAAAGGTAAACTCATTAACAGATGAGCCTCTAATTAATTTAATCAAGTGAATCACTGCATTTATGCAGCTGAACCCCTGTAACTATGTGTTGACAAAAGGATACTTAATAGCAGTCAGCCAGGTACCATTATTATTTTAAAGCAAGAACAACATATAAATGGTTGAAGAATGAAGAAAGACAATTTATGAAACCAAAATAAATAATATCATCCTAGCAGCTTCTAGCTAATAAAGGAAATACATCACAGATAAGTTGATACCCAAAAGGCCTGAATCAATTAAGTTGGTTTCAGACTCCAATACTCCATGATAAAAGAGAGAAACACAAGTGGTGTTGGAAGAAATCACAAAGACAGTCAGACACGCACACAACCATTATGGAGTTTTACTACAAAACTGAATAAGATACAGGTAGCCAATAAGAATATGACATAAATGCAAACAAAAAGAAATGACGTAATAGAACCTTGTATTATAATTTGCTTTTTTGTTCAAATGTATTGAGAATATAACATAAATGCAAACAAAAAGAAAGGACGTAATAGAACGTCGTATTATAATTTACTTTTTTGTTCAAATGTATTGAGAATATGACACAAATGCAAACAAAAAGAAATGACGTAATAGAACCAATTTACTTTTTTGTTCCAATGTATGGACTACGAAACATTAAGCTGAATATCTTGGTTAATATCTTAATAACAAGAAATAAACATAAAGCGGAGGAAACAAGAGGTTTGTCAATTAACACATAAGAATTTAAGCAGTCACTATTACACTATGTACATCTACTAACTTAAGCTTATATCATTAGGAAACCTTGATATCAGAGTTCCATATTTTAAATTGCACTTAATATTCCATAAAATATTATGACTACAACATCTGATAACAATAATAATATCCAGCTGAATCAATCATAGATATCACGTGTTGCTTCGCTAGAATATACATGAACAAAAGGTTAAAGAGAAACATAAAATCGAAGAAGAACAAATTTTCCTATACATGGAAACTGTAACAGTTCCCATTTTTGGATGTCTGGGTGAAAAACGCAACAATTTCCATCCTCACGAATTTTTTAGATTATATAGTTCTTACTGATATGATATCCATAAAAATTTCCCTTTAGTCAAAACCATCCAAAGTAGCAATTTTCATCAAACTGATGTTTAAGTATAAAAAGTTAAAGAGCAATTTAAAATCAAAGAACAAATTTCTACCCTTCCCGTCCATGGAAATTGCAACAGTTCCCACTTTCGGATGTCTGGGTAAAAAACGGTGACTAATTCCATCCTCGCTGCTTTTTACTGAGCTAATATTGGCCAATCCATGGAAATTGCGACAGTTCCCATTTTTGGATGTCTGAGTGAAAAATGGCAACAATTTCCATCCTCACAAATTTCTGAGATTATATAATTCTTCTAGTATATACGTTATTTAACAATAACTATGAAATTGCCCTTTAGTCAAAACTATCCAATGTAGCAATTTCCATGAAACTGGTATAACTAATGTACAGAAAGTTAAAGAGCAACTTAAAATCAAAGAACAACAAATTTCCATCTTCATGACCTTTTGAGATTATACAATTTTTGAGACTATCCAAAGTAGCAATAATCATGAAATTGATATAATTAATATACGAATTTTTTAATAATATCTATTAGGAGAACTTTTTGGAGGATATTACATCACTCTCTTTGTAAAACCCTATTTTCACATAAGTTGCTTCAACAGTGAGATAAGGGATGAAAGAGACGACTAACCAGGGTCGCACCGCTGATAAAACTCTTCAACATCTGCCAAAAACTCAAACAAAACGAAATTAGATCAACGCCGTTGGTAAATTGAACAGCTGAAATCAACAAAATCAAAATTCAAAAGAATAAAAAAGGTTTGTAGGATCGACCGGTAGTTAGGGCTTTAATGATGCCAGCTCTTCGGCTCTTGAAATCTCTAAAAACCTCTTCAACAGTGCGGGGGTTGTAGGGTTGACTTCCGTCCATCTTCGTTCAACGCAATTTCGAGTACGTGAGTTCCTGGATCGAAGAAGAAGCAGAATTTAGGGGAGAAATGAAGGATTGAAGAGTGTTTGACCTGGATTGAAATTGAATGATTTGAGGAGGATTTGATAAAAAGAGGGAAGAATTTGATTCAGATGTCCATGGACGATGGATTTGGCCCGTTAAGGAGTGTGAAAGAAAACCCTAGATTTGTCCAACTTAAAAACGAGACAACGTGGATAGGAAGTAGGGCCCGAGCCCGGTGCCATTGATGTTTTGATAAAAAAAATTTATTAAATTTCATTTTGTATCGTTAAACTAAAAAAGTTACGGATTTTATTCTTTATGTTTAGAAAAGTTTGTATGTTCATCATTTTCAATAGCGTATATTAATTTTTTTGGTTAAGTCCGATCATATGCAAGCCATGTAAGGGTATTTTGGTCCTTTTACCTTAAAATGATTGTTTCTCTAATTCACTAAATGAAAAAGAATTATTATATAATTACTTAAATAATTAAAAAAATACATATATTCTCTCTGTACTCTCTATCTCTTTGTATTGCATACTTCTCACCACCATCGTTTGCTATGACGACGGGATACACGATTCATCCGGCGACGGTGAAGAATAGTGAGGGGATATGGCATTTTTCTAAGCAGTTGAAAGCAATGAAAAGAACCCAAAAGCAAGTGGCGTTTGTGAAGATAATTACCAGTGTGTTCCAAATCTGTGTTTGGAGAATGGAACTAAAGATTCCGGTGAGAGAAGGAGGTGGTTTGTGGCGGGTGTTGAGGGATCGAAGTACGAATGGTTTTGCTATGATAATTACCAACGTGTTCCACATTTTGAGACGATATTTATCACCATTATGACTAATTATGTTTGAGTATCGTATGTATGCCTTGTTAAATCTATATGCTTGTTGTTACTAACTTTGTTTTGCAAGCACATGCTTAACCATAAGCATATTTCGAGGGGGGGTTGTTAGTTAAAGGGGGAGCATTTTTGCTAATGTCATAAAGGGGGAGAAATGACAAGAAGAGTGATTGTGATTCATTAAGGTTTGTGGTATGTTAACATGTTCAACTCTATAACACAAATATCTCACAAGTAGCTAATTTTTGCCATTATCAAAAAAGGGGAGATTGTTGGGATAACAATTATTTAATGCTAATTTAAGATTGCTATTCCCTTGTTTTGATAATGATAAGGAATTAGTAACTTTTATTATTAGTTGCTGATTAAAAATGATCATATATCACATACATGTCCCTATACACTTAGTGAATCATAAATCACAAGCTAAACGCTCAACAGTGATGATAATGCTCGGGTCAACAAGTCAACACAAGAAGGTCAAAGCTTAAATTGTTTAGAGATATTATAAAATGGTCTTAATATAATCTAAACAAGTTTATAAAATCATCATTTTTATAAAACAAATATGATTTCCCAAATAGTTTTTTATAAAACATCAAATTAATTATTAAGTCTTGCAAGTCTATAAATTTGATTTTTGAATTTGAAAGATTGGTGGATGAAGCTTGCCAAACTTGGTAATAATTCAAATTGCATCCACAAAGTTGTTTAATATGGTTTAATGACAAACACTTTAGGAAAGTATTTTAAATACTTTCCAAACTACTTTAAAGTCTTATCATTTTGGGTTAAAGTCTTGCAAGACTTTAACACATATCAAATAATTTTTCTTGAGAGTTAAAAACTGCTAAAAGTAAGTTTGAAGTTTGAAAGGGTTATAATGGATGGATAGTACAATACATAGCGTTCACAACAAAAGAAGGTCAAAAAGGAGGATGCAGGCCGTACGGTCGTAGGAGTGACCGTGTCTGCGATCGTGGATGGTCCAGCATGCCTCCTTCTTGATTAATGAGTTGTCTAAAATGCATTTGTATTGGCTAGTTTGACTCTATGGGGTTAACTAAAAACCAACAAGGAAAGCGAGGTGGAAACTTTGGGCAATCAAGATAGGTGTGGCATTCGAAACTTTTATATATATCATTATATTATAATGTATCTGTACATGTATGTTATGTTTTGTATAATACTGGGATTCTTGAAGTTTTAAAATCATATGATTTATGATCAAGTGTTTGATGATTTAAAACGAGGCTTTAATCTTTATAAAAGAAGATAATAATACAACTGGACATATGTATCGAGAAGAGGATATGTAAAATGAGACGTAAATCTCACTAAGTAGATATTAGAGGTCCTTAACCTCACCAAGGAGATAACCCATTAACCTGAGATAAAATGCTTTATAAGAGTTTTAATTTAAGGATTTTTGGTGTTTAATTGTATCATACATGTTATAAATGCATATGATGTGTGTTACATTGGAGTTTTTGCAATGAAATGATGTATTTTGACATAACATGTCAAAATAAGCGTTAAACGAGATGTTGTCCAAAATTTATAAACTTGTTATAAAATTTATATCAAAATGTAGACAAAAATAACTAAATTGTAACACCGTATTTGTTTTTATAAACTTTTTATATTAAAAGTTATTGTCACACCCCGCCAAGACGGTATCGCAAGGCGTAACGTTCATGGTTTTCAAATCATATGATTAATGCAAACACATACACACAAACTGGATACTTAATTAAAGTTAAAGTTTACAACCCAAAATATTTGTTTCAAATTACAAAAGAAGTAGGATTTTACAAATATGACCCAATGGTGATGGGTTATACGAGAAAAATCCCCAAAAGTGATATCCAACAAGTATGCATGATCCCTACATGGTTATACCCTTGCTGCCGCGTTTAGTTTCTTGAAAAACATAGTTAAAAATGTCGACACTAGGTTTGTGAGTTCACATGTTTTATACGAATACAATGAGCAAACCAATTGCATGAAAAAGATTTTACGTATATGATAAACAAAACAAGTAACGATTGACCCATCCATAAACTAGCTAGGAATACGAATACTATGTTCACACATGAGGCATAACCAAACCATGAGATAGGTATTTTTGCCCTCAGCTCGTACCTCCCGAGCACACGGTTGAACACTATGCAATCATTCGACCAAAATGGATCGAACCATGACTGGGGGTGCCAATCCCAGATAATACTATCCACGTAGTCCCAGGCTAAAACTATAACCAATGGTTATTAATATGTTTACGTATGGGATATTACGAGATCTCAATGTTAACTCATGCAAACATAAAGGTCGAGTCTTGTTTTCTTGTTATCATATAATAACGAGTGCGTGTATGTGTTTCCCCCAAGTTACAAAACAGTAAAAGTAAAAAGGGGCCGTGAAACTCACCTCAAGTCCGTGCAAGCTAGCAAATAAACGTTTGTAAGAGCGAGACTCGACTACTCGTGCCCTATTTATTAAAAATATATCTTTAGGGTCGAGAATGGACGTCTCGAATGCAAGTTGTTCACCCAACACGTTAGTTTCGGTTGGGAAAGTTTTCGTTTAAGGAAAATGTTGTATTTTACGACTCGTTGGTGATTAATACTTACTTCATTATATAATTATTCATACACATAATATAGTTATACAAATAAGCATAAGATACGAGTTATGAACATCAAATAATTATATAGTTTTAAAACTATATAATTATTTTTAGAGAAATATTCCATTTTCGTCGTAATAGCGTAAATAATATAATTTATATTATAACACTATATGTTTCCTAGAAATATTATTTCTTGTATCGTCACGTGATCAGACTTGAAGTTATATCTAGACTTATACATATACCTAAACAATTATACAGATGCATTTATATATATATATATATATATATATAAACTTGTTCGGATAATTATCGTTAATATTATTAAAACCTTTACATAATAGTTTCAATCACTTATTAACTTACCAACATTTTCAAGTATTCATATTTATACACAAATACATATTATTACGTGTCATATCACCAAAGCCCATAATTCCTCATGTATCATTAAATTATTCAAATAATCATTTCAATGCACTTACCAATTATTTAGACCAAAAATATATATCTTTGGTTTCCGATGTTTATTTCGTCACAAAAATATATTTAAGGTTTCATTATTCTAAAAATACTATTATTACACACAAATTACCAATTTTCACCAAAAATATATTTAAAGCCATAAAAACCATATTTTGTAAAATTCGTTTTTATTCGAAACAACCAAATCTCCGTTTTTACAATCTAGTGCAAACATTTTAACAATAATGTCACATTAACCACATTTTCTACTAATTTAAATATTATAAAAAAATATTGTATTCTTTTGTAAAAACTACACCATTTTAATAACTCAAATTTCATAGGACACGATATACATACGTTTTTAAGTGTTACATTTATAGATCCACATATATATGTACATTTTCAAACAATTTATGACAAACATAAGAAGTTATGAACATATTCCTTCCATACATACTGATATGCCCTAAATTATACATAAAATACATGCATAATAATCCCCATATTATGGTACTAATCAAACAAAAGCCTTGCAAATGATACTTAGTGCATTAATATTTCACAATTGCAGGTTATTCGGTGCTCCAAGATAAACAAAGCAAAAACCAGCTTAAAACATGAAGAAATAAAGCTTTTGGAGGACCAAACCCGAGCATTGACCCCCAATAAGTCAAACCATGTCAACAGAAGTCAAACCAGCAACTAAAATACGAAACTGGGAAGCAAGGAGGCAATACACGGCCGTGCATCCCATTGCACGGCCGTGCAATGGCCAACTTGCTCCCCAAGGCTCTAGTACACTGTCATTTGTACCATGTTTGATTCCCGAGGTGTTTGCACGCCCGTGCAAACTAATGCACGGCCGTGCATTGCTCATTTTGACGCCTATAAATAGAGGGGTTGAGTTCTTCATTCCACACACCTCAATACACCTTACAACAACCATCCATACCTCATTTGAGAGCTTATTTCAAAGTTAGAGTAGTGAGTGGAGGGGCTCTTCCTCCTTGTTCCGTAATAGGGGAGCCCACGAAACTCAGCGTTATGCTAGTTAGTATGGCCATTCATGGCTAAACTCTTTGTATTGCTAGGGTGAACATGAAGTTTGGTGAATGTTAATGTTTAACGTATTAATCCAAGTGATGTGTTTATGTCTTTAACTATTCGTCCTTAAAACCACCATTTCGGTGGGCTTTTATTATTGTCTAAATCCGTCTTTATATTTGTGAGTGTTCTTGATTTTAAAGTGTAAGATCGTAAAACCTTTTTAATCAAACTTCTTTTTAATCTTATACGTCTTTATACAAGCAGAGATTGATAAGTCAAGGCTTGGTCAACACTAGTAGGGTCGTACGTCTTTATACGAACTTATTATGCGACCAAGAATTGGTGAACTCATGTTGGGAACGACACATATTTATACTTGGTCCCATTGTTACACCGCCTCCCGGTGAGCAAAATATAATCACCTATTTAACTCTAGTATAAAGCATTTTACGTTCGATGTCTTAAACCCACCCGGAGATGACCATTCGAAGGGTTGAGGGTAATTGTTGTCCTTAACGGGAGGCACTACCACTTGTTAAAGCTTTTAAATTTGCAAATCAAATGTCGTGAGGACGAGGCTCTAGCGGTGACCCGGGTCACACGTTTGTAGTAGTCATGTCACTGGATTAGTCAACTTAACATTATCATGTACCAAGCGGATTCGAAGCCCAAAGCAATACTCTTCATAACCTGATCATTTTCGACATATTTACTTTCCTGTTATTTACTATTTTGTTCATTACATTTATGTTACACACTTCACGTACGTTTTTACTTTTCTGTTATTTACTTTACCGTCATTTACTTTTCTGCTTCACAAGCACACAAACCCCACTCACTAATTAAATCGGCTAAACGATAACAAAAGCTGAGTATTGGAACTCGACCATGTCCATTAGTTCGATACTTGGTTCTTACCTAAACTATATTACGCTGCGGTAGGTACACTTGCCTATTGTGTGTGTTTTAAGTTAAAGTAATTATCATTTTATAAATTTAAAACCTAATCTCGTGAAACCATCCTAAAAATATATTTACCTATGTTTTTATATATTTAAAACACAACGCATCACATACATAGATCTAGATGTCTTTAGTCTACATACACATATACATACATACTCAATGCTTCATATATTTATAGATCTATGCATTTTTAATGAGCTAGACGACTAAAAATTCATAACCATCAAGATCTACACACCAATCTACTCATGCTTGTAAACATTTATCATTTAGTAAACTTTTTGTGAACAAACACTATATATACACACACACATACACACCTACGACACACATACATATATATACATGTATTAAACTTAGATCTAGCTCATTTTTCTTGTTATGTTACTTATTTTAAAGAGCTTTATGAAAATGGAGTTTGTCCCATCGCATTCTTCGTGGTTGTTCTATCTGCCCAAAGTACAAATGGTAGCTCTTCAGCCCATTTTCCTTTCTTTGCTCCTAGTCTTTTCTTGAGGTTCTTAACGATGATCTTGTTGCTAGATTCAGCTTGTACATTGGCTTGAGGATGTACTGGGGTAGTTGTTATCATTTTGATTCCCCAACTGGCACACAAGTCAGTCGTTCTTTTGCCAATGAACTGAGATCCATTATCACAAATTATTTTCGTCGGGATCCCAAATCTCGTCAGGATATTGTGCTTGATGAAGGAGATGACTTCTTTCTCTCTGAATTGGACAAATGCCTCAGCTTCGATCCATTTAGAGAAGTAATCACGTCATTGCTAGCATAAAGACTTTTCCTCCTGGTGCTTTGGGAAGTTTGCCGACGATGTCCATTCCCCACTTCATAAACGGCCATGGAGAGAATATTGGGTATAAGGGTTCGGCCGGTTGATGGAGTATGTTGCTGTGTCTCTGGCAAGCGTCACATTTTTTAGAGTAAGTCACAGCATCCTTTCTCATGGTAGGCCAATAATATCCTGTTCTCAGGATCCTTGAAAATAACGCTCTGCCCCCGGTGTGATTACCACAATCTCCTTCGTGTAGATCTTTCAGGACTTCACGTGCTTCAGGATCCTCCAAGCACCTTAAGTACGGACCTGCAATTGATTTTCTATACAAAACATTCTCAAAAATTATAAAACGAGACATTCTAATGCGAAAAGCCTTGTGGTTCTTTTCATCACTTGGGATTTCGTCATCCTGCAAGTATTTATTAATAGGTGATCTAGGATCCTGGGATAGGTTTAAGATCCCGAATGTCTTCTTCTTCAGTGTTGGACACTTCATTTACCTTCTCGATTGCCGGGCTTAGAACGTGTATGATAGGTATTTTGGTACCTTCTGGTATTTTAAGAGCTGAAGCAAGGTTTGCTAAGGCATCAGCCTCAGTGTTATCTTCTCTAGGCACCTGTGTAATGTTAAAAGTTTTGAATTCTATGGATAATTGCTTAACTATTGTGAGATATTTGGCTAGCTTCTCACCTTTTACTGCATACGAACCATTGAAATGATTAGCAATTAACAATGAGTCTACATATACCTGAAGATACCTGATCTTGATATCCCTGGCTAATTGTAATCCTGCTATCAGCACCTCATACTCTGCTTCATTATTCGTAGCCTGGAACTCACAGCTTATGGATTGGGGTAGTATGTCCCCTTGTGGCGATTTTAGTATGATTCCCAGACCTGTTCCTCTTACATTTGATGCACCGTCAGTGAATAAGGTCCATTCGTCCTTTGACTCTTCTAGTTGTTGGACTTCTAGATCTGCCTTTTGTTGGATATCACTGCTGAAATCAGCCACAAAGTCTGCTAGTGCCTGAGACTTTATTGCTGTTCTAGGTTCATATATGAGGTCATAGGCGCTGAGCTTGACTGACCATTTAGCCATCCTTCCTGACATCTCTGGTTTTCTTAAAACACACTTAATAGGATGATTAGTTTTAACATGAATAGCATGAGTTTCAAAATAATGTCTAAGTTTAGTTGATGCCATTATTAAAACTAAAATTAACTTTTCTAAATGAGAATACATGGTTTCTGCTGGTAGCAAACTTTTACTTACATAGTATACCGGATGCTGTTGTCCCTCGTGATCCTTGAATAATACAGCACTTACGGTGCTTCGGGATACTGCCAAGTATAGGGATAACGGTTCACCGTCTTCTGGTTTCATCAGTAGAGGAGCTGTTGACAAGTATTCCTTCAATGATTGGAGTGCTTGTTCATGCTTATCTTCCCATTCGAATTTCTTGTTTTTCTTCAGGACGTCGTAGAATTCCTTGCATTTTTTTTTCTGATGATCTTGATATAAATTTGTTGAGTGATGCTACTCTGTCGGTCAGTCTTTGGACATCCTTAGTATTTGCTGGGGATTTTAGATTGATGAGAGCTTTGATTTGTTCTGGGCCGGCTTTTATTCCTCTTTCGGTTACCATATAGCCTAAGAACTTTCCTACCCCCACTCCGAAGTGACATATCGAGGGGTTCAGCTTCATATTGTATTGGTACAGGATATCAAATGCGTCTCTGAGATCCCTGAGGTGATCCTCAGCTTTATTTGATTTTACCACCATGTCATCTATGTAGACTTCCATAGTGTCTCCAATCTTGTCTTTGAACATCATATTTACCAGTCTTTGATATGTGGCACCTGCATTATTAAGACCAAATGACATAGCTGTGTAACAATAAATACCTGTCGGGGTCATGAATGTCGTGTCTTCCTGATCCGATGGTTCCATTTGGATCTGTTGAAATCCTGAAGAGGCATCCATAAAAGTCAGGATTTCGTGGCATGCTGTAGCGTCCACCATCGAGTCTATGTGTGGTAATAGGAAGTGGTCTTTAGGACATGCTTTGTTGAGGTCTGTGTAATCTACACAAACTCTCCACTTCCCGTTCTTCTTCTGGACTACCACCACGTTGGCTAGCCACCTTGGGAATTTTACTTCCCTTATCATTCCATACTTGAGAAGTCTTTCCACCTCTTTTTGGATGATTACGTTTCTCTCAGGAGCAAATTTCCTTCACTTTTGATGTATTGGCCTGAAACTTTTATCAAGTCCAAGTTTATGAGTTATGATATCTTTGGATATACATGTCATGTCTTCGTGCTTCCAAGCGAAGGTTGCTTTTCTGCCCCTCATGAAATTTATGATATCTTCTTCAATATCCTCAGGGATATTGCTCCCTACGAGGATCTTTATATCTGAATTCTCAGCATCCAGGGATACCTCTTTAACATCATGTTCTTTAGCTTCCAGAACATCCCTGGCCTGCTTCGTTAATTGCTATGCTTACCTAGATTTGACAGAGGCTTTCATTGAAGAAGTGTAACAGTTTTTGGCCTATTGTTGATCGTTGCTGATCTTCACCACTCCCCAAGGGGTTGGCATCTTGACACATTGGTGATATGTTGAGGGTACTTCTTTCATGTCGTGTATCCAGGGTCTTCCTAGAAGAATGTTATAGCAAGATAAAGAATCGATAACACAAAACTTTTGTATAGAATTTACCCCCTCGATGTAGATTGGTAGTTTGACTTCTCCGACTGTGTTTTTAACCTCTCCACTGAATCCTACTAATACTGTGGATTTCGAGATGATCTCGGAATCCGGGATCCCCATTTTTTTCAGGACTTCATGCTGGATAATATTTACAGAGCTTCCTCCGTCGATCAGTATCCTACGAATGAAGTGGTTCGCAATGTGTAGTGTAATCACCAGGCCATCGTGATGAGGATCCTGTACTTCATCTCTGTCATCCTCGTCGAAACAGATCACCTTTTCTTCAGTTAAGTTGGAGGTTTTGATAGGTCTGTCCCCATTCTCTGTTTTTGCTTCTTTGGCATTCCTTTTTGTTGCAGAGTAAGAAGTACCACAAATGTCAGATACACCAGATATAAAACCTATTACCTTGGCATCCGACGGTGGGGATTTTGCTCTCTGCGGGATCCTGTCAAGATCCTTAGTCTTGTTCTTTCCTTTGCCTATAAATTCTTTGAGATATCCTTTGCTCAGGAGATAGGTTATTTCCTTCCGCAAAGTAATACAATCCTCAGTCACATAGCCAAAGTCTTCGTGGAATGCACACCACTTGGACTTGTCCTTTCCTCCTGAGTTCCTCTCAAATTTGCGAGGCCACCTGGCTTTTTCTCTAAGATCCTGCATAGCAACTAGTAAACCAGTTGTATCAAGAGAAAAATAGTATTTAGACAACTAAGGATATTCTTCCTCGTCTTCGTCATCTTCTACGGCGTTGACCCTGTGATTATCTGGATTAGAATACGGTTTGGATCTGTACGATTTAAAAGGTGCGGATTCGGCTTTCCGATTTGGTTGAGTGTAGCTGTTCGGAGCATCTACCCTTTGTTGGATCTTCTTATCATCCTCCAGCCTATTGAACCTTAGTGCCTGGTTCCTGACTTCATCGAGATTCCTACAAGGATTCATGACAAGGTCTTCATAGAATTGAGAATCCTTCCTTAGTCCCATCTTGAATGCTTGGACAGCAGTGGCGACGTCAAGTCTCAGGATATCCAGGGATTCTCGACCAAATTTGCTGACATAGTCTCGGAGGGATTCTCCGAGATTCTGAATTATCCTGTATAAGTCACTTGTTAACCTTTCGAAAGTTCTACTGCAAGAGAATTGATTGTTAAACATGTTAATTAAATGAGCAAATGAAGTAATGGAATATGGAGGAACATTAAGTAGCCATTTCAAGGATGATCCTGTTAAGGTAGAGTCGAAGCCCTTGCATAGACAAGCTTCCTTTAGGTCCAAAAGGATGGGGTTGATCTCCATCCTTTCTCTTTATTGCGCCACATGTTCCTCAGGATCTGTAGTTCCGTCATATAGTTTCATGTTGGGAGTCTTGAAGCGCTTGGGGATCTCAGCATCACAAATTGGTGGAGCAAATCTGGAGATCCTGTGACTGGTAGAAGACATCTCCGGTATCGGTTGGACCACGCCTGGTACGCTGGAGATAATCTCTCTTAATTTCTTCAACTCCTTGGCCATGGACGGAGTGATCTCCGTATCCTGCGCAAATTCGTTAGTATTTGAAAATTGAATGAAAGTGTTACCGTTCTCAGGATTTTGGGATGATGATCCCGGAGTAACTCTAAGATCCTGATTTGTTGTAACTCTAACAGCCGAAGTTGGGCCAGCTGTAGTGATTCCAGAATGCATGGGAAGAAAATCTCCCATATGGACTACTGGGATCCCGAATAATTAAAATCCAAGATCCTTGACTTCAATGGGGTCATCACTTCCACCGGTTTCTTGGATTCTTTGACCCTTTCAAGCTCTCTGAACAGTATCTGATTAGTTTTCTTATGTTGTTCCATCTGTTGCTTCACTTCTGAGAACAGATTGAGGATATCATCATTTGAAACTAGCACATGTCCTCCAACAGGTGTCCCGGATCCCGAAAAACCCGTTGAAACAGTCTTCTTCGATTGACTATCATTTTTCTTTTGGAATGACAGAGGGGGAGGAATAGGGTTGTTAAACCCAGAGCTTGAAGATGGAGCAGAGACATAAACGTTTTTGGATTGGGATGACATTTTTGAAATCAGTTTGGAAAGATAATGATTGAACACAAACTTTAGTAAAGATTTGAGGATAAAAAGCACCACTTGCCCCACAGTGGGCGCCAAATTATTTTGGGTAAAAATTATTTAGACTAATTTTGTAATCAAACTTAGAAAGTGAGGTAGCGTGCTTGATAAAAATATGAAGTAGCGAACTTAAATACAAATCTTGACACGATGATGTACGAGGAAAGCCCTTAATCCCTGGGGATTGCCGGCATAAAACCTCGGGAAGTGACTGAAAATCACTTGCCTCCCAGTATTGTATAAATCGATGAAAATGATTACAAGTGTGAGCAGATATGATCGAGAACTGAGTGTTACAAAGCTGATTGCGAGTGTATTGTATAGCTAAGTGTGTTGTTGTGTGTTTTAATCGATCAAATTGCTGATTAAATACAAAAAAATAGTCCTAACTAACTTTCTGATGATCCCAGAGCCTTACTCGGTCTTCAAATGTGACCGTTATTGAGCTTCCTACGCAAGTTTTACACGTTCATCTCAACTTCTAGTCCGATTCTTTATGGATTAAATTGACTTCACGTGTTTTACCTTTTTATATAAAAAAAAATAGAGGACAAATAGCCGTTAGAAGTATTAATATTCAGGATACCGAACTTACCAGGATCTTGGATTCCGGATCTCGCTACATTCAGGATCCCGGATTCTGGATCATAAAATTGACCCCTAACACTTGTGTATTTAATCAAACTACAACGGAAGCCTTTCTAAAACAATAATTAAATATTTAATATCGTTATCGTCATTAAGTTTACCTCACGAATGCTTGCACACCAATGCGAGTAGCACCGCTCCCAAGCCAAGATACGCCGATCCCAAAGCTCACCTGCAACACAATCTAACGTACACACAAAGTTAGCTACGCTGAGTGAGTTCTAATAGTTTATTTTAAATAAAAGCCATCCCGTCACAGTTAATATTTATCTCCTCTCAGGACCAGAGTTTTATAAATTATCTTCATATAGATAACTCATGTTATCATATGACGTCCCAAAAGGTTCACCACCTAAGACTCGCCCTACAAATATAGCCCCATAAATCTCACCAACACAATTCAATCTTTCTACACTAGTCACTCGTAATCCACTACCCGTATTAACTCAAAAACCTGATTAACACAATAATTCCCTAGACACCGACTTACCCAGCCTTAACTAAGGCTCTCACAAATCAACTGACAACACAGTTAAAAGCACCACATCACAATCCCGACACAACGGTCAATCTAACTCTACTCGCCTCATTAATATTATCTACACATCACATTAATAATACCCCATGCACAATAAATATAACTCAACACTTGTATGTAATTTAACACATATATATGCACACAAACACATACCTCGTCACTGCACCATCGTCAGGTCGTACAACACACCCCTCATTATTTACCTGTTGAATATTATCACCTTTGGTGACTTCCCAAAGGACTTCGTCCTTCATAATCTCGTTTATCGTGTCATAGAGAAAACGATGCCAACACAATACCCGTCGTGCCACAACGACAACGACACAAGCACACAACATGGATAAAACAACATAATATCACACTACACATTTACATGACTCATTAACTACACCTGCACCCCGCACATAACACTAGAATAACGTATATCATACATGTGTTCATAAGCGTTTAGCTTATATCCCGACTCACCCTGACTAACCGTTAACACGACGCACACATCAATAACTCTCTTAACCCTAACACCCATAATTACACTGACATCCCGTAGATCATCCGAATCATTAATGAAAGATTTAGTTCAAGACATCTCTGGTTAAACCCAACTCTTAACATGTTTAATAAATTAAACACCTCTTGTAAGTATGTACAATAGCCCCAAAAGCAGTAAAAACGTTTAGAGAGTAGGGGGTTAGAAACTCACTAGTTATGCTAGTCCTTGCTCTGCAACTCGTCCGTCCACGCTCGAATCCTAAACCTGGAAAACGCGTGATCACACGATATGAACACGTTCTAAACATATGTTACATAACGTGTAAATAACTAAACTCTAACACTCGGTATTGACTACTTGCCACTCCAGCTTCTCAAATTCCTCCTTACAAGTATACGCGATACGGGTCGTCCTTGACACGCTCAGAAACTGAACGCCCAATACCGGGTTCTCATGCATGCACGTACGTGTGCATGCATACGCATGCAAAACCCTAATCGGGTGCAAACCCGACACCACCCTCTCCCTCATCATTCTCGTGAACCACCACCACCGGGTTTCACCACCGTGTACCTCTCGCCGTGTTCCACCTCATGATCCGTCACCTCGTGCCATTCTTGAGTCCCCGCCACCTTTTAGCCACAAGAAAACCCTAGTCGCCCCTTCTCACGATGGAACATCAGAACCACCGTCCCCCACCGTCTGCCGCCGTGAGTCACCACCACAGCCGACCACAGTGGCCACCGGGTACCACCACTGCTGCCCCCTCCGTCATTTCCGGTTGTCCTGAAGCCACTACCACCTTCACCCGTCACCCACCTCTCTCTCTTCCTCTCTTTCTCTTTTCCTTCTCTCGGTTGTCGGTCACCACCATTACGCACCATCACCACCGACACAGTCGGCCACCACCATCTCAGCCTCATCCCGTCTCCCTCTCAGCCGGTCTCTAGCGTTACTCCGTTTTCCGGCTACGCACACAAGCACGAACCCCAAACCTTAGTCTCAGCTGCTAAGGTAAACGGACATATAAACGAAGATAGATGAGAACGGACATTACCTGATTGCGTTCCGGGGCCGCCTTGCCGGACCACTGCCCCGTCGCCGTCCTCCCCCCCCCCCCCCCTTGCAGGTTCCTTCCAGCCGTCGCACAAGTCCTAGCCAAAAGTGGCTTAGGGTTTTTCTCAAAAGTTGATTATAAGCACCCTATAGTTATGTTCGGGTCCCTCCTTTCTTATTTCGTGCGTTACAATCTCAAACTTTTGCAGTAACGGCTAACTGAGTCCCTCAACATTGACAAACCAAGCTTCATGTGGAACCTTTATTGTTCAAAGTTGTTTAAAAGATAATTCAGATCCTTCCATAACCCGACTCATTAATTAACGGATCTTCGGGATGTTACATATAGACTTCTAGGTATTTTTCTGCTATTTAAATTAATGACCAACGTTCGTATTATACGGGTTTTACTTACGCGTGTACCGATAATTCCTAAAATTACCAAAATATGAAATGACCAATGAATGATATTTGCTAGACTTTTAGTGTCCTAATTTATAAAGTCAAGTGAATAAGGAAATATGAGAAATGTAAATGCGTTTGTGATAAGTACGGATATTGACTTGAAATGTCGGGTGTCACAGTTATAAAATTTTGAAAATAGAATTAATTAAAGTCCCTTTATGCATTTAATAAAAGTATTAGTGCAAATACAACAACGACCCGTTTGGTTGGCATGAATTAATTTGAATTCAATGGAATTGAAATTTAAATTTAACTTCTTTGTATATTTAGTTAACTAAAAGAAGGAATTTGAATTGGAATTAATCCCAACCAAATCCTTCAACAACCAAACCCCTCAATTGATGCAATTCAGAATTTTTCAACATTTTGAAGGAAACATCAATAATATTTATAGTTTATGTCATAACCCTAGCCGTTTTTCATTCCATCTTCATATATTTTTAAAAGTTATTTGAGTATAGATCTTTGTTTTATATTTTGTTAACTAGGTTAGAATTCCGTGTATTACACGTGTTAAATAAATGTAATGTTATATACTTAGTGATATGTCCTAAATTATATATGTTTTGCATGCATAATAATCCCCATATTATGGTACTAGTTGATTAATAACCTTGAAATTGATACTTAAAACGTTAATATTTCATAATTGCAGGTTATTAGGTGTCCTGAGATAAACAAATATGAAACCAGTAAAAACACGAACAAATCAAGCTTTTGGAAGACCAAACCCGAACTTTGACCCCCAAGAAGTCAAACCAGGTCAAAGGAAGCCATGCACGGTCGTGCATTGCTTGTCTTGCTTCCCAAGGCTCCGGTATACTATCCTTTGTACCATGTTTGATTGCCGAGGTGTTTGCACGGGCGTGTAATCCAATGCACGGCCGTGCATTGCTCATTTTGAGGCCTATAAATAGATGGCTTGGGTTCTTCATACCACACACCCTTCCATACATTACCAGAGCTCAAGAGAGTCCGTTCATGTAGTCTAGAGTAGAGAGTAAAGAGTAGAGAGGCTCATCCTCTTTGTCCGCAATAGGGGAGCCTACGAAACTCAGCGTTACGCTAGTTAGTATGACCATTCATGGCTAAACTTGTTGTATTGCTAGGGTGAAGATGATGTTTGGTGCATGTTAATGTTTTACGTATTAATCTAGTGGTATGTTTATGCCTTTAATTATTCGTCCTTAAAACCACCATTTGGTGGGCATTTATTACTGTCTAAATCCGTCTTTATATTTGTGAGTGTTCTTGATTTTAAAGTGTAAGATCGTAAAACCTTTTTAATCAAACTTCCTTTGAAGCTTGTACGTCTTTATACAAGCAGAGACTGATAAGCCAAGGCTTGGTCAACATTATTAAGGTCGTACGTCTTTATACGAACTTATTATACGACCAAGAATCGGTGAACTCTTGTTGGGAACGGTACGTCTTTATACTCGGTCCCATTGTTACACCGCCTACCGGTGAACAAAGTATAATCACCTATTTAACTTTAATACAAATCATTTACGTTCGATGTCTTAAACCAACCCGAAGATAACCATTCGAAAGGTTGAGGGTAATTGTTGTCCCTAACGGGAGGCACTACTATTTTAATTTAAAGATTTTAATTCGTGAATCAAATGTCGTGAGGACGAGTCTCTAGCGGCGACCCGGGTCACAAGTTTGTAGCAGTCATATAACTGGATTAGTCAACTTAAGATTATCACGTACCAAGCTGATTCGAAGCCCGAAGCAATACTCTTCGTGACCTGATCATTTTCGAGATATTTACTTTCTTGCTATTTACTATTCTATTCATTACATTTTTGTTACACACATCACGCACGTTTTATTTTTCTGTTATTTACTTTTCTATCATTTACTTTTCTGCTTCATAAGCACACAAAACTCACTCACTAATTAATCCGGCTAAACGATAACAAAAGTTGAGTATTGGAACTCGACCGTGTCCATTGTTTCGATACTTAGTTCTTACCTAAACTATATTACGTTGCGATAGGTACACTTGCTTACTGTGTGTGTTTTTAAGTTAAAGTAATTATCATTTTATAAATTTAAAATCTGATATCGTAAAACCATCATAAAAATATATTATATTTTTATATATTAAAAACGACACATCACTTAGTAATAAAAAAAATTATGTATTTAAAACCCTTGTATTACACGAGTTGAATAAAATATAATGTAATCTGTTAACCGTACACTCGTCAAAATATGTATTTAAAAAAATGTACTTTGACGTGACAATTATAAATTATGTTAAGTTAATTTTTAAAACATTATTTTTTTCAATCGAGTATTAATTTTTATGATGTAATTGATAAATGTTAATTACTCTACGGCCATCTGATATTCTTGTGTTTGGGTGGGCAGGGGGAAACACGCTTGTGTGAAACTTACAGGAGTGTCCCCTCTTGTGGGGCTCAAGGACAATGAGTTTGTAGCGGGCCAAGCTACGTTGAAGGCGAAATCAGACAAAGTTGCTAAACACGAGAAAACTTGTGTAGAGAATCAACACGTGTTTATCCCTTTTACTTTTGATACATTTGGTTTTCATGGCCCCGAAGGCTGTGGAATTTCTGAAAAAGGTTCAACGGGTCGTTTACCTTCCACTTTATTGTAATCGTCCTTATATTTTCTATTTGACCGGGGATCGATCAAATAAAAAATAGCAATGAATTGGTTAAATGTTAATTTATATTAAATTCATTTGTTTAGTTATATAATAATTATCCATAATTAAATAATAAGTATCAATAATCAGATAGATTTATATTAAATATTTAAAATTTTTTAATATTATTATTTAATATGAGAGGGGCGGAAAAACATGCCGAATATGTAGTAGAAAGTGACACATGTCGTTCTAGGATTTTTATTTATTGGTATAAAAATTAATATAAAGATTTTAAATGATATTTTTAAGCATTTTTACTTTCGAATGCGTTTAACAACTCTATTAACCAAACACTCTATGATCTTCAAAGTAATCTTTAAATTTTAATTAAAATTTCAAATAAAATTCCGAAATATAAGACCTACACTACTGTTTATCATTGTTACCCTTTATGAGCCCGTTTACGTTAGCCCTGTGACGAGAACCTTACCCAAATCAATTTGCGCACAGGATTTTCTCACACACGAGCAAACCCTAAACCGCCGTCTCAAACAGACTCTCTCATCCGTTACCGTAAGCATCACCCCCCCTGGTTTCTCAGTCTCCGATTTACCGTTACAGGTATCTCCATCAGAACTTTCATCTTCTTCTTGTATCAATTAGTTACAGATCGAAACGAATCAACTTTCCGATTTATCTTATTTGTTCACAGCTCAATCGCGCACACAATCTTCGTTAGTTTTGCTTGGTGATAGATTTGTATTACACGATTGTATTACTTCTACGATTAATTGCTCGTAAACATCACGCTTTGAAATTTTGCATCTTATACCTTCTCTTTGATTTTCTCGATTTTAATATAATAGTCTATATGTTATCATGCAGCTTAGGGTTTACGGAGACTTGCATTACTTTAACCTCTGATTTAACAAGATGGCGTCGAAATTTTGGAGTAACCAGGTTTGTTTGGCTTTTCATGATAATTGTGAACCAGATTACGCACAAATCAGTAAAATTGAACGGGATTTTAACTTTCATAAATACGTTAATTTGATTTTATGTTTCAACTTTTTTGTATATGTTAACAGGCTGACAGTGAGACTGAATCTGAAGTTAGTGATTATGAACAAGATGATGTTAACGATGGACAAGATGATGCTGCTAATGCGCCTGATAGAAACAAATACCTTGACACTGGTGATAGCGACAGTGATGATTCAGACATGCATAAGCGTGTTATTAAGTCTGCAAAAGACAAGCGGTTTGAGGAGTTGTCTACAACTATTGATCAAATGAAGAATGCGATGAAGATTAATGATTGGGTCAGTCTGCAGGAGAGCTTTGATAAGATTAACAGGCAGCTTGAGAAGGTGATGCGGGTCACTGAATCTGATAGGGCTCCCAACAATTACATCAAGGCGTTGGTGATGTTGGAGGACTTCTTAAATCAAGCTATGGCGAATAAGGAGGCTAAGAAAAAGATGAGCAGTAGCAATGCGAAGGCATTAAATGCTATGAGACAGAAGTTGAAGAAGAACAATAAACAGTACGAGGAATTGATTAATAAATGTAGAGAAAATCCTGAAAGCTTTGAAGATCAAGAAGAAGCAGAGGAACCATCTGAAGATGAGGATGATGATGATGACACTGGGTCAGAGATTGATGATCCGACAAAAGCAGAAACGGAGTCAGATGAGGAGGATGATGATGATTATGATGAGGAAAAGGATGAAAACCAACCTGGTTGGGAGAAAATGATGAACAAGAAAGATAAGTTAATGGAAAAACAGTTTAAGGATCCAAGCCAGGTCACTTGGGATACAGTCAACAAGAAGTTTAAGGAGGTTGTTGCGGCTCGTGGTAGAAAAGGAACCGGAAGGCTGGAGCTTGTTGAACAGCTTACATTCTTAACCAAAGTGGCTAAAACTCCTGCTCAGAAGCTTGAGATCTTGTTTAGTGTGGTCTCTGCACAGTTTGATGTTAATCCTGGTTTAAGTGGTCACATGCCTATAAACGTGTGGAAGAAATGTGTCCAGAATATGCTTGTGATACTTGATGTCCTTGAGCAGTATCCAAACATTATAGTTGATGACACTGTGGAGCCTGATGAGAATGAAACCCAGAAAGGAACTGATTATAATGATACCATACGTATATGGGGAAACCTGGCAGCTTTTCTTGAAAAGATAGACGTTGAATTCTTTAAGAGTCTGCAGTGTATTGATCCTCACACACGTGAGTATGTAGAAAGGCTTCAAGACGAGCCTTTGTTTTTAGTTCTTGCACAAAATGTTCAATCATATCTAGAACGTGTTGGGGACCACAAAGCTGCAGCAAAGGTTGCATTGAAGCTTGTTGAACTTGTGTATTACAAACCACAAGAAGTGTATAGTGCTATGAGGAACCTGGCTGATCAATCAGAGGCTGAAGATAATGGAGATGAATCGGGTACTGAATCAAAAGGGGGTCCACCTGCTTTTGTGAACACACCTGAAATTGTGCCTCGAAAACCTAGTTTTCCGACAAGTGGTAGGGAACTGATGGATATGTTGGTGTCTCTTATATACAAACATGGTGATGAAAGGACAAAGGCACGTGCAATGCTGTGTGATATTTATCATCATGCAATTTCGGATGAGTTTTCTGTGGCCCGTGATTTGTTGCTTATGAGTCACTTGCAGGATAGTGTTCAGCATATGGATATCTCAACTCAGATACTTTTTAACAGATCAATGGCTCAGCTTGGTTTGTCTGCTTTTAGGGCTGGGCTTATTGCTGAAGGACATGGCTGCCTTTCTGAATTATATTCAGGTGGCAGGGTGAAAGAGCTTCTTGCACAAGGTGTTTCTCAAAGTCGTTATCATGAGAAGACGCCAGAACAGGTATTTGACTTGAATTTAATTTCAAAACTTCATTATTTGAGTATTAACAAATTAACCATTGTTTGGTAGTGTTAGTGCATGATTGTTTAAAGCCTTCTTTCATTTGCTTCTCTTTTTGGTGATGTGTCTGAACAAGATGGGTTTATCATCTTACTATTTGTTTAGTCTGGATAACATCTGTTATTTATCATTATGAATACTGGTTTCTTGAATTGCTGTTTAATGGTTTGATTGAGTTTGATTGGTAAAGAAGAGTAGTTTCTGTATAAATGTAAAATGTTTATCAGCAAGCTCATTTTTAAACTGTTTTTCATCACAAAGTTGTTTTAGGGAGGGTTTAATATGAGTCAAACTATCATATAGAGTTTTTCAAATTTTCAAACCACTATTCTTGAATGACTTGCTACCTCCTTTACGTGTTTCATATTTTTGAGAAGTTGGTTTCTTAATTGTGGGACCATCCTTTTGTTGTCTGTTACTGACTGGCTTCTTGTAAAGAGATTTGTTTTTCTTTTTTTCCTTTTTATATATATTTGAGACAAATGCCGCAATAAAACAGGAGGGAGACGGTGTGCTCTTAAGTTAAGAGTTTATCATCTATGAATTTTAAGACGTATGGTTATGTGGTGAGGTGCATAATTTATCTCATACAGTCGTACATTTAAATGAAAACGGAAGCACAAGTATTTGCATATTAACATGACAAGTTGCTTTGGCTTTTTGGTCATATAATTGCTTCCTCTTCCCAGCATTTTCATCTTTTAGTTATGCCGACTTATTTTTCTTTTTTACTTTATAGATCAGTTACTTATGGATTTGGCCCCCTTAGTATTTTTAATCACCACAGTTGAAGTTGTTGGTCTTAATATTTCGTTTAAATCAGTACTTTTTAGCTTCGTCAGGATTTTTTTCTTCTTCTTTCAGTAGAGAAACAATGATAGACATTAATAGTTATGTTGTTTGTGGTATTTGTTTCAGATAACATAGTCATACAAGGTAAACGTCATCTGCTACTTGCTTTACACTTTTATATAATGCGTACAAGTAGGTAGGTATTAAGCTCTGCTTATATATGCATATGGCTTGTTTTGGTACATTTGCAGAAATGATGTTTTTTTAGGCTAGAACGATAAAAAATTCTTTATTACATAACACCTAACCTACACCTCTTCGTTTTATTTATGTTTTCTTGTTCGCTTTTAGTAGCACACATTTCATACTATTTCAAGCAGAGGTGGTGTCTTTACCCATTATGAGTGCCTGAATGAGCCGTTTGGGTTGTGTTTTATTCCAAATAGGTTTTAAAATTAAATAAATAGGTAAAGGGGCATAACTCAAATGGGTTGTGGGTGTCAAACGGGTTAAAGTCTATATAACCGTCTAAATTATCTTATTCAAAGATTAAGATTATTGTGTTTGTCATCATAAGTAACAGTTCGGCTATCATATTTTTTATATAAAATGGACAAAAAAGTGTTTTGCGGGTCAACCCAACTTAATCATGTATGTTTGACCAGTACTAAAATATGACTTGTTTCAACCTGTTTCCTGATCTGCCCGTTTGCCATGTGTATAATCTAGTCACTGATTTTTGCAGGAACGCCTGGAAAGGAGAAGGCAGATGCCATACCACATGCACATCAACCTTGAGCTTCTAGAATCTGTACACCTAATATGTGCCATGTTACTAGAGGTTCCCAACATGGCAGCAAACAGCCATGATGCAAGGCGCAAAGTCATAAGCAAGACACTAAGACGGTTACTGGAAATAAGTGACAGACAGACATTCACCGGCCCCCCTGAAAATGTGAGGGACCACGTTATGGCAGCAACTCGGGCCCTTAGCAAAGGCGACTATCAAACATGTTTTGATGTTATCAACTCACTAGATGTCTGGAAGCTTCTTAAAAACCGTGAAATGGTTCTAGAAATGATAAAAAACAAGATCAAGGAAGAAGCATTGAGGACATATCTCTTCACTTATTCGTCATCGTACGAGTCACTAAAACTGGAACAGCTGGCAAAGATGTTTGACCTCTCGGAAAGTCAAACTCATTGTATTGTTAGCAAGATGATGATTAACGACGAGCTTCATGCCAGCTGGGACCAACCTACACAGTGCATTGTGTTCCGTGAAGTCGAACATAGCCGCTTACAGGCTCTAGCTTTCCAGTTAACCGAAAAGCTTTCAGTACTTGCTGAGAGCAACGAGCGGGCCACTGAGGCAAGGCTAGGTGGTGGTGGTGGGTTGGAGTCACTATCAAGGCGACGGGAGGGTCAGGACTATGCAGCGGTTGCTGGTGGCAATAAATGGCAGGACAACCAGTCTTACTCACAAGGGCGGCAGCAGTCGAGTTATGGCGGTGGTCGGCCCTATGGTCCTGGTCAGAGTTATCAAAACCGGACTGGTCAATCTAGAGGTGGGTATCAGAGCACACGGTATCAAGATATGGCAGGTGCAGGGAGGAACTATGGTGGTTCGGCGGCTAGAGGCAGCCAGATGGATGGTTCTAACCGCATGGTGAGCCTGAACAGGGGTGCTCGTTCTTAGTGAAAGACGTTGGGGTCAAAACCAGTCATGGTGAAGTATTTTTTATGGAAAAATGTCATGGGGGTAAGACAATTTTTAGACACCTTGTCATTTCTTTATCGCGTTTGAATTGTTAGTTATGACTGTTAAGTGATCTAAGTATCACTTAAGTAGCAGGTGTGCTTTTTATCTCTTCTTTTTGTTGTGATGTGGACCTTGTGCTATGAGATTTTCCTTTATTTATGATAATGAGTAAAACTGAATAATTGACTTGTAACCGAACTAACTGCAAAACTGATGATTTGATTATGATTTTTTTAATCGAGTTTTATAGTCTAGTTATGGATATATGTAAATAAATAGAAATAACGTAATAGACCGATATTAAAGTTTATTATTTCAATCTTTTATAAATAACTATATTATATGTTAAAACAAGTTTTGATATAAACTTCTTTATAAATTATTTATCAACCTCATTCTACTACTTAATCTCGTTAAATTTTTTTTTTGGAATTCAAAGTTTGATTAAATGCATTAATTAGGGCAGCGATATCCCGATACTACCTTTGTTATATTCGTACATCAATCTCAATACAGTTAGTATTACACTTTTTTCCGTCTCAATACAGGCTGTTTTGAGATGATACATGTCGTATGGTACACACAATAAGGGTTGTATTGTATTTTTTTTACTACAATACGACCCGTATCAATGTCTAGACGTGACTGATGTGAAATGTCTGTAACGCTGTCATATGTTGTATCAAACATATGGTGTTCGAAAACAGGGATGGTGTATCAACATTAGCTTCCATTAAGTAAAGTTGGTTTGAGTTGACGTATACCGTTTTTTCTTATGATTGAAAGTTTAGTATAAAGATTGATTATGAAAATCTAAAAAGTAAAGGTAAGCTATAGATTTAATTTTGGTATGTAATCGAAAGGAGTCGAGTCATGCTTTTTGATAATCATTATAATGAGAGAAGGTGGTGGTCGCGTGTTAGCAACAGTGACATTGATGTGGTGAACTATGTAAATAGAGCAATATAAAGTTGCGACGACTCGATTTGAATATCAAAACGTAGAAAAAAAAGAACGTTGCGACGGTATATTTGAAAATTATGAATTTACGTCGCCGTAAAAATGAGGGTTAAGAAACACAAAAGCAAATTTCAATAAAATTGTATAACCAAAAGATAAAAGTGTGACATACACAAATTTAGTATTTTAAAATCTAGTTTGTTAAATACTATAATTAAAATATTATATTCAGTATTTTAAAATGTACTTAGTTAAATAATAATAAAAAAATAGTTAAATAATAAAAGAAATAAAGAAGATAAAAAAAACCTAAAATGTTAATGAAAAAAGTATATATATAACCACCGGGTGTGGGGTTGGTTCGAACCATCGCCAATACTGTGAGGGTTGCATGCGTTAACACTGCGTTAAGTTCATATAGTTCCTTATGATTGCTTCAATTTCTCTCTCTCTCTCTCTCTCTCTCTCTATATATATATATATATATATAGGGAATGTATAGGATGAAAACCTCTTCTAGTTGTGAAAACATTTGAAAACTCTCTAAAAATCGAATTTTTACAAGTTTTTTTTGGAAAATCTTTTATATGCAATTTGAAAACTTTTTATAAAAAAATCAAAAAAACGCCGACCATATGTTTTTATAATTTTTTTTAAATTCTGTCAAGGTGTTTTAACATATGTAAGTTTTGTTTTACACAGGTAATTGGTGTTTTTAACATATGTAATTTTTAAAAAACGTGGATTTTTGTCCATTTAAAAAAAACCATTCGGCGTTGTTTGTATTTTTTTTTTTACGAAAATGTTATAAAAGTTACTTAGAATGTATTCCAATTTTTTTTAAACATGTAAAAAGACGTTTTTTTTAGAGTTTTCATTTGTTTTCATAACTCAAGTGGGATTTCAAAATATCCCTTCCATATATATATATATATATCTGAACACAGCCATGACAGCAACCTTGTTTCTTTTCTAGAGCTGAATATGAACACGGTTGTGTTCAGGCTTCAGGGGAACATGGTGAACACTACCATGACAGAAATTTGTATTTTAAAAAAAAAATTTCTTGGGACGAATGTGTTACCACGTGTCATTAAAAAAACTTTATTTATTATATAGTATAGAAGTATAGATATAACTTAAAAAAAGATACTTAAAGAAACGGTCCTTGGAGGGGGGATGTGCTTGAACCCGCACCGAGAATGTGGGAGCTGCGTGTGTTACCACGACGCCAAGTCCAAATAGTATATTAAATTAAAAATAAGTTACTAGTAGGCGTCTTGGGTGTATCCGACGACTTTCGTTTCGAACCACTCGATTGTTGAGTTATTTCGGGCACCATCGCCCGTTTAGAGCATTGTTGTAAGAAATTCCAAGCTGAGATAAGAGTAAAGGCCATGTGTTGTTCCGAACGGTATTTTTCAAGCTATATATCAAAATATCGGCATCACTCATACCACTTTTGTGATGCATTGATTGTTGTAAATACCGTAAAACTTTAATATTACAATGAGCATAAAATCCAGATGGACTATCATTCATGTCGTTTGACGAACGACGATGTTGTTATCGACCTTTTGAAGATTGACTCATCAACGGTACCGGCGCCCATATTGGTGAACGCCTTAAAACTTCCCAAACTAGCACCGTGGTCTTCATAGTATTAGGTAGTAGCCAACAATATAATGTTAGTTTTGTTGGTACTACTTCTTCGGTTGTTGAGAAGATTATTATAAAATTCAGTTAAACTTGTTACCTTTTGGTCTTATGTCCCATCATTTAGAGGTTAACATGTCGAGGGTACGATACTCTCCTTGTTCCATCGAATCATGAAACTTTTTGTAAACACGGTTTCCACCGAAAGATGATTGAGGGTTATCTAAAAGACTAAACAAACAAAAAATAATAAGAAAATAATACTTTAATAATTAAGATAATATTTAAAAATGTACCAATAACAGAATCCTCCGATATATCTACCCAAGCTCGAGCTAACGCGATCTCTTCAATCGTATTCCATTTTTGAGGTGCTTCGATGTGTTTTCGTTGAAGTCGATTGACCTTTCTTAAAAAAAATACCCTGTACAACCCGTTTTCATACTGGGATGTCAAGAAAAAAATTAAACGCAGCCGCAACTTATATATTCTTTTTTAAGAAAAAGTAAACGAACGAAAGTTATTGTAGAGAAAAATCAAATAAGTAAAAAAACAAGGGATAATATCATATATACCCCTACAAACATAGTTAAATATCATATATACCCAACCAAAACTAAAAATATCTTATATACCCAATTTAAATAATTTTTTAATTTATAACCACCCTACCCTTTATCCATTATATGATTTGTTTATAACCTAATTTTTAAGTTTTATCCAATACAAAAAAAATCACTCGTTCTCCTATTCTTGATGGCGACTATCGCGATTTTCCAAACCTATTCAGAACTTAAGGCATCGATTCAGAAAGAATTTATTGCGAGAAATTTACAAAATGTTAATGCTATAAAAAGAAAATTGGTAAGATTATAAAAAAATGAGAAAATTCAAAATAGTATTTTGAGAAAACTATTATTTATGGTTATATATAAAATTCTAAAGTTAAAAATGAGTAAATATGAAATTTAAATGTTAAAAATTGGTAAATGTGAAATTTTAAATTTTTAGAGAAATAAGGGTAAAATGGTCATCTTTTAAATTATTTTTAATGAAATGGGTATATATGATATTATTACATGTTTGTGAGGGTATATATGATATTTTTAGTTTTAGTTGGGTATATATGATGTTTTTCAAATTTGGAGGGGTATATATGAAATTGTGAGTTAAAAACGTGTATTATAAATATATTACAGGGTTAAACTTGAAACTTTAGATATTTGAGGGGTAGAATTGAAAATTGTGTCCAGGGGTAAATCTGAAACTTTAAAAAATTGAGGGGTTGAGTTGCATATTTTGTCAAACTGAGAGGCTGAATTAAGAATTGTGTCGGTGACTTTTGATTGGTCACCGACATTACAAATTAAGGTTATGTGAATTATAAAAAAGAAAATGATGTAACTCTCACATCAAAAGCATTATGTATGCAACTCTCTCATTCCATCCGAATAACTCTCAATTCCTAAACTTAGATTGCATCTCTCTACAATATAAGATAATGAGAGAAGAACCAATAAAAAGGAGCTCGAGTATTAGAAAGAGAAGGATGCCATCATCGAAAGAGCATTATTCAAGATTCTACATCTTTACAAAATGTGTTATCATCTTGTTGGTATAAGCATGCAAACGCTATTTAAGGGGGTGTTTGGATGTGCGTTTCATACTTAATTCACGAACATTTAATAACTTTTTTTTTTTGAAAAAAGTAGTATAAATAAGGGAGGGATAATTTACTTTTGTAGTTATAAGTGCCGAATCCAGATTAACGCCATACTGGGGAGACAAGGGATGAGGGCACTTACGTCAACGACCCACGGCATGATGAAGTTCCCTACCCAAGAAGGGATAGCCACAGTGAAATATTCATCTGAGATAATAGCCTTGGTGGCCAGGGAAGATAAATAACAAAGAAAATGGTATGAAGTTCCCTATATCAATAAACGCGCCACATCATGTGGCATATCAGGTTTTCACCAGCTTTTAAAAAACGTCAATTTTTACTCCCACGCTATATTTTTAATAAAATACTAACTAATTATATGGTATGTGAGAGAGGGGACCCACACCCTCATGTTTGCAGTCGTTCAGAAATCCGTACATGGTTGTGACCGGATGCTTGCTCCAATGGATAGCCATGTCCGCTTGCTCATCCGGATGAGTGTGTTAAAGCTGTTCTAACAACTAAAACGATGAAATAGTATTAATTGAAAACTTAAAGAAGAGGGTACGGCAAGTAAAAACGACAAAAACGGGGTATCTATTGTAGAACCCTATCCCAAAATATAAAAACATATCCAATCACGCCAACTTTTAGGTGGATTGGTTCTCCAAAGCGACAATATCAACCCATTTGCCGCCTGCTTTATCTGTCCGCTGCTCTTCCGACTTCGATTTATCTGGTAAGACCTCACTTTATGCTGCTATTTCTATCTTACGATCAATCTCAGCCATGAACTCCGATTCACCCGAGGATTCTGTTTTTTGATCGACTTTTCTTATCCCTTTTGTGAAATGCTTGCATTCAAAACCCTGATTAGGGTTTTTAGTTTTGCGTCAAGGACCCCCAATTAAAAGCTGTGTAAACCGTAATGCCTTTTTAGTTCATGACGATGATCTGACAGTTCATTTGTTTATTCCTGAATATTCTGTTAAAAGTTGTGTAAAGTATAAACCCTAATCGTCAGTGGTTATTCTTGTTGCTTTTCATTTATGTTGTATTTGCTTCTGAAATTATGAAGTTGTAGTCTATATACTAGTCCATCAATATTTACGGTTTAATCAAGAATTATGTACCTTGTACAAAATACACAAAATCTTATCTGCTGCAAGTAATCATAAAATTGTTTCAAATTTGAAATCACTACATGCAAGTAGTCAAGTACAGTAACATGATAAACATAAATCATGATTGTTTCCTTTGACAGTGTCTTCTCCATACAGAATTCTGATGATTTTTTTTTAATTTATTATGTCTAGTTTGTGAATTTATTTGCAGATGAGTTCTATCAGTGGAGGTGGTCAGTCTAACAAAGGTAAAAATGTAGCCGGGAGATCGAACTTTGATGTTAACCAGTTGAACCAGGCAGTCCAGGATGTGAACCTGGAATCAAGCCAGGATGGTGCTTGGGAGGTTATCTTAAAAAAGAACAAAAATAGACCCGGAAACGGAGCTGCTACCAAACAATGGGCTTCTCAGACTCCTAAACCTAATCCATGGGGTCAACCTGATGGCCAAAGATCCGGTGCACGGGGCAATGGACAGGTTAGGGCTCCAAACAATGCATGGGCGGCACAAACAGGTGGCAGAGGTGGTGCTAGCAACCAACAGGTGAACAGATATTATGAGAACAATCACAATCCCGCCCCAAATGCAATCCCTCCACCACTGCAGAGTGGATGGAACTGGAACTCGAGGCCAGGCAATGCCTGGCAGTCAGGAAATAATGTTTCAAATCCTCAAGGTTTTGTCGAGGAAGAACATGTTGAAGATCACAATGAAAATGAGGAAGTTGATGATTCTGATGATGAACTTCTTAGTGATGAGTATGATTCAGATGAAAGCCCTAAAAGCCATGAGGAGCGAAAAAAGAACAGGTGGTATGCTGACTTTTTTAGGACTTTGGATACATTGACTGTTGACCAGATAAATGAACCAACAAGGCAGTGGCATTGCCCTGCTTGCCAGAATGGTCCTGGTGCTATTGACTGGTACAAGAGTCTACAGTCTCTTGTGACCCATGCCAAAACAAAAGGGTCCAAAAGAGTAAAGATTCATAGAGATCTTGCTGTTATTTTGGAGGAGGAATTGCGAAGAAAGGGAGCTACAGTTAACCCAGCTGGCGAATCATATGGACAGTGGAAGGGGCTGAATGAAGGTGTTAAAGACAGGGAGATAGTATGGCCACCAATGGTTGTCATCATGAATACTCAGCTCGAACAGGATGAAAATGATAAGGTATATCATTAATATTGTTAATGTATGTTTGTTCGTTTCATAAATAAATTTACTAAATGAAAGTATGAAACTCTACTTTCAGTGGCTTGGGATGGGAAACCAGGAGCTTCTTGACTACTTCGGGTCATTTGAAGCAGTGAGGGCCCGTCATTCTTACGGGCCAAAAGGGCACAGGGGTATTAGTGTGCTCATATTTGAATCCTCAGCTGTGGGATACACAGAGGCTGAACGTCTGAGCAAGCATTTTGAAGATGAAGGGACGGACCGATCCACGTGGGATCGTCGCCCTATTCTGTTTTATCCCGGGGGTAAACGGAAGCTATATGGCTATATGGCAACAAAAAAAGATATGGATATCTTTAATCAACATTCTCCAGGTCAGGATTATTCTTTCTTTGTGTTCTCAATTATTTGAAATGTGCATTTGACTTGCTTTTTATGTTTATTTAGGGAAAACAAAGTTGAAATTTGAGATGGTATCTTATCAAGAAAAGGTTGTGAACCAATTAAAGCAAATGAACGAGGATAACCAACAATTGAACTGGTATAAGAACAGAGTTGTGAAAGAACAGATGCATTCCAAAGCACTTGAAGAGTCATATGGATTAGTATCCCAAAGACTGAGGAAAACTGAAGAAGAGAATCGTATAGTGAGGGAGAGAACACAACGGTATCATGAACAGAACAAGGAAGAGGTAATTTATAAAATATTGCTAGGAAATTTCACTACTTTTTCTGTGGTTTTGTGTAATTTGCTTTATTTCATATGGTGTTTGTATTAGATGGATTCACAAGAGGAATTTTTCAAAGACCAGCTTAAGATAATTCAAGAAGCCAGGGATGCAAAAGAAGACCATTTTGATAAGTTGAGGCAGGAAGAACGCAGGAGGGTTGAACAGTCTTATTCTGCTGTGGATCTTCAGAAGAGGTACTGGCACATAACATTATATCGTTTATAAAAATGTCATTATTATTATTATTATCATTATTAATTACTGCAACAACTGTGGTTTTTGTAAGCAAAGTAAGATTTGTGCATAGAACTTATTTTCAACCATCTGATGTACTTGGGTACCTTTCCTTTTGCCATATAACTTCATGTTAATAGAGATGAGAAATTGGGCTGGTCAAAACTGGTACTTCATGAGGAAAGGTGAATAGTATTATTTCAGTAATCATAATGGGAATAGGAAGTGAGTTAAGATTATTTGAGTAATAATCTGTTTTTGGAATGAAAGGATTTAGGCGGATTTATGCATTAATAATACACTGTAGGTGTTTTTCGACCAGTCTGACCCATTTGACCAGTTTTCCGAATTTTTTGCTAAAATGGACTATGGGGTATTAGGTAATCACATTTAGGGCTTCTCTCCCTGGTATTACACATTTGGGGGTTCGAAAGATCTCACTCCAATCATTTGAAATGTACTGTTTTTGTCAGTGTACCAGAACCTGTCGCCATTCCAAAGGGCGACAGCTTCCAGTCAGTCGTCCACCTCAGCTTGGTATCCTTGTCATTATCCTAGTCACAGAATCTTCAAACCCGCCGCACTTCCCATTGGCGAGAGCTTTTACTTTTTATGACTTGTCCCATCAACCTGTGAAAGCTCTCCCATCCAAGCAAACCCGTCGCCCTTCCCATTGGCGAGAGCTTTTAAGATGTACCAGTCCACATTCAATTCGAACCGAGATGTCAAATCACCAATTACAAATTTCAAACACCTGACGGCACCCATTAAATAATAACGGCACCCACTAAATAATCAAAAAGAAAATCACCCATTAAATAATCATGGCACCCACTCATTATTATATTCAATTCGAACCGAGATGTCAAATCACCCATTAAATAATCAAAAAGAAAATCACACGTTATTATAACACATCGTCTTAAATTAGAAAAATCTAAAATGACATATTCATCACAACGAATAGCAGAGCTATATTTAAAGAAAATATACCAATATCTCTTCTAATAAAAAACTAAATGGTTTTGTCACTTGGCATCACCATATTCCATCTCACAACTTTTCCCTCCAAAACCACATTTATATCATCCATTTAATACTTTCATATTTAGTTTTTTTTAAAATTACATAAATAAACATTTTCATCATTATTACCATTGGCTCACATTTTTTTAAAATTATCATCAAAAGTTAATATTTTAAAAAAATCAAGAATTAAAAAACAAGAGATTTTAAAAAAACGAGTTTTTAAAGTTTTATTATTAAAAAACGATTTTTTTAATTTTACAAATTTGATATTTACAAGCAAATTTTTTATTTTGATTTATAAATTTTAATACTTAGTTTTTAGTAAAATTAAGAAACAAATATTTATTTTTAAAAGTGTATAAATTTTAAGAAACTTACAAAGATGTACCACTTGTTGGACTGGTACATCGTAATAGCTCTCGCCTATTGTAGGGGCGACGGGTTTGAAATTTGTAATGGGTGATTTGACATCTCGGTTCGAATTGAACGTGGACTGGTACATCTTAAAAGCTCTCGCCAATGGGAAGGACGACGGGTTTGCTTGGATGAGAGAGCTTTCACAGGTTGATGGGACAAGTCATAAAAAGTAAAAGCTCTCGCCAATGGGAAGGGCGACGGGTTTGAAGATTCTGTGACTATGATAATGACAAGGATACCAAGCTGAGGTGGACGACTGACTGGAAGCTGTCGCCCTTTGGAATGGCGACAGGTTCTGATACACTGACAAAAACAGTACATTTCAAATGATTGGAGTGAGATCTTTCAAACCCGTCGCCCTTTGGAAGGGCGACAACCCCAAATGTGTAATACCAGGGAGAGAAGCCCTAAATGTGATTACCCCATAGTCCATTTTAGCAAAAAATTCCAGTTTTCCTTATAGCTATTCTTTTTTTTAATATATATTTACCTGTTAGAAATAAAACATAGCCCAAATCATCCCAGTCATAAGTAAATGGGTTGAAACACCTCTAAATGTTAAGAATGCTCATTATCATTAATATGGAATAATTAAAGAAACTTGATTCTTGTTAGGGGTCAAAATACATGTTTCCTACCCACTTTTTGACTGTAGGATTGTTAATTTGGATATACAGGGATCTGAAGCTTGAAGAAATGAAAGATTTTGAGGAAGAAAGGGAGAAACTGATGAAAATGCATGAAGAAAAGATGGCTGAAATGAAGAGCAGGCATTGGAAGGAAGAGATCGAGTTAGAGAAAGGGTTTGATGCCGAGCTGACTCGGTTGATGAACAAGTACTCCCCCAAATCATGAAATGCTGCTGATTACAGAGAGAGAATGGAGTTGATCATGGCGGCAGGAAAGTTTTCTGGTCGTTTAGACTCGGATAAAATTGAATAAAATGCTTGATTTTATGTTACTTGCAACTTTAATGAGGGAATGTGCTTTGGATTATTTGTTTATTTTGATAGATCAATCAAATCTTATTTGAAGAAATTTTTGAATTTCTTTGTGTTCAATCAGGTGATGTGAAGCTTGGGGTTTATCTACCCAAATCTTCTCATATATGATTGTTGTTATAATAAACATTGAGAGTGACTTACCATCAAAAAATTCATGTTTTATTATTGAGAGTGACTTACCAAATCTTCTCATATATGTTTATAACTACAATTTTAGAGCAAACTACTAATTTTCGTCCCTGTAGTTTGGTCCAATTTGCAACTTTCATCTTTTTTTATTTATTTACCTTTGGTTACACTGGTTTCATTTTTTTTTTGCCAAAGAAATGAAACCACATCTCGTGTGTGTTGTTCATATTTATTAGGATTTAATGTGTGTTGTTGTTGTTGTTCATATTTATTAGGATTTAATGTTCTTTTGAAATAATAAAATAATTTATTTTGTGGTTTATTTTAAAAACGAGTCAAATGTAAAATAAAACGAGCATAAAAGCTAGGCTAAGGCACACTACTAACATGAATAACATACTAAAAGTTTCATCTTTTAAAGATTGTAGGTCATATTACAAAAAGTTGATGTTAATAATACCATCCTAGGAGCATTTTGTAAATATACTAATTGTTCTAGTTTCCAGCTTCATATTGTAGGACAGTATGCCCATAGCAAAAACACACAAAATCCCAATGACTTGCAGCATAAAAGGGTAATGACTTAGTTTTTGTGAGTGTACTTGTCCATCAACCGAGTCAACTCGGCATAAAACCATTTCTCTAACTCGATCTTTTTCTTCATATACATGTTGTTCAACTTCTCCCTTTCTTCCCTGAATTCTTTTATCTCTTCAAGTTTCTCCTCCCTGTATACACAAATCAACAATACTTAGCACAGTACAGTATATTTTAACATTTTAACATTATAATCAATGTCTTATAATAATAACAAAAATAAATGTGTGTTGAATATTGTTAATAATACCTCTGTGGATCGACCGCAGAATAAGATAGTTCAACCCTCGTGCGATCTTCCTGCTCCAGCTCTTCAAACTGGCCTTCTTTTGCAGTCCTGGCATCTTGCCTTAACTTCAGCTGCTCTTTCAAGAGTTGTTCTTGGAAATCCAACTGATGACAAACATGTGTGTGTAAAAAATATAAATTTGTATAAAAAAGCACAGAAAAGTAACATCTTTTTATAAAATAACCGCTTCCTCCAGTTCCTCACAGTGCTGTTGTGTCCTCTTCTTCTTGATACGATCCTCCACTTCTCTTTTCCTTAGTCTTTCAGATACAAAATCGATACTCTCTTCAAGTTCCTTCTCGCGCATCTGGTGTTTTACTTCTTTGGTTTTGTACCAATGCAATTGCTGGTTTTCTTCGTTCATTTGTTTCAATTGGTCAACAACTTTTTCTTGGTAGGAAACCAATTCAAACCTCAATTTTGATTTCCCTGAATAAATATATAAAGCAAGTTCAAGAATGTTTCAAAAGATTAAGAACAAAAAATGCAGAATTGCAGACCTCGAGAATGCTTATTAAAGATATCCATGTCTTCTTTTGTTGCCATGTAGCCGTATAGCTTTCGTTTGCCACCAGAATAGAACAGAATACGGTGGCGATCCCACGCAGCTCGGTCTATACCTTCATTTTCAAAGTGCTTGCTCAACCGTTCAGCTTCTGTGTATCCAACGGCTGAGGAATCGAATATCAGCACACTTATACTCATGTGCCCTTTTGGCCCGTAAGAGTGGCGGGCTTTCACTGCTTCGTATGACCCGAAGTAATCAAGAAGCTCCGGGTTCCCCATGCCTACCCACTGAAAGCAAAGTTTCATATTAGCAAGACATTTATGACACAAAAAAAACATACTTTAACATATAACGATAGCGGTGTACCTTTTCATTTTCATCTTGTTCAAGTTGCGTATTCCTGATGATCACCATTGGTGGCCAAACTATTTCTTTGTCTTTTACAACCTCATTCAGTCCCTTCCACTGTCCATATGATTTACCAGCTGGATTAACTGCTGCTCCCTTAATTCTCAATTCTTCCTCTAATATTTCAGCTAGATCTCTATGGATCTGCACTCTTTTGGACCCTTTTGTTTTGGCATGTGCTACTAGAGATTGTAGACTGCAGTACCAGTCAATCGCACCAGGACCATTCTGACAAGCAGGGCAATGCCACTGCCTTGTTGGCTCATTAATCTGGTCAACAGTCAAAGAATCCAAGGTCCCAAAAAAGTCAGCATACCACCTGTTCTTCTTACGCTCTTCATGGCTTATAGGGTTATCATCTGAATCATATTCATCAAAGTGAAGTTCATCATCAGATTCATAAAGTTCATCATTGTCATTATGAACTTCAACATCAACATCTTCTTCCACGTCAGCAGGTTGAGGAGCTGCCAAGTTGGCCCTTCTCCCTGGCCTAGAGTTCCAATTCCATCCACTCTGCAGCGGTGGAGGGACTGCATTTGAGGTGGGATTGTAGCTGTTTTCATAGTATCTGCCGCCCGCTTGGGTGGTGGCCCGCAGGTTGTTTGGAGGCCTTACCTGTACATTCCCCCTTCCACCAGTTCTCTGTGCATCGGATTGACCCCATGGATTTGGTTTATGGATCTGAGAACCCGACGTCTTGGAAGAAGCACCATTTCTGGCTCTGTTTTTTTTTTCTTTTTAGACAAAACCTCCCAATCAGCATCATGATTGGAATTCAGGTTCACATCCTGGACTGCCTGGTTTAACTGATCAACATCTAAGCTAGAACTCCCAACTATGTTTTTACCTTTGTTAAACTGACCACCTCCCCTTTTAGAACTCATTTGCAAGTAGATTCAGGAACTGATATTGTGAAAGTAGCAATCTCAAAGTTGATTAATTTTAAGCATTTTAGATGGAATTAACAACTGGACTCTAAAATCACAAGGTTATATAAAGACATGAAGACCTAAATTTGCATGTAAAGAAAAAGTAAGCACAAATGAAAAGGCAACATAGAGAACAGTAACAGCTGAGCCAAATGAAGGTATAATCTGTCAATGCCCTAGTTTGAGTATGGATCAATGGTCAGATGAGAAATGACAAGGTTATAGGTGACCTTAAATTGCTAATCTTCTGTTATTGAAATTCACAAACCCTAATGAAGGATAAATTAGAAAAAAAAAACTTAAGATACATGGCAAATATTAACAGAAATTACAGATTAATGACGGATCATTATCATATTTAAATACAGAGACATCGATAATCCAAATACACATAAGGATACCAAAATTATTTGAAAAACAACAATCTGAAGATGATTTAAGCAGAAAGAGACTACCTGGAGAAGATAGGCTATGAGAAATGGCGGAGAAACGGTGGAAATTGAACGGTTAGAGAAGCTTTTGAACAGCACGCGCCGCAGTAAAGTGTGGTGGCCATGAGAAGTTGAAGAAAATGACCAGGAATGACGATGACGTGCAGTACAATATAATTACAAAGGAGCCTGGACTTAGAACTTTTTGTCGGATGGTTCACGAATAATTCGTTGATTTACAGGCATACACATCATACAAATCATAATGTTTATACGGTCGTATGAGTTGAAGTTCTCATCATACGGTTTGTATGATGCTATTATATTGACACAAAAGTGACTTGATATAACATCACACACCACTGACAAAGTCTTATGGCCGTACAACTATTTTTCCTCCGTTATATGATCAATATGATGATGCTAAATGGTGTACGTATAGTAACCCTCTTATAAAAGTAGTGCCTCAACTTATGGATTTAATTCCCTTATGTTTGTTTTGTAAATTGTTTTAACTAAAATTTATCTAACGTGACTGTTTAATTTTTTTTTTTTTAAGTTTTTCTATTTAAAACATGATTATAGTTTTCTTTTATTATTTTTACATATAGTGTTTCATATAATTTTGAATATGTGGTTATGATACATTTACTTTTATTTACGTTTTACTATAATTAAATGAATCGTAAAGACGTATTTGAAAATGTATTAAAATTACAAAAGAAAAACAAATTTGCTTTAAATGAAAATTAAAGAAAATAAAAAAAATAAATGGTCACAAGATACATCTCATATATTTTTTTAAATAGATTAACCTTTGTTAATGTATATTCGATACACAAAAAAAATATCGAATTAAATTTTAGAATTGAACATAAAAGATAGATAAATATGATTTTATTTTCATAGCAATTGGTTAGAAAGTAATAGTATCATACAATCAAGTTTTATTTATTTCAAAACGGAATATAAGTCATGGGTTAGGTTCAAATGAGAACTCCAAATATTTTGAGAATTCGTGAGAATTTACGAAAAACAATAAGAAATAATTTATTTATGTATTTGGTCTAGGTATGAGAAAATACATTTTTAGTCCCCACTGTTCACGAGTAACTTATGGGAGTGAGTTTCTATTTGTGACTCTGCAAGGAATGGACTATCCGGTGTTTGTGCACACAAATTTCGTCATAGAGATGATGAATTACACCTAAGAAGATCTACCATGAGTGTTCATAGATCTTGTTATTTTTTGGATACGATATACTATTTTTTGGATACGATGTACTTTTATAGCCATGTTAGAAAATAATTGAAACCTGTGGTTGGCTTTATCATTTTCTGCCGATAAAATGGTTGGTTAATTTACATGTGTTTTTTTCTTTGGAGTGAGACACATGAAAGCCCGTTCTATTTATTATAATTCTTGACACCTTTATAATGATCTCTAACCCATCTATTTATACTAAAATAAACCTTGCTAACCAATTCTTCTAATCCTACTCAAATACTTAAATAAATATTTAAAACCAACTAGATAATCCTATCTAATAAAACCGATAAACATGACTCAATAAACCATAACTAATCTTTATCTCAAAGCATCTTTATCTAAACCCTTTTCAAGTAACAAACAAATTAGGATTAATCCTTCAAGAACAACCAGAGACTCACCAATAAGTGGACATCTTTTTCGAAGTCAAAAAAGTTTTAATTGTTTGATTTCAGAAAAAAAACACGTAATCATAAATTACATTCAGTAATTTAAGGAAAATATTAACTTACCAAATACACATTCCCAAGACGTAGGCCTAGCAATACAGGCGTAGAGGGTCGGGTCGAAACATTTTCCCGGTCAAACTTGGTTTGGGTCAAAATGGGTTTAGTGAAAATGATTTCGAGTAAAAACAAACCACCACCTTAAGAAGTACTCACTTTAGTTCGTTAGACTAACATAAGATTAGTTTGAAGTGAGCCGTTTTAGAAAAAAAAAGTATCATAATGGTTTCACCCGCTATATTTATTTTTATGGCGGTTGGTGTTGATCGGTATTATGACGTCAAAGGCGGCGGCAGCATCAATGATTGTGGCGGCGGTGGCATCAATGATTATGGAGTCGGCTATATGATGGTGTCATCGGCGACGACCATGGTGTCGGAGGAGTCGGTGACGGTGCCAAAAGTGGTGGATGGGAGGCGGCAATGGTGGTGGATGGGGAGGGGGCGGTTTCGTCGGTGGTTGCAGTGGTGGTTGTGTCGAGATGGCGACAAACAATGGACCCATTTTAAGTTAGCAAGTGCTATGAGAGACACATGTGACTCATTTTGACCCGTTGTTTAATTAGAGTTAGACAAATTGACCCATTGTTTAGTGAGAGTTGATATAAATTTGACTGGGTTATATAAATTTAAGTAGACTCAGATGAACATGCAATTTTCTTTTTACCTATCAACCTATTTATGAATGAATGGGTCAAAATTGACACATATACAAAGTGATAATGTGGCAGCCAATGTGAATATGGAGGCATAATCCCAACCTAACATGTTGAAATATTTCATATATCCATATCTTAAATGCCAAATAAATCCTGTCAACCGATAAATTAAGTCCAGTGGTATTCTAAAAAGAAATTTTCCTCGCCTGACAATCTGACATGGTTGATCTCAAATGGTGGTTTGGTTTCATATTTTCATGGACTCTTCTTCATTACTGTTTGGTGGTTCTTTGACTTTTTCCTTTTCGGTTGACTCTTGTTCATCATTTCTGGATGATTCTTTGGCGGTTTCTTTTTGAGGTGATATCGCTGCATCTTCTTAATCACTACTGGATAATTGTTCGGTTTTTTCTCTCACATTGTTTGGCAATTCCACTTTGACTTTTGTTGTCTGTTCTTTGACTGCTAGTTTGTTAATGTCTTCGTCTTGTAAATCTTTGAATGCTTCCTTTTTCAATGGTGATTCACTGTGTTCATGTTCTTCTTTCATCGGTGAAGAAGATGACCCGTCTTTATCTTTGTTTTCCTCTATTTTGACCGGTGGATTAGCAGATGTTGGTGATTCTATATTAGACTAAGTGATATAGTATAAAAACATAAAACTAAAAAGATGACCCGTCTTTATCTTTCTTTCATCGCCGCCGCTCCGCCACACCTCTCTTTTCTTTACAAGTTTTTTTTTATCGTTCAATAACCAGATCCACCACCACCCCTAGCCGCCACAGCGACGGTACCCTATCCTCCACCACAAACACCACCGTCGCCGCCCTAAACCCTAACTCCTCCCCGTCGCCGCCACTTTACAACAGTGGTCGTTTTTCCGGCGACGTGCGCCTCGCGAAAGCCACAATGCTTTTAGTTCCGTTTATTCGAGGGTTGCATAAAAAAAAATAGAGATCTACAATAAGGGAGTAAAAAAAAGGGAAACAAACCCATAGTTGTTGAAGAACTCCGGCGACCGGCGAAGTGGTGACGGCTGGAAGATGATTAGGGTTTTCGTAATCTAGTTACCATTGCTGTAAAAAAAAAAGAAAAAAAAATGTGTGACAGGCGAAAGCATAGTGGAGAAGGAGAAGACTAACTATCTTTTTAGTTTTATGTTTTTATATTTTCAACCTAAATCTCTCCCGAGCTTAGTTTGCGGGGGAATATTAGACTAAGTGATATAGTATAGGGACTAGACTTGTAATATGGTGTTCTATATAAACACCTATTTATGTAAATCCTAAACACACAATCACATTCTAATACAATCATATTACAAGGTTTAACTTTCTAGGTGCATTTGTTTGGTGGGTAACTTGGTGTCATCTTCTTTTTTGACAGGTTTTTCAGTTGATGACCTGGCTGATGGCGATCCTGAGTTCTCTTCCTTTTTCTTGGGCGAGTCAGCCCCATCTTTGACTACTGATGGCTCAGTTTTTGTGGGTGATTCCTTGTTATTGCTGTCCTTGCAGCTAGGTGGTTCAGCATGTGGCTTGGTTTTCACATCTAGCGGTCCAAGCTTTGCTTCAGCATCCTTGATCAAATATGTCAAAGCTCTTGCATCCCGTGCTTTTGCCAATTTTTCAGTATTTGATAGCTGTGACAAACCGAATATAGATTTTTATCATTGATATTGAAATTTTTTTTTTGGGGGGGGGGGGGGGGGGTGGGGGAGTGATGCGCGCTTTGAAATTGATCATGATATACTATATAATAAGAATCAAATGGTCAGCTGTTACGAAACAGGTTAAGAAAATAGTGTTCGGATGTGCTTCCATTTTTGAAGTTGAAATAATCAGATATTTAGATGTTCGGGTGATTGACAAAATCTGATTGTTCAAGAAATCAACAAATAAAATGAAACTACAGAAGTTTTGCAAAATTGGAGTAAAAGTCTGAAATTAGTTAATCAGTTTTGTAGCTGCTTGTATAAAATTATTTTGACCCCTAAAAAATCAGATGGTATATTTTTCTCCAAACATTAGAAACTTTATGTTGCAACTTGAAATCACAATAATTAGATAACGAGTTCCGAACACTCCCTAAAGGCCATAATCTTGTTGATGGAAAGGAAAAAAAAACTCACACTTCGGATTTGTTCCACCCTTTGTTGAAGATCTTCATCACTTGCCTCTTTATGAGCGGTTCTGATAATATACAGTAAATGTGAAGAGAGATCAGCAGCATTATGTTGTTGAACATCGCACCGAGGTACACTAGATTTGCATCCCACCGTATGAAATGCACAATTTACAAGCTTCATTGGACAAACTGTTACACAATGTCTATCCATTTCACGCCTCATAACAAAAGCCGGACATGTTTGTTCACAAAGGAGTATCATAAAAGGACAAACCGCTTCATGATGTTCTTTTTGCGCTGCACAATATCTAGTTGTACATCCCTCATTGGTGCAATCCATAGGTCTAAACTTGCATTCTGATCTATGCTTAACAAGTTCTTCCTTGGAACTACATACCATATTACAATGAAATGCATTCTTGTAATCCACATTCTTTAGCAACATTGAAGCTACATATTCTCTTCGAGCTAATAACCAAAAACCGTTAATTTCCATTTCTTGTACAAAATCATCGATTCTATCTTCTCTTCTGTCACTTAAAACCCACTCAGAAACCCGACTGAACATATTTCTTTTGGAGGATGAAAAATCATCAATGAGATTTAGGATTATATCATAAGGGTGTTCAGATAATTCCAACATTGAGGAGTTTTCTGATAGTAAGAATTCAGCCACGTATGTCTCGCTTCTTTGTGTTAGATAATCAGTCATTTCTTTTCTCATATCAACAGCTACGGAGCCAGCACTTTTGAAGATGCCACCTGTCGTGCTGTCAACACATGTTTCGGCTAATCCCGGAAGAAGTTCTTGGGCTATTTTGTAGACAACTTCAGTGTCACAAAGTCCACAGTCATAACTTTTAGCATGTTCTGTTTCATTAGATTTCTCGGATTTGGTTTCTACTTTTGCGGCTACTGGTGGGTCCATGATCAATTAAACTTATCCTGATAAAAATGTATCAAAACATTAGAAGATTTTCAGTATTTTGTAAAACTTAGGGGTTCTAATCTTAAGAAGCATGTTACAAGGATATACTTGGAGAGATATTAGATAATAGCATGTGTTTAGGTGTAACAAATACAAGTCTAGAATCTAAAAGATAAGAAATAGATTTTCTTATAATTCATAGGTTAAACACGTGCAGGTAAAAAATTGGATTCGAAGTTTGGTTGATAATATAAAAATCAGAAAATAATGAACATCTGTGTGTTTGACTTGAGTGACAGATGCTATTCATTATAAAATACATGTAAAATAAACATGTAACTGTCTAACTGAAAATAGAACTTATCATTCTCTTACTTTTACTTGGAGCAACAGTAACAATCCAAACTATTACAACAGAAGAATTTACTCATTTTGTGTACCTCCCTTGCCTCATTCTTTCTCTCCAACAATCATAAGGTTGAGCTTTCAGATAAGACTATTTTTCCTTAATTTATATATATGTAGTTTGTGGATTTCCATTCACTTCTCAAAAAGGCCAAATTTATTAAGATCCCTAATTCTGTATTCCCGTCTTTACGCTCAATAATTCAATGAAATGGTCAAAGCCACGCCCGAAATATTTTTACCCCTAAAGGACACTAATGCCAAGTCAAATAAGGAACATCAAAGCACACGAGTTTACATCAAACCCAAGTACTAGAGCAAGGAGAAACTTTTATAATTGTTTAATCAAGAAAACAAATAAACAAATGTACCCAATATAATCCCACTCATAGCAGGGCTATTAGTAGGGTTTGGGGAGGGTATGATGAGGGCAAACCTTACCTTTATCCTGGGGGATAGAGAGGCTGCTCTTGCTTAGACCCCCGGCTCCAAAACCCTCTTTTTTGTGTAGAATATTATAGCATAGCCTAGTAATTTAGATCGCATAAATATAGAATATAAGAGAATTAGAGCGAAAAACCATAGAAGAATACTAATAGTGAAAGTTGTAAACTACCGCTAACATATAGTGATGGGTAACTATACTAAAAAAAGAGCACACAACCATAGAGTAGCTACAAATAAAAGCCCTAAACTACCGCTAATCAAGAAAACAAATCAATTCTTTTAAAGAATGAGGGTCTTAAATGATCTTCAAAAACAAGAAACTGGATTGCAAGTATCATAATTGGAATTCTTTCTTATTGTCCTAGTTATACTTGTGGAACCAAAAGGGTCACACATCAAAAGTAAAAGCTGATAAAATAAACAATATCACTTGAGTATTCAAGCATATTCAAGTGTCTACTTCCGCCATACCATTGAGGATGACAAAATACAGATTCTTTTGGACCAGAATCATTACTGCTGACACTTCGCAACAGACAGAAAATTACTTTTAGCTTAAATATTAACCAGCAACATAGCAAAGTAGAAACTAATACAATTTTCCATGCGCAACACACAAATAAATAGCTTGAAGATTTGCTGAAGTTAAAATGCTGCAATGTCCTATATAGAAACCATTGCAAATATTGCACTTGTCTTGTGCCAGTGAGACACACATATGTACATACATTGTGCCATGGCATTATTTTACAGGCCCCATTGACGCATTAATCACTTGCATATTACAAATGATTGATGCAGATTTGTCTCCAGATACTTTTTCCCCTTAGATGAAGTATTCCTAAAATGCTAATTCACAAAATTCTTCATGTTTAATTGCGTAAACCTACAATTCTAAATAAGGAAACCAGATTCAACCAGTAATTAACTACACAAAATCTAAAACTCACAATAAATATCAATTTCATTGTAAATCTCATATTACTTCAACCGAAATCGAATTAGACCTCATACCTAGTTCCAAAATTGAACAATAACACATAAATGTAGATCGAGAGAAATTTCAATTACCTCAATGTTACGCCGTAAATCGACGAATCTGATACAATAAAGATAACGCATAATGCAGCTCGAAGATAAAGAATTCACGGATTCATGATCTCTTAACCAGTGAGAAATAAGATCGTGAATCTACGAAAAAACAGAGGAGAAAAGTCGTACCTCCAATTCACGTATACGTGATCGCCACTAACGCACCAGAATTTGAATATTTGTATGAAAATTAAAAAATTGAAAAAGGCCAGTCGAATTTGGGGAGAGTAGCCATTTGCCCATTTGGCGCTTATGTTGTTCAACTCTTTCTTTTGCTCCGTTTTGTCCCTCCCCTTTATATTTTACACTTTGGCACCTTCTTATTTAGTAGGACAAATATACCCTCCTTAACTTCACATGAATATATTAAAATAGCTTCTTTTTTCTAATTGTAAATAACAATAACCATAAGGTGACGGAGTGACGGGAAGTCATCCACGATACCAAGTATCTAAACGCGTGTTGAAGGAATGTAAGACATAAAATATAAAAACGTGTAATCGAAAAACGTAAGACATAAAAAAAGTAAAACTAAACTAATCCTAAAGCGGTCTCAATGAAATGCAAAACAGTTAAAAAAAATACTAAGTAAATTGGGAGAAAAAAGGCAAAAATAAAACGGCTGCTCATCCAAGGAATCAAACTCGGGTCACACGAGAAGCAAGGGCAGAGCTTTAAGCTCCACGCTTGAAACCATCCCAACCAACTTGTTTTTTTTTTCAATGCGGGGAAAAAATGTATATAGCAACATAAAGATTAGTCTTTTTAGAAAAAAGAAAAGAAATTTTTTTACACCAATACAAGTTTGCCACGTGGACGACGGCCCAATCAAAATAATGCCACTCTACATCCCAATTCCTTTTAGAATAGGGTTAGCCATTTGAAATGTCGGTCAAAGACTATTCATCACAGTCGTTGTGATTGGTTCATGCAATTAACCGAATGATGCGGCTTCAGGTGGCGTAGCTAAACAACTTTTTTTGAAGTTCCAAAATTAAGTTTAATACAAATACACATGATTGTTTGATTCTGGGATTGAATATCGACGATGCTTTTTGTCTTCAATGTTTTTAACTAGTGGGTTACCACCAGCGCTTCGCGGCGGGTTCGAAACTTAGATAAAAATAAGAAAATCGCGACGGTACATTCAACATGACGTTAAGAAAACACGTTGCAGTGGTATATTTGATAGTAACAAAAAAGTTACCTCATTGTATACGAAAGTGAAGTTATTTGGAAAAAAATTACATCGAAATATAGATAAAAATAAGCATGCAGACGACGCATTACGACGGGTCGGTTTAAACGTAGATAAAAAAGGTTACAACGGTTGTGTCCCAGTGTACACGTGATACCCTTTAATAATATGATGAGTGACATGTCTTTGTTTGTTTGCTTCTTTTGGCGTAGAATATCAAATGTTGTGTACCAGTGTACACGTGATACCCTTTAATTGGTTGGCTGGCGCACAAGCACCAATATTATTCGCCTTTTGACGCACATGTATTAGGGTTATGCGTCACCTGGTGCACAAATGTGACACGTGACAAATTTTCTTAGATATACCTGTTTAAAATAAAAAATAAAGTCAAAGCAAAATTTCTTAATTTTAAAGGCCCTAATTTCTTAATTTTGTACGTCACGAGGATATTTTCATGATTTCCCTTTTTAACTTTATTTTTTTAAAGGCAGAGTTCTCTATTTTTATGAGAGTGGAACCTACTCAAACCTTAGAATTCTAAAATACTTTGTCTCTGTCGTTGGACCACCAACCCCAATTGCTCCCTTTTTAACTTGTTGACTTGTTAATTAGTCAAAACTCAAAACATAGAAACTACATATTACATGTAAAAAACAAAACGTTATATATACTTCTTAAATGCATGTGCAACTAGACAGGTGGTTAATGTAAACCTACTTTTTGTTTTTAGTATCAACAATCTGCTTCAATGATGGTAAAATATCCATGGATTGCACAATCGCATTGCAAGTTTTGGAAAGTACGTTGCTTTTAATGTAGGATATCATAAATGATATCACTACCGGATTTCTTGTTTTTTTTTTCTCGAAAGGCAAATTTTATTAACGCTAACCGCACAAGGCAACAACAAGAAGCAAAAACAAACCAAACAAAGAACTATACAGGATTTCATTGTAACATCCCCATTTTTAAGGAAATAAAAGTCCAGGGACTAAAGTTGTAAAAGTCCCAAAGTCAAAGGACTAAAAATAAAGAAAATTTCAAAAATCAGACCGGTAGCGTACCGCTACCGGCGTCTTAACGGTCCGCTACGTGCGGAAGAGGGAAATGTTGAGAGAATGACACGTGGCGGGTACGTGTCTGGTGACTCAGCCCTATGGCGGACCGCCACTAGGCGGGTAACGGTCCGCCAGCCGCAATTGGACCCGGACAACGAGCATGTGACACGTGTAAAGCTGACTCGCTGAGATAAAAGGGGTAGCGTACCGCTACCCAGCACCTTAGCGGTCCGCTACGTGTGCAACATGCAGGAAAGCTAGAATAGGCGGTAGCGAACCGCTACCACCAAGCTTAACGGTCTGCTACGGGTGGCACTTCAGCCCTATAAATAGATCCATTTGCCTGTTCATTTGAAACAACAACATCACCACCACTTTCACATACACACAAACACGATTACTGAGGAGCTGGTACGACGGTTACGAGCGTGGCGGTTACGAGCAAGGAACGAAGAGACGTTTTAGCAAGGAACGAACTTATGAACTACCCAAGGATAATGTAAGTACATTGGACTCGTACCCTAGACACGATTATGTGAATTAAGTGCTTAAATGATATGTGTTATGTGATACACATATGATGAGGGTACGGGGTAATGAAAGATTAGTCTAAACACTAAACGGGAATAATGGAGTAGTCACGACGTATCCAAGGGGTGGTGGATACGCCGCTGGTACCTCCTATATATAAATCTCTTTGATACTTCGTGGTGAAACCATTATAAATGTTTAGGGGTATAGACTAAAAGATAGTAATAAGAATATAGTAAACGTACGGGAGAACTTTCAACCGGTATGTAGTTATCTTACAAACAAAATGTTCTGTCTACGGAAATAGTGGTGTATATATCTCTCCTAGACCCGTCACTTTTTCTTGGGAACATCTCTGTTGGAGGTACTACTCTGGAAGGATAATCACCCCAGTTTACAAAATATGAATGAGTATGATGGAACGAGTCTAAGCCCTAAAATGGAATAACGAAGTACTCACGAAATTTTAAAGGGGTGGTGGATACTCCGCTGGTACTTCCTATATATAAACCCTTTTAATACATCGTGGAGAAACCGTTACGAAGTTTTAAGGTGAGGACTGGTTGGGAAGTAAATCAAGCATATACATGAAATGAAAACAAATGTCTGATACATTTGGGAGACTGTGAATCTAAGATACTCAAGGTCCCAAATGAAATGAGATACTCGGCCTGTAAAGTGGATCTCAATAAATAATAAAGAAAAGAACTAAAAAGATTCCAAGCCTACGGGGCTGAGGAAAAGAAAAAGAGAACTCCAAGCCTACGGGGCTGAAGGAGAAAAAGATTCCAAGCCTACGAGGCTGAGCAATGAATGAGTATTCATGACAAATGCGAGGGGTCTATACTGACGAGTATAAGAACCTTGCCAATACTTGGTCCGCAGGTACGGCCTAAGATGGTTGCAAGGGGGTTAGCACACCCATAAAATATACGAATGACGTGACCGGAGGTACGTCCGAAGATGGCCACGGGGGCGCCGAGAGCCTGAAAAACTTGAATAATAATAAGAACCTAAATGATTCATAATAAAATGAACGATGCAATGTACTTACTTAGCGAAAGCTAATTCAAAATGTTTTCAAACACTGCAGGAAAGAAGCACATGGAATGAAGCTTCCTGAGTACGGAACAGTCGGAGTTAGAGATGCCTATGTATAATGATGTAATTATATTATCTTCTATAAAACTATAATATTATAATTAAAGATATACATTAGCCATTCATGGCAAGGTTTTTGACAAACTGGGACCGTTTTTCGCATTAAACTCTGATAAAATAATAGTAAAATAAGTAGGATGTTTCATTCATAAACTTAAATTACAACAATATGTCCGAGATATGGAAGCAATCGTTGATCTACTCATCAACCTCGAATAGCCCAAAGCCTTGATATCTTCAAAAAATTTCTCAAGACTTACCTTCTTATTATCGAAGATCGCCTCATTCTTTGCAAACCAAATGCACCAACATGCCACTAAGATAATCCCTTGTATCATTTTCTTTTGTTTTTTTCTCTTTTGTCGTACAATGATGAATTTGATTAAGATCACGAACCGAGAAGACGCATACTTGAGGGATGCGACACCAGTTGCTCACAATCTGCCAGATTATTGTTGCATTAATAACATGAGATGAACGGATGATCCGTAGTCTCGGGCCTGTCACCGTATAACGGGCACAACAGGGAAGGGACATGTATGCTTCTTCTAACCAAAGCCTCTCGTGTTAGCAATTTTTCCATCTCGGCTCTCCATATTAACATGTTGCACTTACCGGATTTCTTGTTTGAAGATGGAAACGGGATTATGAGAAGTATTGACTTCCATTTGAAGATGAAAATGATTTGTAGATTATGAAAGCTGATTAACTTAAAAATATCATTTGTAAAGGTTGAATCTACAGCTAAGGTTGAAAACCATAATCAAGAAACATTCGAAATCCAAACCATAATCAAGAAACATAGTTGAGACCATTGGTAAATCAAAATCGATACCATTATAGAAGAATCCTTAACAAAAAATAGTTGAGATTGAAATCAAAACCACAATTGAGGTCTTGACCTTTCAATACACATCTTTACTTCGATTCTTTCATTTCAAATACATATGTTCAATTTGGGGATGTGTGTTTTGTGTGAGAAGGAGAGATAAAAAGAGAGAGGACGTCAGGGATTTAATTAATTGGTTCGTCTAGAAATTCTGTATAAAGTACTAAGTACCAACTGAGTTACTGTGTTACACTCGAAAAACAAATATAAAGAATCAAGACTACAATTTTTCAAATATAAGGACCAAAACAGTAATATGAATATATCTTAATTGTATGTGTAATTACTTCATAATTTTACGAAAAAATCGCAATTAACACTTCTTTTATTATTATTTTTTTGAATGGCACATTTATTTTTGTCAACAAGTTTTGAATCCACAACATTTTGGTTATAAGACTCATCTCTTACCACTAGATCCTAACCTTTCACCCGACGCTTCTTTTATTTAAATAAACTTTCTGGGATATTATAATGGGCTTTCTTTAAAAATATAAAAAAGGTAAAAAGAGCAAAAATAAAAAGTAGGTGGCCCACTGCTCTCTTGGATGGACTTTCTGTTGCAAAGAATTAAGAAAGTCATTTTCTTAAACAATAAAAGGTTAAGGTGACGATATGATTTCTACTTGTATTATTAAAAAGACCCATTATTTATTTATACTTAAATGACCCATTATTCTGTCTCAAACAAAATGATGATTATATATCTTTGACAATATACAGAAAAAAAAATCTTATCCTATAAAATATATAAAATGTGTGCTGTCATTTTAAAAAAAACTGTTGTCGGTTTCTTTTAAATGATACATAAAATGTGCAACTTTGATTTATTTATCTTTATAAAAAATCTTTGTTATGCATCACTTAAAAAATAATACTTTTACACTGTTTTTATATTATCATATAAATATGTATATACATGTTTTTAGTTATGTGAGAAGCTAGATATTTGGGAAAACATTATGTCTTTGAATCATGATTTTATATTTTAAGCAGATTCGTAAATTGTGGAATTGAAATTACAGTTATATAAGTATGTGACTGTTAGAGTTGTATAAAAAAGAAATGATATTTACGTAAAAAAAATGTATCAGAGTTATAGTGGTTTTTATTTATAAAAATGTGTAATATTACATTGATACTCTTATAAATAAAATAAAAAAATTATTATTATTATATGATTGTTTAGTGGTTTGATTTTAGCCTTTGAGACTCAAAAATAAACAAATGAATCATTTTTTACGCATTTGTTTATTTTTAAGTGTCAAAGGCTAAAATCAAACCATTGAATCTGTGTATCAAAACTTATTAAAATAGTGAATCAGTCGTATAAGATTGGGCATGTTGTTTTAAGGATGGATCTAATACATTAGAATGGTGACTACAATTGATTTTTACATAGATTAAAGCTCTACAAAATACAAATAAGTACTCTTAGAAAAATCCATTAAATAACATAACGACTCATGATACATTGTTTGAGGCAAAAACATAAACAAATAATGTACAAAACATAAATGAGTTTGAAATTCATTCTATTTACATCAATTACTACACAATAAAATTCAGAAGAAAAGTATGACACGTCATAGAGACAAATTTTATAAAATCTAAAATCCTGTAGATAAAAGATCTAGACAAAAAAAAATTGAACATAAATACTTGATAATCATGAAAAGTTTTCACATGGTGTGAAAAACAGAAGAAAAGCATAGTATTAGTAGAAGAAATCGTGGATTTTTTTTTTACTTTTTTGTTTATCAGTGTTTTTTTTCCGTATATAAACACAAATAGACCAATGCTACCCCTTGACTTTAAAAGTTGATAATTTCACCCCCTCAACTTTCTAAAAACATTTTTTATATAAAGTTTCGAGTTTACCCCATATACTTTCGTACCTTAACTTAAATAAAAACTAATTTTTACGTGCTTATTTTTATGTACATGTCTGTATAAATTCGACTTTGTCTACGTTTCGACGTAAATTTTTATAGGAAACGTTTGGTCTAATATAATACATTTTTGTGCTTATTTTTATGTACGTCAAATTTTGTTCGGAAAGGAGTCTGGTTACATTTCCATCTGGTCTACTTTTCAACGTAAATTTTGTTCGGAAACAAGTCGAGTAAAATACAATACGTTTTGATCTAACGGTATAAATTCAAGTTAGACTACGTTTCGACGTCGCCGCAACACACGGCGGGTAAAATCAGTAGTTTTGTATTATTCCCAATGTACTACTCCACTTTGCCTTTTTTTCCCTTTTATTTATTATTTTTAATTTTTATGTTTTATTTTTTTTCAGTTAATTTTAATTTGGTGGTTTTGACTTTTTTTAGTTATATATATTATTAATATTATTTAATTTATTTTAAACTTATTTGTATTAATATTTATTATTATTATTATTTATTTTATTTTTAATGTTATATTTTTTAGTTAATTTTAATTTTTTTGTTTTATTTGTATGCTTTATTTTTTAAATTAATTTTAATTTTATCTTTAATGTATTTTATTTATGTTTTTAAAATTTATTTAAAAAAATGCTAGAGTAGTTAGGGGTTCCCCATCCCTTGTGTTTAAGGTAGTTTAGGGTAAAAATGACGTGACATGACATTACATGTTTTGATTGGCTAATTCTTAGGATACTTAAAGGGTTGAAGGGGTTCCACCCCCTCAACCCTAACTTTTAAATGTTTTTTTAAGTTTCAAATATACTGTTGCAACACACTTATTTTATATGTTCATAATTGAATCACTGTTACGTGCGCTCCACCGCAACATGCAAGTGTGTTCTTACTAGTTTTCAATAGACTCAATTAGAAGTGTCGGTGGGCCACCGACAAATTCTTCCCCTACTTTGGTCAAATGACAAAACTCACCCCTCCACTTTGTAAAGTTTATTTTTGACCCCCTCAAGTTTCGAGTTTACACCCTTAGTATATATAATCTGATTTTTCTTAATAACTTTCGTGTTTGTTTGTTTATTTTTTTGGTTAACATCCCGGTGTAAATTTTGTTAAAATAGAGTATTTTTTAGGTATCGTGGGTTATACCGACTGACAACCGTGAAGAATGAGACTGTGACCGACAGAAAAACATCGGTACCGTTATATAAATGTCTTTTATCTATGTTTCGACCTCCACAACCGAGTCGTCGTAATTTCATAATTTTTTTTTTGTACTTAGTTACGTTAATGTGACCGACTCAATCGTTTAAGGTCTGATTCACCCCCGAAACGCAGGGTACAATTTCTAGTTTATATAAATAACAAAAGTATACCAACATATATTATTTTACAGATAAAAAAAAAAGAAACTCTCATTATCTCAAAAATTCTTTATAGGCTTGTTAAAAAAATATTATTCTGTCATTGTCTATTCACACACGAATAGAGAGATATCAGACACCGGATTTTCTTTATATAGTCTTCTTGAGCTTTCTCCTTTTTTTTAAAGCGAAACAGTGGCACCATTTCTTGGACACTCTCAAAGTTCCCTTCTCTCCGCCACCTCATCATCCACTTTCTTTCTCTCTTTATCCTCCATTTTCACATCCAGGAGTTCATCAGGTGCAATTGCATGTGTGCGTGTTTGTCATGGTGCCAGTGTGTTTTATTATTTATAATTTTATATCATAAACACTTCTCTAGAAGCCGTTTCTTTCTATAACAAATCTTACTTTTTTGCTTTGTTTTATGACTTGATTCAACTTTCCATTTTTCTATTGATAAATGGATCACACAAAGTAAAAAAAACTGACTCTCTCTCTAGAAACATTAATCCTATTTAGCTCATCTTCATCTTAATCTTCCATGGCAAATTGGTGAACTGGTGAAGTGATAGCTGCTTCAGTCTCAGGTAACAGATCACTTGTATTTTGACTATTTTCCATGTGTGTGTGTGTTTTTTTATGAATGCTTTCAGTTTTTTTTGAAATTGAAATCCATGTTAGTTGCAGGTTTAGTTAGTGGAAGCATTTATTGTAATTATTTTTTGGCAATTTGTTAGTTACAGACTTGCAGATATTATTAGCTTCAGTTTGTTTGAAAAGCCAAACGTTCACACTGTGTAATGTAAATTCTAGGGTTTTGACTTTCAACGGATGTAATTGTAAACGGTAACTGATAAGCATGGCGGAGAACAGACAAGGTGGTGACGTGGCGGTGACAATCTCCAGCGAGAAGAGAGATGTGAAGAATGCAACTGGTGTTAACGAGTCACCGCACAGAAAATCTGGTGATTCACAACCAGAAAATGCGGGTTTTATGCCCAGCCCTAACCGGCCTCCGAAAATCCCCAATCCTGAAACCCTAACCAGGCGAAAAACCTTGACAAGATCGATTTACTCGAAGCCGAAATCAAGGTTTGGTGAACAGCCTTTGATTGACCACAACATGTTCGATGATATGCCTGAACCAGTTGGCCAGACCGCAAACTCGCCTATACGCACAGCATCGAATCGAGCCTCACCTAGAGTGGCAGGCAACACTTCTGCTTCTCCAAATGGTACACCGTTGAAGGATACGGTGAGAACTATTTCCATAACTGGAAAGACTCCGTTAACGGCTTCTCCTGGAGGGGCAGGGGGAGTGGATGAGGATGAAGAGATTTACAAGAAGGTGACCATAAGAAAGAATCTGAAGTATAGGAGAGTAAAGATGGAAGTTCTGTTTGAATGGATGGTGTTTCTGTTCCTTTTAAGTTGTGTAGTTGCTAGCTTGACGGTTAACGAGTTGAAGGGTTACAAAATCTGGAGCTTGGAGTTATGGAAATGGCTTGTGCTCGTAACAGTTATCATTTGTGGTATGCTAGTCACCAATAAGCTTATGCATTTTATCGTGTTGTTGATAGAATTGAATTTCTTGTTGAGAAAAAAAGTGTTGTATTTTGTTCACGGGCTAAAGAAGAGCGTTCAAGTATGTATTTGGTTGAGTGTTGTTCTTGTTACTTGGACATTGTTGTTTAATAGTCAACACGTTGAAAGATCAAAAACTGCCACCCGAGTTTTGGACTATCTTACTTGGACTGTAGTTTCCTTATTGGTTGGTGCGTTTTTGTGGCTATTAAAGACTTTATTGCTTAAAATCTTGGCAACGTCATTCCACGTCAGCAATTTCTTTGATAGGATTCAAGAATCATTCTTTCTTCAGTATGCTCTTCTTACCTTATCGGGCCCGCCAGTTATGGAATCTTTAGAAATGGTTGGGGCGAGTACAAGCACCGGTCAGTTGAGTTTTCAGGTGAAGAGAGGAGGGAAAGAAGCAAAGACAAAAGATGTGATTGATGTAAATAAACTTCATCAAATGAAAAGAGAGAAAGTGTCTGCTTGGACTATGAAAATGTTGGTTGATGTGATTTCAAATTCCGGGCTCTCAACTTTTTCTGGTGAGCTTGAAGAAAGTGCGTATGATAGGCCAAGTGAATCCGCAGATAAGCAAATTACTAGTGAGATGGAAGCAATTGCTGCTGCTTATCATATTTTTAGAAATGTTGCTCAGCCTGGTTCTACGTAAGAACATCTACAAGATCTTTAAATATGTTTTCATTTATTGATGATTTATTAATAAACATTACATGTTTTTGATGTAGATACATTGAAGATGTGGATTTAAGAAGATTTATGATCAAGGAAGAGGTAGATCATGTGTTTCCACTGATCGACGTCGCAGAAAAGGGAAAAATTGACTGGAAAACTTTAACAGAATGGGTGGTAAGACTCTTTATCACATTCATATGATGGAAAACGATAGGAGGATAAATATTCTAATAAAATTGGAGTACAGTTAGTTAAAGATTTGCACCAAATGAGCTCTAGTACAAACAACAAAAGGGAAGTGATTACTTCCTTACATTTTTCACAAATCCCACATGAGATCATAACCTCAAAATTAGAAGAAAAAATGAAAAACTGTGAATAATTACTCACTGAAATCATGTAACTTTGTTACTTTATGCAGGTAAAGGTTTACAATGGCCGGAAAGCATTAGCACATGCTTTAAGTGACACGAAGACAGCAGTAAAACAATTGGACAAGCTTGTTACAGCTGTCTTGATTGTTGTAGTCTTCGTCGTGTGGCTTCTTTTGACAGAAATTGCTTCAACCAAAGTACTTGTTTTACTCTCATCACAGCTTGTTGTAGCTGCTTTCATATTTGGAAACACTTGCAAGACTATTTTTGAAGCTATTGTGTTTGTTTTCATAATGCATCCATTTGATGTTGGTGACCGTTGCGTCATTGATGGGGTCCAGGTACCATATGTACATTTTATGTTATTTACACACTTTCTCTCTCCTCCCATGAAAGTTGCAAAAATTTCCATTTTGGGATCCATATGTATAAATTGGAATTTTTTCAAAAATAAAATGATGAAATATTCATCAACATTCCAAAATGGACAATATTTTTTATTTTCTTGGGTGGTTCAAGTTTAATTTAGTTTGTTGCATTTGGTTGATGGACTATTTGTTATTTGACAGATGATAGTTGAAGAGATGAATATCTTAACGACGGTATTCTTGAGATATGACAATGAGAAGATATATTATCCCAATGTGGTTTTGTCTACAAAGCCCATTAGCAATTACTATAGAAGCCCGGATATGGGAGATGATGTGGTATTCTATATTGATTTTGCAACACCTTTACAGAAGATTTGGCTATTGAAAGACAAGATAAAAAAGTAAGTTAATACACAATACTTTACATACATCCGACTTGCATGATTATAAGAACACATTTTTTCTACATAAATTCTGGTTATATAATGCATAATATTGTTACTTATGGTTAGGTATTTGGAGAAGAATCCTCAATTATGGTACCCAAATCACAATTTTGTTGTGAAGGAGATTGAAAATGTAAACAAGATAAAAATGGCCCTGTTTTTCACTCATACAATGAATTTTCAAGATTATCCTGAAAAGAACAGGAGGAGAAGTGAATTAGTTTTAGAGTTGAAGAAATTATTTGAAGAGTTGAATATCAAATGCAACCTCCTTCCCCAAGATGTTCATCTGCATCATCCGGAAACAACAACCGGTCCCACCAAATAATCACACAACCTTGTTTTAAAGGTCTCATCTTTCTTTGCTATATATGATATGAAAGAAACCACAACTTTTGATTCTCCATGTAGTTCAATAAAATTGTTTTGACCTTTAATCATATAGGGAGAATCTTGTGAACTAGAAGTCTAGAACCATATTCATCAATAATTTTTGACAATTGACAATGGGTATAAATATATTCTTATCTAGAAACTTTGCCAAATTGAGAATATTTTGGTGGGAGGAATACCATTACTTTTATTAAAGGTGGTAAAATCATAGAAATTATATAAAGAGAAATGGTTTGAAATTAGCTTAAAGTGTATTCTTAATGTATACAACCTCTGAAACCGTTTTTTACTTAAAAAAGTTAGATTATTATTGAAATAACGAATACTTTTACTAACTTTGCGTTCCTTTTTAATCACGCAGCTTGGATTCTATGTTTTGAAGCCGATTTTTGGATTAAGAATCTCCAGCACACAACATTAAGAGAAGCTCCAGCCATATATGTATTTTAGGGAAGGTATGTAATGGTTTGAATTTTGCATTTTGTTTGTGTAGACAACTTAGAAGAGAGAAGGTTTCATCTATGCTATCCAAGACTTGGTAAAGCCATTTGAATAGAATAGCATCACATGGTTACTTGTTCTCATGGTTAAAGTGTTTTATGGTGTGTTGTATGACTCGAATTGTTCACTTGAGATATGCTGCATCGTCACTCGTGTTCTTGCATGTGACATCTTAGCAAATCCTACATCGTCCTCCACCGTTGGTTCAAATGTTTGAGGCTTGAGCCATGTTATATAAATAGAATTATTACAAATGTCAGGTTTCTCACTAGCAAAAACTATGAGCCATGTCAAATACTCGAATAAAATTGCAGCTTCCTTTTCTCCTGCGGAAAAAAAACTCGAAAATATTAGTTCACAAATGGACTAGCGTTATAACATAAATTCACATAAGAATTAAAATCATTACAATTATGAATTAATATTCACATTTATAAATAAATAAGTATGTATGACGTGTTTAAGAATTTATGGATACATCGTTTTATTTGAATGTTTGTTTTTGAATTTATATATTACAAGTTTTATTTTTGAATGTTAATAATTTATAAGAAATTAATAAATAGTGTAACAAAAAAATTATAGGTTAAAATGTGTAATAATCATTTAATATAAAAAACCTATGTCAAAGTTTGAGGCCCAAATTCATTATTTTTTTGGCCTTTTTTGGTCCAAGAATTTCAAGCACAAATGGCAAAATCGAAAAAAATGAAACCAAACATATCGTGAAATTCATAAAATCTGAAACGAACGGTTTTTAAAAACCGAATTTTTTGTTTGACTTGAGTCCAAAACCAACCCGTGGACACCCTTAGGGGGAAGGGAGGTAGACATGAGAGCAACGAAGACCAAACGGGGGTAAAATTGGGTGATTAAATCTGATCATCGATTGGCTAGAGTTTTTATTTTCAAGTGGGCCACAACTTTTTTAATTTTACTTTTTAAAGGGTAACTATACCATTTTAAGTTAATTGAAATTTTAATTTCATTTAGTGGAAAGAACGAAGTGTGACAAACCAAAACCCTTAACATAAAAAATTGATTCGTGTAATTAGTAGAGATTAATGATGAAATGTGTAATTTTCTATACATGTGAAGGGAAAAAAAGTGTAATTTACTTAATTTAAAACCAAATATTTTGTTAGAATTTTAAGTGTGCTTTTGGTTTGTAAAATTCAATGGAATTGAAATCTGATATCAATGTGTTTCATTCACAGAATTTGTTAGAATTGAAATTTGAACTTCATTTTCAACATGTTTTGTTAAGAAATGAATTTCAATTTAAATTGTAATTGTAATTTAACTCACTCAAATTCATTCAAATAAAGGATTTCAACAATTATTCCATATTGTCGAGAAATTCAACAAAAGTAATTGGCATCTCCGACCACTTAGTGTCGTTGCCGCTACCCCCGCCCCACCACTAACCACTGACGTTACCGCCGCCACCGACCACTGCCATCACCGTCGATCACCACAGACTACCCATGCCCTTGTCGTTGCCGACCACACCCGCCACAGCCCACCGCCGGTGCTACCGTCGACCACTGCCCGTGCCACTGACAACCCCATTTAAACAGGCTGGTTACATACTTTGTCAAGTGCACAAAATTTAGCACATATCAATCAACATATTACACTAACCATAAATGAAACCTAGATTGCTAGAACACTCACATCATACTAAAATAATTCTGTTTGAACCGTCCACGTTTGAACAGGCTGGTTACTGATTAGATAAGTTGAACCGGGCCTGATGGTCAGACCAAATTTTAATAATTTTTTTTTTAATGTTATCCGGTTTTTATAACCGGGTAAAATAACCGGCTCAATGAGGGGAAGGTTGGAAATTTGGCTCCAACCATATCCTATCTTCAATCTCTGTGTCCCCTTTTCATGTCTAAAGACGAAGAAGATATTGTTGAACTTGTGCTCATAACAACAATGCATCCTTCATCATCATCTTCAAGAACAGACGATTCATGTGATAATAATCCGGCATCAAACAAACATGAGAGGACCGTCAATTCCACCAACAATATACCGATAATAGGTCTACCTCTCTCCACTCTCCACACCTCATCTCTAATGTTCTTCAAACCCACAACCACCAATCATCTCCAAAAAATAGTCACCGAATCTTCCACCAATTTGATTCGCAACATTCACAACTCCATTGACAAATGCATCAATTTTCTGCACCTCTTCGCTTCCGAAAACCCCCTTTTCACCAAATTGCATTCTCTTTACTCCGAATACCACAACTTCTGCCAGGTAATTTTATCGTTGTACATCTGTTTTGGTTGATTTACATTGTAATAATTTAGGGTATTTTTAGTTCATGGTGTCTCTGAAATTGTTACCAAGTTTCTCTCACTTTGCGCAATTACCAGTTTACAGGGTACTATTTTTTAGATTTCATTATATGGGTACGGTGAAAATGAAATCCAAAAAGTACTATATCAATAAAGCGAAATTAAAAAAAGTAACATGTTAATTACGCAAGATTGAAACAACCGGTGAAACTTGAAGTACTTTAATGAGACAAAAAAATTTGAGTGACTAAAATGAAACAGATAATGTTCTGTGAAGTTTTCCTTTTATAAAGTACCCTTAGCAAGAGCATTTTTGTTGCATGTATGTATAGATGAAATTGTTCATGTTGATGAGTATGTTAAGTAACAAAAAATTAATAAAAAGTTCTAGCTTGACATAAATCTGATGAATATGTTAAGTTTCATGTCACAAATTTCAATATATTACTTCAATTTAACTCTTTTTGGTGAATATTAGTATCAAGGACCGCACCGTATAGTACCTACTCGGTTTTCACGGGTCGGGTGTTCTTTCGGGCCAGACCGAGACTTGCACGCCCCTACATATGCACACCACAAAAAGCATTTTTGTATGCTGAATGTTCTTCACCTGTTATCGGATATCATCATTTACAAACTATCCTCATTGGATTTTTGCTACGGTCTGAGCATTCATGAACCTCCACTCGGACTGCGGGGGTATTTTAGATAATAAAATAATTTGTATACTGGGATCGAACCTATTAATAAGTGGGTTGATAACGGGTCAAAATGAGTAATTTTTAGTACAAGTTAAAACAGTGCGGGCTGGATTGACCCCCAAACGCTAAGTTGTTCAGAAGGTTGTATGCATTTGAATACAAGTTTTGGGCAACTTTTGGCCCGTTTGACTTATTTCATTCGTAGTAAACATTTATCACTTCAGCCATTTGGCCCGTCAGAGATAGAATATAACCATAATCAACCCACTTATGGCTAAACTTATAATATTTTCTTGTTTAATCTCTTTTTTTATTTATCTTGCTTCTTTCAACATTTTTACATGTTGTTGAGTTGACCTTTTTAATCTTCACTGTTTCAGATTAACTGCCGAAATCTGAGGAATCCGTCGTCTCAGTCTAATCATGAATTTGCTGCCATTATTCCAGGAGATTCAATTGCAGGGCTTGTGGTATCTAATGGTGTTCTAAATTTCTTAAATATCTACAACACATTGTTGGTTGTGAGGCTAGTTCTCACCTGGTTTCCCAACTCACCTCCAGCCATTGTAAATCCCCTCAGGTATCTTTCTTAAAAACCATGATACTATACAACATTAGTTATTCACTTTACCAAACAATATTTTTGTTCAAAATTATTTGGATATTTAAATCACACCCTTAAACATAGATCGATTTAATCATCTAAATCTTGTCGGGTTCTGTTTTCTACAGCACTTTATGTGACCCGTACTTAAACATCTTCCGCGGGGTCATCCCACCACTTGGAGGGACATTGGATCTTTCTCCAATACTTGCATTCCTTGTGCTAAACGCCTTAACTAGCACTGCTTCTGCGCTTCCTGCTGAGCTTCCATCCGCAGAATCGTCTCAAAAAGGCCCGTTATCTCAGGCGGGCCCATTGTTTCATACATCAATATCTTGTCTTACCTCGTGCCAAAAGAAATGGATGAAAAGATTCAATACAAAAAGGTCAAAGGGCCCGGGCATTGACGAGTGAATCATGGATAAACCTTTCAAGTTTCAATAACTGGATGCATGCCATCACTGTATGAACTATTGAGGTAATTGTTTCTATTATTCAAGCTATGATAGTCTTTCTGGTGTATGGTTTTTTGTACTTTGTGAAGCTGGAAATCATATATGGGTTCAAGCATATGATTAGTAACAATGCCTGTTATCTGCATAATTTATATGAGAAACAACTTAATATCAGATAACCAAAGGGAACATGGTAAGTTTACCAATGTCTTTCACACCATTTGCTTTGAACAAGTCACAGAAAACTCTCTGCCGGAGCATTGGCATCTTCCTCGGGTCATCCATCAGAAGAGCCCGGATATGTTTATTCTCTCATGCATTTACCTACACTTTGTAACGCTTCTCTCCATCTTCCAACATCTGCTTAAACGATTCTTTAAAATAATTAGTAGTTTATAAACGATAAAAAATAATTACTTTATATAAAACATACATCTGCATAGTAAGGGTAGTCTAATAGGTGGTCCTTCTTCCAACATGCAACTCTGCTCCCATAGTTGTTGGTCATCCACAAACAACAACACACATTGCCCTCCCTATACTCGGTTTCTGCTAAGGACCTAAAAATGGTAGACTGCTTTTTTTATTTTCCAAGAAACTAAATTTTTTTTAACGGCAATTTGGATCACTGACGTAGAGGTGGGCATTATAACCGGATCCGATCCGATGGATTATCCGAAATCGGTTTTTTTAGAACCGCCGGATCTGGAACCGATTTTATGGTTTTCCAAGGGACCGGATTAAAACTGGACAAAATCGGACAAATTTGGAACCGGACACAAAAAATCCGGATAAAAAGTTCCAAACCTCACACCCAAAACCGGATCCGGTCCTTGACCAACGTTGACTTATCCGATCCGGATCCGGTTCCAAAAAAAATCCGATTTGTGCACCTCTACACTGACGTGCCACGATCATCTCCTTCCAAGAAACTAATGAGTTTCCCAAAAAATACTATAGCAAATCACACATCTTCTAGTCACCAAACACTTACCTCGGTCATAACTTTTTAATTCAAGACTATCAGATTTACTAAAAATAGAATATTTACTAAAAAGAAGAATACATTTTCCTTGTGAACCTTTCAAATATCTCAGTACTCTTAAAGAAATTTTTATGTGAATTTATAGGACAATGTGAATGAATTTATAGGACAATGTATGAATTGACTCAAACTATCTACTGCATATGAAATATGAGCTATAGTAAGTGTTAAATAAATCAACTTACCAATTAATTTCTAAAATTCAGTAACATTATCAAGTTTAAAATCAGGCTTATCAGAATGTTTAATATTAGTGACAACCACATTTTAACAGGCATCCACTCGAAGAACCAAATGTGTTACGTTTGAGCAAATAGTAAGGACCAAATGTATAATTTCTCAAATTTAGGGACCAAAACCGAAATATGGACATACCGCATGGTCTATGTGTAATTCTTTTTGTTTTTAGTTACCCGAGTGAAGATTTCCGACCACCCATCCTAAAATTTCTCCCGCTCAAGGACGCCTAGCCGTGGATTTTTCCCTGATCTAGAGCTAAAGTGCCCAAATGTATTTGACGTGACACTGTTTATGTCACGGTATCACTCCTATGAACACGGACGGATTTTCTAAGGTGTCGCAAGAACATGAGTCACAATGCAACACATCTCAAACGAACAATTCGAGTCATACAACACACCATAAAATACTTTACAAGATTAAACTCCAGACAATGCCGCATATCTCAGGAAGGGAGGGAAAAAAAACCATTTTGGCATAAAATTAACCATGAGAACAAGTAACCATGTTATGTTATTCTATTCATATGGCTTTAAGAGTGACTGCAAGTCTTGGAAGCATAGATGGAAGCTTCTCTCTTCTAAGTTGTCTCCACAAATAAAATGTAAATATCAAGCCATCACATACCAAACGAACGAACAAACAAACAAACAAACATACTCAGTAAAATCTCACTCATAGCAGAGTTATTAGTAGGGTCTGGGGAGGGTGGGATGACGACAAACATATCCTCTATCCCAAGGGATAGAGCATCACATACCTTCTTTAAAATACATATATTGGCTGCCTCATATTGTGTGCGGGAGATTCTGAATGCCAAAAAACATAGAATTGAAGCTGCGTGATTAAAAATGAATGTTAAGTTAGTATACTTATATGGCTACCTATTTCTAGTATCTTAGATAATGACTAAAGGTCAAAACACATTTAGTGAACTACATGGACAATCAAATCAAAAGTTGTGGTTTCTTTCAAATCACATATAGCAAAGAAAGATGAGACCTTTAAACACAAGGTTGTGTGATTATTTGGTGGGCCCGGTTGTTGTTTCCGGATGATGCAGATGAACATCTTGAGGAAGGAGGTTGCATTTGATCTTCAACTCTTCAAATAGTTTCTTCAGCTCTAAAAGCAATTCACTTCTCCTCCTGTTCCTTTCACCATTATCTTGAAAATTCATTGTATGATTGAAAAACAGGGCCATTTTTATTTTGTTTACATTTTCAATCTCCTTCACAGCAAAATTGTGATTTGGGTGCCAAAACTGGGGATTCTTCTCAAAATACCTAACCATATGTAATAATATCATTCATTATATAGCCAGAATAATGTAGAAAAGATTTGTTATTATAATCATGGAAATCGGATGCATGTAAAATATGGGGTGTGTATTAACTTACTTTTTTATCTTGTCTTTCAATAGCCCAATCGTCTCAAAAGGTGTTCCAAAATCAATAGAGAATTCCACACTATCTCCCATATCAGGGCTTCTATAGAAATTGCTAATGGCCTTTGTAGCCAAAACCGAATTGGGATAATATATCTTCTCCTTATCATATCTCAAGAAAACTGTCGTTAAGATATTCATCTCTTCAACTATCATCTGTCAAATAACAGATAGTCCATCAATCAAATGCTACAAACTAAATTAAACATGAACAACCAAAGAAAATCAGAAATGTTGTCCATTTTGGGATGTCGAATGAATATTTCATCATTTTTAAACTTTCCGACCCCCGGAAAGGAAATTGTTGCAGGGGAGGAGTAGAGAGGGAGTATAAATAACATAAAATGTACATATGGTACCTGGACCCCATCAATGACGCAACGGTCACCAACATCAAATGGATGCATTATGAAAACAAACACAATAGCTTCAAAAATAGTCTTGCAAGTGTTTCCAAATATAAAAGCAGCTACAACAAGCTGTGATGAGAGTAAAACAAGTACTTTGGTTGTAGCAATTTCTGTCAAAAGAAGCCACACAACGAAGACTACAACAATCAAGACAGCTGTAACAAGCTTGTCCAATTGTTTTACTGCTGTCTTTGTATCACTTAAAGCGTGTGCTAAAGCTTTACGGTCATTGTAAACCTTTATCTGCATAAAGTAACAAAGTTACGTGAATTTCAGTGAGGTTATGATCTTAGGATCTCATCTGGGATTTGTGAAAAATGTAAGAAAGTAGCCACTTTCCTTTTGTTGTTTGTACTAGAACTCATTTGGTTCAAATCTATAATTAATTGCACGCCAATTTTATTAGAATATTGATCCTCCTATCGTTTTCCTTCATATGAACGTCAACGAGATAAGAGTCTTACCACCCATTCTGTTAAAGTTTTCCGATCAATTTGTCCTTTATCAGCGACATCGATCAGTGGAAACACATGATCTACCTCTTCCTTGATCATAAATCTCCTTAAATCCACATCTTCAATGTATCTACATCGTAAACATGTAATGTTCATTAATAAATCATCAATAAATGAAAACATATTTAAAGATTTTGTAGATGCTCTTACGTAGAACCAGGCTGAGCAACATTTTTTAAAATATGATAAGCAGCAGCAATTGCTTCCATCTCATTAGAAATTTGCTTATCTGCAGATTCACTTGGCCTATCATACGCGCTTTCTTCAAGCTTACCAGAAAAAGTTGAGAGCCCGGAATTTGAAATCACATCAACCAACATCTTCATAATCCAAGCAGACACTTTTTCCCTTTTCATTTGATGAAGTTTATTTACATCAATCACATCTTTTGTTTTTGCTTCTTTCCCTTTTCTCTTCACCTGAAAACTCAACTGACCGGTGCTTGTACTCGCCCCAACCATTTCTAAAGATTCCATAACTGGCGGGCCCGATAGAGTTAGAAGAGCATACTGAAGAAAGATTGATTCTTGAATCCTATCAAAGAAATTGCTGACGTGGAATGACGTTGCCAAGATTTTAAGCAATAAAGTCTTTAATAGCCACAAAACTGCACCGACCAATAAGGAAACTATAGTCCAAGTAAGATAGTCCAAAACTCGGGTGGCAGTTTTTGATCTTTCAACATCTTGGCTATTAAACAACAATGTCCAAGTAACAAGAACAACAGTCAACCAAATACATACTTGAACACTCTTCTTTAGCCCGTGAACAAAATACAACACTTTTTTTCTCAACAAGAAATTCAATTCTATCAACAACACGATAAAATGCATAAGCTTATTGGTGACTAGCATACCACAAATGATAACTGTTACGAGCACAAGCCATTTCCATAACTCCAAGCTCCAGATTTTGTAACCCTTCAACTCGTTAACCGTCAAGCTAGCAACTACACAACTTAAAAGGAACAGAAACACCATCCATTCAAACAGAACTTTCAACTTTACTCTCTTATACTTTAGATTCCTTCTTATGGTCACCTTCTTGTAAATCTCTTCATCCTCATCCACTCCCCCTGCACCTGTCCCTCCAGGAGATGCCATTAATGGAGTTTTCGGAGTTATGGAAATAGTTCTTGTCGTCTCTTTCAACAGTGTACCATTTGGAGAAGCAGTAATGCTGCCTGCCACTCTAGGTGAGGCCCGATTTGATGCTGTTCCTATAGGCGAGTTTGAGGTCTGGCTAACTGGTTCAGGCATTTCATCGAACATGTTGTGATCAATCAAAGGTTGTTCACCAAACCTGGATTTCGGCTTGGAGTAAATCGATCTGGCCAAGGTTTTTCGCCTGGTTAGCGTTTCAGGATTGGGAATTTTAGGAGGCCTGTTAGTGCTTGGCATAAAAACTGCATTTTCTGGATGTGAATCATATCCGCTGGACCCATGTCTTTCATGCCTGTCTTCCCCGGAGACTGTCACCACCACCTCACCACCTTTTTTGTTATCCGCCATGCTTATCAGTTATCCCCCTGTGTTTGAGCTTTCACCATTTACAATTTACATCCGTTGAAAGTCAAAACCCTAGAAATAACAGTACACAGTGTGAACGTTTGACTTTTCAAACAAACTGAAGCAGATAACATCTGTAACTAAACAATTTAACAAATAGCAATAACTGCTTCTCAGAAACTAACTAACTAACAACAATTGAAAGCATTCATCAAACACGCACACACACACGCTAGTGAACCAGCATTGAGCAGCAAAGATCTATTACCTGAGACTGAAGCAACTAAACTCACACATACAATAGCAACTGAAGATATGAAAATGGAGGATGAAGGTTAAAGACAGATGGGTAATTCAGAAATGGTGCTACTTTTTCACGTCATTTTGTTTGTGTTTTTTTCCGACAAAAAAAAGTGGGACGAATTTGTTTTCAAATTCTAATCATAGAGCTCATTCGTTTACTTTTCTAAGGTCAAAGCTAAATATAAACCTATAGAATTTGACACAGTGATTTGAATTTCTGTATCAAAACCGAATGCTAACAGTGAATTTAGGGATGTCAATGGGTTGGGTTTGGGACAAGTTTAGATAATCCCAACCTCATACCTGATTATAAAAATTTGTCCTGGCCTAAAACCTGTCGGGTATCGGTTATGCCTGCGGGTTTCGAGTCAACCAGTTACTTTGTAAAAAATACCCGTTCTCGACCCAAAACCCGTCGGGTATCTATCGGGTATATATAAAAATTGTAATTAAAATCAAAAAAAGAAAGAAAATCATGTCGGGGATATACACTTAAAATAAATACATTTTATATACTTAAAATAAATACGGTATATATACTTAAAATCAATAAAAAAGAAAGAAAACTATGTCGGGTTTATAATCGGGTAAACAAGTATATGTTATCGGGTAATCGGGGCGGCTAAACGGGTATATCACCATATCCCATACCCGTCCCAAACCCGCGAAAAATTTCAAAAGTAATCCCATACCCGATTACCCGACCCCATACCCGTCCCGAATGTTTCGGGTTTTCCCATCGGGTTCGGGTTTCATTGCCATCCCTAACAGTGATCAAACCAAGAGGTAGAGGTGCACAAAACGGTTAAAAAAACCGGACCGGTTAGGTTAATATGGATCGGTTAACCTGAGTCCGGTTAAAAAAACCGGTATTTTTTTAAATAATTAAAAAAAATTAAGAATAAAAAATACTAAATATATAAAATAAACTCAATAAACTTCTTTTTATATTTAATTTTGAAATTTGAGAATTAACCATACATATATTCATTAATAAAAACATTAAAAAATAAGGAATACATTTTATTTTTGATAAATAATCATCGTCGTCGTCTTCGTTAAGTGTTCATTGTCCACTATCGGGAGTTCGTCATCGGAAAGTGGAAGCGCCCTTCCTTTCGATACTTCGTACTTGTGTATTGGTTCTTCCACTACGAGTTCCCATTCGAGATTTGTTAGATGTTATACACGTTCCGTCCGTCCAAGTAGTCCTTCAAGCAAATGCATACTTCCAATGCTGTTGGAGTGAGCCTCGTTCTTCGGATAAATAAAACCCTGCCACCACTCACAGATAAAACATATTTCGAAGCTACCATAGAAGCGTGGACGCTTAGTAGATCACGGGCCATGGCGGCTAGAACAGGATATTGGTGTTCCCTTTATTTCCACCAACCAAAAATATCAATGTTATCAAAAACATCGGGCGACATAGTTGCTAAAAAATTGGTTTCAATATACATCCCGAACTCGCTATTTGAGGTGTTACCCCGGACCGTTTACTAGATTCGTTTCTTAAAGAATTATATAAATTTAAAATTGGGCTCCTCTTTGAGCTACTACTTAACGCTAGGGGTGCGTTTTTTTAACCAAACCCAATTAAGGAAGAACTTAAGGAATCCAACCCGATTATTAAACAAAACTGAACCCGAATACCGAACCCGACTAAGGAAGAACTCAAGGAACCTAACCCGATTATTAAACAAAACCGAACCCGATTTGCTATAATGGTTCGGTAATCGAATTAGATAATTTATAATCGGGTCAACCCTACTAACCCGAATATGGGTATTAATCAAATCCCATGATTTTATAGGTTAAATGTATTTTTGAACTTCATTCTTGGATTTTATAGGTAATTGATTCGACACATAGTTATAATGTTATATGTTATAAGAATCCCAATTAAAAATTTTATTCAAACCAAAATTTGCCCAACAACTCTTATAGGGCATAGCTCTTGCCTCAACTATAAATGACTTGTTTTAAGAGATTTGATTTGGTTTTTTGACATCATCCAAATTGTTTTTTTAGCAATTCATTATGTTGGATCATGATTGTTGTAATTGATTTTGCATATGCTCTAGCATCCTTACATGTTTCAACAACTTATTCACAATTCTAATTTATTTATTTTTTTGAAAGGCAAATTTCTTTATTCCTATGGGACTGAGACTTGAACCCACGACCCCCTCAAATCTTGGTGTTCCTAGAGGATTTTACTCTACCATTGGCCACCAACCCCAATGGCCATTTATGAAAAACAATGTTAAACACGACAAAACGAATACTAAAACATATTCAATTGTTAATACCAATTACAATTCCATACACTTTATTGTAAGTTCTTCAAAATCCCATTGCATTACATGATTTAATAAAATTTCTAAAATGTTCCGAAATAACGGGAGGCATATCTTTAAAATAATTTTAAAATTTTTGTTTCATTGTAATTATCATTTTTTTCATAAAGTTCGCCTTGAAATCAAAATCGTTTAATTTGGTACACATTAAATATAATTGTTTAAGTACTAAACAACTCATGAGATAACAAATTCCCGATAAATGTGATTGCGGCTTTAAATTTTTTCTGCACAAGTACACATTAAATATGCTCGCTTTGTTCTTTTTAACTGTTGTAGTTGGTCAATCGTGTTTATTTGTTTGATTTACGTATATGCAATTTAACAATTGTATCTTTTTTGTTTTGTTTAACGTATGTGTAATCTAATGGGTTATATATATGTAATTGTAACTCATATGTTAAAGTTCCTTGTTATTCTTTGTTTTTCTTAAAGTTCGTTGTTGTTCTTCGTTTTTCTTCAACTTCATTCATGAAATATTCTTGAAATCAATTTTTTAGAATGGATTTATATATCAGAGAACCCATTAGTGATTGGTGTCCAAAAAAAATATATGATTATTTCCTAATATACCCTTAATGTATAAAAACAAGTCTCCAAATTTTCAGTTAATTACAATAATATGTTTGATTGATTTTGGCCAGATCAATTATGATGAACGGTTGATACGAGTGTATTTTTTTTTATTATTGTTTTTTATTTTTGCCTTTCTCACATTAGTGGGTTTTCTCATGATTTTTCAATATACACACGTGTGTGTACACGCATGAGTGTTTATATGTTTTCACGTATTATAGAAAAATCACAACTTTTGATTTATGAATATTTCAGAAAAAATTTATCATGATTAAAGGTAAAACACCACAGAATAATACGTGACTCATACGAGTACAAAACCTGTTTTTTAAGGCGGTTCAAAAAACTTTTTTGAAGCGCTTTTATGAAAAACGCCTTAAAAAACGAACTAAAAACAAAGACCGCCCCAAAAAAGAATGGTTGCATTTTTTAGAGCGGTTCTATTTTATCTAGCTTTTTTGAAGCGGTTTTACAAAACCGCCCTAAATGATCTCCCACACAAGAAACCCTAATATAAAAGCTATCTCCACCCTCCTGCCTCAACCTTACCCGGCCTCTTGCCTCAACCTCTCCACGCTCGTTAACCTCTCTACGCACCCTACTGCCTCAAAAATGAAGACGATGGTTGAATCAAAGAAGAGAAGCAACACCGGCTATCGGAGGTGGTGGACGAGCTATCAAATGAAGACGCCGGCGATCGAATTTGGGGAATGAAGATGAAGACGATGGCAGCTTCCTGGTAATTTTAAGCTTCCTCAGTCTGATTTTGCCCTAATTTCAGCCTAATCTTGCATTCGCGTTGGCTATCGGTGGTGGTGGACGAGCAGCGGAAGGGGGTAAGTGGTGGTGAACCCTCCTACCTCAACCTCTCTTTGGATTTTGTGTATGTGTAGATCCGTGTTTTATGATTTAGTTGTATGAATGATATAGTCTTTTTTTCTTCATGTTTTGCTTTAGAGATCTGGATTTTATGTATGTGTAGATCGATGTTTATGTTTTGCTTTGGAGTTCTGGATTTAGTTGTACCGATCAAGTCTTTTTTTGAAGATCTGGATTTTGTATTATCTGTAGACCTCGTTTATGGGTTTTTTTTCTTTTTTTTAAATGGCTTTAAGCTTTTGGAGCGGTTGTGAGACAATTTTTTAGACCGGTTTTCAAACCCCCCTAAAAAATAGATTGATTTTTTTGGGCAGCATTTTTTAGGGCGGTCTAAAACCTCTTTAAAAAACAAATTAACCGCTTTAAAAAATGGATTTTGTACTAGTGTCACCATAGTATATCCGAGGGTGTATACCATGTAAAGTACGTATTGAGTGACCTAATTGAAACACTTTTAAAACTTGGTTACTATTATACAAAGTTATCCCATGATTAAATACATAAACTTAAAAGATTATAGAGCACTAAAGATTGTTAATTTACGAATGGGTAAACTTGATTATAAAACCATGCAAAAAAATGTCATACCTTTCTCAGACAATTCAGAACAAAAAAATGTTTTATTAACTTCAGTCGTCGGATAATATATGATAATTTTTAAAATAGTTCCATCTTTTTCAGATCTTTCACAATTAAAAACGGTTTTATTACATTAAGTAGTAGGATTATAATAGTTTTTAAAACAATGTTGTATATTATTTCCCGACAATTAAAAATAAAAAATTGTTGCTTACCTTAAATCATTGGAAAATAATAGTTTTTAAAACAAGTATTAATCACTAAGTACGTTGAATATTGACTTTCTCATGTGTTTTGTCGTTTAATATTAGTTTTGACGTTTAATTAAAAAGTGCTGGGAGCCACCGTAACTTGACTCGCAGTATGAAGTCTTTAATCCTAATTGAGTCGGTTTCGAAAGAAAGTGAAAGTTGAAGGGGTAATTCGAAAGAGTTTAATTAATTAATATTTAATTAATAGTTTGAATGTTTAGAATTATCTGGTTTGATTAATTAGTAGAGATAATTGAGAGAAGTATTTGAGTATGATTAGTATTCTTTATTTTAGTATAAATACATGGTTAGGACCTATGTAATGTATGTCAAGAATTATTAAACAGAAAGAGTCGATCTTAATTTTGAGATCAAATTCCATGTTCTTGGACCTTCCAACAATTCATTTCATCAAATTGGTTATTGTTGAACAACTATTCAAAACAATAAAGATATATTAGCTAATAGAATATCATCCTAACAAATATATAATCACAAAATGCTATAAACAAATATAATGTTATCGATTATTTAGCTTATTATATAATATAAATATAAAACAGTGAAAAACTCATAAGGTATTATGTATTATTGATCAATAATTTATTGCTCAACTATTTATAAGAAGACGATAATGTAACACACATCTATACTAATAAATAAAGGTTTAAGGTGGACACTTGTCACTTTATCACGTCTTCTCGCATTGATTTTCCCGTCTCTCTCTCCTAATAAATGCGCATCTATCTTATTAAATAATAATGATATTATAAATATATTATTAAAGAAGAATAGTAATTATATTAAATAAGAATATATAATAGGAAATCAAAATATAACTAATTGAAGAAAAATACTAATTTGTTATACACACACATTTCCACCTGATATATCTCGAGATGATCATAATAGTCTGACAAGTTATTACGTATTTACAAATTTATAAGTTTTATATTTTTTAATATACAATCTCGTGTAATACACAAGATTCTAACCTAGTTAGATGATATATAATCATTTTTGATACAATATTGACTTACCGTCAAAGTGCGATCCCAAGGCCGGTTTATTTTAACCGGTTCTTGCAGCTCAAAGTTGAACTTGGGAATGACTCGGGAAAGGTAGAACTAGCCCAACCCGACCACAAGACCCAATCTCATTTTCGTTGCAGCAACACCGTAAAAATTTGCCCTCGATCTCTTGCTTTTTTTTAATTATTATTACCGGAAAGAGTTTTAAAAGAAAGAAATACAAGAAATTAAGAGAAAACTTTGTGAGAATTTCATGGTAAATTTTTTTTTTTAACGGCGTGAGCTCAACTGGCACGTCTCACCAGGGGAGGCTCGTACATCAGTCTACCCAAACAACCCCCAAAGAATTCGACATCTGCAGAGGGTGTTGATAGTTTTTATAAAGTGCACCTTACAAGATTTGAACCTATGATCTCCATATAGAGGAAACCCCTTGAAAAAAAACCCTGACCACCAAGGCAGAACATTGATGGCTTTCATGGTAACTACATAGATTTCTTTATACCTTTCCTCACTAATTAAAAAGGCTGACTTCTTTTACAATCAATAACTCTTATTAGATTAATCTCGTTTTGTATAACGTTCATCTGAATTGAAACTAATAAAAAGGAAGCACTAATTAAAAGATAAGGTTAATTCATCTTCTTTTTTTCTTAATGGCGTAAAATTTTATAAAATAATAGGACTAGCAAGAAGGTAGACGAACAAGAAATGTACCAACGATATCAAGACTCGCCGACTACATGACACCAATATACTAGAGTACAAAGTTACACCAATTGCACCGATCTATTAAAATCATTTTACCCCTATTTTTTAGTCATAGGAATAAAGTTGCTTTTATAGTTTTATCTCCTCCAATATATCGCCTGGCATGAAAATCTTCCTGGTTTGAGCATTCCAAATGCTCATTGACTAGATTTATTTTGTGATAAATAAATAAATAATAAGTGACTAGGAACATATATATGTTGATGTGGAAATACTGTAAATGAGATTGTAAAGATCTAATCTTTTTTGACGGAAAACCTACGACATATTCCATGTTTTCCGCCGTTTATTAATGTTTTGTCGACGAAATCATGTACATATCTATTTAAAAACCTTAAATCAGCCCGACAGTGGATTAACTATAAACTATAAAAAGAATCTAATATGTTGGAAATCCAATTAACCATTATCCAGATACCTAAGAAACAATCTCTATCAATGGAGGCACTTCCCATATTCTTGTTTTGTTTCACCATTATTATTACTATTCATTTCCATGTGCTAGCAGATACCATGGTTGTCAATCAAAGGGTCTCCAACAGAAACAAACAAGTGACCTTTATTGTCATCATCGTTGTCGTTATTGTCGTATTAGCCATTTTCTTAGGACTATGTTTCTTGATGGTCATGAAGAGGAAGTTGAAGCGAAAGGCGCGTACCAATGGTAATAACTTTTATCTCTGACTTCGATTTCATTTGCGTTTCATCGATTGTTTGGATACAAATGTAGCCGTTGGTTTTATAGGGCGGCTTGCTCGACTTCCACAAGATAATGTTCTAGACCTACCGTTGTTTGATTTATCGACATTGTTAAAGGCAACAAACAACTTCGCAGACGATAACAAGATAGGGGAGGGTGGATTTGGGCCTGTTTACAAGGTAATATTAAATTTCGAAACTTAAAAAGTGAAAGTTTGTATTAAACTATACTCTAACCTAAAAACGCCTAAAATCCTCCAATTGGAGATGCTCTAACTACAAATATATGTGAATGTTTAAGGGACTTCTTGAGGATGGAAGAGAGGTTGCGGTGAAGCGGCTTTCGAGGAGATCCACACAAGGAGTTGAAGAGTTCAAGAACGAGGTGATCTTCACTTCTAAGCTTCAACATCGAAATCTTGTCAAGATTCTTGGATGCAGCATCCAAGGGGAAGAAAAGTTGTTGGTTTACGAGTGGATGCCTAACAAAGGACTCGACTTATTTCTATTTCGTAAGATCAGTATTATCGTGCATGTAACACATGATCACTATAACAAATAACTCAATCCAAGAGATCCAACTAGTGAATTGAGTCGTTTTTGTAGGTGAAACCGAGGAAAAATCACTCAATTGGTCACAACGATTTCGTATTATCAATGGGGTTGCCCGCGGCCTTCTTTATCTTCATCAAGATTCTATACTACGAATCATCCATCGAGATCTCAAACCTGCCAACATTTTACTTGATCGTGACATGAACCCTAAGATATCAGATTTGGGCATTGCAAGAAGCTTTGGAGGAAATGAGACTCAAACAAACACAAAAAGAGTGGTCGGGACATAGTAAGATTGCATTACAAACCCTTTGTCATCACATCAAATGTCTATCTGTTACATTTTATCCATGTTTTTAATGCAGTGGATACATGTCACCCGAGTATGTAGGAAAGGGAATCTTCTCTGTAAAATCAGACGTATTCAGCTTCGGTGTTTTACTTTTGGAGATTGTGAGTGGGAAAAAGAATAGGCAATTCTTTAATCATGCTCACAGTCGTAACCTTCTTGGACATGTAAGATCATAATTGAACATTTCCCATAGATGTTGAGTATTATTAAAGAGAATATATTAGTATTGGCTTTTTGTGCTAATGTTTATTATGATTAGGAGATATAATTTGATTAGGTTTTCATTGTATACTTTCATAAATAGTTGATCAATAATACATAATATTTTAGGGTTTTTTATTATTCCATAACTATCAAATAAGTTATTAAAAGTACTAATGTGTTTTTTAAACTAATTGGTCCTCAGGCATGGATACTTTATAAGAAAGGAAGGAGTTTGGACCTTGTTGAAGAGTCTTTGATCGAGTCACTCGTCATATGCGAGGTGTTGCGGTCAATCCATGTGGCGTTGTTATGTGTTCAAAAAAGCCCAGAAGATAGACCAAACATGTGTATGGTGGTTATGATGTTGAGCAGTGAGTTGTGTTTGCCAGAACCGAGACAACCAGGTTTTTATACAGAAGATGATAAATTAGGGCCCGAGAGTTCATCTAGCATGCAAACACAAATTTCTAACAACAATGTCACAAATACACACATGGATCCTAGATAGAAACCATCACTCCAAAACATGTCGATCAACAATAAAAAGGATTGGTTGTCTGACTTGTCTTTAAAAATTATGAAGAAAAAATTATATTTTAATTTATAAATGTATAATATTTATATAGAATACTTCAATTAGTAATAGATTATGTAAACAAAAAGTTTTTTAATCATGCTTTCATGTAATGTAATTAATAGTAATTTATTATATTTATTTAATTATATAAAAGTTTCCCCATGCCACAATTCAAAATTTCCCTAAATTTTAAGTGTGTTTTTGTACCATGCTTAATTATTTGATGTTTAATAATAAGATGTTTATTTATTGAGTTTATTAAATTTCAAATTACTCGGTTGAACACAAAATCCTTTATCTATATTTATTTTATTTTTATGTATATGTTAAAAGATACCAAGAGTCCAGAAAATATATATATATATATTTCTTTGTCTAGATTTATTTTATTTTTTAACAAAATCCTTTAACATTTATATTTTTCCTAAACAAAAATTTAACTTTGTTATACTAAAAAGTAATATATAACTCAAAAATATAATGTCAGAGGATTCATACAAAAAAAAAATACATTACATAATTTAATGAAAATATGACTATTCATCAAGTTTATAAAATGCTTTTAAACATAATAATGTAAAATGAAAGATCATAGTCAAATATACGAATTTAAATCGATACGGTTAGTGAACCATGATCCATACACCTTGCAATTTAGCATTTAACACCATTTTGATGTGACTAATGCACCATCAATCATAACCATAATCATGATTTTTTATTCATATTAAACTATTATAGTTTATTAATTAAAATTTGTATTTCAAAAAAATGAAAGATAAATTTGATACCCAAATATAATCAGTTAATTATTATTCTTTTTTTTAAATTAAGTTAATTATTATTCTTTCACTAATTTGTATATAAACTTAATATATTTTTTTTTAAATTAAGATAAATCTGCCAATTTGTATCAGTTAATTATTATTATTTTTTTTAAATTAAGATAAATCTACCAATTTGTATATAAACTTAATATAATTTTTTAAAAAAATTAAGTTAATTATTATTCTTTTTTTTAATTTATGTTAACTATTTTTTTTAAATGTGTAATTAAATATCAAAATAAAATTAAAAACAACAATAAAAATTTCACAAACAAATAAATTAATTAATTAATTTACAACTACATATTCAGCAGGTTTTGCTACCCAATCTTTATAAAGCTTTTGACATGATTTAAATACGTTTTCCCACTCAATTGCGTCTCTTTCACTCCTGAGTATCCATAAGTTGTGTGTGAAACATATTGGAAACTCTCCTTGCATTTCTACCATTACATAATGATTTTTATTCACCAATGCAATTGTGATTATCTTTTTATCTGGGAACTGGTTAGGGCCTCTCCAAAGCGGAAACAATGTCGAACTGTTATTACCTTCTTTAGATATGAAATTAAAAATTACGTTAAACATGTTCCCATTAAAAAACCCATCTCTAGCATAATCATCCAGTATTTTTGTGACGCAAAACTAGGCCCCGATCACTCTAAGGATGAAAACACCTCATTGTATTCATCATGGAAAGCCTTTCTGTAATATGTTTCAAACTGCACCATCTCATCAATTAGTAACCTCCGGATTAATAGCCATTCATCTTCACCGTACATGAGAGCAGAAGCTGTCGCCCGAAACCCACAATTTTCATCACCTAACACATCTTTTATATCTTCCACGTACGGTTAAAAGACTGTTGGAATTTCATCAATATATTTGTGACAGTCTTGTGATTTTTTATTAGTAACATTGTGGGTCAAACCTAGAAAATCGTAGATAGGCGGACTTGAAGGGCCGGCGCCTGAAGGGTTGGTTAAATAAGTTTGTTCGCCACTATATTCGTTCAACCCAAATAAATCATATCATGTCGCACCAGAAGCGTTTGTGAAATAATTTTGCTCGGCAGTATTCTCGTTCAACCCGAATAAATCATATGACGGTGCAGTTGAAAGGTTGGAGAAATAACTTTGCCCGGCGACATCTTGATTCATTAAAGGACTCTGTTCACCAGGCACCCCGTAGTTCACGTATGCACCGTTGTAGCCAGGATGATCATCATAGTTCCCGTGTGAACCTTGTGTAGCAGGCTCTGGATACCCGAAAGTATCTCGGTTCATGAATGGACTCGGTTCACCAGGCATTTGATAGTTCATGTAGTTACTGTTGTAACAGGGATAAGCGTTATAGTCCCTGAATGAAGTTTGTGTTTGATGCTCTTGTGAGTGCACGAATGAACTGTGTCTTGGAGGCTCTTTGCCGTAATCACGTTCTTGGGAGGTCACATATGAACCGTGCCGCGGAGGCTTATGGGAGTAGCTTCGCTGAAGGGGAGGTTTAGCTGTTGCAAGGTCCGCTTTTTTTGTTTAGATTTTGTATTTGGCATTCCACGAGCTTTTGTTTGCACTGCGGGCTCATCATAAGTCGTGCTGCTAGGATCCCATATAGCTTTTATCTTTTGTAGCCAGCTCTTTTTCACTACTGCTCTTTTTTCTTTGTTGTAAGCCTCTTTGAAATTGTCGGTCTTCTCATTTCGTATGATCGCAAAAGCTATACAAAAAGTCATGTTTGTTGATGTTAATCCAACAATCTGAAGCAAAGGTAGGTGATACATGTTGGTCTTGTAAGTGGGAACTAAAACGAGCACATGGAAAAATGCACGCCACATCTTCATTAAAATTAGATTTATGAAGAATAAATCGTGTAATTGATTGGAAGAGAATTGGAGTCACATATTTGTGTGTCTGTGTATAGAGAGAAAGAGAGATGGATGTCAAAATTACAAGCATGAACCGAGTTAATATTTGAGAACATTGAGGTCTGGTCCCACTTGTAATCAATCATACAATTGACAAAAAATTATATTGGTGGATCACGTGAGGAATAGGCCTAATAATAATGTTTATTTTGTAGTGATACCTTACAAGTTTGACCACTATATTGATGGAAATTGAAAACAAAAATAATAAATGTTTAATTTTAATAAATATTATTTTATTTTCATTTAATAACTTTCGTTTGTTGACTTTTTTTTAAAATACGGAGTGCGCTAGTGTTTTTAATTTTTTTTATCAACTTTCCGATATATTTTTTTTAAATGGAGTTGTATTCAAAATCGAGTTTTTCTTTTCGTTGCCTACCGTTGTGATAACGTGACGAGTATAACCATCTAGTTTGATTTAATTTTATGTTTCTTTTTATTAACATTATTTTTATCGTTGCACCTACTCTTTTATTTAAATTTTATTAACAATAGGGGCGACGCGCGGAGCGCGGGTATAACCATCAAGTTTGATTTAATTAGCTATTAAAATTTACCTCTGAAATAATACAATTTTAAAATAAAGTATTAGATGTATTACGTATTCCTTTTTAAAAAAAGATGTATTATGTATAGATGGATGGTACTCTACTCTAATCTACTTTTTGTCGGTTAATTATTTTAGTTACTCAATAAAATAAAAAATAAAATAATTTGGATAAATAAAGATTTTGTATTTGATGCAAAAAATTTATAAAAAATACGTGATTTTTGTTAGATGTTACTGTGTAACTTTTAATTAAAAAGTTTATTAGAAAATTTTATTAAAAAAGATTATTAGAAAAGTTTATTAAAAAGATTAATTGTCATTCAAGATGAGTTGATGGTGACATGCAGCACGGCTTTTTATGTTTACTATTTATTAAAGTGACACAAAATTTTATGTAGCTTTTAATTAAAGTGGTGTATATACCTTTAGTGGTGTATTAATCTAATCACCCATACGATTATCAAGTACAAAGAGACATAATTATAATAATGATGATTTGTAACTATAAATTAGCTGATTATACGTAGACAAATAGTTGATTGGTTAGTTGTACTAACCTAAATGAAATTCTTTTCAAAAAATTTGGTTATTTTCAAACTATAGTGTTTAAATTAAAACGAGGTTCGGAAACATATGTATAGTGGCGAGGGAGTTAAAATTTGTAAGACTCGGTTTGGATGTGCGCTATTACAGGGGTTAGTCTCGACGACCCCTACACTGATATTAACCCCTCAAAAATAAATTAGCAGCGACCTTTTATAAGTTATAGCCCAAAATTAAATATCAAGATTAAAATTATTAAGGAAGTTAAAAAAATTATTTTAAAAAAAGTAAGCTGAAATTAAAGGGGGTGTTAAAATTTGTAATACTTGGTATCGCAACCCATACACTGGTATTAACCCATCGCGAAAATATTAAGGTCGAACTTTTAAAAGTTATAGTACAAAATTAAATATAAAGATTAAAAAAATTCAAAAAATTAAGCTGATTTAAAAGAAATTAAAAAAGGCTGACGTCTGCAAGGATAGTGCTAGCGTCAGCAATTGAACTGAAAAAAGGAAGGTTGGTGTGGATCGAACCCGTGCCTTGCGGGTGTGGGTGTGAGTGATGAACCACTAGGCTAGCCCCAAATTAGAGGTGCATAAATCGGGTCGGTTTTTTCCAAACTCAGTCAAAACCGATTTGAAAAAAAACTTGTTCGGTTAATAACCTGTTTGGGGGATCGAGAGTCATAACCTATTAAACCGGTTAGGTTAATACGGGTCGTTTATAAAAAAAAAACGGTTTTTTTTATAAATAATTCAAAACGTTCAAAAAAATTCAATTTTTTTATACTAAATATATAAAATAAACTCAATAAACTTCTTTTGTCCATTCTAAAATTTTTTATAAGTAACAAAACATAAGCCGGGTTGGTTTTCATCGTCGTCGTCTTCGTTTAGTGTTTATTCGGGGGCTCCGGGGGCTTCCGTTGACATTCTTGATCTTTACCCAGGTTGGTTTTCACCGTCTTGCAATGTTTCCCCAAATGAGCTCTCAAAATGGAGTTGGACGTGACTTTGAGAAACACGTGACAATTTTTGCATCAATTCATTTAATCTAACATTAGACATAAATTGAATTTTGAAAAAATTTTCGGGGTTTCTCTTTGTTTCTAGTATCATCACCACGTTTGCTTCACTTACCATTTGAGCGTCTTAGACTTGAGAGTTTTTGAGCTATTTTGCAATTTTTGAGCGCTTTTATTTTTTGTGACTTAGAGAAGTGTTATGATGGGGCAAAATGGTCCAACAAGTCCCCCAAACGTAGCAAAAGGCTATAAATCAGTTTAAAAACGCTAATTTTTTATTTGTAACGTCAATAACCTGTTAACCGGTTTGTAACCAACTTTTAAACCGGTTTGACTCCTAGAAACCCCAAAGCGGTTCCAAACCCATGTTTTTCCAACAAGTCCCCCAAACGTAGCAAATGGCTATAAATCAGTTTAAAAACGCTAATTTTTATTTGTAACGTCAATAACCTGTTAACCGGTTTGTAACCAATTTTTTAACCGGTTTGACTCCTAGAAACCCCAAAGCGGTTCCAAACCCATGTTTTTTCTACCAGAAACCGGTTATTCCTATACCGGTTACGGTTTTGGTTAATAACCTTTTTTTTTTCACCTCAACCCCAAATCTTGTTATAATTTCATTTCAGTTCATATATATATTAAATCTAAAAGCCTGAAATAAATAAAAAGGTAATCGTTGCCGATTGACAGCCTCTGATTGACGTAAACATTTAGTCATCATTGAAGAGTAATTTTGATTTTGGGGTGCACCAACCTTTCATATTGTAAATTGGTATGAATTGATATTAAATAGAAGTATAAGGGGTTAATACGCAAATACTCATCCAAGGGTGAAATTGTAATTGTAACGGTAGGGAAGGTGATAAGAGCCACAGAGTGGAGAAGATGAACCCCTCCCGCGAAAAGTGAGCCAACGAGATGGTGACAACTACCACCAATGCGCAATTTAGTACCAGCCCGAGGTTTCGCCTGCCGCAGTTAACTCCGGTGAGAAAGTTAACCGTAAGGTGCGCAGTGTTCCCCCTTGAACAGCGGCAAAGTAGACGATTGGTCTCCATCTCTCTCATCCTCTTCCATTGCCTGTCTATCCCTAAAGGTATGCAATATCTGATTGCTAAATTGATAGTTATTTTTGTTGCAATTTGATCGTGTATACTTAGTATTTTGAATTTGAATTTGGATGCAGATGCTGTGGCTGGCAGCCCATTTGATAAGTACGTGAAAAGGTAATTGATTTTGACTTTGGTCAAATACCCTAGATCAGTAGTAAGTAACTGTTATGAATATTACATAGATGACAGTCTGAAAGTGTTTTGAGATCTAACTGTCCAAAATAAGAAATATTCTATAGGTTTTCGATGGATATGATATTTGGGTCAAACTGGTCGAAAGTCATCTCAAGTGTATTCAAATGCATAAAACCTCTAAACTCTCTTAACCAATATGATATTTGGGTCAAATGGGTCGTCCTGCACTAAAGATGACCCGTTTGACCCATTCCCAACCCGGCCGACACAGTCAATTTTCCACCTTTATTGTATGCAATTGGATAATTATGTCTGTTATTAATCATTTCTCTGAAATGTTAACTAGAAAAAAGCTTGAACCATTGGAGGCTTATGTACCGGCTATTATCTTGACAGAAATGCAGATTAAAGAATTAGGTAACCTTACTTTCTCTGCGTCACCACTTTTTATTTAGCTACTTATGAATGAGCCTTTTTGGGCTATGTTTTTTTTTCTCTAACGTGTGAAACGGGCTTAATAAAACAGTTAGCTTAAAAAAAGCAGGTCGATTGGGTTGAAAGTCGCCCAAATGAAATAATATAATAAAATTTATGTAACCATATATGACACAATAATTGATTTTATTTTTATTTTTTTGACAAAAAGTGGTTTGTTTCAAACTAAATCGAACCGTTTCGACTGATACCAAAAAGACTACTTGTTTTGACCCGTTACCCTACCTACCCAATTTGTCATCGTCTATACCATTCACCAATCCATCCTAGTAAAATTTGATTACTACCTTTGTCCCAAAAAGTTTGTAACAATTTCCATTATAGCACTCCATATGGGAATTGCAGCATTTCTTTTATTCTAACTATTCCAAGTTAACTTACCATTTTCTTTTTTCATGATTTCATCATAACAAAGTCTTAGCTGGATTGGGTCTACTCAACAATATTTCCCTATTTTCTCATTCTAAAATGGGTATTTTAGACATTTGACTTACTGTCAGACACTTAAATGTTAGTATGATTTTGGATTATATTGATATTGCACCAAGATTTATATAAAGCCTTCTTATTGTAATATTTATAGGTAAAACACTGGAAGCAGACCAGCCTCAGTATGCTGCATGCAGAAGTCTATTACGTGCGGGCCCAGCGGCATCACTGCGTATGAACATTCGAGCAGTAAGTCCAGTAACAATGTAGCAAATGAACTCAAAGAATTTGTGAGCAATATGTGAATGATTATGTGTTTGTGTAATCATTTATGTTCATATTAGGTTCTGAAATGAATGTACAGGTAGCACAGTACGCAAATGAAGTTGGCAATGATCAAAATGCTTCCAATGATGTGGACCAATGTCTCAGGTACCACTTTTGTCATAAATTTATTAATTTATATATTTTTCACACTTTTTTCCCTGCTAATGGATTTCTTCCTTGAAGAGCGTTGGAAGAACTCGACTCACTGTTGCTACATGCATCAAGAAATGATCCTGGAGCTTCGGTTAAGTCAATGAAGTCAAACATCGGCATAGCTGTTAATGCATTAAACAGGTTTGATTTTCAAAAAATCCACTTTAATTAAACTAGGGGGTGGCGCAGTGTTAAGCGCTTGAGTTCCTCTAGTAGAGTCTCTGGTTCTACCTGCATAGCGCAAGCTGTGTTTGACCTGATCTCATCGGTTAACAGGGTATTGGTGATTTGGTGGGTCCCGTGAGTTTTCTGGTACCAGTTCTCAAAGAAACAAAAAATTGAATCAATCTGTGATCTATTTCTTTATTTTTAAATAGATATGCAACGGTCTCACCTTGCTTTAAAAAATGCAGCCTACTTAAGACTGTTCCCACTGATGTACTGGAAAAGGGAAAGGCTATAGCTGATGCATACAACACTCCTGAAGAAGATTATCCACCAGAAAACTTAGATCCAAATTTGAAACAACTGGAATCGATACTGTGATTATTGTTATCACAGAATATTTTTGTAATTACAGTTGGTATCAATACTATGATGAGGCGAAATAGGTATATATGTAACTTGCACACTTAAAAGATACGCCGATTACATATTTGTACTTTCTCGATGATATTATCATTCATGTTCAATCAAATGTTATATTTTTTTTTTGTAACAATGAGAATCCGTTACCAGAAAATTCACAAGACCCATCAATACCGTGCTAACCAACAGGATCAAGTAAATCGCAACTTTTGCTGAGCGGGTGGCCTTCAAGAGGTTTGGAAGCATGATTCGAACCTAATATTGATGTTGAATTGCTTGATCTTGAAAGATCCGCCGTCACTAGAACCAACTCGGCTACTACACGAAGGTGTTGACAGTAACTGTAATAACTGTTATAGTCATTATGCATTTTTAGAAAAACCATGAAATGTTTAACCCATAATCCCATTTACCTTTTAGGCTCATTTAGTAAAAACGTATAGGCCCATTAAGTAAATCTGCCTTCTAACGTAATTAAGCTAACTCAACTCAATACTGTAATCTATTTTTTTAGAAATATAAATAACACATGAGAATTCAAAATATATTTGTATTTTAATTGATTCAAACACTAAAGTCGCTTTGGCCGAGTGGTTAAGGCGTGTGCCTGCTAAGTACATGGGGTTTCCCCGCGAGAGTTCGAATCTCTCAGGCGACGTTTATTTTTTATGATTTGTTTTTCCACGTGGATTTTATTATATCAAATCACATTCTCCCTTTTTAAAAATAAAAAAATTTGTAAATTTGATATTTTATAGAACACAACAGTCTAATAACGAACTTACAACTCTAAAATACAAAATTGATTTTTTATTTTATATATATATATAAATCATATTCTTCCCAATTTCTCGGTGCACGACTTTTGTTGGTTTTATAAATTAGACAGCGAAGACTTTCAATACTTAACTAATAACAAACTTACAACTATACATTACAAAATCAACATTCAAAACATATAATGAATTTTTATTTTATGTTATTAGCTACCATAACTTGACAAATGGTTACTAATCGGTGTAAAACTCCTCCCATTTTTGTGTTCTCAATGACATGTGCATTCGATTATGCTTATGTGTTGCTGGTGGATATAGAAAACCCGTTACGAGGTGGTGTTCTCGAAAAAGAAATTATATGTGTCAAGAATGCTAGAGAAGTTTAAGACCATCGGCTTCTTATGAATAAAAAATAGATTAAAATTACAATATTTCAAGTGGTCAATTTTAGCTTGCAAAACTTTTAGCCAGTTAATTCTTGACTTTCTTTGTATCTAGCTCCTTGTTAGAGGTTTTGGTTTCATTTATATTATAAATTATAATCTTCGCGGTTCAAAAAAAATGAAATATATTAATTAATACATTTTAATGATCATTTAAGAGGCTAACAATATTCAAAGTCTATAATTGAATTAACGATTGGAATTTGGAAACCATGCTTACACATGTTTCTACACCTTCCAACTTCAAAGTAATCAACTTATTGATTGGTAAGACACAAATTAGTGATATTTGAAAAGTTCTTATAGTTAAAATATCATCATAATAACAATAATAATATTTATTATTATTATTATTTGTATTTAATATTTACATTGTTTTAAAAATAGTATATCTAAAATAGAGGTTCAATAAAATATACAACATCATAATAAAAAAGAAAGGGGTTAGTTGGTTATTGCCATGTGTAGATTAAAAAATACAAAAAATAATCTTTTTTTTAATTTCTCACTTTTAACCGGTTAATGGTGCATCCGGTAAAAGACAGGTAGTAAAATAGTTTTAAATTTGATTAGGATTCTATCATAAAACGTGATGTGTTTTTCTTTGATGTCTTCAACTCTTCGAGTTTGATAAAATGTTTTTTTATTAATTTATTTGATTAATAACTAAATATTTTTTATAAATAATTAATAACAAATATTAAATATACAATTTTCTGCCCTTTCGTTTTATATGATGGAATTTCGTGTAACCATACTTGATCTAAAAGTCATACGACAAAAAGTCAAAATTAAAATTAATTATGTTTGAAGATGTCTTCGTGTCAATCAAAAGCAAATACAATAAAAGAAACGTTATTTTTATTTACCAAGGAAAAACGTCTAAAATACGTATAATTATTTTAACAAAACATACAATTTAATTTTCACATTTTATAAACTTGATGAATATATTGAAAATCAAGCCCCAAAACATGAATTTTGTTCTCAAAGATTAACTCTTTATTGATAAAACTCAACTCAATAACTATTAAATAATAAAATAAATAAACAAATTCACTCATAGTCTAATATGAACTCAACCAAACAATTAATAAATTAATATTAATAATTACCATGAATCAAGAATTATCCTTCATTCTCCCCCTTAATCTTGATCTTTACCTCCTAGATATTGAATTCCAGCCACTAGGAGTGGTGACCCAGTGGTAAGGCTCTGGCCTTTGGTAGATTTGGTCACCGGTTTGATGGACAAAGGGTGGGTGTGGAGTAATTTAGGAGTAGGGTAGAATATGATAGGTTTGCCGTTCAAAAAAAAAATATTGAATTCCAAGTAAGACCCGTACCTCTTCCCTTTTAATCCTTAGACCGTTTACCTCACATCCTTCTTTTTGATCCACTCCTTGATCACGTAGACTAATGTCTTTAACCGAACTGATCTTTGATCTTAGTAACCTTATATCTTTCAACACCAACATGATAATCACAATTATGATCTTCATTTTTTATCAATAACCCGAATCACTCAGGTTTTTCACACCAAATTGAATCACTCAAATTTAATCACCTCTACAACTTTCTTTCTACACATGTATCGCACCTTCATCCCCAACATGATATATTTTAAAAATCTACAAAATTGAAAAGAAAAAACTAGAACATTGCAGATCATTTTCATTTATCATTTTAATTAAATTTAAAGTCACTAAACACATTACAGGTCAAATTTATGTTGGGTATTGGTTCGGTGAAGGAATTGGCGGCCCAATTACACAATTCGAGAGGCTGATGCAAGATAAATAAGGTTAGAATTTTAATCGCCTATTGCACCTTTTGGGTAATTTGGATAACAAGGAATAGGTGGATCTTTTCGAACTCAAGGAGGCGTGTCGAAAACATGGTGGACGACATCAAGATCACGTCATATAAATGGTTGGAGAATAGAGGGAAAACCCAAGGTACCAGATGGAAAATGTGGGTTCATAACCCCCTGTTCGGGTTCAGCTAGTGGTGCAGATCTTTTTTGTTGTATTTTGTATTGGTAGTATAGCCCTGTTTTTCTTTTGGTGCAACTCGCTTCGACAGTAGCTTTATTTTGGTGCTTGTAATTGGGGTTTTACACCGAAAAAACAATAAATGTCATGTTGAGTTGTTTGTATTAAATGCTAATCACTATCGACATTATTAATGATGTCTCTTTGATCACTAGACAAAAAGTAAACAAAAATAAAAATGAATAACTAATATTATTAAGGTTTAGATAAGGGTCATCAATCACTTGTTTTTTTTTCTTTTAATAACAATAAACCGTTATCGGGATACTCACGAGATCTCACTAATACTCTACTAACTAATAAGATCACACATAATACAGTTTGTGTTCAACAATGACTTCCAAGGTGGTTAAAGCCATAAAACAACTACTCGGGTTGATGTCTCATGTGTGGTAGATGTGTAGATAATATTTGTAGGTAGTAAAGCACAGGCTCATAAGGGTGGACAGAATGAAGTCTGAAGACAGTCCGGCCCCAATCCGGAACACCGGCTCCTCCCCTTTGGCCCTGACCTCACACTCACTGAGTCAATGATCTTGGGTTCATTCACCGATTGGTTCCCCGATATAACCGTTGCCAATGGTAAAAAAATATGCGTTGGCATATTTAATTAAAATACCCTATATATACCAATTTAACAAATATTTTTCTTCACCTCAACTTCAGCCTTTCTCAATCTCAAACAAAATATGCCAAATGGAACCCTCATCTCGTAATGTCAAAAAAATTGCTTGAACCCGAAAGCCTCGTAAACAACCGCAACAAACTCTGTAACTACAAACCCAATTCAACCCACCATGCTATCCACAACAGTAATATGTTGGATCTAGTATGCTTAAGTGCCAACATAATACAATGATGCTAATGGAGTTAATCCTGAAGAGTCACACAACGAGCAACGATATTTGTTATCATTGTGTTAGACACATAAAACGTAAAAAATAATGGTGGCATTAATTATTTGAAGATTTTAGAAAAAAAAAGTGTGAGTCTTTTATCTCACATTAGTGAGTTGAGAGCTTTTATCCAATGCTAGTTCAGTTCCGGCAAAACTTAATGGTGATCTTTGGAACCCAAGATTCAACCCAAGTGGTGCGACTGTTTCTCGGCTTGAATTTAGATGGCCCTATGAACTAGCTCGAGTAGTGTGTATGTATCTCAAGTTATTCATAGCCTTTATCCAGCCCTGCGTATTCGTTTGAGTGATGAATCTGTATCTCAAAGTAACCAGGGTTCTATCTTATTTTTAGATTGTTTGTTTTGAACCGGTGTTGTCGGGTCCATCTTACAATAGGGAGTGTTGTATATCAACATATTTATCTTCTTATGGTACTTATATTTATATCCCCATATCTCACCATATTTAAATATTGATTATGAGTTATAGTTGGATTATGATTACTAGTCTTGTAATTAGTATAAGTAGATGGTTTGAGTTCAATAATATGGATTTCATTTTCTCTCCCGTTTCTATCCCATTCTCTTCTCCTTCATCACAATACTAAGATATTATGTAACAAAATACTTAATAGTTTAAGATTTAAAAGAGTCATGTTTAGACCAAAATGCAACAAGTTTTGAAAGGAATAGACCTAGTCGTGACTATAGGATTCATCCTTAACTAACATTCTTTATTTTTTTTGGGAATGATGTGTTGAAGACTCGGAAATTTCAAAACACCGAGCCTAAAAAAATCAATTCAAATATCAGGTCAGGTTGGGTCGGACCGGTTCAAATATCGGGTCGGGTTTTGCTCTTCTGTGATTATAAGTATACAAATACATAACAATTTTTTATTTTTAAGTATTGAAGAAAGTTTACAAGTAACTCGACGTGTTTAGTTATCCTACTAAAACAATCTACTTTTATTTCATGTAATAATTGATTTAAACCCATTGCACGATCCAAAAAGATAGAGGGTTCGGGACTATTTGTTTTTTAATCATTAAATGTTGTATGGATACGTCTTTATCAAAATAAATAACGTTTGTATGAAAAATGTTATTATTATGTGATGAATTAAATGAATGGTAGTAAATAACTATTTTTTTTTAAAGAAATTACTATTGAATAAAATACAATTACATGAGAATCTAAATAAAAGTTTTAAATAGAAAAAAAATCCTCAATTTATGATTAATTTTCTTTTAAAAAATTAATAACATAATGATATAAATTTAATAATAGCAAATGAAGCTTGTTCAAATTTCCAACATATATCTAGTAATCTATAAAAATACAAATATAAAAACAACAATAATCAACTTGGAAAAACTTCATTACGTATTATTATTAACTTCAATGTTTTCAGAACCGGACCGAATAGCGAATCGGTCATTTTACCGGTTCACTGGTCGGACCTGTTGGATCGGTCGAACCGGATTTAATAACCGGACGATGTAATGAATATTTATTTATCTTTTAATAACCAAGTTATAAAATTTTATAACATACTTCATATTTACCTCTTTTAATTCTTATCTTTCAACCTGTAGATCGTTAGTTAGATCTTGTTGACAGCGGTTCATTTTTCATTTTCCCTTCTCAAATTTTCTTTGCTTTCAAGTTCCTCCATCCCACATCAGCCCCTTAGAAGAATTCTGAAGCACTTCCCTCTCTATAAAACAGAGCTAGCAGCTTCATCTTTCATAATCCAGTTGAAATCGTCTTGACTAGTTCAATCTGGTTTGTGGTTCAACCCTATTACCATCATAACAGCTCGGTTTGAACTCTATACGGTTAAAACCATTGAACCGAACCGTCAGAGGGTTCGGTTCCTAGTCAAACTGGTTTGATCCGGTTTTCAAAACATTGATTGACTCTATTAAAAACATATGGGCATGAATAATAACTTGATGGAGTGAGATTGTGGCACTAGCGTTTCTTTATTGGTTTTTTTTCCTTCTATTTCAAGGTTTTAAATACATGTTATATTTGTTTTTTTTATTTCAAGGTTTTAAATAACAATAACATAATGTTTTTTTTAATTCTGAACATACTGTTACTAAAAATAAAATTTAAAATACATATCCTCCTAAATTATAACTTATTTTAAAATAATATACCTGAAAGAAAATAGAATAAATAAAGAGAAAATTATCAAAATGGTCAATTTTTACCAAAATGGTCTCAGATTTTTAGTCGTTTAATTCATGGTCATGAAGACCAATAACCGTCTTAGACGGCTCCAATTTTCGTGCCCCATCAGACTTTGACAGAGTTTTAACCTATCAGGAGGAGACATGTGGCGACACTGAAATTTTAGCCGGTTATAGCCGTCTAAATAGACGGCTTAGCCGACGGTTTTTGTATTTTCAACGGATTGGCTCGATCTCTAGCCGGCTAAGCTCATTTTACCCGGCTTGGCTTGTTTTAGCCAGCGCTGAACACATATTTACACTATGTAGCCGGCTAGAGACGTCTAATTAGCCGTCTTCAGCTTTTTATAACACTTTTTATAGTTTCTTTACCATTTTTCAATCAAAATTTTCTAGTTTCTTTGTCATGAAGAAGATGGAAATAGAACAATACTGGACTGAAAATATTTCTTCTGAAGTATAACGCCACTTAATTTTTCTGTTCGTGACAAAATTTGCGGTACATTTCGGAGCTTTGTTGGTCAATATTCATTATTGGAGGAAATCTAGGAAAAGTGAGAAACAGTTTACGTTATTGGGTTCAGAAAAGTACATTCAAAGCCACCACCGTTACCTAGTTGAAAATTCAGGAGTTTTAGTTTGTATGGTAATTGAACATTTAACTCTGAAAAAGTCGTTAAATTTAGATGGAGATATCTGGGAGAATGTTACGAAATATCAACGATTCATGACAGATAAAATTTATACTTGTCGTTGTTTACCGACTCTACTGACACGTAGAGTGATATTGTAACTTTTTTATTAGGTTATTTTGTTTTATTATATGTTGTTTTAATGAAATTTTATTTTCTTAGTTGTTATTTTGTTTGATTATATTTTGTTTTATTACAAAATAGTTAAAAAGATAAATAAAAGATTACAGAATTAATAAATAAAAGTTGTGGATTACAACGTAGTTAATAACAAGATTACAAATATTACATAATTTATAACTAAGAAATTATTATAAATATTACATTCTCCAACGGGCGTCTTCTTCAATTGGGTCGTCTTCGAATGGATCCCAAGTAGGATTCCAACCACCGTCGTCATTTTTTAGTTCATTAATAGCAGCATAGTCTTCAAAATAATCATATAAATCATCATTAACGTTATCCGGATCGTCAACAGGAGGGTTATCCGGTTCTTCAACAGGAGGGTTATCCGGTTCGTCACCGGGAGGGTTATCAGGTTCGTTAAAGGGAGGGTTATCCAATTCATCAGCGGGAGGGTTATCAGATTCATCAACGGAAGGGTTATTGTAAGGCCCCAAACCCGGGAGGCCTCACTTGTTGGATTTACTCATTCACAAACAGTTTTTAAACAGGAATATCAAATAACGCAGCGAAAAATACTTCATTAAATCATAACTATTACATTGTTCGTACATGCGGAAGCGTAAACATTGCTTAAAACATAAATAAACTAAAGCAAAACATAACGGGATTGCCAGTCTTCAAAAGCAGTCGGGTAACTCTTCATCTCTAGCCAAGCATCACCGTCCATCCTCATAACCTGCCTTAACCTGAATGTGCACACTAAAAAGGTCAGCTACGCTGGTGAGTTCTAGCATTTCATAAAAACTTTAACATCAACATTTGCCAAAAACATATCATTCATTCGTTTAGTAAAACCTTTCACAAAAGCATGTAATAATCTAACATCTTTAAAAAGGTTTCGTACCCATATCATCATCAACATCATAATCATAAACACCGTTTAAACGGATCGTTCATTAAAACTTTTAACATTCATTTAAGTCATACATTATCGTTATCTAATTCTGTATCTTACTTTACGCGTCACAGTGTCCCCGAAGGAACCTTTGGTGTTGTGGGCAACCGTTACGTATCGCCGTCATTGCCACAACCATACACTACGTGGGGTCAACCGTTACGTATCGTCGTCATTGCCCAACCATTCATTACGTGGGGTCAACCGTTACGTATCGCCGTCATTGCCCAACACGCATCTTTCCTTTGGAAATCAACCGTTACGTATCGCCGTCATTGATTTCCTTTACCCTTTTCACTTAGGATGATCGTCATCACCCGAGTAACCGTCGTTACTCCCTTACCAGTTGTACAACATCAAAACCATCGACAGGCCACCAAGACACTGCACTGTTGTTCTTATGGTAACTATGGCTCGCTGTCCATAATCTACCACAAGGCTGGGAATCACATTCCCAGACTTCATTCGTCAATTCCATTCATTCGACAGATTAGATTTGTAATGACTTCTTTAAACCTTTACCTCTTTCCCTTTTCATTAAACATTTCCTCATTTAGACCGTTCATAAACATTCGTAAACCTTTTTGGCAAAAACACTTCATAACCTTTCTTTTCGTAAACATCGTTTCGTTAAAACATCATTTCGTTAAACATCATTTCGTTAAAACATCATTTCGTAAGTATGCACACCAGCCCAAAACATTTAAAAGAGGGCTCTAGAACTCACCTGATACGCTATTATGGGTTGTCCTAAACGAAGGTCCAACAACGTCACTTCCGATCTGAATTGATTAGTTAAATACACATCAGACCAATCTCGACTCTAACGGTTTAACCATTCTAACATACTGACTTCACTTAACCAGTTCTGATGTCTGCGCACTTGGCAAGTGCGTAGACCCTGCTGCCTGCGCACTTATCAAGTTAGCAGGTCCCTCATCCTGCGCACTTAGCAAGTGCGTAGGTCCCTCCTCCTTTTCACTTAGCAAGTGCGCAGGTCCCTCCTCCTGCGCACTTAGCAAGTGCACAGAACATGCTCCGTGCGCACTTAGCAAGTGCGCACGACCTGTTCTTCGCGAAAAACCCTAACTTTCGCATTCGGGTCTGATCATGTCAAGATCCCGAACCTGTTGCATTCAAAACGTTCGTTTTCCATTAAGGAACTCAAATCCATGATTATCTTTCAGTTTCATCCGTTCAGACCTTACCTTTTCACCCAAAACCCGAAAAACCCAAAAACAAATTAAAACTCAGATTTAGGTCGGATCGTTACCTGAATCGAGTTTCTGATCCAGAGGTTCTTCTCACGAGTTATGGAGTAACACTTTGCTGAAGTCTCGGGTCGATCGGCCAACTTTCTCTCTCTACGGTTTCTCTCTCTAAAAGTTGCAAATGAGAGAAAAGGGGTGGCATAGGCTATTTATAGCCCGCTGACCCATCCGACCCGACTCGTCATGCCTCGTTCGTTTATTCTGTTATTATAACTGTCGTTTTATTTTTGGGATGTTACAGTTCTCGTAAAGCAAATATTTTTCCAAAACATATTCCGGAGGAGTTTTGGGCTCGTTTTCCATTTTCAAAACGCATTTTATTTACTCAAACTCTGGTTTATATTTATACAAAGCTGAAGACGGCTAATTAGACGCCTCTAGTCGGCTACATAGTGTAAATATGTGTTCATCGCCGGCTAAAACAAGCCAAACCGGGTAAAATGAGCTTAGCCGGCTAGAGATCGAGCCAAGCCGTTGAAAATACAAAAAACGCCGGCTAAGCCGGCTAAAATTTCAGTGCCGACACGTGTTTCCTCCTGATAGGTTAAAACTTTGATAGGGCACGAAAATTGTAGCCGTCTTAGCCGGTTTTTGATATTCATGACCATGAATTAGATGGTTAAAAATCTAAGACCATTTAACGGGTCAAATAACCATTTTGGTAATTTTCTCATAAAGAAAACTGTAATTATTCTATATTTGAAAAAATGAATTTGTGCGGAAGGATATTATTTTTAACTTGTATTTGTTTATTTTTGTTTGACTTGTATTTTGTCTTGTTGAATCATTTGCTTATACATATTAAAAACACTTGACCAGATTATCCGTACCCTACACACAAGAACAAAAGAATTTGGGTTTAAACTGAATAAATACTTTTTAGATTTTGTCCGTTTTATAATTTGGTTTTCATACGGATGATAAAAATATTTCACAAGGAGTACCAACTGTTATATTTTATTTTATAGTGACTTAGTAATTTGTAACAAGATAATATTTAAGATTTACTGTTAAAATCGTTTATCACTTCATCTATTTATTGTATTACTACTGGGTTAGAAGCTCATGTATTATACAGATTAAATAAATAAAATATTAAATAGTTATTAATAAGCGGAAAAAATAAAGTAAATAATTGAGAAAAGTATTAAATATTTGAATAAAAAAATAATAATAAATAAAATATTAAATGGTATGGGTTTAAATCCTTTTAGCTGTAAAAAATTGTTATTCAAATAAAAAAAAGATAATAAAAAAAAGATGCACGGTCAATACACAACTTGATAAAAGCATTCTTTAGCGGTTGTGATGATTTCTATTTTACAACTAACTATATGGATGAAAATTAAGACACGAAAACTTACTTTTCACTCTAAAAGGTTTTATATCGATTGACAATGCCTTGATTATTGAACCCTTGAACAATCACGTCTCGTCTTAACGTAATCACACCATAACCGACCTTTAACTTGTATGTTTACATTGTTTTTGACTTATGCATATGACGTTTTGATTGTTTTTGACTTATTTATATGACTTTTTTGTAAAGGAAAAGAATTTCCTTGAGTTTAAATTCATAGATCAAGTGGCTAAAGATGATCATGATGAAGGAAGAAAATCATCAAGGACAAATTTGTAATCATAAAATTACTAAAGTAGCCTTCATGGCTTCATGCACACGATACCTTTCTAACAATTAAATGCTAATGACACCCAAATCCAATAAGCAAAATAGTGAAATCAAGGACCCATCACCCATGTAGTGTATTCAATGAAGTTAAGGGTCAGTTTTCATAACTTTTACATTTCACATTTTTATATTTTGGTAAGAATTTTTTTGGTCATTTCTTTAAAGCACAATTTTTAATATTTATATATTATAAACTAGATTAAAATCCCGTGTATTACACGAGTTGAATAAATATAATATTATATATTAAGTAAAAAAAATTATTTTTTTAAAAACTCGTGTTTTACACGGGTTGAATAAACCGTGGAATACAATATAATCTGTTAACTATACACTTGTCAAAATATGTCAGGGGATTTATTAATATAAAGATTAGTATTTTCTTTAAAAATATATTATTATTAAAAAATAGAGGTGTATTTAATAAGAGAGAGAGTCAGAAAAAAAATGATAAGAATGAATATGGAGGCGACACATGACATAAAAACATTTATTTATTATATAGTATAGATTTAAACCTTGGATTGTTTGTCTTGTCTATAAAAGAGATGATTAAATTATCTTTAGACTAGCTTATTTTTTTATTTAATATAAAACTAATACACCTTAAACAATAAATGATTAAATGTACATTGAAGATTGAGATATTCTCATATCTAAGCCAACATGAAATATCATTTTCTTTCATACAAAAAAAGATAAATAGATGGACCCCATTTTCTTCAAATAAATAGCTATTAAATGCTAAGTGTCATATATATTTGCTTTTAGATTTTTTTTTTAGTTATATATTTTTTTAATCTCAAATTTGGTAATTTAGGTTAGAACAACCACCTAACCAAGTATAATCCCGTTAATAGCAAGGTTATTGGTAGGGTATGAGAAATGTGTGATGTAAGCAAACCATACTTAAATTTGGTAATTTAGGTTCAAACGGTCGAATATTATTTTAAAACTTTAAGAATTTTACACTAATTATTTTAACAATTAAACTTTTTTATTGACTATCATGCATGCATGTTGATTACCACCAACCAATGTCTTGACCAACCTGAGACTAAACACCAGGGGTGGGTAAAAATATCGAAAATCGAAATCTGAATCGTATCCGTAACTGAAAAAAATCGAACCAAATTGTGAATTCGGTTTTCGGTTCGATTATTAACCGTATCCGAATTGCGGATTCTGTTCGGTTAACGGATATACCTTTTTTTTTAATTCGGTTAGTTCGGTTAGACATATTTCCAATACGGTTCGGTTTATTTGATTTATTCGGATATACTTTTCTTTTGAAATCGATTTATTCGGTTGAATTCGGTTCGGTTAGAAAAATTTTCAATTCGGTTCGGTTAGGTTAACGGATAAGGGTTAAAAAAAATCAAAACCGAAAAAACCATTAACCGAACCGATGATAAATTAAAAAACTAAAATATTTTTATAAATTTAAAGATAGACATATGAAATTAGTCCATAATTAGGATGAAATAATCCCAAAAGCTCAAAATAATAGTCAAAATGGACTCCAGCAACATTTGGACTTTTCTCGGGAGTGATTTCTATACATTAACTTAACCATGGTTCCATATGAACTCCACTTTAGGACCTCTCTCTCTCTCTCAAGAACAGATCACCGTGAAAACCTCGTCTCTTTCATCTTCTCCGGTGGATCCTACACTCTCATCTCGGTTAGCATCTATGCTCGCTAGATACAATCGCTTGAATCTGTGCACAAATCGCACTTTTTAAACACGTTAAACTTCAGTCCGTATGTGTTATATTTGTTGCCAATTGTTTGATTCAGCATTTTAATTGAAATTTGATGATATCTGAAGTGAAATTGTTGCGGTTTTTTGTGTAATTTTTGCATTTGAATGTGTTTCTATGAAATTTGTTTGCTGCGCAGTGGCATTGTTCTTCATACGGATACTTATTGGATGTGATTTCTGAGGTTTTGTAATTGTATCCATCGTTAGTGTGTGACTGTGTGCTTGTGCTCGTTTAAGGATTTTTTTTAATTAGTTAAGTGCATGATTTGTTAATTTCTTTTTATGTTGCGATATAATTGACCTGTTGCATTAAATAAACTTGATATGGTAAATGTGCTCCATCTGCTTAGCAAAAATTGCACTGTTCATCTTTCCGGAAATTTTAAAAGTTAGGTTACCTATCTATATGTATTGTGAATTGCAAAAGGACCTATGCTTTGATTTGGTCTTCAGTGTTGACTTGAATTTGAATGATTATGTTGTCAAGTGGCAGTAGGCTCCATGGTTTCCCGGTGAAAGCCTAAGCCTCTCGTTCTGAACCCGCGGGCCCGGTTCAGACAACGTAGTGGTCAGGTTGAGGGGTAACGGGTCTCCGATTCGGAGATGCGACTGCCACTTAAAAATGAAAGTCGCCTTTCAAAAAAAAAATGAGCGAGATCGAGCCAGGGCACCATTAACTCGGGCTTGACTCTCGAGCCAGCTTGACGAGAATATTAATTGCAATTGGCACCAAGTATTTTAGATATTTATCTGCTGGGAAACTGTTTTTGTTTATCAATTTGTTTGAAGATATTTAACTTCATTTTGAATGTCTAAGTGTACAAACTGGAGTGTATGTCGTTCAGCTTTTGAAAGAAGGTATCAGAGCGATAAATGTGTTTTTGAGTTTTGTTATATCCTGAATGTAACTTAACTTGTTTATCAACATACTTTAGATGCTTGTTGGTTTCTTAGTTGTCATTGTTTATAAGTACAAAACTTCTTTCTGTTTATTTGCATATAAGAAAATAATTGTTACGGAATATCACCGATGTTGAACTTCACTTAAACCCTTGTTTTGCGGACATTTAATGGATTTCAGGTGAGATCTGTATTGTAAAAGCATAATATTCCACAAGATTCTCTTGATGAAAATGCATCATGAATCTTGGTTCGTATAAAATTCCATGCTAGATACTGTAGTTCAGAACATGGGCTTGCTCTGCAGTAGACACAAGCGTGGTAATCAAGCTACCACAGAAGAAAATGATCAGGTAATCTGCTCAACATTTAATCATATTCCCATTTTGCCCTTTTGTTCGCATTTCCTTCAATTTGACACTAATGCAAATGGTTTTCAGGCAGCAGAAATAGAAAGACGGATTGAGCAAGAAACAAAGGCTGAAAAACATATTCAGAAACTTTTACTACTTGGTATGTAACTAACGTATTCAATGTTTTAAGTTTAAATATCTCATTAATACATCAACTGGAATTAATTACTTTTTTAGGTGCTGGAGAGTCAGGAAAGTCCACCATTTTCAAACAGGTAGCATCACTATGCAAATCTATTTTTTTAGTATTACCAATTAATTATGATTTTTTATTTATAAAAAAGGAAATGTGATTATATTGCAGATAAAACTACTATTTCAAACTGGCTTTGATGAGAGAGAGCTTCAGAGCTACACCTCAGTCATCCATGCAAATGTCTATCAGACAATAAAAGTATGCAATACTTGAAAGGGTGTGTTTAGATTATTATATTCCTTTGATTTCACGTGACCTGGGAAAATTGTAAAATCTAAACTATAGAGAAAGTGATTTGAAAAATTGCCTGAATCTTTTTGATGTGGAGAATGCCAAGGTGATTTTCTTGATTATAAAATTTGTCATTGTTTTAATAGATATTACATGATGGGGCAAAGGAGTTGGGTTTAAGTGAAGCAGGTTCATCAAAGTATGAGTTATCAGTTGACAATAAGGTAGTGTTCATTGACTTTATTAACCTATCTTACACGTAAGGGGAGAAAGGTTTTTTGCGTAAAATGGATTTAGTGTTTATTGTAGATACATGAGTTTTCTTATTTTTTTTTCTCTCTTTGCTTCCAAATTGTGGCTCTATAAAAGATTAATTAGAACACTAAATGGACAACAATGGGGGTGATTGGATGCGTGTTTTGAAAGTGATCATGTGATGATGAGTTATTGGATGTTTGTTTGGATTTGCTTCCATTATTGGAATTTATACTAATTAGGTTTGACAAAGAGGACATTTTTTGAAATGTGAGTAAATATCTCAAATTTGGTTCAAAGAAGGGTAAATAAGCAAATTTAGTTTACCTTTGGATAATCAGTATAAGTTCCAGCTAGTATGATAATGGTTACCCAAGCCTCATTATTTGTCAGATTATTAGAAGCATAATTTGTTTATCCAAACATTGAAAGCTGATTATTGCAACTCCGAATCACAATAATCAGTTATACAGCACAAATGCAAACACGTTTGGCGGAATAAAAAACTCCCGTTTCTGAGATGGTCATGAATGTGGTCTAATCTTCAATAAAAGACTATCAAGAGTTCAGATCCTTTTTTCCTAAGCTTATTAAATGAATTTGTAACTTTATCTCCTAGACAGTATCATAAAAGAAAGTAAACAGAAACTTGTTGGATTCATTAATTGCAATTATTCTGCCGTTTGTCCATTTGAAAGTTGCAAAATCATTTGAGATCTAAATATCTGTGTACTAGGAAATTGGAGAGAAACTATCAGACATTGGAGGTAGGTTGGATTATCCCCGCCTTACTGAAGAGCTTGTTCAGGACATCTTAAAAGTTTGGAGAGATCCAGCTATACAGGTATCTCTATCACATGTGGCAGATAAATATCTTGCATTTTTTTTTACTTTTTGTTGATTTTGCAGCCTCAGAAAGTTGTAGTACTTACTTAATGGGCTAATGGTTCATTTCAAGTGTTTTATATTCTGTATTGCATGCAGGAAACATATGCTCGTGGGAATGAGCTCCAAGTTCCAGACTGTGCTGATTATTTCATGGAAAACTTGCAGAGATTGTCAGAGGCAAATTATATTCCTACAAAGGTATATAAGTTAAAATTACTTTATACATGGTGATGATATGTGGGATTTACTGGTACGTTTGTTGGTTTGTTTACTTTGTACATGGTGACATCCCTTGATTTATTTGGTAATATTTTGTGTAGAAATTTTTCTGCCTTGGAAGCAAAATCTAATACCTCATACTCGTCTTTAAATTGGGCAGTGATTCCTACTAGATATGGCAATATGGTAGGGAGGGGTAATGGGTCAAAATGGATTGGGTTTGAAACAAGTCATTTTACAGTATGAGCTGAAACAGGCCGGGTCGGGTTGGGTTGACCACTTAACACTTTTTGTCCATTTCTTAATTTTTTCCATAAATACTGAATTCTTATTTGATTATGAAAAATACTATTGTTACTATAGTTATCTAAATCTTTGAATAACAATTTAGGTGGGTGTATCCATTAAAATTAGACTTTGGGTGACTTTCATCCCATTTGACCCATTCCCCTTATAGCTAATCTTCTTTTATATGACATTATGACCTGTTTTAGATAGAATAAAAACTCAGATTGACCATAGTTAGTGGGTGGAAATTGCCACCTCTAGTTCCGGACTTAATGTAGTACTTGACCTGTCTCAAGAATGAACAAATATTAAAACAACGTCACCTTAATAGTTGCAGTTTTTGAATATAAAGGGTGATCTATAGGTTAATGCAACTGTAAAGATGACCCATTGTAACTCACCTGTCATGCAGTCACCCCTTTCAATGATAAATAACCCTCTGCCTGTGTTATTTCTTTGTTTAAATCAAATTAAAGTAAAAAGAAAATCTTTTTTGTATCTTTTTATTGCTGATGAGTTTTTCATGAGCAGGAGGATGTTCTCCATGCCCGTGTTCGTACAACAGGTGTAGTAGAAACCCAGTTCAGGTAAAATTTGCTTCTAATCATTTTTTAATGATTAGGTTCCATTTGTTTATACCATTTCCCTCTATTCCCAGTTCTGCAATTTGTGGGTCCCATCCTATATTCATATCAAGTAAACAGGCCCCGCTAATTTCTTCTTGCATCATGAAAATAAAATAGGGCTATCTATTTTTCTTGGCTCCTTTTGTTGATTGGATTAAGTAAATCCACTTGTAAGTTGTAATGTTTGTTAATTTGTTTGCATGCAGCCCTGTTGGGGAAAACAAAAAAAGTGGTGAAGTATATAGACTTTATGATGTTGGAGGCCAGAGAAACGAGAGAAGGAAATGGATCCATTTATTTGATGGTGTTACAGCTGTCATATTTTGTGCTGCTATTAGCGAGTAATATTATTTATTTCGTTTGCATTTAATTAATATTTAAAAGCTTTAAACAGTAATATAACTTGATCTATTTGAACTGTTTTCTAGGTATGATCAGACCTTATTTGAAGATGAAAACAGGAACCGAATTATGGAGACGAAAGAACTTTTTGAATGGGTCCTAAAACAAAAATGTTTTGAGGTTAAAAATGTTATGTTTCTTTGCGTATACATTATATATATTGTTCTATGCCAATAATATTCATCACTTGTGTTTTTTGGCATTTGCAGAAAACATCCTTCATGCTGTTTCTAAACAAGTTTGACATTTTTGAGAAAAAAGTTTCAAAAGTAAGTGGTAGTTTGAAAGTTCATAACTAATTTCTTAAATTATCTTGCAACTTTCAGTCTAAGATTTTAGAGTTGATTTCTTAGGTCCCCCTAAATGTATGCGAGTGGTTCAAAGATTATCAACCCGTTTCAACAGGAAAGCAAGAAGTCGAGCATGCATACGAGTAAGCATTTATTTCAATAATAATTTAAACGGGTATTTTTTGCTATGGGCTGAAAATGGGTAAAAGGTTTTGTATAATTAGTATATTACTAAAAGAAATATAAGTCAATAATAAGCTAATTTTTTAATTAAAATAATTTAGGGGGTTTTATGCATAAAATATAAACTTTAGGTGACCTTTGACATGTTCGACCCGTTACATGTTTCCTTATAAGCTATTTTTTGGTTTCACCTGTTACTGATGAAACATAATCCAAATCGACCCGTTACATATAAAATAGAACCCAAATCGACCCATTCATAAGTCACAAGTCAGTAAATATTTTTCAAATTTTGATTAATATATTATGTTTTCAGGTTTGTGAAAAAGAAATTTGAAGAGTTATACTATCAAAATGTGACATGTGATCACCAGGACCGCGTGTTCAAGATATACCGAACCACTGCTCTTGACCAGAAACTTGTGAAGAAAACTTTCAAATTGGTAGATGAAACCCTAAGAAGGAGAAACCTGTTTGAAGCTGGCTTATTGTGACAATAAACTCAAATTCACATGCTACAAATGTCAATATTTCAGTAAAAGCTTCATCAATTTTTCATTTTTTTTACATTCAGATCTACAAAATCAATCAGTATGGTATTTCACAGGTTTAAAATATGATTTTGTTCCTTATTATTCCTTTTTCGTCTATTACCCGTGACCTTTTTTACATATATTTCTTCATGTATGTAGCTTTCTTGGTGAAAAAAGGATGTTGGATTTATGATTATACATCTTTTTTTTACTTTTTAAATTTCTTTTGGGTCTCCTGAAGCTAAGTGTGAGTTGTTTGGGATTACCGGCCTAGGTGTTCACGGACCGGTTTAACTAGTTTTGACAAAAATTCTAGGTCAAATTGCTAGCTAGGGTTTCAGAAAACGACAAACCAAACCGGTTGGTTTTAGCGGTTTGAATTGATTTTTTTTCAATATTGTTTGTATTAAAAATATTTAAGTGAAAAATATGGTTAATGAATATAATATATATACGCATATTAAAAAATAGATGAATAATAAGGCTAAACGAAAATTAGGTCAAAATAGGCTAATGAAGAAGGTGAGGGGTACTTGAACATGATGATGCCGCCGATGAAGGTGAGGGGCCATAACGGATGGATTCGTATTCAATGGGGGCACATGAAGCGTCGTCGTCGGAGCCGGAGGTAAGAGGTTCCGGCGTCTTAAATTTTAATAGGCCGATGTCTTAAAAGGTGAACCAATTTACCAAAATGTCCTTCCTATCTCTATTATATAGTAGTATATATATAGATACATAAGTGCATATTAAAAAAATAGATGAATAATAAGGCTAAATGATCGGTTTTCAGGGTCGCCATCGAGATCCAAACTGTCGGCCAGACCGGTAAACATCCAAACCGTGACCCGAGCCGCATAAATCTCAAACCAGCTAACTTGGTTTGTTTTGGTTGGTTTCAACTATTAATGAACACCCCTGATTACCGCCATGTTTTGAAAAGCGGGCCAACCAGTTGAAGTGGGAAGTGTAGATGTCGTATCGGTAGTTTAGTTACAAGCTAATGGACCTGATATAAATGAATCGAACAATTTTGAACGCTCATGAAAAAATGAAATAAGACTGAGCCAAACCGGTAGAAAATCGCAGTTTTTTTTGCCTTGGATACCCTAATTACCGCAATATTTTAAAAAGCATACCAGCAGTTAAAGAGTTTTTTTTTTCTTTTTGTGCTGATCGGATTTGTTAACGAGACACATGAAAGTCAAAATTGGAACAAATTTGTTCGTAGTTTTGCATAAAAAGTTGTGGGGTTGGAGTGGTTGATTTTTAACCTCTCGGAGTGATTCGTTGATGATGGTCGGGTGAAATGAAATTATATATTTATGAAACAACTAGAAAATGACATGGTTAAACGACAAGGGTCAACGTCAACAACTTTAGTTGCCACAAGGGACCGTCCAATATTGTCGAAAGATTGTTGTCTACAAGCAACATAGTTGTCGATTAAAAGGAAAAGGAAAATAGATTTAATCATTGAAATATTCTGTTTTTATTTGCATATTCAATAAATCATCAATCATAGTATTTTGATCGAATTGAGATGTGACTTTAAAACTAAACGTTCACGCTTGAATAACTTATTTAAAGACGTGAAAACATCTTAGAAAAAATGAAACATACATTAAGAAAAGTATAATCATTATAACTTTTTTTTATTAGAATGCTAATTTTATCTTCATTTTATTATTAAATATTTAAAGACGTGCTTATTTTTATCTCTGTTTCGTTATAAATTTTATTTAAAACCGAGTCGGTCTACGTTTCAATGTAAATTTTATTCAAAGTAAAGTTGGGTCATATATGATATATTTTTTAAATTCGTTTTCATGTTTCTTAACGCTCATTTTTACAACGTCATTACTTTTTCTTGATTTCTGAATGCACTGTTGCGACGTGTTTCTTTTATCTACTTTTCGATATTCAGAATCGAACCATCACAACTTCATACGCTACTCTTTACGTACGTAACCACGTCAATGTCACCGCCGCAACATGCGGCAGCGTCACCATAGGTTGGTCCCACCATTTTTTTAAACATAACCCCTTACAATTATTTTAATGATTATTATTATTAACATACTTGTTTATATCTATGTTATAATATAGATTTTGTTTAAAAGCGAGTCGTGTCAAATTTTGTTTATTTCTTGTTTTATGCATATACGGAACTCCCGCCGTAACGCTGCTTCTTTCCGCTAGTTTAGTTATAGTTACCGACTTACCCTTTATAAAGGAGTGGGATGTAGATTGGATCAGGCCTAATAGGTCGATTCTACTCAAGTACATGGACCGACTGAGATAAGGAGCAAGCAAGCTCGAGTTAAAACCAAGCACAAATTCTCTATTTTATCATTCAAATCTTTCATAACGTTTTGAAAAATCATCTCCAATTCTCCATAAAAGATTACCAAAATAAGATTTTAACGTTATTTAAGTATAAAGATACCTTCAAACAGTTTTTGAAAAGAAAAGCATGCTGATTATCTATTATGTTTAATTCTTAATATAGTAAAGAATGATTTATATAGGGTCAGATTATACGCACACCACTAATACACTATCTACACACCATTGACGTGTTATATGAGTCGTATGACATGCAAAAAATGGTTATACAAGGTCGTATGAGGTGTTATATTGACAGATCACACGAGCCATAATGTTTATACAGCCATGGGCAAAGCTTACCCCCCCTGATTTTTCACTCAGTAATGTTAATTTATACGTATTCGGCCGAAAATTTTATAGTTCTAGCCCCCCTGCGTTTTTCTTCAACTTCGCCATACAGCCGTATGAGTTGATGTTTGTCCAAATCACGTATGATGACGCCATACTGACATAGAAGTAGGGATGACAATGAAACCCGAACCCGATGAGAAAACCCGAAACCCTAAACATTTGGGACGGGTATGAGGTCGGGTAATCGGGTATGGGACCGGGTTTGGGATTACTTTTGAAATTTTTTGCGCGTTTGGGACGGGTATGGGATATGGTGAAATACCCGTTTACCCGCCCCGATTACCCGACCCGATTACCCGACTACGTATACCCGTTTACCCTATTATATACCCGACATAGTTTTCTTTCTCTTTTATTTATTCTAAGTATATATATCGTATTTATTTTAAGTATAAATACCGTATTTATTTTAAATGTATATACCCGACATGAATTTATTTATTTCTTTTTTATTTTAGTTACAATTTTTATGTATACCCGATAGATACCCGACGGGTTTAGGTTGACTATACCCAACGGGTATTTTTTAGAACGGATTTACCCGTAACCCACAGGTATACCCGATACCAGATGGGTAATTACCCGATAGAAACCCGACGGGTTTTGGGCCGGGTATGGGACAATATTTTATAACCGAGTATGGGGTTGGGATTACCTAAACCCTTCCCAAACCCGACCCATTGTCATCCCTACGGTAGAAGTGTCCGATGTGACAACACACACCACTAACAAAGTCATATGGCCCGTTTAACCATTTTTCGCCTTTCATACAACGATGACGCCATATAGGGCATGCATAGTAGCACTAGGGGTGTTCAAGCGAATCGAATTCAGGTTATTCGAGTTTGGCAATTTTAAAACTGAATTGGAATTCGATTTGAATTCGCACAACCCGATTCGAATAAACTTATTCGAAACGAATCGAATTCGGGGCTATTCGAATAAACCGATTTAGAAAAAATAATTCAAAAAAAAAAAAGCCCATAATTTTAAATTGATGAAGTATGGAAAGTGAAAAATGGATGTCCCATATTATATAAAATAGAAAATTAAATATGTATATAATGGTTTATTCGAGTTATTCGAATCAAATCGGTTCGAGATAACTAAATTTGATTCGTATTCGAATTAGTTATTCGGTTCAAATAAACCGAAATTCAAATTCGATTTCGGTTCGATTCGAATTTCCGGTATTCGAGTCCAATTCGAATAATGAACTCCCCTATCACCCTTTATATACTACTAAAAATGCTTTCTAGTTTCTACATGTGTTACATCATCATATACCAAACTCCGTTATTCTGAAAAATTGTAATTTTAAGGCTTTTACACTATTATCTAAACGAAACTGATAAATCAAATATACTAAAATTAGATAAAACTATTAAATGGTGCACTCAATTTAACCAAACATGACCGAAATGAATATGAGGTTCATCCTTGCTATGTATCTAGCCAATATTTTCATAAACATTCATGACCTTTGGACTATTTTCGTAAGGGCAAAATCATATTTTTGTAACCTTTTCGATTACCATAGTCACTTGGCTTTTACGCACAATAAGTCATTCGAAAAATAAAAACGTGACAAAAGTTTTATAAAAATTGAAAACGTGACAAAAATTTTGAAGAAAGAAAATGAAATTGAATTAAACTTGCAGCAACTTTTGACCAATTTTACCAGTGGTTTATAGATTCTATAAAAGATCGGGTTGGATTCACCTTTCAACAACTTTTTTAAATATTTTTTGGAGTTATATTTAATGTATTAAAAGTATTTACTGAAATATGTTGTTGATTTTGAAGATTGCATATGAATATTTTTCGAATTTATTAAAAGTTATATTCGCAAATATAAATCTTGTAAACTTTGGTGGGCATATAGAATAGAAAGCGTGAACGTGGGACTAGCCTATTTAATAGAGGCTTTTGTCTTTTAGATTGGAGATCGTGGGTTCAAACACACATAAAAATGAATGAATTATTTGATGTAATTTAACTATTGAGCAAATTACAAATTACGTTCTTTAAGTATTACCTAAATTTCATAATACGTCCTTTAACTAAGGAAATTACAGATACGTCATTTATGTTTAAAAAATCTTGCACGTTACGTCCTTTATACTAACGGACATTAAATTTCACCGTTAAGTTAGGTCACGTGTCATGCACATGAGGGTGTTTTGGGGCTTTCACACATAAAATGACTATTCTTGTAATAAATCCAAGCAGACTATTTCATCATCAAATTACAAGAATAGTCATTTTATGTGTGAAAGCCCCAAAATAGTCCTTTTATGTGTGAAAACCTCAAAATATCCTCATGTGCATGACACGTGACCTGACTTAACGGTGAAATTTAACTCCCGTTAGTCTAAATGACGTAACATTCAAGGCTTTTTTAAAAATAAATGATTTTTTCTGTAATTTACTTAGTTAAAGAAGGAATTTTAAAATTTAGATAATATTTAAATGATGTAATTTGTAATTTGCTATTTAAGAGAAGAATCATAAAAAAATATAAAGAAAAGAAGCGATCAGCGAAAATGCGTGGTCCCACAACAACGTGTCGGCGGTATACATGTTCCTCGGTTGGTTCACCTCCTTTCTAAATTGCATTTTCTATTTCCGGTCCTACACTATAAATCATATCCAAAACTGATCCCTTTACTATGTGACAATCATACCATTACTTCATTTCACTAATTTTTATTTGCTTATGGATTCATTTGAGAGTAATCAAGTTATATAACGAGTTAATTTAGATCCACGTGAGTTAAAATAAATCACTCGTAACTTTAAATTGGTCTAAATGGGTTAGCATCACCCATTGGCACTTTATGTCACCACCACCTACTGCTCGTTGATACTATCGCCATTGACACCACCAACACCGTTGTTACTGTCTTATCACCGTTGTCATCATTGACTAGGGATGGAAGTGGGACGAGTTTAGTAACCTCAGTCTCATACCTAATTGTAAATTATCGTCCCATACCCGGCCCGATACTCGTCGGGTAGTTACCGTCAAGTATCGGGGATACCAGCGGGTATTGAGTATACCCACTAGTTTGTTAAAAAGTACTCATTGATTTTTTTTCTTACATTCTAAATTTTATATAACTTCATATTTAGAACAATTACAATATATATATATATATATATATATATATATATATATATATATATATATATATATATATATATATATATATATATAGGGGACGGTTCCACTAAGAAGTGATTTTTTGCTAAGAAATCCTAAGAAGTGGGTCAAAAGAACTCTGATTGAGCTCATTCCAGCGGCGTTGGAACCGTCTCATCGAACCCTAACCCGGACCCAAAAACCTAAACCCCCCTCCACCCGCACCCCCAAAAACCTAAACCCCCCTCCAACCCTACCCCGAAAAGCCTAAAACCACCACCCCCACCCTCCAAAAACCTAACCCCCCACCCACCCCCCCAAAAACCTAAACCCACCCCCAAAAACCTAAATCCCCCACTCCCACAAAAAAAAACCTAAACCCTAAGGCTAAACTATAAGGCTAAAACCCTAAAATTCAAACGTAAAATCTAAACCTTAAAAGCTAAACCCTAAAATCTAAGATGGTAGAGTTCGACGAGACGGTTCCAACGCCGTTGAAATCAACTCAATCAGAGTTCATTTGATATCGTTTCTTAAGGTTTTTGTCATTTATTAGATTTATTAGCGAAAAACTACTTCTTATTTGATCTCACCCCTATATATATATATATATATATATATATATATATATATATATATATATATATATATATATGATAAATTACATACATATTAACACCACCATAAAAATGTTTGAATATCTATAATACGTTAATTTCAAGATGATTTAAATCTTAAAGCTTCTAAACAAGTTTGAACCAAAAGTAGTTTCACAACTGTCCAACATTTAAAGAGAAACCTAAATTCGAGCGCTTGACATCTCGAGGCTTATTCCGGAGCTTTTTCTATAACAAAAAATCCCACAATTCATATTAGTAATGGTATAGACAATCTCCAAGACCCCTAAGGGTATAAATCAAGTAAATCCAAAATCGGTAAAGTCAGCATATGGGAGCAGCGTTTACAGAAGCATTTGGGCGTTCAGAACGTTGGGGTAGCATATGAAACGTCGGGGGCAGCGTTCCATATGATGGCCCTGCTTTTGCACACCTAAATGCAGGGTTCCAACCACTCCAATGCCTCAACCATAAGAATTTTTCAATCTTTTTTTTTTATCAAATCTGTAATTTCACTTTTTAACATGCATTAACTCATATACATGATATTCCCAAACCAAACAACAAATCACAATTGAAACATACAATAATCAAGGGATTTAAAATGACATATACAAATCATGAAACTCAAGACTTCAATTTGTTAACCAAAATTACTTGGATTTTAGTTGTACCCCATGAGATTCACGTCTTCACAACCTCTATGAGGACCATGAACTCTTAATCCACCAATTGAAGTTCATGTCCTCACAACATCCATGAGGACCGTAACTTTGTTTCATTTACATAAAGATCAAGTTCTCACAACCTCCATGAGAACCTTGATCACAATTACACCATTACATTCATATCCTCACAACATCCACGAGGACTAGGAATTTGTTTCACATCCGTGAGGTTCAAGTTCTCACGTGAGGTTCAAGTTCTCACAACCTCCATGAGAACCTTGAACTCACAATACTTTAATCTTAAAAGTTTGTTTGCAAATAATTTCACATACTTGATATTTAACATGTAACTATCCAAACACATAATCAAGTATTCAACAAGCATGGAGATAATCTCATTCATTTAAACACATAATCATACAAAACTAAGGGTAATAACCCAACTACCATTACTACATATTGACTAAACTTATTATAAATTAGGTTTTAATTAAAGTTAGTTTTTTTCTTTTTTTCAGGATGATTTTTTTCTTATGATAATATAAAGATGAACCACTTTGATGTTGAAAAGCCACTTTAAACTTTGTTAACCATTTTTTTTTAGTTAAATATTAATGTGTCTTAATTTTGACTATACATGATGTCTAAACTCTAAAATATCATTTATAAACTTATTTGCCCTCTTTTTTCAAGTAGTTGTTCTTGTTATTTTACTTGATTATATTAAATATTGTAGTTAGATACTTAACTTCAAATTGACATGTGTAAACAGTGTTTTATATTAAAATTAGTGAAAAACAATGTTTCTAAAAAGACCTAATATTTTAGTTAAAGGTTAATGGTTAGGCTCATGTAGGTTCTTAGACACTTTATGAACATCCATGCATAACTCATAAATAGAAGTAGTGAAGTTGGAGTAGTACAATGGAGAGTTAAGTGTAACGACCAACCAAAACGGGCTGACGTGTCACTATTATATATCAAAGACAATCAGTTGCTAATACTTCAACAAACTTTTATAAAATATTCTAACATATACAACGATGCAAGTAGACTTCACAAATTTCTAATATCCACTTTCTCAATCTTCTAAATTCACACTTTTCACTGCACGTCAGAAAAACTTTAAAACCGACCTTTCACAAATTTCGTTTATTTACCTATCAACTAACTAGATTTAATATCATATTAATCTATATGTCTGTTTAATATGCATCTTATTCATTTATATTTCGTAATTTACTTAAACATCAACATCATAAACATTACGTATTGTTAAATTCATCTATTTACGTGTTCTTTATAATTTCTTTTGAAATTACTAATTCTCATATATTACATCAATTAAATTCATTTATTAACTTCCAATAATCTTCTGTAATGACAAAAATTTAATTTAACCATTATTATTATTTCATATCAGAAATTCTACAGGGTTGCATTGCAGTCCGACCAGTTTTATTATATGAAACAAATTGCTGGCCAATTAAGAAGACACAAGAGTGAAAGTTGGAGGTGGCATTAATGAGGATGTTGAGATGGATGTGTGGGCAGACAATGCTGAACTAAGTTAGGAATGAAAGTTTTAGGGATAGATTAGGTGTAGCACAGATTTTGGAGAAGATAATAGATGGGAGATTGCGATGGTTCGGGCATGTGCAGAGGAGACAGATGATGACACCCGTGAGGAGCATGGAAACCTCACAGTGGAGGGGAAAAGGAGCAGAGGGAGACCAAAACTGACTTGGGATGACTAGATTAGGAAAGATTTGTTAGACTTGCACATCTCCGAGTACATGATCAGTGATAGGGGTACTTGGAGAAGACGGATAAGGGTTAAAGATTTTTAAGGCGAGTATGGTTTTAGTATTAGCTAAGACCTGCAGCTCTAGCTGGGACTTCGTATTTTGGCCCGTACTTTGTTTAGGATGCCTTTAGTTGTAGGTGCCATGTTAACTACTTCCTAGGTTCACATTTAGTCTTAGGTGTGCCTTTAGTTTTTGATATAACCTAGGTATGTAATGTACTTTTAATCTTAGCTCCTTTAGTCTTAGGATTATTATGCACATTTGTTCTTTTATCTTATGCTACTAATATTTTCTGCTTCATTATTTTTTTTACTTGTAAATTTTAGTTTTTGAAAATGGAGGTCATTTTGAGCCGGGGGTCTCTTTGGAAGCAAGGTTTACCCTCATCTCATCCTCTCCGAACCCTACTGTTGGTGTGATTTTACTAGGTATGTTTGTTTGTCCGTTTCATGTCGGCATGTTGTCGAAAAGAGGACTTTATTGTAATTCCCTTTACATAAAGGATAACTTGTGAAACTAGTATAAACCTTGAGGTTAAGTTTTATAAATATAGTCATGAAGTTTGTTAGAAAGAGAGAGATACCATTGCACGCTTAACAGGACCGGAATCTTCCTTCTTCGTTCAATTCCAGAAAAAAATATTTGGGGGAAAACGAGAACAAGGTATTGATTACTTTTTTCTATTCTGATTTCTATTTCCAAAAGAAGGAAGAAGATTAAAAGTTTTGATTAGTTACTCGTCGAATCAAATTCTCATTCATTGTTCGTAAAATCATATTCTATTCCCGTTGAAAAAACCCTAGGAAACCTGTCCTTCTTGGACTCGAAAGCGTGATCGATCATCTGAATCTGACGCATTGCCTTCCGTGATAGTTTCAGGTTCGTTTTCAACTTTTTATCATCTGTGTGCATAATTCGCTTCGTAATTTGGTACTTTGCATTCGTATTGTGTTAATTAGGTATGTTTTATAGGTGCATTTGTTGTGGTCTTTATAATTCTTCAATCTATTGATGCCAAATATGATGTTATGATACCACTCAGATACACATTTGATATGAATTTGTTTACAGAGTTCATAATGATGTTATTATAGATAGTTTTTATCATGTTCAATACATATGTTTACAGCAGAAGTCAATTTGATATTCAGTTGTTCCTCATTCATCTACATGTTACACAAATATTGATGCCATTCATCTACATGTTACATGTTATAATTCTTCAATCTATTGATGCCAAATATGATGTTATGATACCACTCAGATACACATTTGATATGAATTTGTTTACAGAGTTCATAATGATGTTATTATAGATAGTTTTTATCATGTTCAATACATATGTTTACAGCAGAAGTCAATTTGATATTCAGTTGTTCCTCATTCATCTACATGTTACACAAATATTTACAATCTGATTGATTAATGATTACATTGTAGGTGTTTCATCCTTTAAGAATATCCATATTTTTTAATTCAGTTCTTATGGATCTTGATGACGGGCGGCCTAAGTTCTTTCCAATAGCATCGGTTTCCCCTAGTCAATATTTATACCATATAAGTTCATTAGTAGACACTTCACGTTACTATTCTAGACACCGGGACAACCCTGGAAGCCTTGCTCTTCAAGAAACTTTTAGTTACATTTCAAAGTTTACTGGCTCTCTACTGTTTTGGTGTGCTGGTAGGTCAAATTCAAATATGAGCATGAAAAGACGTGAATTTTCTGTTGATCCCAGTTATGTTAATAGTAAGAGTCATGGTATCCCGAGATTTTTCATCGATTATAGAAGAAAAGCACTCGAGATTCCAGAACTTTTTAATAAGTTCTCGAAGTTTGCAATAAAACAATTGCTGGGAAAGGCTAAAGATATTCAGTTCATTCCTGCAATATCGTTAGCTGGTAATATGGTTCCACCACTTGACAATCTGTGAGCTCTCTTCTTTTTTCTGTCATTCTTTATCAGTTTAAATCTTTATGACATGAGAAATGCTCTAATATTGGTTCTCTAATATTGTTTTTGTTTATGAACCAGATCTCGGGATTTTCTTGCTGTTTCAAATGAAAATGTCAATGCAACTGTTGGAAGATCCATGAATCATAGTCCTTGTGAGGTTGAGCTACGAAGATGTGGTGATTTTGATGGAAATTTCAATTGTTCAGCACGTGCAATTGAACCAAGAACTGGCATTGAGTTCCCAACAATATTAGATAACATTTTTGGAGGGAGTAATTCAAGTTTAAATACAGAGGTTGATCATTTTAATCTCATTATTATATTCTTTTTAATTTCTTGGTAACTGGTTATAAGCAAGCTTGGTCTATGTTTCAGGTCCTTGTTGGAACTGGATCGAAAACGATGAAAATAATCAAAATAAAATCATTGAAGCTCTATGCTTTTGGTTTTTGTAAGTAAACTTAAAAGCTAATTTGGAGTTTGATTCATAATATCAGCCTGTATCATTTTGTAATTCTTGATACCTAATTTTTTTTAGATGTTCACCCTTATGATGTCTGTAACAAGTTGGGTTCAAAATACGCGTCTCTACCGGAGAATGAAGTGACCAAGCATCATAACTTTTATGCTGATCTTCTTAGGTATGCAATAATAATACTTCCAAATAGTATATTCTAGCAATTTATAATAGTCATATTACCTGGTATGCCGTTTTCCATTGTATAATAGACTTCATGTCCTAACAGAAATTAATGTTTCACTCGAAACATAGAATTTGAAAAATCTTCTCTGAGATATCAGTCATCACAAGTTCTTGCCATTATATGTCATAACAATTGGAAATTATTCTGTTGATTGACATTTTTAAGTATCATGTTTTAATAAGTTTATGGAAACATTCAGCAATATTTTGTATTTCGATAAATATCTTTCTGGTGACCCTCGTTTTATTAATAAAATATGTCATTATGAGAAGACATGTTAAGTTGTAGTTGTACATCTGTTGTATGTGAAGAAATAGAACTGCAGAAATAGTATCCGAATAGTTTGCTTTTATAGTCTTTGTAGTTTTGAACTTTTTTTATATTAGATTTGGAGGGAATGTATGTAGATGTACCTTTTTTATTTGACTTCTTTTTTAAATAAAGCCTTTCATGTGATGCTGCAGAGAGGACATAAGCATGACTGTTAGGCTTGTGGTCAGCTGCAATGGAATGAAAATCAGTACAGTTAGAGAGTGAGTCCAATTTCTATCACATAAATCAAATGAAAAAGTTTATTTATTTAGAATATATGAGTCCAATTATAGACTTCTCTAATTCCTTATTGTTATCTCACATTGAAGAATATATATTTGTAATGTTCATCATATTGATTTCTTTGATTTGTAATTTTATGTCTTGCAGTGCTTTTGAGAAATCACTTCGAGCCCGATTGATAAAGGTGAAACAGCATCATAGATTTTGAATTTGATAATATTAAAGTTAATCAGTTGTATCCATCAGTTTTTTTCTTTTCTTGTGTGTTACAGATGAATCCGGACACTGATTACGATTGCTTAAGAAGTTTTGGTTCCCTTTTCTCGGAGGATATTCCAATACGAGCGGTATTAATTTGTTATATGTTTGCGTGTGTCTGTTTTACATATTTTTATGATTAATGCTAGCAATCTTCAGGGAACAATGATAAAGTTTCAGAGGACGTCTGATGGACATCTTGTTACTGAGAGTGAGTCTCACCGTAATCAATTCTTGACATATATTCATTTATGTTTATTAGAGGTGCCAACATCGACCGGTTGGGCAGTTTTGGTAACTAGTCAAAATCAGTTTGATTCAAAATCTTTGAACTTCATTATAAATGATCAGTGCAACAAATATGAACATAAGAAGAATACGATTTCACTATCCATCTAAGTTTTCAAACAAAATGATCCGGGAGGTTTTAACTTTTAAGCAATAAAAAATATGCTTTGTGTAACTTTCGATCTGTTTGGCATGTTCCCTATTTAGCTTTTTTTTTTTTGGTTTTAACTCATTTTATCCGTTAGATATCAAACGTACCATGCATAGACCCCGTTAGATATCAAGCATACCATGCATAGACCCATTCATAAGTAAATGACGTGTTTGACCCATTGACAATGCTTTGACCCGGGCTGGACCTGTCAGGCTTTTATTGCCCCCATCATTTTATGCATATCAGTGTCCCCTCATCATTTTTGAGTTACCTCCAGCAACTGTTAAAACCCTCTTCACTGTAACAATAAGATAGTAATTCAACAACGTAATGGTTTACCTTTTTCTTTATTTTTATGCAGTTGAAGGCAATCGGATTGGTGCCGTTCATAGCAGGGATTTGTGCAGTAAGTTCTTTATTTATTTCAGTAACTTGCACTGTCTTGCATTTTTTCTGTGTTCATGAAATGGTCTTATATGCACAGCTATTTTACAACTTTTACTCTTCCTTTTACAAGATAAGAATTATATTACAGATTCAGACTTGATATTTTTCAAAGTTAAAATCACTTTTGATGATTCTTGTTAGAGGTGACAAGTTCGACCCATTTACCTATGAATGGGTCGATTCAGGCTTGTGTTTTATCTCTCCCAGCTCAAACGGGTTGAAAGTCGCCTGAAGTGTACGTTTAATGCATAAAACCTCCAAAATCGTCCTTTTGTTCTTCAAAAAACTAGATTATTATTGAACTAATATAATTTTTGTAATTTGTCACAGTTCACAATTTTAGACTAAAAACATTTCCGGTGTCCCCAACCTGTTGGACACAAAATTACCCGTGTTGACCACTTGACCCCCACTCATTTTGCCAGGTGGATAATGAATTTGACTAATGTGTGTATTCAGGGGCTTTCTTTGACATGTACATTGGAGATGGTCCCGTTTCGGAGCAGACAAAAACAGAGATAGGAGAAAATGTCACGAGTATAATGAGAAGGTGCTAATTAATGCATCCTGCTATTTTTTAGCATTTTATATTGATAATTGATCAAAAAGTCTGAATCTTTAGCGTGTAGTTGTGGGTTTGTGGCATCAAGAAAAAAGGGATTTGTTGATTGTTTGGAGTTGAACAAATGCGTAACTTTGTCTATGTAGCCCATTTGTTGAACGGTTAATATAAGTGATCAACTCTTCCAAACAAAGTTATGTACAAAAGAACAGGGGTGGCAATGTTTGCTCATCAAAATTGATGAACCTGAATCCGATATATATATTTGTTTGTGTTAAACGACATCTACCTGGACCAAATAAGACCTGTGTAACCTGTTTATCTATCTAATCTGTTAAACAGGTTGGAAGGTTAAAATGGTTGGTAGGTTGTAAATGGGTTAATTTTGGCTGGGTTATAATAAAGTTTTTGATGGGTTACAAGGGTTGTAAACAAGTTAGGTAGTTGAACTTGTAAATGGGTTAGGCGTTCAATTTTTACAACCTAAACACAATCGGTTTATTATACTGGTTAAAGGTTAAACAAGTTAATTATTAAACGAGTTAAACTAAACAATTAAAAACCTGGTTTTTTCATCTCGTGCTTGTGTTACCTTAGGAATTGCCGTTGAGGTTACCCAAGGTTGAAATCATGTTTATTAACACCAACTATGGTTAATACTTGATATGCAGGGGTGTTAAGAGTCTCTTTTTATGGTTTTTAGGTTAAACTGTGAACCAAACCGTTTGATTTTTGTAAATTGAAACCAAACCGTTGAAATTTTAAACCAAACCGTTAATAACGGGTTGTTTTTGGTTTGGTTTAACAGTTTGGGCTTCAAGACAAATTGTCCAAATTTAGGTATAAACAAACAAACAAACCCATTGAATCCCACTCATAAAGTAGGGTATGAGAAGGGTGAGATGAAAGTAAGCTTTTGCCCTATCCAAAATTAGGTATGAATTGAAACATATAAATAAAATGTCCAATACATGACCGTCAAAAATGCCTAAAAGTAACAAGTTGTCCAAAATTTCACAAGCTGTCTAATTTAGTTTTTTATGTATGAAATATATTCGAATGGGAGCGGCTAGGTGTTGTAAGATTTTGAATTTTGACGTCTAATTTAGTTTTTTAGGGTTGGAAACTTTGGAATTTAGAATTAGAAAACACATAGAAGGGTTGGCTTAATATGCCTGTTGAGATTTGAGAAAGCTTACTCTGCACTTAGCCCACTTTTGACCTTACTTTAATTAAATCAGAGTTAAAACAGTTTTATTTTTAATTATGTCTAATATATATAATATGAAATATTTAAAAAATTAAATATAATAGATTATTATGGTCCGGTTTTGTTTTATACAGTTGGTTTTCGGTATAAACCGTAAATCAAACCGTTCGTTACGGTTTGAAAATTTTGAAACCAACCGACCGATAGTTAAATAGACCCGATCGTGAAACCAAACCGTTGACGGTTTGGATGGTTTCACAGTTTAAAACCAAACCATAAACGCTCTTAATAGTGAGGGAAATGGGACGGCCATTTTGCCCCTTATATTCTGTTAATTTTTTTAAAATGATAACTAATTAAAAGCTGAAACTTAAAAACAAAAAGGCTTCAACGAAAAAATACCAGCCTTATGAAAATAAAATAATGTTTTATAAGGTATAAGATAATGTGACTTGTACATCAACAAGTCCAAAATTAAAAGGTGTAACTATATATATGTCTCTCTATTTTAAAACTAATTATATATATATTTAATTTAAAATTTAAATTATTTATATCCTTTTATTTTAAATATGAATTACATACGCCCCCTTATTTTAAAACCTAATTACATATATATACCAAACCTAGAACTTAAAGTATATATATCCCTTTATTTATAAATAAATTATGGAGTAAACTGCACTTTTCGTCCCTTAGGTTTAAACAAAACATCAGGTTTCGTCCACTTGTAACACATTTGATCCCTGACGTTTGATGTTTTAACACTTTGCGTCCCTGGTCCTTAACTCCGTTAACTTTTCTGTTAGTTTTTGTATGAAATTAATGATATACCCTTAACTCCATCTTCTTCATCAGACTACCCACACCATCACCAACCACCACCTCCTACCACACCTATAAGATATCTTTACATATATAAATCGATTGATTAATGACAATAAAATATATTTGTGATTGGAAAAACAACCTATTTTTAGTTTATAAAATCCCCTTTCGTTTCTCTCCGCTTCTCTCACACCATTCTCTCTCCTCAGTTTCAAAATCTAAACAGATCCCTCTTGTTTCTTCCGATCAACTGAAATCATGGCATCACCGGCGCGTGATGAGAATGTCTACATGGCCAAGCTCTCCGAGCAGGCCGAGCGCTACGAAAAGATGGTTGAATTCATGGAGAAGGGCTCCGCCTCCGAATAACTCACCGTCGAGGAGCGTAACCTCCTCTTCATGGCGTACAAGAACATCATCGGTGCTCGCTGTGCTTCCTGGCGTATCATCTCTTCGATTTAGCAAAAGGAGGAGTCACGCGATAACCAGGACCATGTCTCTGTGATCAAGGATTACAGATCGAAGATCGAGAAGGAGCTTTCGGACATTTGCGACGGGATTTTGAAACTGCTTGATTCGAAACTTGTTCCGTCTGCTTCTTCCGCTGATTCGAAGATGTTTTATCTTAAGATGAAGGGAGATTATCATCGTTTATAAGCCCGCTCAGGTTTGCTGCAACTCAAATTAGGTTATTTCGAGTTATGAATTTAAAGAATACAAAAGCAATTGCTTCGATTTTTTGCAAGTTAGGTTGTTTATAATCAGCAAATTGTAACTGCGTTCTTTAGTTTTAATGAAATTCTTAATTGGCCTTAACTGGTCATCTCTTGACTTCTGTCTTCGCAGGAAATAAGGTGACACAACCTATTGGGGATATATTAAAAATGAGCGAGATAGAGACAAAAGGCGATTCCAGGCCTTTGGAGATAGAAAAGAAACCCGAGAAGAGCGAGAAAAATAAGACCAATAATCTGCAAGATATTGATGATTCAAAGGATAAAAAGTTAAAATCAGTCTTAAATGAAGATGAAGATGAGAAGGGTATGTAAAATGATGGTGATTTAGCAAAGAAGAGGAAGCATGAGGCAACTATCAAAATCAAAAGTCAAATCCAAGAAATTCAGCTTTTCGGGTCAGATAGAAACTTTCCCTTCACCCGACACTGAAAACGAGAAGCCGAAAACCGGAGAAGACAATTTAGTGCAAGGCAAAAGGTTTACCAAAGAAGAAGATGAAAAAGTAAAAGATGCTGTTTTACATTATATAAAATCACACAACTTAGGGGAAGAAGGTTTAGAAATGGTTTTGAATTGTCACTCTTACCCCGAGATAAGGAAATGCTGGAAAGAAATCGGGACTTGCATACCATATCGCCCATGTACCTCCATCTATACACGTGCTCATATTCTATTTGAACGAGACGAAAAACGCAAATGGACTAAAGAAGAAACCGAGTTTCTGCAAGAATGTTATAAAAAACATGGTAAAAACTGGAAAATGGTGGCCAAAGAACTTGGGTTATTAACCTGATAACGCAGCCCACCAGTAAGTTGTGAATTTTTTTTTGTAGCCCACGTGTACCATGCATGCCACGGATGCAATCAACAATTTGATTTTAGATTTAAATCTAAGTTATTTTCTTTAATCAAATCGTCAAGTGCGAGTTTAGTTAAAAATTTAAATATAAATATATAAATGCAGGTGTTTTTTTTTAACGGCGAACAAACAATTTATATATATATATATATATATATAGAGAGAGAGAGAGACTAGCAACAACTAGACCCTACAATTATAACCACCAAGACATAAAAAGAACCTCACAATTAGTACATAGAGAAGTTACACCATTAGATGCAGAGCGAGACTTAATCCATAGGAAACCGATAACCTTTATTTCTTCCAGAATCGCAGCGATGGAGGACCGACGATGATTGAAAATCAAATCATTGTGGGCCTTTCAAATGCATCAAATAGCGGTAAGGATGATCGAATGGATAGCTTTTCGCCACTTCTTGGATCCATGAAGAGAGTTATGCACATCCAAGAGGTCACATATTCCAAAGGCATACACGGGCGCAATTTTGCACCAAATAGAGATATAGTCCCACACAGACTGAGCAAAAGAAAGGTAACAAAAATGTGCTAAACGGATTCAATTGCCTCACCACAAAAAACACATGAAGGGGATGACACCTGAACATGTCTAAACAACAAAGCCTCGACAGTCGGGAGACGGTCCTGAGCAGCTCTCCAAGCAAGGAAGCCAACCTTCACCGGGACCCAATTGTTCCGGTCAAATTGGAAAGTAGACTCCAACCTATTAAGCGTATTAATTTGGCATTTGAGGCTTTTAACCGAGAAAGCCCCCGACTCGTCTAAGGACCATGTCCATCAGTCAACCCCCAAGTGCAGCGAGACAGAGCAGAGCAGGATGGATAATTGTTGCAATTCGTGGGTTTCCTCCACAGAAGACGAGATCCTTTTTCATATAGGCAACCAACAAACCGATCCGTTAGCGAGCTTTAGGCGATCCGTAATAACACAAGGTTTTACCATTTCAAGCGAGAAGAGGTTAGGAAATCTTGAGGCCAATGGAACGGATTCAATCCAAAACAAAATGCCTGTACCATTCCCCAACACGCCTTTAATAACACTGTTGAGATCAATACCGTACCACAACAGATCGTGTAAGGTCCCGGGTTTGAGACTTTTGGCTGGAATTGAGCTCCAACTTTTCGAGTTAAAGTGGATTGACCAAATGAATTTTCTCCAAAGTCCATGGGTTGAATAGGGGCCCTGTACAAGGAAAAGTAATTTGTAGGTAAAGAGTTTAATACATGTTTAATTAACGTAATTTTGGCCTCCAAAAGACAGATGGAAAGCCGGCTTTTGAACGTATCAACGACCGGCTTCCGATTCTTGGAGATATTCATATTTGCGGCTACTTGCAACCCTAGGTACTTAAAATGCAGTGAAGAAGTTGGAGTTCCTATTATTCAACCCCAATGCCATAAAGACAACTTTTTGCCAAGTTTATTTTGAGTCCTGAAGCAAAAACACCGTAGAATCCTCCCCAGGTTTAGTGCATTAACACATTTAAATACCATGATAAATTCCTATGGAGCTGGCCCGTTTGATGAGTCCAGTTAAGGCCTCCATAGCGATGATAAACAAAGCATGTATCCATATCTCAGACCCCACGAGACCCATTTACCAGAACAGAGGCACAAGCAGGCGACAATCCAGTTTCTCCATTTGGTTAGGAAATTCATCTGTGCCATGACAGAATCCAAGAACGCTCGGTTAAAATAATCGAAAGCCTTTTCAATATCTACCTTGAAAATCACCCCCCTTTTTTTCTTTCTTTTCTTTAGCCAAGAAAGCAAGAACAAGAGGGAGGCCCATCTAGAATGCTGCAGTTAGACATAAAAGCTGGTTGTTCTTTTGAAATGCTAAAGTTAGACATAAAAGCTGGTTGTTCTTTTGAAATAATGGAAGGCATAAAAGCATTCAAATTAGTTTTTGTATTATTTTTGTATTATCCTTGTATTTTAAGGTAAAATTAATTTTTTTTTAAATTATTCACTCCATTTCATTCTTTATATTTTTTCTTATACTTAAATTATAAGAATAATATATATGGATTGAATTATAAGATCATTCACAGCCGGTTTGGTATATGTTTGTGAATAAGTTTGGTATATTTTAAATAGTGGTTTAAAGTGGTTGTAAGTGGAGGAGAGAGAAAAGTTATAATGTTTTTATATATTTGTGAAAACACTGTTCACATGTATAAATTTTTTTATATTTTTTTTAAAATGGTTGTGAGTGGAGGAGAGAGAAAAGGTAATGATAAAGGTATAAAAAAGTATTATTTAATTGAAAATGGGAGAGAAAATGTAGTGATTTTAGTGTAATTATAAGAATAATGATATGAAACCGGCCACGAATGCTCTAATTTCTTATATTTATCAACTCTATATTCATCACTTATAATTATTTCGTGAGTTAAATAAAGAGAAAGAATAATAAAAAATGATTAAAAAAATATTATTTAATTAAATAGAGATAAAAATAAGGAATCAGATGTGAAGTTTTTTTAAAAACCTTTAAATTAATAAGGTAAATGTGTTTTTTAGTTTTTTTTGAACGACGTGGGCTCAACTTGCACGTTCCATCAGGGAAGGCTTGTACATCAGTCTACCCAAACAATCTGGAGTGGATGTTCCTAGTTTTTATGAAATGCATTTTAAAAGATTCGAACTCATACCGTTATGAAAACCTTTAAAGAAAAAACCCCACCAAGACAAAACCTTGATTAAATAAATGTGTTTTTTAGTTAAATTAGCATAAACTACCATTGTGAATGCTCTTTGGCCAATGAACGATGAAGAACACCACGGGCTAATGGAAGCATTGCTATAAAATTCCTCGGAAAGCTTTAGGAAATTCGATTGAAGCCACATGTTTTAAATGGGGAAATTTCCCCTCAAATAAACCCTTTTCTGTTGATACCTGGGTTCTGTTAGGTATCAAGAGTCGTTAACGCAACGGAATCACACACACACGCACACAATCGATAAACAGAAAAGTAGAAGACACGAGAATTATAGTGGTTCAGCCCCAATTGGCCTACGTCCACTTTGCAACTAGGGTTTAATCTTATTAGGTGCTCAAGAGAATACAATTACATCAGGAATATATTTATAAGACTAGATTAGGGTTACTAATTAGGAAATAACTTAATCAGCAAGTCAATGGGCTAAACAGCCCTAAAGGGCAGCCGCCACCCTCATGCTGACCCAACAGCCGCAAAACAGGCCCAAGGCCCTGTTGTTGTCGGCAGCCCAAATCAGCCCAGGCCCACCGGGCCCAGTCCGGCCCAATAAGCCTTCACACCCAACAATCTCCCACTTGAAGGCTTTGCTCAATCCACAAACACCATCCAAGTAATCCCTGATCTATTAATTCCAGTATCCTTCATATCCAAAGTCTCCCGAGCCTTCAGTCCCCATAAACAAGCTCAGACTTCATCAATTTTCCCCTAGTTGCAACCCCCCTTCTCATCATGTACATGAAAGGGCAGTTGAAGCTTCCCCGAGCTCCAACTCATTCTCTAGCTCAACTGGTTTGCACGATCCACCAGTTCCAGAGATAACCCGAGAACCACCACTCTCCTCCTTTAGCAAGACTTCCATAGGAGAGATTTTCACAGCCGGACTACCGGTCTTCAAAACCCAACGTTGTTTTGTAACTGTACCCAGAACACGCCCCATGCTCCCACTGTCACCAAACCCCTGACCCGGTTTTGACCTCCGACCCAGCTCAGCTTGAATCACCTTGGCACCAGGCTCACCTCTTGCAAATTGAACCTTCTTTCGCCCCTTTGATTCAGCGAACCTAACTTTGTTTTGAGGGACGGTCATACTTCCCTCAGCAGGTACCTCCACCATGTATGAACAACCTCGCCTGTTTCCACGAGCAATTACCAGATTACCTTTAGTTACTTTCCACTTGCCTCCACCAAACCTTACTTCTAGTCCCTGTTTATCCAGCTGACCGACAGAGATAAGCTTACTCTTCAAAGCTGGAATAACCCTGACATTCTTCAAGTTCCATGTGGTTCCCAAAGAAGTAACCAAATTCACGTCACCCTGACATTCTTCAAGTTCCATTAGCTATTCGTACCTTCCCAAAGTTACCAACCTTTAAATTCTCTATCGTCTCCCCGCTGTGCATCGCGTGAAACGAAGAACCAGAATCCATAACCCAAGAATCTGTAGAAGACTCTACGCAGCAAACCAAAACATCATCATCAGATTCCTGAACCGTGTTTACCTACCTTTTGCCCTCATTCTTCCCAGACTCTTCCTTATTCCTTCCTGGACACTGACTTTTCACATGTCCAAACTCATTGCAGCTCCAGCATTTCACATTCTTCCGAGCTCTAGACGAACTCCTTCCCCTACTCCCACTGCTCCAGTTATTTTCCCTTCCTCTGCCCACATTGAATATACCAGAAGACGAAGATCCTCCACTAGTGTTCCTCCGGCGAATATCCTCACCCAGAATACTATCCCGGACCACGCTAAACTTCAAATTCCCAGCTCCACCAGAATTAGTGATCGCCGTCACATAACCTGACCAGCTGTCAGGCAAAGAGGATAACAGTATCGCAGCTTGAGTATCATCATCAAGCTTTGTCCCAATGGTCGATAGCCTGGACAAAATTGAATTTATATTATTTATGTGATTAGGCACCGAGCTTCCCTCATTCATCCTCATCATGAATAACTCCCTCAACAGGAACACTCTATTACCGGCAGACGGCTTTTCATACATGTTTGACAGAGCTGTCATCATACCATAAGCCGTGGTTTCCTCTTTGATATTGAACGCTACGCTCCTCGTCAAAGCCAGTACAATCTTACATCTCGCCTTTTTGTCCTTAGTGTTCCAAACCACTTCGTCAGCCTTACTCATTCCATCCGGTTTTTCTGCCAATACCATCTCCAAATCGTTTTCACCGAATAACGCCTCTATTTGCATCTTCCACCATGCAAAATCAGTCCCGTTAAACTTTTTGATTCGAATTTTCCCGTCTTCAGCCATTGCAAACGAGAATCAGAAAAAACCAAAATTAAGAAAGTCCACCAACCGAAGTCAAGCAACCTCCAAAGAAACCCTAAACCCTGAAACACCCGAACCGGCGTTTCACCTGCAAAACCCGTGACCAGCAGCAACTTCAAGGGTCCAAAACAGGAAACCCTAATCACAAATCACCCCCAAATCAGTCCCGAACAGCCCCTTCTTCAGCGACCGAAACAGACACAGCAGCAGCAAACAGCACGGAATCAGCCAAATTTTTTTTTTTTTTTTTTTTTTTCTAAAATCACTGTTCACTCCGGAAACACTGTTCACGCCGGAAACAATGTTCACGCCGGAAAGTACTGTTCACGCCGGAAAGTACTGTTCACGCAGGAAGTACTGTAGCGGCGTCGGTACTGTAGCAGCAGATCTGAAATCCTTAACAGCAGTAGACAGCCTATCAGAACCACAACGGCCTTCTCGAAACAGCCTTTAACCCCTTCAGCGATTGAACCAGTGCAGACCGTGTGTACACAACGAGCCAAGGCTCTGATACCACTTGTTAGGTATCAAGAGTCGTTAACGCAGCGGAATCACACACACACGCACACAATCGATAAACAGAAAAGTAGAAGACACGAGAATTATAGTGGTTCAGCCCCAATTGGCCTACGTCCACTTTGCAACTAGGGTTTAATCTTATTAGGTACTCAAGAGAATACAATTACATCAGGAATATATTTATAAGACTAGATTAGGGTTACTAATTAGGAAATAACTTAATCAGCAAGTCAATGGGCTAAACAGCCCTAAAGGGCAGCCGCCACCCTCATGCTGACCCAACAGCCGCAAAACAGGCCCAAGGCCCTGTTGTTGTCGGCAGCCCAAATCAGCCCAGGCCCACCGGGCCCAGTCCGGCCCAATAAGCCTTCACACCCAACAGGTTCTTGGTAGATTCGACGTCTTTCTTCCTTTCGTGTTCTCTCCTGCCACCACCACCGTCGTTGCTGCTATCTCTCTGGTTCGTCGAGTCGTTGCTCTCTTTGCTATTGTATTTTATTTTCTTTAATTTCTACTTAGTCCGATCTTTGTTACTTGCTGATAATCTTTTACGTCAATCAATTTTTTTGAATTTCAGTTTTACAACAATTAGGGTTGCATTTTAGAGTGATTAGGAAGGCGTTTAGTTAAATCTGTTCATTATCTCAAGTAGTAACCGGTTTATATTATCAACTGTAAACCATTTCACTTTTACAAAATTCGGATTTTTCTGCATATTTGTTGCTTGCTTGTAAACATTTATGTGATCTCGTAATGCTACATTTATAAGTTTATAAAAATTAGCTAAGGACCAACCCTAAGTGGTCAAGTGGATGCAATCCAAACTGGTGAATTCGGTTCTCGGTTTTAAAAACCTAAGGGCAATTGGAGAATCAAACATCATAATGTGTTAATAAATATTTATTTTTTTATTTCAGTTTTTATCATATTGCTATCTACTGTTTTTGTTTCTTATCTTCTTTCTTTTCCTGTTTTCAAATATTTGCTGATGAAAGATGATGGATAAACAGAAGAATGTTGATACGAACCCTATCTCCATTAAATTCAATCCAATTCCCGTCTAAATCAAATCAATACTATTTGTAGGAGAAAAGGTCGTGGGTCAGTTTAGTAACCGTATGTGGTATTAGGTTTAATAGGTTGTGTTAGTTTATTTGAAGGAGTCGATGTTATTATTAATCAAATTACGGTTTAATTACCTTTGTAATCTGGAGATCTAATCCTTCTCGAATTGGATTACTCTATCAAATTTCATCTTCTAATTTCTGGTTCTGTCAAATGTTCATAAGCTTTTCTAAGAAATTATGTTTTACACATGTGACAGATTACCATATGTTCACTAATAATCAAAGACAAGAAGAGCGGACTGGAAAATATGGCACTCCTAGGGTACAGTACCTTCAGGTGTGATTCATAAATCTATGAATTTAATTTCATTTTTCTCATTTGAGGAACAAGAATTTAAATAATAGCTTATACATCCATTTTTTATTATCGTTTCTTTAATATTATATGTTCATAGGAACTCGTGGGCCAGTTTCAGAATGCGTCTAGTGAAGGTATGTTGTTGAGTGATTGTCTTTTCGCTGCTATATTTTGTCTTTAATTTAGAACTAATAAAGTAAAGATGGACTTGTTCGTTCCCTTCATTTACACTGTTCTCTGTTACGTGGGTTCCATTTTGGTTTCTCCTCATGTCGATCAAGGGGGATATCCCATACATGGTGGTTTACAAAGAAGCTTGAGTCAAATTTAAGAATCATGAGTTTTTCATTGGTTTCTTTTTATTACGTAATGATTCTTTGTAATTGCAGAGTTGAAGGAGAAAATTGTTGCTAATTTAGCAAACTTTGCATATGATCCCTACAATTATACGTTTTTGCGCCAGGTTAATTATCTTTGTTTTATTTCTTTCATAGTTTGTACTGTCAATATTTTATTATTTACTGTATTTGACAACCATATTCAACTGTAAACAGCTTAATGTTTTGGAACTTTTCCTCGACTGCATAACAGAACCCAATGAGAAGCTTATAGAGTTCGGTGCCGGAGGGATCTGCAATTCATGTGTTGGTACGTTAAAACTAGAGGAGGAAAAAGGGGCGGGTCGGGCAGGACGGGTTTGGTAACAGGTTTAAACAGGTGCTTGTGGTACAGATTTAGTAGACCCGAGACACCTTTAATAACTTGTGTTAAATATTATTACAATAGTTATCTAATTTTTCTAATAAAGCAAATTAGTAGGTTGTATGCATTCAAAATTTCAAATTCACTCTGTTGATTTTTGACCTGTTTCTTTTTTTGGCTAAGTTTTTTTGATTATACCTATTTGACTTGTTAGAGATGAAACATGATCTGAAATTGACCCATTAATGAATAAATGGGTCAAAGTTGACAACTCTTAATTAAAACTGTTCTATGCCATTGGATGTATGTAATAGTTCAAAACATGGAATGTTACCATCTGCACCAACCTTATATTTTATGTTTACAGATCCTGCAAATGCTGCGGTAATAACCAAATGTGGTGGAGTACCTCTTCTTATACAGTGTTTATCAAGTCCCGTTAAAAATACAGTAAGAGTTACAAACAATATCAATTTTGTATCTTTTATGTTCCTTCCATCAGTCAATTGGTTTTGTTTTAATGCAATTTGGTCACTAACATATAGCTAAAACATCACTAAAGTAGTACTAACTTGCCTCTAAAACAAGGATACTGTTTGACTTTGCACATATTTAATGAAAGATATAATTATTAGTGAACTAATTAAAAATGGCTGTATTGATTGAGGTTTGTACATCATTAGTTTGTCTGTGTAAAATATGTAGTGTTTATTATTCTACTGTTTTAGTAAATGGTATTGTTGCTAGGGAAGTGGTGGAAAAGAAGATATTTGTGGCCCCTATAGTGTTGGGAAGTAGTAATATTAAAGATTGAACCGGTTTGGCAGTCGGTCCGAAGACTGGTCTGCTTTTGTAAACTTGGGTTTTCCTGATTCCTTGTTGAACGACCGTCATCCAAAGTGTCTTCAAAATTTCGAAAGCATAACGAGCTCCTAAATTACTTTTATTAAAAGAGTCTAGTATTTTGGTAATAATGTAGTTTTTATCATCATATTTAGCACATAATATATTTATACACTAAAAAATGGCCTACTTGACCCGTTTTGACCCATTTAAAGTTACCCGTTTTGACCTATTACCCAAGCTGCCCAGCCCGCACATTTTACTACATCTAGCTTTACGCCTTTACATGATCGATTAGTAGTTACTGATAATTATATCTTTTAAATTTATTCAACTTTGTGGTGTTGTGGTAGGTGAATTATGCTATTGGGGCTCTTTATTATCTCTGTAATGCATCTACTAAGGAAGCCATTTTGAAACCAGAAGTGGTGGATATCATTAAAAGATATGCAGCTGCAGGTGCAGTTAGTGTTAGCTTCAGCAATCTTGCTCAAGCTTTTATAGATAAGCATGTCCCAGTAAACCATTGACTATTATGTTGACTTTGACCACACCCTCTATATGACTTTTAAAGTCAAATTTGATAATTTCTGAAGTCAAGTCCTGGAAGCATTATGTTGCAGGTGTATATTGTGAGGGTTTGAGTTTTGCTAACATTTTGGCATTATAATTATTATTTATCGTTATCTATTTTTCCATTTATTATTATTTTTATTTATATTTGGCTTTATTGTCGTTCTTATTATTATCTACGTATCAATATAAATTTTATTCAAAACAAAGTTGCCGCAACACGCAAGCATAACCTACTAGTTTTTAATTATAACAAAACATATATTATTTAATTAATTTTATTATAATTTTATATATAATAAATATTATCATGTAAATATATATTTAATATATTAAATAGAAGTTATATAAATAGAACGCTCGTATAGACTGGCAAGCCTGGTGAAACACGGGTTTGTTTATTAAATGGGCTCAATATAAGTTCAAGCTCGGTTTCGAACTCGTGTATTAAATGGTAACAATATAAGCTCGAGCTCACGATATTTAAGCATGACTCAATTCAAGCTTTTAGCAAGCTTATCTCGTGTAGCTCGCGAGCGGCAGCTCGTTTACACCAACATCATTATTCCAACGCTACCTCTGATGCCACCCACATTACACAACACACCAGACACCCACATCGGCACAACGTAATCTTCATAACCACCATATCATCGCATACAAGCACCCTTATCATCGCAAACAATCACCCTTTTTGTTTGATTTATGGTGATCTATGTTTATACTGATAGGAGACGGTGGGATTGACGAAGATGATTGACTAAAAAAGATATAATTTGTGCTAGTGACACGGGATATATGATCAAATCCCTATTTAAAATGTAACATTTATCAATTGTCATGTCATTTTTTTAGAAGTATATAAATGGAAGAAAAAAAAATGTAAAAATACAAAAATAAGTAATTGAAAAATGGGATGAATGTTTTTATATTGAAGTACAAAAAAGACAAAATACCGTAACGTGTTATAACAATAATTGCAACCAACTAAAAAAATTTATGATAACAATGATTGCAGCCAATTAAAAAATATATATTGTGACAAAACAGATTTGATCCGGATTTTTTTTTTCTAACTTATAATCATGCAAGGTCTATCTTCTCCAACCCCTCTTGTAGATCTCATTCTTTTCTTTGATCTCTCGTTAAATTATAAATACGACACACTTAAGACATCAAACAAATAGGCATTCGGCATCTCTAAAGTTTAAATTACAAAATGGTGTCCATTTTCTCTCTCTGTGAGAGTTTATTATACGCATATATTAATAAAGATTATTAAAATAGAACCTAACTAATATATGATAAAGTTAGCAACATTAAGGATGGTACGGTTAATCTCGAAGGGACGGTTTAAAGGAGATCACAAAGTTTAAGAGGTTAGAATAATAACTTAATCATTAAGTTTGTTTTTTTAGTAATTGACTTATTTTAGTTAGTATTCTAGATAGAGGTGCACAAAAAACGGTTTAGGATCTCAAACCGGTTTTCAAACCTACCTGAACCTATTGTTTAACCGGTTTAAACCGTCGATTTGAAACCTATAAACTGAAACCGGTTTAACTCGAGCCGAACTGATCAAAACCTTCTAAAAAACTGGTTTCAAACCGGTCAAACTCCCCCTCTCAGACCGGTTTGAAACCAAACCGGTTTTGACTTTTGTTGACCAAACCGGTTCCGGTTTGAAAAACTGATTTGTGCACCTCTAATTCTAGAAGGAATCTAAAACTTGCTCATCAAGTTTTGAGTAATTATAAAGAGGGGTTTAGTTGTTTGATTTATAAATTCACCAATTCAGAACATTAGAATAGTTCATTCACTTGTAATCATTTCCAAGTTCTAACAAAGAGAGTTGAACAAGTTGGTGAGTTGGTTTGGTCGTTACCTTCTTTGCGATCCTGTACAGGTTCAACAATATATTCTCTTTGATATATTATTCCTATAATGTTTCTTATGAGTTTGTCCTTTGTACGAGTTTGCTTGCAAGTTTATTCTTCGTACGAGTTTCAACAAATCTTATTTTGTAGAAATTAATTCTCTTGATACACAGTATATATAATTCTTATTTCCCAAGACACAAAATTGCTGACTTGTTACAGAATAAAAGGGGGGCGGGGGGTTTACGCCTTGGTGACGGTTTGTTATAGGGCTAAATCATCAGACACGCGTCAGAATTTCACCATTAGTCACCAGTCACGTGTCAACACCGCATGATTTCCTTAGTGGGTCCGTAACAGACCGGGGGGGGGGGGGGTGGATTTTGAAGTAGAAGAAACAACTTAATGATATTACAAAAATAAACCACAAATTAATTGGTTACTAAAAAAATCAATCTTGTTTCAGGCAAGCCATTCTCCATCCATTCCTTCAATTTCACCTATGTCCAAGCTGCATACATAAAAATAAAAGATTTTTACTCCCTAATAAAGTAAAGTATAAAAAAATATATTGTTAAATCAAGAATTAATTACATGGATGGCCCATGTGGTTTGGTCAAATTATGGTTTTGACCTCTATGAATGGGAAACTACAACTTTGGCCCAATAATTTGCACGATTGTAACACGTTTGGCCCCTGAGTTGGATGTCAGTTAAGTTTTTTGTTAAAATTTTCAAAAATACCTAAAATACCCTTAGGTTAAAAAAAAGAAAAAGAAATTACAATATTCCCATTTGCTTCTTCTTCTTCATTCAGCTACCATCGTCCCCAACCTGCTCAAACCACATCAAATCGATTTGTGGAATAAGAAGATTAAACACACCTCCACCTTCTCCGGCCACCTCCGCCACCGCCTCCACCACCACTCCAAAAGTCACCTTCACAACAAAAACCCCAAATCCAACAAAATGAAGCGTGGACAACTGGAAAGCCAAAAAGGCACTTCAATTTCCGGAATAGCGGATCAATTAGAGCTCGATTTCGTGCTCCAACCTCGATTCGTTCCCCCAATTGTGTTCGCCGAGACGCACGCCACCTCTCTGAAAGATTAAACCCGCCGGTGAGACCACAAACGACGACGACTCTCATCCGTCTCCTAATAGATCCACCAAGCATTGCCTGAAACCCGCCGATACCACCTCTCTGAAAGTCGCCTCCACCGGAAAAATGAAAACGTCGGACTAGTGAGGCAGTTGGTCGGTGGGGAGGTTCTAACAAGCTTTTTGCGGACGATTCGAAGGGGGAACAAGTTTGAACAGAGAAGGCAACGGGTAGTAGCTTTCAGGCGAGGCGGCGGCGGAGATATCCGGCTCCTTCATCTTCATTCCGCCGGAGTGGCTTGCCGGAAAAACGTGGGTCAACACACATCGGTCGAGTTCTAGTGCTAATCTATTTCTCCACCTCAATCGCACCCAAGGACCAGCTACAAAATCAACCCACCGTCGTTTTTCCGGTCGTCTTCTCCGGCAGCCGTTTTGTTGGAGGTGGTGGATTGGTGGCGGCGGAGGAAGGAGGCGGTGGTTATGGTTGTGAGGGAGGCGGTTGGTGTTGTGAGGACCATCAATTTAATAGGTTTTAAATTTTTATTATTGAGGGGTAATTTAGTCATTTTACACCCACTTAACAGAAAATTTTAACTGACATCCAACTCAGGGGCCAAACGTGTTACAATCGTGCAAACTATTGGGCCAAAGTTGTAGTTTCCCATTCATAGGGGTCAAAACCATAATTTGACCAAACCACAGGGGCCATCCATGTAATTAATTCTTAAATCAATAGAAAAATAGCAAATATTCAAAATATTTTGATAAAATGATAAAAATAATCATTTTTCTAGGAGCGTTATATCTATATGACTGGAATAATTTCACACATATAACCATCAAGTACAAACACCTTAGTCGCAAACTACTTTTACTCGCATATACCAAAAAAAACATCTTTTATATGGCTATATTTAGTGAAAGTATCCGCCTTTCAAATGTATTCGTAATAAAGATATTTCCGCATCCCATATTAAATGATACGCAAATAAGATTTTAGTATATGTTTTATGATCGTGTAACTCATGGTTTATTTTTACAATCGGACTAAGAAAACGATAAGTGGGTACAAGTATATGCGTGACTAGTCACACATATCATGGTTGTATTTATACAACTATTTTGAAAAAACTCCGGTACGCATTTATGAAAATAGTTAACTTTGTGATCCTAGCATTTGACATAAGCAACATATAGAGGTGCGCAAATTAGTTTTTGGGTTCAAACTGGTTCGGTTTCGGTCAAAGAAAGTCAAAATCAGTTTTGGCCCAAACCAGTTTAGATTAGAAACCGGTTTTGAATTAGGCAAAAATCGGATCAGTTTGAAACCAGTTTTGGACAGGATCGGATCGGTTTCAACTGGTTTCAATGGAAATATCTCAAACCAGTTTCAAATGGCAGATTAGATCAGTTTCGAACCGGTTTTAAAAGCGATTTCGGAACCGGTTCGAACATGAAGGTGACTGGCTGTCCAAGGGCAAATTAAATGAGGTAAAGGTTATGGCTCTGAAGCAGGCATGGTGGTGTGGTCCTCATTGCCATTGTTTTAAATTCTCACACTGCAAATATTCAGAAGCAACCACACCCCCATATTACTAGCCCAACAGAATGGACATTAATTAACAACCATGGCTAAACATGTTTTACAATAAATAAATATATAATTAAATTTAGAAAATTTGTACGGAGAGAATTCCTAGGAACAGAAAACATCTCCAGCATCTTAAAGATTCAGTTTTAATATAATCTTGTGTGATAAAGAATAGAATCTTAATTCTTACCAATGTGGGAATTCCATATCTTGATCAAATTTCCCATCTTGTTGTTCAATTTCAATGGTTTTCAAGAACTCGGACCACCGTGCTGACGTCAGCAAATTCACGGTGTCATTCCACTCCATCTGGTGCTGCTCACCTAATGACCTGATCTCCTCCATCCCCTCATCATCCATGGCATGATGTAGCCCTCCGTTCATGAGGGCTCCACTAGATGATGATGAGGTGGAGGAGGTGGTGGCGATGTCTGCTGCTACTTCTTCGGTCGTGGTCAGAGAAATGACGGCCGAAGAAGAAGCAGAGGGCGATGAAGATGATGAAAAAGATGACGACGACGTGGGATAACTGATTTCCAAATTTTTAAAATCTTGAAAATTGAGATTCAAACCCAAGGTTCGACTAGGAAGTGCGAAATCGAAATTTTCATGATTAAATGGTGGTATAGGGGGAGGAATAGCGGTGGATATAGGCCAATTGGAGATGGTGGTGGTGGTGGAAGGAGATTGCTCCGGATAACGGTGGTTAGGGGTGGTTTGTCGTTGTTTCATGGAAGCTTTATGAAACTTAAGGGCAGTAACAATCTCTCTTCTAGCTTCAGCCATGTTAAGAAGCCGATGTTGATAAGGTTTACTGGTGTGTCGTCTTCTTCTAACTTGTTTCTTGGGTGGCGGTGGCGGTGGCGGTGGCGATGGTGGTGATTGTTGTTGCATATTAAAATTGAAAGAATGTTTACAAGTTAAGTGTTTGACAAGGGTGCGGATATAAGCACCGGAAAGATGAGGTTGATCTTTAATTTTGTGATTTTCCATTGATACCCCTGCTACTCTGTATCTTCCTTTGCTTTGAAGATGGTTTCCACACCATCATCATCATCACCTCTCCCTCTGCAACTAGAAATGGCTTGAAGAAAGTTGGTTTCCTTTTGTGTAAGCAAAAGTGATATAAAATGGCAGAGGTCTGCAGGTCTCATGAATGTTATAAATAATAATCGCTCATTAATGTGTTTTATTTTATTTTGGGTGATGTTACTTGGACAACCGTGAAAATTAGTTGGATACCCATTATACGAGCCGTATAGCTCAATACTACCCGTATAGGGTTTCATCAGCACTAAATGTACACTTTATACTACCCGTATAGCTCTATACGAGTCGTATAGGTACGACGCTTATAGCCCTATACGATTCGTTAATTATCATCAGCCAATGATTGGCTGGTAATTAATGAACCCTATATGACCCGTATAGCCCTATACGGGCCGTATAGGGCACTAGTATGTCCAAATAAAATCAAGGGATGTCCAAATATTAACTGGTATCCTGTCTTTAACCCCTTTAATAATTAGCAAAGTATCAATAGAGTTTTGTGAGTTTTCCATAACTAGTTCTCACGAAAAAAAAGTTGAGGTCGTGTTAAACCGCAAACAAATTTTGTCTGTTGTTTTTAAATTACAAATAACTGGTATGTTAATTATAATTATACAAACAATTATTAATAATATATTTAAAACTTTAAATAAAACAATTTAGTAGACTACAATGATTAAAAATCTTGTAACAATTTTTTTTGAATTAACCCTACTTAAAGATTATAAATATATAAGGAAATGTTTCAGAGAAAATCACATAGTTATATGAAAATTAAAAAAAAAATCGAAGTAAACCAATAACTTAATTTGTAAATTATTTTTTCTTTTAGTTGTTAAAAGGGTATTTAAAGTATATATTACATAATTGTTGAACGTAAATAAGAGAATGAGGAGTCTTACGTATACGTAACACTATGTTGAATGAGAAATAGTTACATATACGTAACAATAGTGTACATATACGTAGGACTATGTGTTACGTATACGTAAGACTATGTTATGGTTTTCATTTGATTCATACACCTATACATATGTAGGGTCCGGTTGTTGTACAAAGGGGTTTTAGTGTATGAAGCGTACGAAGGCACAAGCATGCAACACGTGTTCAGTGGGTGAGGTGTAAATGCGTCCGCGTCCATAATCATGTATGTTCATAATAACGCATGACCATAATCACGTATGTTTTATAGTAACACATGACCATAACCACGTAATCACTCACAGCACATCGACATTTAAAAAAAGACGATTTAAAAAAAATAAAAGTATAGCAAAAGTATACTCATATTAAAGAGAATAAAATGCTCGATTTTATGGTGTAATTTAAAAAAAAATAATGTCGTATAAAAAAGTTATACGTGTGTTGGGAAACTTGAAAAAAGTCAACAAATGTAGGCTATATCCATTTTACCCTTTCAGACTCTTCTCACGCTTAAAAATAAGCTGACTAGACACACATTTCATTTCAACCCTTGAATTGGTAGATCAATGATCCATAATCCTTCGTACCCTTCGCACCATAAAAACCCTTTGTATTTAAAACTTACTCTACATATGTATATGTATATGGTAGGGATCAAATAATTTATAAACTATATTATTGGTTTCCTTGGTCTTTTTTACTTTTCATATAACTATGTGGTTTTATTTGAAACACCCATTTCTATATATATATATATATATGAACCGAGCTAGAACCTTTTATCACATATACTTTAATATTGTATATCTTAACTAAAAGTAAACGTCCCTATGGGGACGACCTAATGGCTAGATGGTGTATGTCACAATCAAAAGGTTAGAGATGCAAATCATGTATGGTTTATCCTAAAAAAATCTAGAAATTACAATCTAGATTAAATGAAAGTGTACTTCAAAAGTGGCAAGCATCTCCGTGGAAGCCATTGGTTGGGCTTTTTTTTTTTATTTTTATTTTCACCCCTCATACTATATATAATATACGATTTTAACACGTTTAATTTTATAATAATTTTGTTTTTTTAGTAACTTTCGTTCGTTAACTTTTTTTAAAAAACGGAGTGCGCGTATGTTTTTAAGTTTTTTTGTCAATGTTCCGATATAATTTTTTTTTAAAAACGGATTTGTATTCAAAATCGAGTTTTTTTTGTATTGTGGCTTATAACGAGTGTCGTAACCGTTATGGTACCGTGACGAACAAAACCTGTTATGAGCGAACAACATCATTGCCAGTACTGGTATTATCGGAGTATCGGTATTCGTTTTTATGGTTTTCGACGACCTGAACTTTTTTCCTTTTTTGTTATTTAGTTTTTATGTTTATTTTTTATTAACATTATTTTTATCGTTACGCCTACATTTTTGCTTACATTTTATTAACGATTGACCCGACACTCATCGCGGAGCGCGTGCATAACTAGCTTGTAATAGATTAAATGAAACCTTACTTGAATAGTACCACCACCACTGAATATCCGCCACCTCATGCTTTTACTTTTTTTTTTTCATTTTCATCTCTTATGCTATAAATAATATACGCTTTTAACCCGTTTAATTATCTATTAATTTCATTTTTCTTTAATAACTTGAATACGTTAACTTTTTTCAAAGAACGGAGTGTGCGACTGTTATATATATTTTTTAACGTTCCGATATAAATTTATTTGAAAACTGAGTTGTACTCAAAATCGAGTTCTTTTTTGCTATCGAAAAGTATATCGAGTGTCGTTACCGTGGTGGTATTGTGAGCAACCGAACCTATTATGAACGAATTAAGTGATCTGACACCCGCGTGCGAAACGCGGGTATTCTAACTAGTTGATGTTAAAAGAAAAAAAAAAGTAAATATTTTTGGAATTTTCCTATTTTGGCAAACCACTAGGTTCTAACAATTTTGTCTTAGTGGGAATACTTTATGCCCTTCCTCTTCAAATGTAGATTACAATAGTACCATAATGTGTGTATTTGTAAGGAAAGTTGATCGTGACATATCCTATCCCACTAGATAAATACGGCGCCAACAAATTGTTATATATATTTTCATGCCACAAACAATAAAAGAAACAATAATCACAAGAATTTTAATAAAATTCTTGTTATTCAATTATCTGATGGCTTCATTTATCTTTTGAGACGGTTGAAGTTTGTTAAGATATTATACAAATTTTAAAAATATAATAAATTGTATGTTAAAGTTTATTAGAATATTAAATTTATCAAAAAGACAGAATTATTAGAAGTATATTGTCGAGTATTTTAGGTGAGTCTAAGATCAAGTTTCAATAAGCATAAACAACTATATTTGATACTAACAAACCTCATGGGCCACGAGTAACAGGTACCCTAGAGATATGAGATGTGATTTTATAATCGGGTATGAGACTGAGATTTCCAATATTCATCAATATCCGACTCATTACCATCATTAATCTAGTCTGCCTTTGTTGAATTAAGAGTGGAGATCATTCTTAAACAATATTAGAACTCATCAATCTTTAAGAAAAAACAAGCACCTCATGTTAAAACTTGTATTTTAACAATCCTGTTCATAACAATATTCAATATAATTTAAAAGAACCATATTTACAACCATAATTTTATAATTGAACTTTAGATTATCGTCCAGATTAATTCAAATGATTATTATAATCAATTTTCACCAATCACTAATGGGCTATAACATAGGTTCACACAAAGTTCTACTCTAGGTCAAAATCCACCAACAACTCATGTATCTAAAAGTTTAGTTATGCTATGTAATCAAAACTAAACTTTCTCAACAAATTCTAATCACTATATATGATGTTTCCAATATATTGTGTGCCTTAAAGCTTTCCAGATTTTCACACTTGTGTTTAGAAACCCAATTAAAGCTTCTAATATTGAAAAGATGTTGCAAGAAGGCTTACCATTGATTGTTTTTCACCTCCGGTAAATGTGAATAAACAAGCTCACTTCACTGATTCAACCTTCACTTTTCTTGATTTCTTTGCTAGCACCCTCTCCTTGGATCATTTTGCACGCACGCACGCACATGTTCTCATTGTTGGCCTTAATTATTGATCAAGTTTGAATAAAGTTAACGCGTCAGATATGTAATTACTAGAAAGTTAAGTCTGTGTTGGTTTATGTATTTATTAGAAGTAAGGGGGTATAGTATGTAAAATTAAAACCTAGAAACCGTTTAGTTGAAGGAAAAGGGATACGACGATTCCAAATCATCACGTCGATTCCCTTGTGTCTGTATATATGCAATCAAGTCTATACATTCATGGGTCGACGAACCCTACATTGTAATACAAAATTCTTCTTTTTCATCTTATTCTTTCTTGATTGAATGGATTTGAATCATGAGCCCTGTGATCAATACTTATCTCGTAAGAACCGACTTTCTTGCGAGTTTATCCAGATTGAAGTCTGCCTATATGACAAAGGAAGTTCCTCAAGTCAATTAGCTTGTACATTAAGAATACTTACACGTTTAGTCATATTTTGGATATTTATTAAAATTTTAGTCCAACATTTCATAGTATTTGAACAAAATCATTTATTTAAAATGTTACACCTCATCGATCTGTAGGATCCATCAGAATTTGCTATGCTAAAAAAAAGTAAGAATAAAGAAAGTAGTTTTCTAAAAGTAGTAAATAAGATACAAGAAACGTCATATAAAGTGTGTTGGTGATGATGCAAATTACTTGCTTCCATAAGCACAAATAAAGCAACGGAGAACCATTTTTTATTCCAAGATAATATCACATAAAACTATAAAAGTATGTGTGTGGTTGCTTATTATAGTATATAAGTTCAAATATGACATGTATACGTATATGGATGATCTAATAAATGAAACCACTTTCCTCTTTAAGATAAACCTTTTTCTAAGACTATTCGTAGTGGGCCGACGCCCTTCACGTCCCCACCATCACGTCGAAGCCACATCGACCAAATCTTTCACGCCCAGCCCACTCCGCCCCCTCCGGCATGGTGTTTAATGTCCTTCACGCCCCAAATCCTGTAAAAATGACGCTGACTCGGATAAATCACGCCTCTTGGCCCACTCTCTCAATCTAAAGATCAAATAAAAGAGAAGTCTCTTTTTATGTTGGATGTTTAATTTCCAACAGTCAACAGGAATAGCTTAACAGTTGATCCAAAAGTAAAAACTATAATATTATATGTTCACTTAGTATCTACAGATCAGCTAGCAAAGTTTATAAATAATTTGTTTGAATAACTTTGACTATTGAAATAATTTGTTTGAATAATTTTATTGAAGTATGCCATCCTTTATTTAACAATTTCATATAGGTGTATGCCATCCTTTATTTAACAATTTTGTTCAAAATATTTCTAATATGTATAATTACATCAAAGATATTTAGTAATTATTCTCATTTATATACTCCTTTATTCTCATTTTTATGAATTTTTAAATAGTGCTTTATATAGTCTTTTATTCTGTTTTTTTTAATATGCATTTAACTTTTTAGAATCATAACATTTAAGTCATCGTTTGATATGAAAATATGAAAATTTTATAATTTATAAATATATTATTTTTCACTGAGTTTAATTCCTTAAAAAAATCTCAATTTTTTTATTATGTCTTTACATAATAAATTAAACAATTTCTTCAAACAATTATGTATACAAGAAATTACTTTGGACTTTTTAATATAAAGATCCAATCATTTATTAAATTTTTTTTTATTTAAAGCATAAGAGTTCGTATGTGATAAACAAAAGACGTGCTCAGGCCTAAAGCCTTATTTTTATCTGATTGTGATACTAGGTGAGTCTTCATGAATAAATCCTATTTTATTTATGAAAATATAAATATAAATATAAATATAAATATAATTACTTATTTTATTTCAGATGGCATTTCCCATGTGGGTTGGTCCGCATAACAGCCATATTCGTTTTTCATTCCTAACCATTGTTCATGTCCCCAACCATTTAATCTCGGTTACACTCGAAGGAGATTATCCAATGCCTATAATTGACGCTCTTTGGAAGGAATATCGAAGTGAAGATGCAGCAGAGTGGGAACATATACACGCACCACGCATCACACGGTTTCTCGAATTAATGAATCCACCAAAGGATGAACATGAACCCCGTGAAGTCATAGATTTAACCCTGTCAATGAATAGTTATAAACAAGGTCATCGTAGATAACTGAAATTGTTATTATGTGTGAATTATTTCAGTTCTTGTTTAAAGATTGTTTATCTATTATCTGAAAATCAGCGAATCTTCCGCTTCTGACTCATTATAATAATAATAGTAATAATAATAATAATAAATAATAGTAATAATAATAATAAATAGTAAATAATAATAATAGAAAATAATAATAACAATAATAATAATAGATGTTATTTATGTCATAAATAGGTGTAAAATGCTTAATTAAATAAATATGTGTTATTTATTGTCATAAAAAGAAGTATAGCATTTAAGTGGTGTAAAATGACTACTTATATTATGTAAAATGCTTAATTAAATAAATAAATATTATTTATTATCATAAAAAGAATGTAACATTTAAGTGATGTAAAATGTCTAGTTACATTGTATCACTTTACATAATAAATTAAACAATTTCTTCAAACAATAGTGTAGCTGTAGTAGTAGTAGGGATTTTTACCGCTACATTTTGTCTATGAAGCAGAAATGAAAGCATTGGGAATTGAAGCTATAATAAAATAAATAAAGAATAAAATGATTGAGTAGATGTGTCTTGATTTCTGTTCGTACAATTATATACCCCATGTGTGGGACTAAAACACACATGTTTAAACATGTTTTTTAATGAATGTCAGCCTGTAACTGAAGGTTGATTTCATTTTTAAAATGGTCATGGCTGGAATGCTAAACTAGCTTTCTTGATCTCACTATTTTTATCAGATAATCTTTTTTAAAGCAGCAGACTGGAGACACATTCATATCTTTGAACATTTTTTTAAGTGAATCATACATAAAATTATTTAGGGTTCTTAATATCTAGAGTTAGATCCGCCGCTAGTCAATCAGTGAAGATATGACGGATCACAAATGACCTTTTTGATAGATATCGAGAAAATCTAGTTATAACAGGAGGACAGAAGACGGAAGAAATCTTATGAGCTCCAGAAGACCCCCGGTGGGGGAATGCAGGAGGACAGAAGACGGAAGAAATCGAACTGGAGCGGGAATAAGGAAGACGAAGAGTGGTCTACCGGAGACATCTTTCTATGTCTCTAACCTGCCGGAAGGAACTAAACCTCAAGATTTGGAGACCTGCTTCAGAAAATATGGGAGAGTGGCCGATGCTTATGTAGCATCAAAAAAGGATAAATCGGGCAGCTTTTTTGGATTTGTACAATTCACCGGGGTAGAAAACAAATGGGATCTAGAGAGGTCATTGGCGGAGATTAACATGGAGAATCTATGGCTATCGGTTAATCTAGCAAAGTTTGATAGAGATGGCAAACCAAATAATGGGAAGGAAGAGAGGTATCAAACTCACCCCTACGGTAGCAGAACTTACCAGCAACACGGGAACGGTGGGGGGGCTGGAGAGGCTGGGGATGCAATAATATTGAATAAACTCTGAAATGGAAGGAAAGAAAATACAAAATACGGCTACATGAAGATACGGATGACTTCCAGGTTGGGTCAACAAATCTACGAAGCCAGGTCGGGTGGAAACTTCGCCGGAGCTGGAGATGAGTCCGGATGAATCTTCGTCCAGTCGGTTGGAGCCTCAAGCACCTCAAACGTCTCAACCGCATGGGAGAGACAAAGAGACATGCATGGGAAAATAGGGTGAAAAATTAATCGGCTCAGATTCCTATGGTGGTAATAATAACAACGCATTCTTTTTTGAATATGGGAAAAAAGACAACAATGGAGCCCAGACAATAAATCACAGCCCAAACATCAATTCACTAGGCCAGAGAATAGCCATTTCTTTTGGGCCTAAGTCAAGGAAAAGGCCCAGGACTGAATCGTTGGATAGTGACCCTTTCAATCTTGACGACATCATCAGAAGAGTCGTAACTGATACGGGGAACCAGGGGTGATTCTTCATCCTTTGATTCCTGACCTAAATAATTCCATGGGGGGAAGCTCATCGGTAGGAACTGGGGACAGTAGGGGATACGATTCTATCCCACAGACTAACCCTAACGACGCGGGTGCGGCTGTCCTTAGGGAAGAGATCGAAGCCACATGTGAGATGGGGAATTTACTGGGTGTGAACCTAAATGGCAAGGAAGACTTGGTCAGATCGGAAATTCTAGGTGAGGTGAGTTTGACTGGTTATCCATGAATTACCTAACCATTAATTGTAGGGGTATTGGTGGCTCGAAAAAAGCTGCTTGGTTAAAGGAAATAAGAAGAACATGTGGTATTCAGTTTATAAGCATTCAAGAAACTCAGCTAGAAAATATCGACTCGATTCCTTATGAAAGAATCTGGGGTGATAGCGAATATGAGTCCTTTGGAGTTAAATCAGAAGGAAGATCGGGAGGATTATGTTGCTGTTGGAACAAAAACTTGTTCAAGGTATCACAAATCAAATCCTCTAAGAATTACATATGGGTATCCGGGCTTTGGAAGGGAATAGTAGGTGCGATGAACCTGGTAAATGTATATGGCCCAACAGGTAACAACAACAAAAGAGAACTTTGGAAAGATCTGATCAGGTTAAAATCGGCCTCAATTGGTATGTTCATATTTATGGGGGACTTCAACTAAATTAGAGTAAGTGAAGATAGATCAAGCCTTCCTCAACCTGATCATTGTATGAATAGTTTTAACAACTTTATTGAGGAAGCATGTTCGTGGGAGTACCAAATGGGGGGTGCAAAATTCACTTGGTTAAGAGACGATGGGTCGGTCTCTAGCAAACTCGACAGATTCCTCGTATGCAGCTCCTTCAATAATAATTGGCCTCTAGCTTCGGTTAGGGCTCTGGAAAGGAAATGGTCGGACCATCGGCCGGTAGTCTTAACGTGTCAAAATTCTGACTATGGTCCGTGCCCCTTCAGACTATATAATTCATGGTTATCTCACTACTAACTTCCGATGGTAGTTCACAATTCCTGGACCTCTAAGACGGTCAAGGGTCGGCCAGATTTCGTTCTCTCGAAGAAAATCACCATCCTAAAAAAGGACTTAAGAGAATGGTGTAACAATAAAAAGTCAGAATGTGAAGCTGAATCAAGGGAGATTGGTATAAGGATGATGGAACTCGACCTAAAGGCTGAAGGTTGTGGTCTGAATGAAGAGGAAAAGGATCGAAGAATGGGGTACAAAAAGAAACTATTAGATATACACATCCAAAATAACCGGGATTTGAGGCAGAAAGCTCGGATTAATTGGCTTGTGGAGGGGGATGAAAACTCTTCTTTTTTCATTGAGTCAAAATGGGAAGAAACGTCGTAATAGAATCAACGGGTTATATATTGATGGGGAGTGGGTGGTTGATCCGGCTTTAGTCAAACAAGAAATTTTCAACTTCTTCAAAGAAAAATTCACGGAACCTTACCCATCCAGGCCTGTCTTCTTAAATGATAACCTGGGTAAGTTATCTGATTTAAACAGAACTGGGCTGGAAGAATGCTTATCGGACTTAGAAATACGGAGTACAGTTTAGCAATGTGCATGAGGCAAAGCCCCGGGACCGGATGGCCTAACCTTCGACTTTATTAGGCAATTCTGGAACATTATTGGTAAAGAATTTGGGGCGTTTTTTAAGCATTTTGAATCCAAAAAGACTTTTGCAAAAGGATGTAACGCTTCTTTTACTACCTTATCACCAAAAGGCTGCGACCCGGAGTCACTAAACGAATCCAGGCCTATATCTCTAATTGGTGTGATGCCTAAAACCCTTGGCAAACTACTAGCTTTGCGCATTCAAAAAGTAATCGGTTCGGTGGTGGGTCCTGAACAAATGGCTTTTCTCAAAGGCAGAAATATTTTTGATGGACACATACCGGTCAACTCTATGCAGGCTTGGGCAAGAAGATCTAAGGTTAAAATGATGATGTTCAAAGTGGGTTTTGAAAAGGCGTTCAACTCACTTAACTGGGAGTTTCTTGATTTAGTGATGGCCCAAATGAATTTTGGATTAACTTGGAGGAGGTGGATTAAAGGGTACCTCAAGTCTGGCCGTGCTTCTGTCTTAGTGAACGGCTCCCCGACCGACGAGTTACTGATGGAGAGGGGGTGATGCAAGGTGATCCTATCTCTCCTTTCCTTTTCATCCTTGCTATGGAAGGTCTTACGGCTATGATGAAGTCTGCTTCCTAAAACGGTATGTTTAAAGGTATAAATCTTCCCAATAATGGCCCTACTATTACACACTCCATGTACGCGGACGATGTATTATTCCTTGGGGAATGGGAGGTGGGGAATATTATTAACCTCAAACGTATTCTGAGATGTTTTTATTTAGTATCGAGGCTTAAAATTAATTTCCATAAAAGTAAATTAATTGGTGTGGGGGTTTCGGACAGGGAAGCCTCTACCTATGCATCTCATATGGGCTGTTTGAGGGACTCGCTCCCATTAGTTCACCTTGGGCAGCCTATAAGAGCTAATATGTGACAAGTCAAGAATTGGGCGCCAGTGATAAATAAGTTTAAAGCAAAGCTAAACAACTGGAAGGCCAAAAACCTGTCTTTCGGGGGTAGACTTACTCTATCTAAGTCTGTTTTAGGTAGTTTGCCTCTTTATTTTCTTTCGATGTTCAAGGCTCCTCGCAAAGTTATTAAAGAGCTTGAATCAATTAGAAGCCGGTTTTTATGGGGTGGTAGTTCGACAACTAAGAAAATTCATTGCGTCGCTTGGGATAACATTGCTAAGCCGAGAAGAATGGGTGGGCTTGGGATCGGAAGCCTCAGTACTATGAACCTTGCTCTTCTTACAAAATGGAGATGGAAAGTACTGACTGACCCAAACAGTTTGTGGGCTTCATGTATTAAAGCAATTCATAACACCTCTTTGGGATCACAAGAGGAACTACACAAAAAATCAATTCCTGATTATTGGTCGGCAATTGTATCGGCCTCCAAGGAATTAGGCTCGTTGGGTCCAGCTTTAAATAACCAAATCCGAAAACTGATTGGTAACGGTTGTTGATCGTCTTTTTGGACGCTATGTTGGTTCGAGTTTGGCTCCTTTAAGAATCTCTTCCCATACTTCTACAGAATCGAAAGAATGAAGTCTTGCCGGATTGCAGACAGGGTGGTGGTATTGAATGATGGTTCTATGCGCTTTAATTGGGACTGGACGAACCAAACAGTAGCTAGTAACAGGGCAGCAGAAATCTCGGACATGGAAGATATGATCAGATCATATAGGTTCGCAATTGGGGAAGATAAATGGGTTTGGGTTGGAGACAAGTCGGGCATATTTACTACGGAATCGTGCAGAAAGTGGATTGATGATAAATCCCTAACAAATACAAATCTGAATGTACTCTGGATCAAATGGGTTCCGCTTAAAGTCCGATGCTTTATGTGGAAGCTACTGCAATATAGGCTCCCGATGGCTTCATCACTGGTTGCTAGAGGTACCCAAATTCCTTCTACTTTATGCTCCATATGCTTGCTTGAGACCGAATCGGAAGACTTCATCCGTTGTCCTGTGGCTAAAGAAACTTGGCATAGAATTGGTAGTTGGATCGGGATTAATTTATCCGCCCAATCATCCATTATTGATCTAGCTGATCAATTAATATGCTTGGCAGGTTCGAAGAAGGTAAAAAGCCTAAGATGTTTAATTGGATATTGTACATGTTGGTTAATATAGAAGTCAAGAAATAAGTGGGTATTCTCAAAGGATAGAGGATCGGTGGAGAACCTGGTAGAGGATATAAAAGTTATGAGTTTTGAATGGTGTGAATTCAGAGGTAAGAACGGTAGAGGCTGCTGGGAGGATTGGTTAATTAACCCAACAACCGGAATCGGTTAAGAAATCGGGTATTGTTTTTAAATTTTGAAATAAGTTCTGTTGTTTTGGGTTGTTATGGTTTTGTACTTTATTGGTGATTGCCTTTTGGCTTGGTTGTAATTGGGGTGTTGCTAGTTTTCCGCTAGCTTTTCTATGAGATTTCTCATTGTTGCCGGTCAAAAAAAAATGTAAAATTACCATGAAAACTTGGCGGGGTTGCACACCATTAACGGATATTTCACAACATCGATTAATGCAACACACTAGACAAATCTCACATCGGTCGTGGACATGAGAGATGCAAGGAATACCGAACCTCAAAATATCACCAACGTATTTTGGGCGTATTAGTTGTAGATCAAAGGAGAACTCCACAATTAAACGTGCTAGGATAGGAACAAAACAAAGAGTGTGACCTTCGGAAAGTTTTCACTCAGGTAACTAGAAACATATCCATGACCTCTTAGTGGGCAAATCAGACAATAGTGATTGATATGGATGGCTGGATGTAACAATCAAAACGCATAAATTTACATTATTGTCAAAACTGTGAGCTATCAAATAATCTCACATACCAAACGGATCAATGTTGGCTTCAAGGCCACTTAGAAAACTGTATGTTTGAGATCAATAACATTTAGGTAAAAACACAAAAACCTTATGTGCATTATAACTTAGATTAAAAGAAAGGGCTGTTGAACAGTTCCTTCTCCATCCGATTTTTGACAGCTGTTGGTTTTTTTTACTTTTATTTTTTTATTTTCATTTTAACCCCTTATGTTATATATAATATACGTTTTTAACCCGTTTAATTTTCTAATAATTTCTTTTTCATTTAATAACTTTCGTTTGTTAGTTTTTTTTAAAACGGACTGCGATTTTTTTTTAACGTTCCGATATAATTTTTTTTAAAGGAGTTGTATTCAAAATCGCATTTTTTAGTATCGTAGCCTATATCGAGCGCCGTTACCGTTGTGCTACCGTCACGAGCCGAACCTATTATGAGCGAACAACATCATTGCCGATATTGGTCTTATCGGAACCGGTATCGATATTCGCTTTTATGGTTTTCTTCTACCCAAACCGATAAAACGGATTTTTATTCAAAAGCGGGGTTTTTTTTTTCGTACGCTATAGCGACGGTACGTAACTTTTAGCCCCGCAAACGAGCCGAACCAAATTCGCCAATGTTCCCGCCGTGTTGCGAGGGGAATCGTTTTAGCCCCTTATAGTTAATATAATGTACACTTTTAATCCTGTTTAGTTTTCTATTAATTTCGTTTTCCTGTGCTAACTTTCGTTCACTTATTTTTTTTAAAGTGAATGCGTAGTGTTCTTTGTTTTTTTTCCCAACGTTTAGGTATAACTTTTTTTTAAAACGGAGTTATGTTAACATTCGAGGTTTTTTTTCGTGCGTTATAGCGAGTCTGCATTTCGACATAAGTTTTATCCACCCAAATGAGCCGACCCCGATAACGACCAGACTCCCGCAGCAAAGCGCAGGTGAAAAAAAGTCTAGTTAAAATTAAAGCCAAGTGTGAGATGTTGAAGTTAAATGTGCACATGAATTTAAACAATTAAAATACTAGGAATCTGCGATGGGGGTTGGGTCCAATGAGAAACACTAGCTTAGCCTATTAGTAAATGTGTATAACAAGACTCCATTAAAATGGGGACGTCTTGGATTCAAGTCCCAATTGTGATAAAAAAAAAGGAGGTCCAGGTAAGGCCAAGAGGTTTTATCACCTATGGTGGGTTTTCTCCTGAGGGAGGTAGAGATGATCGGGTCCGTCAGTGATCCAAATTGTCGTTCAAAAAAAAGTTGAGATGAAGCTCCCTTTAAGATCAAGGGTTCGAGCCCGTCATAGACAAGTTGGTGTAAATTAATTTTGGTGTAAATTACGTGTCATTAAAAAAAAATACTAGGAATCTGGGAGGGACCCAAGTTCCAATTTGAAACATAATAATATATAAATACTCTAATAAAATAATGAGATGATTGAAAATGGAATTAATGCTGATGATCCTGTTCACAAGCAAGGAGTCGTAAAGACGACAGAAATCAAGAAATACATCAAAATGATTATATGAATGATGATAAAAACAGTAATGGATGTACATAATACAATGAACAATTAAAGGGTTTGTGTATGAGAGAGACAGGCCTGGAAGAGAGAGAAAGTCCCCTCGTGTTTGGATAAACATCAAAGGGTCAGATGGATCAGAGCATTCAGCATTGGCAAGAAGCCCAATCAGGATATCCCTTCACGGTCAAAGTTTTTAAAATAAACATCAATCAATATATTCATTCTATATGGCCTATTTCAGGAGTACCATTAAAAATATTAGTTTCGTTAATCTTTTTAATTAACACTTCTTTTTATTCCACTCGATTATAAATCTATTAGCTCATTTTATAGTTCAATACAGCAATTTAAAAATGCCATTGTATTGTATTCTTCGAATATGTTCTTTTATTAGTATATCAAATATATAAAATTTCTATTATTTTATTGATAATATTCCTCTATTTTCCTGAAAAGTCAAACTTCTCTTATCAAAACCTTTCACAATCCTAATCATTACCCATACTCTATTTATTCATTCTTAATAGTGGATTGAAGTGATTGCTAATGCACCATACTAACACTTTATGAACAGTCTTAATGAGCACAAGATCGATTATAATTTATATTATACACTTGCTTAGGGGAGAGCATCTTGTGGGATGACCCGACCTAGAGAACCGAGGAGCCGACACCGACCGACCCAAGACCAACCCGAAACATCCAAAATCGGTGCAGTCCTCGCCTCCTCGGTCCTGCTTGAGCATCAAATGGATGAATGACCTGATAAGACAAATGAACAAAAATGACCAAACTCAATTTACTCAAAAGAACAAGAACTGCAATGGAGATGGATTATAAATCTATATACATGGATCCTATAAACAGTTAAAAACTAATCAGCCTTTTCCTTTCCAATAAAAATAGTCATAATCTTGATTTTCATTGTCTGCGTCTGTGTCCAAGTGCGTCCGTATGTATGTATTTATCACAAATTTTTGGTGACAATCAAGGGTAATCGGTTCTGTGAAATCAGTAACATAGATTGTTTTTAAATGCCTTTGATTTCCTTGAGCAGTAGTTTCTGAAAGCCCAAAGTTCATCAATTCGGTCCAAACCAGCACATACACACTTTAATGCTTAAACCTACCCTTGCTTACTTCCTGATGGAACTGATTACTGATGCATATGCTTTGGCGTAGAAGGCTGGTCACTATAAGCAAATCAAATGCACAGAAGGTGTCTCGAATACAGACATTGCAACTTTTTTTTTAAATCCCAGCAGACATAAGTAGAAAACCCTAAATGAGGTATAAGTACTGAAACTAACTAACTTATATAAACTGGTGTGTCCAGTCTAGTAATTGAAATAAATCAATCTGTTTTTAACGTTTACTTATAATGCAGAAAGGATACTAGCGTCTATGGAGGATAAGGATGAAGGTGAAGTTAATGGAATGAGTACAAGTATGGAAACCCATTTGAAATTTAGACATGCTTCTAACATTCTAACCTACATCAAGAAAAATCGTTCAATATTTAAATGGGCGTGTTATTGTATCCTTTCTATCATATAATGGTCGTGGTTTGGTTCATATCTATATTACAGATGGTTTTCTGTATTTGGCTTAAGGGGCCAGGACAACCGTGTGGTGTACATTGATGTTGCTTGAAGATGCTAAGGAAGAATATAGATCTAGTTATTGCAACATCTCCATAGAGATTTTAGATACTAAGATGCTAACCCCTGGGATGTATCATCCTTGAAGTCTCTGTACATATCACTATATCAGCAGGATAACTTTCGTTATTCTATTTTTCTAAACAAAAGACTGGCAAAAGCTGTTTGACTCTTGAACATCTTCATCATTAAAATTGATGGAAAATCTTTCTAATACAAAAGTACTTGTATTTATCTGATAGTGTACAAGTACATCTGAAAATGCTACTTTGAAAACTAACCTAACCAAGTGATTGGAGTAGAGAAGTTGGTAGGAGGCTGTTGAATCATGCAGTGTTGCCATTGATTCCAATCTTGGGTTACACTTGTTGTAACATGATGGTGCTGTGGCATCTTCTGAGTGTTGTAGTTATCCTCTACATCCATGGCATCTGAATCCATCATATCAGATCGTTGTGCATCAGGAGCCTCGACTTCCGGGGCTGGAAGGTGTTGGGAATGGCTAGGCACCCAGGGTACAACTGCCAAACATCCATTAATCATCCCTGAATTATCATCTTGCTTCTGTGTTTCATCTGCTAATGATTTAGGTGCATCCGACCCCTTTGACCAAATAACAGGATCTGCATAATGTAAAGAGCAGTTTACTTAATTAGGCAACTCTTTCAGTTCTGAAAACAAAGAAAGATATAATATGAAGTAACTTACTTTTAAATCTTGAAAGGAAGTCTGAATCAGCGGAGATAGAGAACGAAATTGGAGACTGTAACGAACGCGTATTGTTCTTGGGGTTGAACAGAACAATAGCCCTCTCTTCATTCACAGGCACACTGTTCCTCAGCTCATCATTTGCTATGGGACTACTTTCCATTGATTGTTCCACAAAGTTATCTTGCAAGGGCATGGATTGTCCAAATTCCATAGAATTAAAAGTCTCTTGTTCATCAATTACCGGAGCAGATTCAGCATCCTAATCACAATATATCAAATTATTATTACATGTTAAGATGAAAGCACCTCAGCCAAAACAGGGGCGAATTTGAAACCCTAGAATCAGTAGCAATTGTTCATGGAAATTATGTTGCAAGTATCCTACACATTTTCAATTGTGACAGTGAAACACAATTACACAAGTGCTCAATTAAAGCGTAGAGTTTACAATACAGATTCAAATGATCTCTTATAACTAAATCATTGTTGATAACATGTAAGTCCTTCGAACGGAGCAAATTCAACAGAAATTAACACGATACAAACCCTAGGTGATCCAATTTCCGAAACAGGAATGCAAGTTACAAATTAGATGATCGAATCACACGAAAACACACAGAAGATCTAAAGACGTGTTTATGTATGCACTTACCAGACGGCGGATTTTGAGAGCAGGAGAAGACAGAGTGAAGTCGAAGAAGTCATCGTTAACTTCGTCTGCATCTTTCCTCTTCATCTTCAACACCAATAACCTTCTTCAATTGTGTAGCAACGCAAAATCTTCTTCGATGTTTGTAAGCAATTTCTACGATTTTTTAACTCTTTTAATATAGGAATTCCCCGTTTCTGGAAGCATCCGGAAGGGAGGAGAGAGATCAAGCGGAAGCCGGAAGCTCTTTTATATGTTTTTTAAGTTAATATTTTTTTATCTTAAAAAAAAATATTTTTTTTAATGACGGATTTAAAAAAAACTAACCTATCATTAAAAAAAATATTTTTTTTAATGACGGATTTAAAAAAAACTAACCTATCATCTATCATTCTATCAATTATAATAAAGAATAAACTACGTTTTTGGCCCATGTGGTTTGACCTATTTAATCATTTCAATTCGAATTTTTTTTTTAATATATCAGCCCCTGAAGTTGTTTTTGTAACCATTTCAACCCATGACACTAACTGTGTTAACTTTTCCGTTAAGTATAACTGGTTATGATGTTGTTACTTAACCGTCATTTATCATATTTAAAGTAATAAGTAAACGTGTTTATGCTGTTTTCTTAATTGTAATGTTGCTTGTTAGGATGATTATGTTTATGGTATTGCTTGTTGGGCCAAAAAATCAAAAAGAGAACAAAAAACCATACCGGGAAAAAGCTAAATTGAAAAAACAAACAATTTAAAGACTAAACCAAATTGTAATCCAAAAACCAAACTATTTTAGTTCGATTTCAGTTTTAGGGAAAAAAACCCGACCCGTATACATCTATAAAAAGGTGCATCCCTACATCTCTGAGTCGTACACTCATTTCATACCATAAGAAAACACATAATGAGATTCACCAAATAACAAATTTAAAAACGGCGAATTGGTTTTTAACAATCCAAAATAACAGTTTGGCCAGTGATAATCTCAACTTTCACTTTTGTTGTCAATGACAGTCTCAGTAGCATAATCATCATAGATCTACACTTATTTTTTCTCTAAAAAAATATAATTGAAACCTTTTTAAAATAAATTTAAAAAATGTACATTCTTAAAAAGGTAAAAAAAAGTTTTTTAAAATAGTTCAAAATTTTTTTTTATGGTAAAGCTAAAAAAAATATTTTTAAAAACGTTTTTATGAAAAAATTTAAAAAACATTTTCAGGAAAGTTAAAAAAGCCGTTTTTTAAAAAGTTATAAAAAGATGTTTTTAAGAAAAAAAAACAAAAAAATTAATTTTAAAAAAAATTAAAAGAACTTTTTAATAAGTAAAAAAAGTTTTTATGAAAAAAACAAAAAAAATAAGTTTTTTTATTTAACTAAAAGGGTTAAACTAGTCCTTTAAAAATAAAATGACGGAAATGCCTCTATAATTAACGAAAAAAGTTAACAGGGTTAGTGCCATGGACTGAAATAGTTATAAAAATGCAATCTCAGGGGCAAATATGTTAAAAGATTATTTTTTGAAATAAAATGGTTAAACAAGTCAAACCACATAGGCCAAAAACGTAATTTACTATATAATAAATAAATGTTTTGAAATAGCACGTGTTATTATTCTAAAGTGTCTATATACTTGTTTTCCGGTCTAAACATTTTCCAGTTATCTATTTTAATTGACTTTTTTTTAAACTCCTAAATTGATTAAATACAATTTACACGTTTTCATATATCTTATGATTTTTAATTTTAAACATTAAATGTAGGATAACAATAACTTCTTTTTTTAAATACATTCTTTAAATAATTCATTATAATTTATAAGATATAAGATTTAGAGATGTTAACTACTAAAAATTTATTAATCATTTTAAAAATAGAACCACTTTGTTGATAGAATGTTTGATGATCTTTTTTGGTGTCATTTTAGTAATTATGTAAAACTATATTGTACTGTTCCCGCTTATAAATAGATTATAGTTTCTATTTGACTACATCTATTTACTGTTGAATACGTGGTCTTACTGAAAACGTCATCACGTTTATATAGTGTATTTACGGGTAAATATAACATGTTTTTTTATTTATTATAAAACATCACCATCTTAATTTTTTCATCAACAAGATATGACGGTAAAAAAAGTGGTTCTATTTTTTAAATTGATCATCAAATATTTAGCGTCGTTAGAACTCATCTTATAGATATACCAAACGTATGACTAGATTAAAGGAATAAAATTTTGGTTGTCACCGTCGTTACGTCTCGTCTCCGTTTAATTTCAAAACAAGCTATGATTGATCATCACATCGTTGAGGCTTTGGACAGGCTTCAAATTTTGCGTGTCATGATGGATGCTTGAACATGAATTATAACTGAATATTTCATTCATATTATACAACAAAAAATGATATATAACTGAAAATGATAAAATATTGAGTTGGGATTGACATAAGATGTTTCATTTGAGACCGAAAAAGACATGCAATAAGCAATAATATTAACCACTAAAGGCAGGCAATTATGGTTATCCGTATGAGATAGATCAAATACAAAATAATAACTTAATACGTGCTTTTATTTGCCATGATATCAACTTATTTACAAATTAAATTAAACGGTTTAGAATCCATCTTGTCATATATGTTTATATATAATATACTAGGTTAGAATCCCGTGTATTACACGGGATTGTATATTAAAAAAAAAAGATAAAACTTATAAATTTATAAATACGTCCTAACTTGTCAGAATATTATGATAGTTTCGAGATATATCAAGTGGAAATGTGTGTGTATATAACAAATTAGTATTTTTCTTTAATTAGTTATATTTTGAATTCTTATTATATATTCTTATTTAATATAATTATTATTCTTCTTCAATAATATATTTATAATATCATTATTATTTAATAAGATAGTGGTGCATTTATTAGGAGAGAGAGACGGGAAAACCAATATGAGGAGGCATGAGGAAGTGACATGTGGCACCCCAAAACCTTTATTTATTAGTATGTATAGATGTATCCTCTTTTAAGTAATTTTAACTCGATTAACTCATCTTTTTCAAGGAAGAAATTATAATATTTAAAAAGAATGAAACGGGGAAAAGGAAAATGTCCCGAGTATCATTTTGTTTTTCCTCTCTGAATATAGTACCCTACTTTACCTCGTTCACACGACACATTATACATACACATATACAAGCTCTTGCGCTACGTGAGTTCATATGTGGTGGCTTGAAGTTGGAGGGTGGTTTCCAAGGCATTGGCCTAAGCAGGGGCGGATTCACTCCTAGCTCAGTGGGGGGCTAGACACCCACTGAACTTGTAATGGGCTTGTGTGCTTATAAAAAAAACTTAGTGTAAAATTTGTTTTTAAAATTTTGTGCACCAATCTATTTCTTTATCAGCCCCTAGTTTTATTTTTTTTCCAAGTTCTAACCCAACTGATAGCCCACTCTGCATCCCACTGGAACAAGAAAAGAAAAATAAACCTAATACAGTATTAAACGATCAATTAGAAATAATCACTCAAGCGCCCATCCAAATTCCAAGCAAAGTCAAAATCAAAATCAGAATATTAGAGAGAATAGGAGCTCTGGACGTCTGGTAAAACCAAAATCAATTTGAAACTAGGAAGAACGAGAATCAGAGGTCGCCTAACGCCTGCTCGGTTCTCATAATCCAATGAAATTCGATATTGCAGGTTAGATAATAGATATTGTTGGACCTCGTATTTTCGATTAAAACCAAAATCAAATATGTTTTTGGCTTTTTGATTAACAAGTCTGGGTCAAATATAATAGTTGTTTATACTGTATATATTGTTTATTTGAATTGTTTGAAATATTTTTTGAATAGTATAATTTATACATGTCAAGTAGTTAACAGGAGGTTCTTATATTTTGAATATTAAAAATTGTTTATTTGAATGGTTTGATTATTTTACTTTGAATTGTTTGAGTCAACAGGTCAGCCTAGTAACTTGAATTCTTACTGTAAATACTTGGATGTGATTTGCTTTCAATATTAGTTTATGATCTTGGGTATTAGTTAGTTTACGATCTTGGGTTTTTGATATGGTTATTCTTTTGCAGGTGGGCAATTTGCATCTGGTTTTTGGTAACTGTCATGATTGGAAAACCGGAGATATTCTGAACAATAGCTGATCTTGATGCTTAGATTGTTGGTACTCTATACTTGTTTAGTAAATTGTATTTTCAGTCACTGATGTTGAGGTATGTATATTCTTCATAACCTCATACTTACTTTCATAGTTGGTAAGTTGTCCCAAATAACCCTTTAAATATAAGAATCAGAATGTGATCATATACATATAAGTTACTTTAACTTATAACATGACGTCATGAAATTCTTAGTATGACATCTTAATTGTTAGGAGTAAAATTGACCCGTTATAACCGACCCGCTTTGACCTGTTATAACCGACCATTTTATCAAAACCTATTTTTTGCATCCACTGGAGAAAAATCCTGAATCCACCACTAGGCCTAAGGTACCCCTTATGATGTGTTTTTATGATGTCAGCTCGGTGTGATGAAGAACGACTCAACATGATCTTCAAGGCCACTCTTAACAATAAGAGCATCCATTAAAGCAATGTTACTTGGCTCAAGTACCAAATACGTTGATATTACTTATTAGTGGCTTTATTTGGCTTTTTTTGAGGGTCATATAGTCTTCTTATGTCATAACAAGTCATTTTTTATGTCAAAGATATGTGCATGATGTTAAATTACATTTATAGATCTTACAAATAAATACATGACGTGCCTTACCAAGTGTACTAAATTATATTTTCAAGAAAAATGCTGAAAAAAAAAGATAAATACAAATAATTTTTGTACTAAATTACATTTATTTTATAGATCCTAGAGATGTGCCTTACCATGTGCCTCATTGGTTTCCATATCATCACGTTGTGAGTACATGTGCACCACTAGTTCCATATCCACCTTAGTGTAATACATAAGACATGAAAATCGTGACATATGAGGTATTTCCCAGCTCTGTTACACTAGAGAAACTTTACAACAATGAACCATTTTAAGAGCTAGAAAGAAACATGTCAATGATATAAATATAGGTTTGTTGACGCGCACATACTCTAAACACATATGAGCCCAGTGACGGATCTAGGATTTTTGGTCAGCAGGGACAAAAATTGACTATCAAATATGAGAAAAATGGACCGATTAAAACGGTTCAAATATGAGAAAAATGGCTTGATGAAAACGGGTCAAATAATAATAGTTTATTGACTAAAATGATAAAATTAATCGCAACCTACACCAATTTGATTTGTTATAATTAATACATAATATTTTTAATTAATTATGCTAGCTAACAAATTTCACTTCCTTTATTCTCGATATCCAAACTATCATCATCTTCTCTTTAATTTATCTTTTCATTATTCACCTTATCCACCAAAACCACTATTCTCTAATGCCAGAACCAGAAACTTTCGGCGAAATTGGAACCGTCACCTCCCTTTTTTGTCAGGCCAAAGTCTAAAAATCTGGTGGATTCTGTTTGATTCACCCATGAAAGAGAAAACCCTAAAACTGATGTAAGAGATAATTATGATTTTTTACCTGTATGATGTGCTCCCGACGGGCTGCCGATGATGAAGGTTGGCATGGTGCAGCGTAGGGCGCCAACTTTCCTTTGCCGATCTCTGGCTCTCTGATCTCCCTGTCTCTGAAGGAAACGGTGGACATCGTCTCCCTTTTCTGATTCCTTTCCACCATTGCAGAGATGAGCAAGGATATGAGGCACGGGAAAACCCTAACCACCACCGTCGCAGCCGTTGATGACCACCGCCACTACCACCATCTTATCCAGTCATCGCCTCTCGATTCCGCTTCCCCTTCCCCCTCCATTAGGGCTTCAATGGAGAGATCAGTGGTTTTGACGATCGAAGAAACGTGGCATGCTTTACATGTTTCCTGTAGTTACTGTTCACCTCTTGGGGTTACAAATTAGTTAATTTAATAAAAGTATAAGAAAAAGTTAGTCAGAAATTTGTGGGAAGTTTCGACGATTTTTCTACAAATAATGAAATTTTTACTTTAATTTATTAATAAACATATATGTTTATTAATAACTTTAAAAAAATTAATATAAATTATATAATTTATTAATTTAATAAAAAAATAATATAAATTTTAAGTTTTGTCGGAATTGTTTAACGTTTCCAACGATTTTCCGACAAAACTTGAAAATATTAATTTATATATTTATTTAGTTTTAACAGGGGTCAAAGAAAAAGTTACAGCTGTATTTAGTATTAATTAGATTATTAAAATTAATAATTCATTTAATTTTATACATTTATTAGTTTAGATTTAATACTACTATTTTTTGAATTTAGTTAATTAATAGTATCTTTTTATTATTAATTATAAATTATAAATTACCAATGATGTCAGCCGGTTCTTGAATTCGGTCCGACCGGTTGAACCGGTTCAACCAGTGAACCTCTAACCCGTCCGGTTCACCGTCCGGTCCGGTTCGGTTCCCAAAACATAGGTCAAAGGAGTCAAAATAGGTTATAACAAAAAAAAGGCACGCTTCCGTATGTATTCTTTTTCACTCGCACTAGCTTCTCCACCTCTGAACTCCTACCGGCGACGGCGAGTGGACGATCACCGTCCTCCGAAGTTCGAAGACCGAAGTCCGTTGTTCGTATTTCTGCAGTTGGCGACGGCGAGTGGACGACCTCTTGTAACCTCTCGAAGCCGATCCAATCTGGTAACCCTAACTTCGCATACAAATTATAGATCGATAAACACACAATTAATCGATACCGGTGATTTCTGCAGTTGTGAAAGAATTGAGTTAAATACCTAGATCTGCAGTTAGTTTTCTCTGCCTCAGGTTCGCAGATCAATTCAGGTTTGTTATTCACTAACTAGCATATTGATTTTGAAGTTTGAATTTGGTACATTTGCTGATGTTGTTCGTATTTGGCTTGAATTTTACGCTCTCAGATTTTGTTGATGTTAAATACCTAGATCTGCAGTTCGTTTTCTCTGCCTCAGGTTCGCAGATCAATTCAGGTTTGTTATTCACTAACTCGCATTCAGGTTTGTTATTCACTAACTCGTATTTGGCTTGAATTTTGTAATCAAATTGAAGATTTCAGACTTAGGGTTTAAACTAGTGATTCCATGTTTTTGCTTGAATCTTCTAAGATTTACTTGCAATCATGTTCAATTGAAATGATGATGAATTAGTTTATATTTGTTTACTGTTTTGATTACTCAGACTGAAAATTAATCGATTCTGTTACCTGTCCGATTCTGAAAATTTGTGTGCAGCAATCTGCACATACACTGATCTCTCTTCACTAAAAGAAGATAAAAGTTTGACTTCTGAAGTCAAAGAAGCTAACTGTCTGTCAACTTTAAATGTGAAATAAGGCTTTTGAATTATATGAAATTATATTAATTAGACTTTTATAAGAGGTATTATAAATATAACTTTAGTCCAAAAACTGCATAAACTTCTGAAGTCAAAGAAGCTAACTGTCTATCTTTCACTGCTTGGATCAAGCTATTCCTTCATCAAAAATCCATATCTGAAACCAAATGCCAGCTTAATTTCCCTCATTAATGTTTGATTCTCAGGAAACATCAACATAAGAAAGTAGTAGTAGTTTGATGCAATGATTTTAAGTTTTAAGTGAACATTGTTTATGATCCAAGTCAATGCATATCGATTCTCTGACCCTTGTCTGCTCTAGTCTTGTCACCAGATTTTATGCTAATATATATTGTTTAATACTTAATTGTCATGCAACGTTGTAACTGGTTCTAGCTACTACATGTATTTTATTTCTAGCAACGCTTTCTATCTGAACATTATAACTTTCTTTATAACTGAGTGAACCTATAGCGCTAGGTCTGAAATAGGAAACAAATCAAACTTTAGATTGATATAATGGATGTGTGTGTTTTGGATTTGAGAGGGCCTCTCTTGTGGGTTCTATCTACAACAGGTTTGCCTTACTAATAATTTTCTTTTTTGATCTGGTGTGACAAACCCCAAGTATAATTAATATCTTGCTGCAGTTATAAACATGATATTGGGCTGACATCACATATATTTTGGTCGGAGGTATCTACGGTCTTGGTAGAAGGTCGACATGTATGCATTACATTGCAAGTTTATAGTTTTAGGTTAAATTAGGCGGCAATATTGCAGGCGGGAAAATATAGCGGGAAAATAAGTCTGGGCCCAAGATATTCTCCTAAAATTGACCTAATCCCTCATTCTCTCTCTGGTCGCATCTGCTGTTGTCCACTTCTCCCGACTCCCCTCTTCTAGCTCTCGGGAAAAAAAGGGTTCCATCGCATCGCTGTTCTCCCGACTATTCTCTTCCAACTTTCCCGGGTAAGTCTTCTATTTCTCCCCATCGCATCTCTGGTCTTTTTTCAATTTACATGTGATTGATTTTAATTGAATTCATGACTGCTTGTATTTATTTGTATTACACAACACAGATTCATTCTGGATCTTTTTAATTATGTGAATTAATTCTGGTTGTTAATTAAAATTATTTGTTTTTTTAGTGTGTATTACACAACACAGATAATATATTCACTCTGGATTTTTTTTTAATTATGTGAATTAATTCTGGTTGAAAATGATGCATTTTATGTTGTTTAAATTTGATTACAAACTTCATGTGTGTTTTTTATGTTCCAGACTTTATGTGTCAATTTCAAACATTTAGTATTTTACTTTTTATAAGATATATAATTTTTATATTTATTTTTTAATTCCGCCTCGGACTTACGCCTCGTTTCGCCTCGAGGCTTACGCCTCGTGAGTCAAAGGGAAAACGCCTCGAAGCGCGATTCCGTTCTTTTAAACCTTGAGTGCTGTGTTCTTCTCCTTCAAATTCAGTTGGACTTCTAGATAGATTTCAAGGGCAGTAGAGCTACCGGTACCAATAGTTATCCATTCAATTGTTGTGCCTGCACATAACCTGTTTGTTCAATTGTTCTTATATATAGTTTAAAGATGTTCGAGCCCAATTAGAACAAGAAAGGGAGGCCCGATTAAACATGGAAAACCGCTTGCAACAAATGGAAAGAGACGCGGAAAAAGAGCGGGCCGAACGCGAGAAATTACAAAAACAAATGGAATAAATTATGAAAAAAATTGCCGACATGTAGGTTCTTGTGATGAGAAATTATTGAAGTTGTGGATTTAGTGGTTAGTAAAACTTGATACATTATGGGGGTGTTTGGGATTACTTTTCAAAACTTATTGACTTATCACCTTTTGGAATAAGGTAATAAGTTATAAGTTTGTTTGGACAATTCAAAATAAGATGGAAAATGTGATATGAAGAAGTTAAAATCCAAAAGTAAGAAATTCTTACTTTTGAAAATGACTTTTGAAAAAGTTAAAAGTAGCTTAAAAAGTAATCCCAAACCCCCCTATGTTTTGTAATTGAAGTTGACTTTAGATTGGGACCCACCTAAAAAAAATTGTAGAGTATTATGGTTTTGAATTTTGATGATTCTTATTGTTTGGTTTTTATGGCATGTTTTGTATACATTAGTATGAGTTCATAATAGATTGGGATCCATCTAAAAAAGAATTTTTTTTTTTAAATGATTTGTCTCAAAAATGTCTGAAAAGTAAAATTAATTATTATTAATATTAATTTTATTTTTATTATTAAGAAATAAACAATAAATTAAAAAAATCAATTTTGTGGCAAATTTGTCGCTAAGTTATCGGAAATGGTGTTGTCGGTATTTTGTGGAAAATTTAGTGACAAACCATCTTGTCGGTATTTTGTCGAAAATTCGTCGGAAAATATTTCCTATGAGGTTTTTTCCGACAAAGGGTTTTTGTAGGTATTTTGTCGCTAAACAGCGGTTCCGACAAACTTCCCACGAATTTTTTGTCAAAAACAGTTCAGTTTTCTAGCGGTCAATATCGGCAAGGTAATAGAAGAAATAAAAATTCTGAGTTATATTAGGGTTGGAACCCGTTCAAAAGCAGCATGGCGATTTTTCTTGTTTGACAAATTATAGGGTAATCGTTTGCGATTATTCTTGAGGTTTTGGAGTTTTATCTTTTTGATGTCTGTAATTATATTCTTGCTACTCAGTAACTTCTATTAATATTAACGTTTTGTTGGCCGTTAAAAAAACAGATTTTCAAATTATAAAAGAATTTACCTTAAAAAACATGAAAAGAAATCTTTAAATAAATATATATATATGTGCTTTTTTGAAAAGAGAATAAAATTTATATTTATATTATTATTATTGTTATTATTTGTCAGCTTCTATCACAATTAATATCCAGTGATGTCAAACAAAAAACAACAAAAATGGTAACATCAAATTTGCAGAAAATAAGATTTTTTTCAGTAACTATCACAATATTCTTTTTAAAATATATGATCATCTACGATTTAAGTTATAAAATAAAATATATTTAGAAATCAAGATAATTTAACAAATTAAAACCATACAATTACACAAGACTCCTATTTTCAATCATCCAAATTACAATTCAACAGCAAAATTTCAGCAAATTAATATTATATCAAAATCAAAACTGAATAAATATATCAGTAGATTAATTATCAATTTGCATAATAATCAATCACACGAAATTTCAGCATCCACCAATTGTTAACTCAAAAAAATATACAAAATATAATAATATTATGATTTTGTAATCTAAAATTGGGTAAAATCGAAAAGTTAATCTCATTGAAACCTGTTTTTTATAAAAATCAGATTCAATGTTCGCAGGATGATTGAAAATTAAAACCCTAACGAAAGAAAGGGGAAAATAGTAATGTATATACAGATCTGAAAACCCTAACCTTAATCAGCTAAATACAGTTAATCACGATTTAACTAAGCTTTCTGCAACAGTGAATTGAAGCTCTGAGACTCATAAATTGTATCGTGTTTACATGAGGAAGAAGAATCAACGGCCAGGTCAGAAAACCTCGCCGTGAAATCATCGAAATCCAGGTTTCCGATTCCACTCTCGTCTCCGTCCAAAACGTTCAACAACTTCTTAAATAAAACGGCGTCGCATGGCAGGACGAGTCCGCCGGTGGTCTGGAACCCGAACTCCTCCTCCGCCTTGTTGAGCAGCGAAACGAACACGTGTAGGCTGAGAAAGCGTGTAGGAATGACAAACCGGCGGCGTTCAGCGCCGACGTAAACGGCAAGCGAGCCGGCGGAGGGGAGGCGGCGGCGCCAGCGTTGGACTACTTGCTTCAGGCGGACAATCTGACTGATCTTGTTGGCCGTCTTCATTGCCGTCGTCGGAAAACCAGCGTGTGAAGTAAAGGGATGGTTGGAATGAGAGGGGGTGAGTATTTTGTATTTATACTCCCGCGTTACACTGAAAAATCGTAATATTCTTTTTTTTTAAGTTATCTTTTTAAATGTAAGATTTTTTAAGATTCCGTTTCAAAAGTACTCTTTATTATTTAGCTAAGGATTCAAATACTAACCAATTTTTTATGTGATAACTATGCTAACTACTATAAAACAATCACATAATTTATAAATTATTTTTTCTTTTAATTGTAAAAATAATATTTAAGTATCTTGAATAAATATTTTGAACGTAATTACGGAAACGATGAGTCTTACGTATACGTACCAAATAATGTTATATATACGTGACACATAGTGTTTACATATATGTAACATTAACATAATGATAATTGTTACATATACGTAACACTATGTTTGAGAGTGGTTATCATAGTTATCACATAAATATTGGTTAACATTTGAACTTCACCCTTATTATTTAATCGATTCTGTTGTTATCTAAACTAAGGTTTTTATATTAAGTTATATGATAATTTAAATATTAAACTATCTTAATACTAGGTTTGATTTCCTACTTCAAAGACTTTAACGTGTGAGAAGATTGGTCGGTTATCCTAAGTTCTACTTACTATTGGATTTGAACCAATGACTCTTGCCGTATGAAAGCAATACTCTAACCGCTGAGTTAAGTAGGTCATTTGTCTTCAGAAAGAAAACCAAAAGGGACTCCTCTCGGTGTGGATTGTAAACATCATATTACTTAGAAGCAATATCGATCAATATGATCTTGGATCATGGAATAGTCATCTTGACAAGAAATTATCTACATGATAAAATATGTATTACAAGCACTAAGGGTTGTAGCTCAGTTGGTAGAGCACCTCGTTTCACTAAGGGTTGTAGCTCAGTTGATAGAGCACCTCGTTTACATGCGCGCAGATGTTTTTTAAGGAAGTGCATCATGCAATAAAAAAAATTGATATTTTTGAGAAATCGATGTCTTATTACTCCATGACTATTAGTCAAGTTTTATGGAGAACCCGAGTGTGGGTAAAAACGTCACTGGTGGATTAAGGTAGTTTTGAGAGATCATTGATGGAGTGTTTATTGACGGTATTTAATATATATATTTTTGTAGTTTTTGTTTTCTCCATAGGTTGTAGTAACCCATAATATGCATTTCTAGACATTTAATGAGAAGATTTATCGTAGTGATTTAACGACAGATGGAGTGCCACTATGCTGTCATTAAAAGTATAAGAAAACATTTTCTGCATTTAATGAACGACAATTTAAACACCGACCTAAAAGCTGTAAAAATATTAACTAAAACGCTATACCTAATTTGACTTAAAATTTAATGTTTTTAGCCACTTTTCAATTTTCATAGAAATGATTAGGCCAAGCGGTATGGTCCCGTACTCCCGTGGTATGGTTCCGTAGAAATGAGTTGGCCACCATGGCCCGTGGAACATTTCCATGTTCGTGGAACACTGCGTCAAAAATGGTCTACGTCTACACAAAAAACGTGTGACCGTAGGCCTTTCGCCACACTTTCTTTTTTCCAGCTCAAGTGTGACCAAAGCTCTAGTAATCGTAGTTATCATACAGCCATATACGCTTTTTAGTGGCCGTAGCAGCTTAAAGTGTGGTTAAAGGGTATCAACATTTCTTGTTGAAATCAAGCATTCCCTACATTAAGTGTGGCTAAAAGGTAGCAACGGTCACATGACTTTACTTTAAGTGTGGCGAACGGGTCGCAACAGCAAGATGAATTTAATAAAAAGTTTGTTTAGCCACACTTATTTAATAAAACCGTGACAAAAGGGTGGTTGTGATCAAGCATTTTGTCCCAATAAGTGTGGCTAAATGGTAACAACAGGCACATGAATTTACTGTAAGTGTGGTCGTTTATATTATATAGTCACAAGAATTTATTGTAAGAGTGGCTAAAATCTTTTACTTGACACAAAAAATTATTGTAATTTTAAGTGTGATTATTGTCTAACATTTGGTCACACATAATTGTTTATTCCCATGACGTTTGCTATCATTTAGTTACACTAACAAAAAACAAAGTGACTATGGTGTGGCTAATTGTTATTTATAGCCACGCGAAAGTTTGTAATTATAAGTGTGGCTATTGTCTGCATTTTGGTCACACATAATTGTTTTTTCTCATGATGTTTGTTATCATTCCGTCACATGAGTAAAAAACAAAGTTATTTTGGTGTGGCTAATGGTCATTTATAGCCACACGAATTTTTGTAATTTTAAATGTGGCTATTGTCTTACCTTTGGTCACACATATAGTTTTTTTCTCACGATGTTTGCTATCATTCCGTCACACAAACATAAAAACAAAGTAACTATGGTGTGGCTAATGGTTATTTATCGCCACACGAAATTTTATAATTTTATGTGTTGCTATTGTCTAATCTTTGATCACACATATTTACTAGGGTTCTATGTGGCCATTTTTATGTAATTAGCCATTTTAATTTCATTTTTTAGGTAAAATAATTGAAAACAACAGTAAATATGCATGAGAAAACCTAAAAACCAAACTACATTAAGAATAATAAATCAAAATATTTACATAATTTTTTAACCTAAATACTAAAACAATTTCTTGCCTGCTGGTTTCCTTCTTCTTGCTCTTTCGGAATTTTGGCCAATTCTGCTGGTAAAAATGCTGCCACCTTTATAACTTGATCAAAAGATGCTCTATAGCAATCATCTAGGTACTACTTGCTCATCCTAAACACATGTTTTGTTAAACATTGAGAAACAATCCCGAGACCAGCCTCACAGGTCACCTAAACAGATACAAACAGCAGATCATTAATAAAATGTGTCACAATTGGGGGGAAATTTTGCTTACTTTAATTGGGTCGTGTATCTGCTTGTGTTATTTCTGTCGGGTCAAATTGGAAAAATATTACATGAAATCAGGTTAAAGTCAAAAGTCAATGAACATATATTTTTTATGCATAAAAATATATTATTATAAATTATATAATATGTCACTGAATTGCCACATATTTATACAAAATATTGAAGTATACTGATAATAAGCAAATTCAGTGTGTCAAAATTTAATACCATAAAGAGAGTCATTGTTGTCTGGCAGAATGACAATAAGCAAATCAATTTCCTTTCTGTTAGACTTGAGGTTAGTCATGGCATCATGGAAATGAGCTCTATTTTCATGTCATTGAATTGTTTTCCACATAATTAACCTACAATTCAATTAATTAGGTTATGGAAAACGGTTATCAATTGATGCAATTATAGACCAATTGCGAATGGTTAATATATGGTCAACTGTTATCAATATATGGTCAAATGGTATGCAATTGCTGCAATTGTAGACCAATTGCAAATGGTCAAATATTAGTCAGTAAATGGTCAATATATGGTCAACTGGTCAACTATTATGTCTTTGGATTTCAGGATATAGTCAACTGTGCAACTGCTATGTCTTTGGTTTGATTTATATTAGTTTGATTTATCTTTGCAATTGGTCAACTGTTATCAATATATGGTCAAATGATATTTAATTGCTGCAATTATAGACCAATTGTAAATGGTCAAATATTGGTCAGTAAATGGTCAAATGGTTAGTATATGGTCAAATGGTATGCAATTGTATCTAGCTTTATTTAACTGTAGTTTCCTAATGAGAAACTACATTGCATTGCATCAACCAAATACACAATCAAATAACAAAACAAGGATCACATGCATCAACCAAATACCAAAAAACTGATATATTATATATATATATATGTATATAACCATATTTTTTACAAGAAAACCATAAATTCAAAACTATATCACTATGACCTAGCATCATATAACAAATCATCATCCTCAAATGTGGACCATGTATCTCCTTCACTATGCCCGCCTTGTATCCTCCTCTGCCCAAATAGAGCATCAGATGTGAAGGTGGAGTCCCGCTCCCTCATAAGGTAGAGGGAGAGTTCAGTAGCATACGTCCCGTGAAAGGCCACAACCCTCATATCATTGTCACTGTACACTTCAACAGCATACTCCAATGACATGTATGGGATCCTGAAAAAGGTGGTGAAATACCCAGCCGTCGTGTACCCTAGAGCTTTAACCATATGGTCAAGCTCTTTGTACGAGAAGAGATCAATGTTGACGTAGTCAACAAAGCTCTCAACGTCGCCGGCGTGTTCCAGCAGCTTGCCCGCGGGAGTGGCTCTAAAGTGATCCTTGTGGTGGATCTTGAGCGTGAAGGGCCTCGGATTACCTGAAATTTCAACATTATGTTACACATTTTACCTTAAAAAACGTAACTTTAAGAATACTATACCCTCGTAGTGTGGTTTTGCACCACCGGTTGCTCGTACTCTCCATTGAGGCGCCATTTTGATCGTTTTTTTTGTTTCGAGAGAAGGGCAACGGAGGTTTTGTTAAGAGAATGAAAACCTAATTTGGTGAATTGGTATTTACAAGATGGTGCGCCCGGTCGATCATCTTCCTCTGACGAATTGAATTTGGCGACAGGAAAGTGGAAAGACGATAATTAATTGGCCACACGCACTATTAACCATGTCCATTGATTACTTTTAGCCACACATAAAATGTTTAACCATGACCATTAATTACTCTTAGCCACACAAAATAACTGTAACCGTGACCATAAAATACTTATAGTTATAACTATTTAAACACACGAGGCTAATAAACACTACTATATATATATATATATATATATATATATATATATATATATATATCTTTGTATTAGCTTTTAGCCACATCATCAAACAAAAACAATGGTGGTTTGTCACATTTTACCCACTGCTTTTGTTTCATTTACTAATTGCAAAACACTACTCTTTGGTCACACAAGCTAAAATAAGTGGTTATATCTATTAACTCTTAGCCACATCACTAAAAATATACTATGGCAGTTCGTCACATTTGGCCACACTATTCTAGAGTGGCTAGTAGATGTCACATTTTTGTTTTAAAGTGTGGCAAATAGATGTGTTTTTGGTCACATGAATATCAAATCAAACAAATACCATAACAGTTGGTCACATTTGGCCATACTTTTCTAGTGTGGCTACTAAATGTCACAGTTTTTTTTCTTAAAGTATGGCTAATAGATGTGTTTTTGGTCACATGAAACAAATACTGTGGCTGTATATCACATTTGGTCACACTTTTCTAGTGTGGCTATCAAATGTCACAATTTTTTCGTAAAGTGTGGCTAATAGATATGTTTTTGGTCACATATATCAAAAAAACAAACAAATACGGTGGTCGTAGATCACATTTGGCCACACTTTTATAGTGTGAGTACTAAATGTCACAGTTTTTTCTTAAAATGTGGCTAAAGGTTTTGAACAGTTATACATTGGTCACATGAATAAATAAAAATGTGTGGCCAAAAGTAGGATAGAAGGTTTTAAAATGTGATTAACGACCTTTAGCTACACATTTAATCGAAAGTGTGGCAGGACGATTTTTGAAAAAGTGTGGCTAAAGGTCACTTTTGGCGTAGTGAAATGGTGTGGAATGGTGTCAAGGGTAAAAAACGGTTGGCAACAACTATTTTTTAAACTTAATTTTAAAATTTTAAATCAACCTTTTTTCAATCCATTTTTACACCCCATTTTAAACCATTCTCAAACCATAAACCATTTCAACCATTTTCTCCATAAATTGACACACTAAATTCACCCTCTTTGGAATCGGAAGGTGTAGCCCCGATTATTTTCGAGACAATTACTACCATTATTGTTGAAATACTAAAGGATGATGCTGAAAGCTCGAACCCGCCAACCTTCACACGAAGAGCCACTTTGACTAGAGATCGTGAAGCTACCCAAAATCGTTTGGTTCACGACTAGTTTGACGATCCCCCCTTTATGAAGAAGAAACATTCAGAACGTGTTTTCAAATGAGCAAATGGTTATTTTTACGGATTGTTAATGATTTGGAACGCAAGATGCATTTTTTCAAATTGGCGTGGTGATGTGGCCAAACGGTCTATAAAAACTATATTAAAAACCTAACCTAAACACACTAGTAATACTTTAGAAAACCTATAAACTAGACCGCACTGACAGGCAAGTGAATCTATCGAATTTAGTAAAGCCTAATGGTAAACCGGATTATCGAACCCTAGAGACACTGTATAACTAAACTAGACTCTGACTAGAACTAAGATTATTGGTTTGGGGGGTATATATAACTAATTAATTCAAGATTATGAAAACAGATGAACGACACTAACTATATTAGAAAGACTCGGGAGATATCAAAGATGGGAAAACACTACCTAGGTCGGAATCCTACTCGCAAGGCTCAGACTTCAACCGGTTATGGAAACTATGATGGATCTGGGTATCTAAGGATAACATCTCTAGACCACCTAGTGGATCCCTAATCACTCTCAGGGTGTCACCAAAAGGAAACTCTAAAGATGCACAACGCTCACCATATAGTCGGATTACCTTTAAGTCTCTCCAACGATAATACTGTACCCTATATACAGATCACCTCTTGGTCTCATTGTCACTGCACATTCAATGAATGCATGGGGTAATCTCAGATCAACAAGCTATGACTCGGATTAGCAATAATTACTAAGAACCTAAGGCAACTTCCTCTCAGACAGTTTACACTTAGAATCCTAATAACGAAAACTGACCGACTACCTCTCACCTTTCGGGTATCGAGATAAGAAGAACACTCAGATCTAACCTACTCTCAATCATCGTTCCTAGGGATTACTACGTCTAGCAAACCACCACCTAATCACAAACACAGTCTATGATCTAGATACACTACTCAAACTGAAAGACATTCACAAGCAGCATATGGAACTGTAATCAATTATAAATCAGATTCAAAGCATGCATAACATCATAATTATTGAACTAAGATCTTTATAAAATCATCAAATCAACATTAGAATCCAAAAACTGATAAAAGATCAAAACTTTAACAAGCATTCATCAATGACCTAGGCAGTATATAATGTTTAGCCTAGAATCATACTTAAAACATCAAAAACAAAAGCAAAAGTATCAAACATAGTTTAAAACAATGAATCAAAGACACAAGATCGATACTTGGGAACCGATTACATTAAACTAACGAACCCGGAATAAAAAACCTTCAAATTTAGCTCCGATTTTACTTCTCTAACCCCAAAATCGCCCTAGAATGGTGCCCTGACGGCCAAAAGATCGAACTCCATGAATAATGGCATTCTAATTCTTCTAATAATCGAATTTGAGGGTTTTGCGGAATTTAGAACTCTCGCATACCGCGAGGTAAGGTAGCTGGGATTCTCGCGTACCGCGAGAAACAATTTAGTCGGGTGCCTTCCAAGGATTCCTCGCGTACCGCGAGGACTTCCTTCTCCCTCTACGCGTACCGCGAAGGGAAGGGATGGTTTTCCCACATTTTTCATTTATTTTCTTGGGACTTCTTCTCATGCTCGATCTCTTCATGATTTTGCTTAGTGATTCACACGAGTACCTGAAAACACTACATAGACTCAATACGAACAAAAAACGACTCAAAACCAATACGAAACTAACTAAAACACACTAAAACAATGGAATAAAGGATGTGTGCTTTGCACTAAATCAAACATCTACACACTTAACCTTTTTTCGTCCCCAAAAAAGTCTGCAATGGAATCATAACTGGCAAACAACCTAAACAACCAGACTCGACGCAGTCTCCCATCCCCACACTTGAAACGTACATTGTCCCCAATGTGAATCGAGAAACAACGTAAAAATAAAAGATACAAAAATAATCTGGGAAGACTTAGATGGTAATGTATGCATGATCGTTGTTCAGCTTTGCTCATCCACTTGTGCAACCGTATAGCATTTCATTCGCAGCTGCACACGTACTCTGTAGGGTTGCCTTTACAAAAATATAATGAAAAATGAAATGAAATGTAAGCATCGACCCCGCCCGAATGGAGATTGAGTACGGGCAGAGCGATCAATACCTGCAAAGATGAACCTCAAACAAACCCGACAGCATTAAACTAACACATAGTACAGACTCAAAGTAAAATAAAAGACTCTACTGACTCACTAAGACTCAAGATAACACAGGGAAACGTACCCGATGGTTTGACAAACACATAGACATGAAAGTCAAAGCGAGGTGAATCAACTTGAATCGGTTTCCCATGGTGATGGTGGTGGGTGGTAGTGTAATGATGGTAATGAGTGGTAGTGGACATGAGATAGTGGTGGATGATGGTAGGAGTGGTGGACGGCGAATGGGGGAGGGAAACAAAGGAAGTGGGCAAGAACCAGAGGGCCTCGCGTACCGCGAAAAGAATGGCAGCACTCATCGCGTACTGCGAGGAAGCAAGATTTAAGTCGGCCTTAGCTTTTGTCCTTCGCGTACCGTGATGAGTTTCCTCTGAGCTTCACGTACCGCGAGGGGGGTTTGTTCACATAACGTTTTGAGGGTTTTTTATACTTAGAAAATTTTTCACTCCTCAATTCCTTCTTCCCAAAATTCCTATACAAACTTGTTCTAAAAACAAGTGCACACATACCTGGAACTTCGTTCATGATGATTTTCCTCACTGAATCAGATGTGAATACCTACAAAACAAGACACGAACAGAAACACGCAAGCCGAAAAAAACACCAAAATAACACGAAAAAGATCCATAGATATATACAAACTGTACACTCGGGAACTGGCCCGAGAAGCAAACAAGCATAATCAGGAGGTTCTCCTTAATACTAAGCGGAACCGCTATCATATGACGCGGCTTTCCTCCTCTCCTTAGCAACAAATCATCATCAATCAGTACACATCTCTTGAAACTATCTCTCAGATCAGTCCTGTAATGAACCAAAATCCGGGTTTCGTTATAAATAAATAAATATTCTAATAAATATTATGGTGAAAATAATATTTTAGAAATAAGTTGAAACAAGTTGGTTTCAAGTTAGTAATGGGGTTATATTAGTTTTTAACTAATTTGGCATGAAAGTGGATGAATTAGAAGTTGAGGGGCTGAAAGTGTAAATATGGCAAATCTACCATATTTGATAATGAGAAGTCAAAATTCAGCATTTTGATTTTGTGGGTGTCGATGCTCTCAAGAGAAAAAGTGGAGAAAAAGGGTTTTGAAGCAAAATCGTGCATTTGAAGCTTGAATTGTGAAGGTTTTGGCTTGCACATCACCTTCCTAACATCAAGTAAGTGATAATCTTCCATTTAATTTCACCATTGATGTGTTCTTGGTGGGTTTTGGGTGAAATCCGAAATTTATGATGCATGTGGTTAATTAGTGTTAGTTTGTTGATAATCTAGCTAAACTAAAGGTAAAGATGGTGATTAACATCCTAGAACCCTTTGATTATGATTATGAGAAGTTAGGGTTCATATGGAGAAATTTGGGGGTGTTTGTATTATGATGATAGAATGTTGAATTAATGATGATTAAGTGTTTGTATGATATTAGACACTTGAACAAACACCATTTTAACCTAATATTAATTATTGAATAAAAAAATTAGTGTTAATGTAAGGATAATGAAACTCAAGTAGGTGAGTTTGGGGTGAAAGGGGTGTTTGGATATGAGTCTAACTCAAACGGGTCAGTTTGACTTGGAAATGGGAAATTGGGTTGTAAACCCAATTATAATGTGATTTTGATGAATGGTTGGATTACTAAACTAGATGAACGTATTTAGGTAATCGAATTGCAAAACGTGAAGTGGAATCGGGACCTTCAAATCCACAAGGTAAGTGCTTTTGCACTTACTTAGTAATTGATGAAAATGGTGTTATATGTAATGTTGTATGCATAATGTGTTAAGTTGCATAATGTGTTATGTGGTATGAATGTGTATAGAGGTGTACGAATAAGTGAATGAATGTAATTATAGTTTTAATACTATAATGGATATGTGGATATAGAGTTATGGTCTAACTACCATAATGGATATGTGGATATGAAGTTATGATCTAAGAATCATAATGGAAATGTGGTGATGAAGTTATGGCCTATGTGCCAAAGTGGAAGTGGAAATGCGTTAATTATGAATGTTATTTGAAAAGAATGAAACTTGTAAGGTGATATGCAAGTGATATGTAGTATAATGGCAAATCGGGTGGAAACGGGTCAAATGGGTGAATGGGTGAAAACAAGTAGATTTTACTTGTTTATTATGTTTCATCTTTATTACTAATGGTGATATATGTGGTGTTATGTAAGAAAAGCTCTGATGTAGTCAAAGGCATTTGGCGGGATTCTTTTATGCGTATATGTGTTTTGGTGATTTAATTAGAAATCCCTTAAATGGATGTAAATTGGATTCACAATTGTGTTTTGGTGTATGTATATGATGTTGAAATGTTTTTGGTCAAAAATCCAAGTGTTGAGAGGTTTTGGTGTCTAGTTGAAAAGAAAAAGTTGGAAAATTGGTTAAGTGTTAAAACTTGCAGAAGCCAGGAAACTTTCTGCGAAAACAGGTCCCTCGCGGTACGCGAGAAACCAGGTTAGGTTCTCTCGCGGTACGCGTGAGACTTGGTTTCCTGCTCTCTTTTTTGAGACTCCCTCACGTTACGCGAGAGGGAGAGACCTGGTCTCTCGCGGTACGCGAAAACCAATAAAAAAAATTTCCTATGGAATAAATGCCTCCGCGCGTTTAAAAGTTTATTCAAACCGGTTTTTGAGTTAAGGATTTTACAACTATCAATTACTAAGTAAGTACAAATCCACAAACGGATGGTCAAAGCGAGCGAACGATTCAAACGCTCGAGGATATGTTGCGGGCGTGTGCTTTGGATTTTGGGGTAATTGGGACGACCATTTACCGTTGGCAGAATTTTCTTATAACAATAGCTACCATTCTAGTATTGGTATGCCGCCTTTTGAGGCGTTGTATGGGAGGAAATGTCGAACACCCGTGTGTTGGGGTGAAATTGGTCAGCGGGAACTTGGTAGTAAAGAGGTGGTTAAGGAAACTAATAGTAGTATTGACCAAATAAGGGCACGCTTGAAGGCGGCTCAAGATCGCCAAAAGTCCTATGCGGATAATAGAAAGCGGGCGATTGAGTTTCAAGTGGGGGACTTTGTGCTTTTGAAAGTCTCTCCTTGGAAAGGGGTGATACGGTTTAGGAAACGGGAGAAGTTAAGTCCACGTTTCATTGGACCGTTTAAGGTGATAGCAAGGGTGGGTGCGGTGGCTTATCGTTTGGAGCTACCGGAGGGACTACGTAGGCTTCATAACACGTTACATGTGTCTCATTTGCGAAAATATTTGGCGGATGAATCTACTTTTGTTCCATTTGATGATATTGAATTGGATGAAAAGTTGAATTATGTTGAGGAACCGGTGGCAATCTTGTATAGAAAGGTGAAGCGTTTACGCAATAAAGAGATATGCCAAGTTTTGGTGAGGTGGAAACATAAGAAGGGATCGGAAATGACTTGGGAAACCGAGGAAGAAATGCTCAAATATTATCCGAACCTTTTTATGTGAAGTCGGGTTTCGGGGACGAAACCCAAATAAGGGGAGGTGATTTGTAACGAACCAAAATATGGGTTTCATTATAAATAAATAAATATTCTAATAAATATTATGGTGAAAATAATATTTTAGAAATAATTTAAAACAAGTTGGTTTCAAGTTAGTAATGGGGTTATATTAGTTTTTAACTAATTTGACATGAAAGTGGATGAATTAGAAGTTGAGGGGCTGAAAGTGTAAATATGGCAAATCTGCCATATTTGACTAATGAGAAGTCAAAATTCAGCATTTTGATTTTGTGGGTGTCGATGCTCTCAAGAGAAAACGTGGAGAAAAAGGGTTTTAAAGCAAAATCGTGCATTTGAACCTTGAATTGTGAAGGTTTTGGCTTGCACATCACCTTCCTAACATCAAGTAAGTGATAATCTTTCATTCAATTTCACCATTGATGTGTTCTTGGTGGGTTTTGGGTGAAATCCGAAATTTATGATGCATGTGGTTAATTAGTGTTAGTTTGTTGATAATATAGCAAAACTAAAGGTAAAGAATGGTGATTAACATCCTAGAACCCTTTGATTATGATTATGAGAAGTTAGGGTTCATATGGAGAAATTTGAGGGTGTTTGGATTATGATGATAGAATGTTGAATTAATGATGATTAAGTGTTTGTATGATATTAGACACTTGAACAAACACCATTTTAACCTAATATTAATTATTGAATAAAAAAATTAGTGTTAATGTAAGGATAATGAAACTCAAGTAGGTGAGTTTGGGGTGAAAGGGGTGTTTGGATATGAGTCTAACTCAAACGGGTCAGTTTGACTTGGAAATGGGAAATTAGATTGTAAACCCAATTATAATGTGATTTTGATGAATGGTTGGATTACTAAACTAGATGAACGTGTTTAGGTAATCAAATTGCAAAACGTGAAGTGGAATTGGGACCTTCAAATCCACAAGGTAAGTGCTTTTGCACTTACTTAGTAATTGATGAAAAATGGTGTTATATGTAATGTTGTATGCATAATGTGTTATGTTGCATAATGTGTTATGTGGTACGAATGTGTATAGAGGTGTACGAATAAGTGAATGAATGTAGTTATAGTTTTAATACTATAATGGATATGTGGATATGGAGTTATGGTCTAAGTACCATAATGGATATGTGGATATGAAGTTATGATTTAAGAATCATAATGGAAATGTGGTGATGAAGTTATGGCCTATGTGCCAAAGTGGAAGTGGAAATGCGTTAATTATGAATGTTATTTAAAAAGAATGAAACTTGTAAGGTGATATGCACGTGATATATAGTATAATGGCAAATCGGGTGGAAACGGGTCAAATGGGTGAAAACAAGTAGATTTTACTTGTTTATTATGTTTTATCTTCGTTACTAATGGTGATATATGTGGTGTTATGTAGTCAAATCTCTGATGTAGTCAAAGGCATTTGGTGGGATTCTCGTATGTGTATATGTGTTTTGGTGATTTAATTAGAAATCTCTTAAATGGATGTAAATTGGATTCACAATTGTGTTTTGGTGTATGTATATGATGTTGAAATGTTTTTTTGTCAAAAACCCAAGTGTTTGGAGGTTTTGTGTCTAGTTGAAATGAAAAAGTTGAAAAATTGGTTAAGTGTTGAAACCTACAGAAGCCTGGAAACTTTCTGTGAAAACAGGTTCCTTGCGGTACGCGAGAAACCAGGTTGGGTTCTCTCGCGGTACGCGAGTGACCTGGTTTTCTGCTCTCCTTTCTGAGACTCCCTCGCGGTACGTGAGAGGGAGGGACTTGGTCTCTCGCGGTACGCGAGGAGCTATAAAAATAAATAAAAAAATAAATAAATTTCCCTTGGGATAAATGCTTCCACGCGTTTAAAAGTTTATTCAAACCGGTTTTTGAGTTAAGGGTGTTACAAGTCCACCAACACTTATATCTACCGGGTCCGAAAATAACATGCATCATGTACCCCAGTAAACTGTCACACCCCTCAACGTCCCCACACTTGGGGTTTGCACTATTCTCAATTCACATGTACCTCTCAGCCCTCAGATTTTCTTACGGGGCGGCCTAGATTTAGGGGATGTGTAGGTCTCAATCCCCTCAGAACGAACAACAGTAATAGGTAAGGGCTCAAGAATATGTGTCTCTAATGGTATGACCTCTAAACTCCCACCTGGATCCTCTTGATCCTCAACGCTCTCTATCTTCCCCACACTTGGGGTTTGCCATATCATCTCCTCCAGCTCTGCCATCATCTCTTGCAGATCACTTGGCACATCATCACCGTATTCATCCGGCTCATTCAACAACTCCTCTAACTCTAGCGCCCAATCAGATGGCTTTCCTAACTCAGGCCCGGGCTCACTAGATTCACTCTCTCCCAGATCAGAATCCCGATGGTCACCTATGAAAGCATCAATCATGCAGACTGCATTGCTCTGCTCAGCAAGCCCCTTCACAGGTTTCATAACATCGAAAGTAACAGACTCATCCCCCACACGACGTGTGAGTTTCCCGTCGAAGACATCAATCAATGCCTTGTCGGTGCGCAGGAAAGGGCGCCCGAGGATAAGTGGGATACTATCATCCACCTCCATATCCAGAATAACAAAATATACGTGGAAGACAAATTTATCTATCTTCACTAGCAGGTTTTCTACTAATCCCCATGAATACTTAACTGAACGGTCAACCAAAGCTATGCTCATGCGCGCTGGCTTGGGATCTCCCAGGTGTAGCTGCTTATATATAGAATATGGCATCAGATTGATGCTAGCACCCAGGTCATCCAACGCATGGTTCATACGCAAACCTCCAAGCAGACACGGGATCGTTAAGTGACCCGGATCTGCCAGTTTCTCTGGCAGCTTGTTCTGCACCACCGTAGAGCATCTCTCACTTAGAGTGACTTTTGAGACCTCCTCCAGCTTCTTCTTGTTAGACAGAAGATCTTTCAAGAACTTAGCATATTTGGGCATATGCTGGAGGACCTCGATAAATGGGATATTGACCTTCAATTGCTTGAACATATTAAGGAAGTTACCGTATTCCCTAGCATACTTATGCGGTAGCAAACATGCTGCGTAAGGAACACGGCTTAGGTCAATCTCGGGGGTCTTAATCTCCCCCTCGTTCTTCTTCTCAGCCTTCTAGGGAGGCTTTTCCATCACTAACTCTTCGTCCATCGGCTCTTTTTCCTCCACCGGTGG